>OX244035.2:39383448-41783448 GCA_945859785.2 Tridacna gigas | reverse complement strand
TTAGTCAGTCCATTCCGAGGAGTCCTGCTCAGTGGTAAAGTGTTGGAATCGTAACCTGGAGGTCCTGGGTTCGAGCCTCACTGGAAGCACTAGGTTTTTTCTTAGGCAAGACACTTTAGAGCCCTAGCCTAGTACTGGTGAAACCCAGGACATATATGAATATGTGAGATGTCGCCAATGATGTTGAAAGAAGCGTACAACACCATTTTATCAATTAATCAATTATTCCGATTAAGAAAGTTGTGTAACTGGTTTACTGATCTTTTTCTCCCTTCTTGCTGTATTTATCTCTCTAAATAATCCACTTATGTCTCTATTTACTCTAATGTTTGCTCCATCTACTCTACTTTTCTCTCCAATTTCTCTTATAATCTCTAATCTCTAATACTCTCAGATTTTTTTTATTGCTGTAACTGTTCTGTTTATCTATAGACTTAGTTTACCTATTTCTCAAACTGCCCTACTTATCTCTAACCCTTTTTATTTTATCGCTCTGCCTACTCTACTGACGTGTCTAGCGGATTCACTAATCACTGTTCCTACTTTATAAACTGAAGACATGGTTTACATATCTTTCTACCGAATCTACTTACCTCTATGACTGATTTTTGAAACAACTATACTTTTATTTATACCCACATTATTTACTCTACTCAACTCTATAACTACTTTATTTACTCTACTTAACTCTATATGTACTTTATTTAATCTGCTTATCGCTATACCTACTTCATTTACTCTACATATATCTACACATACTTATTTACACTACTTGACTTTACATCGTCTTTACTTGCTCTAATTATCTCCATATCTACTTTATTTCTTTTTGCTTTACTCTATTCTACTGCATTTTATCCTATATATACCTATACATGCTTTATTTTCTCCACTTTTCTTTATGTCCACTCTATTTACTGCTCTCATCTCTAATTCTACTTTATTTACTCCATTTGTCTATATAACTACATTATTTACTCCGCTTAAATCTAATTCTACTTTATTTACTCTACATAAACCATTATGCACTTTATTTACTCGTACTTTAGTTACCTCCATACTACTTTATCAATTCTACTAACCTCTATACTTACCTCTATGTTTATTTCGTTTACTCTACTCTATATCTACTTTGTTTCCGAGACCCGATAGCTCAGTCGGTATCGAACAGGACTTGAGAACAGGGGGGTCGCTAGTTCGAATCCCCAGCTCTGCAAATTTCTTACTGAGGATTGATAATAGTCATTACGACAGGATTCATTCCTTTCTTAACGCCGATCACCGTTTCGACGATGGTTATATGGGAAATCAGCCAGTGGCTTTGGAAGAATATTGTGCTAAGTACTGATAAAAAAACTCCAGGAAAGCATGGATAGGTGCACCAGCCGCTGCGATGTAAGTGAAATATTGTTGAAAACGGCGTTAAACACCATATATTTTATATATCAGTCAATTTTATTCACTCGACTTATCTCGATAACAATTTCATTTACATTACATGCATTTTTATATCTATTTTATTTACTCTAGTTATCCATATATGCACCTTATTTTTTCGACTTACCTTTAATTCTACTTTATTTACTCTACATATATCTACACTTACTTTATTCCTTCTACTTATCCCAATATCTACTGTATTTACTCTACTTATCTCATATACCTACTGTATTTACTCCACTTATCTCAAATTTTAATTTCTCAAAGTACTCCGCTCATCTTTTCAATCGTTTTCTTACCTGTCAAAATACACTTAATATCTCTAAACCTAGGTTGCTTATCTCTCTACCTACGCTATATTTTCTGTATACCTGGTTTACGAACGCTCTACCTCTTCTTTTTTCTCAAAAGCCGTTATATTTATCTCTCTACCTACTCTTCTTTTCTCTTTAACTGTTTCACTTACCACTGTTACTAATGTACTTATCTCTGTAGCTAATCCACCCATCTCTACTCAGCACTATACATTCTTTAGATTATACAAGAACCATGCTCTGTGAGAAGGGGACTCAATGTATTTGCAAAAGTATCGACCCAGGTCAGCCTGTGCAGTCCGCGCAGGCTGACCTGGGCCGAAACACTTTGCTATTGGTGAATTTCCTTTATGTCAAAGGACTAGTCTACCTCATGAATCAGCAGTTTGTTACACACAACATGATTTTAGGGATGTACAATACTGTGATGACTAGCTTGCTATCATGCCCCCTTTTTACAAAGTAAGGCTCACACCTTACTTTCAGTCTACTTATCCCTATACCTACTATACTTCCTTTACTTCACTCTACAGCTGGTTTAGTGTTCTCTCTTACCTTTATATTTTCTTACAAAGACATCTTTCGTCTGTTCTTCACACCACTCTGCTTTTTTCCACACATATCTCTAAAGAGGGGGAAAGAGAGACAGAGAGACGGAGAGACAGGCAAGCAGACAGACGGAGAGACAGCAAGCAGACAGACAGACAGGCAGAGAGAGAGAGAGAGAGAGAGAGAGAGTCAGAGAATCAGAGAGTCATAAGGAGTCTAGCTACGAACTGTTCTGAAAAAAAAAGAGTCAAATACATTATCATGTCATAAGAACTCTCACGTCGTACGTGTGTGAGAGGCAGAAGAAGAACGAATTTCATTTTCCTCAAATATGATTAAAGTCCCATTTTAATGGCATTACCAAGGTGGTGTAATATCTTCAATCACAATGCAACCGTGTCAAGCTTTGCATGAAAGCGCGATTAGCTCTGAAGATTATTACACATTAATGGCAGAGTCACAAATGAAAGTACAATACGAGGAGAAACCTTAGCTCTCGGTGAAAGAAGTTTTATTTCGACTTCATTAGCTCTTTATTTCTAGAGAACTGCCTCCCAATTTCAGAAAATCCTTAACCTTTTGTTTGGTTAGATTATGCGAATCATCACGTGACTCTTAACCAGGGTTTAGAATTTTAGACTGGTCCTGGGTCTGTATTCACCAGCCATTCTTAAGAACATTCTTTGTCGTATCCTCCAAGATTTTCAGAAAATTTGAAAGTAACACAAATTCTGATTGGCTAAACCGAATGGTTTAGCCAATCAGAATTTGTGTTACTTTCAAAAGTAGAAAATTCTGGAGAACAAGACTGAGAACGTTTTTAAGAATGGTTGATGAATACAGACTTTGATTATAGCAGTCACAGACGACATGTTGAATGTGGCTTGAATGAGGTTTTTTTTTTTTTAGTGGGAAAAATGTAGGAAAAGGACTATATGCTGGTTATTAGCATTTTCCTTCTTTCCCAACATGCATTTTCTCCATGGTACCCACAGCGTTTTCAAAAGCCTACTCTTTCCGAACCGTGAAAAGACGCTGTCTTCTACGAAAGGCTTGGTATAATTCTTATACATTGAGATGACTTATTGTATTGCAATGCTTTGGTAACAGGTAAAGCCTAGAGTTCCTAGATTTTTCCTTTTGAATACCGTAGTATTGGTACATAATGAAAGCTGATAGGATTTTTGTTTGAGAATTTCAATCGAATCGAATTATCCGGAAGCTTTCGTAGTATACTAGCAAAGCTGGAAGACTTTCCCACAGAATCCTTTGTTCCACTAGATCTACTTTGATCACTTTCAAAGTATTCATTTACCATTGTTTAAGACATAGTGGCAGACATTTTGCTGAAATAAAACTTATGAGTCATGCTCTGGCAAAAAGGGGCTTAATGCATCTGCGTGACGCGTTATGCCAAGCAAGACATCACGTAATAAGGGATCCATTAAATTCATTATGTCTAACAACCGACTGGGCCATAAGGTAGACTGGTCCTTTGAGGTACAGAAAATTGACCCAGAGCGAAAAGTTTTGGCCCAGGTCAGCCTGCGCGGACTGCGGATCGACCTGGACCTGGATCGATGCTTTTCGCAGATGCATTAAGCTCCCTTTTCACAATGCATGGCTGATAAAGAGAGAGAAATCCATTTTTCTCTGAAACTTATCAGATTTTTTTTAGACATTTTACGACAACCCACGAAGCAGCTATAGACAAGCACTGTCAAATATCCATACCTCGAAGTTCGGGGGACTACAAAAAAAAGTTCGAGGTCAAAGTTTTTTTGGAGAAAAATTTCTCCTAATCGGACAGTGTAGATCCAAGACCAGACTGCACGTTCTGTGCAGTCTGATCTTGATCCACACTGTCCGCAAAAGGTCAGTGAGTCGCGCTTAGCAGCTTAAGGGTTAAGTATAATATTGTTTGGAAGAGCGTTAAGGGTTTTAATTCAAATTTCAGTTTAGGTCTTCTCCTCTAAGTAGGGAGGGTTCATTACGTGGAGCAGAGGTCTTGTTTGGACGGGTTAATTGACAAGGCAAGTTCTCTGGATTGCGTCATTAATCATTCGCGGAACGCAACACTAATTACGGAAAGCTACAAAAAAAAATGTGTGAGCTCTGGTAACACCAGAGTCAGAGACAATTAGCAGTTACCCTATTACCTCGGTGTCAACATTGGCACCTTGCTTTGTGGAAGGCATCTAATGGAAATACAAAAAAAAGGGAAGAAAGGGTGAAAGAAAGAAAGAAAGAAGACGAAAAAAAAAAAAAAAAGATAAAAAACGCTATTTGCTTAAGCTTTGGTTCGCAGAAATTCTGTATGTTTGTCATATTATGAGTGTATTGTCTTTTGTAACATGTATTTTTAAATGATGAATGGAATATGTTTAGAAGAAGAAGAAGAAAATTACAACAATAATGGTAACTACAACAAGAAAAGCAGATGGGAACCCAAAGATTATTAATGAAAAAAACCTATAGAAATAAACGCGTGTACAGAAATAGTTTGTTTCCACAGTGTTTTTGTGAGATGGTTTAGATGAGTCACATGGTAAAAAGATGGAGAGGGGAAGATTCAGTTGTCAACGATCAGTTAGCCCAGGCAATGTCTAATTACTTGTTACTTCGCCACAAGAAGTTTCTGGTAATCTGGTGAAATCATTACCGGAGGCTAATTAGCTCGAATCTTTCTCTGTCGTTTTATTTGACCAAAATATCTCAATATATATGAGTCATACACTGTAAAAAGGGGGCTTAATGCTAATGCAAAAAGTATCGACCCATGTCGCCCTGTGCAACTAAAAACCGCACATGCTGGCATGGATCGAAAGGTTTTGCTGTGTGTAAGTCAAATGTGTATGTCCAAGCATAGGCCACTGAAACTCCGTTGGTCTATTACCGGACAACGAAATTTTCCTTATGGGACACCGTTACTATAAATACCACATTGGCAACTTCCTCTATATTGTATGTCTTATTATATACAACATGGAGGCAGTCGCCAATGTGCTATTTATAGTAACGATGTAAATGAAAATTTGAGTATTCCCTGATATACAGGCGATGCAGCAATTCGCAAGTATTCGATGATCAACCAGGAAAAATGTTAATGTTCCGTAGCAGACCAGTGGAGCTTCAAAGGCCTGTGGTCCAAGGACTTTTCTACCACCAGATTCAGTCAACTGGTAGACTTAATAGGTTGTATGAATTTATAAATCATGTGATGACTTTCTTGGTTTAACCCTTTCCCAAACAAGCCCTATTATTCACGTGTCTGCAGTACAAGTCTTTTGAAAACACTGTGGGAAAAGGAGAAATTGCTCGTAACGAGCAATTTCTCCTTTTCCCACAATGTTTTCTACCCTTTTTGAGAACTTTCTGCCATTTTCATCAAATTTTAAATTGTCGTCTGCAAACTCTTTTAATTTGGACCAGTCCAAAATTTGTCGTTTGGGAAAGGGTTAATGCATCACGTAGATGCATTGAACCCTTTTTACCAGAATGCCGCTCATATCAAACAGTGTAGATCTAACATCAAACAACGGGTTCAGTGAGGTGTAACTAAGTTTTATATTGTCTGCAAGGGCACTGAAGTTTTCCTGTGCTTCTGAAGGTTTTACTCCTTTGGCTATCAACAAATTAAAGTTCAACCTTTTTGTAAGGTTTAAGTACAGTTCTAATGCAGTTGAATATAATTTTAGTCAAAGGCATCTGGTAGCTCACGACGTTGATCCAAGTCTTGATCAGACTGCACGCTCTGTGCAGTCTGATCTTGATTTACGGCGTCTGCAAAAGCTATTTATGTTGCCATTGAGAGCAAAGGAGGTACGCAATTCAGAACAAGATAGGTATACGCATGTAATGAAATCTTTAACCTGTACCTTTTCAGGTTATGTAACCGACCAGCCACTTGACGGTCGACAAGGCCCAATATTTCTGCAGGAACCGCCCTCCTCGCTCGTTATTCCGAATACAAAAGGCGGTTTAGTGCCCTGTGCTGTGTTCGGGAACCCACCGCCACGAGTGTACTGGGTCAACTCGGATGGAATCGAGGTAGGTAGGGTTTTTTATTGTATAAATATGACAGTGTAATTTGATTGATTGAATGCTGTTTTTCGCCGCTTTAGGTCGTGCCTTTTTTGGGTTACAGCGGTATTGGGCTGGGGCTCTAAGGAATTTTCTAAATTTCAAAGTAACGCATTTTCTGATTGGCTAAACCAAATGGTTACTTTAACTTTTTGGAGTTAGACTAAAATTGATTTTTATAATATTTTTTTCTTTGATACAGGCCCTGATCTTGATCTAGTCTACATATTCTGCAAACACACTGTGTTGTGTTCCACAATTTTAAAGGCTTCCATTGCTTGCAGTTGTAATGACATCATTAAACTGGTTGTTGTTGTGTCTAGAAAGAGACCATTAAAACAGATAGCTGTCAGTAAGTTACGGAAGCCTACAAGGGACATCGGAGGGAAAAATGTCTCGTTCCCATAAGATTGTGTTTATTTCATACAAAATAATGATGTTGTTCCCACAACGTAGTACTTCGTTTCCACAACATAAAAAGGCTCCTTACTATGAGATATTTATTTTGTTGCCACGACATAACATCACGCTTTCGTATGACAATTATCCAATAACATAAGACAGTCATGAAACCTGTTTTAAAGATAATTACGTCATGGTAAGGAGATAAAAACCAGGTTAAAAATCTTTTATTTGTCCCCTCTGTAGTAAGCCATAAAATTCATTTTGCAACAGAATATAAGAGCCCGGCGGGGTAGCTCAGTGGTTAGCGTACCTGGCTGGTTATCTGGTGGTTGTGATATCCGGTTTAGGTAAACTTTCTTCCCGGCGGTTTTTCGCCTCTCACATCTGATGCATGTGAGAAAAGTAGTCAGTGACTTGGAAAGAAAGTTGTGTCGGCATCGGTGTGAGAAAGCCATGAAACACTTACGCAGGTGCACTGACCGCCGTGATATGACCTAAGCTGTTGAAACGGCGTTCATTTCCAATATAAAGAAACAGAAAATAAGGCATTTTTGTCCACGAATTAACACCAAGGAAATAGAATTGAATCAGCGTAAGTCGTTTAAATATCTTAGATGGAAAAAAAAGTGAAACGATTTTTATACTGTATAAAACATTTAAATATTGCAGTGGATTTAAATATTTTAGCCGAAATATATTTACCGAAACGCTAGTGGTACAGAGTAAATATTTCAGGTGGAAAACAACTATGACATTTATACTGTGTAAAACATTTTAGGTGGAAAACAGAAGTGGAGTCATTGAAGTTTTAGCCAATAACAGCCTGTTTTTCCATCCGTTTGAAGCTGGTGAGATTATACCAACCCTACACACACAGAGGTACCGTTGTGCGGCCGAGAACGTAATTGGGAAGGTGTACAGCCGGAGTATGCGAACAGCAGCAGGTTGTGGACTTAAGTCTCTTTTAGCATTTCCTTTCTGTCCCTAGCCAGACTTTTTGACGCCTCTTCGATCAAAGCTTTTGAAAACATTTGAAGGAAAATGTTTGGCTACTTGTTACAAGCAGACTATCGCGCCTTTCTCCACATCCGAAAGGCTTAAAATGGACTGTACTTACCCACTATTCTTTATATTAGTGCGCTTCACTTGATATTTTTGAGCCTGCCCGGGTAGCTCAGTGGGTAGCGCATCTGACTCGCGACCTGGTGGTTGCGAGTTCGATACCCAGTTGAGGCAAACTTTCTTTCCGCCTCTTTTTCGCGTCTCACCTCTGATGCATGTAAGAAAAGTAGTCTTTCTTTCTTTGGAAAGAAATTTGTGTCAGTACTGGTATGAGAAAGCCAAGGAAACACATAGGTGCGTCACTGACCGCCATGATACGACCTGAGCTGTTAAAATGGCGTTAAACTCCAATACATATACTTAATATTTTGAACGATATGCGCTAGGATAACCATTGTTATTTGGTTTCAGGTAGACAAAAGGACCAAACAAGTTTTAAACACTTAACCCTTTCCCAAACGACAAATTTTGGACTGGTCCAAATTGAGAGAGTTTGCAGATGACAATTTTAAGTTCGATGAAAATGGCAGAAAGGTCTCAAAAAGGGTAGAAAACACTGTGGGAAAAGGAGAAATTGCTCGTTACGAGCAATTTCTCCTTTTCCTACAGTGTTTTCAAAAGACTTGTACTGCAGACACGTGAAAACCAGGGCTTGTTTGGGAAAAGGTTAATGACACTACACAGATATGTTGCAAATGGTTCACGCTCTGCCAAAAGCGGAAAGTGGTTAAAGCATCTCCGTGATGCATCATACCAAACAAGTTATTTCATAATTATGGATCCATAAAATCCATTTGGCTGACAATTGACTGAATTCTGAGGTAGAATAGTCCTTCGATATGCAGACAATTTACCAAGAGCAAAATGTTTCGATGCAGGTTAGCCTGCGTGGACGAGTTTTTCTGGGCAACCAAATAATTTTGGTCATCATAGCGAACTTCATAAATAATGGGAACACTTCCTGTAAACTTTGACAAAGATCATCTTTAACTGTGCAATGAAACGCTTCTGTCAGACCTCGAACAAAGTCGAATTTATGCAGTTAGTAGTGAGAGTGTTAAAGCTATATGTCAGCAAGGTATCCATGTCTTGTATGCGTGATTTAGTGTTCTAGAGATGCTTGAAAACGAACTCTATGAAAGCTTTTAAGCTCATTTGAGCCAAGTTTCTGACGCTTTGCATGATGACATAGTAAGTAAATGTAGTAGATATACGTGATATGCAGGTTATGCACATACCATTAGTGTATTGTAAAGAAAAAAAAAAGGTGAGGTTATCGTTACTAAATATAGAAACAAGTAGGACCGAAGTTCCAATCAGGAAAGGGGCTTGTCTTTCACTGATCGAAAGTCCCCTGTAAACTCAGGTGAACGTCAGAGGACCAACATAGTCCTCCTTTTGAATGTTACCAAGAATTTGGTGAGAAAGAAGATACAGAGGCACTGGTTATTTGCACACATAACTCAATTTAACCCTTAGGCTGCTATACGCGACTCACTTTTTTTTCTGCGGACAATGTAGATCAAGATCAGACTGCACAGAACGTGCAGTCTGATCTTGGCTCTACATTGTCCGATAATGAGATGTTTTTTTTTTCTCCAAAAATATGTTGGAAATTGCAACTTTCGGTTTTTATTATCGGCTTGAAAGTTCAAGTTAACTTATTTAACAGGATAAGGGTTAAATTGTACACTGGTAAAGCTAAGATTATGAACTAATATAGTCATTTTGAAGAGCTCATTTATTGACCTAGGAAGGCACAGCAATCCTTTACCAAACCATTCCATGTTTTAATGACCCCGATGAGGTCGACTTTTGCCACATTGTTTGAAAGGGTTAAATGCTAGTACCCGGAATTTTCTCCTTTTCCTACAATATGTTCTACCGTTTCAATATATCCAATTATCTGAGCCATATTTGATTTCTTGTCTGCGAATGCTTTGAATATTGCTAAGTCTAGTTTTCATTGTCTGATACAGTTAAAGCTTAAACTTTTATCATATAATAGAGAGAAATGAAAGATTAGGCTGCAGTAACGTGCAGGTTGATCTTTGTCCACTCTTCACAACGGGCTCTTGGGGCTGCAAACAACAGGTTTCAGGATTAAGGCTTTACCAAACAATCCCTGTTTTTAACGACCATAGGAAAGTGGATATTTGAAACATCGTGAGAGAAGGAGAAAATGCTTGTAACCAAAATTTATCACGTGTTTCCCCACATATTTTTTTCTACTATTTCAAAAACAAATCCAATCAAGTGAGCCAAGTTAACCCACATCCTGCTAAATAAGTTAAATGAAACTTTCAAGGCGATACTAAACAACCAGAATCATGCCATTTCAAACGTATTTTATGAAGATAAATATCTCCTTATCGAACAGTGTAGATCAAAGATCAGACTGCACGTTCTGTGCAGTCTGATCTTGATCTACACTGTCCGCAAAAGGTCAGTGAGTCGTGCTTAGCAGCCTTTTCATCTGTAAATTGCTTCCAGCATGGACGAGTTTATTTTTTTTTTGTCATCTGTTAAAGAGTTATAACCGCTCTGGTAGAGCAATATTAAAGAGGCCATAGAGATTTTACAGTTACAAAACATAGTTTGATCATAACTGAACGTCAGTTATATGCGAGCACAGAGGCTTTTATTGAATTATCTCTTTACCAGACGACAACATTTTAGACTGGTCCAAAACTGAAAGCATTTGCAGACGACAAAATAAATGCGACTTAAAAATTGAAATTTGGTTTGGGTAAGGTAGAAAAAATTGTGGGAAAAGGAGAAAATGCTGGTAACCAGCATTTTCTCCTTTTCCCTCAATGATTTCAGGAGACTTTTTCCACAGGGTCGTTTAAGCTCATGATCGTGTGGTAAAGAGTTAATCCTTTACCAGACGATAATTTTTTCGACCAGTCCATCTTGAAAGTGTTTTGTAGAAGACCAATAAAATATCATAAATTTAATGATTCAAAAGGATTTATTTTTCTTTAATTGACAGAAAACATTTTGGGAAAAGGAGAAAATGCCGATTATTAGCATTTTCTGCTTTTCCAAAGGTGTTTTCATGAACTTTCTTTCTTAAGGTCGTAAAAATATGAAATATTTGGATAAAGGATTGAGTTCCTTTCCTGCATGTGAAGGTACTCTTTGGTGTATCCCTTTAGGGGATTGACTTTGGAAAACATTGCAAGAGATGGAGAAATTCCACATAATGAGACATTTCCCTATTAGTATCAACATTTGCTGGGAATCTTTAAATCAGATGTTAATTTGTTCGATTTTTAATTCTTATAACATAATTGTGTCGGTAACTCGCGGGGAGTCTTAAATTTCAATTGAGGAAGAAAATTTTAATGTGATTCGCTTCCTATTTTATAATTATTTAGTGCATAAAGGTTTCTCTGCCCTGCTTTGGCTGAACCGATAACTGGCTTATTCTGTCAAAATCATGTTCGTTGTTCCGCGACTATTTTCTTCAAAGTAACTTAGACACTCCATCGTTCTTCTTCCTGCTAAAATCCAATTCGCCAGATCGAGGAAGGGTGATAAAACAATGTTTTTGCTCATAAAATGGTGTTCCAGATCTTTATCTGAGAGCAATCAAAAAAAGTACAAGCAATTTATGGAATGGTAGAGTATACTCAATCATTCTGTGACTCATTTTCGACTCAATTGATCTCTTTGCCTTTTTCAATGTCAATGGTGACTTAAATGCCTTATGCAGACCGTGTAGATCAAGATCAGACTGCACAGAACGTGCAGTCTGATCTTGGATCTACACTGTCTCCTACCGGTTGCTATCCTATGACCGAAATCATGTGAGCGGCGCTTTGGAAAAGAAGGTTTAATGTTTGTCCATGATGCATTAAACGAAGCATGTCACTATATAATTATGGATCGATAAAAATCGAATTTGTTCAAAAACCGATTGAATCATGAGGTAGAAGGGTCCTTGGACATGCAGAAAATTTACCAATAGCAAAAAGGTTCGACCCATGTCAACCTGCGCGGAATGCGCAGGCTGACATGGGTCGATACTTTTTGCAGATGCGTTCAGCCCCCCCCCCCCCCCCCCCCTTTTCACAGAGCATGGCTCATTATATGATTGCTGTGGAAAATCTCCCATTAGACCTCGAAAAAATCGAGTGCATTTAGATGGCTGCGAAAGGGTGAAATAGAGTATGTCCTTTGCGAAAAACTCTTTGTTTGTTTTTTTTCTTCCTGCGAACATTACCGCCCTTTTAATGCGAGGTTTGTTTCTGGGTTGCCTTTTGTATACCTACCTACATGATACTGGTATCTGTCCCATTTTTTAACCCTTTTCCAGACGACAAAATTTTAGCCTTGTCCAAATTGAAAGCATTTGCAGACGACAATTTCAGTGTAGTCCAGATGGTGCAATTTTTGTTTGATACGGTAGAAAACATTGTGGGAAAAGGAGAAAATGCTGGTTACCAGCATTTTCTTCTTTTCCCGCAATGTTTTCAAAAGACTTCTTTCCCAGTGTCGTTAAAGGCGGCAAAAGGTTAATTAAACGTATCTCGGTCGCACTCTTCTTCTTTTACTGTCCCTGCAGACGATTTGGCCGGGACGATCTGACTTGGGACAACTTAGCCTTAAACAATTTGGTCAGCCAGTATTCTTGATAAGCACAATTTTGTCAAATCTAGAGTTGCACTGATTTGCGGAATAAATGATTAAGAAAAAAACCCTCCGATCAGTTTTTGTTTTCCTTACACGTTCTTCATGAACACCAACAACCGAATGTTGGCATTTGAAGAAACTTTCACATTTGGCGTTTTCTCCATTTGACAACCTAATCTAACCATATAATTTCGATTTCTCCAGTCAGTTTAATCTTTGAAAAGAGTTTATCTTTAATGATTGATTGATTGATTGTATGGTGTTTAACGCCGTTTTTAACATTACTTCGGTTATATCGCGGCGGCCAGTGCACCTATCCATGCTTTCCTGGAGTTTCTTTTACCAGTACTCCGCACAATATTCTTTCCAAGCCACTGGCTGCTTTCCCACATGACCATCGTTGAAACAATGGTCAGCGGTGAGAGAGGAATGAATCCCGTCGCAATGACTATCATCAATCCTCGGAAAGAAATTAGCCCAGCCGGGGATCGAACCAGCGACCCCCTGTTCTCAAGTCCTGTACGCTACCGACTGAGCTACGGGGCTTGGCAGTTTATCTTTAAGGCAAATGTAATTTAGGAAAGCAAAGAATTAAGACCAAACATCAAAAATGCCTTTTAACAATACAAGGAAAAAATTACTCTGTGCTCCAAAATGATAAATTGGAGCAAAATTATTGAATTGTAGGTTTCTTTTTTGTTCATTTCTGCCAAATAATTTGCATTACCAGAAAATTTCAGGCCAAAACTAACGTACCTCTATATGACGATAAAATTAGGTCCATCTCCCAGAAATGTTTTCCTCCGAAATTGTCAATCTACCTGGTATGTTAAAAATAAGCCCGAAAACAATAAATTTTCATTTATGACTAGCCATCATTGCCGAATTGTCCTACTCAACAATTTTGACTGGCCACCTTTTTTTTTTTGAGAACAAAATTTACGCTGTTCCTTGACAAAACTGAGCATTATTTCAATGTTTTGGTTTTTACTATACTGGCTTGAAACTTTCATTTGTTTTATTTTTTTTAATTTAAAAAGCTGATCGTCACTGTCCATCTTCGTTCCCGGCTAGTGCGTACAGAGCTTGTTCACCCAAATTTACCTGTCCACAGTCTCGATAAGTTTTTGTATTATTATGAAGAAGAAATATTTTATAAATGTATAATGATTGATTTATCATTTGCAGCTGTGCGTTACACGCTAGAAAAACAATGAGATCAGGGTCCGTATTCACCAACCATTCTTAAGAATATTCTTGGTCTTATTCTCCAAGATTTTCTACATTTGAAAGTAACACAACTCCTGATTGGCTAAACCAAATGGTTTAGCCAATCAAGGGTTGTGTTACTTTCGGATGTAGAAAATTCTGGAGAACAAGACAAAGAACGTTCCTAAGAATAGTTGGTGAATACGGACCCTGATGGTACCTGAAATTATGTAAATTAGTTTCGCAAAGTCATTGACCTTTCCAGTAGCAAGCTGTGCACTTTTCCACTTCCACAAACGGCAGGCTGCTTTGCACTTTGACGCTTAATCTTTTACAGGCATTGTAGATTAAGATTAGACTGAACAAAAAGTGTAGTTTGATCTTTGATCTACACTGTCTGCTGTGCCGCTGTGACACGGCCAAAACCAACTTTTTAACTGTAGTTGTTTGTGCTTTTTCTTGACTGAAAAAAATCGCTTTTGCTCATTTTGAACTCCAAGGATTACAGTTTTTTGAGGCCCAGTTGCTAATTGCTGTCAGCTGGTGACATACATGTTTTTTTGAAAAACTTTGGCTAAACAATTTTGAAAATGCGATACCTTTTTCTTTTTTTATTCATTAGCTTCTATTCTGTAGGTATGCTTATTATCGATAGAGATCTTTAAAGAAATTTTTGCAATATGAAATTATTCCAGTAATTTCTTTCAATCTGTTATAGATCTTGGTCTACTTTTATCTACTGTTAACTGCCACATACCCGATATTATGCCGCAGAATATGACAGCTGTAATCGATGGCAGCTAGCGTCAGACCTTTTTACGTGACACTTCTTTCGTTAAATTAATATCCGGGTTACCTCGGCTTTTATCGTTCTGGAAAATTTGATTTCGTTAATAGAATTAATCCTTTACCATACCATTCCTGGGTTTAATGATCCCACGGAAGAAGCCTTTTGAAAATATTGTGCGAAAAGGAGAAAATGCTGGTAACCAGCATTTTCTCCTTTTCCCACAATGTTTTTTACCCTGTCAGGGACAAATTTAATCATTTTAGCCACAGTTAGGTGACGTCGTCTTTAACAGCAGTAAATTTGGACAAGTCTAAAAATTTTGTTTTTTTGTGGGGGTAGAGCGTTAAGCCTGTCTGTAGTAATAGTTCAAATGAATACAGTCAGTACTATTTAAAAGCTGACATTCTCTTAACCAACCATGGAACATTGATACTTACATAGGGAAATCTGGATTATATTTCGTGGCCCTGGGTCCGCTTTGACGTAAAAATTTAAGTCCCTTATTTTGTTCATATCGGCTAAAGGACTCATTTCTTTTTTTAGATTTAAGCTGAGTTCGTTATTTGAGACGCATTTCACCATCATTAATAGACTTTAGTAAAGTTCTCAAATCCTGAGTTGACACAACTCTTAGACTCACGGAAAATGTACGAACTTCACGCAGGTTGACAGACTTAACCCTTTACCAGACGACAAAATTTTAGCCATGTCCAAATTGAAAGCATTTGCAGACGACAATTTCAATGTGGCTCAATTGGTGCAATTTTCTTTTGATAGGGTAGAAAACATTGTGGGAAAAGGAGAAAATTTTCTCCCTTTCCCACAATGTTTTCAAAAGGCCTCTTTCCCAGGGGGCGTTAAAAGGCGGCATTGTGCGGTAAAGGGTTAAGTCCGTTATTTTGCTGTGTTTAGTCTGAACGTTGTGTCACCTCAAGATTTGACAACGTTACTTAAAGTTGGTTAATTTTGGTGAAATGTATCAAATATAGCACCACCAATGTAAGTTGTCCATGGAAGGGTTGTAAACAGTATGGGAAAAGGAGGAAATGCTGGTGAGCAGCATTTTCTCTTTTTCCAACAATGTTTTCAAAGGCTTTCTCTTTCAAGGACGTTGAAACTCGGTACTTTGTGGGTAAGGGATAAGTCAGATATTGGCAGGTCCTGACACTATGACAATTAAACTCATTCATTTTTCCTTCCTATATATAAATGTATAATACAATAAGTACAATCAAAATTCAGTTTTGAATAAAGCAAAAAAAGATGCTGAAAAACAGTATTTTCTCCTTTTCGCAATTCTTTTTCACCCTTTCAAAGGCAAATCTCAATCATTGTGTGAGCCACATTAATTTTGTCGTCTGCAAACACGTTCAATAGGGACAAGTCTGAAATTTAGGCATCTTGTAAAAGACCGAGTTAAATACCATGGCCCCAAATCTTGTTATTCCTGTCTTTTTTGTTTCGGAGAGTGTGTAAAGGGTTGTCGCAGAAGTATGCGGACTTTTCCCTGACTCGATTACAAGTATAATGTTTAACCCTTTCCCAAACAAGCCCTGGTTTTCACGTGTCTGCAGTACAATTCTTTTGAAAACACTGTGGGAAAAGGAGAAATTGCTCGTAACGAGCAATTTCTCCTTTTCCCACAGTGTTTTCTACCCTTTTTGAGAACTTTCTGCCATTTTCATCAAATTTAAAATTGTCGTCTGCAAACTCTTTCAATTTGGACCAGTCCAAAATTTGTCGTTTGGGAAAGGGTTAATACTAACATTTGGCGACGTATGAGTGTGCTTGGATGTATCACTGATATACGGTACAAATTTCACCAAAATACAGTGAACGAATAAACTCAAGTAAGTGACTTTTCAAGGCGACTTCAAAGTAACATGATATTGTTCGTCGGGTGGCAGTTAGTGGTACATGTATTTTTAAATCCTGTGTAATTTTTCAGTCGTTTATTGTATTTTGATGAAATCTGAAACGTGTATAATTAATAGATCAATAATATATCGCCAAATTTTGATATTAAACTATTCAAAGTTCGGTGACTTACGAGGAAAAGTCCACAAACTTCTGAGACGGCCCACGTATGCTATGTGCTGCAGGAGAAAGAGAGGCAGGGGAGGTAAGGGGGTAATTTCTAAGATCGAAGTAATTTATCAAACATAATATCGCGTAATATAATTAGATTTTTGCTCGTCAGACGAATGATGATAAACTTGTTCCCATATGCCGTGTCGATTTGCTCCATTACAGCTCCACGGATACTCTAAATTTGCCCAGTCCCTCATGGCGACATTATTTGAACCTTTAGGTAGGAAAAAAAAGGCTTTTGGAAGCAATCGTTACAAATCGAGAAATCGCCGAGCATTAGATGCTTGAACCCTAAGCTGCTAAGCGTGACTCAACGACCTCTTGCGGACAATGTAGATCAAGATCAGACTGCACGTTCTGTGCAGTCTGATCTTGATCTACGTTGTCCGATAAGGGGATGTTTTTTCACCAGTAACTTTTAAATAGCAATTATTTAGCAGGATACGGGTTAAATGGAGAAGTCGTTGCGCTTTGAGTGCTTGTGAAGGCTGTGTAGTTCAAGATCAGACTGTATTGAGTCAAGATTGGCTTATAGTTGGTGATCTTTTTCAGACGAAATGGATGGAAATGTACAATTGTTGGTGATTTTCTGAAAATTACATTGTATTGATCTATATGTAGCTGTCTAAGGGTTAGGATTCGAACAGAGGTTTTAGATAAAGTAATAGGAGTCCCAAGATAGGCAAAACACACTGATTTCTCGTTTTTGAGAGAGTTATTCTGAATATTAATTAAGATGGTTGAGAACAAAACAGGAATATCTTTAACAAGAAATATCTTTAAAAAAGGTAGACGGTGTAAATTTAGCAGCAAATAGGCAGGAATAAACGTGTCTACATTTTTTACCACAGGTGCCCTTAGAATAAACATGTCTACATATTTGACCAATCAAAAATTACTATTTATTCATTTTTATCAGTACCAAAAACCAAGTCAAAGGCCAGCTACGCCGAAAAAAAGATAGATGGCGAAAGAAGAACTAAGAAATGAATATTTTTACTGTTTTATATGGCTGAATATGAAGGAAAATAAAAAAAAAAAAAAAATCCAAAGAAGTGCCTCTTTTTTCCTCATTGATTTTCATTGTGTTGAAAAGTGGAAATTTTAATTTGCTATATATTTCAGTGCGCCTAACCATGCTCACCTGGGGTTTTCCCTTACCAGTACTTCGCACAATATTCGTCCTAAGCCACTGGTTGCTATCCTATATAATTATCATCGAAACACTGATCAGCGTTGAGAGGGGAATGAACCCTGTCGCAATGGCAGTTTTCGGAAAAAAATTGCCCGGGCTGGGGACTCGAACCAGCGATCCTCTGGTGTCAAGTCCTGTAGGCTATTTGCTGCACGACCGGAGTGCCGAAGGCTCTACAGTTTGAAATTGACCCATGTACTTGGCAGGGAGCACCAAAAAATTGCAACCGACATTTTAATAATTCATAGTTGTACAAAGGAATGGGTATTTGTTTATTTCACAATAGATTTTAACGGCTGTATTGTGACCATTATAAAGTCCGGTAACTGAGCACAAAATCCCGGATAAAATCAATGTTTCCTTTGGCCTCGAGGGAATACGATTATTTTCACATGCATTAAGATTTTCAAATGAATTAAATTCCATTAAAACGCTAATGTGGTGCACGAAATCGCACGGTATGTTAGCATTAAAATGATAACATGAAACGCCATATAAAACACATTATGACTAAACCGGTACCCATGTGATCATGAACTTTTTACACGGTTACATAATAACGTTTGAGCCATGCTCTGTGAAAAGGGGTCTTAATGCATCTGCGAAAAAAGTATCGATCCAGGTCAGCCTGCGCAATCCGCGCAGGCTGACCTGTGTCGAAACTTTTTTGCTCTTGGTTAGTTATCTGCATGTCAAAAGACAAGTGTACCTCGCGGTTTAGTCTGTTGTAAGATCAAATGGGTTTAATGGATCCGTAGTAATGTGATAACTTGCTTGGTATCATGCAACACAGAGATGCATCAAGCCCCCTTTTTGCCAGGGCATGGCTCATTTACGAGGATAAGATTGCTTGATTGACGTCTCATGCCGTTTCACCATTCTGTAACTCTTTACCAAACAACCTCATGTTTTTAAAGCCCCTTACATTGTAGACATTTAAAAAGATCTTGTGAAATCTTGTGAAAAAGAGGACCCTGGTAACCAGCAATTTCTCCTTTTCGCACAATGTTTTCCACCGTAACAAAAAGGAATCCCACCCTTCAAACCACACCTAATACGAATTTTCCTGGATTATTTTGGACTATATTGAGAGGGAGAAGCAGAGTATAAGTAAGGTCATGGACAGCGAAGATTCGTATTCACCAACCATTCTTAAGAACATTCCATGTCTTATTCTCCAGAATTGTGTAAATTTGAGAGTAACACAACTTCTGATTGGCCAAACCATTTGGTTTAGCCAATCAGAAGTTATGTTACTTTCATATTTAGAAAACCTTGGAGAATAAGACTGGAAATGTTCTTAAGAATGGCTTGTGAATACGGACCCAGACCAAACTCTCTGAGCTACTCGTTTATCCCATGAACGTGAAAGAATTTATTAAGCTATACGAAGACAAAATTCATATAAATTATATCATGGCAATTTCTGTGTAAACGTGAACGAATTTTGAATCATTTAGAGCATTTTATGAGTCATGCTCTGGCAAAAAGCGATTTAATTCATATCCGTGATGCATCCTACCAAGCAAGCCATTACATAATTAATGATGCATAAAAGCCATTTTGTCTAATAATTGACTGAATCCTGAGGTAGAAGAGTCCTTAGACATGCAGAAAACCCTTTGCGATACTTTTTGCAGGTGTAATAAGCCACCTTTTCACAGAGCATGGCTCATATCTTTTTGGAAGAATCTAGAACAATTTACAACATGAAATAGGTGACCCTCGCTTAATTTCACCAATGATACCTTTATATATTGCTTCTTTTGCAAGCTATATAATTATTTAAAACTTTTTGCTGTACCGATCGAATTGTTTGCTCCTTTTGTACATTTTTCTTTTCATTTTTTTTCTTGATCTCAATAGGCAACCATTTGTTATATTCTGCAGGCTAACCTGACGGGATTTGGTTACGGCTGACTGACAAACCTTTGACTTGTTTAATTTGTTCTAATTTGTTGTAATGCATCTGCAAAGAGTTTCGAACAAGGTCAGCCTGCGCAGTCCGCACAGGCTGACCTGGTTCGAAACTTTTTGCCATCGGCCAACTTTCTGCATTTCCAAGGACCATCCTACCTCCAGATGCAGTCAGTTGTCAGAAAAAATGGGCTTTATGGATTCTTAATTATGTGAAGATTTGCTTGGTATAATGCATGACGGAGATTAGTTAAACCTCCTTTAACCAAAGCACCGCCCATCTATTTTTGGAGGTCTATTAGCACATTTCTATCGCATTGGACGATGATTTTTGTGATAGTTTGGCAAAAGGAGTCGGAAGAGTTAAGAATTTCTTTAAAATTTTACGGTATAAAATTAACCCTTAAGCTGCTAAGCGCGACTCGACGTCCTTTTGCGGACCGTGAGTGTAGATCAAGATCAGAATGCACAAAACGTGCAGTCTGATCTTTGATCCCCATTGTCCGATAAGGAGATATTTTTCTTAAAAAATTAAGTTTACAATAACTTTTTTTCAGGTTTTTACAATCGTCTTGAAAGTTTTATTTAACTTATTTAGCAGGATAAGGGTTAAAATAAGTCCACTATATAGACCAAAGTATTGAATGTACAGATAGCAGCATTTAGAGGAATCAAGGGAGATAACTGACTAATAGTCCACATTCGCAGAGATAAAGGAGAAGAAATATCAGGCCTTCAGCGATGTTTATTGGTTGCAGATAACATTGATCTGCCTTTATGACCAACATTCTAGTGTCACGTTACCCTGCAATCACCATAATAGAAAAACATTAATAGTAATTGAGTTTGCACGTTGTTTCTGGAGAAAACATTGTACGGCCTTGTGTGCTGCAATCACGTCACGTGATATTGCACTGTATTGTGATAAAAGAGATTTTAAAGGAAATGCTTGCAATTTTATGTGCACCTTTTGTATTGGTCTTAATGCTTATTTCATGTTAACCTGATAGAAAACATTGCGTGGCGAGTATGCATTGCCAGACATAAACTGCTATCAGTCTGTTGAATTGAGCATTTTAGTAATGATAACAGCAACAACAAAGAAGAAAAAAACGGTAAAATAAAACTGCATCGCTGATACCCTAATTTACTGTTCTCGATATATGTTATAACGTAGACAATAGGCACATAAAAATGCAAACAATGCGGATGTCAAAATGCGTTAAAATTTAAGTCATACATTAAAGAGTATGAAAATTATTGTGAGGATGACAATTTGTAATTGTACAGTCGATCCAAGTGTCGCTGGCAGAAAAATGAATTTTAAAAGTCGGTCAAAAGTTACCAAGTCGCGCTATCTTTTGTTTACTTTTTACCTGGTTTTAAAATTCACTTTTCTACCAGCGGCTAAAACATGGACAGACAGTGCCATAACAGAATGTTATCTTCACGATAGGTTCCATAGTTTTAAATGGTATGATTGAAATTCAAATGCATTTTTACACCCGCATTGTTTACTTTTTCGCCGTACTGACCCTTTAATTCCTGGCTGTGGTAAAGACCAGTAATTGGGTCCTTTGGGGCGACAGCCAAGACGGTTTATTCAATGATAAATTACTTACTACACAAGGCCGGGTTTTAACGACCCTGATGGAGAAGGCTTTTGAAAACGTTGTCGGAAAAGAAAAAAAATGCTGGAGAAAATTTACTGCTTTTCCCACAATGTTTCATACCTGTTTTCTTCCTGTCAAAGAACTTACGTTTATTTGTACTACTTTCGAGTTTGTCGTCTGCAGATGCTTTCAATTTTGAAGAGTCTACAATGTGTCGTTTAGTAAAATGTTTTCAGCTTTGGCAGATCAATCATTTATCCATTAGGACTAGAGTTCATAGAAACTCATCTTTTCCCGCCTTTGTATCTTTACTTAATGAAAATTGAAGCTTGTTGATTACATTCCCCTCTTTGTGATTATAACCGTGGAACCGTTGATGACAATACTATGCCTCACAAAAAGAAAAACACATACGCTTCTTCATCTGCGAAATGTTGGACTGAAACTGTGGATTTTCGAATTGATCAATTTTATTTGTTAACCTTTATCTTGCTAAATATGTTAAATAAGACTTTCAAGCATATAGTAGAAATACGAATAATGTTATTTCAATTTTACTTTTTGGAGAAAAATATCCGCTTGTCGGACAATGTAGATCCAAGATCAGACTGCACGTTCTGTGCAGTCTGATCTTAATCTACACTATCCATCAAAGGTCAGTGAGTCGCACTTAGCAGCTAGATGGTTAAGTAATATCACCGAAAATTTACTCAAAAAAGGTGGAGAACAGTCCTTATAGAATACAGAACTATTTATCCTACGCGCTATTTTACACATGACATGGGTTATTCGGTATGCATGAAGTCAGTAGAGGGCTGTTCCAATATTTCCCGATAATGTGTGAATAAACCCGTAAAAAGACAGATTGACAAATTAAATTCGCTAATGGCGGAATTTCATTTCTAAAGTGTGATGGGTGATCGTTCCGCTGAGTTTAAACGAAACTGACATTTGAACGGCTCACCGAGGGGAAAAAATAACACTTTCTTTGAAAACTTCGTAATGATGGAATACTGAGAAAGTATTTTTACCCTTTTCAATACAGACTAGTTTTAGAGCTACAAGTGACAGAATTACATATGATCTACGTGCTGGGAAAAAGGGTTAATGCATTTCCATGATCCGTTATACCAAGCGAGTAATCATATAATTCTTGAATCATAAAATCCATTTTGTCTAACAACCGACTTAACCATGAGATAGACTGGTCCTTTGATAGAAAATTGACCAATAGCAAAAAGTTTCGACCGAGGTCAGCCTGCGCAGACTGCGCAGGCTGACCTGGGTCGATACTTTTTGCAAATGCATTGAAGCCTCTTTTCACAGAGCACGACTCATATTAGAGGGTGGACAAATATTTCAGGGAAGGAACAACTGGGGTTGAACCGTTAAGGAAAATAGTTTTTGAAAAGGAACAAATCCCTTTCTGTAAACATTCCCTCTGATAGCTGTCCGCTTCTAGGAAGTAGTGAGTAGTATTGAAGCTTATGGCAGACTTGTCTAAACTCAAAGCATTTGCAGACAGCATGTGAAATGTGGCTTAAGTATTGGGAGTTATCTTTGACTTAGTAAAAACATTGTGGAAAAAGGAGAAAATGCTGGTTACCAGTATTTTCTTCCTTTCCGTACATTGTTTCCGAAAATCATCGTTAAGGTTCGATAAAACAATTGATTTTCGGTAGCGGGTCAAACGAGAATGCCTATACCCTTCGACTGTGAAATGAATTACTAGTAAATAGATAGAGTCTACCAGTAGACGACACTAAATTTTATTCCAAAGGATATATCTGAACAGAATAACTCACTAGATAGCAGAAATTGGTGATCCAAGATCAAACTTAACGTCGTGTGCAAACTAATCCAAGTCTACAACCGCTATATTATTTACGGTGCTGCGTTGCTAAGAGCAAAAAGAAAAACACCTCAATCTCCGTCGGGGTTGAAAAGATAATTTTCGGTTAATGATTCATGGCGTGTGCGCTTCAAGAGAGGTCGAACAATCGAAGTGGTGACGTTACTGTATGAGGTTCACGTTACGACCGTTGCAAATCTTTATTATATTACAGCCCGCGTTCTGATATATGGGGAAGAGGGTGTAGATTGTTGAACTATCGTAAACTATGTTAATAAATCTAGATAAATTTGGATAGAGGCACACTAGAAAACACCATCGCAGATAAGGGAATTGATTATTGTTTGTCTCATTGCACAAATTCTCTAATAACTTCTACAGTAGATGCTTCCTCGTGTCAGGTTCCAAAAGGACTTTAGCGAGGGTCTTTATATACACGAGATATTCTAAGTCATATTTTACATCTAATTCTAAATTCAGAAAGGGAGAGACATTCTGATAGGCTAAACCATATTCCATATGGTTTAGACAATCAGAAATCGTGTTCCCTAACAATCGTGGAAATGAACAGTTATTTGCCCTTTTAGCACCAAAGGCAAAAACAAGAGCTTTTGCGGTTTATATAGCTTGTTGATCTATATGAGTCATGCTCTGGCAAAAGAGGGCTTAATGCATCTCCGCGACGCATCATGCCAAGCAAGACATCACATAGTCAGGGATCCATTTGATCCATTTTGTCCAACAACCGACTGTATCATACGGTGGACTGGTCCTTTCATATACAGAAAACTGACCAACAGCGAAAAGTTTCGGCCCAGGTCAGCCTGCGCGGAGTGCGCAGGCTGACCGGAGTCGATACTTTTCGCAGATGCATTAAGCCCCCTTTTCACAGAGCACGGCCCATATGTAATAGCACACCAGATGTTTCTATTTTTAGTAATTGTTGAACAACTTGAACGATTCAGTGTCAACTTGAACTCTGTCTGGGTGATGCGAGGAGGAACAGCAGTATTCCGATGTGAAATAAATCCGCCATTTGTCAAAGATTACGTAACTGTGACGTCATGGATCCACAACTCTAAACGTAGGTACATTTAAACTATATTGAGTTGCAGCTTGGTTTGGCAAAGGTTGGAGATTTTTTTTTTCACAGAGATCAAATTTGTTTATTTTTACGTGTTTTAACTTTTTGCCTGATGACAAAATAGTGAATAATAAGCAATTTGTCATTGGCATTATTGACTTTTCCTAGCTGCATAGAACAGCTCTGGAACGTTTTCATAAAATGAGGGCCCGTATTCACCAAATATTCTTTCATTTTAGGCCTGATTCCAGATTTAGGAAGAAACACGACTTTTGACCAGCTAAACCATTGGGTTTCGCCAATCAGAAGTTGTGTTACTTTCAAATTGTTTAGAAGTGAACAAAGAGTATTTTGAAGAATGTTTGGGGAATACGATCCCCGGCTGATTTTTTTTCCAGAGGATCGTATAAGCATAACAGAAGGGGGAGAATTACATCTCCGTGACGTCAGAAAAACAGATGGGTCCGAAACATTCCGTTGTACAGCAACATGTAATATTACTCAGACGGAAAGAGTCAGTTCACCAGCTCGCCTTAATATACACGGTAATATCGCACTTTTTAACTCTCTTAAAAAAACATTTTAGACTGGTCCAGAATAAAAAGTATTTTCAGGTGACCAACTAAATATTGCTCAAATAGGGATATTTTTCTTTGAAAGGGTAGAACACATTTAGGAAAAAAGAGTGTTTCCACAATGTTTCAAAAGTCCTTTCTTTGGGGGTCTTTACAACTGGGTATTGTATGGTAACGGGTTACACATTTTTTTTTCTATAAAGTAGGTTGTAAAATACTGACGGCAGAAAGCCAATTTCTTTCCGAGGATTGATGATAGTCATTGCGACAAGATTCTTTCCTCTCTCATCGCTGATCATTGTTTCGATTATAGTTATGTGCGAAAGCAGCCAGTAGCTTGGGAAGAATTGCTGGTAACAGAAACTCCATGAAAGCACTTTCCGCCGCGATTTAACTGAAATAATGTTGAAAACAGCATTAAAAACTATTCATTCAATAAAAAAGCTGACGGTAAATAGCACTGAAATACTATACATCCCCCTAACGGTCATCTGAAAATAACATTCCTGTACTAATGATGCTCCGGAATGTTTTCCGGTAGATTATCGAGAAATAATGGTGGAGTATGGTTTGATATTTCATGGTTACGACCAGTGAAAATATAGATTATATATTTTTTTAACTTTTCAATTGAAGGCGGAAACACTAGTTCCCTCGCACTAGTTATGTAGGTAATCAGCGCGTGCCATTCAAATGGAGGGAAATATGACGTAATTTACGTTATATAGCTCTCTCTTTACGTAACATTGTAATGCGTTGTTATATTAGGGGGTACGCCACGGGGAATTACCGAAAACAACTGTACTGGATTTTGATGAACGTTCTAACAAAATAGGGGTTAGAAGCATGAAATAAATAGATAGAATATTTTTATATTTTCTTTTTTCGGTGAAAGTTCGAAATTTATTTCATCAAGTGAACATCATCGCGCCACTCGTGAAAATATTACCGATGATGTTCTGAACACTCGATGCAATAAATTTCGATCTCTCACCGAAAAAAAAAAAAAAAAAATAACATCCTCTATATTAAATTATAGATCCTCCTGCCGGTGGCAAAGGTCCATCCATTGAAGACTACATGTATCAAGATGTACAGGCAGATGTCGGGGAGAAGGTAGAGCTGACTTGCGTATCAGACGGCTGGCCCCTGCCCGCCTATAGATGGTACAAAGACAACGCTATGGTCAATTTAAATGACCCCAGGTATTCGCAGCTCGGTGGCAACTTGGTGATTCGGTCCGCCGTTCCGTCCGACAGCGGGGAGTATAGATGTAATGTGAGCAATTCAAGAGGCTCGGCTGCCGCCATTAGGCAGTTAACAGTTAAAGGTAATAACCCTTTCAGCGCCATAGGCGAAAACATGGGCTTTTGCGGACGGCAC
Organism: Tridacna gigas; assembly: GCA_945859785.2. Lineage (NCBI taxonomy): Eukaryota > Metazoa > Mollusca > Bivalvia > Cardiida > Cardiidae > Tridacna > Tridacna gigas. Next base: position 41,757,245 of record OX244035.2, on the reverse strand, counting down.
AGATCCAGATCAGACTGCACAGAACGTGCAATCTGATCTTGGATCTATGCTGTCCGCTTGTGTAGTCAAGCCTATGCTATAAAAATCGGTCTGACTTCCACTTGGTTGTCTTTGCAGCCGTCCGTTGAGGTAGAGTTATATATTAGGCGCCGAAAGAGTTAAACTGTTTACTAGACGTTAAACTTTTAACCTTACCCATATTGAAAACATTTACAGACGACAAATTCATTATCGTCCAAAACACAAAGTTTGTCTGTAAAAGGGTAGAAAACATTGAGTGAAAAGAAGAGAACGCTGGTTACCAGCATTCTCTCCTTTTCTCACAATGTTTTAAAAAGCCTTCTCCATCAGGGTCGTGAACAGTTAGAACTGTGTAGTAAAGAATTAAACTCTTTCCCAGCCATGGCCGATAATCAACAACTCTAGTACATAGCTTCTTGTTTTTGTTTCGAAATAAAAAAGTAACACAAATTCTGATTGGCTTAACCAAATGGTTTTGCCAAACAGATTTGGTTCAGTCAATCAGAAATCGCGTTACATTGAAATTTAGAAAATTCTTGAATAATGTGTTTTCAAGAGCATCGTTACACAGGGTGGTTAAAATAGGGATTGTTTCTGAAAGATTTAAATAGAAATTATCAAGATAATGTTATATATTTTTAAAATGTTTTTTTTTCTGATATCATCTAGGAATGAATTCGGAAAAGACAATAAGAAAAATGGCTTTGTGAAGGTGTGTTAGTTTTGTTTAACTCTTTACCACACAATCCCGACTTTTAACGACCCTGAGAAAGAAGCCTTTTGAAAACATTGTGGGAAAAGGAGAAAATGCTGGTAACCAGCATTTTCTCCTTTTCCCACAATGTTTTCTACCTTTCCCAAAACGAATTTCCATTTTTTTAGTCACATTTAATTTGTCGTCTGCAATTGCTTTCAATTTGGACCTGTCTAAAATTTTGTCGTGTGGTAAAGAGTTAACCCTGCACCAAACTATCCTGTACATTTACGGGTTTTGCAGACATTGTTGAAAAAAGAAAGAAACACTACATTTGCTCCTTTTTCCACAATGGTTGTATATGGCCTTCCCAATAGAAATTTGATAACTTGAGCGGCGTTTCATTTGTCGTCTGCAAATGCCTTCAAAATGGATCAGTCTTTAATTTTGTCGTCTGGTAAAGACTTTAAAGAGGAAATTGCGTTATAGACTGAAAGTTTGTCATGAGCAATCCGGTTTCGTTTATATGCAAAAGCAAGGAAATAATTTGAATTTGCACGAAAAGGAATACTAGATCTATGGAAACTAAGAAATGAACCATGCTCTGTGAAAAGGGGGCTTAATGCATCTGCGAAAAGTCTCGACCCAGGTCAGCCTGCGCCGTCCGCGCAGGCTGACCTGGGCCGAAACTTTTCGCTCTTGGTCAATTTTCTGTATGTCAAAGGACCATTCGTACCTCATGATTCAGCCATTTGTTTGACAAAATGGATTTTATGGATCCATCATCATATGATGACTTGCTTGGTGTCATGCATCAAGGAGATGCATTAAGCCCCCTTTTGCTAGAGCATGGCTCAAATTATTTGCGCTCGATTGGAAAAACAAAAACACCGGAATGATGCGTGGAATGTTTGTGTGGCTCTCATTCTCTCACAGTGTTGACACTCAACCAATTCCAATACATTGCGTTATTTCTCTAGGGACGCTAGTTTCAGATGAGAGGAAAAAAATCCAAATTAAAAGCACGCTCTGACACTTGTCAGGACTACCAGCAGCTGGAACTATTTTTATCTTTGCTATATGTACTTCATGACTGTTTCATGAAGAATAATGAAGTCTTTACCAAAGTATAGCTCTTTTTTTTTTTTAGTCCCCTACCGGCGAAGTCGAAGGGGATTTTAGGTTTGCACTCCGTCCGTCCGTCTGTCCGTCTGTCCATCTGTCCGTCAGTCCGGTAATTCAGTTTTCCGGACTTTTTTTCTAAACGCTGGTGCATATTGAGCTGAGTTTTGGTGTGTAAGTCACCCACCATCACTTACAGATCAAGTTCGACTTTTGTTCCGGTCCACTGGTTTTTCACGGATTTACGGGCCTTGGACTTACAAAATTTCACTGACAAATCAGTTTTCCGGACTTTTTTCCTAAACACTGGTAGATATTGATCTCAGATTTACTGTGTAACTCAACCACCATGACTTACAGATCAAGTTCGACTTTTGTTCCGGTCCACTGGTTTTTCACGGATTTACGGGCCTTGGACTTACAAAATTTCACTGATAAATCAATTTTCCAGACTTTTTTCCTAAACGCTGGTAGATATTGATCTCAGATTTGCTGTGTAACTCAACCACCATGACTTACAGATTAAGTTCGACTTTCGTTCTGGTCCACTGGTTTTTCACGGATTTACGGGCCTTGGACTTACAAAATTTCACTGACAAATCAGTTTTCCGGACTTTTTTCCTAAACACTGGTAGATATTGATCTCAGATTTACTGTGTAACTCAACCACCATGACTTACAGATCAAGTTCGACTTTTGTTCCGGTCCACTGGTTTTTCACGGATTTACGGGCCTGCACGTTCTGTGCAGTCTGATCTTGATCTACGATGTCCGCAAAAGGTCAGTGAGTCGCGCTTAGTAGCCGAAGGGTTAATAATCTGAATTAACGTAAACCTAGAATTTCTGCAGAATGTTTGTATGATGAAATACGATATTTGATAAGGCAATGTCCATTATTCTTACCGAGGGATAACTAAAAGTGTCATTTGTTTCATATACATCTTAGTCATGCTCTGTGAAAAGGGGGTTAAATGCAACTGCAGAAAGTGTCAATTCATGTCAGCCTTCGCAGTCCGCGCAGGCTGACATGGGCCGAAGCCTTTTTGCTTTCTTGTTCATATTGTGCATCTCAAAAGACAAGCGTACATCATGGTTCAGTTGGTTGTTAGAAAACTAGGATTTTATGGAACCATAATTATATGACGACTTGCATTGTTTTAGCATCACGGAGATGCATTAATCCCTATTTTGCTAGAGCGCCGCTCATCTACGCTCAGCAAAACTTCTAACAGGCCGCTTTTGTTTCTCCTGTAAATATGACCAGGGATTAGACAGGTAAATAAAAACAGGCTGTAACATATATCTGGACATTAGTCATGGTACTGTAATGAAAATATTCTCGATTTTGCCAACAGAAGGCTCCTCTTTTTCTAAAAAGGGAAACGCATTGTTTGCGCATGCGTGGTGTCTATCAGCCATATTAGGTTAAAGAGAGAATCACAGATTCTTGACATTTTGTCAACAATATAAAAAAAACCCAAGAAAACTATTTTTTTGGCAAAAATATAAACCAAGAGAAGGATCATGAAGTTTTCAAAGAAAAAAAAAAAAAGGATTTTTCAATTTTCAATGTTCAGTGAATGAATGTTAAATAAGTTCTTTTCAAAAGTACAAGTCAAATAATTCTTTTCGGACTTAGGCTGAGGTGTGCTCTTACACTGGTCAATTAATCCCCAAAAAATGGAATCAAATGAACTGTCTCTTTTCTGGGCAGTGGATGCCAAGGTCTACGGGGATTTACAGCTTAAAAGTGGACGTTTAGAAGTTTTGTTGAGTGTATATAAAGCAATTGCCACTTTTAAGTTATCTATGTATACATAAATGTTTAGTATGCTGTGGGCAACACGTGCTCCTTTGTAGATACTCAGATCCGAGATCGGGGTCCGTAATCACCAAACTTTCTTAATAACAGTTTAGTCTTATTCTCAAGAATTCTTTAGTCATATTCTCAAGAATTTTTTAAATTTGAAAGTTACACGACTTCTGATTGGCTGAAGCGATGCAGATTTAAGATCACGACTTCTGATTGGCTGAAGACATGCAGATTTAAGATCAGACTGCGGCGTCTGAGTGCGCTATCTCCATATTCTATGCAGATTTAAGATCAGACTGCGGCGTCTGAGCGCGCTATCTCCATATGGAGAGAGCGCACTCAGACGCCGCAGTCTGATCTTAAATCTGCATGTATAGAATATGGAGATAGCGCGCTCAGACGCCGCAGTCTGATCTTAAATCTGCATGTACATTTTCCTTTATTTTCATAGTAATCAAGCCCAAACAGTTACGAAACTACGGTTCTGGTGACTTGATTTTAACCCTTATCCTGCTAAATAAATGAAATGAAACTTTCAAGCCGAAAGTAAAAAGTCAAATGTTGTTATTTCAAAGGCATATATATTTTGGGGAAAGATATCTCCGTATCGGACAGTGTAGATCCAAGATCAGACTACACGTTTTGTGCAGTCTGATCTTGATCTACACTGTCAGTAAAAGGTCCATGAGTGGCGCTTAGCAGCCTAAGGATTAAAAATTTACAATTAGGTATACCATTTTAAAAGTATATCAAAGGGCACATGCAAAAAGGAGACATATTGAATAATTTTTTGTAATCAAACTCGTTTTCTCTTTGTATTGATATTTAGAAACTATGTCGACTGAAACAAAAATCTTCCAGACATAACCTGAGTTTTGAGTTCATTTCAATCAATTTACTATTTTTTTTTTTCCTTGGTAAGTGACAATGATTTGATAATTGATTTTTCAACCATAATATTTTGTACTTTTAGTTGCATTATCAGCTACCATAAAACCAGCCCGACAAGTCATAGATTCCGGACAGTCCGCCATGTTTAACTGTACCGTGGCCGGAAATCCCATCACTTCCGTCGAATGGTATAAAGATGGCGTGTTGATTGAGGCGGATAACGATAGAATGGTATTTGAGGCGGAAACTTTGTTGGAAATTATAAACGTGCGACGTCATGATCAAGGGATGTATCAATGTTTTATGGTGAACAGTGATTCAGAAGTGCAGGCGACATCTCAGTTATTGCTCGGAGGTATCATGTCACTTTCCCTTCTTCTTACCCTTTGAGACTCGTTGCACTACTTTTTTGCACTCTCGTTTGTTTGGCAACCTTCTGATACTATCATTATTGAAAAAAAAGAAAAAGATAGTCCATGAAAAACATTTACAGCTAATGTTGTTTTTATATGAGCCGTTCTCTGTGAAAAGGGGCTTAATGTATCTGCGAAAAGTATTGACCCAGGCTGACCTGGGTCGAAACTTTTCGCTATTGATTAATTTTCAGTATTTCGAAGGACTGTTCTACCTTATAATTAAGTCGTTGTTACAAAAAGTGGCTATTGTGGATTCATAATTACGTGATTGTGTGCTTGGTATCATGCATCACGGAGTTGCATTAAGCCCCCTTTTGCCAGAGCACGGCTCATATTATATTTTGTTCCATATTATTGTCTTATGCTTTCCTACAAATTGGGCATTAAATCTCGTAGAAGATGATATCTTGATATTTTTTATAAAAACTTAAAGCAAGAAGTAAGTTTTACAACCTGCCTGACGAACTGAATCAAATTAGAGTTTAATGAAAGTTCCCTATATAATGTATCGAATCTTTTCCAAGACAAATGTCCTACTATAACAGAGCGGGTCTCTGGGAGAAGTTGTCGCATAGATCCACTTTAAAAAAAAAAAAAGGCTGAATCAAGATGTAGAGCGGTCCTTTGACATGCAGAAGGTTCACAAATAGCAAAAAGTTTCGACCCAGGTTAGCCTGCGCGGAATGTGCAGGCAGCCCTTGGTTAACGCTTTTTGCATGAAGCCCCATTTTCACAGAGCACTGCTCATTTACGTTGTACTCTTTGCCGCGGATTTTTCTTTTAAGATTTTTGACCGCTGTATGAATACCCAGTATAGCTTACATTGGCGGCATTTCTTTTAAAGCTGCGCATCCTGTGATCGACGGATTTAACGATCTCTTTAAACAAACCGGGCAGCGGACCAGCATGCGCTGTATTGCAGCTGGTAACCCGACTCCAACAGTACAATGGTTGTTAGATGGGGAGCCAGTCCGAGAACAAAGCCATGTCAGTGTTGGTGATTTTACGATGGCATCCGGTGACGTAGTTAGTTACGTCAACATTACCAGTGTCGATGTGCTCGATGGCGGGGAATACAAGTGTATAGCAAGTAACGATGTCGGGAGAGCGGAGCATACTGCTCGCCTAAATGTCTATGGTGAGTCCTATTGTTCTTTTAACTTCATATGTGAACCCAATTCAGTTGCAGATTAGGCTACCAAAGTTCTGTACAGGAATATGCTTTCTGTTACAGTTACTATAATGCAGCTTTTGCACGTGCATGAACACCAAAATGTTCAGTTTAAATAGAGAATACATGTATTTGTTTCTTTTTCTTTATGTAAAAGATCGACATTCATTCCATCGACTGACCATCACCGGTAACATTTTTACAATTTGCTAAGCGACGATTGAAAATATTACCGTATGATATTCACGAGATGACAAATTTCGATCTTTAACAAAAAAACCCAACAAATTTTCTATCTGTTTCATGCTTCGTACTCTTTTTTTTTGTTGCGACTTGCGAAGTACTCGGTATTTCCGTACTAGTGAGCTTTTCAATCAGTAAATTCACTGGTCGAAACGTTGAAAATATCAAACATAATCTACCATTATTTCCTGATAACCTACTGAAAGGTACGAACTAATATCTGTTTATTTCAGTGATATAGATCTAGAATTATATTGAAACGATTCCCGGTGTTATTTTGTAATCGGTTATTGTGCAAAATGATCTAAACCAACATAATATGTGGTGGGTGGTCTTGATGATGCGTAGTCTTGATACTTGAAAAGAACAAATTTCAAGACTAAAAACAAGTTAACCCACCCAACACCACCACCACCACCACCAGCAACAACAACAACGACGACAACAATGTTAGCTTTAAGTGCGTATTAGGTATTCGTTTATTATGCATTGTCAACCCTCCCAGTAGCATACTCTTGAATTAAAAAAAATCAGCTTATCTGTTCTGCATCTGTTACCAACATACATGTACGTGTAGAAATGCAATGCTCCTTCCATTGTCTAACCCTTATCCTGCTAAATAACTTGAATGAAACTTTCAAGCCAATTGTAAAAACCAAAATGTTGGTATTTCAAAGCTATTGGGGTTTGGTAAATATCACCTTATCGGACAGTGTAGATCCAAGATCAGACTGCACGTTCTGTGCAGTCTGATCTTGGATCTACACCGTCCGCAAAAGGTCAGTGAGTCGCGCTAAGCAGCCTAAGGGGTAAAAGCGAGGTTCATACGCACTGAATTACAATTCAGTTGGAGAAATGGTCGGATATTGTCGAGCTAATTGCATGTCAATTGTCCCGAAGATTTGCCATGTTTTCTTGATATAACTCTTTGCCGATCGGCCCCTTGTTTTTACGACCCTGATCGAGAAGGCTATCAAAGACCTTGTCGGAAAAGTTGAAGATGCTCTCTTACAACACAATGTTTTACACTCTTTCAAAACTAAATCACATCATTTGAACCACATTTATCTTGTCGCCTACAAATACCCTCAATATAGACCTCTCTATAATTTTGTGGTTTTTGTAAAAATTTTTAAAAAAAGAAAAGAAAAAACCTAGGCGACGTGACAGGCCGGTAAGGGGATATTATCTGACAACATTTCCAACGGAAATTCGACACGCACGCAACCCATTTTAATGTGATTCATTGCTAATCCTTCGCCCGGCAATACAATTTTGAATTGGTCCATTTTGAAAATAAATGCAGACAGCATTTTAAATGATACGAATTTGTCTTTCAAGGGGTCGAAAACGTTGTGGGAAAAGGAGAAAATGCTGGTAACCAGCATTTTCTCCCGTTTCCACAATATTTTCAAAAACCTTCTTTCTCAGTGTCATACAAACTCGGGGTTATTAGGTAAAGGGTTGAATCGAAAAAGCGGCAATCGAAAAAGGGCGAAGCCATCGATTCTAACGGCTCTGAAACCTTTGCTAAGTGACTATACATAAAACGAAATTATCCCTTTACCACACAAAGCCGCCTTTTGAAAACCCTGGGAAAGAAGCCTTTTGAAAGCTGGTAACCAGAATTTTTCTCATTTTCACACAATGTTTTCTACCCTGTTGAAGACAGAAATAATCCTTTAAGTTACATTGACTTTGTCGTCTGCAAATGCTTTCAATTTGGTCTGGTCCAAAATTTCGTCGTATGGTAAAGGGGTTAAGCCTGAGAATGCTTAACCGTTTACATGACGTGCAGTCTAACTCTAAATCTACACTGTCTGATTCGGAGAATATCTTCAGGGAAAATGAAACTCGAAATCGCAATATTTGGGTTTTCGTTATTGTTCGGAAATGTTCATCTACTTCATAACGTAGTTTAAGACTTAGCAATAAAGTCTTTTGAATAAAGGTGTCTCATGTACCCAAAAATCTGCTTTGGAGATGTAATCGTATTTGTGTTTGATTATTTACTGCTACTTGAGGAATATTAAAAATTTTATTATATACCTATCATTTTTCAAGTTCAAATACATTCATCGCAAGCCGATAAAATCGGATACGTCGGGAAAAAATCTATATCTACACAGTGTCAAGTACGGTTCCAAATATGTTACGATGACGTAGCCCGCGAGTAGACACTTTTCAGATTGGTTACTGATTTGATTGGTCAAAATGATACGTTATGATATTCATCCGCCATTCACAAAAGTATTGTTTCACTTCTTAACCAGTTGTTAATTCTAAATTCTTCCCATTTTCGTCTATAATTGTCCATGATTGCAGTATTTTGTTTAAGAATTAGTAGGTATATAATTAGAGGGGTATGATGTTGTAACTAACTTTTCTGGTGCTTGTAATTGTTTCTCGCTGCATAAAACAGAATTACATCTCGCTCTACTTTCGGTCTCGCGCAATATCAAATTTCTTCACGCAGCTCGAAGCAAATACAAGAACAAGGAAAGTTACTACAACAAAATATTCCGTATGCATCACATTTTATCATGAAGCGGTCGCCTGAAGCCACGCAATTGGATGAGACTTGTGTTGCTTGTAAACGTTTCATTATCTCAGAGAGCATGTTATCCCTCATTTCTCGAACATTTATTAGCTTTGGTTAGAAAGGATCAATTACTAAGCCTCGAGAGTTCAATTTCTCACTGAGAAATAGGACGAACTCCGGTTTACCACTGTTTAATCCTTAGGCTGCTAAGCGCGAGTAACGGACCTTTTGCGCCCAGTGTAGATCAAGATCAGACTGCACCGAACGTGCAGACGGATTTTATGATTTTGCATCTACACTGTCCGATAAGGAGACGTTTTCCAAACCCCTATAACTTTGAAATACCAACATTTTGGTTTTTACCATCGACTTGAAAGTTTCACTGAAGTTATTTAGCAGGAAACGGGTTAATCGTATTTTATGTGGTGTCCGTGGTTGTGAGGTAGAGCGTCGGTCTCGTAATCAAAAGGTCCTGAATTCGATACCCGGGAGTGGATGTCAACTTTGGGACTGTTCATTGGCCCACACATTCGGCGCGAGTACTGGTGTAGTTTCCAGGAAGCAGAAACGAGAGAGATTAGTATAAGTTGTAAGAACTTGTTTCTCAATCGATGTAAAATAAATATGTTTAAACTAATCGTATTTTAGTCAGGCTCTGTAATGAAGAGTTTTTTTTAATGCATCTGCAAAAAGTATTGAACGATGTCAGCCTGCGCAGTCTGTGCAGGCTGATCGGAGTCGAAACGTTTTGTTGTGGCTGAATTTTCTGCACACCAAAGGCACATGGTCCCTCATGATTTAGACGAATTTTATGTAAAATTTACCCATATTAGCGACGACTTGTTTGGTATAACGCAATACAAAGATGCATTAAACCTCGTTTTCACAGAGTACTGCTAATTTGTTTTAGATGGAGCTCATTCAAATAGACGATTTTCAAGTTAAATCATACCTAGCCCATTGATAAACACTTAAAATGTTGATTTATCATTGATATTTTTATTCTATCTATTTATGAAGGTATTCCGTTTATTCGAGTGATGAAAAACGTGACTGCGACAGCCAATGAGCCTTTGTCCATCAGATGTTACGTCACCGGCTATCCACATGAAAAGATCACGTGGTCTAGAGGTAAGCCAGGAAGCTACAGTTGAGTCCATAGCTTCCAATCACAATAGCAAGGCCTCAAACTGTCAAAGCTATGCTTTCCAAATTGTTAAAAGATATAATTGAAACAATTACAGTTAATTCTGTGCAGGTCAACAAATTATCCTACAAGGATTTTTTTTTTTAAATCTAGATAAATTGTTAAGAGAGACATGGAAATTCTATGTTAGCATAACATCTTGAGACAGAAACGAATTTCCTACTATCCCAGTATAGTTTTTTGTTTTATTTATGTATTGTTTTTATTTGATAACTTAAATTGCAGCATGTCTTTGTGTGGGAAAGAGTGTAATACTTGTGAAAGAATTAAAAAAAAAAAATGCAACAAACTATACTTTTGAATTTTGTCCTTTGACAAATATAATACATAGACGATATTTGTTTTTTTTGCCCGTGCCACTCGTGAAAATGTTACCGATGGTGTTCCTAGATGAAATAAATAGAGGAAATTTGTTTTTTTTTTTCGGTGAAAGATCGAAATTTATCTCATCGGGTGAACATCATCTGTAATATTTTCACAAGTGGCGCAGCCACGAGTGAAAATATTACTGACGATGTTCACGAGGTGGAATAAATTTCGACCTTTCACACACACAGAAAAAATATTCTGTTTATTTCATGGTGCTAACCCATTTTTTAGTTGAAACTTTAACCAGAATCCAGTGCAGTTGTTTTTGGTAATTCCCCGTGGCGTACCCCCCTCACATAACAACGCATTACAATAGTACGTAAAGCGCGAGAAATACGTAAAGGGTAAATTACGTCATATTTCCCTCTCGTTGAATGGCACGCGGTGTTTACCTAGTTAACTAGTCTTTTCGCAGAAAATATGACATCGGTATTTTTCACTGATCTTAGCCATGAAATATGAAACCATAATCCACCATTATTTCTCGATAAACTACCAAAAAGCATGAAATAAATTTCGATCTGTCACCGAAAAAAAACAACTACTTATTAGTATTTCAGGCATCTAACTCCTTTTTTGCTTGGACTTTCATTAAAATCTAGTTCGGTTGTTTTCGGTTATTTCCCTTGGCTTGCCCCCCCCCCCCCCCCCACTTTCCCCACATAACGCATTACAATATTACGTAACGCGTGAGAAATAAGGGGTAAATACGCGTTAATTACGTCATATTTTCCTCTCGTTGAATGGCACGCGCTGTGTACCTAGGTAACTAGTGAGAGGGAACTACTGTTTCAGCTTTCAATAGAAGAGTTAGGAAATATGAAATTGGTATTTTTCTCTTGTCGTAACCATGAAATATCAGTCCATAATCCACCATTATTTCTCGATAAACTACCGAAAAGCATGAAATAGTACGGTCTCTTTTCTTTCAGACGGACGTCAGCTCCCGTTTAACCACTTACAGAAAGTTGTAAACGACACTCTTATTATACTGAAAGTACAGAAACGTTTTGACGAGGGCAAGTACACATGTAGTGTTGTCAACAGTGTTGGAATGAGGATGGATAGAAGTGTCTTCATTAGCGTTGTTCGTAAGTATCTGGTACCTCAGAACCCTTTTGGCGTCATAGGCGAAAATGCGGGCTTTTGCGGACAGCGTAGGTCAAGATCAGACTCTACAAAAATTATAGTCTGATTTTAAATCTGTGTTGTCCGCTTGTTAGGTCAAGCCTCTGAGATGAAAATCTTTCTGAGTTTTGGTAGATTGTATTTTCAGCAGTAGAAAGAGGTCAATACATGAGCCAAGCTCTGTGAAAAGGGGGCTTAATGCATCTGTTAAAAAGTATCGACCCAGGTCTGCCTGCGCAGTCCGCGCAGGCTGACCGGAGTCGAATTGTTTTGCTATTCATCAATTTTCTGCATGTCAAAGGATCAGTGTATCTTATGACTCAGCTGGTTGCTATACGGCATGGGTTCTATGGATCCATAAGTATGTGCTGACGTGCCTGGAATAATATTTTGCGACATCGTCTTGACAGATGAGAAAGAAGTAAAAGTTGTCTGTATATGGTTGGTAAACGTGATAAGGTACTTTGAATTGAAAAAAAAAAAATCTCAAAAATTGAATTAACCCTTGCCCAAACAAGCCCTGGTTTTCACGTGTCTTGCAGTACAAGTCTTTTGAAAACACTGTGGGAAAAGGAGAAATTGCTCGTAACGAGCAATTTCTCCTTTTCCCGCAGTGTTTTCTACCCTTTTTGAGACCTTTCTGCCATTTTCATCAAATTTAAGATTGTCGTCTGCAAACTCTTTCAATTTGGACCAGTCCAAAATTTGTCGTTTGGGAAAGGGTTAAAAGTGTATGTTGGAAAGGTTTGTCCCTTGTTGAGGTACTGTAGTTCATTTAGAAATCATAAAGATGAAGATTTATGCAATACACGCTTTCTTTCAATACTTTCCCCTGCAGAACCTCCAGTGATTGACCCCTTTAATATCCCGCCAAAGATACAAGGAGATCGTGTTACTCTGCCCTGTGCAATCAGTAACGGTGACCCACCCATCAACATTACCTGGACTAAGGACGATGCTGAAATACCACCGGATATGGGCATTGTTGTTGAGGTAAATATTTAAATCTTTACCAGACCAAAACAGTTTAGCTTGATTGTTGTTGGAAGCATAAACAATAAGTAAACAAACTATATGTATAACATGGACCAAGGACGATGCTGAAATGGCATCAGATTGAGTATCGTTGTTGCAGTAAATACTTATATTTACTAGAAGACAACATCTTTTCCTCTCCACATTAAAAGCATGTGTGATTAATTATGATCCTGATGAGGAAAAGCCACTTGTAAACATTTTGGGAGAAGGAGACATGCACGAAACCAGCAGTTTCTCCTTTCCCCAAGATGTTTTTACCCCCCATCCCCCCTACGCCAGCCCCCGCCCCCCCCACCAAAAAAATCATTATAGCGAAATGGAATTTAGCGTCTGGAAATGCTCCCAGTATTGAAAAGTCTTAACTCTGTACCACAAGAGAAAAATTTAGACTGGTCCAAATTCAAAGTATTTGCAGACGACAATTTAAATGTGACTCAAATAAGGAATCTGTCTTAGATAGGGTAGAAAAATTGTAGAAAAGGAGAAAATGCTGGTAACCAGCATTTTCTCCTTTTCCCACAATGTTTTCAAAAGGCTTCTTCCCCGGAGTCGTTAAAAGTCGGGATTGTGGGGTAAAGGGTTAAATCCATTTTGTCAGGTATATGGCCTAAATCTTGCATTTTTCAGACATCAGGGCTGCGTTTCAACAAAACGGTAGATTTATGTATGCATTTTTTTTATTGTATATACACGTACGAGTCCTGCTTTACCTGAAAGTGTGAGCTTGCGTAAAGTTACGCAAATATTTACTTAAATAATAAAATTAAGCAGTTTAGTGGAAGTTGTTTTAATACTTGATGCTTGCTTACCTACACTGCGTACGCAGTTTACTGAGCTGTTAAAATGGCGTTAAACTCCAATACAAACCGAACCAAGCAGATTAGTAAAAAGCAGCCCTTGATCCTATAGAAGCTGGTTTGTTTAAAGACTTAAAATATGATAGCTTAACCTTTCACTTTAACACATATTTCCTTACTTTTTTTTAGACGTCAGGACCATATAGCAGTTTGTTAAAGATAGGAGATGTAAGCCCAAACCATGACGGGAACTATACTTGCCATGCCTCCAACTTAGCCGCAAGTACCAGTTATACCGCAGAGCTACACGTCAGTGGTAAGATGACCTCAAAATGTAGCTGAGAATAACTGTAGTCCTTAACGCTTTACTAATGACAACATCCTACACTTATCCAAATTGAAAGAATTTGCAAACAACAAAGTCAGTGTGGCTGAAACGTTTGATTTTTCGTTGAAGGAGAGAAAATATTTTTTCAAAAAGAAGAAAATGTAGGTTGCCAACATTTCTCCTTTTCCAAAAATGATTTCAAAAGCCTTCCACATGGTTAATATGTCATACTCGTATTCAGATTTTTTGTGAGCACTTTTATGTGCCATATTCTGGTGTGTTTACCCTTACTTTTTCGTACTGTTTTGCCAGGGCATGGCTCATTATTGTATTTTCTTTGAAAGCGTGAAGAAACAGGACGGTTATATTCAATGAAAGGGTAAATTTTCAATTTGAATAACGCATCGTCGCTCTGCTGTCGGGAACTCCGTGTGTCATGCACCCGACCAGATATGACGTAATCGTACCTATTTGAACAATTTTCCGCATAATCGACACGTGTATTTGATGATGTTACAGTAGTAAAGGGGGCTAGCATGGGCCAGCTGGCCCATGCTAGCCACCCTGAGGGAAATTTCTGGCCCATAGTGCCATCCTGGGGGGGTAGTATGGGCCAGATTCCGGTCAATTTGGAAAATTTTTGGTCGATTTGGGTAAAAAATGGCACTTTCTGGCATTTTTGCTTCCCCCCCTCCTGGCCCATGCTAGCCATCCTGAGGGAAGATTTGTCCCCAGAGTGCTTCCCCGGGTAAGTACTCTGGGGACTAATCCGGTTATTTGGAAAATTTTCGGGTGACAATTTGAAAAGATAGATCTTTCATGGTAGATGGTTAGCCCTGAAAAGGGCTGTTTTGTTTGGAGACTGTGTTTTTCTCTCTACTGGCAGCTTTTCTTCGTTCTTCTTGGGATTTTCGGGATTTTGAAGTCATTGAAATTATCAATGTTTTTCCCGTATCTCCCCTGTCCTGCCAGTGTCGGTATGTTTTTCCCGTATTTGCCCTGCCCTGTCAGTGTCGGTGAAGATCTCTTTTGGTCAACATGTCGCTTATGGAGTTGGCTAACGTCTTCCTCTGATTTTCGTTTTGTTGTTCTTCTCGGTTGATTTTGTTTTGGTTGTTTTTCTTTCTTCACAACAGTTACGATAGAGTCCACTAACTTGTGAAGATTTGTCTTATCGAAGTCGAACTCCACAGGAATCTTTACTGGAACTGCTGAAATGCTCTGTCTTTGATAGCGTAGTGTCTCAATGTTTTTCCATAAACGTTCGGTGTTTGTGTTTAAAGTTTTAATCTCCTCCAAATGTTTGTTGAATGTTTCCAGTTCTTTTAAGATCCGAGTCAACATAGAGTCTTGTTGCGAATTTAACTGTTTCGTCTCTTCGTAAATGTTATCCAATACAGTCGTCGGAATGATGTTTGCTGAATTCATAGCCGATGAGAGAATGTCTCCATTGTTTTCCACTGGTAGGAAAGCATCTAAGTTGAAATCGTTTAAGTCGAATTCCATATTGATTTTTAACTTCCGAAATGTTCGAGAGCTATGAGTCAAAATGATGAATGTATGGGAAAAAATCGGTGTTTTTATAGCTTGACAGGGGGATTGACCTACTTTGACTTGGAATTAACAGAATTAACGTTAACCAATCGTTAGTTTCGTTACATTTTTTTGGATTTGATACTCTTAGACGTTGTAGATAGATCATATAGTACGTTATGTTCTATCTACATATTCTCGCCCACGTTCGCGCTTTTAATTCTGTTAATTCTGTATCAAAGTAGGTCAATCCCCCTATCATGCTATAAAAGAGACAGCATTTTTTTATTCTTTTATTAACTCATTTCACGATGAAGTTTTCGAAATTTTGCTGTGGGTTGTTTGGTGGCAGGAAGAATAAGAAAGAAATGGAGGAGAAATGGGAGCAAGAGCGGATGGAAAAGAAAGAAGACGAAGTAGAAGAAAGAAAGAGAGTAAAGCATAAAGCTCTTCGGGAGTTCTTCGCCAGGAGAGGGTATGAGTTTTATACGCGTACCCCAATTGTTAAGATGGGTAATATTTATCCGGACCTGTCAGAGCTGATACCGCCAACAGAACATCGTGGCTGGCAAAATAAATTAATGAGAATGTATCCTTCATTGAAATGGTAAAGTATACGTTCTCTTTAATTTTAAAACAGCCCTTTTCAGGGCTACCCAATACCAAGAAAGAACTTTTTTTCAAATTGTCAAACAAACAAAGTCAAGTCCTTTATGTTTATTTAAAACTTTTTATTTTATAACTTTTCATTACAATGAAACTTTGAACTGTAAAA
The DNA here is from genome assembly GCA_945859785.2 of Tridacna gigas. Classification (NCBI taxonomy): domain Eukaryota; kingdom Metazoa; phylum Mollusca; class Bivalvia; order Cardiida; family Cardiidae; genus Tridacna; species Tridacna gigas. The sequence continues at coordinate 41,741,157 of OX244035.2, read as the reverse complement.
AACAAAATGAATGAAAAAACTTTTTTCTTCGGAATGTCATAGAACTTTGAACTGTAAAAAAGACAGAATGAATGAAAAAAACTTTTTTTCACTTAGGCTGTTTTTCTTTTTTTCTTCGGAATGTCAGATTCACATTTACTCTTACGTTTTTTTCCCCTTTCATTGTTTTTTAATACCATATCTGGACACATTTCATTCCCATGTTTTGTCGATTTGCAAAAGAAACAGTTGTTTTTTTTGGTTTGTCGTTTTTTCTTCTTTTCGTTATTTTGACGTTTTTCCTCGCTTTCACTGTCACTTTCTTCTTTCAATGGTACAGTTTTTTTCTTTTTTGGTGGAAATGACTCGTCGTCACTGTCGCTTTTTTCTATCAACAGTAAATCTTTTGGTTCTTCCTTCCCGTTTGAACAATTCGTCTCTGCAGAAAATTCGTTTTTTGTGCAATCTATGAGATTTTGTTTGTCCAGATTTTTCCGTAAAGTCTCTAATTTATCTGCTATTTTGCAGATCTCTGAATCCTTAATAGCCGTGTTGTCAGTCTGCATGTCTATGGTCTGAGTTTCAACGGATGATGTATCCTGTGGTGAACTTTTTTTCCATGTATTTTCACCGCTGAATGATTTGCAGAATGAATTTACTACCCCAACGTATTTCATATGTTGGAGCTTGACAACTGTTGGTGAAATTTTGATGTCATGGTTGAGTGGATCCACATAGACAAAAACATTTTCTCCAGTCTGCTTTTCTTTTTCTGGACATTCTCTGGCCCAATGCCCTGTTTTGTTGCACGTAAAACAAATATTTGTTCTCACGCCATTCATCCCATATCGTTTGTCGATCGTTGATCGATCCAAAACTCTATAGCTGGTCATACGGTAAACATCTTTTTCTGCTAAATGTTGGTGGGATAGAAATGATCCCACGTAGACGCCGTTATGTTTAACTTGATATTGTGGTGGTATATTGCTGATCTCATAATCGTGGGTGTATGGGTTAACATACAACGCCATCCTCTTTCTAAGCGGTGATGTATTTTGCAGCTTGAACTCGCTCATTTTCTTTTATCGACTGCTCTGTCTGAGGTTGGTCAGAGAAATAATGAGATTTTCACAGTCGACGTCTCTATTTATACACTACTGCAAGGAAAGAGTCTATAAATTGTTAGATTTTTTCTTGCTTGCTTCATTTTGTCTTCTCAACCAGAGCTGAAACGATGGGTAAAAGAAAAAGAATAATAGTTTATTCAGACAGTGATAGTGACGACGAGTCATTTCCACCAAAAAAGAAAAAAACTGTACCGTTGAAAGAAGAAAGTGACAGTGACGATGAGTCATTTCCACCAAAAAAGAAAAAAACTGTACCATTGAAAGAAGAAAGTGACAGCGAAAGCGATGAAAAATCTTTGAAAGAAGAAAACAGCAGTTCTACTTTGGATATGAAAAGTCTGTATGACTTAATAGAAAGAGGAAAAAAGAAGTCGAGAAAATTTAGAACAGAATCACATGTATTATCAGTGAGTTTTAAGAAATTTGAAGAATTATCACCCCAGAGACTGCTTGGATTATTTGACAATGTTACCCATGAAATCATTCGAAAGTTAGATGCAAACCCGACAGATATGATTAGAATTACCATCGATCATCCTTCATTGGAGATGGGGATTCATATTCCCTTTTTAGCTACAGAACAGCTGCAAGGTGAAACTATATTGAATGAAATTGAACGAGTTTTACAGTCAAATACAGATTTTGTCTTGAACGACGGATCCATGACATTTGACATTACACATACAATACCTCCATGTGGTAGCGGAAAAGTGAAATATAATTCGTCGGAATTGGATTCAAAGGTTTTTGCCAAGAAGAAACGATCGATTATTCAAATTAACAACCATGATCAATTATGTTTTGCAAGAGCCGTTGTTGTGGGAATTTGCTATAATGAACGTGAAAACAACGAAGCATGGAATCGGAGATGGAGTAATATTCGTCATTCAGACCACGCTCTTCAAAAGATTGAAGCCGAGAAATTGATGAATGAAGCTGGAGTTTTACCAACACAGTCTGTAGGAATTGATGAATTCAAAAAAATTCAATTGTTTTTGTATGAAAAAGACTATGTCATTAAAGTTCACGACCAGCATTCCAAAACGAGGAAAATATTTGAACATCCAGAAGTGAAAGACAATAGTAAGATCATACATTTATACTTTCATCAAAACCATTATGACTATATCAAATCCATCAAAGGTTTTTTTTGTTGTTCATATTATTGTGAGTTCTGTGATGTGGGTTATAACGATCGGGAAAATCATGCTTGCTCAAAAATCTGCAAAGGTTGTTATCGTGCTGGAAAATGTCCATCAGAATCCAAAGAGTATGTCTGCTCCAAGTGTCATCGGCGATTTTTTAGTGCAGCATGCTTTGAAAATCACAGAAATGTTCAAGGTAAAGAAAAGAAATCCATTTGTGAAATAGTGAAACTTTGTTCAAAATGTGGTGTACAGTATCTTACCAGAAAGGGAAATCATATCTGTAAGGGAAAGAAAAAGTGTCATCTTTGCAAGAAGATAGTTGACTTTTCTCATCGCTGTTTTATTCAACCTTACCAGAGTAAGATGAAACACGACAGCGATGATGAGACGAGTTCTTCTCTAGTCAAAAAACCACAATTCATTTTCTTTGATTTTGAATGCAAACAAGATACAGGGGTGCACATCCCGAATTATTGTATAGCACATAGAGCATGTGATGATTGTATCGATAAGCCACTTGATTTTCATTGTTCTACATGCAGTGAATTTGAAGAGGGTAGGGAAGTTATTTTTCAAGGAGAAGAAACGTTGAGTCAATTTTGCAAGTGGCTCTTTTCAAAACATCACAAAGGAGTCACAGCTATGGCTCATAATTTAAAAGGGTATGACGGGCAGTTCATTCTTAACTATATTGTCAAAGTTGGGTTAAAACTTCCAAAATTGATCATGAATGGAAACAATATTATGAAGTTAGAATTGAATGGTGTACGTCTGATCGACTCCTTCAATTTCATGAACTTCGGGTTGGCGAAATTTCCAGCCACATTTGGTCTTCAAGAAATGAAAAAAGGTTACTTTCCTCACTGGGCAAATACAGATGATTTTTGGAGTTATATTGGACCATACTTGGATATGTCTTATTACAAACCCGACTCAATGTCTGAAGAGGGTAGGTCGAAATTCATAGTCTGGTATAATGACAAAGTTCAAAAGGGTGAGGAATTCAATTTTCAAAAAGAGATGGAATCATACTGTAGATCAGATGTCGATATCCTAAGACGGGGATGTGCTGAATTCAGAAAGCTGTTTATCGAACAGGGTGGTATTTGTCCATTTTTAGAGGCAATTACCATCGCCGATGCCTGTAACAAAGTCTGGCGAAGCAAATATTTGCCAGAAAATCAAATTGCTATCATTTCAAGTAAAGATTCGTCCAGACGTCGTTTTTCTATGAAAGCGATACGTTGGATTCAAAGCATAGCTCGGGAAAAAGGTATTCATATTCACCATGCAAAAAATGGTGGGGAAGTCCAAATCGGGAGATATACTGTAGATGGTTTTCACCGTCAATCAAACACTGTCTATGAATTCCTTGGGGATTTGTATCATGGTTGTCCTGTATGTTATACAGATCGAAAACAGATCAACCCCATCAATGGGAGACCCATGGGTGAATTGTACGATCATACTTTTAAGCGTATAGGAGATATCATAGAAATGGGATATAATGTCGTAACCATTTGGGAGCACGAATTCGATGCTAAGATGAAGGATAAAGAGTACAAAAAACTCATTGAAAAGTTATATCCACATTTGGACCCCATCGATCCGAGGGAGGGGTTGTCTGGGGGAAGATGTAATGCCATAAAAATTAGCTACGATGTTGATGAAAAAAGCAAGAAGGAAATCAAGTACATTGATATCTGTTCTCTGTACCCTTATGTTTGTAAACATAAATCCTATCCTGTGGGTCAACCAGAAATTTTGACTAGTGAGAATATTGATATGAACAATATTCGTCAGTATGAGGGCTTAATCAAATGCAAAGTTCTACCTCCAATGGATTTGTTTCACCCCGTTCTCCCAGTTCACTGTAACAATAAAATGATGTTTCCACTCTGTATGAAATGTGCAGAAGAAAGTTCAAACATTTGTATCCATGGTGAAGAAGAGAGGGCTTTGGTCGGAACTTGGGTTAGCTTTGAATTATTCAAAGCTCTTGACTGTGGCTATCGGCTAATGCAAGTGTATGAAATCTGGCATTTCAACTCTGTTTCGGACCAATTCTTTAAAGGCTATGTGGATAATTTCTTGAAAATTAAGCAAGAAGCCAGTGGTTACCCAAATTGGTGTCAATCAGACTCGGAAAAAGATCAATTCGTTTGTGAATATGAGAAGGCAGAAGGGGTTCGTCTTGATCCAAGTTGTATTCAAAAAAACCCTGGGAGAAGATCGTTTGCTAAGATTATGTTGAACTGTCTTTGGGGGAAATTAGCCCAGCGTGAAAAATTGACTCAGACGGAATACATCAGTGATCCGTCTAAATATTTCGAATTAGTCACCAATCCCAATTTCATTGTAAAGCATGTAGAAATCTTTGACGAGGACTGTCCATTCATCTTGGTTAACTATGAATCAAAATTGGAACATATTGATACCCACGCTACAGCCAACGTGATAGTAGGGTCTTACGTAACAGCTTATGCAAGGTTGGAATTGTACGCCGTTCTTGAAAAGTTAAAAGATAGAGTTCTGTATTTCGATACAGATAGTTGTATGTACATTCATGATCCTGAATTATGGAACCCGCCCATTATTAACAGTAGGTTAGGAAAATGGACTGATGAAGAGCCTGACTGTAAAATTACCCAATTCAGAGGGCTTGGACCTAAAAATTATGCTTATAAGATGAAATCAAAAGATGGAGGAGAGATAAGTAAATGTAAAGTCAAGGGAATTACTTTGGATTACAATACCAAGCAGGTGGTGAATTTCGATACCTATTCAAAATGCGCTCTGGATCGTACGATAGAAATCAAAATTCAGTATGATTGTAAAATTAAAAGACATAGAGATAGAACAGTGACCAGCGAACCGCAGACAAAAACGTTTCGCTCTGTCTATACCAAAAGAGTCATTGTAAACGCTACTGACACTGTACCCTATGGTTATAAAAGTCTGAGAAAATAAATTTCTATAGCGCATTGTTTTGTGGTAAACAGATAAAGTAAGACGTTTTTAAAAACAGTGAAAAATGGCATGTGAAATGCTACCTTTACCGATAGAACTACGTGAAAAAGTTTATGGAGAATTTGTTCGACAACACACGCTCGATGAAGGAACACAGTTTAAGCTTAAATTCAGATGTGTGCATTTTTGGATAGATAAATTGCACAAGGGAGTTGCAAAAGGAGAGTCATCTTGTAAATTGTATAGCATGCACGACTTTATTACAATGCTGATAACTGAGTCAAACTTCGATACCCCTATCAAAGGGTATTTAACAGCTTGTTTGTGGAGAAGTGACTATTTCACTAAGCAGTTGCAAGCCACAAGTCGATGGCGATTCATTATCATAGGAAGCCCAGAAGAAAGTTATCTGAATCTACTGAAAATGAAATCAGTCCTGTTTAACTTTTACTTACGGTATACAAAATCAAGAGATAATGTAGAAGGAGTGGATATCATGGAAGGCTATCTCCTATTTGGTAGAGATGTCACAGAAAAAATCGTACTTTCAACTCTTTCGTCAAAAGCAGTATTCAAAAACGTCTTCGAAATTAGAGGAACGTGTGAATATAGTGGTTTGGACAGTGTATATAGTTTGTTTTTGGGCAATGAACAATTGCACAAAACTGTTGTGGAACATGAAGACAAGTGGAAAAATCGAGGTATCTGTGAATTTGCATTGTAAAAAATGTTATATGCTATATTGTAAGAATTGTTTTTCATTGTAAAAAATGTTCAATACAAAATGTTTTTTCATTGTTCACTTCTGTTCAATAAAAATGCTTTTATTTTCATTGATATTGTCATTTTATCAATAGCCTTTAACGAGAAAACTAAAAAATATGGATGTACAATCCATATTATTTCAACACCCTTGTAATATTTTCATCACAGGTCCGAGTGGATGCGGAAAAACAGAATTCGTTCATAAATTAATTGACTATCGAGAAGACTTGTTCAACATCGTTCCTGAAAGAGTTGTTTGGTGTTACAAAGAATGGCAGCATGCTTACAATCTTATGCAAGAAAAGTTCAATTCACAGTTCAAATTGATAAAATTCGTGGAGGGAATTCCTGACGATGAAAACGAAATTGTCAGTGATGTATCTATTCCACATTTAATTGTCTTTGATGATATGTTGGGTGAAAAAGATGAGGAAAAAATTAAACTTTGGTTTACAAGAAAAGGACACCATCGTAATGCAAGTGTGATTTACATCACGCAAAATATGTTTCAGCAGTCGAAATCGAGTCGAACCATTAGTCTTAATTCCAGATATATGATTTTATTTCGAAATGAACGAGATAAGAATCAGATTAAAACACTAGCTCACCAAATGCAAGCCCCACATTTGTTACCTGCTTATGAAGATGCTACATCGATGGATCATGGTTATTTAGTCATAGATTTTCATTCACAAACAAATAAAGAATTAAGACTACGAGCAGATATATTTCATCGTTGGCGTACACAAGGAGATGAAAGAGGCCCCATTATTTATTCTCCTGCTTAAAAAACTTTATGCAAAATTCTTGCTTAAAAGGGAATCACATTTTGAACATAAATCATTTTTATGATTCACACCCGTGAGTAAACATGGCATTACCAGCCACATCGAGTTCAGTTTTAGCTGCTTTGCGAAATTTAAGCCAACAAACCGATAGACATGAAAGAGAAGCTGTGTTAAAAGCAGGCTTAAAAGAAATTTTAAAATGGTTTACGTTGGCTGCGCAAAACATCATTGAAAATAAAATCAAATTACCAAAACAAACCACAACGTACATGACAAAACATAGAACAGATATTGAACGGTTAGCAGATCCATCCATAGACGAGGAAAGTAAACGTAAAATCATTTTAAAACCTGGAGGGGGAGGATTTCTAGGTGGTGTTATTATCAGAAGCTTACTGAGATGGGATGGAGTAAAAACCATCAGAAAATTTGGAGTTGAAAGACAAACTCGAAAACGTGTTCCACGAAAACGTGCACCGCAAAAGAAAAAATCTCCAAAAAAGAAAAAATCTCCAAGAAAACGTGCTCCGCAAAAGAAAAAGTCTCCAAAGAAAAAATCTCCAAAGAAAAAATCTCAAAAGAAAAAATCTCCAATTACGATTGATGAAAGATTTGTTACTACCCGAAAACGAACCCCTGTAGCAAGTACCATTTCAGAACATCAACAATATCCAAAATCTAGAGAGGAAATACTTGGCGAAAGAATGCGGAATTACCAAAGAAAGTATTCAAGATTTATATTACCAGGCAAAAAAATAGCATTTCAAAGAATTCCATCCGTCGCTTGGTCTCCAAATACATTGGCTAAACATAAAAAAGGATTAAGAAAATATAGACGGATGATAGAAGATATGCTACGATTTAACCTCGGCACAGGAAGATATAAACTTGACGAAAAAAAGCAGATGCTTGACCTTGGGAAAGGAAGATCCGTTCCTGTGGATTCATCCATGGCTAGCGCTGACACATTGGTTGATGCTCTCTATTCACAGTTTTCTTAAAAAAGTAATTCTGACTGTAAAAGACAGTATGTTAAAAAAGTTTTCTTTTGAAAAAACAGTATGTTAAAAAACAGCATGTTAAAAACATCAGGTATAAATGATAGTGACATGGACGTTGTATTATCATTTAATCCGATATCGAGTTAAAGTCAACATGAAAAGAAAAACACCTCTGATAAAAAAACATGGTTCAATGGTTATGGCCATGATGCAGGCTACACCAAAAATACGTAAAAAACTTGTAAAAGATTCATCACCCGAAGTGATAAGATGCATATCGGAATGTTGTCATAACGTTTTAAAAGGCAATGTACATTTATCATCAGCTCAGAAGAAGAAATTGTATTCAAGCCGACAACATATCAGACGTTTAGCTTCGAAATCGGCTTCTGTAAAAAATAAAAAACAAATATTAAATCAAAAAGGTGGATTTCTTTCATTACTTGCACCTGTATTATTACCATTGTTAGGAAAAGCCGTTATCGGAGGAATAGGAGGAGCACTTAAAGCCTTATAGATAAAAAATCTTATAGATAAAATCTTGTAGATAAAAAATCATGTCTGTTAAAAAAATGGTTATCGTGCCTTATCAGGTTTTAGAAAATATGAATCGTTGGAAAGACGAGCAATATCATAAACCTCGTTTACCACCCAATCCGCAAGTTGTGGATGCAGCACATCTTCGGCAGGATATGGGTCATATTTTACAAAGCACTGATTTGTCAGAAACAGAAAAGGCTCAAAGGTATGGTGAAACTTTGTTTAAGTTACAAAATTCGCTTCAAAAAGCAAGACCGACTTTGTTCAACTCACTTCCAACGGCAAAAAATGATGATAGTATACAGAAATCAGCATCTGTTACCTTGCATGATCAAATTTTGCAAAGCGTACCAAAAACCATGAAAAGAAAAGCTGAGTTACTTTTGAGTATGATAAAAGATAACAATAATTTAACTTGGGACGAACAAGGAGTCGTGTCATACAAAGGTGTACGCATTCATGGTTCCAATATCATTGATCTTATCAATGATACAATTCGTCAGAGAAAAGGTACTGAACCTAGAGGATGGAAAACTTTTTCAAAGGCATTACACGAAAGCAATATACCGCGAGAAGTTATTGGTAACTCAAATAGATGGAGATGGATGCAAAAAGCTCAAGATAAATCGCTGAGTAAATCACTGAGTAAATCAGTGACTAAATCAGTGAGTGAAGATGAAGAATCCTACGGCGAATCCGATCACTTATTTCACACGCCAAAAAGCGTACAAAAAAGTGCAAGGAAAGCGCCTACAAGAAGTGTTAAAAAATCTGCAAAAAGAATAAAAGAATCATCTCCATACATGAAACCTGAAGAAAGAGAAAGACTGAGGCAATTCTATACCAAAGAGTTGTTAACTCCACCAAAATCTATAAAAAAGACCCCTACCCGTAAAACGCTTCAGTCATGGGAATCCTGGTAAAGCCTAAACTTGGTTACAAACTTGGTTACAAACTTGATTACGTGTTAAGAAAATTGTTTTATGATCCCAAAAGTACTGTCGCATTTACTGGAATAAAGCAATTGTATCACGCTGCAAAATCTGTTTTGAAAGGAATAAGATACAAAGATGTTCAAGAGTGGTTACGGGGTGAATCCACCTATACCTTACATAAACCAATTCGTCGTCGTTTCAAAAGACGAAAAACTATTGTAAGTGGTATAGACTATCAATGGCAGGCTGATTTGGCTAACATGCAGCATTTAGCAAGACAAAATGATAACAAGAAATATTTACTTTGTATAATTGACGTGTTTTCAAGATTTTCATGGGTTATCCCTATTCCCAATAAGATGGGAAAAACTTTGATTCGAGCATTTCAATCTATTGTTCAGAAATCAAATCGGAAACCTTTATCACTTCAAACAGATAAAGGTTCGGAATTCAAAAACAGACAGTTTCAGCAATACTTGAAAAAGAATCAGATTCATTTCTTTACCACCGAAAATCCAGAGACGAAAGCAAGTATTGTTGAAAGATTTCAACGCACTTTAAAAACGAGAATGTGGAAATACTTTACGTACAAGAAAACAAGACGTTACATTGACGTATTGAATTCTTTAGTTAAGAATTACAATCATACTTTTCACAGAAGTATCAAAACATCTCCTGCAATGGTAACAAAATCAAATGAGGCAGAGATTTCGAAAAATCTGTATCCACGTTTATCGACAATTGCAATGACGAAAAAACCAAAATTCAAAATTGGAGATCGTGTTCGTATCAATAAAACGAAACGTACATTTGATAAAGGTTATTTACCAAATTGGACTCAAGAAATATTTGAAATCACTCATGTTAACAAGACATTTTCACCTATCACCTATAAAATAAAAGATTTAGAGGGTGAACAAATTTTGGGGACTTATTATGAATACGAACTTCAATTGATAAAAGATGATGAAATTTATGAAATTGATTCAGTTCTTGATAGACGTACAAGACGTGAGGGTAAAAAAATAATCAAAGAAATAAAAGTCAATTGGAAAGGTTATCCAAAAAAATTTCAAAGTTGGATACCAGAATCGCATTTGGTATCTTGATCGGAAAAAATAAAAAGACAATACAATTATGATAAATTCGCAGTCAAACATTGAGACTGGGACAGAAAGTGTCGATAGTGTTAGTACTAAAAATTACAACTGCTGTGGAAATCGTGTTCCAAAGAATCAGTTTACGTATATTTCACAGATATTAGTCATTTACGCAATTATTGCAACCTCGATAGTACATTTAAGTATTCAAAGTCAAGATCGTGAATTGTGGTTGATACTGTTAAGCAGTTCACTCGGGTATATTCTTCCATCTCCAGGGCTAAAATTCACAAAGTCTGGACAAAAAACAACTAGTGGGGTTGATCTCGTTGACAGTAAAAAATACTAAATCAAAAAATAAAAATGAATTCGTTTTATCTTACTCTACCTAGCGATAGTTCCATAAACCTTTATCCAAACAACACACAGTGCTGTTTTAAAGTTCATTTACCAAAAACAATTCATATTGACAGGGAAAATTGGGAAGTTGCATTAGTTCATCTTATTACCCCCTCTCAGTTTTTAAACATAACTGAAGAAGAAGCAAAGTTCGAAATTATAACTGCGGATATTAATTTATACAATGCAGCATCAGCGGCAGATAGAAGAAGAGATAATATGAAGATAATTCCAATAAAACAAAACGAAAAAGGTGAAGCAGTAAGATGGTCAATTGGATTTTATTTTTCACCGGGTAGTTACACCTCAGCAAAACATGTTATAGAGGTAATGGACGATTTGATTCAAAATAACCTAAGTGAAATCTTTCAGAAGCATTCAATCGGGGTGTCTATTAGCTATTCAACCTCAAGCAAACGACCGAAATTGGCATTCACAAATATAACAAGAACCGGATTCAAATTTCATCCACAGCTGTTTTTAAAACTGGGAGGATCACCAGAATTCAAAAATGAGATAATTTTTTCGAGTAGAAATATTTTAGAGGTATTTAAATACAGTCCTAACATTGATGCTGGGTACAATCATCTGTTTGTTTATTCAGATGTTGCTGAACACACTATAGTGGGTGATACATTGGCTCCCATACTTCGTGTTCTTCCGTTCAAACCAAGCATATCAGATGAAAATAATTATGAAGCCCAACATATCAACCATGAAATTACATTACCGCATTACGTTCCTGTTTCGAAATCTGATTTCGATACTATTCACATTCAAATAACAGGGGATTCTGGTATACCGTTTCATTTTATTATTGGTAAGACAATCGTCAAGTTACATTTCAGACAGAAAAAATAAAAATATTTGACAAATAAATATCTAAATAAATATTTGACTAAAAAATGCTACCAGTTTATCGCGGCGAAAAACATCAGTATGGGTACGGACTAGGTTCCCTATTTAGATCAGCAATTAAAACAGTGACTCCATTGCTTAAACCCTTGGTCAAATCTGGGTTGAATGCTGTAAAAAAAGAAGGAATCAGACAAGGATTAGGGGCGGTAGGAGATATCCTTTTACGTGGTGAAAACCCTAAAAAAGTTGTAATTTCAAGGGGAAAACAAGCTATTCATGATCTAGCACAACAGTTAATACCGGGGATAAATAAAAGAAAATCACAAAAGTCACGTCATTCATCTTCTCGATCTCGCAAGGGCAAGATCATTAATAAAAGACAAAGAAATCATTACAGTAGATCAAGGACTCTCGATATATTTGATTGAAAATTGAAAAAATTGAAAATTGAAAAAATGATGCAAAACGGATCTTGTGAATGCAGTAAATCAGAACTCAATGTTCTTTCTGTACCACCTACAATGACAACGATGCAAGAAAGTCAATGGGTTGAACATTTTCCAATAGCATCTTTGACAAGCAATTCACCGATAGAATTCATCATACCACCTCAAACCGAACATTGGACAGATTTGTCACAATCGTATTTGTATATCAAATTCAAAATCGTTAAAGCTGACGGTACTAATTTAGAAGTCGGTTCAAATGTGGCACCTGTAAACAATTTCCTGCATAGTATGTTTAGCAGCGTCGATTTGTATCTAAATAATAAACTAATCAGCAGTAATTCAGATACCTATCCGTACAGAGCATATATCGAAAATCTTTTGTCCTATAATGCTGACAGCAAAACTACGCATTTGAAAGCTGGTGCACTTTGGATTGAAGACACCAGTGGTCAATTTGAAACACTCAACCATGATGCGGGAAATACTGGACTAGTAAACAGAATCGGTGTAATCGGACTAAGCAGAACTGCAGAGCTTTTCGGACGATTGCATCTTGATCTATTTCAGCAAGAAAAATATTTACCTAATGGAGTTGAAATCAGACTTAGATTAAACAGAGCCTCACCAAACTTTTGCCTTACAGGAGGTACTGCTGCACCAGATGCAAAAATTGTAATGGAAACAGTCAGTCTTCATGTACGAAATATTGAATTGTTGCCTGTTGTTGCAAATGATCTAAATCATGTCATAGCTCAGCAAAACATGAAAATTCCTATCCGTAGGGTAGAAGTAAAGACGTTTACTATCGGTAATGGACTTCAGTCTAAAATTGAAGATCATTTGTTTCAAGGACAGCTTCCAAAACGTGTTTTCATTGCAATGGTAACAAATGCTGCTTATAATGGGGCTTATGCTAACAATCCATTTTTCTTTCAACACTTTAATCTGTCAAAAATAGATGTATCATGTAATGGACACAGTATTCATAACAGACCCTTTGAGCCTGACTTTGAAAATGGGTTGTATTTGAAATCATATTTGTCTATGTATCAGGCTGTCTCAGCCTTAGGACTCAATAAATCATTTGATATTGCTAAAGAAGACTATATCGGTGGATACTGTTTGTGGGGGTACGATTTGACAGCTGATCAAGGCAGTGAAGAAGGACAACTTCATCCTATAAAAACTGGAAGTCTTCGCATTGAGCTTCAATTCGCACAAGCCTTGGCAACAGTGATCAACGTTATTGTCTTTGCTGAATTTGACAATCAGATCGAAATCAACAGTTTGAGAGAAATCATCACAGATTATTAATCTTGAAAAAATCAACAGAAACTCTCTGATCGAAAAAAGATAGCTTTCACAAAAACAGTCCTTATCAGGACTAATCAACTATTGAAAGATAGATCGAAAAAACAGTCCTTATCAGGACTAATTAACTTTTGAACGACATATCAGAAAAAACAGTCCTTTTCAGGACTATCTACAGGACTAAAGAACTAAAAAACAATGTCGGGAGTTAGATTTGCTATTTCACTGAGAAAAGAAGCAGAAAAAGTGAAATATTCCACCTCAGAGTGTCTTTCTACTCGGAAAAATGACATTCACAACAGCTTTGAAAAACATATGATTAAAGAACTACAAAATCTAATAGTCAGTGAAGTTCGTAACGAGTGTTACGGATGTCAAGTGGATCATCCCAGCCAAATACAGCATGAACTATGTTTATTCAAGGATAGACAAGAACATACAGATATGTTCATAGAACAAGCTATGAAGGAATTAAATCCATACAGAATCATGAAAAAATGGTATCCTGAGCTCGTAGAAATGAAACTCAATGAAACTGACTATGCGGAAGCCTACAGCTTTTGGCGAAATATAAAACAAAACATTCTATCTGATATCACGGAGTCGTTCTTAAAATATTGGTGTGACAAAGTAAAACAAGCCTGGAAAAGTGATTAGAAAAATGTATACTTCTGAAATTCAATACATATTGGATCATGGAACATGGATAAAAAATCTACAGGCAAAAGTCTGTGCAAAAGATCAGTTACCTCGACAAAAACCCAATCATGTGAAAGCCTACATTGTGAACACAGAGAAATCAACCGGTTCAGGAGAACACTGGGTGGCCGTGATATTTGATAATGATGGCAATGTACTATACTTTGATCCCTACGGTCTACCACCACTTGAGCCAGAAATTATTAACTTTTTAGACAATCATTCTTATTCGTGGAGATACAATCGACAAACCCTTCAGAGCCTACAGGGTAAAGTTTGCGGAATTTACTGTATCTTCGCATTGGATGCTGTTGCCAGAGGATATAATATACAGAAATATCTTCAACAGAAATTTCTCTCAACGGAACACCATCGAAACGATCGAAATGTATCATCGTGGTTTAATCAACACTATGGAAATCTATACAAGAAAATTTCAGAGACTTCTCCCCACAAACAGTGAAAAAAACATTTTCAAAAATGAATTTTTATTGTTAACAGTTCATTGATATTATGTTCATTTTTTGTCTTTTTAAGTTTTATTGTAAATATGTTCATTGTTTCAGTTCATTGTTTCAGTTCATTGTTTCAGTTCTGTTCAATAAAAAAGTTCAAAAAAGCAGTCGAGTTTTTCATTCTGTTTTTCCCAAAAAGACTCCAATCTGCTTACATTTTTCCCCATGCTACGAGTCATAACTTTTTTTACTATATTAGCATGAAAACGTAGTTTGGGAAAAAATGTATATGCTTTCCGCCAGGTCCGCGCTCTTATTTTTTCAATCCTCCTGCTATCGTATAAAGAAAGGCTGATATTTCCCAATACATTCATCATTCGACTCTCAGCTCTTGACCAGTTCGGGAGTTTAAAATCAATATGGAGCAGAACAATATGGAGGAAATCAACCATCAACTGTGTGAGGCTCTCAAAGACTATCTAGATGTCGGGCAGCAGATATTGCTGCTAAACACTCAACCCGTACAACTACACCGTATATCACAACCGTTCAAAGATCTCGGTGAAAGAATAGTTCAACTATTCTTAAAGACAACAGCTGATATTATTTTAGTTGATGTCAAATTTGGGAGAAAGATAACTTTCGATAACGGAGTAATGACGATCACAAAAAGAGTTGGAGTATGCCCCATCTGTCAGGCGAATTTCGGTTGCTGTCATTAGAAGTTGAAAAAATCACAACCACTAAAAAACAAAACAGTCCTTTTCAGGGCTAACCATGTACCAAGAAAAGAACTTTTTCGAATTTGTCAAATCAAATTGTCAAACAAAAAAAGTCATAGTCAGAAAAACACAAGATAGTCAAACTCTATTTTTCTATCCCGAACAAGAAATTGTAACAAAGCTATGCATTGGTCAACGTTAATTCGGAGTTAAAAACATGAGACAAGTAGGTCAATCCATGCTGTGAACTATATAAGCGCGATGTTTTTTCTCACAAAACATAAATACTTCAGCATGGTTCAGATTCTTCTCTGTCCTCACTGTGCGAGCAGATGCCAGATAGAGTGTGGAAAATGCTTTACACTCCTGGACTATCTTGGTCAGAAGCGTAATTGTCCAGATCCAGACGAAGGATTTTTTGATGATGATGAGGGATCTACAGTTTGCTGTGAATTCTGCGGATGCGAAATCAGCCCAGTAATTCAGCCAGAAGAATTGTAGGTCTTGACAGTTCATTAAATCTTCCTAAAAAGCCCTTTTCAGGGCTAACCATTTACCATGAAAAGATCTTTCTTTCAAAATTGTCAACTAAAACTCAAAACACTAAAGAAAAAATGTAACAAAATATGCATTGGTCAACATTTCACCAAATGTAAACAGTAAAAAACTCCCATTTACTACTCAACTATCGTAGAGATAAGCCGATATTCACAATGTTTGGATTGACAATTATCCTCGCATTCCTATACTGGTTAGAAGAAAGAGAACGTATCAGATGTATCAAATATGAAGTGGACCGTCTGATACAGATCCCATATCCAGCGGAAAATATGGATAGAGAAAAGAGAGGCTAAAAAGTGTATTTCACACAAAAAACAGCCCTTTTCAGGGCTACCCATGTACCAAGAAAAGAACTTTTTCAATTTGTCAAACAAACAAAGTCATAGTCAGAAAAAAACACAAGATAATCAAACTCTAGTTTTTTCTGTCCCGAACAAGAAATTGTAACAAAGCTATGCATTGGTCAACGTTAATTCGGAGTCAAAAAAAACATGAAACGCTGAAGCGGGAAAAATATAGGAGAAAATGACGTCATGAGACAACTCAATCCTCCTGAAAAGCTATAAAAGCCGACTCTATTTTATCATTTTCATTTCACGATGGAAGATCTTAGAAAGTCCGTGAGAAATCTGATGAGAGTGACAGAGACCGTTCATCTGAAGTTAGAAAAGATGGATAGGCAGCTGGCGGAGATGACAAGAGAGAAGAAGAAGGAGTTTGTCATCCCGACAACAGAATGTTGGGATGATGATAACGAGCCGCCGTTCTCGTTGAACTTCGAGTTGAGTGAAAGTCAGATGAGAAGACTTAGAAGACGAGCGGCGAGCAGCTGTCCGGCCTGTGGGAAAGTTGGAGGTTGTGCATAAAAAACACAATCTCCAAACAAAACAGCCCTTTTCAGGGCTAACCATCTACCATGAAAGATCTATCTTTTCAAATTGTCACCCGAAAATTTTCCAAATAACCGGATTAGTCCCCAGAGTACTTACCCGGGGAAGCACTCTGGGGACAAATCTTCCCTCAGGATGGCTAGCATGGGCCAGGAGGGGGGGAAGCAAAAATGCCAGAAAGTGCCATTTTTTACCCAAATCGACCAAAAATTTTCCAAATTGACCGGAATCTGGCCCATACTACCCCCCCCAGGATGGCACTATGGGCCAGAAATTTCCCTCAGGGTGGCTAGCATGGGCCAGCTGGCCCATGCTAGCCCCCTTTACTACTTGTTACAGTCCCACAAAGTTTTTTCGAAACCCCAACACGAAATCTAGATATACCTTAAGAGACTATGTATCCAATTATTGCATTCCACTGAGAAAAAAAATCTGACACGTGTCTATGTTATCTATTTATAGTTTGCAAACATTTGACTTTCTTACTTCAAAGATAAACCATCTTTTTTTTTTCAGAAATCAACATCTACATGTACCTCAGCATGTTAATACACGAACAACTATACACGCATTTAATAGTGCTGAAAGTCTAGACATTAAAACACGTTGCTTGGAAAAGAAAAAGTGCTAACTGAACTTGTCGAGGAAAATAAAAAATGAGAAAATTCATCATTGGAAAGGTTCCTGTGGCATTAAGTAAAAGGAAACGCTTAAAAAAGACATAAATTTCTTCATTCATTTACAAACCACATGAGAACCCTAAACGTTTGATTTCACTGGATAATGAACTAGTTCGAACGCCAGAGTATGTCGTGGTAACGAAATATTTTTCTCGTGTGAGCTAGATATAATTTCGTAACGAGATGACTTTTTTTGTATTTCCCCTCTAAGTACCGGAGTAACAGCGCTGAAATATGCGTTTTTGATTTAGGTGGCTGTCCTTTGTGTAATATCTATATTGATATATTAACCATGCTCTGTGAAAAGGTGGCTTAATGCACCTGCCAAAAGTATATACCCAGGTCAGCCTGCGCGGTCCGCGCAGGCTGACCTTGGCCGAAACCTTTCGCTATTGGTCAATTCCTGTTTGTCTAAGGACCAGTCTAACTCATGATTCAGTCAGTTGTTGAAAAAGTGGCTTTTATGGACCCGTAATTATGTGATGGCTTAATCTGTACAATGCATCACAAAAATGCATTAACGTCCCTTTTGCCAGAGCATGGCTCATATCTTTTTTATTCATTTCAGTGCCACCAACCTGGGTTCATGAGCCTGAAGATATTGACGTGATACGCCTCAAATCTGTGTTTATAAACTGTATGGCAGCAGGTATACCGGATCCAAACATTACTTGGAGCAAGGAGGAAACCTCAGGTAAACTCGTAGCATTGTGAATCTTTGAACAAACTATGGTGTAACTCTTTGTTGCTTAGCGCGACTCATGACGATTTTGCGGACCGTTTAGATCAAGATCAGACAGCACAGAAAGTACAGTCAGATCTTGAATCTATACTGTCTGTTTTGGTGACATTTTTTTCCCCACAAAAATAATTTTGAAAATACAATATTGGAAATGTTCATTTGGTTTATTAAGCGTTAAGTTTTTAAATTCACAGCTTCTCTCTGATACTTGTTCGGTTCTGAATCTCTATGAACGTCCATCGACGTCAAAAAATAGGGCTGAAAATTAAATTATCACATAAGACCTCCTCCGGCAGTGTATTATACTCATGACTTATTTTTGATAATACACCAGTGTATTATCGTTTTTTGGGTCCCGGTTCTGATCAGTTTTTAGTCGTGAGCGCGTGAAGCCGAAGAAACCAGCCACAGCACGTGCCGGAATTTGTGCGACTGCGCCGTTTCGCGGAAAAATGACGTCATTGTTGTTAAGGCGTTTACGCGCGGAAAGTTTTTTGATTTTCATATTTAATAAAAACAAGAAATGCAGCGAAAGTCTTTTAAATCAACAAAATTGCGGAAATAGGTGGACTTATCCCCTCTAGAAACTGGTTCATTCTACTTTTGGTGTAAATATCAAAAAACTATCTACTTGTGTATGTACATATTTGAAACCAAACTACAGCGGTAACTATGGACCCGTGAATGGTGTATAGGCTAAAGGTGATGATGCAGGATATATTTTGCCTGTCATTCGTTTTATGTGATAAATAGAATCTCACATTCGTGTTTATGTATTATTATTTTTATCAAACTCGTTGACTAAAATGTATTTGACGCTCGCCAAGGCTCGCGTCATACAATTTTAGTCAACTCGTTTGATAAAAATGATAATACATAAACACTCTTGTAAGATCCTCTATATCTAACCCAGAGATAAATGTACATATCATGCACTACCAATGACATTTTTAGCGCATTTGTATGGCAAATCCGCTTACTGTTATCTAACTGGCCGGAACCAAATACACCATGCGTAACGACGAATGCCCGCTCACTTTCAGGTTCCTGAACAGTCCTACACGAATACATATGGTTCTTAAACCCGCAGAAAACCATGCAGAGATTGATGGATCAAATTGCCACTCCTTAATCAGTTCATGTAATAAAAATAACAGTTACTGTGCATCGCTTGGCAGAACAACTTCGACTTTCCTTACCCTTACTAATTCCACTAGCAAGTTACATGTCATGAAAATGTTATTTTTCATTGCACAATATCATAGCTTAATACTGTTCTACAAATCCGCTTTTCCCGACTTTGAGTCCTTTGATTTTTTACAGGTCTATCACCACATCTGTATGACCCGTTAGATGTCCAAGAGAATGAGAGATACCGTATCCATGACAACGGTACACTAGAAATACGTAATGCTGGGGAAAAAGACGATGGAAACTACCTGTGTCAAGCTGACAATGAAATCGGACATGGAATCAGCAAAATTATCTACCTTAAGGTCCACGGTAAAAAAGTTATTTATTTAAAGTTACTTATATTCCAACCCTTTACCAAATAATATGCTTAACTCTTTACCACACGACAAAAATGTAGACTTTTCTAAATTCAAAGCATTTGCAGACAACCATTTAAATGTGGCTCAAATGATGTAATTTGTTTTGGATAGAGAAGAAAACATTGGGGGAAAAGGTGAAAATGCTGATCTCCATCATTTTCTCCTTTTACCACATTGTTGTCAAAAGGCTTCTATCTCACCGTCGTGAAAACTCGAGATTGTGTGGTAAAAGGCTAAATATTCCTGATGAAGATGGCTTTTGAAAACACTGTGGGAATGGAGAAATTACTGGTCACAAGCATATCCTTTCTGTAACTTGTTAAAGATATTGTTAAAGGTTTACTCAGCATGGCCGGTGCATTTACATAGTTTTCGATTTTTTTTCGGCGTAGCTGAATATGCTGGCTTTTGACCTACTTTTTGGTTCTGCTAACAAATGAATAAACAGAAATTTATGATTGGTAAAAAATGTAGACATGTTTATCTTAAGGGCCCCTGCCTATATGCTGGCAAATTTACGCCGACTATCTTTTTTTACAGATATTTCTTGTTTGAAATACCTTGACAATAGCAAAAGTCTTTGATAAGTAATTTCTCCGCTGAACACGTCGTTTAACTCACAACCTGTACATAAAGACATCATATTCAGATGCTTACCTCCTTTGTGAGATACATGTAGCAGTAATTTGAGTTCATACAACGACAATGCGTAAATGATTTATCTGTACTTCTTGCCGATCCTGGTGGCACAGTCGATAGCGCACAGGACTTAAGACAAGAGGGTCGAAGGTTCGAATCCCCTGCCCGGCCAAATTCTTCTCGAGGATTATGGATAGTCATTGCAACAAGATTTATTCTCTTTCACAGCTGTTCATTGTTTCGACGATGGCCAACAAGGGAATGCAGCCAGTGGCTAGGAAAGAATACTATGCGAAATACTGGTGATAGAAACTCGAGGAAAGCATTGGCAGGTGCCCTGGCCGTACCGATATAACTGTAATGATATTGAAAACGGCATTAAATACCAAACAAACAAACGAACGAACGAACGAACAGACAGACAGACAGACAGACAGACAGACAGACAGACAGACAGGCAAACAAACAAACGTATTTCGTACTTTTTATACAGTTCCAGCACGTTTTGATGCCCCAGAGAAGAACTACACAGTCCATCGAGGCCGTAACTTGTCCATGGACTGCCAGGCGATTGGCGACAAACCTTTGTCAGTATCCTGGAACTTTAGAGACAGTACTGTGGGAGATGGCACCGTGGGCAGGTAAACAGTTCTCTTAAATTCTCATCCGCGCAACAGAATTCCATACTCGTGCTTGCCGAAATTGGAAAAAAAAATACAGACGGTAAATCTAATGTGGCTCAAGTGCTTGGATTCGTCATTGTAGCCAAGTAGAAAATATTGTCTGAAAAGGAGAATAAAACGCTGATTTATAGTGTTTTCAGCTCTTAATACATAATATTCCAAAGACTTCTTTCAAAATGTCGTTAATAAATGACACTGGATTGATTTGAAAATGGTTAACTTCTTACGAAACAACAAAATTTTAGACTAGCTCTAATTGAAAGCATTTGCACCTCCCCAGACTATTACGGATTACATATATAACAAAATCTGCAATCTACGAACGTCGCCGGATAAAGTTACGTGTGTATGGTGTCAGAGTTGTAAGGAGTATAAAGAGAACCTTATAGAGACAACTAATGTTTTCCTATGAAAATCAAAACTGAATGAGCCATGGTCTGGCAAAAGGAGGCTTAATGCACCTCCGTGATGCTTGATACCAAGCAAGTCATTACAGTATTATACATCTATAAAATCCGTTTTGTTTAACAATCTATTGAATCAAGAGGTACACTGGTTCTTAGAAGACTGACCAAAAGCAAAAAGTTTCGGTCCAGGTCAGCCTGCGCGGACTGCGCAGGCTGACCTGGGTCAAAACTTTTTGCCAATGCATTAAGCCTCCTTTTCACAGAGCATGGCTCATATTCTGTAGCACTTTTCACGGCATAACATAAGTATAACATGTAACACATGAACAGTTATATTTTGATAAGAAAATAAGAATCTTGATAATCTCCATTTTAAGGCATACCGTTATAGTGCAGAGTACGTCTCGAGGCAAACTCTCCCAGATGTCACTGAGGCCGGCGCTACGAGAAGATACGGGATTGTACACCTGTACCGCTAAAAACGCATTTGGATATGACACCATGTCAATGTGGGTTATTGTATTAGGTAAGTGTATCAAATGTTTTTTTTTTTGCTGAACGCATTTATAACCACATGCAGACGACGTTGTAGCCCTAGTCACCTGCTGCAACTATTGTTTCAGCCGAAAATGACTTTAATTAGTTTATCAACGATCTCAAAAATATAGGTTGGTTTCTTCAACATCGCTCAACGTTTAATATATATTTTTTGGTAGAGAAGGATTAATTAAAATATCCGATCTAGACCATCCGGTACCCGATACTAAACCTTTATCAAGGATTAACGTCAATACTTTAGCTACAATACCTTTAGACAACAGAAAAAACTAGATTTGTATATCTAGCAGTTAAAAAGTTAACCATTTAAACTGCTAAAAACTTTAATGATAATTTCCTACATAGAGTCAAAGCCCAAATACAAATTGCCATTTCAATGTTCTTAGAAAAAAGAATGAAAATTTTCACAATATTGTTAAGTATATTTTGAAGATCAGACTACTCGTTAGGCGCATTTTGATCTTAATTTCCATTGTCCGCTAATGCGTCTCGAACCTAGCAGCCGAAGGGTTAAACTATATTTGAGCCATACTCTGTGAAAAGAGGGCTTAATGCATCTGCGAAAAGCATCGACCAGGTCAGTCTGCGCAGTCTGCGCAGGCTGACCTAGGCCGAAACTTTTCTCTACTGGTCAATATTTTGTATGTCCATGGACCAGTTTACCTCATAATTCAGTCAGTCGTTAGAAATAGTGACTATTATGGATCCATAAATTATGTGATGGCTTGCTTGATACAATGCATGACGGAGATACATTAAGCTCCCTTTTGCCAGAGCATGGCTTATTGTGAATTTTGTAGAACCCCCAGATGCCCCCGCGAACCTGACAATACTGGAAATACAGAGTCGACTTGTGAAACTGTCCTGGGACAGACCATTTAATGGAAATTCCCCGATCTCTAATTATGTCATAGAATACGAAAACACGACAGGTAAGGTTGAATTTATCTCTTTAGCAGACACCACGATTTTAGATATTCTTCAACACTGACTCTTAACGATTAGACAAAATTGTACACAACTGCATATTGAAAGCAATGGCAAACGACAAATCAAATATGGCTCAAATGTAAGAATTATCTTTAAATGGTGGGAACATTGTCGGAAAAGTATTTTTATCTATTGACTAATTCAAATGTAGAGTGATTTCTTTACATATCTATAACTTTAAAAAAAAAAAAAGAAAATGTAGCTTTTTCAAAGCTGTGCTTTGAGAGCTTATACAAACGCGTTGATTTCTACATATACGTTTCCAGGGACTATATTCACCAATAAATGCAAATGTATTCTTATTTTAATTCTCAAGAATAGTTTACATTTTAAAGGGACGCAGATTCTTTCTGGCGAAACCGAATCAGAAACAATAAAAAAATGTTTTACCTTTTTACTTTAGAAAGCAAACAGTTATAGCATTTCGTTCCAGTTAGGAAATACGAACCCAAAGTCTGTATTCAGCATCAATTTTTCAGAACATTCTTTGTCTTATTTTCAAGGGTTTTTTTTTTAAATTTGAAAATAACATAATTTCTGATTTGCTTAACCAAATGGTTTAATCAGTCAAGAAGTTGCATTAAATCTGGAATAAGACTAAGAATGGAATTAGGGATGATTTCTTGGATACGGACTCTCGTCATTTCGCAACTTGTTTTTGTATATATAAGTCCTATTGTACCTGCAACAAAAGCACCTGACCCTTCATTTTCCTCAGATGCTCATTTTTTATCTATTTGCTTTCAATTTCGGTGAAACTAAAAATGTATAACAGGGACTTTGTGACAAAGATTCCAATATGTCGTATATCCTGTGAGACAACTAGAAATGTATCAGAGGGACTTTGTGACAAATGTTCCACTATGTCATATATCCTGTGAGACGACTAGAAATGTATCAGAGAGACTTTGTGACAAATATTCCATTATGTCGTATATCCCTGTGAGACAACTAGAAATGTATCAGAGGGACTTTGTGACAAAAATTCCATGATGTCTATTTTTTTAACAGATGCACACGAATCCTTTTAGTCAAGGATGAAATCTTTAAAACTGTTTTCCCTTTTGCACAGATAAAAATCGAGGACCAGTAAGGAACGTGACTGTCCCTGGCAATTTACTGACCACAACATTAGAAAATCTCCACCCTGCCTTCAGATACAACATAAGGATTCGTGCGAACAACTCAATTGGTCTTGGCTTAACAAGTCATCAGGTCTCCGCAGTTTTATTGGAGGAAGGTAAAAATTTTCACAGGTTGCACGCTTTACCACACAATCCCTAGTTTTAACGACCCTGAAAGAGAAGGCTTTTGAAAACATTGTAGGAAAAGGAGAAAATGCTGGTAACCAGCATTTTCCCTTTTCCCGCAATGTTTTCTGCTCTATGGAATATAGAAATCACCATTTAAGCAACCTTTAATTTCTCGTCTGCAAATGCTTTCAATTTGGTTCAGTCCAAAATTTGTCGCTAGGTAAAGAGTTAAAGTGTTAATTTGATAAATGCCAAGCTTTATGTCAGGGGTAGGACAAACCTTTCTTAACACTTAAATTGATAAATGAATTAAATTAAAATTTCATTCGAATAGAAACAAGCCATGAACAGCCATAGGTTTAAAGTACACTCCTTGTTTTTTGTCATTTAATGTCCCCCATAATTATCTGAGCCATGCTGTGTGGAAAGGGGGGGTTCAATGTATCATTTAGTAAATTTTCTGCATGTCCACTGTTCATTCTACCTCAGGTTTCAGCCGGTTGTAAGAAAAGTTGGGTTTTGTGGATCAATAATGATATGATGACTTGCTTTGTACAATTCATTATGGAGATGCATTAAACCCGTTTTTGCCAGAGGATGGCTCATATATTTTCTGATTATCCGAATGCACTATTTTTAGTATTCAGTACCTTAATTAAACACTTAGACTGCTCTGATATTAGTAAAAAAAGACCAACACCTTTATTGGCAAGTTTTCTTTTGTAACACTTTCGCTACCAACCAAATTGATTCGACTTTTCTCGAGGTCATTCAACTGTCTTTTCCTTCCAGTTGAATCTGTTATTTGGTTAAAGATTAGCACCAGATAGCGGACGGTATAGAAAAATGATCAGACTGCACATTTTGTGCAGTCTGATCTTGATCTACTCCGTCCGCAAAAGCTATTCCAATGCAACGTTGGCAGTGAAAGAGTTAAACAAGAACATCTTCCACACTGTTATATCTGGTTGATTCAAGATCAGGCTGCACATTTCTCGCCATCTCATCCTGACTCTCACTTCACTTCACTACTTGTATCAGATTTCCTCAACATATTAGAAGTTTTAAGTTTGATTACGCCTACACTGCAATATCCTTTTTGACAAAAGTACAAGATCAGATTGGTTAATAGAAAGTTTAACAGAGCAACATAAGGCAACATGCCTAATATGCCGTAGGTACAAATTATAAGCAAATAATGCCGTTCAAAAACGCACAATGGAAATGAGAATCTACCTTGAAATAGATATATCAAAGATAAAAAGAAAAAAAATATGCCCATCATAGTAAACAACAAAAAATTGTTTCAACTTAAGATTTTTGTCTGTTTCACGTCAAGCACCAAGCGGTCCGCCATTAGATGTAAAAGTTACTGCGATAGAGTCTCAGAAGTTAAGAGTCACATGGAAGGTAGGTATTGCAGCACTTATTTTTCATTTATTCAGTAGTGTTTGACTGTTATACAGTTACATCTTTTAATTGGAACATCTTTGAGGCAGCCAAACTGAAAAAAAAACGTTATGTAGAGTTCTCTTACACCTGGGTTATATTATTCATTATAAAAGATAAAAGAAGGAATAGGGATAGTTATCATCTTTTGAACCATAGACATGGGTCATGCTCTGTGAAGAGTTTAATACATTTACAAAAAATATCGACCCAGGTCAGCTTGCTCAGTCCGTGCAGACTGACCTGTTTTGAAACGTTTTGGTATTGGTCAACTTTCTACGTGTGAAAGACCCAGTATTTCTCATGATTTAGTCTGTTGTTGGACAAATTGGATTTTATGGATCCATAGTTATATGATAAATTCATTGGTATAAATCATCACGGAGATACATTGAACTCCTATTAGCCAGAGCGTGGCTTATATACTGGCAAAAATATAGCAAATCCTTTGCAAGTCTAGCCAGCCAATCTCTCAAAGTACTAAAACGATAAAAGGTCATAATCCTGTCCCGTTCAGTCTCATCTTGATATATACTGTTTGCATGAATATCTGAAGTTGCCTAGAGTCCGCATTCACCAACCAGTCTCAAGAACATTATAAGTCGTATTATCAAGAATTTTCCAATTTTAAAAGTACCACAACTTCTGATTGGCTAAACTAAATGATTTTAGCTAGTCACAAGTTGAGTTACTTTCTAAATCTAGAATAAAAGTTAGAATGAAATGAAGTACGGTTGATGAATGCGGATCCAGGGCTACCAGTTTCAGTCGAGAAATTGTAATGGTTCATGTTTTCTTACCGATTAAGATACGGTGTTTTCGCAGCCTCCAGCACTCGAGCACAGGAATGGTATCATTCTGAGGTACTTTGTGGGCTACAAGGAAACCCATTCCACTACCCAGTTTAGATTTATACCCCAAGATATTGAACAGGAAGACGATCCCGAAGATATGGTGTCTGTTTTAATTCCAAACCTGAAGAAGTTTACAGAGTACACTGTGAATGTAAAATGTCAAAACAGAGAGGGTGTTGGACCTACTTCACCTGATATAAAGGTGTCGACACTGGAAGATGGTATTGTTCTATATGTTATTTCTTTTAGATAACATAGGTTGCTTTTTGGCATGAAAGCCATGCATATTTAGAGGTAAAAAAGACAAATGAGCCATGGCAAGTGGCAAAAGGGGGTTTAATGCATCTCCGTTATTCATTATACTAAGCAAGTTTATAAAATCCATTAAACTCCCGTTTCAAAGAGCTTAACTTTAATGTATAACGACGTGAAATGTAAGAATGTTCATTAGAGAACACCCAACATTGCATCATAAAATGAACAATATTTTAGTGCAAATTATAGTAACTATCGAATCTCGATTGATCAAACACGAAATCATTTGGTATTCGTTTTTCATAGAATGGATTATTAAGCTTCTATAAGCTTCTATATGAATTTAAGAAAAAAAAAAAAAATAAAATAATCATGTAAATCTATCTTGAGTAGAGCTTAATGTCAAAGGGTTCAGTTAGATTAATGACTGGAACTGGCATCTTTATAGAAAGCAGTGAATCAGTTGTTCTGGTCCTTCTCAGAATCAATTAAAACAGTATCTTCAGTGCTTTCATTTACATTTTTATAACCCGAAAGTACCTGTCGACATGTATATGCCCTTTGAGGCATTTTATAATTCTTTTTTAATCATTTGAGAACACTGATACGTGGTGCTTATTTCTTTGTTCTCTATCTTTGTTCTGGTCTGCTTTCTGTGTTACAGAAATGGTCAATAACTCTCCTGGGCCAAGTTAAAATAACTAAAACCCTGTTTTTCAGGAAATTCTCGGCTTTGTCGATTTTGTTTGGCGATTTATTACGGGGTTAAGGCACTGAATGGCAGCAAAACCAAGACTATAATATTGAGCTGCTTTCTGGATATCTTTGCCTGTTCATGGATGCAACTTTGCACTCTGAATTTTCAAGACCCATTACAGGACAACAGGCAAAACGGTTCGTTAAAGTCCAAAAACATGTAACAATGTTTTCAAAGTTGTATTAAGCGATAGAAAAAGCAGAAGCACTTTTTTATGACGCTACTTCACTAAACATACATACATCGTACATCTTTGCAGTCCCAAGCCAGCCCCCGGAAGGTGTCCAAGCCTTTCCTCTCAGCTCACAGGCTATCAAAGTTATATGGGGTCCTCCACCTTTGTTCACACTCCACGGTGTTCTACAGGGATATAAAGTATTGTACAAGCCTGTCAGAATGGATGAAGGTACATTACTCGTATTTCATGCTTTTCGGTAGTTTATCGAGAAATAATGGTGATTATGGTTTGATATTTCATGATTGCGACCAGTGAAAATACCGATTTTATACTTTCTAAGTCTTCAATTGAAGGTGGAAACAGTAATTCCCGCGCACTAGTTACCTAGGTAATCAGCGCTTGTCATTCAAATGGAGGGAAATATGACGTAATTTACGCTATATTTCTCGCGCTTTACGTAATATTGTAATGCGTTGTTATGTGAGGGGGGTACGCCACGAGGAACTACCGAAAACAACTGTACTGGATTTTGACGAACATTCTAACAAAATAAGGAAGCATGAAATAAATAGAATATTTGTTTTTTCGGTGAAAGATCGCAATTTATTTCATGCTTTCCGGTAGGATATCGAGAAATAGCGGTGAAAATATTTTTCGATATTACACGGGTACGACCATTGAGAATACCGACCACGGGGAGTTTGTACTGATTTTTATGGAAGTCTCGACAAAAAAAAAAGGCGTTAGAAACATGAAATAAATAGAATATTTGTTTTTTTCGTTGAAAGATCGAAATTTATTTCATCTCGTGAACATCGTCGGTAATATTTTCACTCGTGGCTGCGCCACTCGTGAAAATATTACCGATGATGTTCACTCGATGAAATAAATTTCGATGTTTCACCGAAAAAAACAAATATCCTCTATGTAATTGATTATATAGCATTGTCAATTCAATTATTGATTGTATATCGCATGTTTTTAACTCACTCACATTGTTTAAAATTTTAGTCAGTACAATCAATGACGTAATTACATAACGACGTATCGGCTAGTGCTCTATAAATACTGGAAAATTGCAATCAACTTCCGGTGGAATAGTTCATTCTACAAATCAGGAAATCATACTGATCTACCTTAACTATTAGCACTGAACACTAGGAGTCTTACATTATTTACAAACTATTTACGAATTTACGAACTGTGTTACTGTTACTATTTCAGGGTAATTATAGGCCAAGTTTGAACCGGTAAACGACTAACTAGATAATTTTACAGACATTGCCAGTCAAATGGCTATCACAGTAGAGTTTGAAAGCTCTTTACACCAAACACCACAAAGTATTAGATAATTTTATCCAAATGTGTGACTTTTAGTCAACATCCAAGCTAAACTGCACACTATTTATCAAGAGTTTACTAAATCTTAACGATAAACAATGTCTGATTGACTAAAGCATTTTGTGTATCCAATCAGAATTTGTGTTACTTTCTAAATTATGGACTCTAGATTTTGAATTAATGGTTGTTTAATTTTGAATCTATATGGTGTACAAAGATACCTTGGACTTGGGCTCAAAATACCAAGGATTAACCCTTTCCCAAACGGCAAATTTTGGACTGGTCCAAATTGAAAGAGTTTGCAGACGACAATTTTAAATTTGATGAAGATGGCAGAAAGGTCTCAAAAAGGGTAGAAAACACTGTGGGAAAAGGAGAAATTGCTCGTTACGAGCAATTTCTCCTTTTCCCACAGTGTTTTCAAAAGACTTGTATTGCAGACACGTGAAAACCAGGGCTTGTTTGGGAAAGGGTTAAACTTGATAATTGCAGACGAGACAGATGCAAGCCATGTTGGATCGACTAACCTGGAAGTAACCATTGACAACCTTGAGAAATACACGAACTACAGCATTCAAGTTTTAGCATTTACCAGGAAAGGAGAGGGCGTTAGAAGTAACGCTATATATGTCCTCACAATGGAAGACGGTAATATTTTCTGTTGTACACTATTTAGTGTCCTATAGTTGTGCTCTGCACGGAACTAAGCTTTGACTAAATTTAGCATTAAACTGATAAATAAAGCTAATGAGAACTTTTAGCAAATAATAAAAATCCAAATATTGCGATTTGTAAGGTCTTTTCACCGGAAAAACTCAAAGTAACAGGAAGTGTATATCCAACATCAGGCTACGCGTTCTGTGCAGTCTACTGTTGATTGACAATGTCTGCAAAATTGCCTTGAGTGGCATTTAGCAGCATTTGTTAAAAGAACTTTTTTTTTTTTCAAAATTTTGAGGTACCTCAACATAGTTTTTTTGCGTCTCGTTAATCTTTCGTTATGTCACACCAGAGTTTAGGACAAGAACCGATTTTGTTTCGATGTCGTCAAAAAAAAAAAAACATTGATAGTGGAGGAATGGAAAATGTCTCAAGGCTTCTTATTACATGTATTTCAATCATTATACGTATAAAACTACCAAAACACAGGTTTTGTTTCTCTAGTTCATAGTTTATGTCATGGCGACGTTTGGTTGTCCGTTCGCTTTGCTCCGTTTTTTTTTTGGTAAAGGCTGCATTTGATGTCCCAATATTTATCAACATTGCACTTTTATTTTAAATACCATTGAGAGGTTCAACGGGTTTGAAATTTGCTGAAAATGAGAAGCCAAGGGTGGCCACTTTAAGTTGAAAGTGTACATTCTATGTTTACTGTACAAGTCTACAATTTAGATCTTTTTCTTTTGGAACTTGCATGGATTATTTGTATCGTATTGGGCATGTACCTATTTAGAGGATCTTTTCCTGTCTGGGCATCCATCCATCTGGTAGACTCATTTCTTCTATACGCGATACATTCCATATTTGTGGTCTCATTCTCGTGAAACTTGTAAAGTTTCATAAATTACAGGAAGTTGAACCTAACAAAAAAGGATTTTTGTTTTACTTTCAATTTGTTAGGTCTTTTCAAATTGTTTTCTGTTATACTTCATGTTTATGAAATGCTAAAGTGCTACATGAAGACTGGTGGTTTAAACCCTCTGTTGCGGGTATTAAGGTATTCATCTGTTGATATGATATCATTTTGTAACTACCGTATATCGAGTTTTTTTCGCGTCCCAAAATTTTCGCGAATACGTTCAAAATCAATTTTTCACGTTTCCTATTTTCACGAATTCATTGATATATTTCTATTTTTCGTGAAGTCGTAAATATATGATAACATCAAACCCGACAAAAATACTTATCGGTATGTCTGGTATTCCATACCAGACGCATTAGTGCACTGCAAAATGGGGAAAAAGCAATAGTATCATAAGATTTACATTGATAGTCGTGTATTTCAAAATCTCAAAATTACTCCTTTTCCCAGTGATACCCATGGTCTATTATATACATAAATAAGAAAAAAGATTTATTCAAATCTTAGACTAAGGAATTTTCACAATTCATAGTTCTATCACTTGACTACAAATGGACACTAGGAAACTAAGGGAAACAACTTTGCTCAAACTTCTGTATAATGATTACCGGTATCTAATGACAACTCTACCTATACATCATGTATGGATCATTGTGTTAAGTCAATTTTTTTCATTGTTTCAAGATACCAGCATTGTCAAAGCCATTTCTTAAAATGTTGGGCTTTACCTTTAAATGATTATAAAGATCTATTAGCCACTTTGCACCAAGAGGAACATTATTACTAGTCTATTCCGTTGACAATAAACAAGTGTGTCTAAGCGAAGGATTTGTTTCTCTTGATGTTTCATATGAAAGGAAGGATTTTTAGATTGTATGGAATATTTAGCGATTATAATTTTTGCGAGAACGACCCACTCGCGAAAATAGCGAAAATTTCCTTCCCGCGAAAAAACCCTATGTCGGTTTTTGAAATGTGAGTTTCAAGGTTACTCTCCAAGAAAATGCACTGGCTAGTAGCAGCCATTTGAGCTATTCAGTTCCTCATAGACCTTTTGTTTCTGCTTTTACAGTTCCGGGGCGACCTGCAGGAATTAAAGCCTTGCCTATAAACAACAACAGTGTCCTAGTATCATGGATGAAGCCACACAATCCCAGTGGTGTTCTTACATCCTACAACATCTATTTTAGCAACACTTCCGCTACTGCTCAAGTAAGATATACTATACTTTCTTTGCAAGAATTATTGGTACATTCCAACCTCTGTATAATACTATTGTAAGGATCAATGGAAAGTTCCATGTCATCTAAACATCCATGTTTTCCCAAACAAATATAATAAAAACCATGCTCTGTGAAAAGGGGAATTAATGCATCTGTATAAAGTATCGATTCATGTCAGTCTGCGCAGTCCGCGCAGGCTGGCATGTGTCGAAACTTTTTACAATTAGTGAACCTTCTGTCCAAGGAACATTCTACCTCCAGATTCAGTCAATTGTTTGACTAAATGGATTTTAGTGATCCATAATTATGTGATAATTTTCTTGGCATAACTCATTACAGATGCATTACAACCCCTTTTTCACAGAGCAGAGCAAAGCTCATATGGATTATTGAAAATGACCATGTAACGTACTTTTTTTTTTCCCTTCTGATTGACACGTACATGTAACATTCAGCCGAACTCACAAGTAATAATGTCTATATAAAAAAAAAAACAAAAGAATATAAAGATATTTTTCTCAATGTAATATAAGCCCCTTTTTAGACTTTACAGAAGAAAGTACTCTTTGCAAAGGTAACCATTTATCCTGTATTTTGTGGTGTCCCAGTATTTATCCTAATGAAGACTCCCGAGGGACTTCTTAGGGTGTAAGGAGAATTAAAGTGTTACTTTTGGTCACATTTTTTTTCAATATTTGAATATTTTGAGACATGCATAGCATTTGAGTCATGCTCTGTGAAATGGGGACTTAACCCTTTACCACACAGTGCCGAGATGTCACTATCTTGAGAAAGAGGTCACTTGAAAACATTGTGGAAAAGGAGAAGATGCTGGTAACAGCATTTTCACCTTTCCCCACAATGTTTTCTATCCTGTCTTAGTCATAAATCTTCATTTTAGCAGCGTTCACTTTGTTGTCTGCAAATTCCTTCAATTTGGTCCAGTTCAAACTTTTGTTGTTTGATTAAGGGTTAAAGCATCTCTCTGATGCATTATACCCAGCAAGTCATCGCATGATCATGGATTCATTAGATCAATTTTGTCTAACAGCCAACTGAATTTTTAGGCACAATGGTCCTTCGACATGCAGAAAATTGACCAATAGCAAAAAGTTTCGGCCCAGGTCAGCCAGTGTGCATGCGGACATGGGTCGGTACTATTTGCAGATGCATTAAGCCTGTTTTTCATAGAGCATGACCCATTTGTCTTTGTAATACCAAGTCTTCCGGTTAGAAGTTATAGTCTATTTATAGAATGCCATTCCCATCCTTATTTAACGCTTTGTTTTATCATTCCGCTCGTAGGAACGAATATCGTCAGTACAAGGCAACGGTACTATATTGCCCAGATTTAATCTAAATTCTAATTTCATCGATAGAAGTTATAATCATAGTGGTTTTGTGAAAGAAAAGTTGTGCCTGTGTTTTAGGAGATGAAGATTGAGGTGGAACCAAGTGACTTGAGTTTTGTACTCAGTTACCTTGAAGCAGATGTAAATTACTGGGTCAGGGTCACGGCAAGCACCAGGATGGGCGAAGGGGAGAGCACTCAGATTGTCACAGTCACGCCTATCAACAGAGGTAATATTATTTATAATGCCTCGTTCGTTTTATACTGGGGAAGTACTTGCCTACCATTCTTAACTTAGTCTAAATTTGAGTCCTAAAACTAGCCATCCAACTGGCTGAATACGGATCCTGCAAGTTGGGTTTTTAAGACAGCAATTTTGTAAGTGCTTTTTAGTGCGATGCCGCTTCGAAAAAATTTTCGAGTTAATACACTTGACAGTTATTGATTGATGTAGATTAAGATGACATAAATGACTGTCTCTCAAACGAAATTATCTAAAAGGGTTAACCGTTTTTTTTTTGTTTTTTTTTAGTCTCAGTAATACACTATTTAAAATCAGTGTACAAAATTTAATAAATTATGTGTGATGCTCTGTAAAAAAAAAAGGTTTAATGCGTCTGCAAAAAACATTAGCTCAAGTCAGCCAACGCAATCCGCACAGGCTGGCCTTGGTCGAAACTTTTTGCTATTGGCAAATTTTCTAAATGCCAAAGGACCATTCTACCTCTTTGAAGACAAAGAGGATCCGTTATACTTGCTTGGTTTAATGCAATACGAAGATGTGTTAAATGCCTTATCAGAGCGTGGCCCACTAGGGTCAAGGTCAGACGTTGTAAATATCCGAACAATTATGCACATTTAAGTTTAAATTTCTATAGATTTCATGAAAATACATCGGTAGAAAAGAGCATCAAACACAACACAGTGTACAGAAATTATACTGAATTAATGCACAAATGTCCTAATTCTTGGATTTCAGTTCCAGCCAGAATTACAAGTTTTTCCCACGAATTTATTGCATCTTGGCAAGACAATTTATTATTACCCTGCACAACTGTTGGAGAACCTCAGCCGGAGATAGTTTGGATGACAAAGTAGGTCGAAAGAAACTATTCCTTTTCCAGACAAAAAATGTGGCCCATCCTTATGAAAAGTAATTTTAATCTCGTGTGTTTTTTTTTTTTTTCGAAGAAAACGTCTAGGTATTATCATAGCCTTGTCATCGCAGTCTGCGTCGTCGTCGGCGTTCAAAAACTTACCATTTTATCATATCTCTGTTATTACAGAGGATATTTACTTAAAACATGGACTAGTGAATCGTTTGGCTTATTATTTGCCCTATTTAATATGTACAATACAGCAATGTGCACTTATTACGTCTCTCCAGATGATTTCGTTTAAAAATATGATAATGAAAGTAGTGTATAATTTCGATTCAGTATTTTGGTTGGGATTGAAGATTTTTGAATACGTTTGTTTAAGATTAAAAAGAAGTGGAAGCAAAAGAATTAGAGAGTGGGGCTCTGGCAAAAGGGGTTTAATGCTTTTCTGTAATGTATCAAATTAAGCAAATCGTCATAATTATGGATCCATAAAATCCATTTTGTTTAACAACAGACAGAATCATGAGGTACACAGGTCCTTCGACATGTAGAAAATTTACCCATAGCAAAAAGTTCTGACCAGTGTACTCCTGCGCAGACTGCCTGCGCAGACTGACACATTTCGATTCAATTTACAAATACATTAAATTCCCTTTTCACAGACCATGGCTTAAATCTACGATGTTTAGGATGTGCCATTTAAGACCCTTCAACCCCTTTTTGTTTTTCAATGTTGTTAAAAGAGAAAGGAAATATGTTTCAATCAGGAGAAACCTAAACTGTCAATAATGTCGGATAAGTTGACAGTTTGTTTGAATTCAACAATTTTAACATGGTGTCAAATAACGAAATCTTATTATGAAATCACTTTTATTCATAAATGTGCACACAACATCTGGAAATCAAAGCGCTGAAGGCCTGGGCATCAGAACGGGTGAAGAGGTAGGAAAATGAGGCCCAGAAGCTCAAAGTTGCTATCACATGTGTACAGCCTTAAAAACTGCTATCACATTTGTACAGACAAATAAAAAAAAATATCTACATGTCTCACACACTGACAGTCTTTGGAGTTGACAATAGAATGGAAAAACATAAATTTGTAAAGGCCAATATAATGAGTATTTTTGCATAGCCTTGGTCTCATGGTCTTTATGGATTGAAAGGAGATAATTTTCAAAGGATTTTCTGCTTCCTATTTTCTTTCTTTACATTGCTTTGGCAACAAATCATGGTAACAAATCAAAATGAGATGCGCGCAACAGCAGAAAATATTTCTGGAAGGGGCAAAAATCCACAAAGGCCAAGCGATGAATCATATTTTTCTTTCATTTTACAACACTCAGTCTATAGGTTGAAATAGTAAACATGTCCTTTGAGCAATGGCAAGGAAAAACACAAAGTCTTAAAGGCAAATATCACAGAGCACGATTTAGTGTCTGAGAAGACAATCTTTTACTTATTTCTGTTTATTTTTAAGTTTTGGTTTCTATGGCAACAAATAAAAAGACGCCCGCATTCGGGCGCCAATGCTCGGTTGATTTTCAGTGAAAACACAAAGTTGAAACAGGGGCGTAACTTGATAGTTATTTACCCTTATTGTTTATGTTTCCCTTTTGATAGTTAAAACTTGTCCAAAGTTTAAGTAAACATTTTCAGCAATAACAAAGATATTGTAAAATGTCAAATATTTTGCATGACGACGACACAAACGACGAAGATGATGATACTAGGGCTATAAAAATACCATGTCTCTAAAAACAACTGAGCTAAAAGTTCTCAGTCGAAAAAGGAGCATGACTAATTATTTTGCTAAAAATATTTTTGTGGTTACCTACCTCTGTTGTACTGAATAAAATCCCATTTTAATAATTATCGAAAAGTTCAAGTTTGAATTAAGTCTCTTCATTAATGACAGATATGATAAAATGTCAAAGGTTCTGAGAATTTAAAGCAATAAAAAAGGGCGTAACTGTGTCAAAAATATTTTGATGGTTACCTACCCTGTTATATACGTACCTCTTTTGACAGTTAATAACTTGTACAAGATTGAAGTAAATATCTTCAGGAATAACAAAGATATTAAAAAAGTCGAAGTTTTTGAACGACGACAATGACGCATAGGCTTTGACAATAGCATGACGCTTTCTTCGTAAACAGATGAGCTAAAGACTACCAGTTGAATAAAATCATATGGATGATACAAGACTGTTCAAGGTACATTTCTATAAAAGTTTTGTCAAAATATCTACTGTAAATGCCACTTTTCAACTTTCGCATTGAAAGTCTATGGAATCTCTAAGTTGCCATGATCAACCAAGTTGGAAAGCCGATTTTCATGAACAAGAGGGCCGTTGGACCTAAAGCCCTCATCTGAGTAAAGTCATCTAGGATTGATAAATTTGAAGAGCTCCTGGTTGTGATTATGGAAAACACAAATGAGCCATGCTCTGGAAAAAGGGGTTTTAATGCATCTCCGTGATCCATCAATGGGAACGAGCCATGACATATTAATGGATCCATAAAATCCATTTTGTAGAGCAACCGACTGAATCATGAGGTACGCTTGTCCTTTGACATCAAGAAAATTTGCCAATAGCACAAAGTTTCGACCCAGGTCAGCCTAAATACCTATGGAGATCAAGATCAGATTGCACTGAATGTCATGTCTGATCGTCGATATAAAACGCCAGTTACTTAAGTCTTGACCACACATTCTCGAGTTTTAAGGACTCCAAGGATATAGCCTCATGAAAACCTTTTGGAAAAAAAAATGCTCTCTTTTTTCCTAAAAGGTTTTCTGCACTTTTACAGCCAATAACCAACATTTCAGCTAAATCTAACTTGCCGTTCGCAAATGTTTTCAATTTAGACAAGTCGAAAATTTCATCGTTTTTTGGCCTGGGCTAGGCTTGCCAAGCCCAAGGCCAAAGGAATCGTATACCAAAATTTCAACCCCATCCAAGCATTTACGGAAAAACCCGAGTCACGCATTTACAGAAAAACCCTAGTAAAAGTGAAAAGCACCGACTGCAATCCATCTCACTACGGTGAAGGAAACGACCCCTTTAAATAATAAAACATTTCGATTTGAACATCACCGTAAGGTTTAATTTCACAACAAACTTTGATAGATGTGCGATTTTAATCGTACGGAAATGCTGACTGAGAA
This sequence comes from Tridacna gigas, assembly GCA_945859785.2. Classification (NCBI taxonomy): domain Eukaryota; kingdom Metazoa; phylum Mollusca; class Bivalvia; order Cardiida; family Cardiidae; genus Tridacna; species Tridacna gigas. The sequence continues at coordinate 41,703,693 of OX244035.2, read as the reverse complement.
TTTGGGGCCCTCGTGAGGTTAGTCATACCTGAAAATTCCTGCGCTTAACAGTGAAAGAAACAATTGGCAAACCTCGGGTGATCGTTGATCAAATGTTTTGATGTAGGTACGCAATCGACCGAGTTGTGACGAGTGCTGTTGCCGAGCACTAATCGGGATCGTTCGTTTATCCTTTTTCTACACACCATGTGAATGACAAATAATGATAGCGTATTTTACGCAGACGATGCGCTCTTTCTCTGAAAAAGGTGTCTCAACACCTCGGCAAGCTTTTAATTTTCGTAAAATTACTGTGCACCTCGTGTCTGAAGTTATAAGTATGTATTTTCTTGGAATATATGCCTTATTTCTTCCTGTCAGAATTGTCCAGATATGACATCTCGGCCCGTAACCATTTCGACCCATAACAAACTCGGAGCATACAATACCAAATACGTATTAAAGTTTGTAACAGCCACTGAAAACTAGTAATCTTTAAAAAACGATGGAATTTTAGACGTCTAAATTGAAAACATTTGGTTAGATTTAGCTGAAATGTTGGTTATTGGCTGTGAAAGCGCAGGAAACCTTGTAGGAAAAAAAAAGAGCATTTTTTTTTTCCAAAAGTTTTTTCATGAGACTATATCCATGGAATCCTTAAAACTCGAGAATGTGGGGTCAAGACTTAAGTAACTGGCAGGCGTTTTATATCGAAGATACGACTTGACATTCAGTGTAATCTGATCTTGATCTCCATAGGTATTTAGGCTGACCTGGGTCGAAACTTTTTGCTTTCGGCACATTTTCTGCATGTCAAAGGACCAGTGTACCTCGTGATTCAGTCGGTTGCTCTAAAAAGTGAATTTTATGGATCCATTAATATATGATGGCTCGTTTCGATTGATGGATCACGGAGATGCATTAAACCCCCTTTTTCCAGAGCATGGCTCATTGTGCTTTCCATATCACAACCAGGAGCTCTTCAAATTTATCAATCCTAGATGACTTTACTCAGATGAGGGCTTTAGGTCCAACGGCCCTCTTGTTCATGAAAATCGGCTTTCCAACTTGGTTGATCATGGCAACATATGATTTTATTCAACTGGTAGTCTTTAGCTCATCTGTTTACGAAGAAAGCGTCATGCTATTGTCAAAGCCTATGCGTCATTGTCGTCGTTCAAAAACTTCGACTTTTTTAATATCTTTGTTATTCCTGAAGATATTTACTTCAATCTTGTACAAGTTATTAACTGTCAAAAGGGGTACCTATATAACAGGGCAGGTAACCATCAAAATATTTTTGACACAGTTACGCCCTTTTTTATTGCTTTAAACTTTCAGAATCTTTGACATTCTATCATATCTGTCATTAATGAAGAGACCTAATTCAAACTTGAACTTTTCGATAATTATTAAAATGGGATTTTATTCAGTACAACAGAGGTAGGTAACCACAAAAATATTTTTGGCAAAGTAATTAGTCATGCCCCTTTTTCGACTGAGAACTTTTAGCTCAGTTGTTTTTAGAGACATGGTATTTTTATAGCCCTAGTATCATCATCTTCGTCTTTTGTGTCGTCGTCATGCAAAATATTTGACATTTTACAATATCTTTGTTATTACTGAAAATCTTTACTTAAAACTTGGACAAGTTTTAACTATCAAAAGGGAAACATAAACAATAAGGGTAAATAACTATCAAGTTATGCCCCTGTTTCAACTTTGTGTTTTCACTGAAAATCAACCGAGCATTGGCGCCCGAATGCGGGCGTCTTTTTATTTGTTGCCATAGAAACCAAAACTTAAAAATAAACAGAAATACGTAAAAGATTGTCTTCTCAGACACCAAATCGTGCTCTGTGATATTTGCCTTTAAAGACTTTGTGTTTTTCCTTGTCATTGCTCAAAGAACATGGTTACTATTTCAACCTATAGACTGAGTGTTATAAAATGAAAGAAAAATATGATTCATTGCTTGGCCTTTGTGGATTTTTGCACTTACAAGAAATATTCCCTGCTGTTGCACGCTGCTCATTTTTTTTTACCATGATTTGTTGCCAAAGCAACGTAAAGAAAGAAAATAGGAAGCAGAAAATCCTTTGAAAATTATCTCCTTTCAATCCATAAAGACCATGAGACCAAGGCTATGCAAAAATACTCATTATATTGGCCTTTACAAATTTATGTTTTTCTATTCTGTTGTCAACTCCACAGACTGTCAGCATGAGACATGTAGATATATTTTTTTTATTTGTCTGTACAAATGTGATAGCAGTTTTTAAAGCTGTACACATGTGATAGCAGCTTTGAGCTTCTGGGCCTCATTTTCCTACCTCTTCACGCGTTCTGATGCCCAGGCCTTCAGCGCTTTCAGCGCTTTAATGAAAGATTACTGGTTTTCAGTGGTTCATGTTACAAACTTTAATACATATTTGGTATTGTATGCTCCGAGTTTGCTATCGGTCGAAATGGTTATGGGTCGAGATGTCATATCTGGACAATTCTGACAGGAAGATATGAGGCATATATTCCAATCAAATATATACTTATAACTTCAGACACGAGGTGCACAGTAATTTTACGAAAATTAAAATCTTGCCGAGGTTTTGAGACACCTTTTTTCCGAGAAAGAGCAAATCGTCTGCGTAAAATACGCTATCATTATTTGTCATTCACATGGTGTGTAGTAAAAGGATGAACGAACGATCCCGATTAGTGCTCAGCAACAGCACTCGTCACAACCCGGTCGATTGCGTACCTACATCAAAACATTTGATCAACGATCACCCGAGTTTCTTTCACTGTTAACCGCACGAATTTGCAGTTATGAATAACCTCATGAGGGCCCCAAATTCTCAGTCAACACTTTCGTACGATTAAAATCGCACATCTGTCAAAGTTTGTTGTGAAATTAAACCTTATTGTGATGTTCAAATCGAAATATTTTATTATTTAAAGGGGTCGTTTCCTTCACCGTAGTGAGATGAATTGCAGTCGGTGCTTTTCACTTTTACTCGGGTTTTTCCGTAAATGCGTGACTCGGGTTTTTCCGTAAATGCTTGGATGGGGTTGAAATTTTGGTATACGATTCCTTTGGCCTTGGGCTTGGCAAGCCAAGCCAAGGCCAAAAAGAGTCATAGTCTCTGAAAAGTGGTATTAATGCATTTGCAAAACCTATCGACAGAGCCTGACCTGTGTCGATACGTTTTGTTTTTCGTAATTTTTCTGCATGGACAAGGACCATTCTACCTCAGGATGCAGCCGGCCTGTTAGACTATATGGATGTATGAAAACATGATTATGTGATGACTTGCTCGGTGCAATGCATTACGGAGATAAATTAGCCCCCTTTCTTTAGAGCATAGCTCAATGATGATTTTACCGTCTGATTATTCCATTGCCAGACAAGGAGTGATTGAGGACAATGACAGACGTCAGATACTGGAGAATGGTTCCCTGCTCCTGGAGTCAGTTATTGGTAGTGATGCCGCTAACTATACATGCAGAGTGGAGAATACCTATGGAAGTGACGTGATAACCTATAGCGTCAGTGTACAAGGTGAAATGACAATGACGTTTTAATTCTTTAACCAAACGATAAATGTCGGACTCACCAAATCGAAGCATTTGCAGACGACAAAATACATGTAGCTTACATGATGATTTCTGTCTTTGATAGGGTTGAAAACATCGTGAAAAAAGGAAAAAAATGCTGCATTTTATCCTTTTTCCACAATGTCTTAAAACCCGCCTTCTTCAGGGTCATTAAAACTCGGGAGTGTTTGATTAAGTGTTAAATGTCAGATAATATTTAATATTGGTTCAAATGTACATGTATTGGAGTACCGAAGGCTGTTTTATGATTCAGTTTTCTGATTCTTATCATTTTTATGTATCAATTTGACTTTTAAAAATGGTCATGATATATTTCTTCCCATAACTACTCTTTTTATAATGCAATATACTATTTTTTAATCCTAAGATTTTAAATTAGAATTGCTTATGTTTCAACTTCTTTCAAACTGTTTTACGTGTGATACATACCTACCTGTCAGAGACGCGAATACGTGTCATTTTTTTAAATTTCAATGCTTATTGGACACCAAGGCATAACTTTTCAAATGATCTCGGCTTAATCAGACTGTATAGAACCAATATCAGATTGCACGCTCTTTGCAGACTGATATTTACCTACACTGTCCGCAAAAGCGCAATTGGAAGCCTAAGGGTTTAAGGGAAAAGGGAAACAATAAAGACGGGGGACACAAAAGAATGTTGTACTGCTTTTTTCATACACTTGTTTATACTTTTTTCTTTTCATATTCTGCAAACAGTGGACACAGAATCAAAAAGTGAGTAAATTATATGATCCATGCTCTGTGAAAAGGGTGCTTAATGCATCTGCGAAAAGTATCGATCGAGGTCAGCCTGCGCAGGCTGACCTGGGCCCAAACTTCTCTTTTGGTCAATTATCTGCATTTCAAAGGACGAGTCTACCTCGTGATTCGGTCAGTTGTTTTAAAAATTGCTATTATGGATCCACAAATATGTGATGGCTTGATTGGTACTCTGCACATAAAGATGCATTAAGCACCCTTTTGCCTGAGCATGGCTCATATGTATGTGTTTTTTCCGTTTGATTAACATTTAATGATTTAGCAGACGACAAATTTTACACTTGTCCAATTAGAAACGTTTGAAGACTGATCTGATTTTACTCACTATTATCATTTCATTCAGATAATTGCAGTATCTCTAGTTTCTACATGTAAATCAAACCGTAAATTTCGAAAACTTCTATTGAAAGAGGCACTTTCCCCAGAGTTCGATACAGCATTCAATCTGCCTTACAGAAACACCATTTGATACACTGTTAATGAGGTCATATCAGCATTTTTCCCTTCCTGTCGGCGCTTTTAAATGTCCTCTTTCCTAGATCTCTTAAAACACGTGAAGCTAAAGAAGGCCTCACTATATTTGATACTTTGTTTTCAAACCACAGCCCCTCCGAAGCCTCCAGTATTGTCTGTCGTTGCTGTGACGTCATCTTCTGTACAGGTCAACTGGCTGTCTGGAAGCAATGGTGGAAGTCCAATACAAGGTAAATACAGTAATCCCCGTAACATCTTGTTTATAGAATCAGTCGTCATCTTGATATAGACCTTGAGGAATTCTTGGAACATATTTACAAATCATTCTAAATAGCGTTCAAAGTCTAATTTAAATTTTGCAAGTTATACGAATCTAATTGGCTAAAGCCATATTGTTTAGCAAATTAGAAGTTGCTTTCCGTCGAAAATGAGAAACTTCTTGAGAATTAGATTAAGAATGGTTGATGAATACAACCTCTGCATGATTGTGGTAATATAAGGCATTTTGTAGAGTTGTCCACTTGAAAGCAATAATGTTATTGATCGCAATACTTTGTTTTGAAAATTTAACTTTTTTGCTGCCTTTTACTTTTGATGCTTTATTAGTAGAAATAAACGGATCAGTTCTTTGTTTCACTGCAAACCGGCCCCTATACTGCTTGAACTTCTCATAAGTCAGAACATTGCACATCACATGAGACAATGGTTATATCTGCAAAGGATGGTCACTTTAATAATGTCAATAAAATAAGATGCTTAAGATAGCTGGGTCATATATTACACAGAATGAGGAACAGTTTAAATCTATGGACAGTGATGTGTGTCCTTTATGTCCACAAAAACACCAAGAAGTGACTTATAATCCTTTGAGCGAATCAGCTTTTTTTAAAAGAAACGAAGACGTCTTACATACACAAAGAATAGCATCCGGATGAAAAGGTTGCAGCATTACCTTATTATCAGAGAATATCTTAATTACCTCAATGTTTTAGATTACCGAGGTACATCCTCAATTGGCACTGTATTGTCCACTTCGCAGGTTTTGTGCTGAAATATAGAAAAGAGCATGATATTTGGAAGGAGGTTAATCTTGGACCAAAGAATAGGACATTTACAGATAATAACTTACTCTGTGGAACAGGCTACAAATTCTCTATAACGGCCTACAATAAACTGGGTCACAGTGGACTGAGCAACACGGTGTCAGCAAGGACTAACGGTTCAGGTACACATCTTAACAATTTTGTGATGAATACGACTACTTTACTTATAGATGTCATTTATTAAGCTGTTCCATGTCTTCTCTGTGGGTTATTTCATGACACATATTTGAAGTATCAGCGCGTTTACACTATACAAATATACATGATTTTTTGGAACAAAAAAAAAAAATATTGAAATGTCAAAATTGTGGTCGATTTTGAATAATTCATAGAGTTTGGTTAACTCTTTTTGATAAGAAATTAAACATTAAACGGTCGAGAAAGTTTCGACCCAGCTAAGCCTGGGCGGACTGCGCAGTCTGACACAGTTCGATATTTTTTGGGGATGCATTGAACACCCTTTTCCCATTTTACTTGTTAGCTCCAGTAGCGCCACCTATGAGTGAAATACTGAGAACAGCGAATGTTACATCAATTGAGCTGGATCTAAGAACATGGCAGATAGACTTTTGTCCAATCAGATTTTATTCCATCAAGTACACAATACTTGGAGATGAAAATAACTGGGTTGAAGTCACCAACAGCGTCAGCTGGAATACGGTATTTTGTTTCCTTTTAGATTTAAATTAACGATATAATAAGTACTAATGTTAAAAAGAATTATAAGCCCACTTCATATAGACGAATTTTTCTTACGACTCCTTTCAAAGATTATTATCTAAATGAGTTTTGTAGTCCTATCATCATGTAGTACGGAGGGAAAAAGAAGATATTCCTTCACCTAGGTGAAGGTGCTGTGTAACTTCCAGAGATATTCGGCAATTTACCTGACTGTCTTAAAGAGCCCTCTTCGGACAGTAAAATTATCTCCTGCATGGGCGGCACCGATAGTAATTTTAGTTACATGAGCTTTGTCCGACTTGATGCTAACATGCTTTTGAGGAATTCGAAAAGGTTACTCTGATTGTACGATAAACTACCAAACATATACGGATACTTGCGAACAGTTTGAGGAAGGGTACGAGCTGTTGCGAGCGACTAACGGTACCAACAAATTGTAATGAGTCATATGGAAGTAAGTTACAAAAACGAAGGACTCTTAAGAAAAATTAGTGTATCTGACTTAGGTTTTTTTTTTCAAATTTTATACCGTCATTAACAATTATTATGACTTCAATTAACGTTTACAAAAAATGTAGTTTCAATATATACAACATGATGTTGATTATGTTTTTCTACATATACAGTCTTCTGTGGCGTATTGTACTAGAGTTAGCTCATTTATATTATCCATGCGAAAACTTTGGCGATGTCGTCAAATCGTTCTGTATTCACTGGCAGATTAAAATAAGGGGTTGCAGTCCCGGAACGGATTCGCCAACAATTAGGTGACTGTCTGATGACCCCATTTTTGTACCGTATATATGACGTCATTCGGACATTTTCGGAGTTGTCTTGTCCGTTTTTTCCAGACAATATTTACTGTAGAAGATCTACATCCAGCAACTAGATATAGAATGAAAGTGTCTGCACACAGTCATGCGGGGTCAACTGAGTGTAACATCATCTTCTCAACTCTAACATTCTCTGGAAGTAAGAACTTGCAAACTTTGTATTTGGGCCTTAATCGTTTCTTCCTCATAGGGTATTAGTGTAATAAAAATCATGGTAAGATTTACAAATTGCCCACCTTTCCATTATAAGAACTTGTTGAAAATTGGAATTGCACATTGAATGCTTATTTAATGAAATTGAAAACAATACTGAGGTATACAACGGAAATCTGTGTTGTCCTAAATCATGGTTTGAAAATAAAAGTTAAGGAGTATTTATATTCTACCCAGAATAAAACTTCAGTGCTGCTTTACAGGAATTTCTCCATCCAAATGTTGTCTTGTTCTATGACATCTTGTTTTAAATTATTTGCCAAAGAAGTAAATTGCTCTTATTTTTCTCACTTGTTCTTTCAATATCACACAGGTACACTGGATCCACTGTATGTTGTACATAAAGATGAGATTTATTTTTATGAGAAGTTGCACATTATGGTGCCATTGTGTGGAGCTTTCTTGGTCCTCATTGTTCTGTCTGTTGGACTTGCATTGTTTTGTACAAGGAGACGTCAATTGATACGATATAAAGGTAATTATTGAAACCATTTTATAACTTCCAATGATTTACAGAGATATATATTAATTCTATATTAATGCATTTGATTATTCTGTTTATTTGATGAATTTTGATATAATCAAAAATTCAAATTGACCCCGAAAAGTATGTCCCAGCAAACAACTGTATAAGGCATTTGCCTAGCTTCTATACATAACAAGGCGCTGATGAGTTCACGTTGTGCCGTTATCGTTTTAAAATCGTCACCACGTTAAATTTACTCGTGGTCACCATATTCCCTTTTTTAACAAAAGTTATCAGTGATTTGTGAATACAGTGACCGATAATGATGAGCTCAAATTGATTCTATATTGAAATTATCAAAGGAAAAGTAAATTGAACGATGTCATAATTTTCAACTGCGATACAAGTTTGAAGTGAACATGGACCAATAATCCGTAGAATTATTTCACCATATGAATCCTAATCAAAACCATATAATATGTTCAAGTGAAGAAAGGTAAGAATTCTAGCAGATTGTTACGTTATCTGCTTAACAGATAGTAATTTTAGTTACTAAAAGTTTATTAAGTTTTAGAATTGCTACTTTGTATATCATCTCTAGTGCTCACGTAACTTTAACCAGACGATGCAATTTTCGGTCAGAACTACATTTAATTTGCATTAGCATAAATAAAAAGATAAACAATAAGATGACGGTAATCATTAAATATTTGAAGGCGAATAAGAGTAATTGCACTTACCTGAAAGGTTGACCTGTAGGAAATGCTATCATTACACAAACACCCGCACAAAAAGATTATCACTGGAGGTTATCTATTTCCTACTCCACTGTATTTCACTGCCTCTCGATGTTTGTGCTGAAAGTCATGTACCCTTTGTAACAGATGCGTGGAAATCTAGTACAAATGCACCTGCACCAAGGCAACAATCTGCTAGAATTCTTACCTTTCTTCACTTGAACATATCATATGGACGTTGATTAGGGTTCATATGGTGAAATAACTCTACGGATTATTGGTCCATGTTCGCTTCAAACTTGTATCGCAGTTGAAAATTATGACATCGTTCATTTACTTTTCCTTTGATAATTTCAATATAGAATCAATTTGAGCTCGTCATTATCGGTCACTGTATTCACAAATCACTGATAACTTTTGTCAAAAAAGGGAATATGTGTGACTACGAGTAAATTTAACGTGGTGACGATTTTAAAACGATAACAGCACAACGTGAACTCATCAGCGCCTTGTTATGTACAGAAACTAGGCAAATGCCTTATACGGTTGTTTGCTGGGGCGTATTTTTCGGGGTCAATCTGGATGTTTGATTATATCAAAATTCATCAAGTAAACAGAATAATTAAATGCATTAATATAGAATTAAGATATATCTCTGGAATAGATTGCTTGTCTTTTAAAAACTGTCGTCAACGACCCGGCTGACAACCCATTCTCGAGACATGGGTCTGTATTCACAAACCATACTCAAGAGCGTTCTCAGTCTTATTTTCCAGAGTTTTCTAAATTTGAAAGTAACACAACTTCTGATTGGCTAAATCATTTGGTTAAGCCAATCAGAAGTTGTGTTACTTTCAAATTTAGAAAATCTTGGAGAATAAGATAAAGAATATTCTTAAGAATGCTTGGTGAATACGGATCATGATTTAAATATCTGACGAATGCAGTTGATTGTCTTCTATACACTAAGGTACATTCTCTGTTATCAATATGGTTGTATTTTGCCAAACAGGACTGATTTTGGTTAATTAGCTAAGATCATGAATGGGTAGAACTTACAAGAACATATGTGCCATGATATATGAATAGGGAGCTTAATTCATCTGCAAAAAATATTGACCCAGGTCAGACTGCGCAAGCTGACCTGGGTCGAAACTTTTTTCTGTAGGTCAATTTTCATGTGACAAAGGATTATACTTACTCATGATTCAGTCGATTATATACAAGCTGGGTTTTTTGGGTCCATAATTATGTGCTGACTTGCTTGGTGTAATGCATCCCGGAGATACGCAAGAAGCGAATGTATTATATGTTTGCTTATTTTGGAAAATGAACGAGCTTGCAATTCTTTCCTAGCCACATACATAATTTAAAATAATGATAATAAATGATAGAAAATAGTAAATAATCTAACCGTAAATTCATTGAAACAGGTTTTTTTCAATTACTTTTGACGTACGAATTTCATCTATCAAAATCTTCTTTTATTACTCTCTCATTCGGTTTGATGAAACAAGTCTCTAGATCATTATCCAATCAGCTATTAAAACGATTTTATGTTCTTAATCCTTTACCAACGACCCTAACAGAGAAGTCTTTTGAAAACTTTGTGTAAAAAGGAAAAGAACAGTATTTTTCTCTATTTTCCAAAATGTTTTCTACGCTTTAAAAGAAAAATAATATATGAGCCATTTTCAATTTGTTGTCTGCAAACGCTTTCAATTTAGAAAAGTATAAAGATTGGATGTTTGGTAAAAGATAAATTCACTGTTCGTTTTTTTCTATAGAAAACAGCTCTAATATCCGACGCGATATAACTGCAGAAACGTCGTTAATGAATGACTTAGATAAACGTATCAACTATGAATTAGAGAGTCCACAGGATGGTCGATTTAACAGTCGCAATGTGAACCTTCTGATCTCACTCAACTCGGATGAGAACCTAGTGGGTAATAATGGAGCCTGGTGTTTCCACGACAGCAGTAAAACAACAAGTGATAATGCTTCTATTGGTCGATCTGGAATAACAGACACTTGTAAGTACAAGTGTCATGATTGTAATAGCATCGGAAAATGATGAAAATGGAATCATCTTTGGTTTTCCGAATTCTCCTTTATACCATAGGCCTTTGAATCTCCATATGTCTAACGCGAAACACCGAATTTGGTCGATGATCGGTCACTGTTACTAAAATAGCCCATTGGCGTATCGCCCCTATATATTTTATTTGTTACTATATACAATATAGCTCGGGTGGGGCAAGCAATTGCTTACTGATGGTGGCAATTGATTGTTATGGCGTTTATGTTTACCCACCTATGTGTCAGCAACCTATAGATTTAATTACACTTCATTTGAGTCTTATCTGAAAATTGATGTGAAACATTAATGGTACCGAAATAAATCATTTTGAATACACTGTTTGTCTTTCAAGATAAGACTTCGTCATTTGTAATAAATGACATTTTCAACAAATCATCGTTTTGCTTTTAATTTTTTATTATGTCGCAACTCATATTAACTCACACCGGACAGAATGTCCAAATAATGAACACTTGATTGTGAGCATGATGTATGTTTGGTTGATTGAATGAGGGTATGTTTAAAATGGAATTTAACGCAGTTACATGTATTTGGAACAGTCCCTCATTTTCATTGTGTATGAGGGTTTTGAGACAGCCCCCACTAGAAAAAAAGAGTTTTGAGACAGCCCCTGCTAGAATAATTTCAGTCGGTCGCGATCTTTGGAAAACAAAAGACACACATTCCAACCAGTACCACCACCCTTTTCAGAGTTTCATTTTTAATACTAGCTATTAAACATGTACGTTAGATCATCGTTTTTATTTCTCTTATTTCAGTGGCATTCTTGCACCATTTTATTAGTGAACCATTGTCTGGATTGTTTTTCCGGTTGAGTCTTATCTCTAAAATTTACTTTGGCATTCTTGGTACTGAATTAGGTGGGTATGGCATTTATGTTTACCCACCTGTGTCAGCAACCTATAGATTTAATTACACTTCATTTGAGTCTTATCTGAAAATTGATGTGAAACATTAATGGTACTGAAATAAATCATTTTGAATACACTGTTTGTCTTTTAAGATAAGACTTCGTCATTTGTAATAAACGACATTTTCACCACAAATCATCGTTTTGCTTTTATCTGTTTATTCAGATGCAACACATATTAACTCACACCGGACAGAATGGCCAAATAATGAAGTGTTGATTGCGAGCCTGATGTGTGTTTGGTTGATTGAATGAGGGTATGTTTCAAATAGAGACGATGCGCCACTGTGCTAATTTAGTCACAGTGCTCGGTGGAAATTTTCAGGTTCCGTGATAGACTAATGACGCTTCATCGGCCTGTGCTTTTACTGCTTTATCATATTTTTTCTTTTTGTTGTAGATGAAGATGCTAATATTAATCCATACGCTACATTTAATGAACTGAAGCTAGAGTTCAATGAAAATCCCACATACCACAAAGCTGACCCGAACTCAGATGATGATTCTGTGAGTTTAGAGAAGGCAGAAGCACAAAAAGCTGTAAGCTTGTCTCTCATATTTTTTACGTGAAAAACTTCGTTTATAAAATATCTTCAATACGTCTACAGATTCTTGAAATAGTTTTCCCAGTTTTAGCTGATCCAACCGAGTTCCGAATAGCTTTTGTCCTGGCTCACTGTTGGTGTGTCGTCAAAAAATCCCATGTGATTGCAGTATAACTTATTGTGTCTCTATGGTCTCTAGTGAAACATTTGACAATGCTGAAGTGAATATCTATCTGGAACGATTCAAAAATACTTTGCAACAATGATCCTCGGAAAGGATTTCCGCCAGCTTCCTTCATGGCACCATTGACCGTCGGAAAGGCAGATGTTATCTGTTTGTGGCGTATTGCCTCTGTATAGCTTATGCTGCATTTAAGAAACAAACAAACAAAAGCATCCACAAGAAAGCATACATCTCTAGCTGTTATTGACATCAACCTTCAACAAACAATCCCGACTTTTAACGACCCTGTGGAAAAAAGGTTTTTGAATACATTTGGGAAGAGGAGAAAATGATTGTAACCACAGAGACAAATTTCACCACTTGGGCCACACACAATATTTCGCCAGCTACAACTGTGAAAATTTGAAGAGTAGAAATAAAAAGTTTGTCGTTTGGCTAAGATTTAAGGAGATCTTAACTGTGTCTTTTTTGAATCGATTGATTTTAGATTAAAACTGCTGTGCTAAACGATAGTACTTTAGTACTTTTTTTACCAGCCAAAATTTTATCAGAATTCGCCTAGCTATCGATGAGAGGAGAATCATATAAACTCTAAATGAATATCTTTAAACAAGAAGTATGAAGTTGTTTTGCTTGATAGACAGATAGGATTTTTTCTTGGAAAGATGTTAAAGAAAATAGTATGACATGCAGTGGGTTTTTTTTTTAACATTTGTCATAGATGCTTGTTCAGTTGGAGAAATCAGATGAACCAAAATACGTGTCCAAGGGAACCAGCCCGGACAACCTGGATCATCATAGCTATGACAACCAAGGTGACACTCCTTACTTTTCATTCCGAAACTGTTAAACACTTGGATTTGGTTTTTGTATACATGTACATACACTTTACTCTCAAAATCAAATTGATGATTGTAGACAGTGTTTATCACGATCAAAGTCTTGTTTTGCTTATACTGGTGAAACCCAGGACAGACACCAAAAAATTATCTGTGTTTAAAACGTGAGCTGTCTTTATAATGGGTTAACAGATTTGACATGAATATTCATGACTCACGCTATGGCAAAAGGGGGTTAAATGCATCATTAAGTGTTACCAAGCAGGTCATCTCATGATCGTGGACCCATAAAATACAATTTGACTAATAACCTACTGAATCTTAAGGTAAACTGGTCATTGGACATGCAGAAAATTGACAAATAGAAAAAAAAGCTTCGGCCCAGGCCAGCCTGCGCAGACTGCGCATGCTGACCTAGGTCGATACTTTTCAAAGTGGATGGCTAACTTTTTTTCACTGCCGAAATGCATACCTGAAGTTGAACTTCCTGTGTTTCAGCGATGGTGCTAAGCCCACGAAAGTACGCTAGTGCTGACCAAATCCATGCCTTATTTACCATGGCTCCGCCTCGTCCACAAAGTGCTTACAGTAAAAACAGAAGTCATGGAACAAGGAGTACTCCAAGTGATAAAGGTACTGAAATAGTTGCCCTGCCAGGGAAATATAAATCTCGACATTTCTGTTATATGAGGCTGCAATACATGTATTGTCGATGTTCATGTCGACCTTTTAAAGATAGCTTTTTGTGCACGGCAGAGATCAATACTAGACTGCACAGAACATGCATTCTAGTTCAAATCTACACCTTACACCATCTAATGTTGAATTATGAAGAAAATCATCTTCAGCTGTGTTTAGTTTTTGAAAAAAAAGTCGAATTCATTTACATGTAGTTGGCATAGAAGAAGTTGATTTGCTGTTTTTTTTATATACATCTACCTATAAATGATCTGAATAAAATACGGACGTTATCAAAAAACCTACACTTATAACAAAGACCAGAACACATTTTCCATATCACGCTTGTATACTGTGTAGGTTTTTCCGTATCACACTCGCACACTGTGTAGGTTTTTCCATGTAGAATAACGTCGTTTTCACCAACTACTTCTTTGTATTCACAGTCAGCTGTTTCTGTCAAATCCCGAAAATATACGACTCGTTGATTTAATTATTATTTATTTTATAATGTTTTCCTTAAAGTTACAATGGAAAGGTATATAGTAAAAATAACATTACATGTGTATCGGTTAACTCATAACTGCACAAGCTAATTCCATGCCTGAGGCTAATACAAAGGAGGCAGATGTGAAAGAATTTTTTGTTTGGTGTGCATTGTAGTTTAACGCCATTTTGACAGCTCAGGTCATATCATGGCGGTCCGTGACGCAACGATGTGTTTCCTGGCTTTCTCACACCAGTACTGATACAATTTTCTTTTTCAAAGCCACTGACCACTTTTCTCACATGCATCAGAGGTGAGATGTAAAAGAAAGAAACATTTTTCTATAAAATGACAGTGAAGCCATCGATTACATTCGCAGTAATTTCTTAGTTATCTTCTTAATAGATTTTGTATCCAGTTCATTCGAAAACGATATCAATCGATGGTGTGTTATCTGGAGCTTTCACCGATGAATTTATAATTATGATTTTTTTTTCAAAGATTATTCAAGTGATCTTTTCTAATGCTGTGATATGAATTAGCTCTTGAAGACGAATAAACTTCATTGTTTTTGTTCTTTATTTCTATCAACAATACCGAACGAAATGTATTTCAACGTTGTTGTATGACGAGTTTTAACCTCAGTGTATGATTTTAACAAAGTTCTTCCGATGGACACACGTTTGATGTACCTGTACCTCCAAAATTATTGTGAAAATGGAGAAATTGCTTAAAGTATGGAGAAATTACATGTACCTAACAGTAAGCACATTCTCTATGTGCTAAGATATTCTCTTGAATATATCTTCCATGTGCTGCAAAATGGGGGTTTCATGTATCAGATTGATGCATTGTAAGTAGCACATCATCACAAAATTATGGATGTCATAAAATCCATTTTTTATAACGACCGACTGACTCATGAGGTTGACTAGTCCCTGACATGGGTCAATACTCTTTACAGATGGATTAAACGCTCTTTTCGTAGAGGTTGACTCATCTGTAGACAAACTTTTCCAGTCAGTATCTTTAGTTCCAAGCTTCAGACGAATGAGTGAGAGTTATATGTGATATGGTAAGCTGTAGGTCCTTATATGTCACATGGGCCCATATTCACCAACCACTCTCAATAGAGTCTAACTTTATATTCCGTTCGTGACACAATTTCTGATTGGTTTACCTATTGTGTAGCTTATCAGAAATTGCGTTCCTTCGAACTTCATACAATTCTTGAGAATGAGAGTAAGGATGAAATTTAGTATTATACGTGAATTCAGGTTTAGGGCACGTATTCAACACTCATCTGCATTATTAGTCTACTTGTAGATTAACCCTTATCCTGCTAAATAAGTTAAATGAAACTTTTCCTTATCGGAGAGTATAGATCCAAGATCAGACTTCACGTTCTGTGCAGTCTGATCTTGGATCTACACTGTCCGCAAAAGGTCAGTGATTCGTGCTTAGCAGCCTAGAGGTTATGAAAGTAACGCAATTTTTGAATGGGTAAACCTTTTTGTTTTGCCAATCAGAAATTTCGTCACTTTTAATTTTAGAAAGTTTTGGAGAATAAGACTAGGACTGTTATTAAGAATGGTTGGTTAAAACGAACCGTGTTGTTTAACAGGCAGCCAGCGTCACAGTCTGATATCCAGTGTAACAACGGTATCAAGTTCAAGGGACGAGCTGTTAGAAGCATTTGAAAACTTAAACAGAAATCCCCCACCCCCTGTTGTGTATGAGACAGAGGCTGATTCCCTTTCTCAACCTACAGATAGTTCTACAGGTAAACTAAGCGCTGATTGTTAACACTTCAGTTTTTTTTTCGGCGTAGCTGTATTTGCTGGCTTTTGGCCTACTTTTTGGTGTTGATAGAAAATGAATAAATAGAAATTTGTGATTGGTCATTTATGTCGACATGTTATTCTAAGGGCCCATGTAGTTAAAAATGTGGACACGTTTACTCTACGAGCCCCTGCCTATTTGTTGACAAATTTACGCCGTCTAATTTTTAAAAGATATTTCTAGTTTCTTTTGAGGGGTAGCAACATAGTTGGAAAAAGAGAAAAGGGTGGTTACCTGCAAGTTCTCTTTTCTCAGCAATGTTTTCAAGTGTCTTTTTCCTCGGGAAAGCAAAGACAATGTCTTGTGAAAGGTTTAAGTCTCATCAGCCTGAGGAACTTATCGCATAATTTTTGTTCTGCTTTGCGTTCATTCATCCTTGCGTTTGTTTCAAAGTCTTCTTTGCTGAAATTTTTAGAGATGGTTTTACCAAATTAAAGTGAAATGGCCCTATTAAAGTCCTTTAAAGTGTCCTGCAAATTATTTTGTTCTATGAAGAATCTGATGAACAAAGTCCTAATGATAAAATAATTATAAAAAAATGAAAACTTTTAAAACATAGAGGCTTGAATGATTCCCTCGTATCGTATAAATCGTGCAACGATGGGGCTCTGTTGTGGGTCATTTTGGAAATATGGGTCCCGAACTGGAAGAAGAAGGAAATGAGCGGTGTGAGCATTGCTTTTTTTCCCTCGTATATCGTGTATTTCTCCTGTTTTCTTCTGATTTATTATCGCAGGCACAGAGGCCGGAATATGTTTATTTACACAGTCTCCTCCGCAGCCTGATGAACAAAGGGAGGCTTCGTGTGAAGTCCCGCGATACGAAAGTGAGTAACCATAGACGGAGAACTCTTTTAAACCAGAACTAGACAATTATGCCCATTCTTACAGCATTATTTTCTTTAAAAGCAGTTACATGTATTGTTTCAAGTCTCCGTGTCTACTGTGTGACGCTTATGAATCTAGATAAGGCTATTTTTTGTTTAATGTTTGTCATATGCATAAATGCATTTTATTCTTTTGCGTGCTTTATGTTCATAATTGTGTACCTTCCTTTACCGTCTGTATTGAAAGCGATCCTAATAAATTTTGGAGATGATTGAAAAATATATTTTGATGGATATTGTTTTATGAAGGGTTTCAAGAAAAACAAAATAGGTCTTGCTCTGTGAAAATGGGATTTAATGCATTTGCAAACGTATCGACTCAAATCAGCCTGCGCAGTCCACGCAGGCTGACTTTAGTCAAACCCTCTATCGGCCAATTTTCTGACTGTCAAAGGACAACACTACCCCGTGATCCAATCAGTTGTTAGATAATATGGATTTTATGGATCCATATCTATATTGTGACTTGCTTGGCACAAATCATCACGAAGACGCATTAAACGCCCTTTTGCCAGAGCATGACACACTATTTCCGGCTATTGTAGCATCAGATGAAAGTAATTCCTTCAAAGAGGAGAGAGAAAGAGAACGTCACACCGGTCATCATCGTCATGGTTCCCACACTGAGCACATGGACGGGCGGGGAACTGGTCCCAGACGGAACAAAACTTGCTGTGCTCAGAAAACCAAAGAGACGGTTAGTCGAGGAACAAGTATGAACAGGTAAAAAATTATTTCAATCACGTGAAGATCTACCTCTATATACTTTATTGATAACTGAACCTTTTCATACAGTCCTGAAATTTCATGATTCTAGAAAAAAAAAAAAAAAAAAAAAAAACTTGGAAAAACATTGTGGAAAAGGAGAAAATGCTGGTAACCAGCATTTTCTCCTTTTCTCACAATGTTTTCTACCTTTCCTAAATCAAAGTCCAACTTTTGAGTCACGTATACTTTGTCGAATGCAGATGCTTTTCAATTTGTACAAGTCTAAAGTTTCCGTTTTGTAAACAGTTAAGTAAACCTATACTTATTCCAACACTCCTGTAACACCGACACCCCTCTGTATTTCTATCGATACAGTTGTAGTAGAACACTTTAGGAGGGTAACCAGGGGGGGAATTTCACCATGCGATTATGGAAATCTTGTCGTTAAATCTTATCCTGTAATTATCGTGCAACAAACTTATTGGAATGCGTAGAGGGGTGAATTTAAAACTATCTGCGTTTTGGAAAATTTTACAGGAGAGGTAAAAACCTTCACTTTTCTTTGAAAAGCATTGTCAGATGATCTTGTTTAGATATGTTGTGTTGTGTTGAATTCCTTCACAGAATTCAACACATCTAAACATGATAATGTAACAATGCCATCATCCCTAGGCATTTCGCATTCACCCCTAGGCACGTAGTCATAGATGACACCGTTCTATGCCTCAGTAGAAAGGACAGAAACTTTCAGTATGTTTGAAATGCGTGAAACTGATTGACATTAAGTTTTACCCTGTGACAGTCTGAAAATAGTACTTTCACATTTTGCCTACACTGAATATAGTGTCTGTTAATAAGCCACTTTGTGTTTACGCTTACTAAAAAAATTAGATTACATCCAGGCACCTTTTGATTCACTAAAAACCTCGAATATATGACATAATGACAATTTTCTGGTTCATGTATTGTTTAGTATATTTTGTCTTTTTCACAGTCGATATGCTAACAGGCCGAAACCTACAGAAGAAGTGACATACATGTTCAATGTTGAAGATTCACCGAGTCATACCCCCAGAAAACCCCAGTCATTTGAAGAGAAACTGCTATGTGCTAGAGAAGGGAGAGAGACCTCGATCTGGAGAAGAGGTATCGTTGCTTTTAGTAATTGGATTCTTTGTCAAACCCACTGATTGGCGTTCCTGTGTACATTGTGTACATTTCATAAACATTTCATTTGAGTTATGCTCTGTGCAAAAGGGGTTTAATGCATCTGCAAAAAGTACCGACCGAGGTCAGCCTGTTTAGTCCTCGCAGTCTGGCCTGAATCGAAATGTTTTGCATTTACTTAATTTTCTGCATGTCAAAGGACCAGTCTACCTCCAGACCCTGTAGATTGTTGGACAAAACAAATTTTACGGACCTATAATTGTGTGATGCCTTGCTTGGTATAATGGATCACTCAGATGTATTAAACCCTTTTGCCAGAGCACGACTCATTTATTTGGCGTGCAACACACGAAAAGTGGCCTTCGGACATATGCGTAAAAGTGTGTCGTCTCAGATCAGCCTGGGCAGTCTGTGACTAATCCAAGACGACACTGCCCGTTTTTGTGCGATTTTCTGTTTCACAAAAGTCTACTGTATGAAAAAAATCTTATGTAGTCATAAAGTGCTGTCTCGGATTAGCCTGCGCGGACTTCGCAGGCTAATCCGGGACAACACTTTACCCAAATGTCCAAAGGCCCCTTTTCGTGTGTTGCACGCCAAATACGAGGATTGTCCAAAGTATCACAGATATTCTTTATAGGGAGTATTGCTGGGAGAATTATAAATATGCATGTACATGTCAATTATAAATGTAAAAATACATTTAAATCCTGAAAAGTTACACCACTTTCAGAACAAACGAAAGCACGAGCACATCAATGTCATACGACAGCATCTTTACAAACTCAAATAACCTCTCTCAGACTTATTTCAATGTAATTAGGTATCTACAGTACTAATCGAACCAAAAATGACGTCCGATTGAGATATTTACTTTGTCTTCGACACTGTTGGACAGCTTTCTTATGTTGAGGTTTGGAACTTCTTCCACAAGACTTCGCACAAATGTTTAAAGATTTAAAAAACAATCCTGAACTTTAGCGGTCCTGGGAAAGGCTGCTTCAAACTGAAAATATTTTGTTAGAATAAAATAATGTTGCATTTTTTTCCTTTCTCATTGATAATTTCAACCCTTCCGTTTCAGAACGAATGCCGCTATTTAAATCATTTTTGATGGGTCGTATCATTCTTTTCAATTTCAGCAGTTCTGTGACCTTGTTGTCTGGTAAACGATTCATACGTTTATTTTACAACCATTTTGTGTGAGATCTCGTTTATTTCTCCCTTGAAAACCGACCATTAATGTCGCGGTAGGAGAACCCGAACACTCTGTCATGGCAGACAACTTGCACAAAGTCATAATTAGATTTTTATGGTTTGACAATTGTTACGGTTTTAAAAAACGTGGTTTCAGATTTGCTTCACTCATCCTCAGACGACAAAATGCTAGACTCCTTTGAATTGAAAGCAATCGCAGATGACAAATATAATGTGACTCAAATGATCTCCCACAAAAAGTGAAAAATACTGTTGTAAATGTAGAAAATGTTCGTTACTAAAATTTATCTCACTTTCCACGATGTTTCCTCATGCCTTCTTCTTCGGAGTCATTTAAATAGAGAAATCTTTGGTAAATTATTAAACTGTTGTCAACAATGGTGAGCACATAATATAGAGTTTTCAAAAAATTAGTTTTTATATGACAAGAAAATCTACCTAATATATATGTCGTAGGCCAGATTGGATTCTAGGCAGATCCAGAATCTGCCTAGGCAGATCTGGAATCTGCCTAGGTCAAATTAGAATTCTAATTTGGCCTAGACCAAAATAGAATTCTGGTTTGGTCTAGGCAGATTCTGGATCTGCCTGGGCCAAATTAGAATTCCATTTTGGCTGGGCAGATACAGGATCTGCCCTGACCAAATTGGAATCTATTTTTTTTATAGTATTTTCACTTGTAACACACACAACAAAATGCAAACTATATTATTTGAATTTTAATATTTGAACTTTTTACTTTTTTACCATTAAATAAATACGGTACATTTATGTAAAAGAGAAAAAAAGTTGTAAGTTATCAATTTATCCCTATTCTTCATTTTTTTCTGCAGTCCCCAACTAAAATCAGGAAGTGTAGACAAAGATTAGTGGAAATCTTTGGAAAACATTGTAGGAACAGGAAAACATGTTGGATTCCGTCGTTTTCTTTTCTTCCAACACTGTGTTTAAAGCTTTCTTTCGAACGGTTTTTAAAACTCAGGATTAAGTGGTTATAGGTTGGAGTAAATTATTAAAAAGCACATTTAAGACTTTTTCAAATTGAATTAAAAAAAAAAAAAAAAAAAAAATGCGGACAACACATGAACCATTGCTTATTTTTGCAATCTTTACCAGTTTTTTTTTTTTTTTTCTTTTTAATTGTGAGAAAAAGAGAAAAGTATGGAAACCAGCACTTTCTTCTTTTTCAACACTGTTTTTCAAAGATGTCTTTCACATGAGTATTAAAACTTTGGGTTAGACACTGATTTACAAAAAAAGACATAACAACATTTTCGACTAGTCCAAATTGAAAGCAACTTCACACCTTTATGGCTAACAAATTTGGCAATTAACAATATTTTTGCAATTAACAACTTTCATTGTCTCTTCACACATCATTTGTGCCAGCATGACCCTTCACATATTATTAATTATTGTTTATTTCAGAGCAAATTAAAGAATATAAAGTATTAACAATTCTCCTCTTCCCACATTACTTTCTACTTGATTGATGAATCGTTTTTCTGATGGATGTAATCATATAAATCCTAAAAATCATGTTTACAACTCTGAGGTAGAATTCTTAAGAAATTAAAATATTTTTTCCTTTTCCCATAATGCTTACTACTTAACTATTGAATTGTTTTTCCTGATTTTTTAAAATCATTTTAATCCACATATGTTTACAACTGAGTGTTTTTTTTAGTAAAAGCAATTTGTTTTTCCCCCACAGTTGCTCCATATCCCGCTTAAGTGCAAAACATTCAAAGTTTATTCCTACTCTGAATTTCTGATTAAAACCACTTTTATTTTGGGGTTTAAATTAAATCAGATGGTTTATATGTAGTCACACT
The DNA here is from genome assembly GCA_945859785.2 of Tridacna gigas. Lineage (NCBI taxonomy): Eukaryota > Metazoa > Mollusca > Bivalvia > Cardiida > Cardiidae > Tridacna > Tridacna gigas. The sequence continues at coordinate 41,681,407 of OX244035.2, read as the reverse complement.
GTATTTAACAAGAAAATATTCCTTTTTGGTCTAGGCAGATTCTGGATCTGCCCAGCCAAACTGGAATCCTAGTTTGGTCTAGACAGATCTGGAATCTGTCTAGACCAAAGTAGAATTCTAATTTGGTCTAGACCAAACAAGAATTCCAATTTGATCCAGTTTGGACTACGACATATATATATTTTTTTATACAGATATGGCGGAAGCTGTAACTAATCTTCTTATTATCATCCTCAACTGTCACTTTTTTTCAGGGATTACTGCCGTTCCATTATTTTAAAATGTTTAAAAACGAAGTAGATACGCGGTAAAACCATTTCGCAGAGGAAATAAACGCTGATTTTTTTTCAAAGCTTTTCAGTCTGACCGTTAAAATAGGCCGGGCTGTGGCAAAAAGCTGGTTTAATGCATCTCCATGATACATCATACTAAGCAAGGCAAGTCAGCACACAACTATGGATCCACAAAATCCATTCTGTCTAACAACCAACTGAATCATGAGGTAGCATAGTCCTCAGACATGCAAAAAAATCCCCCAAAAAATTCAACCCATGTCAGCCAGCGCAATCAGCGGAGGCTGACATTGGTCGATACTTTTTTGCGGACGCATTAAACCTCCGTTTCACAGAGTATGGCTCAAATTGTTCTCTTGTTTTGTTGGTTTGATTATCCTTTATCAACCCTAAACGATCTGAAAGGAAAAGGCCCCAGAAAACAGAACGCTCTTTTCCCCCGCCGTTGTTTTCCTTTCAAATACAAGTCCCATCATAGGGCTCTGTACATCTAGTGAAAAGAGTCATTTTGTACTTGTCTTATATTTGAACTCTGTCTTGTTTTTAACATTAAGGTGGAAGAAGGACACCTCACTCTAGAGTGCGTTATGATACCACTATACAGACACCAGGATCGGCAGATAACAAACCTCTAGTTGCCGGTCAGGTAATTCTTATGTAAAGGAGAATTGAGCGGCGCCCTGTGAAAAGGGACTATAAATGCATCCCCGCCATACATTATACCAATCAAGTCATAAACATATAATTATTGATCCTTGAAATCGACTGAATCATGAGGTAGAATGGTCCTTTGACATTCAGAAAATTGACCAATAGCAAAAGATTTCGACTCAGGTCGGCCTGCGCGGCGGACTGTGCAGCCTGACCTGTGTCGAAATTTTTGCAAATATATTACATCCAATTTTCACAGGGCATGGTTATATTTTGGTGAAGTACTTTGTTCTCCTGGATTTCTTTTTGATGGAACGCAAGATTTATATGATCTCATTTCTTTAATCATGGACATTATTCCGCTATCTTGGCCAACCTACTATAATTAAAAAGGAAAGCAATCAAATGTACAAATATTTGACAGGAAAGAGTAACTGTTACGTTTTGAATTGTTAAAAACGTAAAGTTCCAATTATTGCGATTCCAAAATTCTTTGCGTAAGACAAAAAAAAAAAAAAAACTTTCGGCATCGGACAGTGTAGATTTACCTTAGGTGATATCTGAATACAGTTTTCACTATACATGTACTAAGATTCAAAATTTCAACAAATTCTTATAGAAATGAATATCATGCAATATAATTTTTAGAACACTTTCGTAAGTTGAATATGATGTCAAGTATCGGAATTCCAAAATACCATAGCCAATTAAGATGATGTTCATTTCAGCAACGTACGTTTGTCAAGTTTTATACATAATTATTATTATAGTTATAAGTTTTATTTTTTCTATAATTTGATTTTCTATAATTGCTGTGTTCAAAAGAGCTGAAGTAGTAAATGAATCAGTGTATACATTTGATATCAACTCTTAGGGCGCTAAGCACAACGATTTTTTTCTGTTTCCTTTTGGATCAAGATCAGGCTGCTTTCTGCAGACTTTTCTGCATATGCTGTCAATCTTGACCTGTCTAAAATGTTGTAGTCTGTTAAAAAGAAAAGTTGCCATAATTAAATTTGAAATCCTACCCCTATATTATGATTTCCAGGTCATGTCTGTTCATGACGTCAGTCCCGAAGAAGAAGAAACAGTCAGTCTTTTGGACAGGTATGAAATACTGCTCCTGGCGCATCTCAAACACGTATTAATTAAGTTTAGAAAAAAATCAGCAAGCAATTCCACCGTATTCAACAAGCATCCTTTTTACTGCATTTAACTATTTAAATGGTTGGTGAATAAGGGGCTAGATCAAAATTCGATATTTAATATATTTCTGGATATAAATTTTTGATTGCCAATGTCAAAGGTTTTATTTTTCTTAACAAAATTGAATAGGAAACTTGCGTAACAGTAAGCGGATGGCGTGATGTGGCGTATAACTGAAGCCCAAGACTGGGTTTCCACACAAAGTTAAAGTTGAAAATATTTTCAAATATTTATGTTTCTACATTTGTAGCGGGCAGAATAATCATATCACACTTTTGGCGTTTTCGGACTTAAATCATTGTCACAACTGTACATTTTTGATGGAACAGGATAAGATCAGTATACAAGACATCGATTGTTAATCTGATTGAGCTTGCTCAGGAAAAAGTAGTTTAACGAATCTTCGTGATGCAATGTACCAAACAAGTCATTACATAAGTAGTGATCCATAAAATTGATTTTGTCAAACAACTGACTCATGAGGTAGACTGCTACTTCGATATGCAGAAAATTGACCGATAGCAAAAAGTTTCGTTGAAGGTCAGTCTGCGCGGACTGCTTAGGCTGACCTGGGTCTAAACTTTTTGCAGATACATTTAACATCCTTTACACAGAGCAAGGCTCAAATATATGCTACTTTAAACATTTTTTTTTGTTTTGAGAGAGTACACGTCTCTCTCCAAGCAGTCAAAATATGGATGTCTGAATGTTGCACGTATACGAGTACACGTCATTATTCAAACGGGCTTTAAGTATATTAACTTTTACTTTACAGATATTACCGCCCATTACCTAGCCGACGAAGTACAGACGGGGCTATGATGTTAGAGGATGAAGATGACAAAGGCTACACAGAAAACTTTACCATTGTTTAATGTTTCTCCTAGGGTTTGAAGTACTTGTGATCTTCTCGTACTCAATCATGATCATGTTCCGTATGGGTCAAAAATCACATTATAAAGTTAAATCTGTTTACTTGTGTTAAACAAAATTTCATCCACCTATTTTCCCTGATTGAAAATCTCTGAAAGTATCATTTTAATGCGGATTGTTGATGTGTAGTTGATGCCAGGGGGATGAAACAGATAGGGACGCTTTGTAAAGTTTATCAAGAGCAACATAACTGTGTTATGTTTTAAAAAATATAAATCGGGAAGGAAATAACCCAAGTTACTGGCTGTTGAATAAGATGGATCAACAATTGACAGAGATTATTGGACATTCCAAGGAATGTAAGCACTATGAAACAAGTGCTTCAAAAGATAGCATTTATCAATGTACAAAAAGATAGTGTTTGTCACATAGCTGACAACTGCTCCGAGTCATTTTCATTGGAATTAATGTCTTATATGAAGTTTGGTGATATGAGGAGTATTTTGTAACTTCTATGAAAATGTTTTGGTAAGATTTGCACACGTAAATCTTCACGGTGTGAACCCGTTAGAATTGTCTCTTTAAAACAGTTCCAGCTTATATCAACAGAAAAAGGTTTCGGAGATTGACAAGTGTTTGTTGAACTAGAATATTTCTACTTACTAGACTCTAACAAAACATTGCTTTGTACAATAAACATGGGAGAAAACTAAACATGTAATATTCATCTAACCCTTAAGCTGTTAAGCGTGACTCAAGAACCTTTAGCAGACACCTTTAGCGGACAGTGTGGATCAAAATCCGATTGCACCGATCTTGGATCTTCACTGTCCGAAATAGAGATATTTTTCTCTCAAGATTAACTTTGAAATAGCAGGATATTGGTTTTTACTACCGGTTTGGAAGTTTCATTTCTCTTATTTAGCAGGTAAGAGGTCAACATCACGTGTATTTAAATGCAGTATTTACGTCTCGTCTTTAGTCTGGTTGGCTTTGTCCAGTAGTGATATTTGTACCAGTATCTACGTGTTTTTTGATTCTGTATATATTACATCACCTCCTACTTAACTCTTTACCAGGCGACAACATTTGAGACTTGTCTATTTTGACTATAGTTCAAGACGACAAAATTCAATGTAGATCAAATTGAGGGTAAAAAACAGTGCAAGAGTTTCTCATTTCCGACATGCTGAAAATGTTCTTTAGGGTGGTGAAATACGGAGTTGTTTGGTAAAGGGTTACATTAACATAGTCACCAATTCAATATTCAAATTTTTACTTTATTGTTAAATAAACTATTTATATAAATTATGTTAACAGATATTGATTTGCTCAAATCAGATATGTAAGATTATATACTACTTGACTAGTCACTATTTGATATATATATATCTATATATAATTATATGATTGCGCAGTGCTCTAGCAAAAGTGGGTTAATGCATCTTTGTGATGCATTACACCAAACAAGTCATTATATAAGCTATAGATCCATGAAATCCATTTTGTCTAACAGTCCTTCGAAACAAATGGTGGAATGGTCCTTGAACATGCAGTAAAATTCCAAATAGCAAAAAGTTTCGACCCATGTCAGCCTGCGCGGACTGTGCATTCTGACATGGGTCGATACTTTTTGTAGATGCATTAAATCCCCTTTTCACAGAGCAAAATCAAATTATAAATGACCTGACCTTGTGTTCTTTGAAAAGGAAAATGTCAGACTGTCAACACTGCTGTACTTCTGTTTTATTCATCGTTGTTTAATACCAACCTCTATTAGCTAAATGCGCTGTAAAGACATTTCTAGACGTAGAGATTGTGTTTATTTACCCAGTACCACTTAAATGGGACATATTTACACCCGTATCTTAAACAAAGAGCGTGGTAGTGGGTAAATGAAAGCAAGCCAGAGAAAATAGTTTGTCACAACTCTTTCTTTTTTTCACGTTATAGTCTTTATGTAAGCTGTTTTTGCAATACTCCAAAATATGTATTTGGATGTTAGTTTCTTTTATTTTGACAACATTTTGCACATACATTGAAAATCTTTAGTTTCTTTGCGTGTTTTTTATTTTGGTTTGGGAAACGTTTTTTATCAATAACTATACAAGAACGGAATGATGCTGTTATGAGCATATTATATTCATTTTCTATACAGGAAAATTCTAACAATGACCAATTACTACTAGACTGCTAAAACAGCACAAATCCTCCCAAAGCGGGAATAAAATGTCTTGTTATCATACGGGAAACATTATGGGAAAAGAAAGATGGCTTGTTTAATGCATTTTCCCATTTTTCTCTTGTTGTTTTTAATAGCTGCTCCCTGCAATGACTTAAAAGAAATGTATATGTTTAGTTATTGGTTGAACAGTCGCATACAGATGTTTTTTTTTATCTGAATGGCAGCAAATATTCTACTTTGTCCATCTGACACATTCCAGTAAATGACAACTGAGTTAAAGTGAGCTAACTCATTTTGCAATGAAAGGCAGCATTGTAACTTGATTTTACAAACATTTAAACTGTTTTGAATATACCTGCAGCCTTAGTTTGTGAAATTTGTCCGTAAAAAAATCTATATATTCCAATCATTGTTTTCATCACTCATCACGTTTGCTCCATACATAATAAACTGTGAGTTAAAAGCGATAATTATATATAGTGATGATCTTACTATTCATCCTTTGCTTATCTCTTTACCATCCCGAATCTGAAAAGCTAATATTATCTTAGTCTTTGCTAACATGTATTCAGAGAAATAGATAGTACACAATTTGTGGAACCCCGGCTAAACAGTGCAGATGGCTACTTTATTTCTCACGTTCTTTGTTCATGGAGCAAGCGTCTGTTTTAAAAACGTCATCTTTTACATGAATTAAATGAAAATTTTACTATGTGTTGTAACAAGTGGTAGCTATTAACGTCACAAGTTGAGCAAATGTCCTTACAACCGGGATATATGCACCAAACATTCGTAAAAAGCCATTTTCTGTTCTCCTGTAGTTCGTTTGTCTTATCAAAAGTTATTCGTGTCTCATAAATCATATTTTGATTTCATGAAATTTTGTTTCTCTAGAATGAGTACATTAGAACTTGTAAGTTTCTTTGTTTATAAAGCTGATAGAACATTAATCTTAAGGCTGCTATGCTCGACTCAAAGACGTTTTGCGGACAATGTAGATTAGGGTCAGTCTGCACAGAGCGTGCAATCTAATCTTGGATCTACACTGTCCGATAAAGAGATATTTTTCCCCCAAAACTACCGTTGCAATTGCAAAATTTGGGTTCTTAGTATCGGTTGAAAGTTTCATTTTACTTATTTAGCAGGCTTAGGGTTAGCAGAACCGCATATTCAACATTAATTCTACAGAGTACTCTTAGCATTATTTTTCTTACCAAAACGTACTACTATTTTGATCTACTACATCATTTGATTAAGCTCATCAGAAGTTTTGGGCTACTGAAATTGAGCACACTTTCGGAGAATCCTCGTAGGAATTTAATTTAGAATGGGAATTCGGCTCCGGATGTGTTACAAACATTAGTATTATCGATCAGTATTATCTTTTGTATGTTCCCGTAAGTTTCTTTTACAGAGTAGCAATGTGAATGACAGAGAAAAATACATGCGCACCCTTTTGAACGGTACTATTTTTACCTGGAAGTTTATTTGACATATTCTGTGCGATGATTTTTTTATCAGTATTCACAAAGGATCTTTTTTTTGTGAACTAATGGACAGAAACGTATTTCATCGATGCTAGTGATGGGCTGTTTTCCTTCCATTTTGTTTCAAAGATGTATATACGTTAAAAGGTTATTTATGTTTTTCTTTTTAAACGTTGCAAAATACTTAGAGGGCAAGGTGCAATGCTTACTGGTTGATAAACCCGGTAGTTACTATGATATGAAACAGCGTTAGTATTGTTTTACGTGTGAAAAGTTAAGCAGAGGTATACTGTAATTCTGCTAATAAAAAGTTGCTAATTAATTTGGGCATGTCAGCAAATTATTTGATGAGAGACGCTCATTAGCTTTCAGCAGATCAGATTTCCACAAAGTGTATTTTTTTCCGGCGTTCCAAAAAAGTAATGGATATTCTTTGTGTAATAAATCTGTTTTTCTCGTCAATTTTTAAACGCTTTGGGTTTTTTTTTTTATGATAACGCAGTTTCAAAACTTATCAAATGAGAGAAACTAACTTAAAGAATATGTCAGTTGTTACCTCTTATTCAGAAAATTTTCTAAGCTTTCCGTTTGTTGTGGATCTGTGAGCTTTAGGCTGTGATAAATGTTTGACAGTATTTTTCCGATGTACAACCCTGTTTACTTAAATGAAACAAGTCCCGATTTATTGGTTGACAACGAAAGTGTATCACGTGTAAAGGGCTACCGTATTTTGTTTCTAGTAAAGTAGGTATAAAACGACAGTTACATAGACCTAATATACAATATATATATAATATTTCTAAATTAGTTCTTTCGTTTACCAAATATTCCGATTTGTACCATATTCATTTTGTATTACTGCAATGGATTTTGGTCTACATACAAGTGGAACGTATTGTCGTTGAAGTATACTTAGCGATGAAACGGTTCATCCGTATAAACACAGAAGACTTACGCACAAGCAGAGAATGGTTGTAATTATTCGTTTTATAAATGTTATTGTAAACAATATTTGGAGACATAAACTATTATTAATAAGAATTATTTCAATGTACATGTAACTTCATTCCTGCTCTACCTGAAGTCCAAATGGTTTAACCCTTACTACGTGACAGACTTAAGTCGTTAAACGCTATCTCATATTAAAATCAAAGAGCAATTATTGTCACTTACAATTTTGGTGTATAAGCCGAGTCGATAATCTTTGAACAAAATGTCGGATGATTTAAGGTGTCGGTATGACAGATATAAGTTTATGGTATGCAGAATAAAAAGAACTGACAGAAACATTTAAATGTAATCGGCTATAAAAAGTGTGGTCCTCTACCTACGATTTTGTTTAACCATCAAAAAACTGAAAAGAATGCATAAATAAATAAATAAATAAATGAATAAATAAATAAATGATCCCGTTTTTATGAAAATGTGTACAATTGTTGGGCCAGTATTTTCGAGATGTGCTTATCACGCGTTGTAAATGAGGCAAGCATTGCGTATTGATGTTTTTTATATAGTTGTGAATGGGCTTTGCCGCTTTCTCTCTGTCTCTACGACATGCATCATGACCAATTGATCATTTTCAGTCTCGAGGACGTGACGGCTGATCTTACTGTTCGTCTTCGCAAGTAGTTTTAGAGGTCTCAATATGCAGGGTGTAATTATAACTTCCCTCAGTCTCTAAAGTAGAAATCAACGGTTGACTTCCACAGTCAGAAATGGACTGTGAGCGGAAAGACTAACATTGGAGTCGATGATGAAGAAGACATTTGACGTTTTTCTTCAAGGAAACGTGTATGAAAAACAAATAATATAGTGTCACAGAGGGGTAGAGTATGACCCAGTTAAATGAAAAACCTAGAAAATCCTATGACATATTTGGTTGTTGTATTTCGGATATATGAGTCAAGATTAGGCTACTTGGAGCTTCTGTACGGTACGACATTTTGTGACGATCTGACTAGATCGTAATATCGTGGTCTATTTGAAGAGCTGAAATTTTTAGTAACGTGTATAATTTCCAGTCTTACGAATACTGCATTAGCTTTTACGCGTAAATGTATTTATGCGAGTTTTTCCCCAAATTAAAGGAAGTCGTCATGGGTCTCTTAGTTATGATGTCATGTTCTTTTTTTTTTTCAAATAAAAATCAGTGTATTGGTACCTTTGTTTCTTTTTTTTTTTTTTTTTTTCCAGACCTTTCTGTGTTAACGCTAATTGTCTTCGCGGACAGTACAGTACAAGATTAGACTGCAAAAATGTGGAATCTGATTCTTTCATGACACTGTCCGATATTGTTTTAAGATATTGTGACACAGAAGTACTTCGATACTGGACCTTTAGGCAATCTACTGACTGAAAAATTCCATTGGCGTATCACTTTTTGATGTATTGATTAAGGATTAGGGTCTGTATAAACCAAACAAAACAAATAACATTCGTAGTCATATTTTAATGAAGAACCGACACAATTTCTTACTGGCTCAGGTATTTGCTTTAACTAATTAGACATTGTGTACCTTGGAAATATAAGATTTTCTTTAGAATTAGAAGAATGTTATTTAGAGCGATAGAAAAATTCGACCCTAATAACGGCATCTGTATCTTAGCTATTTATTTATGTGTTCTTGACGACTTTATATGGTTTTACTGTATAAACTAACGGTAAACAGTCATGAGTTCCTATACGAGTAACTTGTATAATACACCTTTTTTTCAGTTTTCTTGTAGTGTATACATTTATATATGTTATTGTCTAAAATATGTATATGACTGAGTTTGTGTGATTTTTTCCTTTACTAATGTAATGTATATATGAGAAACTATGATGACGGATGATATGTGTACAGTTTTGTAAATAAACGTATTTGTGAAGTAACGGGAATTTTACAGTTTTAGTTACAGGAACATTTCTCTCTATGAGAAAGAGTAAGGTATCTTCTCCGTCTGAGTGTTCAGACTTCACACCATTTAGTATATCTTTTATTTTCACGGACTGAGAAATGCTCGAGTGATATGACCTTGAATCTGTCTACATCAGAGAGTGGTGGAGTGTTCGAGAGACACGATCTCCTGGCATATCTCTATCCAAGAGTGCTGAGCTTTTCGAGCGACACGACTTGTTGGCACATCTCTTTTTGGGAGTGTTTTAGTTTTCGACCCGTTGGCACATCTATCACAGAAGTGTTTGAGTTTCCTCGGACATATCTACACCTGGGGATGTCTGAATGTTCGATCCTTGAAGTATCTATATGGAAGCCTAGGAGGGCAATTTTGACTTGCGTCTAATGACTTAAGACTTTACAGTCTCAGAATTATGAGTAACGATTGGCGCGCATTTCAAGAACGTGCGCAAAAAACGCCTACAAAATGAACAAAGCCACACACCTCTTAATGATATTTACAGTTGTGGCTAATTTCAGCATTTGCTGTGCATGTTCTCGATATGTGTGCCAATTACACAACTCGTGTTACAAAAGTCACAAGTCATTAAATACAAGTTCTTAAGTCATTAGTCGCAAGTCAAAATTTGCCTCCAGCGCTTCTACACTTTCCAATTTAAACTGGTACAGATCGGATATCTAACTCATTGATAGAATGTTTTTGTGTTGGTGCCACACAGTCCTTTAATTACTTACCATATATGTTTTAAACAGTGTCGATGTGTTCAAGTGAGGTAAGATATAAATCAGAGAGTTTCAGTGTGTTAAAGGAATAGGAACCTTGTCATTTATCCATCTAAAAGTGGTTGAAATGCGATTGTGTAAGTTGCGTGTAAAGATTTACGGCTGCGATCAGGTGGTATGAACTGAGTTGAGACCTCGACTTATAGTATTCTTATAATGTGTCTTAGTAACATTGAAGTAAAAGATCACTTTCTAATAAATTGTATTGAAAGCTCCTAGTTAGCAGAAAGGACATTGTAAGTTGTTCTATGTTGTCTGACTGTAAACTATAATGTTCCAAAAGCGCGTTTTGCTAGTCTCACCTTGACGGTTCATAAATACATTCCGTTTTATGTCGTCTTGAAAATGTAAATGAAACCTTTATGACCTTTGCGATACTGTGGCATATTTATTCTTTGTAGAGTTGATAGTTCTCCTTTCTCCTTAAGATCCGCGCTGACATGTATGAGACCGGCGTTTTCTTCTAAATCTCGAACAGTTATAAAAATCAATCCACCTGCAAAAAAAAAAAAAAAAAAATCAAAGCACAAAGTTCTTACGATCTCTAAATTTATTATGTACCCTCGAACCATGAAGGGCGAAACTTTATAAACCGGGCTTACATGACTACTGGCAAATACTAGCTCTATCTATTTTTATGAATTAGCGCTTTAAAAATTTATCAGCACATCGCTTATGTACAACATATATCGCTTATGTACAACATGTACAAATTTCACGCAAAGGCGGCCTTTAGTGGCAAATCATGTAATATTCCCCATTTGAAGTTGATTTTAGTCTCTTAAAAAACTGGACTGATATGCAGGCAAATGTTGAAAACTTATCGTTTAACGTAACAATTTGACAGTAACCTACCATGTATTTAATCATTTCTTGCTTCAGGATTACAGGTAATCATATGTTCCAGGAATCATATCATTGGCCTAGAAAACTCTTCAATGACTGGTTTAGAACGTTTTTTAAGATTCTTTTCCATGCGTGTAAAAGCATGTATTAGTGTAGAAGAAAATGATAAATAGTCAAGAAATTTGCGGAACAAAAAAAAAAAAAAAAAAAAAAAAAAAAAAGTAAAAAAATAAAATAAAAAAATAAAGGAGAGAAGAACATACATCCCCCTCAAAAAGCATTAACCATTAGGCTGCTAAACGCGACTCAAGGAGCTTTTGCGGCCAGTGTGGATGAAGATCAGACTGTGCAGAACATTTAGTCTGAAATTTGATCTACAATGTCCGATAAGGAGATATATCTCCTCCCAAAATAACTTTGAAATAGCAAAATTTGAGTTTTTATTATCGGCTTGGGAGTTTCATATTACTTATGTTCGAGGATAACTGTCAAAACAGAAGGTCTGGTTCCTGCTCCAGTTCTCCTCAAACGTCCATATCCTTTCATTGACAAATTCTACAATGCAAGCTGCGATTAGATGCTCTTTGCAAATGTTCTCAAACTGGACAAATCTGATATTTCATCATTAAGACTCGCTAGAGGCTACTCATTTACTCTACCTGGTTTGAGAATTCGCCTAACCTCTACCAAGGCTTCTGCTGGTATATAGTTCCCTCCGAAACATGCAGAGGCAGTAGCACAATCATAAGTTCCTGAAATGTTTAGTGTATTACATTAAAGTGACTTGAAGAAAATTGACAGGGAATGTGACCGGCTTACACAAAACTCTTGCCCAAACGAAAAAGTTTTAGACTTATCCAATATGAAAGCATTTACAGTCAACAAATTAAATGTTTTTCCCAAATAATTGGATTTTTCTCTGGAAAAGTCAAAAAAAAAAAAAAAAAAAAAGAAAAAGCAGGTAATGCTGATTATCAGCATTTTCTTCTTTTTCCACAATGTGCTCGAAAGTCCTTCACAGTATCGTGTGTGGTAAATGGTTAACGTCTTGCAAATTTCGCTGTTGATTTTTAATTCCATGCATTATAGTATGCGTCTACCATTCTTGTAAACAATTATTCAACTATTACAGCGCTCATACAACTAAGTGTGATAAAACACGTGCAGGCTGATCTTCATGGTTAAGCAAATATTCATGTTGAAGGACATTACTCGGTTTTATATGAAAATAGGCATGACTTTCTAATATGTTAGTCACAGTCATTTTTTTTTTTTTCTTCGGTGCAGAGTTTCATTTCGAGGGATAACGCCTTAGTTGTGTATATTGCAGGTCAAGGTTATCCGGAATGGCCGAAATAAGGTTTCATCTGAACCTCAAGAAGGGCGGTAGACTTGCCGTTTATACTACTTGATCATTAGATTCTGTAACTTGCATAGTTCTTACCATAGTATCGAGAAATCTTCACAGTAAAAAGTCTATGCATACTTTGACTTAAAAATAAACATATGCAAAAGCTCATAACCACTAAATTTGTAAAAGTGAAATATACTTTGAATTTGTAACATTTGTACTTTCTGTACTGAACATTTTTGTGTGATCTGCTAAGTATATATATTATCTGATGCATGTAAGTATTGTCTAGAATTTACTGTTATTCATGTGTTGATCGATAATATATTAACCCTTAGGCTGCTGAGCGCGACTCGCTGACCTTTTGCGGACAGCGTATATCAAGATCAGTATGCAAAGAACGTGCAGTCTGATCTTTGATCTACACTGTCCGATAAAGAGATATCTTTCCCCCCAAAATACTTCTGAAATAGGAAAATTTAGGTCTTTAATATCGACTTGAAAGTTTCATTTCTTTTATTTATCAGGATAAGGGTTAACGTGATAGATTATTGTTGTTACTATTCCAATGTTTTTCCGCAATACTGTTGAGTATATTAACATTACATCACTATACATACGAAAGAAAATGGGTGAAATCAATACAAAATATGGACAGAAGGATTGTGTTCCTAAATTCCAATTTCAATAAAGGCCTTTGCAGGTAAAAAACAAAGGCGACAGTACAAAAATCCTTCTTAATCAGAAGCACATTTAATAAAAAAGTAAACAAAAATACATTAAGTAAGATGTAATAAAAAAAAAAATAAATAAATAAAAAACATAGATCTACGGCAGGACTACGTAAATAAATAATTAAAACGGATTTTTGATAAAAAAGGAAATGAACAATTGTTACCTGTATTGATGCTGCAAGGTTGTTCAGGGGTCAAACATTCGCAGTAGTACTTTACGTACACTCCTCTTTCCTTTGAGACATTCATCCTACTGATGCTAGGCTCTAGAGCATCTATATGTTTAAAACCATGCTTTTTAAGCTAAAACAGACATGGAAACTTTGGCTTAAATTCGACCTTTACAGCACTAAATCAGTGAAATGTACTTTCTCAATAATGGAAACAGAGAAAAGTGTTGCAATTTTATGGCTGTATTTGCTAGGATATTTTACACAACAGCAGTCAATATAGATCCACGATAAGATTGCAACTCCTGTGACGTCTGATCTTGATCTATATTGTCTGCAGAAGGCTGTCCGATCTAAATCCATATTGTCTGAAAATAATCGAAGTGGTGGGTGCATAGCTAATTTTTCGGTTAATTAAAATTTACACAGAGATTTCACTTGTACGACGACTCTTACCCGAATGATGAACTAATCATTTGGCTAACGGAGTTCTGACAGAAAACTAAGTTCAGACAGCCTTTTTCAGATATTGTAGATCGAGATCAGACGACAAAGACGTGCACATTGATCTTGTACCTACAGTGTTCGCTTATCTGCGATAAACAGTAAAACCTTTAGTAAGCAAACACTGAAGGGACACTCAAAATGTGCTTTCTTAGGACAGATGCTTGTTCCGTACAGGTCCAAAACATTTGCCTCTTACATATGAACGCTCTGGCAAAAAGGGGCTCAATGCATCTCCGTGATGGATGATACCAAGCAAGTCGTCATGTTATTAGGGATCCACAAAATCCATTTTGTTGAGCAGCTGTCTAAATCATGATGTAGACTAGTCCTTTAAATAAAAAAAGACAAATAGCCAAAAGTTTTGGTCCAGGACAGCCTGCGCGGACTGCGCAGGCTGAGCTGAATCGACAGTTTTTGCAGATACCCTTTTCACAGAGCACGCTCATAGATAATTGATAATTGCTTGAAACCGGTTGCTTTCTTCATATAATTGATCAGTAAGATAGGTTTTACTCCATTCCGACAAAACAGCTACAAAACTGCCATGTTTTGCCGGGTTTTCTGTCATTTCGTCTAATCAGCGCTGTAAACTACGAAAAAAAAAAAGGTGCAGACTCAAATGTTTCGGCTCGAATGTTCTTTTCGCCCTAAACCTTTGATTCTGGCGGACAGGTTGTTTGTTTGTTTGTATGGAGTTTAACGCCGTTTTCAAAATTATTCAAGTTATATTTTTTTCAGTTATATTAAAGTTAAATTGCAGCAGCCAGTTCATCTATCCATGCTTTCCTGGATTTTTTTTTTACCAGCACTTCGCACATGTCTTCTCATTTCACTGGCCGTTTTCCTTCATAGTCGACAGAACGATCTTAGGTGAGAGAAGAATATATACTGTCGCAGTGACTAGCACCAGTACTGAGAAAAAATTTGGCTGTGCTCGGGATTCGAACTCCCCACCCCTAGTTTTTATCGGATAGTGTAGGTCCACGCTCAGATTGCACTATCTTTGTCGTCTGATCTTGACCTACACTTTCTGCAAGTGTGTACCGAATCGCGCTAAGCAGTCTTATTGTAAAGGGTTAGACTAGTAGTACGTCTGACTCTAACCTAATCGTAATCAAGTCTAGAGTCGATTGAGGTAGTAGGAAAGTTCACGTTTATTTAGGGAACTATACTGACCTTTAAACAACTCGAGGTTTGATAAGCAGCACAGGGTTGTTACGTTTGCAGGCGATAAATTTGTAATATTTTACAGGATATGTGATATTTTGGGACGATCCCCATTGTACACATCTAGTTGTCTTTATGACGGACAACTATTGACCTGCAAGTCATGGCAATTATGTACCTGTCGACTTTCATGTCAGTTTTGTGCACTTCATACATCTCCTCAACATGCGTAAGGTATTCAGTCTTAGCTTCAACCCCAAAGATAGAAGTATCACGAATGCAGTAAGACCATTGCAAGGGTAGGACGATACTAATTTGTTACAGAAATGTGGCGGACAGTTGGGAGGGTGAAGCAATAGGTTTCCCACTGCGAAGTTGTGTTGAGGTGGCCATATTCGTAAAGTATACTGTAAGCAAGAGAGAGCCTGGGCAAAGCTTCACGACTATGAGACACACATTAGGCGGCATTATTGTGATTGGGAAGGGGAAAACCGCTGAAATTGAAGATTGGTGTTTGATCAGCCAGTCTCCCATTGACCGTTTTGAAACAGCAGGTGAGCTGCGCGGGAACCTCTAGAATGCAATGCGGGTAAGTGTATCCACGCAAACTATTCACAAAAGGTTGCGATCTCTCTGTGGCCGGAGAGATCGTGCATCAGCATTCTGCGTTTTCGAAACCAGTTCCTGCATCAATGGAAGTGGGCCTTAGACATGTTGGTTGGAACAAGATGGAATGGTTACTTGGTCTCCTTACAGGTTAGTACAGGCACGACCTAGATAAGCGTATATTGAAGGTCAGGGCAGGGATTCCCAAAACTGTTTTGTAGGTAGCTCTTTTATTGTCTTCTTTGCAGAATCAGCTATGATGGCCGTGCAACCTATGTGACAAGGGTAATATAAGTAATATAAAGATGGTGGTTCCGGCAACCCTGGTGAGATGGTATGCTGGTTCAGAAAGAAACACTTTTATTGAACTGGACAATAATGCCGACCAATACTGCCATTGTTTCGCATAAGTCACAGCGAAGACAGGGTATTGTTAGGCTTGACCGACCATTCCGATCACCTGATCTCAATCCAGTCGAGCACATGTGGAATGACTGGCATGCCCAAATTTTTGCCAGTCAGGTCTAACAGAGAGCGACCCAGGAATATGGTTTAAGAATGGAAGGATATCCCACAAAGGATAATCAGGAAGCTGATACGGATCATAAGGAGCCAATTTCAAGCTCTTATCAGCAATAGTAAGTCGAAAACCCGATATTAACCCTTTACCAAATAACCCAGTTTTAACAAACCCGGGAAAGAAAGCTTTAGCAAACATTGCTGGGAAAAGGAGAACACACGCGTCTCTAGCATTTTCACCTTTTCCCACAATGTTGTCTACCCTTTGAAAGGGAATTTTCATCCTTTGAGCCACTTCGAATCTGTCGATTGAAAATGCTTTCAAATTGAGGAGAAGCAAGAGTTTTGACGTTTGGTAAAGAGTTAATATAACAGCTTGCATTGTGAGCTTTTTTGAAATTTCTGAAATTTTCACATTTTATCAAAACCTTTGTTTTAAATGGTAATCTTACTCAAATTGTTAAATTATTTAAAGCACAGATAGAAATGCAAACATTTTTTTCTTACATCATTATGTCAAGAACTGACTTACTGAAATGTGCTGAAAATTCGGAATTATATAATAGGCTGTGTCCTTAAATGTTTTTTGGTGTTTTATTATGGTTTATCCATTTTCGAAATCGGACTTACGATAAGAATAATACAATGAAGAAACGTAGCCTTGGTGCACCGACGCGGTTTCCTTGTCACTGTGACAAAGTCGGTAACGTTGTTCTTGGCAAACACAACAAGAAAGGAACAACGATGTCCTATATAATTTTCACTGTTACGTGTTTCATTTTTAAGACTCATTCTCTGTTATTCTAAATCTATATTGCCCAGCAAAATACCAAGTTGATCAAGTAGTCATGAAACGATATCTGGCACGAGCAGTAAAGAATAAGCGACAAGAACCTCAATGGAAAAGTACTGTCACACTAATTCTGGAGCATCCTTTTATGAATCTAAAGCAGTGTCATCTCTACTTCCTCACGTAAAGGAAAAAAAATGTAAGTTTTAACAGTGTTAGAACGATTCTGAACCGTATTAACTGTCTGGTCAGGTGACAGTGCACTTGGAAAGTTGTTCACGGATTTTGCAAATTGTGTCGTCCCGAGCAGAAGGCGAGGTGGCGACATGATTCGCCGCAACCGTGTACAATTTTCCAAGTACCCTGCCACTTAACCTTACAACGAGTTTTTTACACTGCAAAGTTTTATCATTTCAACGTGTATTCAATTGAAATTATCATAAGTCACACGAATCGAGTACGTTTACGAAATCGAATTTCCTTTTGAGTGCCTCTGAAAACTGAAAACTGACGCCACTGAAAACTGTGTAAAAAATGCAGTAAAGTGCGATTCGACGTACTTTTATTTAAACAAGGATTTAAACAACGTCAAGGCAAAAGTAAAGAAGCGTCTATTAGTCGTTTCAAACGACCATTAGTTTTTTTTTCAACGGTACAATACAATGACCTAAGACACCTCACGGTTTGTTCACATGACGAAGCGATAACTCGTTTTTTAAACCCGTGTATAATGACAACAAACAATAATATATATAACTACTTTAATTTATTTTCAAAAAATAATACCTTATTTCCGCATTAATTACCATCAAGGAAAACAAGCAATAACAAGGTGTATTTGTCTTATGAACAACTCGCTTCGAGTCGACACCGCCATCTTGGATTTATTTTGAAGTGTAAAAGTCAAGACTAAGGGGCTTCCGAAAGGGAAACTGTGCTATTCCGTGGTTGCTGCCAGTGGACAGCAAAATATATTCAGAGCATATTATGCAATCGGATCGCGAGAAATTTCTTTGCATTATAATAGACCTTTATGAGTGTATTTGCCCCGCGGAAGTCTCTCCGATGTTGCTGCATGTGACTAAAAATTCGCATCGGTGTACTCATGCTATGATGTCTTTATTATCTTTTAGGAACAGTTCAAAATCTTTAATCGCAATTTGATAAAATTCGTTCGGTTGATTTAGTTGTCAACCTTTCCAAAGACTTGTCAAAAAAAAACCCTCCTCCTCCTCCCTCTCCCCTGCCCGAGCAATGGGACCCGTAGGCAGACACCACCCAATTGAAGAGAAAAATGTCTTTTATGATAAAATTTGATAATTTGATGCAAATTAGTTGAGCCTGTGAAAAGGGGGTTTAATTAACCTGCTTGGTATGATGCATCATGGAGATATATTAAACCCCCTTTTCACAGAGTAGGGCTTAACTTCATTAACCATTTCGGAGCTAGGGGTAAAAAGGGGTGTTTAAAGCGTTATAGAAAGATAGTATATATCATCAAAACACAAGTCTCCTTATGAGTTCGGGCAGCTTACTGCTTGTGATCTGAGTTGAGCTGCAAAAGATTACCGAGGCATACCTCCATTCCAACAAGACCTGTGCCAGCACCAATATCCAGAATATTAACATTGTCTCTCATCTCTTCTGGAAAATAGGAGGCCACTAGTTTAGCTGTCTCTATGTGGCCAACATAGTCTTCACCAAGCATATCCTGAAACAAGAAATGTCTTTAGAACTAAGACAGACGGCGTTACAGGAACACGAATATGCGTTTTGAAACTATTGTGGTTCGGTATAAAGAGAGTAATAACTCCACTTGAAATTGCCTCTTTTACCTCATTTTTTGGATCTTGCTGAAATTGAAAATTTTTCTTTAGATACAATTTTCAAGGTGAAGTATTTACCCATATCGTAGTTGGCAAAGAAGCTGATGCTGCTAAAATTGGCGTGTCTGAAAATACATATAGACACACAGTATTGGTTATAGTGTGACGCTTCAAAAAAGTATTAGCGGTGGCAAAGTTTGTATACTGTTATCATAAATTTGCCTGCAAATAGGCCTGTAGGGGCCCGCAGAATACACATGTTCACATATTTAACGAATCGCAAATCACTATTTATTCATTCAAGTAAATAAAATCGTGAAGTACGTAGGTCAAGAGCCAGAGTATTCAGCAATGCCGAAAATACTGTGTACGTGGATATATATACGCGTTTCGAAAAATTTGCGAATTACCGATTATGTACATTTTGTGTACGGAAATGTTTGCGAATTCAAGACGCTCGTTAGTTGTTGATATACTTGTGGTAAAATACGCGAACAGAAAAGTTTTCGCGAAATCGCAAACATTTCGACGTCGCAAAAATATCCACTTGTACGGTAAAAGAGACCGCGGCAGTGTAGGTAAGTTTGTCTCGACATTGATATCGTTAAGAGACGACAAGAAATTTACACGAGTCCATACTGGGAACATTTGCAGGCGATCAATTAAATGCCACTGAAGTGTCCAAATAAAGTTTTGCTTTATCTTTGATATTACGCCAGTTGAAAAGTGCGGAATTCTGTAACCGCCGTTAGGTTTGCTACCCTTAATAAAGCAGACAAAAAGAAGTTGAGCATTCTAATTTTAACTTCAGTCAACAACTCCACCTCTTCGACCGATATGTGTACCTAGAAAAGTCGAAATAAGAGCGCGGTAATTTCGAATTTCTACGTAAATTATAGGTCGAAACGTCGATTTCATTTCTGACAATTGTCAAGACAGGATACCAAGATATCACCTTTTCTACATTTCATTGGATTTTTTACATTAGTCGAAAAAAGGATGCCCAAGCCCTGTAATATAGATTGACAGTACGTTTGCTTCGGTCGAAATGACGACGGTCGAAAAAGTTCCATACAAAAGTGTAACATTGTATCTTATGGAATGGTGGATAGACATGCGGACAAATTATGACGTGTTCCAAATCACATGAAATCCGGTGTTAAAAAGAGATTTTTATCTTCTTTGGGTCCAAAACTGGAATCGCCCTTAAAATGCTTAAAATCGCACATAATATTGTAAGGCAGTAGAGGAGAAATTTACAAAATATGTACGCACAGTACACCTAGAAAGAAAGAAGTAGGATTAAGAGAGGAAGAAGAAGGAAATGTTAAAGAGCAGGACTGGCTGGAGCGGAGTTGGGAATGAAGAAAGCATGGTGAAAAGAAGGCATGGAGTTGGAAAGGAAGGTAGAAGAGTAAAGAAACAGGTGCGGAGTTGCAAAGGAAGGAAGGAAGGAAGGGAGGAAGGGAGGGAGGGAGCGAAAGAGGGAAGGCATGAAGCGAAAGAGGGAGCTAAAGAAGGAAGGAAGGAATGAAGGAAGGAAGAGGGGAAGGAAGAGAGGGAGCGAAAGAGGGAGCGAAAGAGGGACGAAATGAAGCGAGAGACGGAGTGAAGGAAGGAAGGAAGTGTTTGATACAAAAAGATTACTCACGTCTTCATAAGTATCCCACTTGTTATAGATTCTGATCAATTCGTCCCTCGGAATCCCCAGGATGTTCGCTTCAAATATACGTGGTTGCACATTCTCCGCCATCTTTGGTAAGTGTAACGTACTGATCTATAGAACAACCCATGTCGCAAAATACAGGCCATCAGCGTTTAACCGTTTACCACAGAATCTAAAGTTTTAATGATCCAGGAAAAAAATGCCTTTTGAAAAGACTGCATGAAAAAGAGAAAATAACCATTATTTTATTCTTTTCCTACAACGTTTTCTACCCTATCGAAGATAAATTCCATATTTTGAGCAAAGTTTAATTTTTTTGTTTGCAAATGCTGTCAATTTGGACAAGTCTACAATTTGGTCTTTGGGCAAAGAGTTACATTATTTATCACATGAATAAATGTGAGTCCTGCCTATATTGTAAACATTAGCAGACGACAAACTGAAATGTAGTGAAAAGAGAAAGAGTGTGTCGATTACAGGTAGAAAAAAAAGTGCGGAAAAAGGAGATAATCCTGGCAACCGATATCTTCTGTTATTCTCGTCATGTTTTTGTAAGTCCTTTCCTCTAGTTTCGTTGAAAAAAAATGGGATCTTTTGGTAAAGGGATCAACATATCAATTTATCAGTAATTGTTTCATAAAGCCAGGATATTATACTTTCAAGTTGATTTCACACACATGCTGACGACCTATTTCTATTTTGTAGCAGATCGTTCTGTACAATATTGCGGTAAAAAGAGAAGTTACGCAAAACAAGCAACTTTTGCAAAAAAAAAAAAAATAGCCATGCTCTGGTAAGAGGGGACGTAATGCATCTCCTTGATCCATTATACCGAGCAGTTCATTACATAATTGTGGATCCATAAAAGCCATTTTGTCTAACAACCGACTGTACCATAAGGTAGACTGGTCCTTTGACATACAAAAAGTTGATCACTAGCGAAAATTTTCAGTCCATGTCAGCCTGCGCGGACTGTGCAGGCTGACCTAGGTAGATGCTTTCGCAGATGCATTAAGCCCCATTTTCCCAGAGCATGTCTCATTTTCACTTGCATTAATGTATTCGAACTTAAGTTACTAATCTCTATCTTCACTCTTTCACTGCCACTTGTGACTTGGTGAAATTTTGCGGAAGGCGTAGATTAAGATCTGACTGCACAGAACGTGCAGTCAGATCTTAAATCTACACCGTCCGGTAAATGATGTTCAACAACGTGTATAGCCAAAATTACCTCGATTTGTAGCGGAACTGTTTGTTTGTTTGTTTGCTAGTACGGTGTTTAACGCCGTTTTCAACATTATTTCACTGAAATCGCGGCTGTCAGTGCACCTGGTGCTGCTTTTCTAGGGTGTCTTCTACCAGGACTTCGCACAGTATCCTCCCAAATCACTAGCTGCTTTCCCATATAGTCTCTGTCGAAACAACGATCATTGTTCTTGCAATGATTATCATCTATTTTCGGAAAGAAACTGTCTGAACTTAGGATTCGAACCAGCAACACTCTGATTTCCATTCCATTACGTGCAAGACTTAGCAACCGGGATGGCCCACATGTTTTAAAATCTCCATTTATTTTACAGAAATATATACAATTTTTCAAACGTCAAGGTGGTTTCTACGGAATACCGTTAGGGCCATCGCCTTTGAATGTGTTAATTCGAAACGCGATTCTCGATAGTATGATGACGATAACGCGATACTACGATGGTGAAAACGCGACAATACGATAGTACGATGATGAAAGTGGGATACAATATCGTGTTTTTACCATAGTACTGTCGCGTTTTCACCATCGTAGATCGTACTGTCGCGTTATCACCATCGTACTATCGTGTTTTCATCATCGTACTGTCGCATTATCACCATAGTACTATCGTGTTTTCATTATCGTACTGTCGTGTTATCATCATCGTACTATCACGTTTTCACTATCGTACCATCGTATTTTCATCATCGTACTGTCAGGATATGCGTCAAGATATTAACTTGGCTTGACTTGACTTTTTGGACGATGACAACGACGTGGTCTGTGACTGAAAGGGTAGAAAATATTGTAGAGGAAAAGAATAACTGTTGGTAAGCAGCCGAGGAGGTAGCTGCAATTCCTTGATGCATTAGGGGTCCTGCTTGGCTCAGTGGTACATTGTAGGTTCGAGCCTCACTGGATCCACTGGATTGTTCGTAGGAGTGTCCTTAGGCAAGATACTTCAGAGCCGCGGCCTTGCACTGATGAAACCCAGTAAATACATAGAAAATGTGAGCTGTCATTCTAATATGACTGAAATAATGTTGAAGACAGCGTGAAATACTATTCAATCAGTTATCAGTCAAACCTTGATACATGATACCAAGCAAGTCATCACATAATTATGGATCCATGAAATCAATTATTTCTAACAACCAACTGAATCATGAGGTAGAACGGACCTTGGACATGCAGAAAATTTAACAATAGTAAAAAGTTTCGACCAGGTCAGCCTGCACGGACTGCGCAGGTTGACCTTGGTAGATACTTTGGCAGATGCATTAGACACCTCTTTCACAGAGCACGGCTTATATGTAAACATGTTAAATGTTGTATTTGCTACTTAGCAATTTTGAGCAGTATACAATGATGACATAGGAAGTGTTATCGTTTCTCCTAGTCCGGCAGGTCACGTTTGGGTCATATCTAACACTAGTGGTGCTAAAGATAATTCTAATCGATTTCGCTGACAGCGTAGGTTAAGATCACACTTCAAGGATTTCATAGGACGATATTTTTACTACAGCTGTATTTTTGGGTGAGATAGGCCGAGACGTATGAATTTCAGGGACTTTTCATAGACGGAATACGTGAATGCATCTGACTTGTGTTATCAGAGGAAAAAAGATGTGACCTGACCGGATTTTGAACCGTGGAATACTTACCTTAACCTGCTGGAGATGTTAGGTCATACTCAGTCCAAGATAAGCGTATCAGTTTGTATTAATAAACCCTGCTCTCTGAAAAGGGGATTTAATTGCATTTGCAAAAAAGTATCGACCGAGGTCAGCTAGAGAAATTCTCGCAGACTGACCTGTGACGAAACTTTTTGCTTTTTGCGCGGACTGCAGGCTGACTAGGTTGCATATGCATTAAGATCCCTTTTCACAGAGCGTGGCTCATTTATGGAAAAAAGTTAACCCCATCCTACTAGATAAGTGAAATGTGAACTTTCAAGCCGATGGTAAAATCCCAAATTTGGCTATTTCAAAGTTATTTTGGGGGAAAAGATATCTCCTTATCAGACACTGTAGATCAGATCAGACTGCACAGACATATAGATGAGCCATGCTCTGTGAAAAGGGAGCTTAATACATCTGCGAAAAGGGTGGACCCAGGCCAGCCTTTCGCTATTTGTCAATTTTCTGTATGTCCAAGGACCAGTCTACCTTATGATACAGTCGGTTGTTAGACAAAATAGTATATACGGATCAATAATTATATGATGACTTGCTTGGTATCATGGATCACGGAGATGCATTCAGCCCTCTTTTGTCAGAGCATGGCACACACACACACACACACACACACACACACACACACACACACACATATATTCTCTCAAAAGTGGTTCTGCTACAAGGCGCAAAAAGGTTGCCTGCAGATGCCAACGTTTCAAGTCTTATCATAGATTAAGATAACAAGAAGGGCATTGACCCTAAAGCGCTCACCTGAGGAAAGTCATTTACAGGTGATAAAGCTGAAGAGATCCTGGTTTAACGATGTAAAACATATGAGTGTAAGTGACCTACTTTTTGAACCAATGTGACTAATTTCCAAACTTGTCCAAGATATCATTAAAACAAACATTCTGACCAAGTTTCATGAGTATTAGACTGAAAATGTGGCCTCTACGGTGCACAAAAGGTTTTTCTAAGATTTGGTCCAGTGACCTACTTTTTGACCTGATGTGACCCACTTTGAAACTTGTCCAAGATATCATCAAGGCAAACTTCCTAACGAAGTTTCATGAGAATCAGTTTAAAACTGTGGCCTCTAGAGTGCACACAAGGTTTATCGAAGATTTGACCATATGACTTACTTTTTGCCCCGACATGACCAACTTTCAAAATTATCTGAGATATCAAAAAGATAAACATTCTGACCAATCTTTAGCAGTATAAGGCTAAAAATGTGGCCTCTATGGAGCACCCAAGGTTTTCCCAAGATTTGTCCCAGTGACCTACTTTTTCACCTGACATCACCCAATTTCAAACTTGACTGAGATATCATCAAGACAGACAATTTGACCTAGTTTCATGAGAATCTGACAACAAATTTGTCAAAGTTTCAAGAGTATCAGGCTCAAAATGTGGCCCCTAGAGTGCACACAAGGTGTTTTCTAGGATTTAGCCCAGTGACCTTCTTTTTGATCCGACATGACCCAATTTCCAATTTTTCCGAGATATCATCAAGACAAACATTCTCACCAAGTTTCATAAGTTTCAGGCTGAAAATGTAGCCTCTAGAGTGCACACAAGGTTTTTCTAAGATTTGGCCCAGTGACCTACTTTTTGACCTAACATGACCCAGTTTCGAACTTGTCCAAGATATTATCAAGACAAACATTCTGACTAAGATTCAAGGGTATCATGCTGAAAATATGGCCTCTAGAGTGCACACAAGATTTTTCTGAGGTTTAGCCCAGTGACCTACCTTTTAATCCGACATGTCCCAATTCCGATATATTATCAAGACAAACATTCTGACCAAGTTTCATGAGTATATGACTGGAAATATAGCCTCTAGAGTGCACACAGGGTAATGTTGACGCCTGAACAACGGACGACGCACGACGCACGAAACAGATCGATCACAAAAGCTCATCTCGTGCAGTTCGTACTCAGGTGAGCTAAAAATGATGGACCACAATACTGCAAATCATCAATTTTTGTCCGAGTACGCCATAAATGTATGTGTAAGTCTGAAAGAGGTATCGACCGCATGTTAGAATGTAAAACATTATACGATACTATGAACTTCATCTCATTTGCTTGGTGTTTTGGTAGTGTCTTCCTTCCTAGGTTTGTATTCACCAACCATTCTTAGTCTTCATATCTCCAGACTTTTCTAAATTTGAAAGTAACACAACTTCTGCTTGGCTAAACCAAACGGTTTAGCCAATCAGAAGTTGTACTACTTTCAAATTTAGAAAAGTCTGGAGAATAAGACTAAGACTGTTCTTAAGAATGGTTGGTGAACACGGACCCCGGTCGTAGTCAGAATCAAAGTGTATTTAGTGTAAGAGCATGTAGCAAAGGAAAATCAAAATTGTGGATTCCTGAAGTAAAAGACAAGATACCCTGTGTGTTTTGGTAACTATGTTTATTTTTTTTTTTTCAGTTTTTAAATTCAAGTGAATACATTTTCTAATTTTAGCTAAAAAACTTCGGATCACACACCGTTCATATACGTATAAAGATAAGTTCCTACTAACTTTACTCAGTTATTAGTTTTATATACATACAAAGGCATACATTTAGTGTCAATCCAAGTCCTAGATCTCATTAAGCATGCCTCTGTATCTTATATAAAACCAATAACTTCACATCTCTTTTACACTGTCGCGAAAATGATATCAGATAGCAATATTATTATGTTTTTGTTTAATTTCGTTGGAAGCTAGGCCATGGAAACAAACATTAAAGCATACAGTTGAGTGTTATGCTTGACGTTTTTTCATTGGCGCCTAAAACATAAATGAATATGAACCATGCTCTGTGAAAAGGGAGTTTAACGCATCTGTAAAATGTATCGACAAGGGTCTGCGAGCACAGTCGTAGATCGAAACTTTGTGCTGTTTGTCAATTTTCTGCATGTTAAAGGATCGGTTTATTACACGAATCAGTTGGTTGTTAGAAGATAAAATAGAATTTATGGATCCATAATCATATGATGCCTTGCTTGGCATAATGCAACACGGAGATGCATGAAAAACCCTTTGTGCGAGAGCGCGGCTCATTTATAAAGGATTTTCTGTAATATTCTCACAACATTTTCAAAGCAATTTCCAATGCAATAAAACAAAATAATTGCAAGTCATAAACATTCAAATATATATATACCAAAAGCAACAAACCAACAGCAGTTTGTCCACGAAAATGTAACTATTCAGAGGGTGCTTCGCGAAAACGTTTCACACTGTAGCAGACAATGTACATCAAATACCAGACTCTACTTTTGTGTACAGTCTGATATTGATCTAAAATGTCCATAAAAGGTAGCTTTATATTGATCTACATGGTCTACAAAAGAAATGCACACGTTGCAGAGGTCAAAGTCTAGTTTGTAGCTCCAAACCTTCATAAATATAGTTTTTTCTCTACAGATAAATTTTCTTTCAGTTCTTTATCTATTTCAAGTTTTTGATCGTTTTGACACCGACTTTTACGGCCGGTGGACAGAATAGAAGGAAAAATATCAATCATCACAGCGTGTAGTACTCTCCTTTGGCAACTTTATCTGTAGCGTATAGAAGGCAGGTTCCAAAGGGCTTACTCTCTAAGTCCATTAGTCAAAAACAGGATCGTGGGTTCATTTAGATGGACACAGCTGTATTTATTTCTTTCTATCTGAATCTAAACCTGAAACAATAAAAGAACGACAAACGATACACTTTATACAGTAATTGTTGCCCCTTGCGATTTCCCAACGGACGTCAAGCTACAAGTTAGGGTTTTTCTACGGTTGCGGAAACATATGAATAAAATAGATTGACACATGAGATGGAATAATTCATATAAAACTTGTCTAGAAAAAATAAGGGTTTTTTAACTGCGTCTTTGGCGTGCTCAATAATATTGTGGTTTCATGAAATTTTATCTCTCAGTGAGATTGTTATATCACACAATTTTACCATACAAATACATCGTATGAACATTATGTAAAAGCACATGTATGACGTGAATTATTTTATATAAATGAGACCGTCTAAATAAATAACATGAGTGTTCGTGTGGCTTATACTATTTTAGAGATTTTCAATATTGAAGTACCCGTAAATGATGAAAAAGCTAACGATAAATCCAAGCATAGGTTTGTAAAGATCAACAGTTGTTTAAAATATAATTTACATGGAAATGTAGCCTACGGTAAAACATGATTCGAAAACAACTGTTGGAAAACAGTGCGTTTACCTATACCTCATATTATGCTTATATAAAACAGTGTTAAAAAATGATTTGAGAAAATCCACATAGGCTCGATTACACTGAAAATAATTATTATTATATGATGAAATTTAGCAATTGCTAGAAAAAAAATGAAATTTTTTCCCTGTTGAACAGATTCGTTAAAGGACAAAGTCGATGTGGCTTTGGCCAAAAGTTCTCATAAATCTGGGAATATGGTTGTTGAAAAAGTCAGTGCAAGAATAGAGTGTTCTATCCATAAAGTGATCACATAAAAGATCATACATATCGAGTTGTACACAAATTTTTCTACAAAATTGCATTATTTAACAAATACATGTATATACATTTCGTTTCATGTAAATCTTGACGTACGGGTTTTCATGAGCGTTTTTGCAAATACAGCCACAAATCTTGTGTCAGCTCGCCTATCAAAAGTATCACGTTCTGTGTCATTTTGAGTTTTTGGTACGGATTTTCGAAGGAAGGATAAATCCCCTGCCGGAATATTGCCCGCGAATTACCTTTTACCTCAATGTTTTATGCCCTTTCGTCCATTGAGCCACATCTAGTCTGTTGTCGGCTGATGATTTCAATAAGGACAAGCCTATGACTTATTTTCTGGTAGAGATAAACTCTTAACCTGCTAAATAAGTTAAACCAAACTTTTTAGTCGTTGGTAAAAACCCGAATAATGCTATTTCAAACTTGTCTTTGGAGAAAAATATCTCCTTTTGGACAGTGTAGAACAAGATCAGATTGCACGTTCTGTGCAGTCTGATCTTGGTCTACACTGTCCTCAAAAGACCAGTGAGTCGTGCTCAGCAGTCTAAGCATTTAAACTTAACTCATCATTTCTTACCTGTCTCCTCCTCCTTTTGGCCGCCTCCCACACAGACGTTACACTCACAGTCCTTCATAGGTGTGATATGTCCTACACGTGTATACACACGGGATCCCTCTGTACATTCCATTGTAACATTCAGTCTCTCTCCGGGTATACCTAAGACATTAAAAACGAAACAATTTGAACAATCGAAGCCATCTCCTTTCAGCTTGACGAAGTTGAATTCTTAGCAGTCATAAAAAGTCATACATCACGAGGAGTGTTCAAATATGAATGCATCTAAGCACCTAAAATTTGGTTCTTCATCGGTTTCACTTAAAGCTTTATTTTTGTATCCTCAAAGCATTCACCTCCAACAGATATACAAAGCTTCTGTCTCTGCTCGATCCAATCTTTGGAGGCATTTTTATGGTCTTTTTTAGGTATACTTTGAAGACACTGGAATATTGCAGAAACGAAGTGTTTGCGCTGAATAAATTTTCGACCTGAAAGGTATTTATTTAGCTTTGAAAACAAAAAGAAGTCACAAGGGGTAAGGTCAGGTGAATACAACGACTTTTAAGTGCTTAGATGCATTCATATTAAACACTTCTCGTACTTGGTTGGAGTATATGGAAGTTTTACACACCATAAAGGAAAAAAAATGTGGGTAAAGGAGAAAATGCTGGTAACCAGCATTTTCTCCTTTTCCCACATTATTTTCTATCCCTTCAGAAACAAATTTCATAATTTGAAAGACATTCGTTTTGTCGTCTGAAATTTGTCGACATTTTTTTTTTAACAAAAGATAGATAGGTAGTTCACGTGAGTCTTGACCTTTAGTCTAATTTTCCTGTTGGGGCCGAAAATCACAACATACGCCATTGTATGCGTATCATATACTTGATAATCAGTGTATAAGTAAATGTTGTCACATTTTGACTTTTCATCTGACAGAACCGACACCATGTACCAAGTCATCAAGTCATCCATGTAACAAGTCATCATGTTTCACTGTTTACAAAATGGTAATTGTTTGTTAACTAAGAAGACCCTTATCAAAAGATAACAAAGGATCGAACCTGTTCGGTTCGAAAAGTCTAGGTCAGAATCTGTCGAGCCTGTTTAGGTAAACCTTCTTCGTGACCTCGAGTAGGCATGAGCTCTCATGGCAACTTCTGTAAAAACCTTGTTAGCTACACTATTTTGTGCACAGGCAGACAGATGGATAGAGAGAGGTGTAAACTGGAATAGTTTAACAAATACACCTACATTTTATTATGTTAGCAGGAATGGGAATAAAGAAGACAAAGATAAATGAAATCCTACCTGCACAACATTCACAAGTAGCAATGATGCTTAGATCATCATTCACGGACATAAGCAGACGAGGTTCTGTCTTACTGACGCCACAAGTTCCAGAACAATAGGTGAAAACATGTTCTTTCTCTGATATACAGTTTCCGGCCACCAATTTCCTCTTTGGGGTTACTTTTAAACTACACTTATCTGCGGCATCTGAAACAAGTATCAAACCACATAATCATATCATTAAAGACACGAAATGAAATCATTTAAGATTCAAATTAAGAACCGTTTTATATACATTAACCAATAAAGCAATACATAAATCAACATCCACATTATCCAGTTGGGAGAGAAGACATAAACATTGCAACACCGAAGGTGTTTCTGCCTGAACATTTTACAGAATATCGGACCAGGCATATCAGAGATCACACCGCAAATATGTACAGTCTAATCTTGATCTACACTGTCCTAAAAAGGCAGTCTGATTTTAATATATATTGGTAGTTATACTCTGCGCTAAAAGATTAATAATGAAAATGAAATAATAATATAGGAGGGTTGGTCCTAAAGATTGTTGATTTTTTTTAACTCTTTTACAGAATCTGTGCGACATTTTTTGACATTTTCTTCAAAGAGTACCCTATTTATGTCTGTTTACTTTAAATATCATGGTGGAGGCACTGTACGTTCGTATTTATACTGCAAGCCATAAAGTAATACCAGCTGCTTAGCGTACAATTTACAGCAGAAATTTACGATGGCCTAACCACACATCTGTTTCTAGTTAATTTTTTCTATGGGCAACATCATGCGATTGAAAAGTCTTTTTCATTTATTTTGCAATTCGTCAGTACACGGTAAATGTAAGAACCTCATATATTTACTTCTTAAGCTTTTCAGGTCAAATATAATTTTTATCTGATAGTTAACCCTTATCCTGCAAGTTCAATGAAAAGGTCAGTTTCGTTCATGAAGAAATTCCAAACATTGCAATATCAAACCTTTCTAGAAGTAAAGACATATCCACATATGCATGTATTGACTATTCTAATCGTGATCAATGTTGTCTGCAAAAAAACCTAAATTTGTTGTTTTGTTTTACCGGGAAAAACAATGACTAGAAACGCTATTATGCAAACGAAAAAAAGCATTACCATCAGCAGATTTACACTTGGGACAGCATTGGTCTTCATCGTAGCTGAGAGTCTCAAACGGCTATATTAAAGAAATACAAATGAGTCATGCTCTGTGAAAAGGGGATTTAATATATCTGCAAAAAGTATCAATCCATGTTGGCCTGCTCAGTCGGCCTGAATCGCAATTTTTGCCTTTTGTCAATTTCCGGTATGTTAAAGGACCTGTCTACCGGGTGTGTGAAGTTGGCAGTAAGTTCGACAATCGAAGTTCGATATTCAATGTACAAGTGAATATGCTATTAAGTTGAATTTCATGCAGCAGTAGATTCGGTATTTTTATCAAACTCAAGATACAGTTACGAATAACAACGAATAACGATTTGAATATTGAAATGAATTTCATACCAGCAGTAAATTCTCGAGTTTTTTTTTTTGTATGGCATGCAGATGATGTATGATCTCGAATATAGATTTGAATATCGAAATTAATTTCAGGCTAGCAGCAGATTTGCCAAGATTTCCATATGGGCATGTATATATTTATGAAATTGAATGTCGATTTGAATGTCGAACTGAATTTCATGCTAGCAGCAGATTCGCAAAGGTTTCTATATAGGCATGTAGATGTTGTATGAAATCGAATTTAGATTTGAATATCAAACTGAATTTCATGCTAGCAGCAGATTCGATAGAATTTCTATATGGGCATGTAGATGATATATAAAATCCAATGAAGATTTAAATGTCGATCTGAATTTCATGTTAGCAGCAGATTCGGAAAGATTTCTATGTTGAGACAGATATCGTATGAAATTCAAGGTAGGTTTGATTATCGAACCGAATTTCATGCTAGCTGCAGATTTGCTAGAATTCCTTTATGGGCTTGTAGATGGAGTATAATATCGAATGCAGATCTGAATATCGAACTGAATTTCATGCTAGCAGCAGATTCACCAAAATTGCTGTATGGCCATGTAGATGGTGTATGGTATCGAATATAGATTTAAATATCGAACCGAATTTCATGCTAGCAGCAGATCCGCTGAGATTTCTGCATGGGCATGTAGATGGTGTATAATATCGAATGTAGATCTGAATATCGATCTGAATTTCATGCGAGCAGCAGATTCGGAAAAATTTGCTAAATGGGCATGTACATGGTGTTTGATATCGAATATAGATTTCAATATCGAACCGAACGTAATGCTAGCAGCAGATTCTCTGGAATTTCTTTATGGATTTTTAGATGGTGTATGATATCGAATATAGATTTAAATATCGAACTGAATTTCATGCTAGCAGCAGATTTGCTAGATTTTCTATATGGACATGTAGATAATTATGAAATCGAATGTAGATTTTAATATCGAAATGAAGTCCATCCTTACAGAAAATTCGCGAGAATGTCCTTTATGGGCTTGTAGATGGTGTATAATATCGAATGTAGATCTGAATATCGAAATGAATTTCATGCTAGCAGCAGATTCACCAAAAGTGCTGTATAGGAATGTACATGTTGTATGATATGGAATACAGATTTGAATATCGAACTGAATTTCATGCTAGCAGCAGATTCGCTAGAATTTATTAATGGGATTGTAGATGGTAATATCGAATGTAGATCTGAATATCGAACAGATTTCATGCTAGCAGCAGATGCACCAAAATTGCTGTATGTACATATAGATGGTGTATGATATCAAATACAGATTTGAGTATCAAACTGAACTTCATGCAAGCAGCAGATTTGCAAGAATTTCTAAATGGGCATGTAGATTATGTATGATATCGAATGTAGATCTTTATACAGTACTAGCTTTCATGCAAGCAGTTAATTCGACAAAATTTCTATATGGGCATGTAGATGTTGTATGCAATCCAATGTAGATTTGAATTTCGAACTGAATTTCATGTTTGCAGCAGATTCACTAGAATTTCTATATTGGCAGATTTGTGTTGTATAAAATCGAATGTAGATATGCATATCGAACTGAATTTCATGCTAGCAGAAGATTCGCTAGAATTTCGTTTTTGGCATATAGATGATGTATGCTATCAAATACTGATTTGAATATCGAATTGAATTGCATGCTTGCAGCACATTCGCCAAGATATCTATATTGACACGTATACATGTGATGTATGAAATTAAATGTAGATTTGAATAACGAAAGGAATTCCATGCTAGCAGCAGATTCGCTAGAATTTCTCAATGGGCTTGTAGACAGTGTATAATATCGAATGTAGATTTGAAAATCGAACTGAATTTTATCCTAGCAGCAGATTCGCAAAGATTTCTATATTCGTATGTAGATAGTATATTATATAGAATGTAGATATAAATATCGAATTGAATTTCATGCTAGCAACAAATTCGCTAGAGGTTCTTTATGCTCTTGCAGAGGGTTTATAATATCGAATCTAGATTTGACATACATCACATGTATACATGCCAATATAGATGTGTTGGCGAATCGGCTACAAGCATGAAATTCAATTCGATATTCAAATCTACGTTTGATAGCATACTTTATGACCAAAATGAAATTCTAGCGAATCTTCTGCTAGCATGAAATTCAGTTCGATATTCATATCTACATTCGATTTCAGACAACATTAATCTGCCAATATGGACATTTTAGCGAATTTGCTGCTAGCATGACATTCAGTTCGATATTTAAATTTACACTGGATTCCATACAACATCTACATGCCTATATAGAAATCTTGTCGAATTTGCTGCTAGCACGAAATTCGCTTCGATATTCAGATCATACATTATTTACATGCCCATATAGAAACTTCTAGCAAATCTGCTACTAGCATGAAATTCAGTTCGATATTTAAATCTATATCGATATCATACACCATCTACATGCCCATACAGCAAATTTGGTGAATCTGCTGCTAGCGTGAAATTCAGTTCGATATTCAGATCTACATTCGATATTATATACCATCCAAAAGCCCATAACGAAATTCTAGCGAATATTCTTCTAGCATGAAATTCAGATCGAGATTCAAATCTATATTCGATATCATACAACGTCTACATGCCCATTTAGCAATTTTGTCGAATGTGCTGCTAGCATGAAATTCAGTTCGATATTCAGATCTACATTCGATATTATACACAATCTACAAGCTTATAAAGAAATTATAACGAATCTGCTGCTAGCATGAAATTCAGTTCGATATTCAAATCTAAAATCGATATCATACACCATCTACATGCCCGTACAGCACTTTTGGTGAATCTGCTGCTAGCATGAAATTGAGTTCGATATTCAGATCTACATTCGATATTATATACCATCTACATCCCATAAAGAAATTCTAGCGAATCTGCTGCTAGCATGAAATTCAGTTCGATATTTAAATCTATATTTGATATCATACACCATCTACATGCCCATTTAACGATTTTGTCCAAACTGCTGCTAGCATGAAATTCAGTTCGATATTCAGATCTACATTCGATATTATACACCATCTACAAGCCCATAAGGGAAATTCTAGCGAATGTGCTGCTAGCATGAAATTCATTTCGATATTCAAATCTACATTCGATATTATACACCATCTACAAGCCCATATAAAAATTCTAACGAATCTACTGCCAGCATAAAATTCAATTCGACATTCAAGTCTGTATTCTATATCGTACACCGTCTATATGTCCATTTAGCATTTTTTTCGAATCTGCTGGTAGCATGAAATTCGGTTCGATATTCAGATCTACATTCGATATTATACACCATCTACAAGCCCATAAAGAAATTCTAGCGAATCTGCTGCTAGCTGGAAATTCAGTTCGATATTCA
Organism: Tridacna gigas; assembly: GCA_945859785.2. NCBI lineage: Eukaryota > Metazoa > Mollusca > Bivalvia > Cardiida > Cardiidae > Tridacna > Tridacna gigas. Next base: position 41,646,595 of record OX244035.2, on the reverse strand, counting down.
AATCTACATTCGATATTATACACCATCCAAAAGCCCATAACGAAATTCTAGCGAATATTCTGCTAGCATGAAACTCAGTTCGATATTCAAATCTATTTCGATATAATACAGCATCTACATGCCCATTTAGCATTTTTGTCGAGTCTGCTGCTAGCATGAAATTCAGTTCGATATTCAGATCTACATTCGATCTACAAGCACATAAGGAAATTATAACAAATCTGCTTCTAGCAATGAATTCAGTTCGATATTCAAATCTATATTTGACATCATACACCATCTACATGCCCATACAGCAATTTTGTTGAATCTCCTGCTAGCATGAAATTGATTTCGATATTCAGATCTACATTGGATATTATATACCATCTACAAGCCCATAAATAATTCTAGCGAATCTGCTGCTAGCTGGAAATTCAGTTCTATATTGATATCTACATTCTATGTTAAACAGCATCTACATGCCTATATAGAAATCTTTGTGAATCTGCTGCTAGCATGAAATTCAGTTCAACATTCAAATCTACATTCGATTTCATACATATCTACATGCTCATATGAAAACCTTAGCAAACCTGCTGCTAGCTTGAAATTCATTTCGATATTCAAATCCATATTCGAGATCATACATCATCTGCATGCCCATACAAAAGAAACCACGTGAATTTACTGCTCGCATGAAATTCATTTCGATATTCAAATCGTTATTCCTTGTTATACGTAACTGTCCCTTGAGTTTGACAAAAATAACAAATCTACTGCTGCATGAAATTCAACTTAACAGCATATTCATTTCTACATTGAATATCGAACTCCGATTGTCGAACTTACTGCAACTTCACACACCGCTGTCTACCTCATGATTTACTACGTTGTTAGACACATTACATTCTTATATGATGACTTTCTAGGTAAAATGCATCGCGGAGATGCATTTAAACCCCTTTTTGCTGGAGCGCCGCTTAAATTCAAGGACATTTTTAAAAGAATGAAGTATCCCTTAATATTTTGCAATCATGGACTTTTGATAATAACAAAGACTTTGTCGTCTGCAACATGTTTTCCATCAAAGAGTCTCTTCGTTTGCATTCAGGTCGTATTTTTAGATTTCTATAAATATCATTTATCTACTGGAACCGAAGGAATGAATTGAATTGTACGTGCAACATTAAGACCATATCTTACAATTCCTTGGAATTCGTTTCCTTGAAAAAAACCTTAAAAAAAATAGTATACAGAGATACATAGATAATTTCACGACACCTGCACATTATCTTTTGTTCGTCTGGTTGTATTTAATGACCTAAGATCACAGTGTCAGCTTAGGCTTTCACATCGAAAGAATTTTTTTCTCTCTTTTTTTTTTTAAACCCTTATCTATGAGCCGAATAAAAAAAAAAAAAAAAGCAGTTCATCCTAAAAGTTAGAAAACTTAAACTTACCTGACATTCTGGAATCTCACAAATCCTCCTGTCATGGAATTTTCCCGAAATACACACATATTCATAACAAGAGTCTTCTTCACTGGGGTAAGATTCGCCATTCTTTAAATATATAAAACATGCGTTTGCAATGTATTTTGATATAAAGATGCAATATTCAAAACAAAGACATTTACGATATCTTGTTCAGCAATTCTCCATGGAAACTTTTTTGCAGTGCAGTTTGTCTCCTGATGTCTTTCACTTAAAGCTTGGTATTTAACTCTCAAATCGTCCTTATAGAAGCACTTACAGGTAACAAATTAAAGGTGGTCACCAGCATATCTCTTTTAACCACGGAACTTTCTATAGACTTCGCAAAAAGTGAAAATATCATAGTCATAAACAACTAAATACGCAATATCGGGATTTTTGTAAAAAAAGAAAACGTCAATAGCTCACAAAACACGTAACGACATTTGAAAAGTGCTTATATGCCCTTAGATGGATGGTCAAATAAATGGATGTTTTCGTGCTTTCAAAAGATCAGCAACACTATAATTGTAAAGGGTTTTGAAAGAATATTCGATGAAAACATAGGCAGTGTCGATCAAAAATTAGACTGGAAATTTGGTGCTGTAAAATTCTGATCTACATGCAAAACTGTGCCCAAAACTAAGACTGATCTTGACAAACGTAGTAGGAAGTGTCGATCAAATATTAAACTGGAAGTTCGGTGAAAAAAATCCTGATCTACATGCAAACTGTGCTCAAAACTCAGTCTGATCTTGACAAACGTTGTCTGCAAAAAATGTTCAGCACTCTAGAGGTTGGAATTGATGTTTTCGATTCAAGTCAGACAAACCAGAAAAGACTGACTGCCTGAGAAAAAATGTGATGTACACATCCGTGCCGAAGACGGACAGAAAGACAGGTTAGTGGTCATGTAATAAATCTGTTCATGTAGAAATTGAAAATGATAATTCAGCTTTAAAAAAATCACCAATCAAACAAACATGCAATAAATGACATCTTCACGAACATTAATCTGCCTATAGATGACAGAGGGCTCTACCTGGTATGTTGTGTTATCATCGTCACGTATACATTCATGACAGCGTTCTGGAGGCACACATTCCCCATCCTTGAGGAAGTAGTTAGGTTCACACTTACAGCCATACATCTGCTCTTCACAACTGTCTGGGTTAGGGACACCATACAGCACCTCCTCACATGTATGTGCTTCACATTTATAATACAGTGTGTATTCTGCGTTCTCGACACATTGCACTAGCGAAGGTGAAAAAAGAAATAAACAAAACAACCGTAGCAACGCCGAATTTATAAAATAGACCTCTTTTATTAGGAAAAACAGCGGATATGTCACAATATTTAGGTTGTTATGGCGAGAATATGTGACAAAACAGCAGTGTAGATTCAAGATCATATTTCCACGTCCGTTTTCACAGGAACAACATAAGTTATGTTATACCTAGCCTTTTACCAAATTACAAAATTTGGAATCGACCAAATTGACAGCATTTGCAGAAAACAAAACAAAATCAATGTGCTCAAATAACGATTTCTGTCTTTGATAGGGTAGAAGACATTGTGGCAAAAGGAGAATATCCTGGTTACCAGCATCTTCTCCTTTTCAAAAAAAAAAAAAACAAAAAAAAAAAACTGTTTTCAAAAGCCTTCTTCTTCAGGGTTGTTAATACTCGGGTATCGATTAATCTTTTTCTGCGCTAATTCTTTGGCCCGGGTTTCCCATCCAAATGTCAGGGAGATACTTTTAATATCGAGTGCACAGAACTAGCCTTGCCGGTTTACAGGCCTTTTCACTTATGTTCTTTGGTGCCCATTTCCTCGGTGTAAGTAAAACAGTTTTTCCAAGTAGAAACCTTTGCGATTCTGTACAACATTTGGAGGCAGGGGTTGCATGATGTCAAGTACTGTATTGCATATAGGTATTGCTTCACTCTCTATCTGTCCAAAATCTCTTTACATGTAGTTTTAGTGTCTTGAATTAACAAAAACAAACGCTGTTTCATATAGAATTGTTTTCACCCTTTACCGAACAACAAAGTTTTAGACTTTCCCAAATTGAAAGCTTTTGCAGAAAACAAATAACTGTGACTGAAAAATAGAAATACGCTTTTGGAAGAGAAGAAAACTTTGCGGGAAAGAGGAGAAAATGCTGGTTACCACCATTTTCTTCTTTTCCCACAATGTTTTCAAAAGGCCTCTAACCCAGGCAATTGATAACCCTGGATTATTTGGTAAAGGGTTTAAGTACCCAGGGGATTTCATTTTTTGTTAAGATAGTCAAATTCTACGTGTACTGAATAGGTTGATAATTATTCATTTCTACATTATACCCCGAGCTATTATGTTGTACATTTCTGGATAAGATGAAATCTATTCTGGTTTAATTATATATATTCTTCTCCCCATAAAACGCTTGAACTCCTTTCCAAACTCCTTTCCGTCTATAACTGATAGAATACATGTCTGTAAAAAAAAAGGATAGAGAAAATGCTGTATACCGTATTTTCAACAGTTCCATCATTGTTTTCAAAAATGTTTCTGTCAGGTAGTTTAAACACGGGATTGTTTGTCTGGTAAGGTAAAGTGGAGGTAAGTACTTATGAGCCATGCTCTGTGTAAAGGGAGTTTAAGGTGTCTGCAAAACGTATCGACCCATATCAGCCTACGCAGTCCGGTCAGGCTGACCCGGGTTGAGACATTTTGCAATTGGTTAATTCTTTGCATGTCAATGGACCTGTCTACCCCATGATTAAGTCATTTATAGACAAAACAGATTCTACAGATCCATAATTATATAATGACTTGCTTGGTGCAATGCATCACGGAGATGCATTAAACTCCCCTTTTGTAAGGGTATGGCTGTTACACGTACCACATGGCTCCTCATTACAGGACACTGTTTCAGTGAGATTAAGCTGATCACAATCACCGCTATCCACCAATATCTCTCTGGTCCTGTTCTGTACTCCACCATCACATAAAGCCGAGCAGTTCCCGAAATCAGACCATTCGGATACTTCACAGGTTACTGTCAAAATCAAAAAGACACATGAAATAAATTTTCAAAAAACTCGAAAACCTCACAGATACTATCAAATTAAAGGACAATTCTGTGTGTCACATCTGATTATTTTTTCTTTCAAGAAACAAACAGTGTACAAATCTTGGTCATATCAAAGCGACAGCTTACTTATTCAAGTATTTTGTGGTTTCATCTACCTTGGCTGAAATTCTGAATCGACCTGTCTGACGACATTTCTCGTGGAAGATTCAGAGCCTCAGGTGAATATCAAAGCCAGCACACCCATATCACTAATTCTGTACCTTGACTACTAACGCACTAAAAACCCTTTGTTCTCCACCTATACTTGTCAAAACTGTGGAATAAAAACATACTTATCAAAATTGGTGAACAAGAAAATGAACAGATCCAATCAAACTTGTTGCTAAGGTCATACTTACCATTACAAGGGTCCGTATTGCACGGTTGTTCTTCTGCCAGTATGGTGTTGTTGCACTCTTCTCTATGTTCATCATTTTCATCAACGAAAGATCTTGTTCTATTCTGGTTACCTCCATCACATATCTCTGTGCATTCAGACCAGTCCGACCACGTACCAACATCACAACCTATTTCATTATTTGATTTTTGACACATTGATAAGAATTGAATGCTTTATCATATTACAGTCAACCACTACGATACCATCTAGAGGTGATAAACCATTCTCTTTCAGCAAATGGTCTTTTGGTGAATGGCTAGTTAAACTAATGACAGACGAGATGTAGAATCAAAACAACAGTCTCTATTAGCAATGGGTTGCACTATACAAGTGGTCTTTAAGACATGTTCAACTTTTTTTTTTTTTGTCCTGTCAGATATTACCCCGCTAAAGAATTCAAATGGACATTTTCACTGCGACTATAAAGACTAATATTTTTTATGTCAAGGCATCATTCTGGCCAGACTATCTCAGAGGAAAGATCTAAGAACACTCTCCGCATTCCATGTAATTTTATCTTGCAATCGACGATCAAAATCACACGTTATGCATCCGGTATGTTAAACTATGAAACAGAGTTGATTTATAGTGTAATTTCTTCTCCCCTTTCTCTTACTATCAGAAAAGTATCAACAGTAACCTGCCCACCCACTGCTCCAAAAAGAAACAAGAAATTTCTTTAAAAAAAATGAAAAGGTAGACGGAGTGACATTGCCAGCAAATAGGCATGCAGGGGCCCTTAGAATAACCATTTCCATATTTTTGCCAATCACATATTACTATTTATTCATTTGAATATATCAATACCAAACAGGAGGTCAAGAGCCAGCACATTCCCTTACTGCCAAAAAATATGAGCCATGCTCTGTGAAAAGGACGCTTAATGCATCTGCGAAAAGTATTGACCAAGGTCAGCTTGCATAGTCAGCGCAGGTTGACCTGGGCCGAAACTTTTCGCTATTGGTCAATTTTCTGTATGTGTCAAAGGACCATTCTAATTCATGATCGGGTGGTTGTTAGACAAAATGGATTTCAAGGATTTAAAATTATGTGATATCTTGCTTGGTACAGCGTATCACAGAGATTAAGCCCTCTTTTGCCAGAGCATGGCTCAATTATACCTATGTCTGCTGATGAGTCAAAGGCGAAGCAAATTACACATTTTGAAACTTACAGCTGATGTCGTCATTACATGGCAGCTCTTCCATGGGATCTCCTTCACAGCTGTCCCCTCCACACTGAGGAACCGGCGTATTACAGGCCCTGAACCGTCTCTTCACCCCACCCTGACAATCAGCATCACAGTCGGACCAAGTTGTCCAGCTTCCCCAACCTCCATCCTCTGTAAAAACAGGCTTTTAAAACATTGTGGAAAAACAGGGAGAAAATGCTGGCAACCAGCATTTTCTCTTTTTACCCACTATGTTTTCCTTTATTTCTAAGACAAAAACTATATTAAATTTGTTGTCTGGAAATATTTTTAATTTGGACAAGTGTGATAATTAAGCTTTCGTCTGGAAACTTAGGGGTCCTGCGTGGCCCTGGGTTCGAGCATCACTAGACGCACTGGGCTTTTCGTGGGAGTGTCCTTAGGCAAGGCACTTCAAGGCCCTAGCCTAGTACTGATGAAACCAAGGACATACTAAATGTGTGAGCTGTCATCGTGGTACGACTGAAATAACATTGAAAGCAGAGTTAAACACCATTCCATCGTCTGGTAAGTTAACATACATGTACATGTACCATTACCTGTGGACGATTTGTTTTGCAGCAGAAAAAGAGAAGCACCAGGCTTTCTCACTTTGTCACAGTTCTTTGTATGTGCTCCTGTTTAACCTTATCCTGTTAAATAAGTGAAATGACACTTTCAAGCCGATCGAAGACCCATAAAATTGTTATTTTCAAAGTTATTTTTATGGGGAAAAATATCTCCTTATCGGACAGCGTAGATCCAAGATCAGACTACACGTTCTGTGCAGTCTGATCTTGCTCTAGACTGTCCGCAAAAGGTCCTTGAGTCGCGCTTAGCAGCCTTTGGGTTAAAATATAATCTCATGTTGATTTCCCATATTTCCTGAAGACCCTCTAAAAAAAAAAGGCCTTCTGCTGCAAATTTGGCTCAGATGACATTAAGCTGGAACATTAAATACTACAAATTTTATCCCCAAGATGTTGAGGGGAAATTGAGGTGTTTTAACAGAATGTGTCTATTTAGATCAGACTGCTTAGAAAAAACAGACTGATCTTTGATCTACGCCATCTCAGATTTGATGGGGCACCTTTAACAAGACAGCATAGATTTTATGGTAGTCATGTACGTCCTACAAACACAAGCCCGTCCTAGTTAATCCTTATCCTTCCGTTTTCTTGATCCAATATGATTTTTGCAGAGAGTGTAAAGCAAGATCAGCCTGCTCATACGTACACTCTGACCTGATCTTGCTCTACACTGTCTGCAGTTTTATAAGTGGTTTTGGTCATATAAACCTAGCTTAATGCCAATTTACTTAGCGAAGTCTATTTACGCAATCGTCAACAAATTAAATTAGGCAGGACAAAGATCAAATATCAGGGATGCGAGATAAGATGGTGAAAATCATGCAGAGATCTTGTTTGAATAGCAAATAAGTTATCACCCATGTCTTTCTGCCACATTCTCACCCTATAAGTAATAGTCATAACCTTTGCAACATCATTTAAAACTTTTTTATTTTTTATTTTTTTTCTTTTTCTCATATCTTTTTTAAGAGATTACTGAGGAACATTTATGCGATAAAATGGCAAGTTTTACCTATGGCTTCCTGTTTGGGATAGCACTCTTTTCCACCGATTACTGCCAGTTTTTCACAGTAGCTGAAAAGATAGAAACATGGACATAAGGTAAAAAAAAAATTGTAACAACGTCCATTAAAGGAGAAATCAAGATATTAGTCAAAGCAACTAGTATATGAACCATGCTCTTTAAAAAGGGGACTTGATGCATCTCCGTAATGCATGCTACCAATCAAATCATCACAGTATTATACATCCCTAAACTCCATTTTGTGTAACAACCTACTGAATTATGAGGTAGACTGGTCCTTTGATATGCAGAAAATTGATCAAAAGCAAAAAGTTTTGGCCTAGGTCAGCCTGCGCAGACTGCGCAAGCTGACCTGGTCGATACTTTTGGCAGTTACATCAAACCCCCTTTTCAGACAGCATGGCTCATATGTATTGTAATCATTACACGGTTCCTACATATCATTTATGCTCCTAATGGGTTAGGAGGCTATATCAAGTCGTCTTCATGAAATGTAAACTATCATTTTTTTTTTCAGAAATAGCCAAACAACAGCTTTTTTTTTTTAATAGCCAGATACATGTACTTTGATGGTTCCTTAAACCCCGAAAACTGTCAAAATTCGGTCTATTTCGTATGTCCATTTTTCTGAATTAATTTCAAATCGTAACCATTCTTTCAACAATTGAAAATTTAAAACAGTTGAAGAATAGCCATGAAACTTTAAGATATTCTATGTTAGGTACTTTAACCCTTTCAGCTCCATAGGCGAAAACAGGGACTTTTGCGGACGGCATAGATCAAAATCAGACTGCACAGAACGTGCAGTCTTATCTTTGATCTATGCCCTCCGCTTGTTTGGTCAAGCCTATAGGATATAAATCTTCCAGAGACTCAGTGGATTGTATTTACAGCCATCAAAAGAAGCCAAGTTTGCTTATTTGGCGCCGAAAGAGTTAAAGCGAATACATATTACGCAACGGTTTAAGCTTTATCCCGCTCTATGGGGAAACTTTTACACCGATAGTAAAAACCACGATTTTGCTATTTCAAAGGTACTTTTTTGTGAAAAAGATATCTCCTTATCGGACAGTGTAGACCAAAGATCAGACTGCACGTTCTGTGCAGTCTGATCTTGATCTACACTGTCCGTAAAAGGTCCTTGAGTCACGCTTAGCAGCCTAAGGATTAAAACTTTCGAAATGTATTCAAGAAACTCATGCAAGTATTAACATTTTATGCTGAGGGAAACATACTGTCCCTTTCGTGGAAAGTTTAGGTCAACATCGGACGGCACAGCATGGCATTTTCGGACTAGGGTAGTCGTTAACTCTTCAGCAAACAACCCAATGCTTTAACAGCCCCTGAACAGTGCTTCAGGAAACATTGTGGAGAAACAAGAAAATGAAAGTAACCAGCATTTCATCATTTTACGACAATGGATTTCGCTCTTTCAGAAACAAAGCCCATCATTTAATCTACACTTGATCTGTGTTCTAGAAAAGCTTTCAATGTGAGCAAGCTTTAAGTTTGGTCGTCTTGTACAGCGTTTAATTTCAATTATTTGGTTTCTTGTTGGGCCATTGAAGTTTTCACCGAACCGTGAGTGCAAACGATTTAGGCACCTATGGCTTGTGAGAACAAAAAGCTTTATCAAATGGAAAAATCCCCCAAATATTTTTTCTCCATTTGTCACTGTGTTTCTTTGTAGTCCCTTAAGAAAAAAAAATGTATCAAACACTCTATTATTTCATATGCTAATAAATTTGAGTTGCCAAAATATCTTGTATTGGGCAACATCAAAACAGATTGAATTGAGCAATAGATTAAGTTTAACCGTACCAAATTTCACACAGTGACTCTGAGATGACATCGCCCAATGCATATTCCGTTCCACCTACAATACAGACAGGCGGGCATTCACCACTAAAACATGGCTCCTCCTCCTCTAGCTCGTTTGAGCTACAACCGACTCCGTGCACATCAGTTCTATCAACAGAAAAAGTAAAGGCGATTTAAATCATGCTTAACCCTTTAGCAAACGACACAATTTTAGACCAGTCCAAATTGAAAGCCTTTGCAGACGAAGACTTGAACGTGACTCAGATGATGTTATTTGTTTTTGAAAGGGTTGAAAATGTTGTGGGAAAAGGAGAAAATGCTGGTTACCAGCATTTCTCCTTTTCCCACAATGTTTTCAAAAACCACTTTCCTCGGAGTCTTTATAACTCAGAATTGTGTGGCAAAGGGTTAAACTCCCTGTCAAGATCTATCAAAAACTTTTTTTTAAAGCATTGCGACAAAATATGATATACAGAAAAAGATGGAAAATATACGAGATATGCTTTTTAAAAAAGGGTCTTTTATGCATCTGCAAAAAAGTAACGACGTATGCCAGCCTACGCAGTTCACATAGGCTGATACGGGTCGAAACATTTTGTTATTGGTCAATTGTCTGCATGTCCGGGGACCATTCTACCTCATGACTAAGTCGGTTGTTTGACAAAATGGATTTAATGGATCCATAATTATGAACCGCTAGGTATAAATCATTACTATTATACATTGGACCCCATTTTGCCAGAGCGTCGCTCAGATACAAGAAAAAAAAAAAAAGTTTTATCATCAATTGCATTACCTGCCTAATCAAACACCGTATGCAAATTATCGAAATAGTGCATTAACCCTTATCCTACTGAATAAGTTAAATAAAACTTGGAAGCCGATAGTAAAAACCCTAATGATGTTATTTCAAATTTATTTTCATGAGGAAAATATCTCTTTGTCGGACAGAGTAGATCCAAAATCAGACCGATCTGTCTGACCTTCATCTAAACTGTCCGCAAAAGGGCAAAAAAGGGGAATAATAGCTACGCGACAACCGTTATTACTATTTTTAATCACTCTATGACACTCTTTGTGACAATATGCAATATTTGAAATTTTGTGTAAGAACATAACAGACAGAAAGAAAGGAACAATAGATACATAGAAAACTGTTACCTTCAATTTTCATTACCAAATAAAACTTTAAGTAAAATGCAACTTATTGAAATACAGTGGAAGAATACATTATATACATAATAATCTGCATGGAAAACAGACATACGCAGAAAAGTTGTCATTCTTTTTCATTGATCAGTTTTAATTAGTAAATGAAAAACTTCATTAGAAGTGTCAAGCAAAAAATCTGTTTATTTTCTGGTTTGTGAAAAATAAGTATGAATGCTATGTGGCATGCATCATGAAACTGCAAGTACATTTCTAGTTAACAAATACAGTTTACTTAATTATTGATACATGTATTTATGCAAACTGGCCAAAAGATATGTCGTCTTTTTGATAGATTGTTCTTGCAACAATTACATTAGGAAACAAGTGCACAGCGTGCGGGTTTCAACCCTTGGCTGCAGTTATTTTATTTTCGATGAAAATTCACAGTCGACAAAGGGGCATAACGGTGTCAAAAATATCTGCCCTAGCTGTATGGGTTCCCCTTTTGACGGTGAACAACTCCATGTTTAAAGTGTTTATCTTCCGTACTCACAGAAATATTATAATTTCTTTTTCACGACAACGACGCAGACAATGACCTGGCCAGGGCTATGACAATGCCTCGACGTTTTCTTCGAAAGCAGCAGGGATAAAAATGTAAAACTAATTAATGCTTCAGACCAGTAAACGTCCTTTTGAGACAAAACATCTTGAAAAACAGGTTAAATTCGCGGTACATTTTCACAAAATGAACTGTTCTTACTTTCATTTCAGTATGTGCATGAATAATACTGTTGAATATCCTGTATGTTTTTTCTAACTGTCCCTAATCAGAGACAGACAACTTTGTTTGACAGGGATACAGCTACTTACCTGTATCTGTATCTACGACCTTCACCACATTCCGACAAGCAAGCCGACCATTCGCCCCAAGTGCCGGTCTCGCAGCCTTAAAAATAACAAACCATATCTGATCATATTATTCTCTTAACCAGTATGCTGCTGTTTCATCAATTGACTGATTGGTGTTTTATGCCTCTGTCAACATTGAAACGGTCAGATCACGGCGACAGCACAAACATGCTGATACTTGATACTTAACTCTTATCCTGCTAAATAAATTAGAGAGAACTTTCAAATCTATAGCGAAAACCCTAATATTCTTATTTCAAACTTATTTCTTTTGAGAAAAATATCTCCTTATCGGACAGCGTAGATTCAAGATCAGACTGCACAGTCTGATCTTGATCTACACTGTCCGCAAAAGGTCAGTGAATCGCGCTTAGCAGCCTAAGGGTTAACAATCTCTGGTACATCACAAACAGTGTGAAATAAACAAAAACAATTAATGAGTTTTTATCGTTTTTGTTCAATATTATCTGTTACTTAACTACCTTCTACGCCACTATCTTATGTTTGCATAAATCACCACACGGTCACATTTTCTTTTTATCCAATGAAGTTATATTTTTGGAAACACTTTTGGCGAAAAATAAAATTGTTTCCTAAATGTGCATGTACAATCAGCAATTACTTAAACGCTAAACACAAAAAATCACTCAGTATTTTTCTTTCTTTTATGCAATTCTCTATGTCATTAACCGAAGTTGTGTAATGACAAGCATGTGGTAACATTATATTCCAAGTAGCATAACAACGATGTTATATAAAATAGATACCCAAGTCATTTAACGAAAGGAAGTGGGACTATCACGCACACAGTGTTAAAGAAAGAAGTTTGTTCATTAGATATTTCCCCTAAATCAAACACACACGCCTATCAAGTCCCATGCTTTCATTCTATTTAAAGAACATTGCAAATAAAACAACTTACAGTCTTCTATCAATGTGCAGTTCATAGATCCATCATATTCACATTTGCTGAAATTAAGACAGAAACAAAATCTTGAAATAATTGGCAGTAATTCAACGGACGTACATGATCAAAACCAAAAATAAAGACTGTCTCGATTCTTTACAACTTAATGCCGAGCTTTATCGACCTTAAGGAAGAAGGCTTTTGAAAAAGATGTAGGAAAAGAAAAAAAAAAAAAAATGCTGCTAACCTGCATTTTCTCTTTTTTTTTCCAAAGAAAACTTTCACTATTTGAATCACACCGAGTTTCAGGTCTTTAGATTTTTTCGATTTAGTGTTCTTCTACAAAGGTAATAAAACAGTATTTGTTTGGAACTACAGCCGGGTTGTCTTTTTTCTCATCGAAAAATACAATAGAATACAGACTTTATACCTCTATGTTTTCTTTTCATGATGAAATAATAAAGCCTATATTCAAGAACTAGTCACATTCACAACAATGAATAAGCCCCATGTCAATCTGGAGCTTGGATCTTATAATCTATAAATCTTTTAGTATAAATCACAGAGGAAGTAACATAATATTTGTTTTTGAATAAGTCATAATAATTATAACAGTTTTCATATCTTGATTTGTAAAAAAAAAAAAAAAACTGTCTAGAAAATCTTGAGGAGACCTAATTAAATTCTCCCCAGACCCAAGACAAATGCAGCTTAAATAGTAGAATTTGTCTTAACATGGTTTTAAATAGTTACGCAAAAACAAGACATTGTTGGTTACCAGTGTGTTTTCAAAAGCTTTCTTTCGCGAGTTTGTAAAACATTGGCCTTTTTTCTTTGAACGGGCAAATGGATAAAAATTGTTTTTGCATGATTGTTACGATACAGACCAGATCTCACAAGGTGAGTTCCCTGGTTCTGTTGCCCCAAATGGCACTAGGGTTCCATCTTGCTCTCTGTAACAGGGACAATCTTCCTGGCGAATACACTTTCCTGTATTATCTCTCACCATGCCATCTTTACAGACACACCCGGGTACACATTCAACATCCTCGGATTCGTCACAGAGATGACTGAGACGGAAATCTTTACAAGTGATTGTAGAGCACATGTTAGAACATTCTATATATTCCTCATCCTCGTTGTCACATACATCTGTAACATATAGGGACAGCATGAAGAGGTATAATTATGAAATGCATGCAGCTTGACTATACCTGTTTAACCAGGCCATCCTGTGCCTAATCTATAGAGCAAAAAGCACAACTTCAGTTGTTTTCCATACATTGTGGACCAATATTATAAACCTCAAAACGTTGGCCCCGCAAATCGCAAAATTTGAACCAAAAATCCTTTGACGCTACAGACCCGAACTGACCATTAAATTATTAATACCATCATTATGCAACTTGAATAATTTATCAGTAGCTACCAATTTTTGAATGTGGTGTGCTGAGTATGGATTTGCCCTAAGGTTTGGTTAATGTATATCGACACACAATATAATTCTATTCTTTTTACTTATCAAGTGGTTCTGAGGAAATAGATAAGAAATAGCTTTATGTAGTATTTATACAGTTTGTATCTGACCCTATCCTCCTTTTGAAGTTTTTTTTCCAGTCAGCCAGTATTTCATTGTCTATATTTTTCCTGGTTAAAGTACGTTATATATGTCTTCTCTGGAAAAATTGTTACGAACCTTCGACACATGAATCATGGACACACGAGTCCAGCTCCAAATTATCCCCGTCACATGGTTCACCACTACAGCTGTCAGTAGTGTTGCAATATCGAGTTCGAACTCTCATCCCAGGTATACAGGCAACGTTACTAGTACAGGAACTCCATGGTGTCCAGGCCGACCAAGGTGTAGGCAGTATATCTTGAAGTATGAAAATTCATCCCTTGTTAACGGGTGAAACCAAGTCTTTCTAAATAATCTACACTTCTCTCCTAGTTACTAAAATCCGTAGATGTAGAAAAGGACAGGAAAAATACTTTTGAACCATGATCAGTGAAAAGGGGGCTTAATGCATTTGGGAAAAGTATCGAGCCAGGTCACACGGGTCGAAATTTTTCGCTATCTTTAAATTTCCCGCATTCCAAAGGATAATTCTACCCTATGATTCAGTCGGTTGTTTGTCAAAATGGATTTTATGGATTCATGATTCGGTGATGTCTTGCTTGGTATAATGCACTACGGATACACATTACGCCCCCTTTTGCCAGAACATGGCTCATTAGTCGAATGTAGTGGATAACAATAACATGCAAATGAGCAATTGCGAAAACATATTTCAAGAAACTGCATAGTATTCAAATTACCTTTGAAATTGCAAAGTGTGGATTTTTTACTGTCGGCTTGAAAGGTTAATTTCACTTAGCAGGATAAGAATTAATGGGTATTTGACTGAAAATGATGAATCTAGAGAGTACACATGTTTTTTTGAAGATATGACCCGGTGACCTACTGTTTGATCCGACCTGATCCATTTTCAAACTCATGTGATATACTTAGTGCTTGTATTACTAATAAAGAAATTGCCACATATCATAAAGCACGGTTTCTGAGTCAAGATTTATGAGAGACCTGTGCTTGTCCCGTACCAAGATGCATGAAACCAATTAGATGTTTCATGCAAACAGGGTATATTGCACATGACCACAATGAAACAAAGGAGACGGTGGATCATCTCCAAGCTTATTGAGCTACTTTTGTTCTAGATTTTCTTCATTCATAAAGACAAATCCCACAAAAATATGTACACAAACTAACTTTAGTTTCAGAGGGGAGGAACGTTCGAAGGTCAGCAAAACATTCCGTTTTGAATGGTGTGGAAAAAGAAGGGAAAAAGTGTAATTGTAATAAACAGTCACCCTTGTTCAAGCCAAATTTTCAAAAGCTGTAAACTTCAGAGAATTAGATAGTCGAAGCGTGTAATAGTATTAAACATAGTCATATCTTCCTTCAAAGTGGAACATTTTGATGCCAAGAGGACTGAATTGGATTGATTAGTGTTTTACACCTCTTTTAACATTATTTAAATCATATCATGGTAACAGCTCAGATATTCATGTATCTCCTGGGTTTCACCCGTGGGGCTCTGATTTGATTTGCAAAACGACACTCCCACGATACTAATTCATAAATTAGTATGCCAAGTGGAGAAATAGCAGGCAAGAGATTTTTTTCAAGAATACCTGGACAACATTCTGTATTACAAGTTTCAGATTCGTAGGTCAGCATATCACACGTGACGTCACCAATCACTTCCCGAGTTCTCTCCCTTTTACCATTGTCACATGACTTACTGCAAGAGGACCATTCAGACCACTGTGTATACACACATTCTGTAAATAGTAGTAAAATATGTAACCATGCACTAAACACAGAAGAAAAAAAAAAAAAAAATCAAGCCTGCAACAAAATTAAAGAAATGAAGCGAATGAAACAAGGAAAATGGAAGGAAGGAAATACCTAAAGCTATTTGCCAAGAATGCGACGACATATACAAAGTGTATATGAATGCAATTCAGAATATCTTATTACAAAACAGGTCCAATTAATAATTGAAGTTAACCCTTAGGCTGTTAAACACAATTCAATGACCTTTTTTCGGGCAGTGTTGATAAAGATCAGACTACACAGAAAATGTAGTCTTATCTTGGATCTTCAGGAGATTTTTTTCCCTCAAAAATATATTTGAATTAGCAAAATTTGAGTTTTTATAATTGTCTTGAAATTTTCATGTCACTTATTTAGCAAGCGAAGGATTAATGATATTGTACCGTTTATTTGGATGCAGCAAAAAAGAAAAAAAAAGTCTTGGCCCGTATTCACCAACCATTCTTAAGATCATTTTTAGTCCTATTCTCCAGATTTTTTTTTAAATTTGAAACTAACACAACTTCACAAATCATTTGGTTTAGCCAATCAGAAGATGTGTTACTTTCAAATTGTGAAGATCTTGGAGATTTAAACTAAGAATGATCTAAAGAATGCTGGTGAATACGGACCCTGGTCTTGTTCTAAGTTTGTTTTTTTTTTATGTGAGTTATGCTCCGGCAAAAGCGGGCTTAATGTATCTCTGTGATCCACTATACCAAGCAGGTCTTCATATAACTCTGGATCCGTAAAATCCATTTAGTTTCACAACCGGATGATTCATGAGGTAGGCTGTCCTTAGACATGCAGAAAACTTACCGAGAGCAAAAAGTTTCGGTTCAGGTCAGCCTGCGCAGACTGCGCAGGCTGACCTTGGTCGATGCTTTTTGCAGATGCATAAAGCCCCCTTTTCACAGAGCATGGCTCATGTAAATAGCTGTTCAAGCAAGAACATCTTGGAATTGCAATATTTGGCTTTTGCCTGCTTTTAAGCTACTAAATACATCAAGCTAAAGATTTCCAGTCTATTGTGAAAACCCATTATTTAATATATAAGAATCTTACGATGTCGGACAGTGTAGATCCAAGATCACACTGCACATTTTGTCTGATTTGGATATACACTGTCAGTAAAAGCCCACAGAGTCTTGCTTAGCACCCTTAAGTGCTAAAATGCACATTTTATTTGCTTTATTATACGAAGGGTCGTGCAAATTTAACTGTACCTGAACAGTCTTCTGTCCCAACACAGGCAACAGTCATGTTTTCACACGTGCTGCAAGTAAAGGAAAACAGTGGAAAAAATGAGAATATGCTGATCTCTCTTCTCGTTGTCGTCCAATATTAAACGAAAACAAAAAAAATAAATAAATAATATATACTCTCTTGTGGACACGAGAGAGAGAGAGAGAGAGAGAGAATGATATTTCCCCCAACAGGGAGTTTATTAGCAAAATAAGTCTTTTCCCTGTTCATACAAATGTTGTAAGTATGCTTGTACATTAAGGTGGTTCAAAACTTGTAGAAATGTTTACAAACTGACCAGTTTTTACAAAGAACATGTACAACAGCATTCGGAGGTATCTCCTGGTCAATGTAGAATGATTCCTCTGCCAGTGAAAAAGAGCCGTCCCCGTCTATATCGATATAACCGATCCTCTCTTGTGTTGGAATGTCGCCAAACAGTTCATCAAAAATCTCAGTATCAAACACACAGATAGCTGAAATTGACATGTATTTTGTTATTATACATCTCTCGAAGAAAGTGGGGAGTATTTAAACGATACAAGAAATAAATTGTTGTCTCTTAACTATTTCTGAATAAGTTATTATATTTTGTTTCAAGTATTTTCCATTTATTTTTCTTTTGCTTGCTATAATGTCTTTTATATAATCTGTGTATGTTAGAAATATTGATACATGTGTCATCAGGTTTTATATATCTTTTTAGGTTTAAACTTTATCACGCCATCTCAGTAGTGTTGCTTTCAGTCGGTGATTATTTCGATGTAAAGATGAAATCTAGTTACCCGGACTGGATGAGAAGCAAAAGCCAATTTTTGCGCCGAAAAGCTCATCTGTTGCTTTCGTGGTTTTTTTTTCCAAACAAGTGCACATGACATGCCCGCCAAGCCATTATCGTTACTCATACATCACAATTCATAAGAGTTAAGTCATTAGTCGCAAGTCAAAATTGTTCTCCAGGGCTTCCATATAAAGCAACTAGAATTTATTTACGATCAAAGTTAGAACATCTCAACAGATGTACAAGTAAACATAAACAGGTTAAATACTAGAAATTAACATACGTTGAGATGTAATTGTAAAAGCCACTGTCGATGTTGTCCATGCAGGTGTAATTGGATGAGAGCAGGATTGTATTATTAGATCTCGCACTTGCTGATTAGTAAAGCCGTTAGCAACGGATAAATTTATCTCAACGACAGAACCAATTTCGCCTTCAAAGTTGACCATGACACTCTTAAATCCTGAGGGATCGTCAACCGGGTACTGTGTATCAGATATATATTACAGGTATTTATTATTTCATCACAACTTAATTGTCAGATATCTTTCATTGCCTGATAAATTTGACATTTTTCCGGGTCTAAAAGAAGATCTGGAACCAGAAATGAAGATGGCTTTGGTCGTAGTTAACCCTTTACTACACATTTCTGAGTTTTAATGACCATAAAAGACAGGATTATTGAAAACACTGTGGGGATAAGAGAAACCACTGTTAGCCAGCATTTTTCCCTTTCCCACACTGTCTTCTCCCTATGAAATACAGAAATCGCCATTTAAGCTACGTCTGATTTATATGCAAGTCATTTTGGTCCAGTTCAAACTTTTGTCGATTGGCATAAAGGAGCCAAAATCAGGCTACACGTTTTTCATACACACCATCTGGTAAAAAAAGCAATTCCATTCGTCCTAAGTAAAACAGGATTTATACAAGGCTGACTCTGGGTAGCATTTTTAAGTGCCTCTTAACCAATACTGCCGTTACATAATGCCCAAATCCTCTGATTGCATCAAATGATTGTAAGAACTGTAGAAAGCAGAAGTACTTTGTATTCAGCTTTCAAAACCCACAGCAAAATGTAAAAATAGCTAACAGCAGGCTGAATCGAGGAATTACGAGAGATTCAAGAAGAACGGAAGATCTAACAGCCTTGAAAAAGTACAACATCGACACAATTGAGCCTTGCTATGTGAAAAGGGGGTTTAAAGCATCTACAAACAGTATCGACCGAGGCTGACATGGGTCGAACATTTTTGTTATAAGTGTTAAGTTTTCTGCATGTCCAAGGACCATTCCACCCAATGATGTACACGGCTGTTATGCAAAATGGATTTTATGGATCTATAGTTATGGAATAATGTGCTTGGTATAATGCATCACAAAGATGCATAAAGCCCCCTTTTTGGGATGTCTAAGTGACAAATTGTGCTAACAGTAAGCTTCTAAACATTCATGGACTTTATTTATTTATGGATCTATAATTATGTGATGACTTGCCTGTTATAATGCTTCACAGAGATACATTAAGCCCCCTTTTGCCAGGGTATGTCTCAATTATAGTGGGATATCTAAGTGGCAAACGGTACTAATGGCGAGCCTCTAATCATTCATCGACAATTATGGCCATGCATGAAATTGAATTATACCGTGACTCATTATTTCAGTTGTACAAACCGGAACCCAGCAAGGCTGTTCTGGGAGTCTCAGTTGTATCTCCTCAATTTTGACTATTTTTCTTCTTTAACGCTGCTGTTGTTTAACTGCAGCAGTATATAAAAAAGATAGTAACACAGTACGATGTATCTCTAATCTCGGATCTACACTGTCCATTACTTTGTACAATATTCTGGTAAAACATAGAAATTGCTATGTTTTTAGGCTGTTTTCTTAATTGAGAATGTCCAATTCACTTTTTTTAGCGCTTTAAAGGTTATTCATGTTCTTTTGTGTGTTCATTCGAATTCTGAATACAGAATGAACTGATTCTGTGACCACAATGAATCGGTGCCTCGCAAGTTTCATTGTTAAATACACCCAAATACAGATCCGTTTCCTTAGTAACAGGGCTTTTCCTTTGCATGCTCAAATTTAATTTTGAACATAGGCTGATTTTCTAGATGGTTTAGATAGAGATCGTAAAGCAGACCTTATTTGAAAACAATGACATTATGTATAAGCTGTTAGGCCCGACTCAAAGCGCTTGGGGAAACCGTCTAGATCAAGATCAGACTGCATAGAACGTGTTATCTGATATTGAATCTACACTGTCCGATCCGGTGAGATGTTTCCAGTGAAAATAACTTTAGAATCGCAATATTTGGTTTTCGCCGTCTATCGAAAATTTTCTCTCTGTGAGAAAAACTTGGTCATTTGTGTACCATCATTTACTTACTTTAGCATGTAAACAACGTGAAGGTAGTTTTGATACGACATTTGACGTCACTGTGCCTATTTCAATACAATCGAGGATAATAGACGTTTATCACTGGCCATATGACATTCCCACAAATCTTTGCGAAAATATTTTCATAGGCCAGAATCTTTTTAGGAGATATTGTTGAATAATAATAATAATAAGATACATATTCCAAGATCAAGATTTGCATAGTGTTACCCCTCTTTATTTAGTAACAAAGCAGTTTGGATTTAGGCATGATAATAAAATCTCGTAGCGCACAGACATATTCAAGACTACATTTACCTCTCTAGTGTCCACGACATTGTTATCTGTATCTAGTAAGTCAATATGGAGAACAGAAAATCCTTGAACAGATAAAGACACTGTAAACACAGCACTGGTATTGTCTGCTGTACTAGCTGACAGAGTGATGTTACGCTCCGATGTGATGTCTGGTATCCAACCTGAGTCAGGTGCACTGTTATATGCATTATCTACATGTGATGTTGCTGCGCTAGGGGCATCCGAGGATAGGATAGCTTGCTGTTCCATTACAGGCTCCTCACAAATCTCTGAAGTAACAGTTGTGTTGCTTTCAAGTTTTTTTTTAATTCTTTATTTTTTTCTAAAGTATTTCTTTTACCTCTTATTCAACTCGAATGCAATACATTATTAAATGAAATCTATAGATAAAACAATCAGCATTACCGGCTCAACTACTTCGCAATTTAACTGCATATGAACAAAGCTCTGTGAAAAAGTTGTTTAATCCATATGCAAAAAGTATCGGCTCAGGTTAGCCTGCGCAGTCAGCGCAGGTTGACCTGGGTGGACACCTTTTGTTATCGGTCAATTTCCTACATATCAATGGACAATTCTACCTCATACTTAGGTCGGTTGTAAAACGCAATGGATTTTATGGATCCGTAAGTATGTGACGACTTGTTTGGTATAATGCACTACAGAGATCCAATAACCCCGATTCCTCACCTTTCACAGAGCGCCGCTGACATACATGCATAATCTCCTGTATTTTATTTCATTTCTTACTTGTATCTCTTCGTCAGCATTTTCTCGTTTTTCTCCATTGATTTCAAAATGCACCTTCCTCAGGTTCATAAAATCACGGGTTTTGTAAAAATAAAAAAGATAAACTTGTCTGTGAAAAAAAAAAAAAAAAATTACCTAAAGGTTTGTAACATGCCTCGATAGCCAAGTCCTTTATTTCGATTGGCCGAACATCATCCTGAATTCTGGTCAGTTCTAGCTCCACTACATAACCGTAACTAGTTCCATCTGGTATTGTAACAGATATTAGTTCCCTGTCATTGATATTGCTGATTGTCTGAAAATTACAAGTTAACATCAGATATTTTGATTTCTGAGTCTGGACAGTATCAAGTGTACCGCAGCTAATACCATCGGGTTTTGTGACAGATAATGAGTATTTGTTGCAGACACCATTGGCTGTCTCAAAGTTACTGACACACCGTCAACGCAATGTTAATGGGGAATAGAATGTATCTCCGTGACGCATTATACCAAGCAAATCATCACATAATTATACATTTTGTCTAACAACCGACTTAATCATGATGTAGACTAGTCCTTGGACAAAAAGAAAATTGACCAATAGCAAAATGTTTCCACCCATGTCAACTTGCGCTGACTGCGCAGGCTGATCTGTGCCGATACTTTTTGCAGACGCAGTAATCCCCTTTCTCAAAGAGCATAGCTCATTTCGAATTGTCATAACACATGAATAATGATGATTAATCCTAGGGCTGCCAGGAACCCTTTCTGGGACAGAACAGGTCAAGCTCTGACTCACTAAGCTAGATCTTGGATCTATATATTTACATTGTCAGATACGCGTTTTGTGGCATTTGTCGAAGACAATGCGACTATGAGTTCAATACGGCATTTTGAAAATCTTGTATCGTAGTTTGTGCAAAACCGAACGAAGTAAACCCAATTAAATTCAATTTTTGTGAGACAAATAGGTGTTTCGATTGCACCCAGATACAAAAAAAAAAAAAAATTAACATAAATTGGATTTGGCCTTTGATCGTGGAAATACCCGTTGTTTTATTCAAAATAGCTTTACCCGAGATGGCATTCTATTGGCGCAATGATACACACAATCTTTGTCTCCTGACAGCCCGGTTCTGTGCTAGTTCGTCCCAAAACTTATTCGATCCAGGGCCTATTCGTCTCTGGGCTTGTTCGCCCGAGCATGTTCGTCCCACATGATACCACGCTACATTGTGCATGACTTAATAGTAGGTTGAATTCAAGCAAATATTTAGAAACTATTTCTATTGTTTATTCTTTTTAGAATTATTAATTTCAAACAATGGCTCCCTTGACAAATGCCACACCAGTGTTTTCAACGCTCTGATTGTCTTTTATTGTCGGTTGTAAATTTCAATCACTTAACTACGCGGTTTGATAGCTAATACACGATCTTGTTTAGTATCGAACGACTCTGCTGCATGAAGCCTCGTTTTCAAGTTTAACAGTAGTACTTAATGACACATCCTTGGTCATGTACCAGGACCAGAGATTTGAAACAATGCCTTGAAAATGGACATTTCAAGAAAATCGGGCGTCATCCCCATTCACCACCAAGATCGTTTTGGAAAAAAAAAAGCAGTACTCAAGCAGCTCTGAGTTCTCGTATAAACATGTAGAACAACAGTTACTGCTTTCCTGTCCGTCCAAGCAATCTCTTTAGATTTACCTGTTTTTTTTATATATATATATATATATGCCAATATTGAATAACCGAAATTTATCTGTAATTGTATTGTAGCCTAACCTCTTGGTAAACAGGAAGTAACCCTTCTTTAGACAGTATTTTGATAGTTGAACTCTCCGTTGCCACAGTAGCAAAGGAAACTTTGGATATTTTAGGAATATCTTCAGCTTGTATAATGACTGTCAAGGTTTCTGTGTCCGAGAGGTCTGATGCAACAAATGTATTGTCAGAGCCTTTGAGTGCCTGGCGAGGCTCAAAAACATAACCAGAGGAGGACGCCGTTACTTTGACATCATTAGACTTCGCTTCAATCGTCGTACTGATGCACACATCTGTAAAATGCAAAGCTTGTTAATGTGATTATAGAATCGCATTACCCAATATTATATGCAGTATGTTAATTCTTAATTTAGAAATAATATAATTTCTAATTATTTTAATTATAAATTTTACTGAACTCGAATGAAATTCACGATCATTTTGAATCTTGAATATATTTAAGAAATAAAATTAGAAATTAAGTAAAAACGGTCCATAAACAAGGTAAGTTTCGTATAACAATGATTACAAGACACCTAGGCTGATGAATTTTGCCTTTGACCTGATTGTTCAAAATAAGAAAAAAATATTCTTCTCTATGCGTCATTTGATGAGCTTAAAACTACAAATAAAGCAGCCCCATTTCGAAAGGCCTCTTTGTTGATGTGCAGAAAAATATCGTCGGCATGCAAGCAACAACATGATGTCTTCAGTTTTGAAATTTAAAGAAATAAGATGATACATACTAATTGTACAAATTACCACTATTTCAAAATACTTACGCGGTGTAGTAGAAATCTCAGTTGAAACCTGACTGGCTTGGGTTGGTCCAGTTGTAAAAAATAGTGGCAAAGAACTCGAACTGGACAATGATTGTGGAAGGATTGAAGACTCTGGTGCAGGTTGGGATAACTCTGAAGACGCAACTCCGTTGGAGGACCCCTCAACAGAACCAAGGGATGAGATTGAAGGGGACTCAGACGTAATGGGAGGATTTGTTGACAGAGATGTCGAACCTACTGAAGGTGAAGAAACTATTGTTGGCAATCCAGATGTCGCACTTATAGTTGAAATCGCCTCTGAGATTGTTGGTTTCATGGATGTCGTAGATTCAATAGTAGATGTCAGAGGATGAGCACATGCTTCTATTGTAAGATTGCTTACTTTTGGTATGTAACCTTCACGAGATGTAAATGTCAACTCAACAAACTGTCCTTCGACACCCTCAAAGTTATCTAAAACTGTCTGAAGATATCTCGTAATCGGATACTGAAATAAACAAGCAGTAAAAAGCGTTTTGCTTCCCCAAAGAGGCTTCAAAATAGGATTGTCGAACGGTATATGCAAACAAAATTTGAACGGAATAATTGTTTAATACTCCAATTACCTCTTGCTTTGGTATGAGAAACTACAAAATGTTTTCAAGGACTAGACACTGGTCTAGTTGACAAATAAGTTCTGGAACACATCCATAACTTAAAGAAACGCATAAACTTGAAAATTCATTAAGTAGATATATCTAGGAAATTTATCCAATAAAAAAATCCTGAAGGTCTTTTTTAATCATCCAAAATGTAGAGTCCAGATAGTTAAGCAAACTTTCGTCTTAAGCGTAGCTAAGTCAAAATGAAAGACACGATGCATTTAGAAATTCTTCTCCAAAAGAAGGATACTGGATATCTACCTCTCGTGTTTCAACATCATTCTCGTTCTCATCCAGCACGGTAATTATAGCATTGGTATCCGGTTCTGCGTTCTTTAAAGTCACCTCCACATTAAAGATGGGACTCTCTTTGCGAAGATTCGCTGTCAATGTCACAGAGCCATCATCATTTGGTTCTGGTCTAAATCCTTCGCTGTTCAAGGAATCTTCTGGTAGCGTTCCTGAGAGCAGATGTTGCAAAACTAAAAACTCCCTATCTTGCACAAAATTATGGTGTAGCTACTTCTCATTTGTTTTCAACAAGAATTAAAATGATTTCCCCTGTGAAAAGAATCTCTGACTCTGTGCTTTCTTCAAAAATTTTGCGAGTTGAAATTTTAGTGGTAATTATTCAGTCTGACACAGGATATTTATATAGGTATATATATTAAAAAAAACAAAACAAAAAAAAAAAAAAAAAACGGAGTAAGGTAATCACTGAATCTTATTTAATAATTGGATAAACAAAACATATTACAGCGTTTAAACTTTTGTTTCATTTGTCATGACCAAATGAAATAATAATAATAATACATAACAATAATAGTAATAATAATAGTAATGATAAAAATATTAGTAATAAGCTTCATAATAAAGACTATAAAAAAGAACAATTTAAAGAGATCAATATATTAAGGAATGCCGTAGTAATTTCTTTATATTACTGAGAACTATTAAGACTATTTTCACATGTACTTTAGTCGTATCATGGAAGGACCAGACAATCTCCGTGTTTCCGGGGCTGAAGAAATTTTAAAGCCTGATGCCACGCAGTGCTTTGATCCATGAAATAGCCTAGGTCCCTGCTTTGCTTTGGTCCATGAAAAAGGCGCCTTCACCTTTTAGTTATGAAATGATCGAAATATCAACTTAGCCACGCGGACTATAAATGATAAATACACTAAAGAAACATTGATGTCAGAAAAAAAAATCTTTCACCATAAATATACAGTTTTTGTCGTTTAGTTTAGTTAACCATAAAAAAAATTTGAATGTTTACCATAGATCCGTATTCGTTTATCAGAATTTAGTATTTTAAAAAATAAACAATATTCGGGAGGAGGTAGTAGACTAAAACATAAAATATAACTTGATGTCGAGACACGACACTTCAGCGTCTATTGTTTATGTCTTCTATTTGTATAGCTATATGGTAATAGTTAAGCATGCTTTTGGAAAACAGCTCAGACTATAGCAGAATGAAATGCTTGCCAAATCAGCCTTTACTTACCTTGTCTTCCATTAGGACCAGTCACAATAACATCATTAACAAACATATCCTCCAAGCACACCTCTGTAATGAAAGGCATAGTGCTCTTCAGTGGCATATACATATAATTTCTTATCCTGTAGATATATTCATCTGCTTCGATCCAATATAACAAGAAAATTTTAAAGATCATTCGAAGTTTGTTGCATGTTCTTCATAATGCAAACCCCGTATCTAAGCTTTGAAGACATCTAAAAGTAGTATTTCGAGGAAAGATATCTCCGTATCAGACAGAATAGATCTAAGATCAGACTGCACGTTCTCTCGCAGTGTGTTTCAATCAACGCTGTCCGCAAAAGGTCAGTAAGTCGCGCTTAGCAGCCTAAGGGTTCATAAATCTTATGGAACTGAGACAGTTAATGTCGCCAATATCAATGCATGCGAAAATTACCATTTAAAACTCTACTTGAAAACAGGCAGTCTACAAACGTTTGCTACTTTAAAAAGCATTTTGATAGACAGGTAAAAAGGAAAAATTGTTTAAAATATTCATGTAATATAATAAGACTATAATCTTACAAAGGGGTCACAAAAACCTCGTGTAGACATTCGAAAAGTTGAATTTTCTGACACTAGGAATTAGCATAAAGAAAATGTTTTGATTGATATTACTCATTTCATAAAGATAAGGTACACAAAGGTTAAAAGAAAATGTATCTTCTTAATCATTTTGTCAAAAATCCATTATTTTCCCTGTTGCAAATTCATACAAGTCTTCAAGTCAAAACTAGATTCCTCTGTACCTGTGCGTATATGACATTTGACCCCTGTCTTTGTTTTTAAAGAAAGTTTAAGTGTCTATTTTAAAATAACAAACCATGTTTTCAATATACCTACAAGACTTCTTATTCCGAAAATCTCGAAGTTTGAATTTAAGGGTACACATTTTTAAAGGTTTGCGGGAACTCAGGTTTTTGTATTTTGTACCGATAAGTCTCAGTTCCGTGAGAATGAGTCTAAAGGCATTTCAAAAGAATACTTTTCCCCTGTCTCTGGACTACAAGGAAAGTATTAAAAGCTTAAGCCATATAACGCAAAACATTCTGTCATACTTACCTTCAGGCTCAAAGCAAGCTTTTATTAGAACATCCGAAATAACTGGTGCCGCTGTTTCATCTTCTCTCTGAATTACAACTAATTTGACAATTTTTCCGTCTCCTTCGATTTCTATAGCAACCGTTTCTTCATCTGATATATCAGTTACAGTCTGAAAATAATGGGTATAAAATGTTATTTATTTTAGAAAGCTGTTGAGGAAGTTTAAATATGACAATGAATTTACATTATAAATTACTGCAGAAATTATTCAAATTAACAGATTCTGGAGCCATCCACATAGTTATTATACCAAATGAACAATTTAATAACGTGGAAACTAAAGATTATATACACACTTTTTCAGCCACTGCTGTTGAGTCCTCTGCTGTTTCAGTCACTTGCACAATAACTTTCTCCACATGTATAACGTTCGCTTGCACTTCAGTTATTGTTGCATTTCCAACTGCATTGATAGCAATGACAAAGGTTGCCCTACTGACTCCTGGTAAAAATGGGTATGATCCTCCAGAACCAAAGAGAGCCTGAGTTGGTGAAATGGGATTTGTATTACCCTGGGCTCCTATCCTGTTTATGATGCTGACTTCAAGCACATCAGAATCGATAGTAACATTTTTGGCTTCACAAATATCTGTTCAAGAAAGACAAACATGAAGTAATATCCACTAATAACAACGCATTACAAATGCTTGGTACAGGACATCAGAGAAAACAAATCTTCAGTCTAAACGTAACCGATCTAACAAGGGAATCAAGACATACAAATGCAAAAATCGGGTAAATCTCAAGTGAGAAACAGAAATTTATCTATGTCTAAACGTGTACGACGACAGGCGACCCTTGCATCCAGACATTCTTCTTCCCCGCAAGGAAACTCATTTTTATCATGGGATTCTAAAATGAACTGATAACATCTCCAGGCTCTACAAAAATTATATAGCCTTGAAATTCTGTAGTAATAACCAAAAATGATATTTTAGTGATTTGAAGTACGTGTAATTTTGCAGAATGAATCTGACCTTTGACCTGGTTGTTCAAAACCAAAAAAGTGCTTCTCTCATGCATCATATAATCATTCTAAGACTATTACCTCTATTTCTTAAGGCTTCTATGTTGGCATGCAGAAAAATATCGTCTACACGCAAGCAACGACATTATACAAATGTCTTCAGTTTTGGAATTTAAAGAAATAAGATGATACATAGAAATTGTACAAATTACCACTAATTTAAAACACTTACGCGGTGTAGTAGTAATCTCAGTTGAAACCTGACTGGCTTGGGTCGGTCTACTAGTTGTTGGTACATTGGATCCAGTTGTAAAGAACAGTGGCAAAGAACTCGAACTGGACAATGACTGTGGAAGTATTAAAGACTCTGGGGCAGTTTGGGATAACTTTGAAGACACAACGCCACTGGAAGACCCCTCAACGGAACCAAGTGATGAGATTGAAGGGGACACGGACGTAATGGGAGGATTTGTTGACAGAGATGTTGAACCAACTGAAGGTGAAGAAACTATTGTTGGCAATCCAGATGTCGCACTTGGAGTTGAAATCGCCTCTGAGATTGTTGGTTTCATGGATGTCGTAGATTCAACAGTAGATGTCAGGGGATGGGCACATGCCTCTATTGTAAGATTGCTTACTCTTGGTATGTAGCCTTCACGAGATGTAAATGTCAACTCAATGAACTGTGCTTCGACACCCTCAAAGTTATCTAAAACTGTCTGAAGATACTTCGTAATCGGATACTGAAATAAACAAGCATTAAAAGCGTTTTGCTTTCTCAAAGCAAAGAGGCTTTTAAAATAGGATTGTCGAATGGTTGTGTCAGCTTTCCTTCGTGAAAAGGGACATGTGGACAAAATTTGAATGGAATGATTCTTTAATACTCATATTACATCTTTTTATGGTATAAGGAACTATAAAATGTTTTCAAGGTCGAGACACTAGTCTAGTTGACAAATAAGTTCTTGAACACATCCATTACTTGAAGAAACGCATAACCTTGAAAATTCATTAAGTAGATATGTCTGAAACACTCATCCAATAAAAAAAAAGCTGAATGTTGTTTTAATCATCCTAAATGTAGAGTCCCGATAGTTAAGCAAACTTTCGTCTTAAGCGTAGCTAAGTCAACATGGAAGGGAAGATGTATTGAGAAATTCTCCAAAAGAAGGATATTGACTATCTACCTCTCGTGTTTCAACATCATTCTCGTTCTCATCCAGCACGGTAATTATAGCACTGGTATCCGGTTCTGCGTTCTTTAAAGTCACCTCCACATTAAAGATGGGACTCTCTTTGCGAAGATTCGCTGTCAATGTCACAGAGCCATCATCATTTGGTTCTGGTCTAAATCCTTCGCTGTTCAAGGAATCTTCTGGTAGCGTTCCTGAGAGTAGATATTACAAAACTAAAAACTTCCTATCTTGCACAAAATTATGGTGTAGCTACTTCTCATTTGTTTTCATCAAGAATAAAATGATTTCCCCTGTGAGAAGTATCTCTGACGCTGGAATTTCTTCAAAATTTTTCGAATTTGAAACTATAGTGGTTAATTATTCAATCTAACACAGGATATTTATATAGGTATATTAATAATGAAAAAACAAAAAAACAAAAAACAAAAAAACAAAAAAAAAAAAAAAAAAAACGGAGTAAGGTGATCACTGAATCTTATTTAATAATTGGATAAACAAAATTGATTACAGCGTTTAAATCTTTGTTTGTCATGACCAAATGAAATAATAATAATATATAATTGTGATAGTACTATAAACAGTAATGATAAAAATATTAGTAATAATCTTCAAAATAAAGACTGTAAAAAATGAACATTTTAAAGAGATCAATATATTAAAGAATGCCATCGTAATTTCTTTATATTACTAAGAACTATTAAGACTGTTTTCGAAAGTACTTTAGTCGCATCATGGAAGGACCAGACAATCTCCGTATTTCCGGGCTGAAGAACTTTCAAAGCCTGATGCCACGCAGTGCTTTGATCCATGAAATAGCCTAGGTCCCTGCTTTGCTTTGGTCCATGAAAAAGGCGCCTTCATCTTTTTAATTATGAAATGATCGAAATATCAACTTAGGCACGCGGACTATAAATGATAAAAACACTGAAGAAAAGTTTATGTAAAAAAAAATATCTTTTACAATAAAGATACAGTTTTCATCGTTTAGTTCAGTTTACCATAAAAAAAAAAGTTTTGAACGTTTACTATAGATCCATATTCTTTTATCAGAGTTTAGTATTTTAAAAAATAAACAATATTCGGGAGGAGGTAGTAGACTAAAACATAAAATATAACTTGATGTCGAGACACGACTCTTTAGCGTCTGTTGTTTATGTCTTCTATTTGTACAGCTGTATGGTAATAGTTAAGCATACTTTTGGAAAACAGCTCAGACTATAGTAGAATGAATTGCTTGCCAAATCAGCCTTTACTTACCTTGTCTTCCATTAGGACCAGTCACAATAACATCATTTACAAACATATCCTCCAAGCACACCTCTGTAATGAAAGGCATAGTGCTCTTCAGTGGCATATACATATAATTTCTTATCCTGTAGATATATTTATCTGCTTCGATCCAATATATTATGAATATCTTAAAAATCATTTGAAGTTTGTTGCATGTTCTTCATAATGCAAACCCCATATCTCAGATTTGAAGACATCTAAAAGTAGTATTTTGAGGAAAGATATCTCCATATCAGACAGAATAGATCCAAGATCAGACTGCACGTTCTCTCGCAGTGTGTTTCGATTAAAGCTGTCCGCAAAAGGTCAGTAAGTCGCGCTTAGCAGCCTAAGGGTTCAAAAACTTTAATGTAAAGTTCCGATCAATGAGACAAGCGATATACATGTATACAATAATAATTGCTCACAAATGCATTAAAGATTCATTCTCACGGAACTGAGACAGTTAATGCCGCCAATATCAATGCACGTGAAAATTACCATTTAAAACTCTATTTGACATGTTTTGTGAAAACAGGCAGTCTACAAAATGTTTGCTACTTTAAAAAGCATTTTGATAGAAAGGTAAAAAGGAAGAATTGTTTAAATTATTCATGTAATATAATAAGACTATAATCTTACAAAGGGGTCACAAAAACCCCATGTAGACATTCGAAAAGTTGAATTTTCTGACACTAGGAATTAGCATATAGGAGATGTTTTGATTGATATTACTCATAAGGTACAAAAAGATTAAAAAAAAATATATGTATCTTCTTAATCATTTTGTCAAAAATCCATTATTCTCCCTGTTGCAAATTCATACAAATCTTCAAGTCAAAACTAGATTCCTCTGTACCAGTGCGTATATAACATTTGACCCCTGTCTTTGCTTTTAAAGAAAATTTAAATGTCTATTTAAAAAAAAAAAAACAAATCATGTGCTGAATATACCTACAAGACTTTTATTCCGAAAATCTCAAAGTTTGAATTTAAGGGTACACATTTTTAAAGGTTTACAGGAACTCATTTTCTTGCATTTTGTACCACGATTAGTCTCGGTTTCGTGCGAATGAGTCTAAAGGCATTCCCAAAGAATACTTTTCCCCTGGCTCTGGACTACAAGGAAAGTATTAAAAGCTTAAGCCATATTACGCAAAACATTGTCATACTTACCTTCAGGCTCAAAGCAAGCTTTTATTAGAACATCCGAAATAACTGGTGCCGCTGTTTCATCTTCTCTCTGAATTACAACTAATTTGACAATTTTTCCGTCTCCTTCGATTTCTATAGCAACCGTTTCTTCATCTGATATATCAGTTACAGTCTGAAAATAATGGGTATAAAATGTTATTTATTTTAGAAAGCTGTTGAGGAAGTTTAAACTTGACAATAAATTTACTACATAAGTTATTGCAGAAATTATTCAACTTCAACAGATTCCGGAGCTAACCACACAGTTATTATACCAAATGAACAATTTAATAACGTGGAAACTAAAGATTATATACACACTTTTTCAGCCACTGCTGTTGAGTCCTCTGCTGTTTCAGTCACTTGCACAATAACTTTCTCCACATGTATAACGTTCGCTTGCACTTCAGTTATTGTTGCATTTCCAACTGCATTGATAGCAATGACAAAGGTTGCCCTACTGACTCCTGGTAAAAATGGGTATGATCCTCCAGAACCAAAGAGAGCCTGAGTTGGTGAAATGGGATTTGTATTGTTCTGGGCTCCTATCCTGTTTATGATGCTGACTTCAAGCACATCAGAATCGATAGTAACATTTTTGGCTTCACAAATATCTGTTCAAGAAAGACAAACATGAAGTAATATCCACTAATAACAACGCATTACAAATGCTTGGTACAGGACATTAGAGAAAATAAATCTTCAGTCTAAACGTAACCGATCTAACAAGGGAATTAAGACATACAAATTCAAACATCGGGTAAATCTGAAGTGAGAAACAGAAATTTATCTATGTCTAAACGTGTACGACGACAGGCGACCCTTGCATCCAGACATTCTGTTTTCCCCGCAATTAAACTCATTTTTATTATGGAATTCTAAAATGAATTGATAACATCTCCAGGCTCTACAAAAATTATATAGCCTTGAAATTCTGTAGTAATAACCAAAAATGATATTTTAGTGATTTGAAGTACGTGTAATTTTGCAGAATGAATCTGACCTTTGACCTGGTTGTTCAAAACCAAAAAAGCGCTTCTCTCATGCATCATTAAATCATTCTAAGACTATTAGCT
Organism: Tridacna gigas; assembly: GCA_945859785.2. Taxonomy (NCBI): domain Eukaryota; kingdom Metazoa; phylum Mollusca; class Bivalvia; order Cardiida; family Cardiidae; genus Tridacna; species Tridacna gigas. Next base: position 41,613,647 of record OX244035.2, on the reverse strand, counting down.
CTATTTCTTAAGGCTTCTATGTTGGCATGCAGAAAAATATCGTCTACACGCAAGCAACGACATTATACGAATGTCTTCAGTTTTGGAATTTAAAGAAATAAGATGATACATAGAAATTGTACAAATTACCACTAATTTAAAACACTTACGCGGTGTAGTAGTAATCTCAGTTGAAACCTGACTGGCTTGGGTCGGTCTACTAGTTGTTGGTACATTGGATCCAGTTGTAAAGAACAGTGGCAAAGAACTCGAACTGGACAATGATTGTGGAAGTATTGAAGACTCTGGTGCAGGTTGGGATAGCTCTGAAGACACAACGCCGCTGGAAGACCCCTCAACGGAACCAAGTGATGAGATTGAATGGGACACGGACGTAATGGGAGGATTTGTTGACAGAGCTGTTGAACCAACTGAAGGTGAAGAAACTATTGTTGGCAATCCAGATGTCGCACTTGGAGTTGAAATCGCCTCTGAGATTGTTGGTTTCATGGATGCCGTAGATTCAATAGTAGATGTCAGAGGATGAGCACATGCCTCTATTGTAAGATTGCTTACTCTTGGTATGTAGCCTTCACGAGATGTAAATGTCAACTCAACGAACTGTGCTTCGACACCCTCAAAGTTATCTAAAACTGTCTGAAGATACTTCGTAATCGGATACTGAAATAAACAAGCATTAAAAGCATTTTGCTTTCTCAAAGCAATGAGGCTTTTAAAATAGGATTGTCGAACGGTTGTGTCAGCTTTTCTTTGTGAAAAGGTACATGCAGACAAAATTTGAATGGAACAATTGTTTAATACTCCAATTACATCTTTTTATGGTATAAGGAACAATAAAAGGTTTTCAAGGTCGAGTCACTAGTCTAGTTGATATATAAGTTCTTGAACACATCCATTACTTAAAGAAACGCATAACTTGAAAATTCATTAAATAGATATATCTAAAACACTTATCCAATTAAAAAAAGCCTAAATGTTGTTTCAATCATCCTAAATGTAGAGTCCCGATAGTTAAGCAAACTTTCGTCTTAATCGTAGATAAGTCAACATGGAAGACACGACGTATTAAGAAATTCTCCAGAAGAAGGATATTGAATATCTACCTCACGTGTTTCAACATCATTCTCGTTCTCATCCAGCACGGTAATTATAGCATTGGTATCCGGTTCTGCGTTCTTTAAAGTCACCTCCACATTAAATATGGGACTCTCTTTGCGAAGATTCGCTGTCAATGTCACAGAGCCATCATCATTTGGTTCTGGTCTAAATCCTTCGCTGTTCAAGGAATCTTCTGGTAGCGTTCCTGAGAGTAGATATTACAAAACTAAAAACTCCTTATCTTGCACAAAATTATGGTGTAGCTACTTCTCATTTGTTTTTATCAAGAATCAAAATGATTTCCCGTCTGAGAAGTATCTCAGACTCTGCAATTTCTCCAAAATTTTTCGAGTTGAGTTGAAACTATAGTGGTTAATCATTCAATATGACACAGGATATTTATATAGGTATATTAATAATTAAAAAAAAAAAAAAAAAAAAAAAAGTGATCACTGAATCTTATTTAATAATTGGATAAACAAAACAGATTACAGCGTTTAACCCTTTGTTACATTTGTCATGACCAAATGATATAATAATAGTAATGAATAACAATAATGGTAATAATAATAGTATTGATGAAAATATTAGTAACAAGCTTCATAATAAAGACTGTAAAAAAAAAAGAGCAATTTAAAGAGATCAATATATTAAAGAATGTCGCAGTAACTTCTTTATATTATTGAGAACTATTAAGACTATATTCAAATGTACTTTAGTCGTATCATGGAAGGACCAGACAATCTCCGTGTTTCCGGGGCTGAAGAAATTTTAAAGCCTGATGCCACGCAGTGCTTTGATCCATGAAATAGCCTAGGTCCCTGCTTTGCTTTGGTCCATGAGAAAGGCGCCTTGATCTTTTTAATTATGATATGATCGAAATATCAACTTAGCCACGCGGACTATAAATGATAAATACACTGAAGAAAATTTATGTCAGAAAAAAAAAAAAAAAAAAAAAAATTACCATAAAGATACAGTTTTTGTCGTTTAGTTTAGTTAACCATAAAAAAAAGTTTTAAGCGTTTACTATAGATCCTTATTCTTTTATCAGAATTAAGTAATTTAAACAATAAACAATATTCGGGAGGAGGTAGTAGACTAAAACATAAAATATAACTTGATGTCGAGACACTTCAGCGTCTATTTTCTTATGTCTTCTATTTGTACAGCTATATGGTAATAGTTAATCATGCTTTTGGAAAACAGCTCAGACTATAGTAGAATGAATTGCTTGTCAAATCAGCCGTTACTTACCTTGTCTTCCATTAGGACCAGTCACAATAACATCATTTACAAACATATCCTCCAAGCACACCTCTGTAATGAATCCAATATAATAAGAATAATCTAAAGATCATTCGAAGTTTGTTGCATGTTCTTCATAATGCAAACCCCATATCTCAGATTTGAAGACATCTGAAAGTAGTATTTTGAGGAAAGATATCTCCGTATCAGACAGAATAGATCCAAGATCAGACTGCACATTCTCTCGCAGTGTGTATCGATCAACGCTGTCCGCCAAAGGTCAGTAAGTCGCGCTTAGCAGCCTAAGGGTTCAAAAACTTTAATGTAAATTTCCGATCAATGAAACAAGCGATATACATGTATACAACAAGCGATATATAGAATAATAATTGCTAACAATTGCATTAAAGATTCATTCTCACGAGACTGAGACAGTGTATGTCACCAATATCAATGCATGTGAAAATTACCATTTAAAACCCTATTTGACATGTTTTGTGAAAACAGGCAGTCTACAAAACGTTTGCTACTTTAAAAAGCATTTTGATAGAAAGGTAAAAAGGAAGAATTGTTTAAAATATTCACGTAATATAACAAGACTATATTCTTACAAAGGGGTCACAAAAACCCCATGTAGACATTCGAAAAGTTGAATTTTCTAACACTAGGAATTAGCATAAATAAAATGTTTTGATTGATATTACTCATTTCATAAAGATAAGGTACAAAGAGATTAAAAAAAAAAAAAAAAAAAAAAAATATGTATCTTCTTAATCATTCTGTCAAAAATCCATTATTTTCCCTGTTGCAAATTTATACAAATCATCAAGTCAAAACTAGATTCCTCTGTACCAGTGCGTATATGACATTTGACCCCTGGCTTTGTTTTTAAAGAAAGTTTAAGTGGCTATTTTGAAATAAGAAACCGCGCTTTGAATATACCTACAAGACTTTTATTTCGAAAATCTCAAAGGGTACACATTTTCAAAGGTTTGCGGGAACTCAGGTTTTTGTATTTTGTACCATGATTAGTCTCGGTTCCATGAGAATGAGCATGAAGGCATTTCAAAAGAATACTTTTCCCCTGTCTCTGGACTACAAGGAAAGTATTAAAAGCTTAAGCCATATAACGCAAAACATTCTGTCATACTTACCTTCAGGCTCAAAGCAAGCTTTTATTAGAACATCCGAAATAACTGGTGCCTCTGTTTCATCTTCTCTCTGAATTACAACTAATTTGACAATTTTTCCGTCTCCTTCGATTTCTATAGCAACCGTTTCTTCATCTGATATATCAGTTACAGTCTGAAAATAATGGGTATAAAATGTTATTTATTTTAGAAAGCTGTTGAGGAAGTTTCAACTTGACAATAAATTTACTACATAAGTTACTGCAGAAATTATTCAACTTCAACAGATTTCGGAGCTATCCACACAGTTATTATACCAAATGAACAATTTAATAACGTGGAAACTAAAGATTATATACACACTTTTTCAGCCACTGCTGTTGAGTCCTCTGCTGTTTCAGTCACTTGCACAATAACTTTCTCCACATGTATAACGTTCGCTTGCACTTCAGTTATTGTTGCATTTCCAACTGCATTGATAGCAATGACAAAGGTTGCCCTTCTGACTCCTGGTAAAAATGGGTATGATCCTCCAGAACCAAAGAGAGCCTGAGTTGGTGAAATGGGATTTGTATTACCCTGGGCTCCTATCCTGTTTATGATGCTGACTTCAAGCACATCAGAATCGATAGTAACATTTTTGGCTTCACAAATATCTGTTCAAGAAAGACAAACATGAAGTAATATCCACTAATAAAAACGCATTACAAATGCTTGGTACAGGACATCAGAGAAAACAAATCTTCAGTCTAAACGTAACCGATCGCAACAAGGGAATCAAGACATACAAATGCAAACGTTGGTAAATCTAACATCGGTAAATCTCAAGTGAGAAACAGAAATCTATCTATGTCTAAACGTGTACGACGACAGGCGACCCTTGCATCCCGACATTCTGTTTTCCCCGCATTTTTATCATTGGATTCTAAAATGAATTCATAACATCTCCAGGCTCTACAAAAATAATATAGCCTTGAAATTCTGTAGTAATAACCAAAAATGATATTTTAGTGATTTGAAGTACGTGTAATTTTGCAGAATGAATCTGACCTTTGACCTGGTTGTTCAAAACCAAAAAAGTGCTTCTCTCATGCATCATATAATCATTCTAAGACTACTAACCCTATTTCTTAAGGTTTCTATGTTGGCATGCAGAAAAATATCGTCTACACGCAAGCAACGACATTCTACAAATGTCTTCAGTTTTGGAATTTAAAGAAATAAGATGATACATAGAAATTACCACTAATTTAAAACACTTACGCGGTGTAGTAGTAATCTCAGTTGACACCTGACTGGCTTGGGTCGGTCTACTAGTTGTTGGTACTTTGGATCCAGTTGTAAAGAACAGTGGCAAAGAACTCGAACTGGACAATGATTGTGGAAGTATTGAAGACTCTGGTGCAGTTTGGGATAACTTTGAAGACACAACGCCACTGGAAGACCCCTCAACGGAACCAAGTGACAAGATTGAAGGGGACTCTGACGTAATGGGAGGATTTGTTGACAGAGCTGTTGAACCAACTGAAGGTGAAGAAACTATTGTTGGCAATCCAGATGTCGCACTTGGAGTTGAAATCGCCTCTGAGATTGTTGGTTTCATGGATGTCGTAGGTTCAACAGTAGATGTCAGGGGATGGGCACATGCCTCTATTGTAAGATTGCTTACTTTTGGTATGTAGCCTTCACGAGATGTAAATGTCAACTCAACGAACTGTGCTTCGACACCCTCAAAGTTATCTAAAACTGTCTGAAGATACTTCGTAATCGGATACTGAAATAAACAAGCATTAAAAGCGTTTTGCTTTCTCAAAGCAAAGAGGCTTTCAAAATAGGATTGTCGAACGGTTGTGTCAGCTTGCCTTTGTGAAAAGGTACATGTAGACAAAATTTGAATGGAATGATTCTTTAATACTCCAACTACATCTTTTTATGGTATGAGGAACAATAAAATGTTTTCAAGGTCGAGACACTAGTCTAGTTGACAAATAAGTTCTTGAACACATCCATTACTTAAAGAAACGCATAACCTTGAAAATTCATTAAGTAGATATATCTGAAACACTCATCCAATAAAAACAAGAGGGCCATGATGGCCCTGGATCGCTCACCTGAGTCAATAGGCGAAATTTCACTCCAGGGTCATAATTGTAAGTACTACATGCCAAATAAATATGATGTTAGGCCCAATTTCAAACTCATCTAATATTTTATCAAGACAAACATTCTGACCAATTTTCAAGTCAATTGAGCAAGACATGTGGCCTCAAGAGTGACCACAAGGTATTTCTTTAATTTTACCTAGTGACCTCGATTATGACCCAGGTGACCCACTTTTAAACTCATCCTAGATTTTTTCAAGAGATTTTATGAACACAAGCATTCTGAACAATCTTCAAGTGAAATGAGCAAAAAAATATGGCCTCTAGAGTGCCCACAAGGTATTTCTTTAATTTTACCTAGTGACCTAGTTTATGATCCCAGTTGAGCCAAATTCGGACTCATCTGAGATGTTATCAAGACAAACATTCTGGCTAATTTTCAAGTCAATTAAGCTAGAAATGTAGCCTCTAGGGTGCCCTCAAGGTATTTCTTTAATTTGACCTAGTGACGTAGATAATGACCCCAGGTGACCCAATTTTGAACTCATCCTAGTTTTCATCAAGACAAACATTTTAACCAATTTTCAAATCAATTGAACAATAAATGTGGCCTCTAGAGTGCACACAAGGTATTTCTTTAATTTGACCTAGTGACCTAATTTAAGACCCCAAATGACCCAAATTCAAACTCATGTGAGATTTTTATCAAAACAAACATTCTGACCAATTTTCAGGTCATTTGAACAATAAATGTGGCCTCTAGAGTGCCCACAAGGTATTACTTTAATTTGACCTAGTGACCTAGTTTATGACCCCAGGTGACCCAATTTTGAACTGACTGAACACGTTGTGCTCAGGTGGGCTAACAAACTTAGAACAGGTTCACTACATACCAAATAACAAAGCTCTATGCCTTCCAGGTTTAGAAAAGAAGAATTTTAAAATTTTCCTTCTTTGTTCCTTTGTTCGAACTTCTGACCCCTGGGGCAGGGCCAGTTTTGACCCCAGCGGCATCATTTGAACAAATTTGGTAGAGGTCTACTAGGAGATGCTACATACCAAACATCAAAGCTCTACACCTTCCAATTTTTGAGAAGGAGAATTTTAAAGTTTTCCTTCTTTGTTCCTATGTTAGAACTTGTGAACCCCGGAGCAGGGCCAGTTTTGACCTCAGGGGGATCGTATGAACAAACTTGGTAGAGGTCTACTAGGAGATGTCACATACCAAATATCAAAGCTCTACGCCTTCCAGTTTCAGAGAAGAAGAATTTTAAAGTTTTCCTTCTTTGTTCCTATGTTCGAACTTGTGACCCCTCTCCCCCAGCAGGGCCAGTTTTGACCCAAGGGGGATCATATGAACAAATTTGGTAGAGGTCCACTAGGAGATGCTAGATGCCAAATATCAAAGCTCCACGCCTTCCAGTTTCAGAGAAGAAGAATTTTAAAGTTTTCCTTCTTTGTTCCTATGTTCGAACTTGTGACCCCCGGGGCGGGGCCAGTTTTGACAGCAGGGACATCATATGAACAAACTTGGTAGAAGTCCACTAGGAGATGCTAGATGCCAAATATAAAAGCTCCATGCCTTTCAGTTTCAGAGAAGAAAAAATTTAAAGTTTTCCTTCTTCGTTCCTATGTTCGAACTTGTGACCCATGGGGCGGGGCCAGTTTTGACCCCAGGGGCATCATATGAACAAACTTGGTAGAGGTCCACTAGGAGATGCTACAAATCAAATATCAAAGCTCTACGTCTTCTAGAATCAGAGAAGAAGATTTTCAAAGATTCTATTTTTTTCCTTTCTGTTGCCATGGCAACCAGAGTTATGGGTGGAATGCAATCTCTTGAACAACTATGGTAGAGCTTCACCCAAGGAACATCCCTGCCAAGTTTCATCAAGATTAGCCAAGCGGTTTAGGAGAAGATGTTTAAAGGAATCGTGGACAGACAGACAGATGGACGCCGGACAACGACCGATCACAATACCTCACCTAAGCACTTCGTGCTCAGGTGAGCTGAAAAGCTGAATGTTGTTTTAATCATCCTACTTTCGTCTTAAGCGTAGATAAGTCAACATGGAAGACACGACGTATTAAGAAATTCTCCATAAGAAGGATATTGACTATCTACCTCTCGTGTTTCAACATCATTCTCATTCTCATCCAGCACGGTAATTATAGCATTGGTATCCGGCTCTGCGTTCTTTAAAGTCACCTCCACATTAAAGATGGGACTCTCTTTGCGAAGATTCGCTGTCAATGTCACAGAGCCATCATCATTTGGTTCTGGTCTAAATCCTTCGTTGTTCAAGGAATCTTCTGGTAGCGTTCCTGAGAGTAGATATTACAAAACTAAAAACTCCCTATCTTACACAAAATTATGGTGTAGCTACTTCTCATTTGTTTTCATCAAGAATTAAAATGATTTCCCCTGTGAGAAGTATCTCTGACGCTGTAATTTCTTCGAAATTTTGCGCGTTGAGTTGAAATTAAAAAAGGTGATCACTGAATCTTATTTAATAATTGGATAAACAAAACAGATTACAGCGTTTAAATCTTTGTTTGATTTGTCATGACCAAATAAAATAATAATAAAAAATAATTGTAATAGTACTAATAATAGTAATTTTAAAAATATTGGTAATAATCTTCATAATAAAGACTGCAAAAAAAAGAACAATTTAAAGAGATCAATATATTAAAGAATGCCTTAGTAATTTCTTTATAATACTCAGAACTATTAAGACTATTTTCAAAAGTACTTTAGTCGTATCATGGAAGGACCAGACAATCTCGGTGTTTCCGGGCTGAAGAAGTTTCAAAGCCTGATGCCACCCAGTGTTTTGATCCATGAAATAGCCTAGGTCCCTGCTTTGCTTTGGTCCATGAGAAAGGCGCCTTGATCTTTTTAATTATGATATGATCGAAATATCAACTTAGCCACGCGGACTATAAATGATAAATACACTGAAGAAAATTTATGTCAGAAAAAAAAAAAAAAAAAAAAAAAAAAAAATACCATAAAGATACAGTTTTTGTCGTTTAGTTTAGTTTACCATAAAAAAAGTTTTAAGCGTTTACTATAGATCCTTATTCTTTTATCAGAGTTTAGTAATTTAAACAATAAACAATATTCGGGAGGAGGTAGTAGACTAAAACATAAAATATAACTTGATGTCGAGACACTTCAGCGTCTATTTTCTTATGTCTTCTATTTGTACAGCTATATGGTAATAGTTAAGCATGCTTTTGGAAAACAGCTCAGACTATAGTAGAATGAATTGCTTGTCAAATCAGCCGTTACTTACCTTGTCTTCCATTAGGACCAGTCACAATAACATCATTTACAAACATATCATCCAAGCACACCTCTGTAATGAAAGGTATAGTGCTCTTCAGTGGCATATACATATAATTTCTTATCCTGTAGACATATTCATCTGCTTCGATCCAATATAATAAGAATAATCTAAAGATCATTCGAAGTTTGTTGCATGTTTTTCATAATGCAAACCCCATGTCTCAGATTTGAAGACATCTGAAAGTAGTATTTTGAGGAAAGATATCTCCGTATCAGACAGAATAGATCCAAGATCAGACTGCACGTTCTCTCGCAGTGTGTTTCGATCAACGCTGTCCGCAAAAGGTCAGTAAGTCGCGCTTAGCAGCCTAAGGGTTCAAAAACTTTAATGTAAATTTCCGATCAATGAAACAAGCGATATATACAATATTAATTGCTAACAATTGCATTAAAGATTCACTCTCACGAGACTGAGACAGTGTATGTCACCAATATCAATGCATGTGAAAATTACCATTTAAAACCCTATTTGACATGTTTTGTGAAAACAGGCAGTCTACAAAACGTTTGCTACTTTAAAAAGCATTTTGATAGAAAGGTAAAAAGGAAGAATTGTTTAAAATATTCATGTAATATAATAAGACTATATTCTTACAAAGGGGTCACAAAAACCCCATGCAGACATCGAAAAGTTGAATTTTCTAACACTAGGAATTAGCATAAATAAAATGTTTTGATTGATATTACTCATTTCATAACGATAAGGTACACAGAGATTAAAAAAAAAAAAAAAAAAAAAAAAATATCTTCTTAATCATTCTGTCAAAAATCCATTATTTTCCCCGTTTGAAATTCATACAAATCATCAAGTCAAAACTAGATTCCTCTGTACCAGTGCGTATATGACATTTGACCCCTGTCTTTGTTTTTAAAGAAAGTTTAAGTGGCTATTTTGAAATAAGAAACCACGCTTTGAATATACCTACAAGACTTTTATTTCGAAAATCTCAAAGGGTACACATTTTTAAAGGTTTGCGGGAACTGCAGGTTTTTGTATTTTGTACCACGATTAGTCTCGGTTCCATGAGAATGAGTCTAAAGGCATTTCAAAAGAATACTTTTCCCCTGTCTCTGGACTACAAGGAAAGTATTAAAAGCTTAAGCCATATAACGCAAAACGTTCTGACATACTTACCTTCAGGCTCAAAGCAAGCTTTTATTAGAACATCCGAAATAACTGGTGCCTCTGTTTCATCTTCTCTCTGAATTACAACTAATTTGACAATTTTTCCGTCTCCTTCGATTTCTATAACAACCGTTTCTTCATCTGATATATCAGTTACAGTCTGAAAATAATGGGTATAAAATGTTATTTATTTTAGAAAGCTGTTGAGGAAGTTTTAACTTGACAATAAATTTACTACATAAGTTACTGCAGAAATTATTCAACTTCAACAGATTTCGGAGCTATCCACACAGTTATTATACCAAATGAACAATTTAATAACGTGGAAACTAAAGATTATATACACACTTTTTCAGCCACTGCTGTTGAGTCCTCTGCTGTTTCAGTCACTTGCACAATAACTTTCTCCACATGTATAACGTTCGCTTGCACTTCAGTTATTGTTGCATTTCCAACTGCATTGATAGCAATGACAAAGGTTGCCCTACTGACTCCTGGTAAAAATGGGTATGATCCTCCAGAACCAAAGAGAGCCTGAGTTGGTGAAATGGGATTTGTATTGCCCTGGGCTCCTATCCTGTTTATGATGCTGACTTCAAGCACATCAGAATCGATAGTAACATTTTTGGCTTCACAAATATCTGTTCAAGAAAGACAAACATGAAGTAATATCTACTAATAAAAACGCATTACAAGTGCTTGGTACAGGACATCAGAGAAAACAAATCTTCAGTTTAAACGTAACCGATCGCAACAGTTCTTGAAAACTTTATTAAGTAATACAAGGCCACCGGCCCATAATACAATATATACAACACATACAATTCACACAACCTAATCCCCCGTAATCTCTACTCAAAACCTCAGTTTATGGTAAACCCATTATCATTATTATTTTTTTTTTTTTTAAATTTATGAGTGGATATTTTAAAATTACCTTAATAATTAACTTGTTTGTTTATAAGTTCTTACATTAGCGAAAGCCGATATACATTTACCAAATACAACATAATCATTGTATGAGGGGGAAACATTGCTCACACCGAGCAATCGCTCCCTCCCACACAAAGTAGTCCTCTTAATAATAAAAATACAATGAGAAACTAGATAAATCAATGCCCATTCAATACAATTCAGACAGTACAAATGAAAACAAAAAGGATAACCTCATTTCTCCCCCCCCCATAACCTAAATACTTGTTTCAAAAGGTAAGTATCATTTGTCTTTCCCTTTCTTAGTTCCTCCTCCTTTTCTCATACAGTAACAAGAGTAGATCATCCATTAGAGGATTCATTACTATCAGTGTATGAGAGGGAGCAATTGATCACACTGAGCAATCACTTCCTCCCACACAAAGTAAACCTAATAAAAATACTAGTACTATAGACAACCCCCCACCCCTTGCACTCCTTGAGAAACTAGAGAAATCAGTGCCCATAATACAATTTATACAAAAAAATAATAAAATAGAACCTTTTCTTTTAATTTAATTCATCATAGAGGTATATGAGAAGGAGCAATTGATCAAACTGAGCAACCACAACCTCCCACATAGAGTAATCCTAATACCAGAAATATCACTTCTATTCTAAACAATCCAAGAAATGAAATACAAAGGACCACATAGATGCTCAGTCAAACAACCCCTTTCACATACTGAAAACTAGGAAAGTAAATGTCCATTGTTAGAAAAGGAGAAAACACAGGTACAATCCATCATTTTCTCATTTTCTAACAATGCCATCCACCCTATCAAGGACATCTTTCGTCATTTAAGCCATCTTAGATTTGATATCTGCAAATGCTTTATATTGGTACATGCAACAAGAGAATCAAGACATACAAATGGAAAAATCGGGTAAATCTCAAGTGAGAAACAGAAATTTATCTATGGCTAAACGTGTACGACGACAGGCGACCCTTGCATCCCGACATTCTGTCTTCCCCGCATTTTTATCATGGGATTCTAAAATGAATTGATAACATCTCCAGGCTCTACAAAAATCATATAGCCTTGAAATTCTGTAGTAATAACCAAAAATGATATTTTAGTGATTTGAAGTACGTGTAATTTTGCAGAATGAATCTGACCTTTGACCTGGTTGTTCAAAACCAAAAAAGTGCTTCTCTCATGCATCATATAATCATTCTAAGACTACTAACCCTATTTCTTAAGGTTTCTATGTTGGCATGCAGAAAAATATCGTCTACATACAAGCAACGACATAATACGAATGTCTTCAGTTTAGGAATTTAAAGAAATAAGATGATACATAGAAATTACCACTAATTTAAAACACTTACGCGGTGTAGTAGTAATCTCAGTTGACACCTGACTGGCTTGGGTCGGTCTACTAGTTGTTGGTACTTTGGATCCAGTTGTAAAGAACAGTGGCAAAGAACTCGAACTGGACAATGATTGTGGAAGTATTGAAGACTCTGGTGCAGTTTGGGATACCTTTGAAGACACAACGCCGGTGGAAGACCCCTCAACGGAACCAAGTGACGAGATTGAAGGGGACTCTGACGTAATGGGAGGATTTGTTGACAGAGCTGTTGAACCAACTGAAGGTGAAGAAACTACTGTTGGCAACCCAGATGTCGCACTTGGAGTTGAAATCGCCTCTGAGATTGTTGGTTTCATGGATGTCGTAGGTTCAACAGTAGATGTCAGGGGATGGGCACATGCCTCTATTGTAAGATTGCTTACTTTTGGTATGTAGCCTTCACGAGATGTAAATGTCAACTCAACGAACTGTGCTTCGACACCCTCAAAGTTATCTAAAACTGTCTGAAGATACTTCGTAATCGGATACTGAAATAAACAAGCATTAAAAGCGTTTTGCTTTCTCAAAGCAAAGAGGCTTTCAAAATAGGATTGTCGAACGGTTGTGTCAGCTTTCCTTCGTGAAAAGGTACATGTAGACAAAATTTGAATGGAATGATTCTTTAATACTCCAATTACATCTTTTTATGGTATGAGGAACTATAAAACGTTTTCAAGGTCGAGACACTAGTCTAGTTGACAAATAAGTTCTTGAACACATCCATTACTTAAAGAAACGCATAACCTTGAAAATTCATTAAGTAGATATATCTGAAACACTCATCCAATAAAAACAAGAGGGCCATGATGGCCCTGGATCGCTCACCTGAGTCAATAGGCGAAATTTCACTCCAGGGTCATAATTGAAAGTACTACATGCCAAATAAATATGATGTTAGGCCCAATTTCAAAGTCATCCAATATTTTATCAAGACAAACATTCTGACCAATTTTCAAGTCAATTGAGCAAGACATGTGGCCTCAAGAGTGACCACAAGGTATTTCTTTAATTTTACCTAATGACCTCGATTATGACCCAGGTGACCCACTTTTAAACTCATCCTAGATTTTTTCAAGAGATTTTATGAACACAAGCATTCTGAACAACCTTCAAGTGAAATGAGCAAAAAATATGGCCTCTAGAGTGCCCACAAGGTATTTCTTTAATTTTACCTAGTGACCTAGTTTATGATCCCAGTTGAGCCAAATTCGGACTCATCTGAGATGTTATCAAGACAAACATTCTGACTAATTTTCAAGTCAATTAAGCCAGAAATGTAGCCTCTAGGGTGCCCTCAAGGTATTTCTTTAATTTGACTTAGTGACGTAGATAATGACCCCAGGTGACCCAATTTTGAACTCTTCCTAGATTTCATCAAGACAAACATTTTAACCAATTTTCAAATCAATTGAACAATAAATGTGGCCTCTAGAGTGCACACAAGGTATTTCTTTAATTTGACCTAGTGACCTAATTTAAGACCCCAAATGACCCAAATTCAAACTCATGTGAGATTTTTATCAAGACAAACATTCTGACCAATTTTCAGGTCATTTGAACAATAAATGTGGCCTCTAGAGTGCCCACAAGGTATTACTTTAATTTGACCTAGTGACCTAGTTTATGACCCAAGGTGACCCAATTTTGAACTGACTGAACACGTTGTGCTCAGGTGGGCTAACAAACTTAGAACAGGTTTACTACATACCAAATAACAAAGCTCTATGCCTTCCAGGTTTAGAAAAGAAGAATTTTAAAATTTTCCTTCTTTGTTCCTTTGTTCGAACTTCTGACCCCTTGGGCAGGGCCAGTTTTGACCCCAGCGGCATCATTTGAACAAATTTGGTAGAGGTCTACTAGGAGATGCTACATACCAAACATCAAAGCTCTACACCTTCCAGTTTTAGAGAAGGAGATTTTTAAAGTTTTCCTTCTTTGTTCCTATGTTAGAACTTGTGAACCCCGGAGCAGGGCCAGTTTTGACCTCAGGGGGATTGTATGAACAAACTTGGTAGAGGTCTACTAGGAGATGTCACATACCAAATATCAAAGCTCTACGCCTTCCAGTTTCAGAGAAGAAGAATTTTAAAGTTTTCCTTCTTTGTTCCTATGTTCGAACTTGTGACCCCTCTCCCCCCAGCAGGGCCAGTTTTGACCCCAGGGGGATCATATGAACAATTTGGTAGAGGTCCACTAGGAGATGCTAGATGCCAACTATCAAAGCTCCACGCCTTCCAGTTTCAGAGAAGAAGAATTTTAAAGCTTTCCTTCTTCGTTCCTATGTTCGAAACTTGTGACCACCCCCCCGCCCCCCAGCAGCGCCATTTTTGACTCCAGGGGGATCATATGAATAAACTTGGTAGAGGTCCACTAGGAGATGCTAGATGCCAAATATCAAAGCTCCACGCTTTCCAGTTTCAGAGAAGAAGAATTTTAAAGTTTTCCTTCTTTGTTCCAATGTTCGAACTTGTGACCCATGGGGCGGGGCCAGTTTTGACCCCAGGGGCATCATATGAACAAACTTGGTAGAGGTCCACTAGGAGATGCTACATATCAAATATCAAAGCTCTACGCCTTCTAGAATCAGAGAAGATTTTCAAAGATTCTATTTTTTTTCCTTTCTGTTGCCATGGCAACCAGAGTGATGGGTGGAATTCAATCTCTTGAACAACTTTGGTAGAGCTTCACCTGGGGAACATCCCTGCCAAGTTTCATCAAGACTGGCCAAGCGGTTTAGGAGAAGATGTTTAAAGGAATCGTGGACAGACAGACAGATGGACGCCGGACAACGACCGATCACAATACCTCACCTAAGCACTTCGTGCTCAGGTGAGCTAAAAAGCTGAATGTTGTTTTAATCATCCTACTTTCGTCTTAAGCGTAGCTAAGTCAACATGGAAGAGACGATGTATTGAGAAATTCTCCAAAAGAAGGATATTGACTATCTACCTCTCGTGTTTCAACATCATTCTCGTTCTCATCCAGCACGGTAATTATAGCATTGGTATCCGGCTCTGCGTTCTTTAAAGTCACCTCCACATTAAAGATGGGACTCTCTTTGCGAAGATTCGCTGTCAATGTCACAGAGCCATCATCATTTGGTTCTGGTCTAAATCCTTCGCTGTTCAAGGAATCTTCTGGTAGCGTTCCTGAGAGTAGATATTACAAAACTAAAAACTCCCTATCTTACACAAAATTATGGTGTAGCTACTTCTCATTTGTTTTCATCAAGAATTAAAATGACTTCCCCTGTGAGAAGTATCTCTGACGCTGTAATATCTTCGAAATTTTGTTGAAAAAAAAAAAAAAGGTGATCACTGAATCTTATTTAATAATTGGATAAACAAAACAGATTACAGCGTTTAAATCTTTGTTTGATTTGTCATGACCAAATAAAATAATAATAAAAAATAATTGTAATAGTACTAATAATAGTAATGATAAAAATATTAGTGATAATCTTCATAATAAAGACTGTAAAAAAAGAACAATTTAAAGAGATCAATATATTAAAGAATGCCTTAGTAATTTCTTTACATTACTCAGAACTATTAAGACTATTTTCGAAAGTACTTTAGTCGCATCATGGAAGGACCAGACAATCTCAGTGCTTCCGGGCTGAAGAAATTTCAAAGCCTGATGCCACGCAGTGCTTTGATCCATAAAATAGCCTAGGTCCCTGCTTTGCTTTGGTCCATGAGAAAGGCGCCTTGATCTTTTTAATTATGAACTTAGCCACGATAAATACACTGAAGAAAATTTATGTCAGAAAAAAAAAAAATTTACCACGAAGATACAGTTTTTGTCGTTTAGTTTATTTAACCATAAAAAAGTTTTAAGTGTTTACTAGAGATCCTTATTCTTTTATCAGAGTTTAGTATTTTAAACAATAAACAATATTCGGGAGGAGGTAGTAGACTAAAACATAAAATATAACTTGATGTCGAGAACTTCAGCGTCTATTTTTTTATTTCTTCTATTTGTACAGCTATATGGTAATAGTTAAGCATGCTTTTGGAAAACAGCTCAGACTATAGCAGAATGAATTGCTTGTCAAATCAGCCGTTACTTACCTTGTCTTCCATCAGGACCAGTCACAATAACATCATTTACAAACATATCCTCCGAGCACACTTCTGTAATGAAAGGTATAGTGCTCTTCAGTGGCATATACATATAATTTCTTATCCTGTAGACATATTCAGCTGCTTCGATCCAATATAATAAGAATAATCTAAAGATCATTCGAAGTTTGTTGCATGTTTTTCATAATGCAAACCCCATATCTCAGATTTGAAGACATCTGAAAGTAGTATTTTGAGGAAAGATATCTCCGTATCAGACAGAATAGATCCAAGATCAGACTGCACGTTCCCTCGCAGTGTGTTTCGATCAACGCTGTCCGCAAAAGGTCAGTAAGTCGCGCTTAGCAGCCTAAGGGTTCAAAAACTTTAATGTAAAGTTCCGATCAATGAAACAAGCGATATATACAATAATAATTGCTAACAATTGCATTAAAGATTCATTCTCACGAGACTGAGACAGTGTATGTCACCAATATCAATGCATGTGAAAATTACCATTTAAAACTCTATTTGACATGTTTTATGAAAACAGGCAGTCTACAAAACGTTTGCTACTTTAAAAAGCATTTTGATAGAAAGGTAAAAAGGAAGAATTGTTTAAAATATTCATCTAATATAATAAGACTATATTCTTACAAAGGGGTCACAAAAACCCCATGTAGACATTCGAAAAGTTGAATTTTCTAACACTAGGAATTAGCATAAATAAAATGTTTTGATTGATATTACTCACTTCATAACGATAAGGTACACAGAGATTAAAAAAAAAAAAAAAAAAAAAAAAAAAAAAAAAAATGTATCTTCTTAATCATTCTGTCAAAAAAACAATTTTTTTTTTCCTTTTTGAAATTCATACAAATCATCAAGTCAAAACTAGATTCCTCTGTACCAGTGCGTATATGACATTTGACCCCTGTCCTGGTTTTTGAAGAAAGTTTAAGTGGCTATTTTGAAATAAGAAACCATGCTTTGAATATACCTACAAGACTTTTATTTCGAAAATCTCAAAGGGTACAAATTTTTAAAGGTTTGCGGAACTCAGTTTTTTGTATTTTGTACCACGATTAGTCTTGGTTCCATGAGAATGAGCATAAAGGCATTTCAAAAGAATACTTTTCCCCTGTCTCTGGACTACAAGGAAAGTATTAAAAGCTTAAGCCATATAACGCAAAACGTTCTGTCATACTTACCTTCAGGCTCAAAGCAAGCTTTTATTAGAACATCGGAAATAACTGGTGACTCTGTTTCATCTTCTCTCTGAATTACAACTAATTTGACAATTTTTCCGTCTCCTTCGATTTCTATAGCAACCGTTTCTTCATCTGATATATCAGTTACAGTCTGAAAATAATGGGTATAAAATGTTATTTATTTTAGAAAGCTGTTGAGGAAGTTTTAACTTGACAATAAATTTACTACATAAGTTACTGCAGAAATTATTCAACTTCAACAGATTCCGGAGCTATCCACACAGTTATTATACCAAATGAACAATTTAATAACGTGGAAACTAAAGATTATATACACACTTTTTCAGCCACTGCTGTTGAGTCCTCTGCTGTTTCAGTCACTTGCACAATAACTTTCTCCACATGTATAACGTTCGCTTGCACTTCAGTTATTGTTGCATTTCCAACTGCATTGATAGCAATGACAAAGGTTGCCCTACTGACTCCTGGTAAAAATGGGTATGATCCTCCAGAACCAAAGAGAGCCTGAGTTGGTGAAATGGGATTTGTATTGCCCTGGGCTCCTATCCTGTTTATGATGCTGACTTCAAGCACATCAGAATCGATAGTAACATTTTTGGCTTCACAAATATCTGTTCAAGAAAGACAAACATGAAGTAATATCCACTAATAACAACGCATTACAAATGCTTGGTACAACACATGAGAGAAAACAAATCTTCAGTCTAAACGTAACCGATCGCAACAAGGGAATCAAGACATACAAATGCAAACATCGGGTAAACCTCAAGTGAGAAACAGAAATTTATCTATGGCTAAACGTGTACGACGACAGGCGACCCTTGCATCCCGACATTCTGTCTTCCCTGCGAGGAAACTAATTTTTATTATGGAATTCTAAAATGAATTGATAACATCTTCAGGCTCCACAAAAATTATATAGCCTTGAAATTCTGTAGTAATACCCAAAAATGATAATTTAGTGATTTGAAGTACGTGTAATTTTGCAGAATGAATCTAACCTTTGACCTGGTTGTTCAAAACCCAAAAAGTGCTCCTCTCATGCATCATTAAATCATTCTAAGACTATTAGCTCTATTTCGTATGGCTTCTATGTTAGCATGCAGAAAAATATCGTCTACACGTAAGCAACGACATGATACGAATGTCTTCAGTTTTGGAATTTAAAGAAATAAGATGATACATAGAAATTGTACAAATTACCACTGTTTTAAAATACTTACGCGGTGTAGTAGTAATCTCAGTTGAAACCTGACTGGCTTGGGTCGGTCTACTAGTTGTTGGTACATTAGATCCAGTTGTAAAGAACAGTGGCAAAGAACTCGAACTGGACAATGATTGTGGAAGTATTGAAGACTCTGGTGCAGGTTGGGATAGCTCTGAAGACACAACGCCGCTGGAAGACCCCTCAACGGAACCAAGTGACGAGATTGAATGGGACTCGGACGTAATGGGAGGATTTGTTGACAGAGCTGCCGAACCAACTGAAGGTGAAGAAACTATTGTTGGCAATCCAGATGTGGCACTTGGAGTTGAAATTGCCTCTGAGATTGTTGGTTTCATGGATGCCGTAGATTCAATAGTAGATGTCAGAGGATGGGCACATGCTTCTATTGTAAGATTGCTTACTTTTGGTATGTAGCCTTCACGAGATGTAAATGTCAACTCAACGAACTGTGCCTCGACACCCTCAAAGTTATCTAAAACTGTCTGAGAGTACTTCGTAATCGGATACTGAAATAAACAAGCATTAAAAGCGTTTTGCTTTCTCAAAGCAAAGAGGCTTTTAAAATAGGATTGTCGAATGGTTGTGTCAGCTTTTCTATGTGAAAAGGTACATGCAGACAAAATTTGAATAGAACAATTGTTTAATACTCCTGTTACATCTTTTTATGGTGTAAGGAACAATAAAAGGTTTTCAAGGTCGAGTCACTAGTCTAGTTGACATATAAGTTCTTGAACACATCCATTACTTAAAGAAACGCATAACCTTGAAAATTCATTAAATAGATATATCTAAAACACTTATCCAATTAAAAAAAGCCTAAATGTTGTTTTAATCATCCTAAATGTAGAGTCCCGACAGTTAAGCAAACTTTCATCTTAATCGTAGATAGTGAACATGGAAGACACGACGTATTAAGATATTCTCCAGAAGAAGGATATTGAATATCTACCTCTCGTGTTTCAACTTCATTGTCGTTCTCATCCAGCACGGTAATTATAGCATTGGTATCCGGTTCTGCGTTCTTTAAAGTCACCTCCACATTAAAGATGGGACTCTCTTTGCGAAGATTCGCTGTCAATGTCACAGAGCCATCATCATTTGGTTCTGGTCTAAATCCTTCGCTGTTCAAGGAATCTTCTGGTAGCGTTCCTGAGAGTAGATATTACAAAACTAAAAACTCCCTATCTTGCACAAAATTATGGTGTAGCTACTTCTCATTTGTTTTTATCAAGAATTAAAATGATTTCCCGTCTGAGAAATATCTCTGACTCTGTAATTCCTTCAAAATTTTGCGAGTTGAGTTGAAACTATAGTGGTTAATCATTCAATCTGACACAGGATATTATAAAGGTATATTAATAATAATAATAAAAAAAAAAAAAAAAAAGGTGATCACTGAATCTTATTTGATAATTGGATAAACAAAACAGATTACAGCGTTTAACCTTTTGTTACATTTGTCATGACCAAATGATATAATAATAGTAATAAATAATAATAATAATAATTATAATAGTATTGATGAAAATATTAGTAACAAGCTTCATAATAAAGACTGTAAAAAAAGAGCAATTTAAAGAGAGCAATATATTAAAGAATGTCGCAGTAATTTCTTTATATTATTGAGAACTATTAAGACTATATTCAAATGTACTTTAATCGTATCATGGAAGGACCAGACAATCTCCGTGTTTCCGGGGCTGAAGAGTTTTCAAAGCCTGATGCCACACGGTCCTTTGATCCATGAAATAGCCTAGGTCCCTACTTTGCTTTGGTCCATGAGAAAGGGGCCTTGATCTTTTTAATTATGAAATGATCGAAATATCAACATAGTCACGCGGACTATAAATGATAAATACACTGAAGAAAAATTTATGTCAGAAAAAAAATAATCTTTAACCATAAAGATACAGTTTTTGTCGTTTAGTTTAGTTAACCATAAAAAAAGTTTTAAGCGTTTACTATAGATCCTTATTCTTTTATCAGAGTTTAGTATTTTAAACAATAAACAATATTCGGGAGGAGGTAGTAGACTAAAACATAAAATATAACTTGATGTCGAGACACTTCGGCGTCTATTTTTTTATGTCTTCTATTTGTACAGCTATATGGTAATAGTTAAGCATGCTTTTGGAAAACAGCTCAGACTATAGTAGAATGAATTGCTTGTCAAATCAGCCTTTACTTACCTTGTCTTCCATCAGGACCAGTCACAATAACATCATTCACAAACATATCCTCCAAGCACACTTCTGTAATGAAAGGTATAGTGCTATTCAGTGGCATATACATATAATTTCTTATCCTGTAGACATATTCATCTGCTTCGATCCAATATAATAAGAATAATCTAAAGATCGCTCGAAGTTTGTTGCATGTTTTTCGTAATGCAAACCCCATATCTCAGATTTGAAGACATCTGAAAGTAGTATTTTGAGGAAAGATATCTCCGTATCAGACAGAATAGATCCAAGATCAGACTACACGTTCCCTCGCAGTGTGTTTCGATCAACGCTGTCCGCAAAAGGTCAGTAAGTCGCGCTTAGCAGCCTAAGGGTTCAAAAACTTTAATGTAAAGTTCCGATCAATGAAACAAGCGATATATACAATAATAATTGCTCACAAATGCATTAAAGATTCATTCTCACGAGACTGAGACAGTGTATGTCACCAGTATCAATGCATGTGAAAATTACCATTTAAAACTCTATTTGACATGTTTTGTGAAAACAGGCAGTCTACAAAATTTTGCTACTTTAAAAAGCATTTTGATAGAAAGGTAAAAAGGAAGAATTGTTTAAAATATTCATCTAATATAATAAGACTATAATCTTACAAAGGGGTCACAAAAACCCCATGTAGACATTCGAAAAGTTGAAGTTTCTGACACTAGGAATTAGCATAAATAAAATGTTTTGATTGATATTACTCATTTCATAACGATAAGGTACACAAAGTTAAAAAAAAAAAAAAAAATATGTATCTTCTTCATCATTCTGTCAAAAATCCATTATTTTCCCTGTTTGAAATTTATACAACTCATCAAGTCAAAACTAGATTTTTCTGTACCAGTGCGTATATGACATTTGACCCCTGTCTTTGTTTTTAAAGAAAGTTTAAGTGGCTATTTTGAAATAAGAAACCATGCTTTGAATATACCTACAAGACTTTTATTTCGAAAATCTCAAAGGGTACACATTTTTAAAGGTTTGCGGGAACTCAGTTTTTTGTATTTTGTACCACAATTAGTCTCGGTCTATTTTAAAATAACAAAATCATGTGTTGAATATACCTACAAGACTTTTATTCCGAAAATCTCAAAGTTTGATTTTAAGGGTACACATTTTTAAAGGTTTGCAGGAATTTATTTATTTGTATTTTGTACCACGACTAGTCTCGGTTCCGTGACAATGAGTGTAAATGCATTTCAAAAGAATACTTTTCCCCTGTCTCTGGACTACAAGGAAAGTATTAAAAGCTTAAGCCATTTAACGCAAAACATTCTGTCACACTTACCTTCGGGCTCAAAGCAAGCTTTTATTAGAACATCCGAAATGACTGGTGACTCTGTTTCATCTTCTCTCTGAATTACAACTAATTTGACAATTTTTCCGTCTCCTTCGATTTCTGTAGCAACGGTTTCTTCATCTGATATATCAGTTACAGTCTGAAAATAAAGGGTATAAAATGTTATTTATTTTTGAAAGCTGTTGAGGAAGTTTAAACTTGACAATATATTTACTACATAAGTTACTGCAGAAATTATTCAACTTCAACAGATTCCGGAGCTATCCACACAGTTATTATACCAAATGAACAATTTAATAACGTTGAAACTAACGATTATATACACACTTTTTCAGCCACTGCTGTTGAGTCCTCTGCTGTTTCAGTCACTTGCACAATAACTTTCTCCACATGTATAACGTTCGCTTGCACTTCAGTTATTGTTGCATTTCCAACTGCATTGATAGCAATGACAAAGGTTGCCCTACTGACTCCTGGTAAAAATGGGTATGATCCTCCAGAACCAAAGAGAGCCTGAGTTGGTGAAATGGGATTTGTATTGCCCTGGGCTCCTATCCTGTTTATGATGCTGACTTCAAGCACATCAGAATCGATAGTAACATTTTTGGCTTCACAAATATCTGTTCAAAAAGGCAAAAATGAAGTAATATCCACTAATAACAACGCATTACAAATGCTTGGTACAACACATGAGAGAAAACAAATCTTCAGTCTAAACGTAACCGATCGCAACAAGGGAATCAAGACATATAAATGCAAAAATCGGGTAAATCTCAAGTGAGAAACAGAAATTTATCTATGGCTAAACGTGTACGACGACAGGCGACCCTTGCATCCCGACATTCTGTCTTCCCTGCGAGGAAACTAATTTTTATTATGGAATTCTAAAATGAATTGATAACATCTTCAGGCTCCACAAAAATTATATAGCCTTGAAATTCTGTAGTAATACCCAAAAATGATAATTTAGTGATTTGAAGTACGTGTAATTTTGCAGAATGAATCTAACCTTTGACCTGGTTGTTCAAAACCCAAAAAGTGCTCCTCTCATGCATCATTAAATCATTCTAAGACTATTAGCTCTATTTCGTATGGCTTCTATGTTAGCATGCAGAAAAATATCGTCTACAGGCAAGCAACGATATGAAACGAATGTCTCCAGTCTTGAAATTTAAAGAAATAAGATGATACATAGAAATTGTACCAATTCCCACTATTTTAAAACACTTACGCGGTGTAGTAGTAATCTGAGTTGAAACCTGACTGGCTTGGGTCGGTCTACTAGTTGTTGGTACTTTGGATCCAGTTGTAAAGAACAGTGGCAAAGAACTCGAACTGGACAATGATTGTGGAAGTATTGAAGACTCTGGTGCAGGTTGGGATAATTTTGAAGACACAGCACCGGTAGAAGACCCCGCAACGGAACCAAGTGATGAGATTGCATGGGACTCGGACGTAATGGGAGGATTTGTTGACAGAGCTGTTGAACCAACTGAAGGTGAAGAAACTATTGTTGGCAATCCAGATGTCGCACTTGGAGTTGAAATCACCTCTGAGATTGTTGGTTTCATGGATGTAGTAGATTCAATAGTAGATGTCAGAGGATGGGCACATGCTTCTATTATAAGATTGCTTACTTTTGGTATGTAGCCTTCACGAGATGTAAATGTCAGCTCAACGAACTGTGCTTCGACACCCTCAAAGTTATCTAAAACTGTCTGAAGATACTTCGTAATCGGATACTGAAATAAAAACAAGCATTAAAGGCGTTTTGCTTTCTCAAAGCAAAGAGGCTTTTAAAATAGGATTGTCGAATGGTTGTGTCAGCTTTTCTTTGTGAAATGGTATATGCAGACAAAATTTGAATGGAAAAATTGTTTAAAACTCCAATTACATTTCTTTATGGTATGAGGAACTATTAAAGCTTTTCAACGTCGAGACACTGGTCTAGTTGACAAATAAGTTCTTGAACACATCCATTACTTAAAGAAACGCATAACCTTGAAAATTCATTAAGTAGATATATCTGAAACACTTATCCAATAAAAAAAACGCTGAATGTTGTTTTAATCATCCTAAATGTAGAGTCCCGATAGTAAAGCAAACTTTCGTCTTAAGCGTAGATAAGTCAACATGAAAATAAGGATGCATTGAGAAATTCTTCTCCAAAAGTAGGATATTGGATATCTACCTCTCGTGTTTCAACATCATTCTCGTTCTCATCCAGCACGGTAATTATAGCATTGGTATCCGGCTCTGCGTTCTTCAAAGTCACCTCCACATTAAATATTGGACTCTCTTTGCGAAGATTCGCTGTCAGTGTCACAGAGCCATCATCATTTGGTTCTGGTCTAAATCCTTCGCTGTTCAAGGAATCTTCTGGTAGCGTTCCTGAGAGTAGATATTACAAAACTAAAAACTCCCTATCTTCCACAAAATTATGGTGTAGCTACTTCTTATTTGCTGTTATCAAGAATTAAAATGATTTCCCCTGTGAAAAGGATCTCTGACTCTGTAATTTCTTCAAAATTTTGCGAGTTGAAATTATATTACTAATTATTCAATCTGACACAGGATATTTATATAGGTATATTAATAATGGAAAAAAAAATATATTAAAGAATGTCACAGTAATTTCTTTATATTATTCAGAACTATTAAGACTATTTTCAAAAGTATTTTAGTCGTATCATATGAACGATAAAGACACTGAAGAAAAATTTGCGTTAGAAAAAAAAATCTTTTACCATTAAGATACAGTTTTTATCATTTAGTTTAGTTAACCATAAAAAAAGTTTTGAACGTTTACAACAGATCCGTATTCTTTTATCCGAGTTTAGTTTTTTAAACAATAAACATTATTCGGGAGGAGGTAGTAGACTAAAACATAAAGTATAACTTGATGTCGAGACACTTCTGCGTCTATTGCATATGTTTTCTATTTGTACAGCTATATGGTAACAGTTAAGCATACTAATGGAAATCAGCTCAGACTATAGTAGAATGAATTGCTTGTCAAATCAAGTGCCTTTACTTACCTTGTCTGCCATTAGGACCAATCACAATAACATCATTTACAAACATATCCTCCAAGCACACGTCTGTAATAAAAGGCATAGTGCTCTTCAGTGGTATATACATATAATTTCTTATCCTGTAGATATATTCGTCTGCTTAGATCCAATATAATAAGAATATTATAATAAAAGATTCGGAGTTTGTTGTATGTTCTTCATAATGCAAACGCCATATCTCAGATCTGAAGACATCTGAAAGGAGTATTCTGAGGAAAGATATCTCTATCAGACAGAATAGATCCAAGATCAGACTGCACGTTCTCTCGCAGTGTGTTTCGATCAACGCTGTCCGCAAAAGGTCAGAAAGTCGCGCTTAGCAGCCTAAGGGTTCCAATTTTTTAATGTAAAGTTCCGATCAATGAAACAAGCGATAAATACAATAAAAATTGCTAACAATTGCATTAAAGATTCATTCTCAGGGTACCGAGACAGTTAATGTCGCAAATATCAATGCATGTGAAAATTATCATTTAAAACTCTATTTGACATGTTTTTAGAAAACAGGAATTCTACAAAACTTTTGCTTCTTTAAAAAGCATTTTGATAGAAAGGTAAAAAGGAAGAATTGCTTAAAATATTCATGTAATATGATAAGACTGTAATCTTACTACTGGGTCACAAAAACCCCATGTAGACATTGGAAAAGTTGAATTTTCTGACACTAGGAATTAGAATAAATAAAATGTTTTGATTGATATTACTCATTTCATAACGATAAGGTACACAAAGATTAAAAAAAAAAAGATATGTATCTTCTTAATTATTCTGTCAAAAATCCATTATTTTCCTGTTGCCAATTCATACGAATCTTCAAGTCAAAACTAGATTCCTCTGTAACAGTGCGTATATGACATTTGACCCCATTTTTTTTTTTGTTTTTAAAGAAAGTTTACCTGTCTATTTTGAAATAACAAGCCATGTGTTGAATATGCCTACAAGACTTTTATCTCAAAAATCTCAAAATTTGAATTTAAAAAAGAAGAAAAAAAAAAAGAAAAAAGAAAAAAAAAAAAAAAAAGATAGATTTTATTTTAATTTACGGGATTTATTCATACTACAAAGAAAATTGTCTGAAGTTAAAAAAAAAAAAACCCAGGATCTAGCAGAGAAAGCTGACATATTATGGCTGCACGGTTTAATTTAGATATATAAGTTAATACGTTTTTGATTACCGCTAGTGTTTAAATTATAATCAAGTGATTTTTAAAATTTACGGGACTTTTTCATATGGTGTCACATACTTTAAGAGACTTGCCTGAAGTTAAAAACCATGATCTACCAGAGAACGCTGAAAATGGCTACACGCTTTAATTGAGATAGATAAGTTAAAAGGTTTTTGATTAACGCTAGTGATCAGTTTAAACTCTAAATCACCGGTAAGTACATGATTAACGGGACATCATACACGAGACCATCCTTGTTGTTATCCTCTTACTACGCCTATTGACTCTGATGTACATTTTCATTCGCGTTTGTGATATAACAGAATTTTTAAAGCACTGACTTATTTGGCAGCAAGCAATTGGTGTTGTTGTTGTTGTTGTTGTTTTTTTTTTCGGTCGTAACTGCGTGCTTCAACTGCACGTAAGTACACATTAGCTTGTCGTTTCAATACCTTTCCTCGAAATAAGCGCAATTCTTCAATACCAAAAATTAATGATACATTTTTCCCTCAGGGTGGACCATTATCTAGAAACAAATACATTTATAATTGTAAATTTATAAAAGCGTTCCAGTGATTTCGGACAAAGGCCCGGATATTAGGATATTAAATAATTCCTTTAACGTTTAGACAAATTAAAATCGTATTTATTTTTTAGGGACCTGACTACACATTTTACGATAGGCAAAGACACGTTATCAGATTATAACTTTACACTTTCGATGAACGATCTATTTTTCCTACGTGACAAGTTCTGTAAAGGAACCGTGCCTTTCTGGGAAAAGTCCATTTCTCGCTGTGTTGTGTCGAGGAAAGAAACATTGTTGTGTTTGGTGCCTAGAACTTAATGATCACACTACCTATGTGTGATATGTTGTTTACCGAATGTTTCAAATTTCAAGTAAAGCTACTGATACCTAACAATCCCTAGTTTTACAGACTCTAAAAGAAACTGAAAGCATTGCGGAAAAAGGAGAAAATGTAAGTAACCAGCATTTTCTCCTGTCTCCACAATGTTTACTGCCGTTCAAACTTAATTCCTATCTTATAAATCACAATAATTTTGTTTTCTGCAAATACTTTAAATATTGACAAGTCTGCTACGAAATTTCGTCGTTTGGTAAAGCGTTAAACGTTCAAAATGATGCGCCTAGAGATCGAACTTCAATGCGTGGTTACGATTCCGCAATATTTTCAAAAATAATTTAGTACTTTAGTGTTGTGAAAATGTTTGACGAGGAAAAAGAAGTTATTTACATTTTAGTCTCTAAGATTTCCCATTAAATTTGTAAACAGCGCAGGAAAAGGAGAAATTTCTTATTTAGAGCAATTCCTCATTTTTTCACATTGTGTATCTCATTACCATACGACCTCTACTTTTAACGACCTTGGGGAAGAAAGCTTTTGAAACATTGTGGGGAAAAGCAGGAAGTGCTCGAAATCAGCATTTTCTCCATGTTCAACAATCTTTTCTACTCAAAGATTATTTCCTTGATTTGAACCACATAGACACTGTCATCTGTCACCACTTCCAATTTGGATATGTCAAAAATGTTGGAAAATAGATATTTGTATTTGTATACGCGTGTGCAAAACGTGTTTAAAAGCTTAAGAATCGAGTGTGTCTTTTTTGAACGTGTCAATAAACGAAACTTACCGAAACGATTTAATTCACGGGTCATTTTCTTTAAAGGCATAAATCGGACAATGAGGCAACTTGCCTACTTTTAAGGCGGTTCGATTGAACTCTGTCGATACAAGAAAAGATACGGACTAAAGACCCGTATCAAAATATGCAAAATTGTGACACTACAAGCCAGGGGACAGCTGGAATAGATCGAGGCCGGGTTTCAATCGAACAATAACCATTTTGTTCACTAGAACAGACTTACCTTTAGATTTAAATGTTAATTCTGACTCCACTTAATTGTTTGTCTTGTGTTTATTTGAGCAAAATTTACTTCAATTTAGAGAAAAAGCTTGTTCTTAGGTACGTAACGAAATCATTTAATTTACAGAATCAATAAACAGAACTTAACGAAACGATTTCTTTTACGGGTCAATGCTTGTAAAGAAATAATCGGGAAAAAAAAAAAAAAAAAAAACTTGCCTACATTCAAGGTGGTTCAATGGAACTCTGTCGATATAAGAAAAGATTGTGACTATAGACCCGTGTCAAAATATGCCAAATTTTGAAACTATGAGTCAGGAGGAGCAGTTGGAATAGATGAAGATAGGGTTTCGGTCGACCACGACGCCGTCTGTTCATTAGAGCAGACTTTCCTTCAGATTTAAATGTTAAATCTAACACGTTGTAATTGTTTGTGTTTTACTTGAGAAAAGTTTGCCTAAGGTCCAGATAGAGAGACTATTCTAAGCAACTGGATGAAATTACTGAAGTTACTGGACAAAACATTGTCATCCCCACATTTACTTATCGTTCCACGGAAAATTGTTTGAGATTTGAGTCTATGTTACACATTAAATGAGATGCTCTTTGCAGTTGTTTGTCTTTTCTTATTCATTTTGACACACATTGAAATAAATCAGCAATCAAAGATATCATAAATTAGAAAAGATATATCTACGGCGTTTAGTTTCAGGCTCAATCGTTTAAACATCCCGTTCAATACTGCACCGTAATTGCATTATTATAGTGATATACTTCCCTGAGATTGAGATCAATCAATTTGAGAAAAAGTTATTTACCTGACTGGTCGTTTCAACGATTTTACCAAGTATTCTTACCTTTATGTTTTCGAAAATTTAATCGGCTAATAATATTAAATGACCAGTCACGACCATACATGTCACTTGTATAAGAATATATGGGGACACATTTCTAAGGGTTTGGCGCGAACTAATCGTTTTCGTATTTTATTCAACGATTTGTCCCGGATCCAGGAGAATGAGTCTAAAGGCATTTCAAAAGAATACCATTCCCTTGTCTCTGGACTACAAGGCAAGTATGGAAAGCTTAAGCCATATTGCGCAAATCATTCTGTCATACTTACCTTCAGGCTCAAAGCAAGCTTTTATAAGAACATCCGAAATAACCGGTGCCTCTGTTTCATCGTCTCTCTGAATTACAACTAATTTGACAATTTTTCCTTCCCCTTCGATTTCTATAGCGACAGTTTCTTCATCTGATATATCAGTTACAGTCTAAAAATAATTGGTATAGAAAGATATTTATATTTAGAAATCTATTGAGTAAGTTTCAACAAGACATAATAAATTTATAACATTAGTAAATGCAGAAATGATTTGACTTCAACAGATTCTGGAGCTATCCACAAAGTTATTATACCAAATGAACAATTTAATAACGTGGAAACTAAAGATTATATACATACTTTTTCAGCCACTGCTGTTGAGTCCTCTGCTGTTTCAGTCACTTGCACAATAACTTTCTCCACATGTAAAACGTTTGCTTGCACTTCAGTTATTGTTGCATTTCCAACTGCATTGATAGCAATGACAAATGTTGCCCTACTGACTCCTGGTAAAAATGGGTATGATCCTCCAGAACCAAAGAGAGCCTGAGTTGGTGAAATGGGATTTGTATTACCCTGGGCTCCAATCCTATTTATGATGCTGACTTCAAGCACATCAGAATCTATGGTAACATTTTTGGCCTCACAAATATCTGTTGAAGAAAGACGAACATGAAGTAATATCTAGTTGTAACAACGCATTATAAATGCTTGGTACAGGACACCAGACAAAATATATCTTCAGCATTAGGGTGATCAAGGCTTACAAATGCATACATCGGATAACCCTCAAGTGTGAAACAGAAATTTATCTATGTCTAAACGAGTAAGACGACACGCAAACCTTGCATCCCAACATTCTGTCTTCCTCGCGCGTAAACTCCTTTTTGTCATGAAATTCTAAAATGCATTGATAACATCTTCAGGCTATACAAAAATTTCATATAGCTTTTAGATTCTGTCGTAATACCCAAAACAGGTTAAGTATTACAGTGATTTTAAGTACGTGTGATTTTGCACAATGAATTTGACCTTTGACCTGGTTTTTCAAAACCGTAAATGCTTCTATCGTCTAATCATTCTAAAATATTAGCCCTATTTGTAAAGGCTCCCATGTTGGCATGCAGAAAATGATCGCCTAAACGCAAGCAACGAAATGACATGGTATTTCAAGTTTGAAATTTAAATAAATAATGCTTAGTGACAGTACAAATAACCTCTGTTTTAATATACTTACGCGGTGTAGTAGTAATCACAGTTGAAACCTGACTGGCTTGGGTCGGTCTACTAGTTGTTGGTACTTTGGATCCAGTTGTAAAGAACAGTGGCAAAGAACTCGAACTGGACAATGATTGTGGAAGTATGGAAGACTCTGGTGCAGGTTGGGATAACTCTGAAGACACTATGCGGCTAGAAGACCCCTCCACAGAACCTTGTGATGAGATTGCAGGGGACTCGGACGTAATGGGAGGATTTGTTGGCAGAGTTGACGAACCAACTGAAGGTGAAGAAACTATTGTTGGCAATCCAGATGTCGCACTTGGAGTTGAAATCGCCTGTGAGATTGTTGGTTTCATGGATGTCGTAGATTCAATAGTAGATGTTAGAGGATGGGCACATGCCTCTATTTTAAGATTGCTTACTTTTGGTATGTAGCCTCCACGAGATGTAAACGTCAGCTCAACGAACTGTCCTTCGACACCCTCGAAGTTATCTAAGACTGTCTGAAGATACTTCGTAATCGGATACTGAAATAAACAAGCGTTAAAAAGAGTTGGGCTTTCCCAAAGAGGCTTTTCTAACAAGGATTATCGAACGGTTGTGTCAGCTTTTCTTTGTGAAAAGGAATATGCAGACAAAATTTGAATGGAATAATTTTTCAATACTCCAATCACATGTAGCTATGGTACGAAGGACTGTAAAAGATTTTCAAGTTCGATACACCAGTCTAGTTGACAAAAAAGTTCTTGAACACATCCATTACTTAAAGAAACGTATAAGCTTAACAATTCATCAAGTGGGTAGATCCAGAACACTCATCCAATGAAAAAAAATCTAAAGATTGTTTTTAATCATCCAAAACGTAGAGTTCCCATAGTTTAAATAAACTTTCGTCTTATGCATAGATAAGTCAACATGAAAGAAATGATGCATTGAGAAATTCTTCTCCAAAAGAAGGATATCCACCTTTCGCGTTTCAACATCATTCTCGTTCTCATCCAGCACGGTAATTATAGCATTGGTATCCGGTTCTGCGTTCTTTAAAGTCACCTCCACATTAAATATGGGACTCTCTTTGCGAAGATTCGCTGTCAGTGTCACAGACCGATCATCATTTGGTTCTGGTCTAAATCCTTCGCTGTTCAATGAATCTTCTGGTAGCGTTCCTGAGAGTAGATGTTGCAAAACTGAAAAGTCCCTATCTTGCGCAAAATTATCGCATAATTACTTCTCATTTTTTGTCAAGAATTAAAATTATTTCCCCCGTGAAATTATCTCTGACTGTGCTTTCTTCAAAATTTTGCGAGTTGAAATTATAGTGGTAATTATTCAATATGACACAGGATATTTTTCTATGTATATTAAAAATGAAAAATAAACAGGGTAAGGTGAGCACTGAATCTTGTTTACTAATTAGATACACAAAACAGGTTACAACGTTTAACTTTTGTTTGGTTTGTTATGACCAAGTAAAATAATAATGAATAATGATAATACTAATGATAAAAACTATTACAAATAATACTCATAATAAAGGTAAAAAAAAAAAAAAAAAAAAGAGCAGTTTAAGAGATCAAAGAATTAAAGAATGCTGCAGTAAATATTTTTATATTCAGAACTATTAAGACTACTTTTAAAAGTATTTTAGTCGTATCATGGAAGGACCAGACAATCACTGTCTTTGCGAGGCTGAAGAGTTTTAAAAACCTGATGCCACGTAGTGCCTTTGATCCATAAAATAGCCTAGGTCCCTGCAATGCTTTAATGCATGAAAAAGGCGCTGTCATCTTTTTAGTTACGAAATGAAAATATTAACGTAGCCATGGAGACTATAACACATGGTGTTACAATGTACTTATCTTATACCATAGACATACAGTTTGGGTCTTTTACTTCAGTTATTCATAAAAAATATATATCACAGACCCTTCTTCTTTTATTACGAAAGTAATTCTAAACCATAAACAATAATGGAGAGGAGGTGGTTGACTAAAACATAAAATAGAACTTAATAATTGCCGTTACAATACTTCATTCGAGATACATCAGCGTCTATTGTGTATGTCTTCTATTTGTACAGCTATATAGGGATAGTTAAGCATACTGCTTTGAAAACAGCATAAACCATAGAAGATATGAATTGCTTGTCAAATCAAGTGGCTTTGCATACCTTGTCTTCCATTAGGACCGGTCACAATAACATCATTTACAAACATATCCTCCAAGCACACCTCTGTAATAAAAGGCATAGGTTTCTTCAGTGTCATATACGTACATATAATATCCTATCGAATAAAATTCTTTAAAACCACATAAAACCAATATCATGAAACTATAATTTTGAAGATCATTCGAAGTTTTGGTGCATGTTCTCAATGATGAAAACCCCATATCATATGTTTTAAGTCATGTCGACAGAGCGTTTCGACAGTTACATTCAAACATTTAAATTTAAAACGTCAATAAATGAAAATAAGCATACGTGAAATGATAATCGCTAAAAATAGCGCGATTGGTGTTTAAAAGAAAACCATACTTCTGTCTGGAATACAAGACATGCATAAAAAATCTAGCCATATTGCGGAAAAAACTTTCGTCATATTTACCTTCGGGCTCAAAGCAAGCTTTTATCAGAATGTCCGAAATAACTGGTGCCTCTGTGTCACCTTCTCTCTGAATTACAACTACTTTGACAACTTTTCCGTCCCCTTTGATTTCTACAGCCACTGTTTCCTCATCTGATATATCAGTAACAGTCTGAAAATAATGCGTATAATAGTTTTTTTTTTTTCAGAAACCCTCTGAGTAAGTTTCGACATGACACAACTACTGCATAGGTTAGTGTATATATGATTTGACTTCAACAGATTCCGGAGCTATCCACAAAGTTATTATACCAAAAGAACAATCTAATAGCGTGGAAACTAAAGGTTATATACATACTTTTTCAGCCACTGCTGTTGAGTCCTCTGCTGTTTCAGTCACTTGCACAATAACTTTCTCCACATGTATAACGTTCGCTTGCACTTCAGTTATTGTTGCGTTTCCAACTGCATTGATAGCAATGACAAAGGTTGCCCTACTGACTCCTGGTAAAAATGGGTATGATCCTCCAGAACCAAAGAGAGCCTGAGTTGGTGAAATGGGATTTGTATTACCCTGGGCTCCAATCCTATTTATGATGCTGACTTCAAGCACATCAGAAACTATGGTAACATTTTTTGCCTCACAAATATCTATATAAGAAAGAAATACATGTGATGATATCTAAGTTTAACGCATAATAAACCTAATTGAATAAGTTGCTTGAACCCAGATTTCGATAATTCCGAAAATCAAAAACTTTCAGGAATCCAATTCAACTTGAATATTTTGGGGGTTAACTGCTTTCCGCTTGTTTTTTGCTGAGTCATTATTTTGCATATAGATTAGACTGTAATATTCATTGTCAAATCGCAATGCATTATGATCAGATAATTTACTACCCGGTCCAATAAGTGAGCAAGAAATGTGTTATGTATGGCTCTGAGTTCAAGTAATTTCTGCATAATTTGACCTTTGACTTTGTTGTTCAAAATAAAAAAAAAATGGTTCTCTCTTGCGTTTGGCAAGTAATATAAAAAGAGGGTCATAGCCCTTTTTAAGTGGCTCTGTACTAATATACAGAAAACTGTTTTCTACACGCAAGCAACCAAACTATAAGAATGCCTCAGTTTTAAAAGTTACAAAAATCAAACGATTCCTAATGATTGTTTAAGTTGCGATCATTTAAGATACTTACGCGGTGTGGTAGTTATCTCAGCTGAAACCGGGCTGGCTTTGGTTGAGCCACTAGTTGTTGCTGATTTGGATACAGTTGTAAAAAAAAGTGGCAAAGAACTCGAACTGGTCAAAGATTGTGGAAGTATTGAAGACTGTAGTGCAGATTGGGATAATTTTGAAGACACGACGCCGCTAGAAGACCCCTCAACAGAACCAACTGAGGAGATGGCAAGGGATGGTGCAGATGTCGGAAGACGTGTAGAGGACTCAGAAAGGCTTCCAAAAGACCCGCCAGATGTAGGTGTTAGTGATATTGATGACCTTAATGAAGGTGAAGTAAACGTCGTCGATTCTGTAGTTACAAATGGCAGCGTGGAGGAGCTACTTGTATATGCTGGAGTTGTCGTAACAGGTTCAGCGCAAGCTTCTACCTTTAGATTGTGTACTCCTGGATTTGCCATAATCACTGGGATGAATTCCACTTCGATAAATTTTCCATATTTACCAATGAAATTGATAATAACTGTTTCAGGTGACATTTCCACGGGGTACTGAAACGTAACAATAAAATAAATTTCAAGTTACGCGTACACAAACAATAAATTTACGGTTCCGTACATGATTGACCATAACCGAGATTTATAATATAGCAAGAGGGCTTCTGTAAGTAGTGGTAAAAATCACGATTTCCTCTATTGTTTAATTTCACTTGTTTTAACAGCGGTATTCTCGACTCCTATCCCTGTTTGATAACAAAGGTAATATAAAATCTAAGTTTTCTGATTCTGCTGGCATTAAGCCCCTGCTAGACTACGGATAAATTGTGTTGTCTATAGCCGACCACGAAAGGCGACACAATTTTTTTCTGAAAATAATCATGCGAGATACTGATTTCTATTCAATGAAATATCCCTGTTTATATACTCACAGTTATAACATCCACTGTAACGCCATCGAAAGTTTTTAATGTGAATGTAACCTCTATCATATCTACAACATCTACTTCTAAAGAAAAGAAGCGTGCTGGATTTTCATTTGAAACTAGTGTATCAATTAAAAGAACAACAGGTTCTTCCGACGATGGGTACCATCCAGGTCGGCCAGTCAAGGCGTCATTTGCATCTGATCCATCGAGCACGTTGTCTGATGATAAAACCAGATGTGAATTGTCCATATACTCCATACATGTCTCTGAAAAGTATCAAGCAAGAACATTTTTTGAAAGCCAAAAAGGAGAAAATAGTATGGTTCTAAATAATTCATCTGTAAACATAAGAAACAGGAGTACCACATGCTGGTGCCAACGCTCGGGATGCGGATGCTTGATTTTCAGCGAAAATTTTAAGTCGAAAAAGGGGCATAACTCTGTTAAAAGCATTTTGATGGTTTGGTTACCTGCTCTTGTTGCATAGGTTCACCTTTCGATAATTAACATTTTTTCTAAGTCTGAAGCAAATATCTTCAGTAATAACATAGATAATATATAATGTCAAAGTTTTCTTGAAAATTTTAAGTCGAAAAAAGGGGCATTACTCCGTCAAAATACTTTGATCGTTACCTACCCTTGTTGTATAGTTTTCGCTTTTGATTATTCACAACTTGTTCAAATTTGAAGCAAATATCTTCAGTAATAACAGAGATGTTATAAAATGTCAAAGTTTTTGCACGACGACGACTACGCAGACGACGACAACGACGGGGCTACGACAATACCTCGACATTCTTTTCCACAACAGCCGAGCTAAAAATTGGAATAATCTTTTCAAACATCCTAGGGTAAAATATTGAGAAGTACATAACATGACCCACTGCTGATGCCAGAAAACTGAAAACAAAGTGCCGTTTCAGGAAAAAAATAAACGTGTAAGTTGATGATACAAACAAAAGACGTAAAAGGCCAAACTAGAATAATTGTTTGACAAATTTGTAATACTGCCCAAACTTATACATGCAATATTTTAGCATCATCTGATATTCGGTTCTGGAAAGTAAGATTATAAAGATTTTTTTTCTTTCTAAAAATAAAGTAACAACGAATATCGTGGTTATATAAACCGAAACAACATAAGCAATAATTCTTTTCACATCACACCTTAAAGAGTTCGTCTCCACCAAGGAAATTTGATTCAATATGGAGTAATGATTTTCTAAACAGAAACATTATTTGTACTGTTGATGGGTCAGCGGATAGACGGACGGATTGCAGACGCAGTACAGTAACTCTCCCTGAGTGGTTTGGATGGACCTCAGAAACCTGGGCCCGTATTCACCAACTATTATAAATACTATCCTAAGCCTTATTATATGTAATGGAAGTAGCACAATTTCTGATTGAAGGAGCGTGCCCTGACATTGCTTAATTGCTAAAATTGATAAGAATCAGAATCATAATGCAAGTTAGCATCATCGGTGAATATGCCCCCTCCCCTTTTTTTGGTGGTGGGGGGGGGGTACGTATTTCATTATTTCGGGCCATGATACTGGTTAAACCAGCCCTCATCTTACGAATGACCTTGTTCTTGGAAATGTTAAGAGACTATAGATTCGAGTCATCCCTTATTTGTTAATGATGTGTATGTTAGTTTTGCGTTTAAAGCCGTTTTCCACATCATTTCAATCATATCACAGCTGGTGTTAATTTTACTAGTACTTCGCAAAATACTTTTTCCAAGCAACAAGCTGCATTCTCACATAAATATCACTAAAATGTTCAGCGCTAAGAGAGAAATTACTACTGAAGAAATGACTATCGTAATTCTCGACCAGAGCTAGGTGGTTTTGTGATTCGAGTTCATGTCCCCAGAGTCAACACAAGTGGTGAAATTAACGGACTGAGCTGGCGAGCACAGCGGACTTACTAAGAACGTATTACCCAAACCGATAGATACGAGTAAAAGCCATGAACAACTTCTAATGGTATTTAGCTTTGTACTAAACTACAAACTTTTGGACTTATCTAAATTGAAAACATTTACAGACGACAAATTTAATGTGGCTTAATTGATAAAATATGTCTCTTAAAGGCATGAAGAAAATTGGGGAATTGGAGAAAATGCTGGTTACCATCATTTTCTCTTATTTCCACAATTTCCACAATGTTTTCAAAAGGCTTCTCCGTCGGAATCTTTAAAACGCAGGAACGTTTGGTAAAGGGTTAGGGCAACTTGAAATTGTATTGTGTCCGAAAGTTAAAAACAAAATCGTAAATAAAACCGATTATCTCTATGGCCTTCAACCATACTCTCTAGCCCTTTCAGCGCCATGGCCGAAAACATAAATAAGCCATGCTCTGGCAATAGGGGGCTTAATGCATCTCTGTGATGCATTATAACAAGCAAGTCATCACTTAATTATAGGTACATAAAATTCCGTTGGCCTGACAACAAACTGAATCATGGCTAGAATGATCCTCTGACATGCAGAAAACTGACCAATAGCAAAAAGTATCGGCACAGATCAGCCTGCGCGGACTGCGCAGGCTGACCTTGGTTGACACTTTTTGCAGATGCATTAAGCCCGCTTTTCACAGAGAATAGCTCAAATTTTTGCTACGGGCATCGATTCAGATTAGACTGTACACAACATACAGTCTGATCTTTGATCTTTATAGTCTGCTTGTTTAACAAAACCTTTAAGATAAGCATCTTTCCGAGTTTCAATGGAATATACTTCCAGCTCTCGATACAGTTCAAGTTTGTATATTTGGTGCTGAAAGATTTGTACTGAGATAGACAGAAATTAAAACGAACACGATTGGTGTCAGTTTTTTTTTTTTATGTGAATTATTTTTGAAAATTCCGACCTCGCTCTTCAGGGCATAACTGCTGCCATATTGGCAGTTAAAAGAAAAAAAGTCTTTAGTGCGTTTGATTGTCACAAACCGCTGTATCGCATTGTGAAGAATAATATTAAGTGTTAGTGTCACCTCTAAAACAAAATGGCGCAAACAATTCTTCTAATCCAACCTAAATATATATGAAAAATTTTGTGGCACAGAAAGGAGTCTTTTATATCAAAGCAAAGTAGCATGCTCCCAATAGTATATATCAAAATCGGCCAATCATTGGTCAATTAGCACGGACAAAAAGAAAATTATATGTTTTGCCTAATTACTTTTCATGTACAGCACAAGAAAAAATTGATATTTACTTCTGGCAGTGCTTGTTGAACTTCCTGCCCTCAAAAGAATAGTGCACCTGCCCAAAATATTAGATCACTGAAAAATCAACAATCTATCTACACAGCATCATATTTTCTTTCTATTCTTAGTTTTTGTAGCTGTTAACACATACAGTTAGGACCTGTATGTTGTTTTGTCATTATAACCCTGCATAACATCCGACGAAGACCTGCAGCCGAATGAAGACTTCTTATTTGAGGCAACCCCCACCTGTCAGGAGTGTAACGCTTATATTTGCTCTGTTGAATTTGTGAACGCAATTAAAATGTCAATTCTTTCATTTCCCAAATTCTCTGACCCCCAAAATTTCAATTCAGTAAAACATACCCGTTCTGCCATACAACACCTTTCCAATGACGACAAACATGTGTGTAAGTGTTAAAAGTTTTTTTTTTCCCCCAAAACAGAAGCCTCAACAATTACATTACTTAACGAGATTTCATCGCATTTAATATCAATGATAAAATGGTTGCTTTTAATTTCATGTAAACAAAGTTGCCAGTCGAATAGTTAGAAATTGAGCTTAAAAGTATCTGAATCTGAATAGACCATATGTAGTCACTAAAAAACGTCACTAGATGCTTTCAGATTTTATTTTCTGTAGGTAAAAAGTGAAATATATGGTAGGGGATAACGTTTCGCTCCTTACATTCTCGAAGTTGGCATTTATGATGCTTCAAGCTGTTTGTTTTTCAAGTAGATCCAATTCTGGTGTAGTGTACTACATGGTACAGATCAAGACTACATGATACAAATTAAACAGTTTGCCGAAATCAGTGTTAAAATTACCACAAAGATACGTGAAATATTGGCGATATTGTCATAATCTATGATTTTCTGAGACTAATTTGGTTTTAATGTCTTTCAGTGGTCAATTTCTAGGCAAAATCCATTTGGTAATATCCTTATGAGACACAAAAGGTCAGCCTTCAATTCTGACAAAACAAGATCATAATTTTATAATCATTATGACCTTCCTGGAATATGAGCCAAAATGCACCGGTAAAACGTCTGGAGTGAAACGTCTTAAATTATTTTGTACTGACACATTATCAGTCTCTCTAAAACGATGTTTTATTGATAAAAAACATAAATTATAATATCGGAGACATCATTGTTCTATATATTAAGGTCTTGAGAGCCTAAATCACTCTTCTGGATGTGAATTTGCTTATTTTCTAGCATACATCATTTATTTATGATGCAAAAAGGAAAAAGACAAACACACCCAAAATAGGGGCGGGGGCAGTCGAGCTAAAATGGACATTAGGTTACCAAAACGTGCTTTCACGAATTTTACCTGTTATGCATTTAAAACTGAGCGTGCTTTAGATACAGAAGAGAAATCTTAATCTTTTAAGCGTGTATGATTATAAAATGCCGTAATCATTTTGCATACATGATTCTTCCGAGTTACTTTTCACTTAAATGAAAAGCTTTCATTCTTTTGTGAATCACATGGTGTATGAAAAACATCACAAATAACTCCGTTTTTTTTCTTGAGGATCGAGATTAGCCAGGTCAAGTCTGATTCGTGTTGAAAAATTTTCAGACATTTCTAATCGTCTGCTACAGAAAGAAAGACACTCATAATTGTTCAAATGTTTGCAGTATTTTGGAGATTCATTGAATACTTTGTGCATTCTAATCATGGATCTATACCATCTGCTTGTCTAGTCAAGCCTTTCAGATAGAAAAAAAAAAAAAAAAATCTGAGTTTCACTTTTTACCAAACGACAAAATTTTAGAACAGTCCAAATTGAAAGAATTTGCTGACAAAAAAATTAGTGTGACTTAAAAATTGAAATTTGATTCAGGATGAATAGAAAAACATTGTGGGAAAAGGAGAAAATGCTGATTACCAGCATTTTCTCCTTTTCCAACAATGTTTTCAAAAACGTTCTTTCTAAAGGTCGTTGAAATTCGGAATTGTATCATAAAGGGATAAATGGATTTTTTTCTGCCGTCGCAAGAGGTCCTGGTATAAGATGTGCTTTGGCAAAAGGGGGTTTAACTCATCTCCGTGATATACAGTAACAAGCAGGTAATCCCATAATTATGTATTTATAACATCCACTTAG
The DNA here is from genome assembly GCA_945859785.2 of Tridacna gigas. NCBI lineage: Eukaryota > Metazoa > Mollusca > Bivalvia > Cardiida > Cardiidae > Tridacna > Tridacna gigas. Next base: position 41,572,729 of record OX244035.2, on the reverse strand, counting down.
TCTGACAACCGACTTGATCGTAAGGCGGAATGCTCCTGCAGAAAATTGACAATAGCAAAAAGGTTCGACACAGGTCTGCCCGCGCAGTGCGCGCAGGCTGACCTGGGTCGAAGTTTTTTTGCAGACGCATTAAACCCCCTTTTCACCGAGCCTGAAAGAGTTCAATGCATGCGTTAACTACCTATGGGTTTATAACAGGCGTCAATAATCACATCCGATACAGTCATTTTACTGCCTTCGTCTACTTCAGGTCTTACATAAGCGGTTATCTTAATTACATGGCCTGGCGATCCAAAAAGGTTGAAATTGAGTAACTGGTCATTCAACACCTCTGTCTTGGTCTGTAATAAAAAGTGCAAAAGTAAACAGACAAATCAATAGACACACAAACACTACGATTCCAGAAAAAAAAATATTAGGCTTCAATAGTCCTTGTTCCTAATGACAAGAAGATTTCGATGGGTTTAATCTGGCAACACTTTATAAATTGTCTGCTCCATTCTGACCCCAACACAATGGTAACGATTGTGAGTCGGGATATCGGATGAACAGACAGCAAAAGTAACCGATAATAGAACTGCAATTTGGGCACTGTCTGCTAGGTCCAGCTAAAGGCCAAAACCTTTCTCAATATAGCTAAAATATATAGCTTGAAAATAAATCAGTACCGCAAAGAACTTAGGTCTCTAAAAACTGACAAGAAAATATGGCAACTGACAAGGCAAAACTGAAGTGTCTGTTCCGGATATTTTTTTGCATATTTTAGGCTCCGTATAACAACTGGCAACATTTGAGTGTGGGTCGTATCTCTCTGCAAAAGATACTATCTAGAACTTATAAGCCATACTCCGTGAAATAGGTAGTTAATGCATCCGCAAAAATATCGACCCAGATCCGTGCAGGCTGACCCGAATCGATACTTTTTGTTACTGGTCAATATTCTGCATGCTCAAGGACAGGTCCACTCCATAGTTCAGTCGGTCGTTAAACAAGATAGATTTTATGAATCCATAATTATATGCTGACTTGTTTAGACTGGTAATGCGCACCACGGAGATGCATTAAACCCCCTTGTACCAGAGCACAGCTCTTATATCTTTCAAAATTATCTCGTTGGACAAGTATTTAACATATTTGTTGAGAGAATACAGTATTCAGTAAAGAGGTTCGATCAAAAATATTTTTCAAGGAAATCTTAACCCTGTAACTGCTAAATAAATTCAATGGAAAACTTAATGACGATCGCGACAGTTTCCATTATCACGCTAGTGTAACCATCACGCTCACCGGTTACTCAAACCCAAACTTTTCACAGTTGATCCTGTTAAATTTGTGAATCTGCAGTAATGGATAAACTAAGAACAAAAAATGGACCTTTCGTGTCAGCAAAGTATTTCAATTAAGCATTATACATGCGAGCCAAGAATCTGACGGTGGAAGTTTCAAAAGATCAAATTGAAAGCGAAAGTAGGTTACCAAACAGGTAAAGATGGACAGAAATTTATGCCACTAGCGTTCTATCTGGCAGACGCATTGTTGAGCTGGGGAATCTTTTAAATCGGTTAGAATGTGATGGATTTGAACGTAGTTTAGAGTTGAAAAATACTGTTGAAGAAAGAGAGTATGGATTTGGTTCAATGTTGCAAATAAAATGTGTCTGCGGAGAGCATAAAAGGTGGAAACAAGTAAAAATATACCGTTCAAAGGGAAATCAACTGATTAATTTGAGAGCTTCAAAGATGTAAAAAAAAGATAGATCTGGTGAATGGAAAGTATGCGTGTGAAAAACATTGTGGGAAAATGAGAAATTGCTCGTTATGAGCAATTTCTCCTTTTCCCACAATAATTTTGTAAGTTGTCGACTGCAAACCCGTTTAAAGTCTTTTTCTATGAGGAGAAGGGTTAAAGGTCTGTCGAGCAGTAAACTTTTATTTTCAGTACTAAAGAACAAAGATGTTTGGTCCTAATCCACAGAGAGAAATCAGATCTATGATATTTTTCAAATAAGTAAACCAAGCTTACCCTGATCAGTCAGCTCTCACAGCAGCTCTCTGATCTGGGTCTGCTCCGTTTCTTTATTAATAATATATAGCAGATGTTGTTGGTTATGGCAGTAATTTTATTTCCTTCAAGCGCAAACAACAAAATTATATAATCATGTTGGATGGAATCTAACATATTTTTATAACCATGAGGTCAAGGGCTATCAAAGGACAATATTAACTCGGAATATAAAGCCCAGTATAGCTAAATTTTCAAAGTATTGCACAATTTCATAATCATTTCCATAAATCAAGTGAACTGCATGTTTTGAAATCTTTCATTGTAAAATAAACCTGTAATAATAGGTTAAAAGCAGAAAATTTAATGTTAGCAAGGGGCTGTAACTCTTACTCCTTTACCAGTCAATTCCTTAGTTTTTACGATTCTACAGCAGACGACATTAGAAAACATTGAGGAAAAAGGAGAAAATCATAATGATCAATTTTCTCTTTCCCACAATAATTTCTTTCTAACCCGTCAGAGAACTGCGATTCATTAATACTTGGTTTTGGATTTCGTCTGCAAACAGGCTTAATTTACAAGTCGAAAATTTGTCGTTTGGTAATGGGTTAATGCTTACATTAGTATTTCATTTATATGTTGTGTATTGGTTTATTGTGAGCAACAAACTTACTTCTTATCAATACTATTATATTGTTGAAAATGTTAGTACTGTATTTAATATATTGTCTTTGTCTCGGGGACAATACTCATTAGTAAGTGCCCCACCTACAAACTTCGAATGTTTTTTTTTTAAACGTAAGCCCGGTGACCTATTTGTTTTAAGCCTGAATCTTGTAGTTTAGTACCTAAATATTATTCATGGAAGAAATAAGAAAAATCTGAATAGTTGAACATTGAAAAATATAAAGAAATACTCTTGTTTTTGTTGGGTTTTTCCCGTAATGAAGGTATGTTTTAGCCACAAGTAAAGGCATTTTCTAATAGACTGATGCTCAGTATACCTTACAATCATATTGTTTCATTAAATTTGATGTTTCGCCAAAATAGTGAGATTTGTTTATAATTGTAATCAGTAGAAAAAAAAATCTAGACCTAATTTTCGTAGGTGAAATTTTATTCTGAACTGCCGCAATACAGAATTATAAAGAAATATTCATAGAATTTTCCAAAGCTGGTGCCCCGCTGTTTTTATCTCATATTTTAGTAGATCAGATGATATACTATCACCAAATAAAGTTTCGTAAAATCCTGAATGTTTTGATAACAAAATGATGAAACTGTAGCGATCGTCTTAAAGCTGATGGAAGTATTTCGATTTTAAATTTCTTTTCGCGCTAAAAACACAACGGTATCAAACAGTACATATCAAAGATAAGACAAGATTTTCTTTATATCTATACTGTCTGCAAGAATTTAGGGTTTAAGATGCGTTTCAATTCAATGGTTACATAAAGACACTAATCATTTAAACACTTGTCACCTCAGAATACACTGGATTTGGCTCAGCATCCAGAAACTGTTCAACGGTCACTTCTGACGCCTTTCTAGTCTTCAGCTGAACATAATTGACTTCCACTTCAATTTCAGATGCTATTGCATATGTCAAAACCACTTTGCCATCTACAGGTTCAATCCTGAAAGGTGTGTCGGATCCACTTAATGACCGATAGGCAGAGTCGGAGAGAGGTTCCGAGGAAACCAACACATCATCTGACCGTACATTGATTTCATTCTTTTGACAAGAAGCTATTCAAAATAAATAAATAAATGACAAAATCTCTAACTGAAATTTGAATTTTTGCTAGGAACGAAGTGCAGGTAATCACGCCATTAAATGGATAGTTCCAAAGACTGGCCGCGTCTTTCACCAAATTAGCATCCAGAATCTGTTCTAGCTGAAATACCGAACTTTGCGGACACGGAGATATTTTGATTTACATGTTGACATTCTAGCGTTCAGAACATAATTTACGTGTTCATAAAGATCACAAGACGAAGACTTATCTATAGACTCTTGAATACATTGTAAGGAACAATCTGCAACTCTTGCTTGAAAACTATTGTGTGTAGTACAGGTAAAAGAAAGTCCAGTAAGCGATCAAGTTGTTTTCATTCAGCCAAAAGGGGACCGTTTGAATTAAAATACTGAACGCTTTCTGAGCTCTCCCTATAAAAAATCAACAGTTTTTGTACATAAATAAAGTCATTCGCATATCAAACCTACCACAATTATATAATTGTATGTAAATATCTTCTATTAAAAAAACTTAACTTACCAAATGTTGTGGTAGAGACAGGTGACTCTTTAGCAGATCGACTAGTAAATCCCAAATTGGTGCTAGAAAAGAAGGTTGGAAAAGATGTAAAGCTTGATGCAGATGTTTGTGATAAAATTGTACTCCGAGACTGAACACTGGAAGAAAATGGACTGATAGATTCCGACGGTACAAAGGAACTTGGTATCAATGAAGATACTGCGGATGTTCCTGTAACTGGTGAAGTCTCTGATACTATGCTTGAAGCAGATGATGGTTGACTACTTTGAGGTAATGACAGTGAACTTGGTCGAGAAACTGACCCAAAACTGGTTAAGCTGGACGAACTTGGGCTTGAACCTGGAGGCAAAGATATGCTACTTAGGACACTTGTTATAGATCCTCTGCTTACTGATGAAATACTAGATTCAGAAAATTCTTCACTGCTTTCGCTAATCGATCTAACCTCACTGCTCCCTGACGGAATCAAACTTGAACTTGGTGTTCCTGTAATTCCTACCCCTGATGACTGACTGCTGAGTGACATAGGACTGCTTGTTCCTGAGATGAAAACAGAACTTTCTTCTACCACTGATGACGAAGAAATCTCACTCAAAACTGAGGGCGAACCGCTTATAACACTGATCGAAGATGCAGGACCTCCCGATATCGATGATTCTGCTGTTGTCACGGAGCTGGACACTAAGGTAGACGCTGATGAGCTCTTGTTTGAACCTGGTGGCAGAGAAACACTACTTGACTCTGAAGAAACTGATACAGTCTGTCCAGGGGAGCTGGATACAGATGTTTGAGATAAACCTGTACCCTGAGACTGAACACTGGAAGATAATGGATTACTAAGTTCCGACGGTACAAAGGAACTAGGAATAAATGAAGATACAGATGATGGTCCTGTTAATCCTGAAGTCTCAGAGACTAGGCTTGAAGCAGAAGATGATTGTTGACCACTATGAGGTAATGACAGTGAACTTGGTGGAGAAACTGACCCAAAACTGGTCAAGCTTGACAAACTCCGGCTTGAACCTGGAGGCAAAGATACACTACTTAGGACACTTGGTACAGATCCACTGCTTACTGATGAAATACTGGATTCAGATAATTCTTCACTGCTTCTGCTACTCGATCTAACCTCACTGCTTCCTGAAGGAACCAAACTTGAACTAGATGTTCCTGTAATTCCTACCCCTGATGATTGACTGCTGAGTGACACAGGACTGCTTGTTCCTGAGATACCAACAGAACTTTCTTCTACCAATGATGACGAAGAAATTTCACTCAAAACTGACGGAGAACCACTTGAAATACTGATTGAAGATGCAGGACCTCCAGATATCGATGATTCTGCAGTTGGCACAAAGCTGGAGACTAAAAAAGTCGATGATGAACTCTGGCTTGAACCTGGTGGCAGAGAAACACTACTGAACACTGAAAAAACCGATTCAGTGGCTGCATGAGAGCTTGATGCAGATGTTTGTGGTAAACTTGTAGTCTGAGACTGAACACTGGAAGAAAATGAACCGATAGATTCCGACGGTCCAAAGGAACTAGGTATCAATGAGGATACAGATAATGTTCCTGATACTGGTGAAGTCTCTGAGACTATACTTGAAGCAGAAGATGATGGTTGACTACTTTGAGGTAATGACAGTGAACTTGGTCGAGAAACTGACCCAAAACTGGTCAAGCTTGACGAACTTGGGCTTGAACCTGGAGGCAAAGATACGCTACTTAGGACACTTGAAACAGATTGGCTGCTAAGTGAGGTAATACTGGATTCAGATAATTCTTTACTGCTTCCGCTACTCGATCTAACCTCGCTGCTTCCTGAAGGAACCAAACTTGAACTAGGTGTTCCTGTGCTTCCTACTCCTGATGACTGACTGCTGAGTGACACAGGACTGCTTGTTCCTGAGATACGAACAGAACTTTCTTCTACCGCTGATGACGAAGAAATCTCACTCAAAACTGAGGGAGAACCACTTGAAATACTGATCGAAGGTGCAGGACTTCCCGATATCGATGATTCTGCTGTTGTTACTGAGCTGGAAACTACGGTAGACGCTGATGAACTCTGGCTTGAACCTGGTGGCAGAGAAGCACTACTTGACACTGAGGACACCCTTTCAGTTTGTGCAGAAGAGCTGAATGCAGATGTCTGAGATAAACTTGTACTCTGAGACTGAACACTGGAAGAAAATGGACTGATAGATACCGACGGTACAAAGGAACTAAGTATCAATGAAGATACAGATGATGTTCCTGATACTGGTGAAGTCTCGGAGACTATACTTGAAGCAGAAGATGATTGTTGACTACTTTGAGGTAATGACAGTGAACTTGGTGGAGAAACTGACCCAGAACTGGTCAAGCTTGACGAACTTGGGCTTGAACCTGGAGGCAAAGATACGCTACTTAGGACACTTGGTACAGATCTGCTGCTAAGTGTGGAAATACTGGATTCAGATAATTCTTTACTGCGTCTGCTACTCGATCTAACCTCACTGCTTCCTGAGGGAACCAAACTTGAACTAGGTGTTCCTGTGCTTCCTACTCCTGATGACTGACTGCTGAGTGACACAGGACTGCTTGTTCCTGAGATACGAACAGAACTTTCTTCTACCGCTGATGGCGAAGAAATCTCACTCAAAACTGAGGGAGAACCACTTGAAATATTGATCGAAGATGCACGACTTCCCGATATCGACGATTCTGCTGTTGTCACGGAGCCGGAAACTAAGGTAGAAGCTGATGAACTCTGGCTTGAACCTGGTGGCAGAGAAGCACTACTTGACACTGAGGATACCCTTTCAGTTTGTGCAGAAGAGCTGAATGCAGATGTCTGAGATAAACTTGTACTCTGAGACTGGACACTGGAAGAAAATGGACTGATAGATACCGACGGTACAAAGGAACTAGGTATCAATGAAGATACAGATGATATTCCTGATACTGGTGAAGTCTCTAAGACTATACTTGAAGCAGAAGATGATGGTTGACTACTTTGAGGTAATGACAGTGAACTTGGTGGAGAAACTGACCCAAAAGTGGTCAAACTTGACGAACTTGGGCTTGAACCTGGAGGCAAAGATACGCTACTTAGGATACTTGGTACAGATTGGCTGCTAAGTGAGGAAATACTAGATTCTGATAATTCTTTACTGCTTCCGCTACTCGATCTAACCTCACTGCTTCCTGAGGGAACCAAACTTGAACTAGGTGATCCTGTGCTTCCTACTCCTGATGACTGACTGCTGAGTGACACAGGACTGCTTGTTCCTGAGATACGAACAGAACTTTCTTCTACCGCTGATGACGAAGAAATCTCACTCAAAACTGAGGGAGAACCACTTGAAATACTGATTGAAGATGCAGGACTTCCCGATATCGATGATTCTGCCGTTGTCACGGAGCTGGATACTACAGTAGATGCTGACGAACTCTGGCTTGAACCTGGTGGTAGAGAAACACTACTTGACACTGACGAAACCGATTCAGTTTGTGCAGGAGAGAAACTTGTACTCTGAGACTGGACACTGGAAGAAAATGGACTGATAGATACCGACGGTACAAAGGAACTAAGTATCAATGAAGATAGAGATGATGTTCCTGATACTGGTGAAGTCTCGGAGACTATACTTGAAGCAGAAGATGATAGTTGACTACTTTGAGGTAATGACAGTGAACTTGGTGGAGAAACTGACCCAAAACTGGTCAAGCTTGACGAACTTCGGCTTGAACCTGGAGGCAAAGATACACTACTTAGGACACTTGGTACAGATTTGCTGCTAAGTGAGGAAATACTGGATTCAGATAATTCTTTACTGCTTCCGCTACTCGATCTAACCTCACTGCTTCCAGAAGGAACCAAACTTGAACTAGGGGTTCCTGTGCTTCCTACTCCTGATGACTGACTGCTGAGTGACACAGGACTGCTTGTTCCTGAGATACGAACAGAACTTTCTTCTACCGCTGATGACGAAGAAATCTCACTCAAAACTGAGGGAGAACCACTTGAAATACTGATCGAAGATGCAGGACTTCCCGATATCGATGATTCTGCTGTTGTCACGGAGCTAGAAACTAAAAGAGACGATGATGAACTCTGGCTTGAACCTGGTGGCAGAGAAGCACTACTTGACACTGAGGACACCGTTTCAGTTTGTGCAGAAGAGCTGAATGCAGATGTTTGAGATGAACTTGTACTCTGTGACTGAACACTGGAAGAAAATGGACTGATAGATACCGACGGTACAAAGGAACTAGGTATCAATGAAGATACAGATGATATTCCTGATACTGGTGAAGTCTCTGAGACTATACTTGAAGCAGAAGAAGATGGTTGACTACTTTGAGGTAATGACAGTGAACTTGGTGGAGAAACTGACCCAAAACTGGTCAAGCTTGACGAACTTCGGCTTGAACCTGGAGGCAAAGATACGCTACTAAGGACACTTGGTACAGATTTGCTGCTAAGTGAGGAAATATTGGATTCTGATAATTCTTTACTGCTTCTGCTACTCGATCTAATCTCACTGCTTCCTGAGGGAACCAAACTTGAACTAGGTGTTCCTGTGCTTCCTACTCCTGATGACTGACTGCTGAGTGACACAGGACTGCTTGTTCCTGAGATACGAACAGAACTTTCTTCTACCACTGATGACGAAGAAATCTCACTCAAAACTGAGGGAGAACCACTTGAAATACTGATCGAAGATGCAGGACTTCCCGATATCGATGATTCTGCTGTTGTCACGGAGCTGGATACTACAGTAGATGCTGACGAACTCTGACTTGAACCTGGTGGCAGAGAAACACTACGTGACACTGATGAAACCGATTCAGTTTGAGCAGGAGAGATGGATGCAGATGTCTGAGATAAACTTGTACTCTGAGACTGGACACTGGAAGAAAATGGACTGATAGATACCGACGGTACAAAGGAACTAGGTATCAATGAAGATACAGACGATGTTCCTGATACTGGTGAAGTCTCTGAGACTATACTTGAAGCAGAAGATGATAGTTGACTACTTTGAGGTAATGACAGTGAACTTGGTGGAGAAACTGACCCAGAACTGGTCAAGCTTGACGAACTTCGGCTTGAACCTGGAGGCAAAGATACGCTACTTAGGACACTTGGTACAGATTTGCTGCTAAGTGAGGAAATACTGGATTCAGATAATTCTTTACTGCTTCCGCTACTCGATCTAACCTCACTGCTTCCAGAAGGAACCAAACTTGAACTAGGTGTTCCTGTGCTTCCTACTCCTGATGACTGACTGCTGAGTGACACAGGACTGCTTGTTCCTGAGATACGAACAGAACTTTCTTCTACCGCTGATGACGAAGAAATCTCACTCAAAACTGAGGGAGAACCACTTGAAATACTGATCGAAGATGCAGGACTTCCCGATATCGATGATTCTGCTGTTGTCACGGAGCCGGAAACTAAGGTAGAAGCTGATGAACTCTGGCTTGAACCTGGTGGCAGAGAAACACTACTTGACACTGAGGATACCCTTTCAGTTTGTGCAGAAGAGCTGAATGCAGATGTCTGAGATAAACTTGTACTCTGAGACTGAACACTGGTAGAAAACGGACTGATAGATACCGACGGTACAAAGGAACTAGGTATCAATGAAGATACAGATGATATTCCTGATACTGGTGAAGTCTCTAAGACTATACTTGAAGCAGAAGATGATGGTTGACTACTTTGAGGTAATGACAGTGAACTTGGTGGAGAAACTGACCCAAAACTGGTCAAGCTTGACGAACTTGGGCTTGAACCTGGAGGCAAAGATACGCTACTTAGGACACTTGATACAGATTGGCTGCTAAGTGAGGAAATACTAGATTCTGATAATTCTTTACTGCTTCTGCTACTCGATCTAACCTCACTGCTTCCTGAAGGAACCAAACTTGAACTAGGTGATCCTGTGCTTCCTACTCCTGATGACTGGCTGCTGAGTGACACAGGACTGCTTGTTCCTGAGATACGAACAGAACTTTCATCTACCGCTGATGGCGAAGAAATCTCACTCAAAACTGAGGGAGAACCACTTGAAATACTGATCGAAGATGCAGGACTTCCCGATATCGATGATTCTGCTGTTGTCACGGAGCTGGATACTACAGTAGATGCTGACGAACTCTGGCTTGAACCTGGTGGCAGAGAAGCACTACTTGACACTGACGAAACCGATTCAGTTTGTGCAGGAGAGAAACTTGTACTCTGAGACTGGACACTGGAAGAAAATGGACTAATAGATACCGACGGTACAAAGGAACTAAGTATCAATGAAGATACAGATGATGTTCCTGATACTGGTGAAGTCTCTGAGACTATACTTGAAGCAGAGGATGATAGTTGACTACTTTGAGGTACTGACAGTGAACTTGGTGGAGAAACTGACCCAAAACTGGTCAAGCTTGACGAACTTGGGCTTGAACCTGGAGGCAAAGATACACTACTTAGCACACTTTGTACAGATTTGCTGCTAAGTGATGAAACACTGGATTTAGATAATTCTTTACTGCTTCGGCTACTCGATCTAACCTCACTGCTTCCAGAGGGAACCAAACTTGAACTAGGTGTTCCTGTGCTTTCTACTCCTGATGACTGACTGCTGAGTGACACAGGACTGCTTGTTCCTGAGATACGAACAGAACTTTCTTCTACCGCTGATGACGAAGAAATCTCACTCAAAACTGAGGGAGAACCACTTGAAATACTGATCGAAGATGCAGGACTTCCCGATATCGATGATTCTGCTGTTGTCACGGAGCTGGATACTACAGTAGATGCTGACGAACTCTGGCTTGAACCTGGTGGCAGAGAAACACTACTTGACACTGACGAAACCGATTCAGTTTGTGCAGGAGAGAAACTTGTACTCTGAGACTGGACACTGGAGGAAAATGGACTGATAGATACCGACGGTACAAAGGAACTAAGTATCAATGAAGATAGAGATGATGTTCCTGATACTGGTGAAGTCTCGGAGACTATACTTGAAGCAGAAGATGATGGTTGACTACTTTGAGGTAATGACAGTGAACTTGGTGGAGAAACTGACCCAAAACTGGTCAAGCTTGACGAACTTGGGCTTGAACCTGGAGGCAAAGATACGCTACTTAGAACACTTGGTACAGATTGGCTGCTAAGTGAGGAAATTCTGGATTCTGATAATTCTTTACTGCTTCCGCTACTCGATCTAACCTCACTGCTTCCTGAAGGAACCAAACTTGAACTAGGTGTTCCTGTGCTTCCTACTCCTGATGACTGGCTGCTGAGTGACACAGGACTGCTTGTTCCTGAGATACGAACAGAACTTTCTTCTACCGCTGATGACGAAGAAATCTCACTCAAAACTGAGGGAGAAACACTTGAAATACTGATCGAAGATGCAGGACTTCCCGATATCGATGATTCTGCTGTTGTCACGGAGCTAGAAACTAAAAGGGACGATGATGAACTCTGGCTTGAACCTGGTGGCAGAGAAGCACTACTTGACACTGAGGACACCGTTTCAGGTTGTGCAGAAGAGCTGAATGCAGATGTTTGAGATAAACTTGTACTCTGTGACTGAACACTGGAAGAAAATGGACTGATAGATACCGACGGAACAAAGGAACTAGGTATCAATGAAGATACGGATGATATTCCTGATACTGCTGAAGTCTCTAAGACTATACTTGAAGCAGAAGATGATGGTTGACTACTTTGAGGTAATGACAGTGAACTTAATGAAGAAAATGACCCAAAACTGGTCAAGCTTGACGAACTTGGGCTTGAACCTGGAGGCAAAGATACGCTACTTAGGACACTTGGTACAGATTTGCTGCTAAGTGAGGAAATACTGGATTCTGATAATTCTTTACTGCTTCCGCTACTCGATCTAACCTCACTGCTTCCTGAAGGAACCAAACTTGAACTAGGTGTCCCTGTACTTCCTACTCCTGATGACTGACTGCTGAGTGACACAGGACTGCTTGTTCCTGAGATGAAAACAGAACTTTCTTCTACCGCTGTTGAAGAGGAAATCTCACTCACAACTGAGGGAGAACCACTTGAAATACTGATCAAAGATGCAGGACTTCCCGATATCGATGATTCTGCTGTTGTTACGGAGCTGGAGACTAAGAGAGACGCCGATGAACTCCGACTTGAACCTGGTGGAAGAGAAACACTACTGAACACTGAAGAAACTGATTCAGTCTGTGGAGGAGAGCTGGATCCAGATGTTTGAGATAAAGTTGTACTCTGAGACTGGACACTGGAAGAAAATTGACTACTTAGTTCCGACGGTACAAAGGAACTTGGTATCAATGAAGATACAGATGATGTTCCTGTTAATCCTGAAGTCTCAGAGATTATGCTTGAAGCAGAAGATGATGGTTGACTACTTTGAGGTAATGACAGTGAACTTGGTGAAGAAATTGACCGAAAACTGGTCAAGCTTGACGAACTTGGGCTTGAACCTGGAGGCAAAGATATGCTACTTAGGACGCTTGGTACAGATCTGCTGCTCAGTGATGAAACACTGGATTCAGGTATTTCTTTACTGCTTCCGCTACTCGATCTAACCTCACTGCTTTCTGAAGGAATCAAACTTGAACTAGGTGTTCCTGTACTTCCTACTCCTGATGACTCACTGCTGAGTGACACAGGACTGCTTGTTCCTGAGATACGAACAGAACTTTCTTCTACCACTGATGACGAGGAAATCTCACTCAAAACTGAGGGAGAACCACTTGAAATACTGATTGAAGATGCAGGACTTCCCGATATCGATGATTCTGCTGTTGTTACTGAGCTGGAGACTAAGGTAAACGCTGATGAACTTTGGCTCGAACCTGGTGGCAGAGAAACACTACTTGACACAGAAGAAACAGATTCAGTTTGTGCAGGAGAGCTGGATGCAGATGTCTGAGATAAACTTGTACTCTGAGACTGAACACTGGAAGAAAATGGACTGATAGATACCGACGGTACAAAGGAACTTGGTATCAATGAAGATGTTTCCGACAAGCTTGTCCCATGGAACTGACTGCTGGAGGAAATAAGAGTAACGAATTGCGACGGACTTAAAGACGGTGAAGGCACAGATGATGTTTGTGTTAAAATTGAAGCTGTAGATGATGGCTGACTCGTCTGTGAAGGATGTACACTTGATTCAGTTTCTTCGCTCGTCACTGATGTGATCGATTGTTGCTTTGAAGTATAACTTTCGCCATGAGTGAAAGCAGAGCTTACAACAATAGTTGACTCTGAAATGTTTAATCAAAAAAAGACAAAATATTCAAGCCTTATCTATACACAATGTTGTTATATATTTAAGACAGATTAGCTGCTGTAATGCATATAACAATATTCAAGTCACTGAAGTTTCATGCTGATGTTTTATGATTTTGTGTTCAGGAACTATACTTCAGAGTCATAGGCCCGGTCTATAAACTGCCAAAGAAACGGACTTGAAAGGAATATGAAGGCCACAATATCCTATTCTTCTCCACTGTGCTTATAATACTTGATTTCATTGTCAGCTGGGATTTTGTACTCAAACGTTAAATTTATCTCAGGTTGATGAATTCAAAACTAAGAGTTTAATCTTGTAAGAGAAAACGTAAAAGTTCAAAGGTATTTCTAAGATGCAAATTGGACCGTTTATGCACCTTCGGAATATCTTCAAATGCTTGAATGAGAATAGAAATAATGTTCTATAGGACAAGACCGAATTTGTTTAGAAATTTTAGTTTTCAAACATGAAACTTAAGATGTATTACATAAATTAGGAAAAAATTATATTGGCACTGAAGGATTTACGTTTCTTTATTTATGTAGCAAAACAATTTGTTAAAAAAAAAGTGTGCCCTGAGGCCGGAACATCTTTATTTACGTGCATCACTTAGGCCATGATGATTTATCAAAATGCAATACATCTCTTTTAAAGAACGTAAAATTTAGAACAGATGCTCATCATACTGACAAAAAGAAAGTCACCTGTTGTTGACGCTGGACTTGATGAGCTGCTACCTTGCCTCACTGAAATATAGATAAAACTGTTTTCTCATCAATCATTAGTGGAAAACGTAAACAAGCACGTTTAACCCTTTTCGGTGCTAAAGACGAATAAGGCTATTATTGCAAACAGTGTACATACAAGATAAAATTGTATATAATGTGCGTTTCGATCTCTGATATTTACGGTATGATATTTTGAGAGGTATTCTTACCAAAGCAAACTTCAAACTATGGTACCCATCATTTTACTGACTGAATTTCAACTTTAAACAAGTGCAACGCATACAAGTGCCAGTGCTCGGCTGCAGTTGCTTTTAGTTAAAGTGCTAATTCAAAAAAGGGGCATAACTATGTCAAAATATTTTGATGGTTGCCTACCCCTGTCGTATGGGTTTCCGTTTTGATAGTTAGCAACAAGTACAAGTATTACGTAAATGTCTTTGGTAATACCAGAGATATAATAAAATGTCAAAGTTTTGCACCACACCGACGACGAGCACGCAGATGACGAGGACACCAGGGCTGTGACAGTACCTAGACGTTTTCTTCGAAGACAGCTGAGCAAAAAATTGGTCTACTGAAAACTTACTCTACCACGCTAATTTTTACCAATTCTACATTCTATATTTTCGCATCTTTGACATCTACGATAGAATCTCACAAAGAAGAATAAACCAACTAAAGTAGCTCAGAGCTTTGAGATGAGCAAAGTCAATTCATGATAAACTGTAACAAAATTGGTGAGCAACAGAGAACAATGTGACAAACCACGTCCTCCACTGGGACCAATTTTTGGATTCCATGGCAATGACTTGAACAATCTTGGTATCTTATATCATGCTACATAGAAAACATTTTCGTTCAAGGCCAAATTGTTTGGAACAAAAAGACTTTCAATGTTTTCTCTAAAAAAATCCTATACGAGGCCTCGAGGTTGGGACCATTTTTGACCCAAGGGCTAAAAATGGTTGACTTCTAGTAAAGATCCAGTAGATGAAACAACATACCAAATGGTAAAACAGGTCTAGACTAAATGGTTATAAACAATACGATATCTAAAGTCTTCATAATATAAATCCTCCGTAAAACGTGTGAAAGCCAGGACAGGGGCCAATTTTGAACCCAAGGTTAGATTTTTAAAAAATCTTGGTGGTAATCCGCCAGATGATGGTGTGTGTCTAGATTTGGAAGTAGTAGGATTTACGGTTAGGAACTAAAGATTTCATAAGTTTTCCCTTTATGTTGAAGTCGCGACCCCCGGGTTGGCCAATTTTGATCCCGGGACTATGACTTGAATAAAACTTGACACAGGCATTCTAGATGATAACATGTACGGAATATTACAGCTCTACCTCTCATGGTTAGAAACAAGAAAACTTTTTAAGTTTTCACCATATAAGTTCATGTAAAAACTGGGGCAAGGCGTAAGTTGACCCAAAGGCTAAAGCTACATGCAAAATTTGGTAGTCCTAAAAATGTTTGGCAGAAGTCCAGAAGATGAAGCTACATGCCAAGCTTGGTAGCCCTAGGCCGTATGGTTTCGGGCAAGAAGATTTTAAGATTTTCAATACTTTTCAGTTTTGTTGCCATGGCAACCAACATTTTCGCCAGAATTATTGATTTTTTTAGGGAATTCTTAACAGAACCATAGCAGGATCATGGTGATCATCTCTGTGAGGACTGGTCAAAATTGGGTTAATATTTTCAGAGAAAAACATGTTCGAAAAAATTATCGCACTTACAGATGCATCAGGATCAGGATATTAGCTCGCTGGCCTTCCGCCTGTGGGGCTAAAAACTGAGGAACTCTGTTCAAGGACCAACATTTCAAGTTTAATACAAATTTTCGAATATATTTCCTTTGGGTACTCATAATAGTAGAGATAACTCTTTATCAAAAGATAAAATATAATCGCACGCAAAAGAAACTGTGCGCGTTTCAAGTTTGGATAACTATAGTTATATCGGTCACAGGCATATCATCCTTGTACCATGTGAAGCACGTGCGTTACTATGTCAAACACTGGACACATGCGGTCAGTATCGGATAAATGATACGTAAGGTCCTAAAACAGGCAAATCGCATGATTTGCCTGTGCAACTGCGTGTCAAATGCGAAATCGGTCAGATGAACTCTCATTTCTTTCTTGCGAATCTAACAAGTAAGAAAAACACACAGTGATTACAGAAATATCAGAATTCGCAATGCCAAGAGTATCTGAATGTTACCGAATTGAGGCGTTTATGATGCTCAATAGAGGCGACTCTATTGATAATGTTGCGCGGGCCTTTAATTGCTCTCAGTAATCTGCGAACATTGTTCCAGCAAACAGGCGCAGTTGCAGGTCGGCCTCGAAGCGGATGGCCTCGGGTTACTGACGCCAGATTAGACCGCCACTTGGAACTGACGCACACCAGACGTCGATTCCAAACGGCTAGCAGTAGAGCGAGACAGTACGGTATAAGTAGGGACAGCGTTCTGAGGCGTCTTTGTCAATGTGTTCGGCCCATACGACCAAGACGGCCTTACGTCGACAGTACACTCACTCGACGTCATCGCGTTGCTCGTCTGAATTGGGCACGGATACATGTCTGTTGGCAAAAGCGCCAGTGGAATGAAACTGTCTTCTCTGATGAAACAAGTTCAACCTTAGTTACCATAATGGTAGAAAGCGGGTGTTTAGAGGGAAAGGCAAGCGATTTGCTAACGCCTGCGTTGTTGAAAGAAACCAGTTTGGCAGTGGCAGCGTGATGGTGTGGTGTGGGATAAAGGGGTATATGAAAACCGACCTGGTAATTGTGATTGAGTCTCAATGCTGCTGGGTACATTAATCAGGTGTTGAGAGACCTGTAGCTGTTCCATTCATCCGCCAGCATGCTCCTGCTACATTGATGCATGACAATGCGCGTCCGCATACGGCTCGCATTTCGAGACAATATCTGAATGCAAATGGTGTTAACGTCTTACCTTGGCCTGTGGTTTTTCAAGACTTAAATCCCACTGAGCACATGTGGGATCATCTTGGTTGTATAGTAAGATCAAGGCATCATGTAAACAATTTGCAGGAGCTAGAGCATGATCTGCAGGTCGAATGGAATAACATTTCTTCGCATGCCGTACAACGTTACCTCGATTCCATGAGACGTCGTATTGTACAGGTAATACGCCAAAATACCCGATATTAATGAAAATATCACAACTACATTGTACGTCATTAAGAGAGTCTTTAACCTTAATTTTACTCACAATAACACCAATATCACTATCTGTGTATTTTCTTATTTTGACCCCTACAAATCAAAACAAATCGCCATTACAAAAAAACATTATACCACCTTGTGGGAAATTAGATACGCTAACATTCGGTACCAAACTTATATCATATTTTCATTCATGGATTCCTTGGAAAATAGACCAAAATTCTATGCACAGTTTCTTTTGTGGGTGAGCATATTATACTCGCCCATATCGATAAAATCTGCAAACATATCAAATGTGGCTGATATAATGATAAATAACTTTGTGATAAAGGAAGAAGTTATTACGATCCGCGCTGAAACAGGTCTTACCTGGTTTGGCGCAAACTTTAACGATAAGATCACCAAATGTGATTATGGCTGGCTCCATTAACTCCACTTCTATCCTAAATCCATTAGATACCACAGGATGCTTTTTTGGTGTTACAAATACACCACTTTCCTCTTCAAACAGAGACTGTGGGAACAAATAATTCACAGTTATTTTATCTCATAAGTTTAACACACGCCAATATTCAAACAGGTGTTAATCTTAAGGGAGGGCTTTTAAATTAATTGATTGAATGGTGTTTTACGCCGCTTTTAACATTATTGCAATCTTGTCACGGCGACAGCTCACATATTCGTGTATTTCCTGGGTTCCACTGGTACCAGACTAGGGCTCTGAGGTGTCTTGCCCAAAACACTCACACGAAAAACCTAGTGGGGCTCGAACCCGGGGTCTCCAGGTCACGAGTTCCACACTTTACCACTGAGCCACACAGGACCCTGGGTCTTTCAGATATTGACAAGTAATATTTAACAAAATGAAAGCTATTTAAACCGTTTGTGTCAGGAATCCATCAGATTGTAATGATG
The DNA here is from genome assembly GCA_945859785.2 of Tridacna gigas. Taxonomy (NCBI): domain Eukaryota; kingdom Metazoa; phylum Mollusca; class Bivalvia; order Cardiida; family Cardiidae; genus Tridacna; species Tridacna gigas. The sequence goes on along the minus strand of OX244035.2, from coordinate 41,554,303 downwards.
AAATAATTCGAATACGTACTCACAATTTAGGTTCTAGAATCAAAATGGATAGTTTCATATCAAAATTAATCCTATACAACTAGATCTCCAGCTCAAAAAGGCAGACAGGTGGTTTTTTTTGTTTGTTTTTTTTAATTGTACAGACTGCAGAGGAAAGGAAAAAAGGAGTCTCCCAACAACTAATTTGCCTTTCTTGTATGAAATGTTTTGTCATATGAAGAACTTGAAACAACTTATCTATTCTGATATCGATTTTGTAATATTTACGCCAGTCAATGAAAAAAAATGCTTGCGAAATTCATATATGACTAAACCCTTTACCAAATGATCCCATCTTTAAACAATCATTGGAAAAAAATGTTTTGGAAAACATTTTGGAACAAGGAGAAAATGCTGATTACCATCATTTTCTGTTTTTCCAAAAATAATTTCACTTTCATTTGAGCAGCACTTAAACTATCGTCTACAAATGCCTTCATTTTCGAGTCTAAAATATTGTCTTATGGAGAAAAGGTAACAAGTTATAATCTGCATATGTTTTGTTTGATGTTCGCTAGAAAATATTTTTCATAAGGTTAAATATAAGCATGATTTTAATATTTGCAGATAACCTTTTCTCTAAGGCCAAAGCCATCGGATTTCTCTGCAGCAGATTTTCTTTTCGTCTTTTCCCTACTTTTAAAGCCAAGGAAATAATACTCAATTTGTGCAACTTCTCTACTTCACTTGTCACAACGTTTTCATGTCGCCATATCCGGCATTTTTTTCACATCTGTCATTCATTCGAATAACGCTAATTAAGAGAGGTAAAAATAAATAAATAAACTGTTAAGCATTCACATCCCCAACAAAAGTGTTACCATTTCTTCTATAGGCGCTCCATCTGAACCAGTAAATACAGCTTTCACTGAAACAATATCAGCATCTGAGTCTATAGTCAAAGTCAGGCTGTCAGTGGTTGCCTCATCATCTAGCATGAGATAACTTGCTTTGATGACATAGATATCACTGAAATCTACTGGCGTGAACAATGTGTTGTCTGTTTGGTTAGGAACGCCTAAGATCTCGTTAGCAGAAAATTCTTGCAAGTCATCTCCAATGTATACAATATCAATTAGATTACTATTTTCTCCCTCGGCTAACATTGTTATTTCACAAGCTGAAATAAAATGAGAAACAATAGCTCAGTATGTTACTATAAAACAAAACAATGAAACTGATGGTTTTAGCATGTACCCTAGGAAACGTTAAGTACTTACAGAGAGTTTTTACTAGTAGTTTCAATCTTGTGAAACCCTAGAAACATTAAGTACTTACAGAACATTTTTTACTGGTAGTTTCAATCTTGTGAAACACCATCTTATCCCGCTACGATGCCAAAAACTTTGTGTGATTTTGAAGACAGCATGAGTCAAAACAAGCTTGCAGTTATCAAGCATTCTAATTCGCTGCCGTCCGATTTTAAGTCTGAACTGTTAGATATCTTATTACATGAAAGCTTACAACGCCTATAGAAGATTGAGGCTATATTAAGTACAGTACTGCATTAAGCCCATAATCAAATGGAGCTCTGAGAAGTGACATAGTATCCTTTTTCCCTAAGACTGCTATATACGAGACAGGAATTTACTTGCTTTAAGACATGTACCAGACTAAAAATATTCAAATCTTGTGCATATTGCAATTGTATTTATCAAAACTATTCCAATCAGGACATAGCCGGGCTGTTTCTCGCATAGTAAGAGTTTAATGCATGTTATCTATTTTTAAATTCAATTCACCTTTACCATTTTTTTTATAGATTTACAAGTACGATTCAAAGACTAAGAAAATTAGAATAAAATAAATTCCTAAAATTTGTAAGTTACTCTATGTAAAATATCAATCCACTCATGGTCACTTTTGAAAAATGCTAAGAATACCTGGTTATATTTTGATACAGTCACATTCAAACTGTTAGGCTATTCTATAATACGTGAAAAGAAAAGGATGGATGTCATTCATAAATGAAAAGAGAATTCTGATTTTGAACATTTTTTGTGCCTATCAATTTTTCTTTCGGATATTTGAACTGTTAGCAAGGGATATACCCGTACATTTCGTGGTAAATCTTATTTAACCCTCAGGCTGCTAAGCGCGACTCACTGACCTTTTGCGGACAGTGTAAATCAAGATCAGACTGCACAGAACGTGCGGTCTGATCTTGGATCTACACTGTCCGATATGGATATAATTTCCTCCAAATTCAGGTTTTTACTATCGGCTTGAAAGATTTATTTAACGGGATAAGGGTTTGCGCTTTACTTTAACTGAAAATCGACAAAGGTTGTAAACTCATGAAAAAAATATACATGAAGAAACTATTTCTAAAACTCAAGGCATTTGTATAAAAATTTAGAGACGAAAAAAGATAAATTCTTACGTGTAGTGACAGATGGGGAATATGACGATTCCTCATACTGTGTCACAGTTCTAACTGTCGTTGATTGTACTGTTGTTGGTGGGCCTTTTGATGCAAAGAAAAAAAAAACATGAGAAAATTATTAAGACTTCATCTAAAATGTGCATAATTATTATCTTGTATGCGGTTCTCCATTTGGAAAGAAAACTTCTTCGTGTTGCAAGAAATTCCTTTACTCAATACCAGTCGATTCTATTGACTCTTTTACTGGCAATTTATTTTTCTACTTTACAGTCTCCAAAAGTTGAAAACCTACGTAGAGCACAGTGAAAAAGTCAACTCATAAAGAGGCGACAGAGCATAAGACTTATCAGGAATGAAGGCGACACATTAGATACTATACAAAACTAATAATTCTTTTCTGAAGTGTAGAAAACATTGTGGGGAAAAAGACAAAATGCTGGTTATCAGTATTTCCTTATATTCCAACAATGCTTTCAAAGGCCTACTTTCTTGAGGGTTGCTAAAACTCCGGATTCTTGGTAAAGGGTTTAACGAAGACAGTTCTAGACATCTTGGACATAACTTTTGCTATTACAAGTGGAAAAAGAGGGGGTATATGAATGAAACAATAAATGAACCATGCTCTGGGAAAAGGGAGTTTAATAAATCTGCAAAAAGTATCGATTCAGGTCAGCCTGCGCAGTCGGCTCAGGCTAGCCCAAACTTTCAGTAAATTTTCTGCATTTCAAAGTACAGTCTACCTCTTGACCCAGTTGGTTGTCAGACAAATAGATATATGGATTCACAATTATGTGGTGACTTGCTCGATATAATACATCATGAAGATGCATTGTCCCCGTTTTGCCAGATTGCCATGATATTGAAAAAAAGTAAATGCAGCATTTGATAAACTACTGTTTATTGCTGTAAATGTAACTTATAATGTCAATAAATACCTATAGGTTCAAAGCACACTTTGAATTCTGTATGACTGACTTCTATTAGGGCAGGTTCAGACAATTTCACAATCAGTTTGAAGTTTTCTACTGGGACTGGATCCATATACAATGGTTCAACAAACCCATCTATAACGTTGGCGTCAGGTGAGAGGCCCTGTTGACAATAAGTTAAGCATAAAGTTCCCTCAACATTAACCCTTCGCAAAACAATCCATGTTTTAACCAGCCTGTGGAAAAAGGCTTTTAAAAACATTGTGAGGTAAAGGAAAAAATGCTGGCAACATGAATTTTTCCAGTTTCTATATCCTTTCTAAGACTAATCCTATTATTTTAGCAACATTGCCTTTGTCGGCTTCAAATGATTTCAATATGGGAAAGTCTAGACTTTCGTTGTCTGGTAAAACTATACGTGTAGATATAAATTATGCAGTCATTATACAACAGTACTCATATAAAAGTATTATGATACAAATAAGGAACAAATTTAACCCTTAACACACTTAAACTGTCTCTCGTTGCGTCTGCGAACAGTTTAGATTAAGGTTAGACTTAACAGAACGTGCACTCTAACCTTGAAGCTACTTTCCTCCTTTACGTTAATGTGTAAACTGTTAAGCAAACTGCCATCTGTTTTGAAATCCTGAGAAGGTAATTTTTTTTTTTTTTGTAATCCTTTATTTTCTTGTTTTCCCACAATGTTTTGTACCCTTTCAAGGAAAAATCCCGTCATCTGAGCCAAAATTAAATTCACACCTACAAATGTTTTCAATTTTAATGATTCGAAAATTCTGGTATAGAGATAATCAACTTAAATTTGTTAAAGAGATTAAAAAAAGTGATAATGTATGTGTTTGATATTGAGATCAATCGGTTAAACATATCGCCATGAAAAAAAAAAAAAACTCACTATTGGGTTTTCAATGCTAATTCCATCTTCATCTAAAATATCAAGTTGTACCGAACGTACTGTAACAGAGTCATTGGTTGGTTCGACAATGAGGGAAACACCAAAAAGTATTGGAGTATCTGCATAGTCTTTAAAGCTGATATCAAAGTCATATCTTAGCTTCTCCTCCTCGTCGGGTACAAATTGTAAATCGGAAGCCACCACAGATAAAAGCATAGAAGAAGAATCCACCAAACCATCGTTTCTGTCTTTGTAGTAGACGTCTATATATTCGCTGAAGTTGTCGTAATTCATGAATTTGTATTCACATACTGAAATTGAAAAAAAAAAAAAAAAAAGAAATGAACAAATGTCTGCAAACTTCATTCAAAACAAGTGCTCCAGTATTCACTAGAACAAAAGGCCAATGTGCTGGAAGTCGACAAGATTATCCTTAGGCTTAGACTGCAATTTTGCAGAAGTACACATCAAGAACGGACTGCACAGGATATGCATTCTGATCTAGAGTCTGTTATGATTTATACACTTGAGATTTTACCTGCAAAGTAATCTTACAAGGTGCCATATCTGGGCTTTAATTTTTGCTCTAAAAATTAATTCAATGTATTAAGTAGGTAATGAGTCAAACAATTTCATATAATGAGCCAACAATGCCATATAAAGAAGCTCCTCATGAAAAAATAATTCCTCCGTTTGCATCACATGTCTTTGGTGCCTAAAGATTTTAGATGTCCTGTTACACCAGAACCTGTTTTAGTAGACACCTCTATCAAGCACTGGCAAAATGCGGCTTAATGTATCTCCGTCATACATGATAACAAGCAAGTCATCACATGGTCATGAAACCATATAGTCCATTTTTTTCTGAAAACCGACTAAATCGTGAGGTAGACTGGTCCTTGGACATACCCAAACTTGACCTATAGAGAAAAGTTTCAGCCCAGGTCAGCCTGCGCAGATTGTGCAGGCTTACCTAGGTCGATACTTTTTGCGGAAGCATTAAGCCTCCTTTTCACAGAGCATGGCTCATTTATTAAGCAAGTATACATCCAGTTTTCAGAGAACATAAATGGTGTCTGGTCTAAGTAAGCATCTGGCTTGAGCAAGCTTTCTTGATTACCCCTTGGGTACTTGCTTAATACAGGTTTGACTATACTTTCTGATTATGCCCAAATGTTTTTTCTGTACAATTATGTTTTTGACTCTACAAGCACCAAATTGAAATGGGCGTGTTGAACACTAAGTACAACGCATACAGAGCACACAGATATTGTACTTTTAAGATTATTCTACTACTAAGATAACGTACAGCACAGAACAAGAATAAGACTGCGTGATTTATGCAATATAATCTTGATAAAACCTTACAAAACAATCCCGTGTTTTAATGACCTTGATAATTAAAGGCTTTAGAGCCTTTAGTTATCAAGCCTTTAATTAAAGACTTTAGAAGTGGTGTCCGTGGTCGTGAGGTAGAGCGTCAGCTTTGCAACAGAAAGGTCTTGAGTTCGATTCCCGGGAGCAAGTTTCAATTTTTGTACTGTTCATTGGCCCACACATTTGGCGCCAGTACTGGTATAGTTGCCAAGAAGCAGAATCGAGAGAGATTAGTGTAAGTTGAAAAAAACTTGTTTCTCAATCGATGTAAAATAAATATGTTTAAACTAAAGGCTTTAGAAAGCATTACAAAAAAAAAACGATTGTAACCAGTAGTTTCTCCGTTTCCTACAACACGTTTCTACTCTTTCAAAGACAAATTCTATCATTCCAGTCATATTCATTTTTTTTTTTTCATCGGTAAGTGCCTGCCATTTGACGAGTCTAAAATACAGTCGTCTTTTAAAGAGATAAGAACATATCATTGGTCCTGGTCTCAAATATTTGCAAAAGCAACTGACCCATTGCTTAACGCCCTAATAATAAATTCATAAAGAGGACGCAGCAATGTATTTAGAGGGAAAAAATGAAATTTCAACTTACATTTTGTTACAGTTGGCGAAGAGAATTCTGGAGTCGCGGTGGTTACTGGAAAAACAAATGTTTGTTACATTCCTGTTGAATCTCATAAAAAAATCAAAGAATAAAAAAACCCAATTTGATATTACAAACAACCGGAAAATATACGTATATTAATAGTTTCATCACCTGCTTTTACCTAAACTGACACGGCTAACCGGACGGAATTTCTTCAGATTGTCCATTTAACTTTCTCAAAGACACCAAACATCTCTTTCCCTCTTGCTTTCTCATCAAAAAAGCATGGTAGAATTAAGACAGATGGCTCAGTCTGGGCAAATGCTCACAAAATGAGTAAATTTGCCAAATATTATAATGAAGTTTTATTCTATCATCCACATATAAATTGGTGTCTGATCTGTAATATTTGTTCCGCTAATGAATGTTTAAATATAATTTCAATTCCTTAGCTAAATACCAAGTGTTAAGCCATTCAATTGTTTACCATTCGATCCAGTGTTTTTGATACCTGGGTGGAAAATGCTTATCAAATCAACATGGTAATGTGCATATCATACGTAACAAGCACTTTATTTTTTCTGTAATATTTTGCACTCCTTTTCGAAAATAACTGTCATCATTTGAGGCACGTTTTCTTGCGTTGCCGGGCATATGTTTTCAAAATGGACGAGTTTTTATTCGTTTTTAATGGTCAAAGATCAAACACAAAAAATCCCTTTAATCTTTTTACAATCGTTTCTTTTAACACCAAACATTGTTACTTTTCTTCATCTGTAATATCATTCGATTTCAGTTCTGATATTCTCCATTGTTAGACTCTTAAAACCCTAAATCGTCACTTGTCAATTTCCAAGATTTAGGGATATAAACTATAAGCATTTATCATAGAACAGGGGAAATGATGAACCATCAGAGCGCTACGCAAAATCTTAAGTTGTTTTAGAAGACAGTACAGATCAAAATAAGACTGCCTTTTGCGCACAATATAGATCTAGATCAGGCTAAACAGTACGTGTTTAGTGATCGCAGATCATTCTCCTCCATTTTATGACATTCTGACAGAAGACCCGTTTTACCGTTAAAATTTTCCGAATTAAATAAGGTTTTAGGTATACAAACTAATTTACTCACAACAACCATCCTCATCAGAGCAATCAATACAATCACAGGATTCGTCACACAGAAGATGTTCCTCAATACAAGAACTGTTGTCTCTACATTGAAATTCGTAATCTGAACACAGTAACGGAGTAGTAACTACTGAAAAATTTATTTGGAGACTTAAATACAAATCTTTTACCCGAGGACGAAACTTTAGATTTGGCCAAATTTTAGGCATTTGCAGACAACAAATTAGATATAACATTAGTAAGAAAAAGTTTCTTGTGAGATGGTAACAAAAATATAGGAAAAGGAGCTAATGCTTATATATTGGCACTACGTCACTACAAGTTTTAGCTACTAGTACAGATCTGGAACAGCCCACACAGAATGATAAGTTCAATCTCGAAGCTACAACGTTCACCAATTTTGAAAGACATTGTGGCTAAACCAGTCTCAGATTCATATTACTTGTGTCCGTTCTACCAACCAAAAATGTCCATTGTTCAGCGTACTTAGTCAACTATCCAAACTGAATATGGTCTATCAAAGGATAGCTATAGGCAAAACTCTGTTTTTTGTCATTTAACTCTAAAGGTAATACACAAGTATCAGTTTCACATAATGTAAATATCTATGCCTACCTTTTGAATAAGTAGATTAAAACTAAATTGAATTAAAGAATGTAGAGCTGTCTCTCCAATACCTTACACTGTTTTCACTTTCATTTTCAGAGATATATTACAGGCCGCTGCAATAATGATGAACTCACCTGTCGACAGAGTTATATTTCTTGTTGATGTCTTGACTGTTGTAGTTGCTATAAAAGAAACAATTACCTGACAAGCATTCTTTACTCTTCATTATTTACGAAAACATATATGCAATAATTAACAGTGCTGCGAAAAATGGCAGTGTATGTAAATGAAGAGATAATACTACAATGTGCCTAAAAGCATGTGGACTATGACTTGCGAAAGGAGAACTGGGGGAATGGAGATATTTCTCGTCAACGACACTTTCCCTTTTGCCTTTTATTTCAAGTGGTCTCCTTCGACACGAAATATGTAATTTTTAGGAGGTTAGACGTGTTTATCCATAATTTTACTTAAAATACTGCAACAATTATTACCACTTTATCAATAGAAGTAGTCTTCAGAGAAATCAGATGATTATCAAGTGAACAGCCCCAATTACCTAATGACCTTGAGAAAGACGTTTTTTGAAAAGATTACGACACTAAGGGAAAGTGCTGTTTTTCAACATTGTTCATATTCCACAATGTCCTTAACCCTTCTGAAGACAATAACATGATTTAAGTAACATTTGATTCTATAATTTCATTTTTGACACTGCAGAAATATTGCCGTCTGATTCCTGACTTTAAAGTAATCAACTAAGAAAGTATTTCAGTATATATTACTTAGGCAAGATAATTCATCCGATCCATCTATACATTCCACTGCTTTATCGCATTTGTGAGCGCATGCAGGGTAGCTGTCGCAGACATAGTCATACTCCTCTTCACACTGAATCTGGAATTTTAGCAAACCTTGATACATACTTGAATCTGGTACATTCAAAAAAGAAATGAAGCAAATGATGAAAATACTTAAAGTGAGTAAGTTATCTTTTGCCACAATAAACTGTAAATATTTAGAACACATATAACATATTTATACTTTTATATGGTTTGAATAAAGTGTTTTAGCCGAAATATTGGAACAAATCCCCATTGAGTAGGGTGTTCATAAAAACCGTGTATTAAATATTCAGAAAAACGTCTATATTTTCATTTGTAATACACGAATTTTCTAAAACTATAATGATGTGAGCCTTGGTGAGCGTCATATTTATTTCAGTCAACTCTTTTGATAACGATAATAATATAAAAAGACGTATGTGAAGTTTTATTTGTTGCATACAACGAATGACAGTCAAACAAGCATCTAATTACCTTTGGTCTATATACCGCTCAAAAGTACATGTTTACACATACACATGTAGTCGTGAAATAGATACATACATAAGAATATAGCTCTGTTTGTAATATTTACATCAATTAAAAAAAATAAACCAGTTTCCCAAGGGAATTGTTTCCCGGCGTCCATACTTCCCGTAAGTCTCGCAATTATCAATGGTGTCATCAAATATAAACATCATAAAAACTGTCCACATGTATGCGATATAGGAATATTACGGCATTTTCGGTACTACATTGTAACGGGTGTATTTTGGCTTTAAACGTGTACATACACACACACACACAAAAAAAAAGAATAGCCCTGTGATATTCACATCGAACGTAAAATAAAATAGATCCTTCAAGGAGTAGACCGAGTTTTCTAAATACGTATTTTGACTTAAAATAACTGTCTCAGCTTTCTGTTTTACTTGATTCAATTTATTCTGGAATAATTTAATTCGTTTATTATAGGTATACAATCAAATCATGAACTTTGTTCAAAGATTGTGCTGCAAGCAAAATCGTGAAAAGAAAACAACACTCTCAGACAATTGATTATTTACCAGACAAATAAAACTTCAACTTCTCAAAATCGTAAGAATTTGAAAATGACGAACTAATTGTGGTTTACTTGATAGCCAATCATTGTTTGGGAGGGAGAATCCAAAGGTCACAAGTTTTTTCCCCTTTTCCTAGCGTTTTCAAAAGCCGCCAACTTCAGGGTCATAACAAATCAGCACACAATGTGCGGCTTATATTGAACCTGGACTAGGTAACATACCCTGACCATAAACAATCTTGAAATCGCTGTATTTTAGCTGCTTTTTTCAAGTAAAAAAGGCACTTTCTGTGTTACATTAGATGTCTTCGGGTTTGAAGAAATTAATTTAATGGCATAGATATGAAATCATGGCAGTTTTACTCACTGGTGTTGTTGGAGATACACTTGTTGTGGAAAAGACAGTGCTTGTTGAGACCTGGGTAACTGAAAATATCCATTGCAAGATGTAAATCTTTGACTGAAAATGCACTATTTGAGTGTTAACCTTTGTTGTTGTGGACAATGCATAAATATTAGACAGCATGCATGTTTAGAAATGCAGTGTGAAATTTTGTGCTACATTGTCCTCGCACATCCATTTTTTTTTCGTTTTGGGACTTGATGACATTAGTTTACACTGTATGCTACACTACATACAGGGGTATATAATGTCTTCTCTGTGTTTAAAGATACATAATGAAAACATACCAAATTGGATTTTTTTACAATCACTTATATTCTACATCTCCTTCACATAGGAAATATAAACATTGTCACATAAATGAATAAATAACAAACCACTATCAACAAATATCAAGTAAGTATAAAACAGATTTAATCAAATGACAACACAAATAAGCAAAGTAACGATGCAAACGAAGGCAACTTACAAAAAGTCGAGGATTTTTCTGTTTTTGTGGCACTGCTCAATAGTTATATCCGTTTTAAAAGTCTTTATTCATTTATCATGCTAAAATTCCAGATAAAAAAAATGTAAAAAACAAAACCTTTTATCATCTAAGCACGAGGCTGTGTTGACTTATCTACTGCTTAGAGAGAAAGAAGATTTATTACGATAAATTAGCCTGTGAAAAAGAGCTTGGTCGTCTGCATGTCGAAAGACCGTTTTTCCTCATTTACCTAGTTAGTTGTTAGACAAAATGGGTTTTATGGATCCATGACTGTATGATAAATTGCTTGGAATAATGCATGACGGAGATGTATTAAATCCCTTTTGCATCAGCAAATAATTTGACAGTATTAAACATACCTCCATGCACACAGGCTTTAATGATGATACGATTTATTGTTGGTGGTTTTCTGTTTCTGTTCGAAGAAGGTATGATATTGTTGATTGTAATTTGGTCTACCGTGGCATAGTAAGGTTCTACAGACACTTCAACTTTTGTAATCTGATTTGGTGTATCAATTACCTGAAACATCAATAAATGGTCAATTATAGGAGCCGTTTTTTGTAGAAAGGGGGCATGATGCACCTGCAAAATGTATCGATCCAAGTCAGCCTGCACAGTCCGCGCAGGCTGTCCTGGACCGAGGCTTTTTTGCTCTTGGTAAATTTTCCCCAAGTCAAAGGACCAGTGTATCTCATGAATCAGTCAATTATCAGACAAACTCGATTTCATGGATCTATAATAATATGATGACTTGCTTGGTATCATTGATCACAGAGAATCTTTGAGTCACCTTTAGCCAGGGCAAGGGTCAGATTATGGTTTGGTATCAATCACCATCTTCCATATTTTCGGAGTCATCTTGTTTTAGCCAGGGAATCTGTCCATGCTCCTCTACAGTTTTCACATTCTTTCTCAGCCACTGACTGCCTAACTTAGCTATCAGGCACAACCGTTGGATGAATAATTTATTATTTTTAATACTAGCAATATGGAGACAACTAGACTGGAAAGCATGGAACGGGAATAGAATACATAAAAATAATAGGTTTATTATCAGATGGTATATGAAAAATAAGGCAATAATAGAAACACCACCAACTTTCATTTCCCCCAGTGATATCACAGGTTTCCTGCGACTGGGTTTAAATGGTGTAAAAGTATGAATAAGTGTGATAATTGCTTAATCCTTTTCCAAAAAAATCCCATGTTTTAACCAACTAGAGAATTATGCCTTTGTATACAATTTGGAAAAAGAGAAATATGAATATAAGGCAATATTTCCTTTTTCAAGAATACTTTCTAACATTTCCAAGTAAAAATTCTGTTGTGTAAGCCTTATTGTGTCATCTGGTAGAAAATCAAGCAAATGATAAAGTATATCAATATTTTACCTTTACAATAGATGTGTCCTCATCAATTGTTATGACCAGACTATTGATATACTGAACATAAACCTCAAAGGTATCCAATACAGCCGGCATAAAAAGTGTAACGTTTAGCTCTCCACTCTCTCCCTGTGAAAATTTGATATCTCCAAAATCTGGGCTTTCAATAGTTGGATTCAATACTGAATATGGGTTCTCAACCTCCGGGCTAACGCTAAGAGAGATGTAGGATTGGGCATTGTCTTGATCAATCATCACAGCTTCACAATCTGTCAACAAAAATAATCTAGCAATGGTAATATCATAACTGTTTTATGCATTTTTTCTCATATTGACGTTTATCTTTAAACTTGTCTTTTACAATTGTTTAGTATAAAACTTATAGTTACTTTTTACTCTAATGCTTGTAGGTAAATACTGTAACAATTTTCTAGTGCTTCAGCATCTTTAGAGGACAAAAGGAGCATAATTAATGAACATATAAAGTGCATATCAATTAAAAGCATAGCTTAGCCCAATTGCACAACGACAGCTAAAAAAAACTAAATGAAGTACAGAATTGTAAAAACTAGTACAAAAATAACAATGTCTTTTCATGTTTTCAAATTAATTTGATTGTAGAAGTATCATAATTCCAAGTGTTCTCTTTATGAAGAGAATGTAAAACATAAAAATAAGGTTTTATAAAAACTTCATTCTTACATGGCGTTGTTGTACCTGGACTTGTTATGAAGGGTGCTGAAAATAGAAACATAAAATACAGGAATCAGTGTCCTAAAATTCAGCAGCACGACACAGTTATAACATAACAATACTGCAAGTTATGTTACATCTGTTAAAAGCTTCCTAGACTATTACAAATATTATTATAAGGGCATGGCATGTGGGTGCCAACACTCGGCTGACTGATTTTCACTGAGAACACCAAGTCGAAAAAGGGACACAACTGTGACAAAAGTACTTTGATGGTTACCTGCCCTCGTTGTATAGGTTCTCGTTTCAACAATTTACCACTAGTCCAAATTTGAAGCAAATACCTTCAGTAATTACAGAGATATTATAAAATCTAAACTTTTTGGCACGACGACGCAGACGCCGCCGCCTAGGACAACGATGCCAGGGCAATGACAGTACCTCGACGTTTTGTTAAAATACAGCCGAGCTGATAACCTGCAAAACAATCTACCAACACGAATTCGATACAAAATATGCGTTTAAAATATAATAAGTGTTTCTAAAATATATCGAAACAAAGTACACAACTGAGAATATATATGAAAAGCTATAATCATTTAGTATAACTTACTTGTGAGAGTTGATACTGTACTTGACGGAGCAACTGAAAGTACAGAAAAGTACTTATTTGAAATGATTTCTCGACTGTTTATTCCTACCTAAATTCACACAGTTGAAGTTAGATTCATGTAGTATGCCAGAAATTAACTGCTAAAGAGTATAGAAGTACAGGTGAAGGAAAGACAAGGTAAAATACTTGTTGAGGTATTTCATTTGCTTCAATCTTCTGTCTATTTTAAAATTCTTTCAATTGTTACATAGCTTGTATTACTGATAACTGCGACACTCATCAGAAGAGAAATTACTTCCACCCAGACTTTCTATACTTCTTTCTTATAGAAAACCGCCATATGTTCCTTTCACGTAGAAGATAAATCTTGAAATGTAAAATATACAATAAATATAAGAAAACAGTGTAGACCAAGATCGAGCTGAATAAAATGAGCCGTCTGATCTTAAATTTCTACTATTTCTGCGTGTTGTTTCATATTGCCTGAAGACAATTATGACATTGCCAATTTTGAGTAAAGTCTATTCTATTAGATTCTACGGCTAACAGCACTATTATACTACACATACTTGGATGCAAACAAGCCGTTATTGAGAGATCTAGAAGGACAGGTGCATCTCCTAGTCCATTATCAGTCACAGATACTGTCAGCCCATCCGCCAACACATCATGTGGAAAGGTTAAAGAGGCAATTCCATTTTCACTGACAGGTACCTATACACAACAGAACAGAACATGATGATTTACGTAAGTTTGGGTTACTTTAAAACTTTAGATTCATCTTCAATTTTACGTCACTAGGTGTGTGACTCACTTCACTTTTGCAGACCCTGTTTATCAATATCAGACTGCATTGAACAAGTTTTCTAATCTTAGATCTTCATTGCCTGATTGTGAGATTTTTTACCATATAAAACTTTGAAGACACTATCCTTTGGATTTTTACAAGCGACTGCATAAGTTGATGCAAATCATTTACCAGTTTTACAAGTAATTACTGTATAGCCATGATTAGAGTTATTGATTGTAGTATTCAAAGTGGTGGAAACTTCAAATTATTATATCAAATTATATCCAAATAAAAAATCTCATTCCATGCTAGTATATGTATGAAAAAAATTAGTTCATTACTTCAAAGGACGATGTTGTTAAAAACAGCCAGGCACCATTGCAAATTTCATAGAGAACAATCTGTATGCGAGAGGCAATGGCTTCTTTCAACACGACAGAAAAACAGTGTTTGGATATGTACCTACTTCTGTTGCCTTAATGTTTTCTAACAATACTGACTGCAAGGGCCTTTTCCTGATTTAATCGTTTACTCGTTGTAGAAAGTATAGTGTTGATGCTTCATTTATGTGCAATTGGCAAAGTTAATAGTGAAAAGAGATACAACCAATTACTTAAACGTATAAACGTGCAGATCAGTTTTGGATTTCTTAGTCTAAATGTAAATAAAAGTATGTCCGATTTCCCAAGATTCGTACAGAACGTTATGACAAGTTATTTTATTGACTCTTTTGTTGTAACTGGTGAATTAAAGGGCTTCTGCCTTTAGCGTTCGATTGCACAGGACATGAAGTCGGATCTTAAATCTATAACGTCTATTTTCCGACTGAAATTACCTCCTGGTGCAGTGGAAATCTTATTGTAGACCTCGAAGGGTTGATTTCAAAATAAATATTTTGTTTCATTCGGCAAAACTGTTTTACAAAGAGACTAACGATATGCCAATTACTCAATACTCACAGTAATATCATCATATTCTTCAATGAATAATGTAACACTCTCTGGTAAAGGTTCATCAAATATCAATTCAGCTGATGTAAGTTCTGCAAATGCATCTTCTTTTAGCTCAAGGATAACATCAAATGTTCTGTTTTCAGGAATTGATACTGAAACATTGTCTTGTAGAGCATCGGCAATTTCAGTTGGTATAGTGCTCAGCTGTGTTTCTGCTAGTTTTTCTAGAGCGAGATCTGAGATCAGCATATCTTTTAACTCATCCTCTGGAATAAACTCCACTCTGATAAGATCATCTGTATCTAAAGGCTCCACTAGGATGAGCGCTATTACAGATTTTCCGTCTTCGTTGATGGCTTCCTGACAAAGAAAACGTGCAAATCATGGAGGATAATCAACTTTATTTGCATTTCTTCAAAAGTATGTCACAAGAATAGGTTGCTCGCCTGTTGAAAACTAGATCGAAGAACGAGTTTTTCAACGTTTAGCAACCCATTCGAATGATATATTTCCTATTACTGTACGACTGAAGTTGATCATTTCTTGATTTACACACTTTAAAGGGTTTTTAAGCGGAAATTGGAAATGATAGCGGACAGCCAACTAAGGACTTTATGCGAAGATGTCTAAAAAGAAATAAACATTTTCCAAAATTTACCAGTATTACAAATTACTCTTTTACGTTATCTAATTTTAGATATCTTTTCCATCAACGAAATTGCTTAATATTTTAAATATTATTTAACCTAATTCTCAATAGCTCGCTTTATGGTATTCCATAATCGTTTATCAGCAAAACTAGGACTTTATTATTGTCCCATCAAGTCAAACACTAGTTGTAGGAAGTGACTGGTACGGTCTGAGAAGGAGGATTACCACCCTTCCTATGTAAGTATGCTACTCCTATCTTTGAAATAACGGCTCTAAAATAAGCAAAGGGTAAAAATGTGTTACCTTAAATTCAACCGTACGTTTTGGATTTATTGATTGATTGACTGGTGTTTTACGCCGCTTTCAACATTATTTCAGTCGTGTGACGGGACGGCTCACAAATTCATGTATTTCCTGGGTTTCACAAATTACTAGGCTAGGGCTCTGAAGATACTTTTTAGAGTCATTGTTATAGATTTCGCAGACTTAACGGCGCCACAGAATTTCAACAAGAACAGCACTTTATTTTTCAAGCACAGATTGGACAATATCTATTATGCTTCGAACTTAGTTAAGGTTTCATCAGCCTCATACATAATCACATGAACTTATTGCAGATTCCACTCACCGAATAATAACTGTCTAGGCTTCGCAATTCTAGACAAGAAATTCTCCATGTAACTTTATAAGTGAAAATATGCGACCTTTGGTTTAGGGTTGTTCTTAGCCGATGACATATTTTAGACTACTTGGGCGGGGGACCGACAGATGATACGCAGAGAAAACGGCCATGTACTTTGAGACAAGAAGATTTTTGTAATTCTCCTTAACTAACTCCAAGTAAGAGCTGTGGCCTTTTAAATAGTGCTATTTTTGACCATGTTGGAATAACTGAACATGAATTAGCAATCACCTTTGTTGAAAGATTTCTCTAGATGGTTGTCCATATAACGTATATCCTTTCTAGACCTTGCTGTTTCAGACAAAAAGATTTATGATGTTGTTGCATAAACCAATTAAATGTAGAAGCACAAAGTTTACCTATCCAAAAGTAGGTCAAAGGTCATCCTAAGTCAATCATCATTCTAGCAGGCTTTGTTGCACTCCTGACACTTATTAATCAAACCAAGAATAAAGATCGTCTGACTCGAAGTTCTAGTGGAAATTATCTTTTAAGGTTTCTGATTAATATAGTAACAACGACCATCTTGATCACGCGATCAAGACAATTTCAATGAATATTTCTTTGTAGCATACAAAAGCGGAAGAGATATTTAATTTGAACTGATCGAGTAGTATCTGAAAAAAGAAAGTTTAGTAATTGTGGATGTACGGACGGAAGAACGGATGACGGACGGCAAGCTATCACAGGAACTTCTCTTCAACATATTTTGGCTGAGGTGAGGAAATAAAATCGAATTCAAATGCATGTACGATTGCTGATATCTTCAATGTAGGTATTAAAAAGTGCGTGTGTTTTTTAAGGATAGTCCATGCTGGATTTAGAGGGGAGTTGCTAAGGCATTTGGCTGCAAATGAATAGTGCGCATCAGAACATGGAATTGCGAACATGTTCCTGCAACTTTTACTTCTCGATTTCTCATAAATATAGCATAAGTTAAGTTTTTTTTCTTGTTACTTTGCCGATAAAGTTTGAAATGATAAAGTTTGGGGAAGAATGTTGTGGTTATATTAGAGCAAAATGTCAGCCAGTACAAAACTGAAATAAACTCTCTACTGCTATGTATTCGACGCCATTTTCTGAATTATTTGTAAAGCGTAGCAACCAGAATACCGCGTTACTAAGGTGGGCGTGCCAAACTCGCGTTTCCAGAAAGGTTATTAATATTGAGGATAAAATTTGAAATATATTTTTTTCCATTACTCAAATGCAAATAAAGAACCCACTACAACATTTTTTGTTAATAATATTTAGTATTTAGATCAAGATATCTTGTCCCTGGTTTAGCATGCAAGCGCTTACTGTATTCAGGGGAATTTCGCTTCCGTCCACAAGACCTGTCACAATAACTTCCGCAACATTCTCTGTGTCCAAGGTCAAATAAATTACATCATCACTGATGGGTTCAGTAACGTTCAGTTTCACTTTTGGAGTATCTTCTGGTTCAATGATAAATATTCCTTCTTCTTCTTTCGTACCAGTCTTTGCTCTTGATGGTTTTATAGTGAAAGGTAGGGGTACTTTTTCGTTGTTAAACATGCTCGTAAGACAATCTACAAAAAAGTTATGTAATTTAGATAAATTACACTCAGTTTTAACTATCTTACATATTCCATTTACCCATATATTTCTAAAGAACGAAAATAAACTTCTAAGAAAATTTCTGTCATATAGGTTTTTTAAATAAATACGCAGACGTGGTATAAATTCTTAATGTTTACAGTTATTCATGTAGCCTCATACAATATTTGGTTTGACGTCCAATCACGTTACTACTTTCACCTCTATTCTCTTCGCAATCATGAATATCTATCTACTTCGCATTCAAAATAACGATCCATTTTCATGCAGCATAGAGATTAGAAGAAAATGTATTCCACAAAGAGAAACCAGGCTTGGCATTTTAAAAACATGCAGACTGCACATTATCACAATCCCTTAGAATCCGTATAGACAATAACGCAAGCAAAGTCAAGACAGGTACCACAGTATAACTTCTTTATACCACCATGTTTTTATTTATCTCATTGTGCTTTGATTTTGGGCCCGAAAAGTTATAAATTTGTGTACGAGTTTCCAAACGCTGGTGCAGTTGAACTAAATGGTATATCAATGCAAAATAACACTCTGTAAATTCGTGGAAAGGTTATTTCAAATAAATGACAAGATGTCTCTTACAAATGCACACATTATTATAAATTTGAGAGAGTGTTAAAGGTTATGTCTGAATAACTGTGAAACATCAAAAGTGACAAAAACATAGTCAACTTACATGGTGTTGAGGACACAGTCGATGCAAGGGTACTTGGGGGACCTGAAGGTGACACCATACCTGCTGTGGAGTTACATAAAATACAAAAAGTTAAAACTTTAAGATCGTTAGCAGCAAGTAAGCATTAGTTTTACCATGTACTTCGAATGAACGAATTCTGATAAATATTGTGTACATTCTGTACCAAAACAAAGCTGGGCAAATAAACGAATTCTCATAACTAACAATTTTGTTCCAACGAATGAATGCTTTCTCGACATTCACTTAATTTTTATCAATTAATTATTTCCCTCAAACAACTTAAGTATCAAATGGACATACAGGTGCATTAGGGAGATTAGGCAAAAGATCATAAAAAAATATGAGATAGAGGAGACATGCAGATAGACAAAGGACAAAAAAAAAATATATATATAGAGAGAGAGATAGAGAGAGAGAGAGTGGTAGATTATAGACACAATGTAGTCCGTACTGACGTGGATTTATTCCAACATGACTGTGTACCTAGGTCGCTGTTCGTCCTTTTAGCATATAATTCTACTAAAAATGACCATCGTTAATATCAAAATACGGACCTGTATTTAGATGATATAATACTTACAGCAGAATGAAATTTGGTGTTGTGGCATCATACTGATTACATATTCAAAGTAGAATAAAATAACTGTGTAGTGGAAATGGAAGCATGGGTTAAATTGAGAAGGACTTTTTGGGCTTACTACAGTTCGAGGGGTGAATGCGAAACTATTCCATCTGCATTTTGGAAAATTTTACAGGGGAGGGAAAAGACCTTCACATTTCTGTGAAAAGCATTGGTAGATCATTCTGTTCAGATATGTTGTGTTGAATTCATGCACACAATGCAACACAACATATCTAAAAAGAATGATCTAACAATGCTGTTCACTGAAATGAGAAGGTTTTCCCGTTTCCTGTAAAACATTCCAAAACTCAGATTTAATAGTTTCGCATTCACCCCTCGAGTTATGTAGCTGTATTTGTTAAGTAATCTGTGATGTATAATATGCTATACGACGATGGCATGCAGTACACTCCCTCAGCCGAACCTATATTGGGAAATGAAGCTTAGACAATTCAAAATCTATGTCTCATGACTGTGGCTGCAGTTTCTGATATATAGTTTAACTTCATGGTGGGAGCATGCAAGCGCAGTTACATGCAAATATTTCATGCAAGTACATCTCGGACAAAAACCCATGAAATGATCTTGACTCTTACAAGGGTAAGCACAACTTTACTAGTACACAGTGTAGCTTAAGATCAAATTGTTTTAGAGAACAGTGAAGATCTAGATCAGACTGCATAGTTCTGTAGATTATCATTTCAAAAAACAACAGACTTGCAATGTTTAGGTTGTTTACTTGACTCAAGACTCAATTTTATCTACATAGTAGTAAAAGGGTTATGAAGTCAAGCTTACCTGTTGTCGATGAAGTAATGGCTGTGGTTGCTAAAATGCAAATAGACTTTATGTAAAATATACCTGTGACTATCACATAAAATATTTCATAACTTACACATATGCGCATTTTATCATTCATAAATTTATGTAAGAGCCCTAAGAAAAAGGCCGCAATTTCAGTCTAAATCAAGGCCTAGATATAGCACATACATTTAACAGCTCAACAGCCATGGTAGTTTATTCATACATGTATAAAAAATGCACCAGCAAGATAAGATTGCGTATTTTTATGCCATTTAACCGCAGTCTTTACTTCTTGTAAAGCACAATAACATATATTTGATATTCTAAAGATTGAAAAAAATGCACTACAAATAATAAGTCCTTAATTTTGGCAATTTTGTCACATGCCTCATTGTTTCTTCACTTTTGAATATGCTTTTATTATTGTTCTTGTACTTTGAATAATAAGTCAGCTCAGTTGCTCCAGCAAATGTCTCGTTATTAAGTCATGGAAATTGGCATCTGATCAACAAATTCATTTGAGATCAAAATCAGGACTTCTTGCTTTCAAAATCCATGGCCTTATCCCTAGAGGACCTCTACTATTTAAACACACATGTCAGGTGATGGGCGACTTAAATCGTGCAATCCTAATTCTGCTAGGATATATTTTTTTCTATTCTTTAAAGATTACGTTGACATCTTCCCAAACAGTGCATGGAAATATGAATAGTGGGGCTTGATACATGCTTAACTGAGAAGATACTGTGGTAAAATGAAAACTGTTAATTACCAGCAATTTGTCATTTCACAATATTTTCAAACCGGTCCGCTGCAAGATTAGAAGACTCATGCATATGCACTGATGGTGATGTAGCAAAAGTTTAGACCAAAGTGAAGGAATTTGCAGATGGCAAATATAATGTGACTCATACGACGATATTTGTCCTCAACAGGGTAGAAAACATTCTGAGGAAAGGAGAAAATATGAGTTGCCAGCATTTTCTCTTTTTTTCCACGTTTCTAAAAAGCCTTTTTCTTCAGGGTTGTCATAAAACAGAATTATGTGGTAAAAGGTGAATATGTAATTACGTGTAATCCTTAGTGCTGAATGCACTTTTGCAATTCAAAGTCAGATTACATCAAATGTGCTGTCTTACCATGAATGCAAGAAGTTTCATAGAGTTAGATTTTAAAGGCAAAATATAACCTGAAATCCCAATATTCACGTCGTCTGCTTAACTTACTATTTAGTGCGTTTAATTGGTATTGCTCTATGATATGTGGAAAGAATGCGCTCTGCTTGCTTGGTGTTTTATGACATTTTCAAAGTTTTCTTTTTTTTTTTCCCAATTATATTTTGACTGCTTATGCTCCTATTCGTGCTTTCTCTGAATTTCTTCTACTAGTACTCCATAAAAAAATTCTTTCCTTGACATCATCAAAACAATGTTCGGTGGTGAGAGGGGTCGTGAATTCTGTCGCAGTGACTTTAACCAATCCTCAAAGAGCATTCGTCCAAGATGGGCATCTTAACGAGCAAACCTGTGGCTTTCAAATCCTATATTGGGCAACCTGGGCTAAGAATATGAAAAAAATACTTACAGGTGATCTCCGGATGACAGTCAACTTCATCAGATCCATCCACACAATCCTGCTGTCCATCACAATACAGAGTGGCATTGCCATGGAGAAGGCATTCTCCATCATCACAAGCAAATCCCTCACACCCTTTTAAAAATAAAAGAGTGGCGAATCATCATTTTTAATCCAATGAACTCTTTTTAATTTTACATGTCAAGGTCTAGGGAAGTGTGTCCTTATAATGCTTTGTGGTACATATCTTAAAAGTATTTTCTTAAAAAAAGGCATTTCATTAGTATATGCGTATCATTTCTTAGCATTAATGTTGAAAATCAAAATTATGCTAAAAATTAACCCCTGTACTTCTAGGTACATGTAAATTGAATGAAAAACTACAAGAGCAATCATAGAAGACCAAATATTGCAATTCCGTAGTTCATTAGCCCCCCCCCCCCCCCCCCACTCCAAAAGAAAAAAAAACAAAATCTTACCGCAGCGGGCAGTGTAAATCTGCACAGTCAGATCTTTATCGCTACAGTTTGCAAAACCTAACTGAGAATATCCTAGCAACCTAAGTAAGGGTCCAAATTTACAAACTGACCTATCAACCATGATAATAGAAACGTCGACATTTTTCATCATTTGACACATCTGATTTGTTGTCTGCTATTTATATCAATTTGGTCGAGTCTAAAATGTTGTCGTATGCAAAAAGAGTATGAAAAGCAAAGTTATAAGAGCCATGCTCCCTGAGGAGGGGTTTTAATGCATCTGCAAATGTATAGATCCGGGTCAGCCTGCACAGTCTGAGCAGGCTGACCCGTATCAAAACCTTTTGCTTTTAGTAAATTGTCTGCATGTCCAAGTTCAATTCTATCTCATGATTCTGCTGATTGTTAGACAAAATGGATTTTATGGATCCACAATTGGTATAATTAGTGAACGAGATGCATTAAACCCGTCTTACCAGAGTGTGGCTCAATTTCACATATATGATGTATACCTTCACAATTTTCTTCATCTGATCCATCAATGCAATCTATGACACCGTTACATTCATAGTGAGAAGGGACACACTGGCATGTTGTATTGGTATGGCATGTAAACATATGCTCACATGTGCAATTATCTGTAAACGAAATACTATGATATATTCACGCATATATAAACTTAAATACACTACATACTGTAGAAGTTCAAACACTCTTGCCTGAATTGAAGAACTGATGATAACATGTTGTATACTTTCTTTGTATCTTGGCCGTGATAAACGCACATAAATATTCATGTAACACTTAAAACTCTATAAAGAGAGCTTTTTTCCAAGTTAAAAGACAGACCAAAACATTGCAAGTTAAGGGTGTTTTGCCAAACCATTTCATAAAATACCAGACAGAGTAGATCCAAGATAAGACTGCAGGTTCTGTGCAGTCTGGTGTTTATCTACAATGTCCACAAAAGGCAATCAGACCTTGATCTACTGTGTCTTCTAAAGCATTGCTTATCTGTCGGAGGGTTACCAAGGTAAGATAAGTGTTCAAAATTCATAAAATTCGATTTTTTCTGTCATGAGAGTCTCTTGGAAATTGCCCTCTCAAAATTCTTCATTTGCAAAAGTGAACAAAATGCAGTATACTTCATACAACAGAGCAAAATACAATATTATACTCTGAAATGAACAATACTAGTATACAGTATACGTACTATTAAAAAATGACAAAAAATACAATCTAATACACTAAAATCAACAAAATACAAGTATAATATTTTATGATTCAATAAACCACAGTATATAACTAAGTTCTGGAGAAAATACTGAATACCTCGTGCTATAAACATAAACAAATTACAGTTTGCTAGTTAACAATTTACAAAATAGGTATCTATTATACCAGTCATAAATGATCTAAGTATAATACTTACCACAATCAATTTCATCCGAGCCATCTCCACAATCATCATGTCCGTCACATATCTGATGGTTTGGTCCACAAGGTATGCTGCCACAAGTGTAATGTCGAATACTAGGGCAAGGTGGTGGTGTTGCTATATGTACACAAGTAACAAATAATGATGTAGACCCGATGCAAACAACCTTTACTTTTAGACCTCTAAAAACGTGAATAATTCCAAGCAATAAATGGGACTTTTTTTTCAGATTTTTCACAAACTAGCCCATTGTATCGATATAAAACAGATCAGATGATACTTTTGTTACGGGAGATCACTCCTTCCTTACAGCATAGCTTCTTCCCGTATACAATCCGTACCTAACAACTACGTTGGGGAGAATTCTCTTTAGCTCAGTGGTTAGTGTATTGGTCTTTTAAACCCCAATAAACGAGGATATTTCCCGTACGGGTTCGAATCCCAGCCGGAGCGGTTTATATTTGAGCTATGCACTTGTTGCGAACTTTCATGTTCTTAAGACTTTCTATACGATCTTACAAAATATAATGTTGTAGATTAGAAAAAGTACAGAAATTCTCAGCATATTTTATCAAAATGTCCGAATGGTAATTCTGTTTGAGAATTTGGAATCAATTAATTCACATGTATTTTTTATGCATATTAACTTAATATATCTCAAAAATTTGAAAAAAAAAAAAAAATGGAAAAATGATACTTAAAAAAATAAATAACTTAGACACTTTTCACAATGTTTTCAAATTTGGTTCGTTATAGATATTTTAACGTTAACCTTTACGGAAAAACACAGCCGAATAGGAATTTCATAACAGTCTGCATATCTGTGTGATCAGATAAGGTCGAGTTGCTTGTGTAAAGAGGTGCATATTGAATAGTTGAATCTGATGTCAACCTTTATAGACTAGCGAAGCTAGTCTATAGGCATCATGATTGACCCAGAGTCAAAGTAAACAAAAAACCCCTCAGTTGCCAAATACTGCCTCACAATGAAATACTTCTTTCTACTAGAAATCCCAATTCTGTTATATGACAATTTTGACAAAAACCACTAAATCTCTACCACTCCAATTTGAACATGTCTACTTACAAAGTAATATACTGAACAAGATGTCACTTATAAGGTACAAGATCTTTGCTTATATGTAAATTAAGTGACATATGCAAAGCAGGCTATTATCAGTTATTCCTACACCACTGTAACATTATGAATGAATCTAAAAATAGATACACCTAGGTAACTTGTAGCAAATCCCAGCTGCATGAACTCTTACTAGACAGGGAACCCTTATCATTCCTTCAGTCATTCATTATTTAGATCATTGTGTACAGTTAAACTGATATGTTAAACTGTTATTTTAGGTTTAGAATATTAACCCTTTACCACACAATCCGGAGTTTGAATGACACTGAGGAAGAATCCCTGGTAACCAGCATTTTCTCCTTTTCCCACATTGTTTTCTGCCTTTTTGGAATCAGGTTTCATAAATATATCCATCTTAAATTGGTGGTCTGTAACAGCTTTGAATTTCGTTTCGTAAGGAGTTAAATAGTTCACTACATCTTGCACTATTGGATATTGACTTATTGATTGTGTGGTGCTTAACGCCGTTTTCAACATTATTTCGGTGATATCATGAAGGCCGTTGCACCTATCCATGCTTTCCTGGAGTTTCTTTTACCAGCAACACCGTGACTCGGTGACCTTTTGTGGACAGTGTGTATCAAGATCAGACTGCACAGAACAGCAGTCTTTTCTTGGATCTACACTGACCGGTAAGAGGATATATTTTCTCCAAAATGTAACTTCGAAATAGCAATATTCGGGTGTTTACCATTGGCTTGAAAGTTTCATTTATTTTTTCTAGCAGGTTAAGGGTTAAACTTAAACTGGATAATAGTCAACCGATAGCATGCATTGCCCCGGTAGCTCAGTCGGTAGCATACAGGACATGAGAACAGGAGATCGCTGGTTCGATCCCCGGCTCGGCCAATTTCTTTCCGAGGATTGATGATAGTCATTGCGACAGGATTCGTTCCCCTATCAAGTTTCGACGGTGGTTATGTAGGAAAGCAGCCAGTGGCTTGGAAAGAATATTGTGCGGAGTACTGGTAAAAGATACTCCAGGAAAGCATGGATATGCGCACTGGCCGCCGCTATATAACTAAAATGATATTGAAAATAGGGTTAAACACCATACAATCAGTCAATCAGTCAAATTCGCTAGTCTGTCATTACTTTCAGTGCTTTGATTTACATACGCAACGCACAACCTGATCTATCTCCACAGAAAAGAAGACTTTTGTAAAGTCAATTTTATCGTACATCATCCCTTAACTAAAATAAAAATCTTAAGATAAATGAAATAAACAAAAAAAGAGAGATGCGTGTTTCCGGGATTTGATGGAAAGCGCCGAACGTGAATACATAGAAGTAGTCAGTGAACTTAACGATGTTATATACAGAATAGATACGTGAAATGGAAAATCCTACAAAGAGTACACGCCTGATACGAAATACATATTCCTGTTGATGGTATATGTGTTTAAGATCATGTCTGTATTTCAGTAAGATCATTTATAGGTTTATAATAAAGACCCATGCTGCTAATCCTAGAAACAGCTCACATTAATTCTATACTATGCTTGTATGATGCTTTATTTGTGGGCTAAATTTGAGTCTCTTTCAGTTACAAGAATTTGAACGTGTCAAATAATATAATGCAGTTTTGAAGTTTAAGATTTAGGAATTGGAAGTTCAAAGATATGTAACTATAAGCTTTTTTCCCCCGTTTTTGCATTCAAGTAATTCTTAAGAATTAAAAAAGAAAAAAAAAAAAAAAATGTGTAACATTCTCTATTATCTTTTTCAATTATACTTACTTGCATAAGTACAGTTATATTCATCTGATTCATCACTAAAGCCACAATCATAATGATGATCACACACCCAATCTGCTGGTATACAAAACCCGGAGAGACACATGAATTCACCATCCTGACATTCAAACACACCTACAAAACATAAAACAAGGCGAGGATCTATGAACTAGGCAAAAACTGAATTTCAAAGAACATTCTAAGTACGAAATTACAGTTTCTGTTGAAATATGGTATGTAACCTGTTGTTAAACTTTTG
Organism: Tridacna gigas; assembly: GCA_945859785.2. Classification (NCBI taxonomy): domain Eukaryota; kingdom Metazoa; phylum Mollusca; class Bivalvia; order Cardiida; family Cardiidae; genus Tridacna; species Tridacna gigas. Next base: position 41,527,420 of record OX244035.2, on the reverse strand, counting down.
AACATTAGACAGAAAATGTTGACCCCAGACTACAAACAATGTTTAGTCATAGATTAGACCTACTAATTCACTCCAAAACCATGCTTAATTGCAACTGGTTGCCGGAAGAAATTATAATGTGTGAAAAACAATATCTATTAAAGAAAAAATCGAAATCCAGGACAGCGCAGATAACACCTAATAAAGTACACACACCAAATTATTCGATAAGTTTTATTCTTTAATGAGTCCCTTTCGAGAATAATACAGATACAGATACTTGCCTATTTCTTGTCAGAGGTCTAGGAAACCATTACGACCATGTTACATTAGCATCATCCTCAAAGACTCGTGAAAATTAGGCAAGATTGTTTTGCAGATGATTTAATATGGGGTATTTGGAAGATTTAATATGGGTCAGTTAGATGTAAAGGTTAGTCAATAGATCAAACCTGGAACACCATCTACTCTCTAGAGCTGACATTTGAGACATCTTTTCAAAAAACTTGCAGTGAATACCTTTGACTATGGATTTCTCCCCACAGACACTTGTTTTCTCTTCTTTTTACCTTAAATGTGCGCTCTTTAACCTAATAATTATTATTATGTCAATCTGTATTAGCTGCTCAATACACCTGCCTGTCATTTGGCAATATTGTTTATATATTTCTTAACTCCAACAGATAAAGAGTGTTACTTTTATCTTGTTCAGCAGTAATTCATCTTTAATACTGTACAAAGAACAGAACGTAGGAATTAATGTAGGAGTTGAAAAACCGGAAATTTGAAGGGAGACACATCTCTTCTAATCCAACTGTGAACTAAAATTTAATAATAAAGCGAATATGCAAAACAGATCTGATATAAAGCCAGTGAAACGCAGCTACCCGCTTTTTGAATAACGATAATCTGAAACAGTCTACATAGATAATTTAGATTTGTTCCACGTAAAGTGTCAATGAAATTCCATTTCACGGTGAGAAGAAGAAAATTGTGTCCGCTACCAAATTTTCCATTTTTGTATCATTTATTTGTTTGGTCCGTCCTATGTGCAGATTGTAGACAAAACTTCTGCAAAACACAGTAAAAGTAATGAATTATTTTCCATCTACTTTAGAAATATGTTGTAACCAACAGTTTCCCCATTTCCAACAATGTTTCAAATGGCTTTCTTCTCCAGGGATGTTAAAACATGAAAATATTAAGTAAAGGGTATAATAATGGGCTGTCTTAAAAATATATATCCAAAAACATACCACAATCATCTTCATCTGAGGTATCTGAGTCATCATCAGAGCAGTCCACAAAACCATCACATTTCATTGTCATTGATAAACACAGTCCTGATGAGTTACAGAGAAACTGGTTTGATCTGCATATACCTGCAATGAAAAAAATAAATGAATAAATAAAATAACTATGGGGAAAGGTAGCAATGCATTCGTTTTATTAATTTTGTCTCTTTCGAAGAAAACAAAATTTAACATTTAGCCAAACTGAAAGCTTCTGTACTCCTGTATCCTATGGATAGGATGTCAAATGAAAGAACTATCTTCAAAACGAAACAAAACATTGCATGAAAAGGAACAAATGCTAATTAGCAGCGTTTTCTCATTTCCCACAATGTTCTCATAATCCTACTTTTTCAGGGTTTCAAAAACACGGAATTCTTTAGTAAAGGGTTAATTGATAGCTTTAATATCTAATAGGCTTGGGTTTTCAACTAGAATGATATTAAACCCACCATAAAAACTGTATAAACTATGGTGCAGCTGATAATATCTATCTTTGGATGACCTAATTCGACATTAGTAATTATTTATTTTGGTTTCTGGATTGAAAATTTCTTGGTGTCCCATCACTTTACCAATGCCATGCTGATAACTTCTTACTTAGGATACTTTTTAATAACATCTTTACCTCCAGGCATTCTGGCTGGTTGAGACTTTGTGATTTTGCTAAAGACGTGTTAACCCCTTATATCCAGCCTGTGTTAAGGCTAATTTACACGGTATGTTTAATGAGAATGGTAAGACAGGTCATATTTTAAGCAGATCCGTTTTTCACGTTTACCGGTATGTTCACTAGATCTGCCCCGTATTATCTAGATTACTCCTTCTGTGAGAAGTTAATCACCACGTGTAATTTGATATTTAATCTTTCACAAGATAACAAATTTTTACACATGCCAAAATTGAAAGCATTATTGTTGCCGAAAAATTAAATGCGGCTATAATTATGTATTTTATCTTCGAAAGGACTGAAAACTTTGTGGGGAAAAACGAGATATGCTTGTAAAATCTTGGTTCATACTATTGGCTTGAAAGTTCGATTTAGCAGGATAAGCGTTAACAGTGCTGTTCACAAGAGTCTTTTTACTTAAGCCACTTGATACTCATTCCACATAACGAATTGAGAATAATGTTCATAATTCTCTGGAAAGAGTTTAGCGAAGTTGTTATCTGATGTAATGTCAATTGAAATGCTTGCATTGTTATCAACTTCGGCTTCTTAACCCCTTTTTCTCCTTTTAACAGAATGTTTAAAGAACCCTGTTTTCTTCGGGTCGTAAAAACTCGAGACTGTTTGATGAAAGGGTTAACTCCTTATCTGACGACAAACAGATCCCTACAGATATAAATACTATCAAAACAAATGGGCTAGCATCTGGCATACTGAGCACTGATTGGTCTGTTCCGTCTGAAAAGCAGACAAAACGGAGCATTTCTCCTTCTTTAAAGATCTGCAAGCGAACCCCCCATTTAAACATGGTGATGTGATCCAGCACATACGTTGCTGCAGATATGAAAAGGAAGGTCGTGCAAGTTGGCCATTAGACTTGGCATTTCTGGATACTTTGTCAGTTGTGTTTTATCCCCAGGTATTTCTAGCCATTTTAGCCGATTGATTGACTGATTGAGTGGTGTTTTACGCCACTTTCAACATTATTTCAGTCATATCACGGCGATAGCTCACATACTCATGTATTTCCTGAATTCCACCAGTACTACGCTAGGGCTCTGAAGAAACTTTCCTAAGACCACTCCCCACGAAAAACCCAGTGGATACAGTGAGGCTCGAATCCGGGGCCTCTAAGTTATGAGTCTTGCACTTTACCACTAAGCCACGCAGGACCCCTCTTGCCATTTTAGACTTGAAAAAATGGTAGAAGAAGTGTTTACTTTTGGCATTTCTGGCAACTTCAGACATGAACAATTTGCTAATGATGTGTATAATCACTGGTATTTCACGCCAATAAAGGCATAGTACATTTGTTAAAAACAAGTTTAGCTCTGGCATTTCTGGCCACTTAAGATGTAGTAAATTTGTTAAAGATGTGTTTACTTTTGGCATTCCCTGCCCCTTGCAAATAACAAATTGGTTAATGACTGGTTTAGCCCTGGTATTCCTGGCCACTTTATATACAGTAAATTTGTACATAATGTGTTTAAGCCTTAGCATTTATGGCCACTTTAGACGTACAAAATTTGTACATAATGTGTTTAACCCTCGCACTTCAGACAAAATTAAATTTAGTAATTCTGTTAAAGATCAGTTAGGCCCAGGTATTTCTAATCACTTTAGCCACAGTAAATTTGTAAATAATGATTTCTAGCCACTTTGGGAAGAGTAAATTTGTTGGTGATGTTTTAGCCTTTGCATCTCTGGCCACTTCACACTTATATTTTTCCATTGATGTGTTTACCCTTGGCATTTCTAGCCATTTTAGACTTGATATTTATGCCATGTTTTTACACTTGCATTCTGATCATAACATTGTGCACCTACTTGGAGAGAGTGGATCAAGATTAAACTATATAGGAAGCATTGTCCAATCTTGGATCTATACAAGTGGTAACTTGTGGAATACACATGCAAAAAACACAGTTTAACTGGTAATACCTCTGTCTTCCATGCTGACCAATTTACCTATTCCATCCACTGATGAGTTTTGCTCTTAGGTTTCCAACTGAAACAATTCTGTGTGTTTCAAGGTTTAAACGTAACTTTCACTACAACTGCAGAAACCTTAGCCATACTTTTGCACCAGGGAACAAATTGTGTAGATCCAAGACGACACTGCATATTCTGCACAGTCTCGGCCTGCTTTACACGGTGCAAAACATCTGTTTAATCGCCATTGGCAGTGACACAATTAAATGTTAACCAAAAGCTTTGGTTTCTTTCCCTGTTACATTTTTATTTTTACAAATGGGACTTTGCACCTACCACAGTCTAATTCATCAGAGCCATCCACACAGTCAGGTATTCCATCACAGACCGATACATTTGATATACATGTCACCATGTCTAAACATTGGAACTGGTCTTCTTTACATTCTGGACAGTCCATGTATGTACAGTTGTACACACCATCTACACAGGAGCTAAAACGTATGGTAATATACATGATTTATATGTATAATTAACTGTCAGAGTAAATAAACATTGTCATCTATGTCACATCCACAACTAGATCAAACTTGAGCAATGATAAATTGTCAGAAAGAGACAAAAAATGAGAGAGAAAAAAGAACTATAGGTACTGTTAAACATGTACATGCACGAAAATTGTCAATTCGGTGGCTGGACATTCCCAATATTTAGTCATTAATCGAGAACCTAATCTCTAATTGTTCATATTGAAAACATATGGAGACGTCAACTAAAATGTAGATTAAATGATAAAACGTGTTCTTTATTCAAAACAAAGCATTGTGGGTAAAAGAAAATGCAGGTTACCAGAGTTTCTGTGTTTTTGTTTTCAAAAGTAATCAAAAAGTCTCCTTCTTCAGAATCGTAATAACACTGGATTGTTTAGAAAGCTGTGAACGCATAATAATTTATAAAAGTGAATTTCAACCACCTAAGGAGCGAATCTGTACTGAAAAATATGCAAGGAAATCATATTCAAATGTACAAAAAATATGGAAATGCTGCAGTACATAAGGCTAAAACGTACCAAAATGACAAGAAAGTTATTATCAAAAAAAAAAAAAAAAAAAGAAATGAAAATAAAAATCCCATCATTCGAAATTCTTTTGTGATGTGTTTTATAAAATCTACATTGTTACAGTTATTGTCTTTGTGGTGTAGCTGGTACCCGATAAAATTCTATAAATATAGGTGATAGTATTTAGCCAAATTTCCTAATAATGTATATGAGGTAAACTGATGTCTTTCACATTGTAAAGGTCAATTGAAAGCTGACTGGTAAGGGTTTCTATCAAAGTTTTACATCTATGTATATCTTTCTAAAGCTCATCTTACAGACAATAATTTGTACTTGGTATACATGCTGTGTCTGCTTGGGCATGACCAGATCAAATTGGCTATATTATGTGTGATTTTGGGGTACACGTAGCTTGGTGCCTTGGAAACTTAAAAATGTCAGACGTTTCAGTGGGTAAAAAAAGACAAACGACAATTTTAAACAATCACTTCACTCCATAATGACTTTGAAATTTATTGAATTCAGACATGTATGCTGATAACAGTTTTAAGGAAACTTTCAATGATGGGTTCAACATCAACAATTAAATGACATGTTTTATCACATACATAACTCAAACGAACTACATACCAGTTTGAGCAGCCGTCATTAAATACAGTTCCTGAGATAAACTCCTCACCCTCAACATAACATGGACATTCAGAGGCGTCCACGCACTCACCATCTGTAAAATATTCCAAAAATACACATGCACAAGCTTCAAGGATTGTTTGTTTAATAATGGCCTTCTTTACACAAGAATTCTTCACATTTTCAAAGGTGAAAATTCACAGACGGACTAATGGGTCAACTCAAAGTTCTGAATAATGAAAAAGACAATTCAGTCTCAAATACAGACGAACATGAAAAGTAAGTAGTTAAGATTAAAGGATCAAAATGCTAATTTTATCGGTCTTGATACACACTGTACTGCAGCCTTACCAAACAATCGTATGTTTTAACCTTTACCTTTTAAAGAAAAGTCCCATAATGTATGCCACATTTGAATTCTGCTGAGTACTTCTAGACTTCGGTCAAGTCTAAACTTTATAATCATTTTGAGGTGCTGCTTTATTAATGTACAATAGGTAAGAAGTGTTTTAGTGGAATGTATAATTTTTCTCCTCTAAGACTCTGTCGTAATGCCAATTTGTAGTTATTTAATCGAGATTCAAATTTAGCCTGAAAACTTTTTTATGAAAAAAATCTCAGCTATCTCCCTTAGATAATAGAAAAAATATGGTGAAAGAGAAAATGCAAAGAATTTCGAGTGTACTAACATTCCATAGCAGGATTCTCAATAAGGATGTCATTCAGACTAGCAACCATTGTGCATAAGCCATTTGCATCTCCTCAAATGAACCAATTCAACAGTTATTAAATTTTAATTCTGACTCGATCTAAATTGACCGGACTGAGGCAGCTCAGTGCAGAGTGTAAATTTAAAACCAGACAGCAAGTTTTGTGTAGTCTGATTCTGATCTACACTTGTCACAACAGCAAGCGTGGTTGTTAAATGTATTTCTGGAGTATAAAAAACAAAAACTAACCGTGCAAGTATGTACCGACGGGACAGAAACATCCCTCTGCACATTCAGTCTCCTCACAGTAAGCAGGTCGAGGAAACATGATATCCCTACATGTTTGTGGGCAGGGGGAGCCACACGCAGAGTACTCGGCACCATTCTCACATTGAATAGCTGGCAAAAAAAAGTTTAAAAAAAAGCATTAAATTTTTATAATACCATCCTGAATTTTGACGATTCTGTTTAAGAAGGCCTTTGAAACTGTCTTGGGGAAAACTAAAATGCTGGTTACCAGGATTTTCTTCAACATTTTAGAGTATAAGCATGTACATTTCACATTAATTTTGGGTTTCTCGAATTAAAATGAATTTTGAATAACTAAAGACCTCATTGATCAGCGTTTCTCATTACTAAACAAACATTCTAGACTCAAGATCAGACTGTACTGACTGTACTTCTTAACATACAGGGTCAGTAAAAGCGCTGTGGGATAGGGGCGTTTAATGCATTTTCGTAATGCACTATTCCAAGCAAGTTGTTGCATTCTATGCATATGTTTTGTCTAAAAAGCCGCTGAATCATGAAGTAGAATGATCCTTTGATATGCAGAACATCTACAAATACATCTAGTCAAAAGTTTCGACACATGTCATCTCGCACAGACTGTGCAGGCTGGCGTGGGTGGATACCTTTTTTTTCCGTACATCAAAACAGCTTTTCAAATGACCCTCCTCATATAGTGCTGAACCCTACGGGTTAAGGTGAGAGCATACGAGTATTCAAATGAACACAACGATGTAGGATAATTGCCAAATTCTTGTTGTATTACATAACAGTTTCTAACATACACTTGCGGAGAACACTGCAGTTGTAAAGAAACTTGGAGTCTTTCTTTTATATTAAAACAATACATAAGAAATCAAACCCTCATCTAACTTTACCACCTGTCATCCATTTTTGAAAATGTCACAAGGCTTGAATAAAAAAAAAAAACAATTTCCCCTACAGAGTAATAACCACTTCGCCTAACCCACGTGCCCATTTTTCTCTTCCACGCTTGCACTCTTTCCTGGAAGGTATTTAGGATATCTTCTGTAGCTCCGTCGTCACGGCCATTCTAATGTCGTCAACATCTTTAAAACTGGTCCTGTAGTTTTTACTTTGGGTTCGATATACTTCTTTTGTGACACCAGTCCTGTAGTTCTTCCCACATATTAGTACCTTGTATTGTTTGCTACAATAGGTCTGCTTACCACATTTCTGTTGAGTCCTCCATTTCGTTGGATAACCAAGTCTGGTGCAGGCATCTGCAAATGCAGCAATTGCAGTACACAGGCATTCACAATCTCCACCACTGTCACAGCTTGAAACAGAAAAACAGAACCCATTACCAAACAGGCCCGTATTTTAACAACCGAGAAGTCTTCATTAGGGTAACAATAATTAGCATCATAGCAAGCCTGAACCATGAAAAACTATATTTGGCCCAGGGAAAGAAAGTACTTCTTACTGTAATTTAACTCATCAAAAATATGAAATCACTGTTGCAAATACAAGTACAAATATAGCTCCTAACAAGGAATTTCGCTATCTACGTCACAATGTTTTAGCATGTGGTCTGCAAGATGAAAATAATCGTCTGCAGGCAGTATCTAGTTTGTGTAGACTACTGATCATCTCAGGATAGATGACTTCAGTACCTTATACGGACACACCTATTGTTGGTCAAACAACGTTTTCCTTTTATTATAGTTATCATCGGCCATTAACGAACATACTGGTGTGTACTAAAGAGGACTGTTACCGCATACCGAGTGCAATTAAATCTTTACTCTGATACAACAAAAGAAAAGTAAGGAAAAGTGGTTTCTCCAAGTAGCAGACTGGTTACCTCCTATGATGCAGCAAGCGTATAGGTCAACTGGTCCTCGTTGTACATATACAGATATATACTCTTTCAACGGGTTCAGGCTATTGCAACGATGGTTTTCATGGGATATGCATAGATAGCTAGATTTTCCAGTCGCAATGTCTTTCTTGTATCACGTCTGGCCATAGAAGATTGGACCTTAATTCATGCAGGTAATCGACTATTATGCGTATACAACGGGACAAGCTCAAGTCTCCGCTGTAGAAGACCAATCTGATAATGCTTTCTTGAAATCATTAAGTTTTAACATTTTGCGAGAAAATAAATTGTTCATTATTGGCAACTTCTCCCACAATATGTTTTTTCTTTTAAATTTCATTTAAGTTCTTCAAAGTGATTTTATCTTCACGTGAATGTTTAAAGTAAATCACAGTTGACATTATGTACCACGGAGTCTATATATCAGGAATGGTAAAAATGTTAGAAATTCGCCAAAACAGAACGCATCGATCAGTGAGCATTACTTGAAAATATGAGATTACCATGAAGTCCGATGATTTCATTTCCGCAAGTCTTCTGTTTTAACATATTGTTTCAATCGTTTACATTCTTCCCTTCACTTATCTATCAAAGAATTTCTAAAAATAAAAATGTACCTGAAATCGTTTTATGCACCGTATCAAACAAAGTGGACACTAACACAATCTTCTTGTTTCAAGGTGTATCTAGGAAATGCCTTTTTTTTCCAATTCTGAAACCTGCTATGTAACCTTTCTCTTTTCCTAAATAATTTTGATGACAGATTTACCCCTTTCTCTGTTAATTAAAAAGATATATGTTGGTCTACCCACATTGAAAAGGAAATCAAAATAAAGACTTAAATATTCAAATATTACAAAAAGAACTCATTACACTACGATATATTTTCTCTACATTGCTTTCAGACGGTATATGAAAGAGAAATACGAAAAGATGCGTATGTAGAAATTAATTATCTAGGGTAGAGGATTTGGGACCGTTAGGGCAGTTTTGTAGTGAAAGAAAACTTGTTCTTTTACAGTTATCAAAATCGACATTCATTTGCACACAAAAGAATCATCTCAATTTGCTTTTAATTCTGCAAAAGAGATCACAATAAACAAAACTGAAATTTCCTTAACGAAAAGTAAGCGAGAGCAATCTCCTATTATCATAGAAATAGAAATAGGCGGGGAGGAATCTGCTTGTTTTCTGTATTTTGAACCGATCCCTGAAAACTTTGCTATATTAGGGGACGTAACTAATCTAGTGTATCAGGATTGGTATAAGCTACTCAAAACGGGCAGAATTTTGGCCATCTATCTCTAAAGGAATGCGAGGTCACTCTCGTTTATTGCTTATCAAAGGGATGTCACTCTCGTTCTTGTGGTTTCTAATGCAGATTAAAAACAATTTGAAGTGATTTTTTTGTGGTAACTCTTTTTTTTTTCTAATTAGTAAAGTACATCTACAAGTACATGTACTAATTTACTACAAAACCTTCATATTACCATAATACCATATAATCCGAAGATCTTTGGACAAGTTTTTCTAGTCCTGGAAGAAACGTTTGATTTTTTTCTTACTATTCTTTACAAAAATAATCCTAAACTTACATTTTCTTCTCCACATTAGTTACACCCTCTTTTCTAAAACATCAAAAGCGATTTGAATATGATCAAAGAAAGAATGGTTAATTTGATCTAAGATAATTCTGTTGTTATCGAAATTAACTGGCGTTTGTCATTGTTTATTTGAAATGTCCCGAAACCTTTACACTACATCTAGATAACTAGCTTCCTCATATACACCTTTTCATGCTCCCTTTCATATAACTTCTGAAACACCTTTTTAATTGGCAGAGAAAGGAGTAAATCTATCATCAAAATTAATTACGAAAAGCGTTGAAAAGAAAAAGTTTACGGAGCATGAGTATATCATATTTTCATCCTGTTGCAGAATTGGAATAAAAAAATCGTTCTTTCCCAGATATTCATTAGACTGAGAAAATTGTGTTGTTTAGTTTCCTTGAATTGGTGTATAAACCAATTTTAAGCAAATTTTCTACAATTAGATCTAAACTTAAAATATTTTCTATGATTCTTCGATAGATAAGTGAAGGGAAGAAAGAAAACTCTTTGCAAATATTATAATCTTGAGACTTGCGGGAATACATGTAACAGACTTCCTGTCGATTTCGAATTTCCAAATGATAGTCAGTGATCCGTATGTTCTTTTTTACGCAAATTTCTAAACGATATTACCATTTCGTGATACGAGAACTCCGTGATACTTCAAATTTTACGATTAGAATAACATGAAGAATAAATCACCCAAGGAAACTTAATGATGTTTTGAAAAGAAACATAATATTGCAGGGAGAAGTTGCCCATTGCGAAAAAGTTCTTCTTTCTGAAAATGTTCAAACTTTTATAATAGTATCGGGGTTTAGCAGCATTTACTCTGTAACATTAAATGATTTGATCGATTGATTGATTGATTGATTGTATGGTGTTTAACACCGTTTTCAACATCATTTCGGTTATATCATGGCGGCAGGTTACATGTCCATGTTTTCTCTGAGTTTCCGTAACCATTCCTTCGTACATCTTTTTATCCAAGCCACTGGCTGCTTTCCCATATAATTATCATCGAAACAATGATCAGCAGTGCGAGAAGAATGAATCTTGTCACAATGACTACCATCAATGTGGATTCGATCCAGCGATTGTCAGCAGGACGTGATATACAAAGGACACTCAGATACTTAACTAACTAATATAGCTTATCCAATGAAAGCCATCATCCCAATAGCCTGTACCAGTTGTGTATATCTGTATATGTATGTACAAAGTTTTTGCAAGAAGACGACACAGACGACAGACGACGATGTCAGGGATACGACAATAGCTCGACGTTTTCTTCGAAAACAGCTGAGCTAAAAAGGGGACAGTGATTAAAAAAGGTGGTCTCTTAAAGCGGTGGATTACTTTCTAAAGGGGTCCCTGTAAAGGTTAAACTGTAATTATGTTATCAAACCCTTCATTTCTAGAAACTGTGAAAACTGACGCAAACGAGAAACATTTGAAATAATTGAAAAAATACTCATCACACTGTAGGGAAAATATACTGTTGAAAGCAATTACTTTTTTTCAAAATATATTTTTCCATCAATCGGTTATGAGGTACAAAAAATAATGCACAGAGCCTTTACCTAAATGAACTGAATTGGGTAAAATATAAACATTTACCTGCAAGCATCAAACAAACAGTCATCATAAAAAGACTCCCTTTGAGATTCCGGCATCACATTGATACACTCAGCAAAAGTACCATTTTTTTCTTGAATTATAGCACAGGAATCTTTAGCCCATAATAAACGATGCTTCAATGCATCTTCCTGCAGCAATAAGTATAATGACACTCAGAGTTATACTAACAAAAAACCCTTATCAAACAATTCACTGTCTTTATGACCCTGACGGAGCAGCTTTTAAAAACACTGTGGGTGATGGAGCAGTTGCTGGTGACCAGCCCTCACACAATGTTTCTACCCATTTAGAGACATGTCAAAACATTTGGGCCATATTTGATTTGTCATCTGCAAAAACTGTCAAATTGAACATTGTTTAAGTTTTATCTGTTTAAGGCTTAAGTGCAAACTCCAAAATTCTTTTCTAATACAAGAAAATATCTATGCAGCTATGTAGACAAAAGTCAAATAGTAGCACTATATCCAAATGTGACAGGAGGAGAACAAAATGTAGCCAAATCAGGGCTTGAACATGAAACCATAGACTGTACCGTAATCCCCCAGACCTTAGACCGTAGCATTTGGCGTAAATACTCTGAATAAATAGCTTAAATCCATTTCCAGACAATGCCCTGTTTTTACAACCTATGTGAGAGGCGTATTACAATAATGGGGTATTGTGAGGAAATGACAAAGCATTGGTTATCTGCATTTTCTCTTTCACACACTTTCCTCTTTAGCCCTAATGCAAACAAATCATTTAAGCCTCATTTTGTTCGATACAAAATGAGTCTCAAATTTTGTCTTAGTTTATTACAAATGAGCCATGCCTTTGCAAAAGGAGGTTCAATGCATCTCCTTGATGCATTATACCAACTAAGTTATCACATAATTATGAATCAGTGAAATCCATTTTGTCTCACGGCCGACTTAATCTGGAAGTAGAATGGTCCTTTGACATACAGAAAATTCATTTATAGCAAACAACAAAAACTAAAAGTTTTTGACCCAGGTCAGCCTGCACGGATTGTGCAGGCTGACCTTTACTGGGGTCGATACTTCTTGCAGATGCTTCAAACCTCTTTTCAAGTAGGAACTATTCATTAAAATAATTTAAATCACGAAATATCATAAGTTTAGAAAAAACATGCAGCCACAACTAAATTATGGTGTATTTAGGACTTTGCCAACCAAGCACAAATTTACAGACTATACTCATCAGCTGCCCGCATAATCTCTCAGAAATTTCCGAAATTCTGTCGTCTAGCAAAGAGTTATGTATGAAACCTTACCTCACATCCACTTGTCATGGAATCATCATCTGCATTTGCACACGTTTCTTTGGTTTTCCAGGAATTAGCAAAAGCTGTATGGTTAAAAAAGGAACTCTCAATTTTACATAAAGATCACGACAAGGCTGGTTTTTGGCTGCACAAAAAAGAACTATCTACAATCCAGGAGTAGACAGTTATAGTGTAGGTTTATGAAAGCAAAGATGGAACAAAAACAGAAATTTCTTGAAACAAGTAGTAATATTGGCTCTGCTTCCTAAACAAATCAACAAAACATTTTTTGTGTTTTCAAACTTTTTCAATCCTGTCCTTCATAAACATATTTACTAGGTTTAACAGTTACTCTGCAAAATAAATTAGATCTATGAAAATTTCCATCTAAGAATAATTCAAAGGACCTTTTATTGTAATAAAGATCTCTGTAACGGAAAAATCTCGGTGTGGTGGACAGTTTGGATTTCTCATTTTGACAGCTCATTCTGATCTTGATCTACAGAATGCAAAAAGCAAATTTAGTCACACTTACCGACCTGAGGGTCATAAACAGCCTTACTAGGGTATCGCTTGACCTTTTTAGCCCTTGTAAGTGAAGGATAAAATTCACTGAGTAAAGATGATCAAAATGTTCCAGTTTCGATACTTTTTGGTCAGACTGTGTCACAAAATATCTGACTGCGTATATCCAATACCAGACATAACTTCTTTGCATTGTGATCTTGATCTACACGTATTCTAATACAAGTTAGAATGTCGTGGGCTTGAAAAGGGTTTAAAAGGAGTATATTAAATTCCAAGCTACCTGTTTCTGATGGGGTTACGCCGCCCGTTTTAAGCTGAAAGTCGTCATTAAGGTCGCCATTGAAGTTACCACATAAACCTTTAGTGTTACCCTGATGATCTTCGTCAAGAAATACAAATACTCTTGTACCTGAAAAATATACAGTCTTTTATACTTACCAACCATTCTAAAGAGTATTAAAATTTTCGTCTAATTCTAATGTTGGAAAGTACCTCAATTTCTGATGGGCTAAACCTCGGTAGCTCAGAAGAATGTAGATCTACACATTAACTCACACTTTTCTTGAATATAATTGGTTTTAAGTTCTATGTAACAACAACATTTTCGTTTTTTATGGTAATTCCATTATATTTTCCTCTTTGCTTTTATGTTTACCCCTTAAAGCGCTAAATAAAAATAATAAACATTTTCATTCTAGAAATAAAATCAAAATAATTTCAATTTCATGTTAGCTTTAGCTTTACAGTACAGCAGATGGTGTAGCTCAAATACCAGACTCCACGTTCGAGATGTCTGATCTTGAAATTCACTTGCCGTAAAGGCAACTAAGGTTGTGAATGGGGCTTAAGTGTTGATGAAGTTTCGTTATCAAGCAACTGGTTGAATTAAATTTGTATAGCATGTTAAAGAGAGTTAATCTAGATTTTGTGTCCTAATATCAGCTTTCTATTTAAAAGCTTCTACTCTCATTTCGCTTGTAATATGAAGAAACCATGGTAAAAATGCTAAACAGTGTTATCTTGCATAATGTTGTTATATAAGAATGTGAAAAGTAAATTTTAAAGCACAACAATACAAGGCTATGAAACACTTTAATGTTCCTTAATGTTCAATATACATTTACATGTACACTCCATACCACTCTTGAAGTATGCAATCTCTATCTAAAGGGTTTAGCGGATGGTAAATTTTGCTATGTAGACTTACTCTTATCCGAACGAAAAATTCATAGACTGGTTCAAAATCAAATCATTTGAAGATGACATATTTGACTCAAATTATGAGATTTGCTTGTGAAAGGATATAAAAGTTTGCGGGAAAAGGAGAAAATGCTGGTTACCAGCATTTTCTCCTTTTCCACAATATTTTAAAAAGGCTTCTTCCTCAGGTTCGTTACAACTCTGGAATTTGTGGTACATGGTTAATAAACGTACATGAAACAAATCAGAATATTGTATTCGAAGTTTTCTTTTTTACACAAATATCAACATTTTTACTTTAATGGCTGGTCAAGTACAAAGATCTTGGCATGCATACGAGGAAATTTTCAAAGAAGCAACGATCAAGACAGATAGAGTATCTGTGGATTGTACGGCTAGTTTCAGCCTCACTGTTTAATCGAGACGGTTCATCTCCTTATCAGACAATAAAAGTCCAGGCTTACATGCATCTGAAGACAACAAGGTAAAAAGATGTCAGATAACAAGACTTACCTTTGAAAGAAAACAACCTTAAAAGGGAAAAGATAATTATCTGCACTGGCTTTTTCCCTATAATATTTTCTTCCACAGGTCCATAAAAATAAAAAAAATCGTA
This sequence comes from Tridacna gigas, assembly GCA_945859785.2. Lineage (NCBI taxonomy): Eukaryota > Metazoa > Mollusca > Bivalvia > Cardiida > Cardiidae > Tridacna > Tridacna gigas. Next base: position 41,512,154 of record OX244035.2, on the reverse strand, counting down.
GTTGTTGTGGGGTTATTATTAAATCTTCATGTAAGTCAAGAAAGAAATACATGCACATACCCAAGTCATATTGTACAGTAAGACCAATATCGGTGGCATGTACAAAAACAAAAAATCCTGCCATGTTGACTGCAATCTTTCCATCAGAAGAGCTGTTCAAAAATTAAAAAAAAAAAAAGACACATGACCCTTTGTTGCAAGCACAAACCAATAAAACTCAAACTATTTCATACTTCGCATTTTAGCTTCAGCGTACTGCTTAAATCATTTCAGTTACAATTATTATAATTAAAAACAAAACATTGTATTATGACTTATGCAAGCCATACAGGTACATATAACATACATGTATTTTAGTCATAATATTGCTATTTCATTCCGATCACATTTTGAACTCAGAAAAAAATGCCATTGCTGGAGGCCAAACTCAAAACTGAGCAAACGTTTCAAATTTTATGCATGTCTGGTTCTATGGTGTTTAACATCATTTTCAACATTATTTCTGTGTAATATTTGTGAACTTGCACCTATCCCTGATTTCATGGAGTTTATTTAACCAGTACTTTGTATGATATTCTTCTAAAGCCATTGGTTGTTTTCGTTGAAAAAACTTGTGGAAAAAATACTCAGCAGTAAAAGAAGAATTAATATTTTGGTCGAACCACAATTAAAAATTAATGTATTTTACAGATTTTACACAAGAGCCAATCAACTGACTAATAATGTCTTTAAAATCACAAAAAATAATAAAATATTTGGATATCCCACATGTTTTCTTCATGCACTCCCTTTTAATATCTTAATTAAAAAAAAAAATAAATGCAGATAAGTATTTAAATCTTGCCAGAATGAAATCTAGTAGCATTGAGCTGTAAAACACATAAATACACAACGATAATGTTCAATGTTTCTAAACTGAAGAATAGTTATAACAAAATGAAAATACTCCAAAGGTGAGGACTATTTAAAGCATCTTATTTACTTGAAATACAAGTTAAAATCTTTTTGGGACAAGGGAACCATTCACCAGCAATTTCAAGTACATGTATTAGACAAGTTCAGTCAATGAAATCAACACATAACACGGTTCTTTACTACACTATCTTTTCATAAAAGCTGTCAAAGTTCAATCAACATTTCACGATATCCAGAAACTGGAGTGATCCTTCACACCAACCTGTAGTGATAATCTGGGAAAGTAGTACCACCAATGACTAGATCCTTGTCTCTCACTAAATGTATTTTGATGCTCGCAATTGTTACTGTGACAGACTTGGTGCATGTCACACCTGTTGATCCACATGGTACATTCTCTACAGTGACATCAAATACACCAGGTACATTGACCAGCGTATAAGAACATGCACCCATAAAAGAGAACCTTCTTCCATCAAATGTGGTGTAATGAGGGTCTCCAGTGGCCCAACAAACGCCTGTAATAAAAAAAAAAAAAAACAGTTTGAACACTGCTAATTATTTATTCTAGCATTTGTTGCTGTGGATATTGAAGGAACTACATTCGAAGAATAAGCTGGTCTTCCCAAGCTTTTGAAAAACAGTGACACAATTATTCTGATTTCTGAGCAAATTTGAGATAGTGTGGTAAAAGGTTAATTATGGCAACAGTAATATGTATGATTATGCAAGGTAAATATGAACATTGGACCAGAATGACTGTACACATGGCAAGACTACGGGAGACTCGGCATGATATACTACAATCATCAGAAACATAGGTTATCAGTTTTGTGACAGTTTTACCACCAACACATAACTTCTTTCTCATTGCTGCAGACCACTTTGTAACATACTGAGGCATCTTAACTATTAATTCCCTTCATTGACATAAACTTTCCATATGCATAAAAATCTCGTTAACAAGTTATTGGTTTCTCAAAACATTTTTTTTTAAATCCTTCCATACATGATCAGGCTGTAAACATTAGTTACATGTATCTTGGGCCAACAATGGCACACTGAAATATCTCTTTATCAAACAAATATTTCAACTACCTGAGGAAGAGGCCTTTACAAAATGTTATTGGAAAAGTAAAAAATCCTGGTGACCAGCATTTTCTTCATTTTCTACAATATTTTCAATCCTTTCTCAAACGAAAAGGATCACTTGAGTAACATTTAATTTGCGTTCTGCTTCGAGTTTGGACCAGTTTTATACTTTGCTATGTTGGATAGAGTCATAACACTTACCAGGGCAATCTCTCTCTGATTTCTGTTCCCAGTTTGAGTCTACACATGTACTTGAAGAGAAAATAGAAATAAATGAATTATACTATGGTAAAAGAGGACCAAATGCATCCCAGTGGTGCATGATACCAAACAAGGCATCACACAGTTATGTATCCATAATACCCATCTCGTCTCACAGTTACCTGAATCATAAACTAGATTGGTCCTTTGACATGCATAAAATTGACGAAAAGCGAAAGATTTTGAACAAGGTCAGCCTGTGCGGACAGCGCAGGCTGACCTAGGTGGATACTTTTTGTGGATGCATCAAGCACTCTTTTCACAGAACATGACTCAAATGTATTACATTTCTTGTGTAAAGAAATATCTGTTGGAAATATTCTACGTGTTGTGTGTAGAGAAGGTATTTTTGACACATATAACGTCTCATAAGTATCTAGGTATAAAGTAGAGTAGAGACAGCATGCTGTAAATTTGCTACTTTTTGTTCAAGTCTGTTGAATCATAGGCCACTGAAATTCCATTGATCTATCACGGGAGTGACGGGATGACAAAATTTTCCTGAGCGGACACCGTTACTATAAATAGCACATTGGTGACTGCCTCTATATTGTATATAGAAGGACAAGGTGTGCAACGAAATCGAAGAAAATCTTTACCCTTCTCCCCTTTCAGAGATAATATTTAACCGAAAACTGAAAACTAAACCTAGTTACCGTTGCAGATGGGTTCACAAATTATTTTTCTTGTGCACCCTGGCCTTCAAAAATTCCAAACGTTTCTTGCAATCAAGCAATAGCTCTTATCTAAAACATTTTATATAGCCTCCACATTTTCCGGATCGCCGTGCGCTGACGTCACACAATTTATCATCCCGCAGCGGACTAAAACTAAAATATTTTTTTCAAACAAAGATCTAAAATTATTTTGTTGATATATTGATGAAATCATTGAAATAATATTTCATCTGTCATAATCTATCTTGTAATCCAATCCAGTATCACTATTTTCATTTTTCATTTCGCATATTTTCAAACGCGTATTTACCGTTTATTGGTCAAAAACTTTGGCGCGTCTTTTCACGTGAGTTATAATTCACTGCGTCATAATGAATTGTGTGACGTCAGCGCATGGCGATCCGGAAAATGTAGAATATTTTTAATTTTATATAGATCAGAGCTACTGCTTGATCGCAAGAGCCGTTTAGAACTTTCGAAGGTCGGGGTACATGAGAAAAATCATTTGTGAAGCCATCTGCAACGGTAACTACGTTTAGTTTTCCGTTTGCAGTCAAAAATTATCTCTAAAAGGGGACGGGGTAAAAATTTTCTTCGATTTCGTTGCACACCTTGTCTTATTATATACAATATAGAGGCAGTCACCAATGTGCTATTTAGTTGTAGCAGTGTAAAGAAAATTTGAGTAATCCGTGATGTACAGGCGATGCACCAATCTGCAATGATCGACCAAGGAAAAGTTTGGTGTTCCGCGATAGACAAACAGAGTTTCAAAGGCCTGTGGTTGAATACATTCTGGTGAAGAAAGGGTATACACTAGACACTTAAGTTTTATTCCAAAAGTAGAGAAAGTAAACAGTACATATTCAACATTTTGGGAACGATTTCTCTGCCATATTCTATGTTTTATTCATAGAAAAATATATTTGGTGTATATTAAGAGAAAGCTTTTCTTACATATTCTACTTTTTATTCATAAAGAAAGTATGTTAGAAATATTACAGTGAAAGCGTACTTGCCATATGTCCTGTGTTGAGAATGTGTGCTTGATATTGCTCTCATAAATGCATGACATATAGGTCTGACAAAATTTACTGAGGAGATGCTGTCTGAATAAATATAACTTTGCTCCAAGTGCAGTAACCACCTGATTTATCTTATTTAACCAGTGAGTCTATGACTCTTTACCAGGTGATAAAATCTTACCCAGATCCATAACAAAAGCACTGTACAGATGACAATTTAGAAGTGGCTAAATTGATAATTGGCTTTGAAAGAGTAAAAAACATTGTGGGAAAAGGAAAATATCCTGGTAACTCACATTTTCTCATTTTCTCGCGATGTTTTAAAAGGCTTCTTCTCCAGAGTTGTTAAACCATAGGATTGCGTAGTAAAGGATTAAAAGATAATACAAGACATTTGTGCAAAATGGAGCATCGCAGACGACAAATTCAAATTGTCTGCAGTGGAGTATATGATCCCAGATCTTTACTGAGAAATATTTTGTGAGGTATTCTGAATATACTTCGTTAATCTAAGGCCTGGTAGGTCTTATCTTCTGGGAAAATGTGTGTCTCCTTATCCAGCATTTTAAGAGTTGATACTTACTATTCTTTACAACCTTTCCTCAGAACTTCACCATTACCAAAGGCTTGACCAGAGAAGAAACAAGGACATTCTTTGGGTTCTATACAGGTTTTCTGGAAATACAGACAAAAAGTTACAGTTCTGAAATAAACCCAAGTTGTCAATAGTTTTATCATTGGTTGAAGTATACAGAATGTCAGTAGAAATGTTCATATCTTTTTTGTATAATGTACCTGCTTTTTACATGCATCCTCAATTTGAAGCAATCCAAAATATTATTCAAAACAATATGACATGCTATTTGTTTGGTTATATGCTTTGTGTCCTCAAAATTTGCCTCATTGTTATATACATCTAAAATATCAGTAAGAATTTACTCATATCTTACTTGATGTTTAGTATCAAATTTGTAGAACTATCTTGCTATTTTGTGACTCATCTACTCTTTGATTACCACGAAAGACTTGAGTAGCTTTTGATGATCCCCCCCCCACCAAAAAAAAAGTGCAATTTCTAGAGTTGGTATTGAATGTTAATCTGCCCTAAATAAAGCGCTGTATTTTGGGTTTTCAAATTTGGGTTCATTTCAGTTTTATGACTTAAATAACATTATTTACAGATTTAATACATCAAGGATTATTTCAATGGGAAAAAAAGCATAAAATCTTTTTTAATCGTTTAAAGCAATGACCCATTACAAAACAAGCATTCTGGTGTGGAAGGTCTTGAAAAATTGGAAAAAGGAGGAATGACTGGTGAACAGGATTTTCTCAATTGTCCACAATACTTTTCATCATTTTTAGACAAATAACATCTTTTGTGCTAAAATTAATCTGTTGTTTGCAAATGCCTTCAATATGAACATGTCATACTACGAGTTACCAGTTAATCTACTCACGTCTGGAGACATCACGAAGCCATCCAGACAACCACAGCCAGTAAATGATCGAGTAACTCCACAAGTATCGAATAAAGATTCACATAATCTTTGGCAGATATAAGAGTTCTTCAGATATACAAGGTCATTTGGACAGATCATCTCATCTATACAAGTGCCATTCTCAGTCTTTGATACACAGTCAAACTTTCCCTCCACGCATGTACTGAAAAAAAAAAACAACACACACACACACTCAACATTAGATATTGTATAAGTTAAATAGAACCTGCAAAGCCCCTACTAAATGACCATGTTTTAAAGATGCTGAAGAATGTAATGTTTAAAACAAATCATGAGAAAAAGGAGAAAATGCTGTGAACAAGCATTTTCCCTTTCCCTCAGAATGTTTTGTAACCCATAAAAAATTACATCACTTGTCTGCAAACATTGTCCAAAAGTTTTCGTCTTCTGAAGAGTTAAAGATATGTGTTAAATTTCTCATGCGACAGCCTGAACTCACATATAGGTATGAGTCATGCTCTGTGAATAGGAAGTTTAGTGCATATGTAAAAGGTATTGACCCATGCCAGCCAAAGCATTTCGCGCAGGCTGACATGGACAAAACTTTTTGCTATCATTAAATTTCCTGAATGTCAAAGGACCATTCTACCTCATGGTTCAGTTGGTTGTTGAACGAAATGAATTTCAAGGATTCCACAACTATGTAATGACTAGCTTGATATAATACATTCCGGGCGGGGATGTTTTAAAGCTCCTTTTTCCAGAGTGCCCCCTGTATTTAAGAGATTATCAAAATTTGCTGAGTAGCGCAGATCATAGAAACTTTGTATTGTTTAAGATCCCTGGATCCCGTAGCTCAGTCAATAACACATAGGGCTTGAAACCTAGTAGTGGCTGGGTTGATTTTCAGCTCTACAGTTCTAGAGTTTCTTTTATAAATGGTCAGTTGGTAACATAAAAGGTTTATTCCTAAACCGGCAAAATTCTTTCCAAGGATTGATGATCATTACGACAGGAGACACCCCTGTCACAACATTTAGCGTTGTATCGATAATGCATGCAGTTGCCTATCCAAAAATTGAGGTTAACGGATTGGCACATTTCTTTCAAACAAAATAGACAGAAAATGTCTTGGGCCTGTATTCATCAACCATTTGAACTTGCATTCTTTGGCAGTTCTGAAGAATTTTCTAAATTTCATTGGCTAAAATCCTCTACTAAACAATCCAGTGTTTTTATAACCCCAAAGTAGCCTTTGAAAATATTGTGAAAAAAGGAGAAAATACTGATAACCGGCGTTTTTTTCTTTTTCCCAAAATGTTTCTTGCACTTTCTTAAACAAATTCATTTTTCAAGTCACAATTATATTTATTTTCTACAAATGATTTCAATCTGGACAAGTCCAAATTTTCGAAGTCTAGGAAAGAGCTAACTAAAAGGTTCAGCCAATCAAAAAATGTATTATTTCCCACATTCACAATAATATTACCATTTGAATGAGAATGTTAATTAGAATGTTTTTTCAGTAAAAGCCCTCGACACCATACCATGTATCGCATGTCCTTTCCAGCACAGATCCGGGAGGGTACGTCACATCACTGTCAGGTTCATACTGATCTACACATGGACACATGTCCTTATCTACACACATGTTGTTATAGTCCATATACTGGTTGTTAGTACACACACACCCGGCAACTATCACATCCTCATCACAGAAATCATCACTGACCGACACATCATGGCATTTACTGTTACATACGTCAGCCTTCTCTGTGTAAACTGTTCCTATGCTGTCGATACATTCTGTATATTGACCTAGAAGAAATGTACAAACATGCAAAAATATACTATCACGGCAAGGCAACAGAGACAGAGACCTAGGGCACGTGCTAAAGATGGGTGCTAACGGTGCACTCGGTATATTGTCCTACATAATGTTAAAGGTGAGTATTTCTGCTGACAATGCATTTGGTACAGACATCTACACATGTTTTAAGGTACAAGGTATGTATTTCTACTGTCCAAGGACATGATTCTATTATCATTTTGAAGGTGTAAATTATGTAACATAATCCATTTCCATAAAGAAATAGAAAGAGTCTTTATAGCTTCGAAAAAAAAAAATGATGAATAATGAATACAAATAAGTTCATTTTGATTTCCAAGCCACCCTGAACTAGTTATTTCTTGTTCATTTAACAATACTTTACAGAGCAAAGCACATGTTCCATCATAGGAGACATGGAACTTGCATACATTTAACATCAATATCCATCCAGAAAAAAAGTTGAGAAAAGATGCTTTTTAAGATTCATTGTAAGAGCTAATTAAATCACAGATTCAGGAAAAAGTTCATATTAGATAAAAAAAAAAAAAAACTAACCACACTGTATTCTCAAATCTCCGTATTCACTCCACTGTATTCCAGCACCAAAAATATAACATTCCCTAGCAACAGACGCCGTGATTACACACATTGGATAAAAGTCCATGTTATCCTTGGCCCTACAAATATCATCCAGACACTGCTGATAATAGGGCATAGGATCGAAACTTCCTGCACAGCCACCCAGAAATTCTTTGTCAAGAATGTGTGCACATATGATCTGGCCATGGTTGAACTGCAATAGAAAATGACAGTGTAAAGATAGATTAAAGTGGACACAACATTAAGACCATATTTTAACTAAATATTTCAATTTGTAGCAAATTTCTGAAAACGAATCACACAACCATGATAATTCAATACGCTGACTTTTTTGCTTGAGGTAATTGTGTACTATAAGAAGAGTGCAGTATTTATGGCATTTTCCCCATTATACATACCTTCATAGTGGTCTATATCGAAAGACGACTAATTAAATGTGGATGAAATGATGGGATTCATATTTTGGAAGGACAGAAAACACCATTGGCAAAGGAGAAAATGCTGGTTACCAACATTTTCTCCTTTTCCGACAGTGTTTTCTAAAAGCCTTCTTCATTAGAGTCACCAAAACAATAGATTATTTGGTAAAGATTAAAATACAGTTAATGCTAAGTTTTAAGTTATATAAGTACAAACCAGTGCCGTTTGTGTGCCGCACAAACTATTATAGTCACTTAGTGTTTTCTTGCACGTCGAGTCTGTATATGCCTTAACGAAATTAAGCACTTGGGATTCTTCTATATTACTGGGTATGTAAAACTCATCATCACTTCTGTAGTTGAATGTTCCACACATACCTATCAGCTGAAACATACATGTAAATCAAATTAACCCGTATCCACGCAATTCTGAGTTTTAACGACCCCGAGTAAAAGACTGTGATGGAAAAGAAGAAAATGCTAGTAACCAGTATTTGCTCCTGCTCCAAGAATGTTTTCCATACAAAGACACATTTAAATTGTCGTCTGCAAATTCTTTCAATTCGAACAAGTTCAAGATTTTCTCATTTGGTTAAGCGTTTAAAAGTCCTTAGAGGGCAACAAAAATGTTTTACACTCATTCATATAGATAATATTTGCAGCTGCCAAATTAAATGTAATTAAAAAATAGAAATTATCTAGGTGAGGGTGGAAAACATTGAGGGTTGTTTCCGGTGCTGTCTTCTTTTCCCACAATGTTTTTAATGGTCATCTATGTTGGGGTTGTAAACATATTGTGATAGATCGGTAAAGGGTTGATATATTTTATTCCTATTATAGATAAATAGAGCAAAGCCGCTCCCAGAATGAAACTTAATTCAGTTGATCCCTAATATTTCAGCCGAGGTTCAGAAGCTGAATATAATAAAAATGCTAATATCTAAGTAGCCATTACACGTAATCTCAACTTCGCTAAACTCTTTCAGTGAGTGATGAAAATTATTGCTTTAAAGAAGGTTGCGAAAAGCGCCGAGGGAAGAATCAATATTATTAATCAATGCAATGATAAAATGAATAAATAAAGCACAAAAGATGATGACTTAAAATACCAAAACAAGCTGTTTGTGATGGAGAGAAGGCAAGAGTAGATTTGCGTGGCTTGTCTTTATGATATTTTAAATATTCATTACGACAAAATATTTTAGATTATCTCAACACTAAAGAGATGGCAGGCGATTGAGGCACGATTCTGGGTAAGCAATCGTAAAAAATCACAACGGACACTTTGATACAATGTCTTGACAACTATTATAACACTGAAATAATCCATACCTGCAAACTCTGAGCCGCCTTACCTTGGATCTACACTGTCTAATATTTTGGTGAAAAAAAAATCTGGATTAATTTTCAGTATTGAGTGTGGGTCTTTTTTTTTCTGACTGAAGATTTTCATTTCATAACATACTATAAGGGATATTTTCCCAGATTTGTACTGGAAAGATTTTCTATTGAAAGTTTAAATTTGAAAAGGTCAAAAAATGAAACTGAGGTCCTACTTGTATGAGAAAAGAAAAATGCTTGACTCTCCTAAACTTAAATTTCGTTTTGTTATAAGCAAACCCTTTAAGTTTAGATTGAAAAAAAAAAAGTTAGCTTGGTCCAGTATTTAAAAGAAATTTAAAAGCACCGCCTCATGTGTTACATACATGTACTGACCTTGTTGTCATAGAAAGGTTGTGCTGTGATGTATAATCTTTGGTCCCCATCATAGAGAATGATCATTCCAAACACCTTCACCATTTTAAAGATTGAAGTAGCCTGTTTTATATACACTACTTCACTGACAAAGGGAAGGTTGGCCTCATTTCCATTAACAGTAACAGTGCGGGCATCAAGGCTAACTATCACACTGTCAACTTCTATCTCTATAGCGTACATGTTTCTGGCTCTGGTCCTCTCTGTGTCTTGTTGAGTCAACACCCTCAGATGAAAGTTTCTTGTACTTTCTTCCATTCCTGGTCTGGGCTAAAAGGGATCATGGTATCTCTTAGTTGAATATTGATCAACACAAGCATCTATAGGAAATCTTTTATAAATAGAAGTATACATTGATTGATTGATCGATTGATTTGTTTGTTGATTGATTGATTGATTGTATAATGTTTAATGCCGTTACAACATTACAACAGTTATATCGCAGCGGCCAGTGCCCCTATCCATGCTTACCTGGAATTTTTTTTACCAGTTTTTTGCACAATACTATTTCCAAGCCACCGGCTGCCTTTTCACATAACCATCGTCAAAACAGTGATCAGCAATGAGACAGAAGCATACAGAAAACAAAACAAAAGAAATCAAATTATATTATTCACAGGTGGTCAGTGTCCAAGAATTATGAGCCACACCATGAAATTTGTTTTCATTTAACTAACAACTCTTGTGAACAGGATACTATATCGTGGAAAAAATAAGATAAACTTCCGGACACCATGGCCCGTATTCACCAAAAGTTAATAAAATCATTCTTAGTCTAATTCTCAAGCATTTTGTACATTTTTAAAGTAACATATTTCTGAATGGTTAAAGCAAATGGTTACTTTCTAAATCTAGAATTAGGCGAAGAATTCAATTTAGAATATGGGACAAGGTAATGATGACAGGGTTCCAAGTTGATTTACTGGGAGCATGAAAATCAACTTCAACAGACAAGAAATACACTTATCTGTTTTGAAAGCAATAACGGATGATAAAATGTGGATTGAGGGATATTGAGTGCTTTCTTTGAAAGGGCAGAGAACTTTGTAGGTTACCTCACTCCTCACTCTCTGCAACAATGTTCTCTAATTTTTTTCCGCAGGGTTGCTTAAACATGAAATATATACATGTAACTTGATTCAATTGAAGTCTATTCATTTTACATCATTGATTATTGTTAAACAAGTTCTACTACTTATATCTATTACCCTCGATGATTGTTCCCTGGAAATCTTTAATCAGTATTTACTCTGAGATATGGCTAGTTCCATAGGTCGACCCAGCTTGTCTCGGGATTTGAACAAAGACCCTTCAAAGCAAGAGACCACTACACTGCGGTCTCCCAGTAAGGATATTTTGGTTAGAAGATAACCATTAAAACACCAAATAAACCCAACAAACATTTTCATTCTAGAAATAAAACCCTTAATAAACGTATTTTCAAGTTGACCTTGTCCAGAGTGTCCTAGCAAACCAAACACTGTAGATCAAAGATCACACTGCATGTTTTGTGAAGTCTTATCTTGATTTATTGGAACCAAGGACAACTGACTGAATAAAGGCGCCTTAAAGGTCAACATAGGCACTATCATGGGTTAACATAAACTTGTCTGTGGATACAACACACATGAAAGAACACAAAACCTAGAATTACCTGAATGAGTGTAAAGGAGCAGGTTCTGCTAGGTGGATCAAAGCTGTATAGTTCACCATCAAATGTGTTTACGTGTTGAAACCCTATCACAGAGCAGGTTGCTGGACAAGGATTGTTTTCACACACCCACTGTCCATAATTACAGGTACTGAAATTAGGAACCAAAGTTTTACAAATTCATCAGCTTTTTGCCTAATAGGACTAATTTTAAGAAAACAGCTGCTGATAGCATGGTTGTAAAATAAATTTATGTTCAACAAACTTAGAAAATGATTTATCATTGAATGAAGCATGGCAATAGATGGCAAATCATCAAAGAAGAAAGAAAAAAAGTATGAAAAAAAAAAAGGCATTTCCTTATCTAGCCTCTATTAAGGTATTTTTAGATTTCGTAAGGAAGCTTTTGATAGACTTATGGGATTGTCACATGTTCAGTTACACATGTTGATGACTAGGATTCCGATTTAAATTAGTGTGATAACATCATATCTGATGTAATAAAAGTAGATTGAGTTATTGACTGCTAAACAGCTGACTAGCATATTTTTTCTAAATCAAGCGAACAGTGTATACTAATGCAAAAAAAAAAAAAAAGTATATCTGCTTGTATTTATCGGTGTTATACAGGAAATTTTGATTTTCGGCATAGAAACTATATACATCGCTTTCACCATCCGGAAAAGGTTGTAGCAAACATTGTGGGAATAGGAGAAAATGCTGGTTACCTTTTATATAAATGTTTTCTATTCTTGTATGAACAAATCCATATATGAAAGGGTACACTAAAAGCTACATGTCTCTCATAAATTATAATTCATGATTTGAATTATGGATGACATTACCAGGGATTACAAGCCATATAAGCTTCATCACCATGGCTATAGTAGTGGTCCTGCAGTTTACATTTACATTCATGTGCCATTATACAGGTATGGTTCTCATCAAGGTACATTCCCTCCGGACAAAAACACCCAGATACAATGTTGTCAAAGCAGTCCTCATGGAGATCCACGTAAACATTGGCGCATGTCTTGTAGCAACTTGGCTGGCCAGTTCTGTACTCAAATCCACTGTCACAGGTTTTAGCTGACAAAGAATATAACACTTCTGTCTCAACAGAAAAGAAACTAGCAAATGAACTGCCATAATAATGAGAGTTTGGGAATATAAAAATGCAAAATGATAATGAATGAGACTTAGACAAAAGTTTTATAAATCTCTTTATATTCATATATTAGTCTAGGAATAAATAAAATGTGTCGTATTTTCATAACAGAGAACTTAACATTTCTGTTATTAAAAGCAAACTGTCAACCTATCAAAATATCTAGTTACTCTCTGCTACAGTGAATTTCCAGTCTTATTCAAGACATATGTTGTGAAATCACGTTTGGTGTTTCATATGAGCTTAACAAGAATGCATGCAGGTATGCAAGATATTGATCAAGCCATAGCCCAAACTTACGACAGAGATATGGGGTCCTCCATGCTACCTCCACACCCTCACAAGCACACTGGGCTCCTAGCAGTTCTAAATGATCACAAACAATAGTATCTCTTTCTTCATCATCCTCCGCCTTACAGTAAGAGTTTACACAAGATTTGAACAGCTTCTCAACATCAACCTTGCATAAAATGAAACAGGATCATAATTAACTTTGGCTACTTTTTTGAAATGTACATGAAAATATGGTGCAATCACATGAATTTAAATGATAATTATTCTACTGTTGGTAAATCATTACTTTATACAAGATTAACTTGCACGACAATGTATATCAAGATCAGATAAAATAAAGAGAATAACTTTATAGCAATGCAAATCTATGTTCCCTTTATAAATATTACTTTGGCTATCTAAATCCCCTGCCTAATTGGTAGAATCTCAGGCATTTTTGTGGACAGATTTAATTAAGTTCAATATCAGCACAGAAAAGACTGACTGTTTTAGGAGTTACATTATGAAGATATTTTCCAAGATATCCTAGCCAAAAACAATCTATTAACTGCAATTTCGGCCTTGACTATAGGCTAAAAATGCCCTGTCCATCAATTTAAAAGTCCATGGGTTGAAGTTTTTCAGCCTTTTGATTAGATCACACATCAGTTATTTAACACTTTACCACACAATCCCAAGGTTTAATGACCCATGAGGAAGATGGCTTTTGACTGCATTGTGGGAAAATGAGAACACGCGGGTCACTAGCATTTTCTCCTTTTCCCACGATATTTTCTACCCATTCAAAGACAAATTCTAACATCTTAGTTATATTTAATCTGTCCTCTTCAAATAGTCTCAATTTTGATAGGTTTAAAGATTTGCCTTGTGGAAAAGGGTTAATCTTCAAAACACATCCTGGCAGTAATTCTTCTGATCATTTAAACTATGGTTGCAATGGAAAATGTAGCAACAACCAAACCAAATGCTTAAGATGGCTATATAGGTGCTTTGGAAGACTCTGTAGGTCAAGAGCAAACACTCCATTATGATTATGCAACAGCCCTGTTTCACATTATATGAGAAATCCTAGCCTAAAGTCCCAGTCACACAGCCGATCACGCACGAATCACTCACAAATCACGCACAGATTGGGTTTGTGCGTGCTTGTGTGTCGAGAAATTGACCAATTTTTCGGGGTGTCGGGGGTAGAAATCACTGACGAATCACGCATGAATCACGCATGAACCGCGCACGTATCACTTACAATCACTGACAAATCACTGACATATCGCGCACGTCAACGCATACTAGCAAATACGGTGCAGTATTCCACGAACATTCGACGCACGCCCGACGCACGAATCACTAACGGAGCACGTCCAAACACGAACGCTTCGCGTATGTTCCACGTACAAGCACTTTCGTTCCGCGCATGTCGACGCATGCCCCACGCATGAATCACTGACGGATCACGCACGGAACACGCACCCTCAGCATCACTATCGCTTCCATTTCGCGCATATAAAAAGCAGTCCATGACGGGAGTTCCTCAGTACCTTTTGCCAATCCAGAACACTTCACGTCGGTTGATGCTGTGATCCTGTGACCTTGAAGACTACCTGAAGAAGATGCCACCCAAGAAAGCTCGCTTGCCCTCAAAGACAAGGGTACAGAAGAAGAAGGCTGCTGAAGAAGAAGTCCATGTAGATCCATCAGAGGCTGCTGCTGCTGAAAAACCTGCTGCTGGTGCTGCTGCTAGGAGGTCCCGTAGGTCGCCTACCCCTCCACCTCCTGATCTGTCAATCCAAGTGGAAGTCCATGCTGCGGATTCAGACGAGTCTGCCCATCCTGCTGACCCTGCTGCTGGTACTGCTGCTGATGAGACGTCTGAAGAAGATCCACGCCCTGTGGGCAAGGGAAAAGGCAAATCAAAGGGAAAAGCCATAGCCAAACGTAACTTTTCCCTTGAAGCTAAGGTGGAAGAAGACCTAATGGAGTGGATGGCCGAGCACGACGAGGTGTGGAGGCGGGGGCATCGTCTGTACAAGACCAGGAAGCAGATCTGGGCTGCTAAGGCTGATGAGATGGGGCTGCCATTGGAGCACATCATGGGCTGGTGGAAGTCTATTAAAGATTGGTATGTCAGACTCACCAAGAACAAGTCTGGCCAGGCAGCAAAGAAGTACACTGACCGGGAGAAGTTCATAGTGGACAGTCTGCAATTCTACCAGACCCAGCTGCCATCCGCCAAGTCTGAACCAATGAAGAACTTGGCCCTGACTTCAAGCCAGGCTACAACTTCAAGGGTGAGTGACAGTGAGGCAGACAGTGACCAGCCTGCCTCACAACTTGAAGAAGATGATCTGGAGACCGTTGAGAGAGAATCAGCCAAGGCAGCCCAGACTTCCAGCCAGACTTCCAGGATGACTTCCAAGAAGAGGAGGAAGAAAGAAGTGGATCAAGAAGAAGAGTGGATGAAGGAGCTCCGGGAGACCATGAAGGCAAACCAGCAGCTCTTGTCGCAGCTCACTGAAGAGAAGCCGGCTGCTTCAGAACGGGAGGCCTTCATAAAGTATGTGGCAGACAGTCTCCGTGCAGCCCCGGTGGATGAGTACAAGAAGATGAGGATGAAGATCTGCACCCTGATTGACTCCCAAAAAGATGCCCCGAGCCTCCACAGGCGATGTCTGCACCTCCTGTGATCCACCAGCATGAGATCTACCAGCAGTACCAGCAGCAGCAGCCCGTCCAGCAGTACCAGCAGTCCCAGCAGCAGCAGCCCGTCCAGCATTACCAGCAGCAGCAGCCCGTCCAGCAGTACCACCAGCAGCAGCCCGTCCAGCAGTACCAGCAGCAGCAAGTCCAGCAGTACAAGCAGCAGAGCCAGGGCAAGAGCCAGAGCCAGAGCCAGATGCCAAGCACTTCTAGTGGGGAGCGGTTGTCTGCCGGATCTCTGACCCAGCTTTTCTCCAGCAGCCAAGATGTCCTTGATGGGTCTTTAAACCTGTCCTCGTTTAATGTTGACAGCCAGCTCCTGGGCAGTGGATCCAGAAGGACAAGTGGCCAGTCGTTAAACACGCCCCCTGCTCCAAGACAGCAAGATCAAGACTAGACCTGCTGCAGGAAAATTCTTTGTACATATGTAAATAAATTTTGTTACTGTTCTTTATAAAAATTTGTTGTCTTAGTTTTTGTATGAAAGGTTCAAAATTGAATGGGCAAGGAGAAACCGAATGAAAGTTAGCCAATTCCCCCAAATCCTCCTGAAAAAAAAAAAAAAAAAAAATTAACAAATATAAGATTAAGAAATTAAAAATTAAAGTTAAAACTTAAGAAATTAGCAATAAATGAAAAGAAGATTATTATAAAGTAATAATAAGTAATTATAGAAGTTAAGAAAAAAAGAAATAAAGAAAAAATAAAGAAATAAGAAAATGAAAGAAGTGAAAGAAATAAAGAAAATAAGAAATGAAAGAAGTGAAATAAAGAAAATAAGAAAATGAAAGAATTGAAAGAAATAAAGAAGGAAAAATAATAAGAAATTAGCATAAACTAATATTCCGAAAAATATCACTAAATTTATATAAAATTTAAATAAATGTGACATGATGTGTCTTTGCATTGCATAAATAATACTTTGTAACAAGAAATTTGTAGGTTATTTGAAGGGGACCAGAGGGGACTGATTATTTAATTATTATAAGTTTTGGAAATAAATGTAATTTAATACATTATTTCCTGAAGAAACAACAAACTCCAAAATATGAATTTAAAGATTATTTATTCAACAAAACACGCATTCGTCCTGCATTCATTCACAAATTCACATCCACCACGCGGTCCTGCCAGGGCACAGCACCAGCTGGAGAGTTGCACCAGTGGCGTAGCAAGTTTCTCTGCTTCTTCCCTTCCTTTGAAGCTCTGTTTGGGGCCTGCACAAACCTGGTGTCCTCCAAGTTCCGTCCCTGTCGCCAGGCACCAGGCTGCATGTTTCCGTTGGCATCTTGGACATCAACCAGTCGATTCTGGAGTACTGGGTAGCGACTTCTCATGATGTTGTGTAGGAGTACACAGGCCTTCACAATCACTCTGACAGTCTCATGATGATGGTTCATGGTGGTCAGCAGGACTTGGAACCGGTTCGCCAGGATGCCAAACGTGTTCTCCACCACTCTTCTGGATCTGGACAGCCTGTAGTTGTAGATGCGGTACTCCCTCTCCAGGTTCCTAGCTCCATAGGGTTTCATCAAGTAGGTCCTCAGGCTGAAGGCATCGTCTCCCACCAGGAAATAGGGCACATCTTGAGTGTCATTAGGCAAAGGTGATGGACGTGGCCACCCCATGATGGTGCCGTTCTCCAGACCTTCTTTCAGCTCACTGTTGTTGTAGATCTGAGCATCTGAAGCTGAGCCATTTCCAGACACGTCCACCCACAGGAACTTGTAGTAAGACGTCACCAAGGCGACCAGGATCACACTGAAGAAGCCTTTGTAATTGTAGAACTCAGATCCAGAATTAGGGGGAGCCTTGCACGCCACATGTTTCCCATCAATAGCACCAATGACGTGGGGGAAGTTCCATCTCTCGTACCAGTCATTTGCCAGCTGCAGCCAGCCTTGCTCAGTGGTTGGAGAGGACAACTGCTCATCCAGATACTCTTCAATGATGGCCTCACACACTTCTCTGACCACAATGCTGATGGTGTTGTGGGGGACCCTCCAGGCATACTGCATGTCATGGTACTTGGATCCAGATGCCAGGTGACGAAGGGTAATAGCAACCTTCAGACCAGGCTCTAGGGGAGATCTCCAGTTTGTAGTCTTCTTGGTGATCCTGGGGGTCAGTCTCTGCACAAGCTCATCAAACATGTCTGGAGGCATTCTCATGAAGTTCTGGAAGGATCTTGGGTCTTCATTTCTGAGCTCCACCATCAGACGGTCATACAAGGCCTGCTGTGGTCTTCTAGTGATCCAGTTTCTGGTCCAGACAGCCCGGATCTGTTGTCTTCTCCTGCGTCTTCTTCTCCTGGCCAACATCTGATGAAGTTGCACCATCTGGGCATTCTGGTGCTGCAGCAGGAACGCCATAACATCTCTTCTTTGAGGGTTCATAGTGATATGGACCCCTTGGCAGCAAGGTCTGGAATGGCAAAAGTGCCCGAAATGGCTGCTTTTATATGCCAAAAATCATACGCGAGTTGTCAGTGATTCGTCAGTGGAACATCAGTGATTCATCAGTTTTCTGTCAGTTAGTCGTCTGTCGGATGTGTGTGGCAATGCGTTGGAAATGCGTCACACGTCAGTGGATGTGCGTCGTAATGCGTTTTCCGTCAGTGATATGTCAGTTATTCGTCAGTTTTGTAAGTGATTGTCAGTGGATGTCAGTGGAATGAACGTGATACATGCGCGGTTCATGCGTGATATGAACGTGGGGCGTCAGTGGACGGACGTGGACGTGCGCGGTTTCAAACCAGTTCCGACGCATAAGCACTGACGGCCGACGCGTGTCCCGCGCATAGTCACGCATACTCGACGCATAAACTACGCACGCCGAATCATGAATTACGCACACCAACGCGTCGGAAAAATTTTGAACCGTTCAAAACTCAAAATCACGCACAAACCGCCTTCGACGCACATCCACTTACAATCACCGACTGTCAACGTTCGTTCCACCGACGAATTACGCATACGACGCACGCTCTGCGCAGAAACGAAAATCTGTGCGTAATTCATGCGTTTTCGCCGTGTGACTGGGCCTTAAACAACCAATTACAAAAAAAAAAGAAACATAATTGATTCTAAAGTTGTGCCTTTTCTAAGCCAAAAAATTACATATAACTCAATTTTTCATTCTTTTTCTAGCTTTACAAGCTTGCAATTAGAAAGGTTGATAAATAGAAATTGAAAAAAAAAAAAATCATGTTTGCCAACATGTTAACAAAATACTCACATAACCCTGACAGTCCCTGAAGATCGCTGAGTTGAGGTAGGAACATGCATTGCTGGCTGAATTAAGGCTTGACTCACTTGTACAGTAATTAGGGGACATGCCAGCTGGTGTACACTGCAGTAGAAATCAATTTAATGCATACGAATTATTGCCCCAAGAAAACATTGTGTACCGGTAAACATTGTGGGGAGAGTTTACCACCAATAATTTGTGAAAACATGTGTTACTGGGTTTAATTCATATATACAGGGTGGTAAAAGAAGAAAGTGTTTGCCATGAGCAATTTGTCTTATTTTGCCTCTTGATAACATCTCGGACGACTTTGATATAGGTCATCTTGGGTAAAAAAGTAGGTCACTGGGTCAAATATTTGAAAATACTTAGATGTACTTTAGAGGCCAGATTTTAGTTCCCATACTCATGACAGTTGGTCAAAATATTTGTCTTGATAATACCTTTGAGGAGTTTGAAATGGGTCATGTGGGGAAAAAATAGGTCACTGGGACAAATCTTAGAAAAAATCCTTATGTACACTCTAGTGGCCACTATTTCAGTCTGATACTAATGAAAGGATGGTCAGAATGTTTGTCTTATATACTGAACAAAATAAGTAACTTCCGCAATATTTAAGTGCAGATCTGATGTACGTAAATATGGAAAGAAGGGTTAAATTATTTTTACTTGTATTCCGGGAGTATTTCAATGTGAATTTTTGTGAAAAATTTTATCGCTCTACGTTCACGGAAAACTGATGAAATAGTTGATTAAATGTGGTAGAGGTCTCACACATTAATACCGGGTATGGCCACCTTGAGCATCGAGTACTGCCTGCCATCGTTGGCGCATAGAACCGACAAGTGTGTTGATTTCTGCCTGTGGAATGTTATTCCACTCCTGGATTAAGGCTTGTGTTAGTTCATTGATGTTCGACGGTGGAACAGGGCGACGTCTAACACGCTTGTCCAAGGCGTTCGATGGGATACAGATCTGGACTTTCGGTGGGCCAATCATCAATGAAAGCAATATTATTCGTTCTAAGGAAATTCACAGTATCTCTAGCTGTATGGCGTGTGGCATTATCATGTTGAAACAGAGTGATATTGGCATTATTTTGAAACAGTGGGATGACGTGCCCCGCAAGAATCTCATCTCGGTTGCGTTAGGCATTCAAATTCCCATCGATCATGACAAGAGGTGTGCGAAAACCATGTGCAATGCCTGCCCAGACCAAGACGGAACCTGCGCCCTCAAACGATCTCGTTCAAGTACACAACAGTCGGCATAACGTTCATTTCTTCTACGGTATACAAGAACCTGCCATCACTTCGATGAATGGAAAATATGGAACTCTATTCCATTGTTGCCTTATCAAGCGATGGTGTCTACGTGCTTACTTAACACGATTTATACGGTAACGTCGCGTCAATACACAGCCAACGTAAGGACGACGTCCATGTAGACCACCTTCTCGCAGACGATTGCGTAAAGTTTGGGTAGATATTCGGTTGGTATGTGTACCAGGGGTGTTAGCAGCAGTGGCAGTTTGAAAACGATTGTGTAGGTGCGTGTTCATGATACAGCGGTCTTGACCAGGCGACGTGATGCGCGGACGTCCACTATCTGGTAAATCTTCCATACGCCCTGTTACTTGGAAACGTTGCCTAAGGTATTGAATAGAACGGCTAGAACTGCCAACAACCCTAGCAACCTCATTTGTCGCCATACCAGCATTAAGCATTCCAATGGCACGTTCACGTAAATTTGGTGGAATTCTAGGCATATCAAAAAGAATGAAAACTTTTTTTTTCAACGTCTTTTTCTTATTGAGTACAAAGTCTATAAAATCAGACTGAAAGGTTTGTTTTTATCAACACGGATTATATTGGTCCGTACATACACGACAAAATCGAGTTTAACGTTTTCTCGTTTGTGTAATTCGAACAATTTAGTTATAACTGGTTTTATTTGACACATAATCGTTCGAGCGAACTTATGTAGGGCATTGGACATGTTGATTTCGTTTCATTACATTAAAAAAATATGTATAGAAATCGGAGATTTCCTTTTGGTTCAGTATATATATCCTGGATATGTTTGAAATTTGGTCAAGTTGGATTGAAAAGTAAGTTACTGGGACAAATCTTAGAAAAACCTTGTGTATACGTTACAGGCCACATTTCTAGTCAGATAGCCATGGAAATATGTCAAATACTCATGAAAATTTGTCAAAACACTTAAGTGTTGTACATCATCACAACCATGATCTCTTCAATCTCATCAATCCTAGCTGACTTTACTAAGGCTAGCGCTTTAGGGCCATTAGTCTACTTGTTCGTATTAACACTGTAGCTATGGTAGCCGTTTCTGTTGTGTTTGTTTTTGAATTCTGTAATGATGGCTGGGCATTCCTTCTGCACCTGTGTTTGAACACTGTGATAATGACAGGCGATTCTTTTTTTAAACATGTATTTGATGACTGTAACACCTGTAGAGCAGATAATTTCCTTGGTGCATGTGTTTTAAACGCTGTAACAATGACAGGCAGTTCTTCCTGCCTTGTGTATTAACTCTTTACCAGACAACATTTTAGACAGAACCAAATCGAAAACATTTGTAGATTACAAATTCAGTGATGCTAAAATGAGAATTTTTAATAGTATAGAAAACATTGTGGGAAAAGGAGAAAATGCTGGTTACCAGCATTTTCTCCTTTTCCCATAATGTTTTCAATAACCCTGTCCATCAGGTTGGCTAAAAGTCGGGATTGTGTGGTAAAGGGGTTAATACAGTAGTATTGTAGAGCTAAAAGTGATGAAATAAAAAAAAATTACCACTTGGTTATCTGTAGTAACAGCGTAGGAGTTTCCAAATATGGCAGGATTACTGGCAAGTTCTCCAGACTCCATACTGTACTCGTCTGTAAAAGTCCATATTGATATGCAAAAATATGTGTAGATTTATCTATCAAGAATTTGTAAAAGCGACAGTGAATTTTAATGAGGCATAAAATTTAGATTTAGATCTGCACTGTCTATTTATTTCTTACTAATATGTAAGATATTTAACTCTTTATCACACAATTCTGAGTTTTAATGGTAATGACTAAGAAGGCGTCATAAAACCCGGTGGAAAAAGGAGAAAATGCTGGTAACCAAAATTTGTAATGATCGCACTAACTGTAATCTATAAACAATTTTATATGGAATATAGCATAATACACTTTTCAAAATGAGCTTTCCCTAGTCTTCAATAGTCATTTTTTTTTTTTTTTTTTAATCAAACTAGAAGATTGTCCAGGGGCAACATGTCGAGCCCGCCATAAGGGATTTTAAATAGTACATCTACTCATGATGGAGAATGAATGTGCCAAACTACATTGAAATCTACCCAAAATGTAGAACATGCTCTATTAATGACAATGTTGTTATAATTTGACTTTTCGGTGTAACCTTGAGCTTGAACCTAACTGAACAAATGATTCAAATGACACTTCTACTGGTAAAGGAGAACACTTGTGTAAGATTATTTTTCAATCCATCGATGAATGTAGAAGTTGTAGCTCGGACAAGCTCTATTTATGACAGTTTTATCATTTGATCTTTAAGTGTGGCCTTGACCTTAGGCCTACCTGAACAAATGATTAAAATGGAACTTCTACTGGTAAAGAAGAATATTGGAGGTGTTTTTTTTTTCTCTTTTTTAACCCATTGATAAATGTAAAGGTTGTAGCTCGGGCAGGCTCTATTTATGACAATTCCAGTATTTGACCTTTAAGTGTGACCTTAACGTTGGACCTATCAAAACAAATGATTCAAATGGCACTTTTACTGGTTAAGGAGAACAGTTGTACTAAGAGTACTTTGAAATCCATCCATAAATGTAAAAGTTATAGCTCGAGACAATCACTATCCATGACAGTTTTATCATTTGACCTTCAAGTGTGACCTTGACCTTGGTCCTACCTGAACAAATCTTTCAAATGACACATCTACTCATAAATGAGAATAGCTGTGCCAAATTATTTTGAAATTTATCCATAATTGTAGAAGTTCCGGTGCGGACACCAACGCACACACACACCGAAGTGACATTGTGACAACTATATCTCGCTCAAGCGGGCTCGACAAAAAGCTCTAAACGTAAAGATCTATGTAAAATTGGTTTCCTCCCTTACCATCAGTCTGATCATTGAAGTTTCCACACAAACCGTCAAGGATGTAGTTATGGTCCCGTTTAATTGTGACATGCACCGTAAGTTTACCGTCAAACTTTATTGTGCAGTAACTGCCCTTCAGATCCACTGTGTAATAGTCACCAAGGCGGTTGATAGTCACCACTGAAACAGTAGGATGCAAGTTTTTTTTAAAGGCGTCCTGATGTTAAGTCACAATAGTTCGATTAAGAATTTTATATGTGGAAAATGTGTTGCAGAAATTAATATTTTTTTTTAGAATATAGAATATATCATTATAAAAGAAATGGCAAATGCATTCATTTGCTTTCATTTCTTCTTACAGAACTTAACTGGTGGACCTACTCCAAACAGTGAAAGCTCCATATGCATTAAAATCTCAAAGTGATTATTTCTATTATACACGATCGGAACTACTACTATCATGTTATTCTTTTAGGTATTTTACTACGTTTATGTAAATAAACATGTACCAGGCTTTGACAACAACAATTTTAAACATAAAAGAAATGGTATTTAACCCCCTCCACATCATAGGAACAGTACTATACCCTTTACCAAACAAGCTCATGTTTGACAAGTCTCAGACAACAGACCTTGGAAATCATTGTGGGAGGAGAGGAAATGCTTGAAATCAGTACTTCTCATTTTCCCACAAAGTTTTCCATCTCATCAAAGACACAGCCATTCATACGTACTACATTGAATTTGTGGTCTTAAAATAAGCTGATTTTTCAATTTGGTAAAGAGTTAAAGAAGAAGAAGAAAGATAGACATCATTTGAACAAGAGGTATAGGAATGAAAATTCAAGTCAAATGAGAAATATCTGAATACAAAATTAAAGTGGTCAAAGACTTAACTGAAGAAAAGAAGAATATATGTGGTACTATGACCTTTGGACAGTGGCTGCCATATTAGATTAGATGAGAAAAGAAGACACGGATAGACAAAATTTGGATGCAGAGAAAGTAAAGTGAAATAAAACACATCATTTTTCCATCTTTCGCAATTTTTTATCAAGCCATCTGCCGCATAAACATGTCTAGATAATACTATATAGGGTCACTGCCTGTATATAGTACATCTACAACATGTTACATTGATTAGTTACAAACTACTGAAGCTAGAGAAAATGTAGGTGTATCATGGTGTTGCGCGACAAACTTGCATAATGATTAGCGCCCTTAGGGCTTCAAATAACCCCATAGAAATTTTCAGTCTTGAGATAAGACAGAAGTAAACTTGTTTCTGTACGAATTTAATTTATTGGGGTTGATCATATACTTGCCATGCTCTGTGAAAAGGGGGCTTTAATGCAATTGCAAAAAAAGTATTAACCCACTTCAACCTGCGCAATCCTCGCAGGCTGATCTGATTCAAACTTTTTTGCCACTGGTCTGCATGACAAAGGACCAGTCTACCTAACAATTTAGTCTGTTGTAAGATTAATTAGATTTTATAGATCAATAACTTTATGATGACTTGCTTTGTGTAAAGCATCAAGGAGGTGCGGTAACCTCCCTTTTGCCAGAGCGCCTCTTAAACTTATACAAACTTAAACTTCAAGATTAAGAAAATGCCCGAAGTACAGAGTTTTGAAGACAGGAACTGTAAGAGACAGCAATACAATTCAAAGTACGAGACAACTAATAAATATACAAGGCCACAATGATCTTACAGCATGTACGTACAAAGGTTCTAACAAAGACATATGGTAATTTAGAAGTCTTTCTGCTTGTGATTCAATTTAGTCAACGTACGCTAGATTTCATGTTTTTTTAAACCCTTAGGCTTCAAAGCGCGACTTGTGGACCTTTTGCGTGCAGTGTAGATCAAGATCAGACTGCATAGAACGTGCAGTCTGATCTTGGATCTATACAGTCCGATAAGGAGATATTTTTCCAAAAAAAGATCACTTTCAAATAGAAATATTGGGGTTTTTACTATCGCATGAAAGTTTTATTTGACTTATTTACCAGGTTAAGGGTTATTGGTATGAACTAGAATAGACAGTGTCAGCAAAAGGTGTGCCATATACCATATACTCGTATACAGCCCTCTGTATGCTAGGGATTTGGTTTTTGACTTGGAGGAGACTAAAAGTCGTGTATATAAAAAAAAAATGACATCCTTAAACCTGAACCTTTTCGTTTTGCTTAGAAGTGATATTTCATGACATGATGTAAGAAGTATGACCTTGTAAGAATCCTTACATGAACTGTGATCTGAAAGTAGCAACCAGATAAGTACACAATAGAAACGCTTTGCCACAAACGCTGAAAGTTTTTATACCTTTTTCATCTAAGTTGTAAGTGTTAAAGTGTGAACTAGGATATACACAGTGCGGCAAAGGGTGTGCCTTATACCATATATTTGATTTCTCCTAACCCTTTACCATACAATACCAACTTTTAATGGCACTGGCAGAAAGGCTTCTGAAAACATCGTGGACAAAGGAAAAATGTTCTCTATCCTTTTGCAGACAAAATTCATTATTTGAGCCTTATTTCATTTGTCTTTTGCAAACGCCTTCAATAGGGATGTCTACGATCTGTCGTCACCTATAAGGTAAGGAGACACCTTTGGTCTCGTATTGTGGGATATTCCCTTGACGCAGTCTTTTCTGATTACCACACAAATCACTGTTACCTTGATGATTTTAAGACTTTTGCTGCCAACTCGAAACATTCTACTTCTTTCAAAAGGCCTAGAAGTAGATTTTCAGTGCAGTGTAAGACGACTTATGTCATAATTAAGCATCAGGTATAGGACTGTGTAGATCCCAGATCAGTCGCCAATCCCGACATTTAACGACCCTGTGGAAAGAGGTTTTTGAACGCTGCATCCTTTCCATCTAAGCAGTAAACTTGATTGCTCGTAATTCTTTTTCTCGTAATGACACTGGCAGAGAGCCTTTTGAATACATCGTGAAAAAGGGAGAAAATGTGGGTAACCAGCATTTTCTCCTTTTCCCACAATACTTTCTACCCTTCCAAAAACAAATTTTAGGTTTTAAAACACTTATATTTTGTCGTCTGCAAATGCTTCCAATTTGGACTAGGGTATTATTTTGTCGTTTGTCAAAGATTTAAACAAAGTGAAGCAATGTCTGTAAAGGAATAGTTATGTAAACCTGGACCCACATATTCGAACCTTTAAATCAAAGTAACATAACAACAGCTTACATAAAACATAAAGTATCACAGCAACAATTCAACAAAAATCAAAATTAAGGTACTACAACAACAACAACACTTACTGCTGGACCCATCACTGACGGCTTCACCTATGTTTATTTCCTGTTCCTCACCATCTATAGTAACTGTGTTATCAAACATCTCCACTGCATTCACCGCGTTACCATAGCTGATGCTTATTTTCTGCAGAGATCAGGGCAAAAAATGAAAATGTTGAAAAAGTGGATATTCACCTCTGTCAGTCCTTAACGAAATACAAACACGTAGCAGTTTAAACGCCGATTTTTGGCAGATTATCTCAGAAAACTGTATTGCGTTGTAGATCTAAGTACAGATTGAATAAAGAAATGTATTCTTGTCTCAAACTACACTGTCCATGTAAATTCTTTTCCATCGTCATAAATCATTGTGTAACTTTTTCAAAAGACAAAGATTTAGCTTGGTGTTGTTTACGTAAGACTAGCCAGTTCAAAGCGCTGCATTGATGTCTTGGTATCTCAGAACTATGCCTCTGGCTGTAAGAATGATTTAGATTTTTTCCATGGATGTAAGGGCACAGTCACGATATATATGATTTTGTTTTCACATTCATTGATAGCAACTCATTCTTCGTCTGTTCTGCAATCTGTTTCTTTCTGTACCAAGTATTCGATCTAGGTTGTTTTTCTTTCAAAAAGATATTTCATTGCACGTCATTGAATTACTAAAATGTACAGAAGCCTTTTAAAGATATCTAACCTATATCTGTTTGCAGGATTTAAACGTCAAGAAACAAAAAATATTACCTTTTACTTGCTACATTTATAAATGATTTCACTTTCTTCTTGTAATTAAACTGACTTTTTCAATTTTTTTTCTTCTGTGTTTCCTAGTGTTTTCTTTGGATCAAGAGAAGAATTAAAAGTGCCGATGATGTAAGGCTTTGAAAAGAAGGATTAGACATCGTTATCAGAAATATAAAATACGATATGAATTAAGGATGTTTTTTTCCCCATTTGCCTTACATCTTTAGAAACCAGTGAAACGCTTACCAGTACGGGTGAGGGGCGGTCGAATGGGTTATTGTTCGATGATAGATAACAAATTCCTTAATGGTAAGAAACAGAAAATATGGATTTATATTTTGAGAAATTATGCAATACTTCTAGTATCTATCGCACGTGTGTGTGTGTTGGGGGGGGGGGGGGGGGGGGGGGGGGCAGGCGGTGGGGTTACGTGGCGTTGGCGTTGATTTAAAGATATAGAAAATAAATAAGAACACACAAAGAAATAAAATTTGAATTTGACTTCTTTTACCCACCATTTGCCTATCAGTTATGATAGCGGCAAAAGCAGATAAATTGCCCTATGTAGGAATTATAAGACCCCTAATCTGCACCGATTCCCAGTTGTCCGACATGAATAGTGATTCTAAAAGTCACAATAGCGGACAAATGGTACAAGAGCTAAAGTAAGATGTTACCATATGTATAGTAACAACTTTAATTACCTTCTTACAAGTGGAGTAACGGTCACAGTGGACATGTTCCACAAGCACATTCCACTCACTTCTGGCCCGGGCTAATATATATGTACATCTGCCTCCAAACGTAAATTCCTGGCCGTCAAATGTTCGATAATAATCTGTTCCAGCGTTCATGCATGTTTTAAAAGGTAGATAGTTCTTCTGAACAATTATTTGACCTTCCTCTGAATCAGAACAAATAAAAATAAATTTCAGCAAATGCCCTGCTTAAATTTCCATGAAATAAAACATTTTAAAGCTCCGCCAAGAATAGCGTCCATATTCCCAAACCATTCATAAAAAAAACATTGTTACTGTAAGTCTCAAGAATTTTCTAAATAAGAAAGTGACACAATTTCTGACTGGCTAAACAGAACGGTTAGTCAGAAGTTGCATTACTGTCTGCATTTAGAATCAGACTTAGAATTAAAAATAAAGACTGCTTGGTGAATACAGACGCAGTTTTATTTCAGCAAGTTAGGAAGTTAGAAAAAAAAAAAAGAAAATGATAATACCTCTACACGACACAACTATAGACTTGTTTATATTTAAAAAAAAAAATACAGACGGCGAGAAAAATATGTTTTAAAACTGAAGTATTTGTCTTTCTAGGGTTCGAAAGCATTGTGGTGAAAAAGAAGAAAACATAGGTAACCAGTAAATTCTCCTTTACCATGACTGTTTTCATAGGACTTTTTTCTCGGGTTTGTTTGTAAGTTTTCTGGCCTTTGAAATACATGTATAGATTGAGGCTATTCTTTCGACCCATTTATTGACGTTTGGCAAAGTTTTTTTTCCTAACTGAACACGTCTTTGAAATACTTAGATATATTCAGTGCTCTAGGGATTGAGGCAGAATTACAGTTAGAAAAGATAAATGATAAAGCTCCTGAATACATCTCCGTGATGCATCATAACACGTCACCACATAGTTATAGATACATAAAATCATTTGGTCTATCAACCGACTGAATCATGAGGTGGAATGGTCTTTGGACAAACAGAAAATTTACAAATAACAAAAAGTTTCGACCCATGTCAGCCTGTGCAGACTGTGCAGGCTGACTTGGATCGATCCTTTTTTGCAGATGCATTAAACCCCTTTTTCATAGACAATGACTTAATTGTGTCTTTAACGTGCCGCTAGTATTGTTTCCCTTTTTTTTCAGACATATTTTTGTATTTTTTATTTAAAAAATAATTGTCAGCGTACATCTATTTGAGGTTTGACAGGAAACAGCCACGAACTTTCCGCACTTTGTAACCTGGGACATGAAGCTTGGAAAAAATATTGACAGAAATTAGATCTAGGAAAAAAGAAAAGGTGCCCCATATTCTGCCATGGCAATTTCTGATCTAATTTATCACCTGGTAGTCACTATCAAGTTACAGGCTATAGGTAAGTGTATTTTGTTAAACACCTCTGTTAGTTATATTGCCATGATACTTAAAAAGACAATGCACGATTAGTATACGTCAATAAAAATATGTATTTCATGCTTTTCGGTACTTGATCGAGAAATAATGGTAGATTATGGATTGTTGTTCAATGGTAACGACCAATGAAAATAGCGATTTCATACTTTCTAACTCCTCAGTTGAAGGCGGAAATAGTGGTTCCCACGCACTAGTTACCGAGGTAAACAGCGCGTGTCATTCAGATAGAGAGAAGTATGACGTAATTTACACTATATTTCTCGCGCTTTACGTAATATCGTAATGCGTTGTTATGTGAGGGGGGTACACCACGGGGAATTACCGAACACAACTGTACTGGATTTTGATGAAAGTCCCAACAAAAAGGGGTTAGAAGCATAAAATAATTAGATTTTTTGTGAAAGATCAAAATATATTTCATCTCGTGAATATCATCGGTAATATTTTCAGTCGTTGCTGCGCCACTCGTGAAAATATTACCGATGATGTGCGCTTGATGAAAAAAAATTTGATCTTTCACTGAAAAAAAAAATCCTCTTTGTATTCTGTTCTATCTCATATATTGCAATGATACTGTGGATAGGGACGTCGACCTATATTTTGGGCCCAGGTTCAACCCCTTGGGTTGGCATTTTTCTTTTCCTTTTTATTTCATTTTGTGGTATTTTGTTTCTTTTCACACACCCCAGTAACTTCCTAACAGGAGACGATATTTTCTACATTATTCAGTCGCTATGCAAAATGAGAAATGTTGCAGAATCACCTATTTCATCGCTACATTTGTTACAATCTCCTGTGCTGCCCCAGCTTCTCGTCCCATCCACGTCACAGCATTCTTCTCTTGTCATCACAGTAGTGCTCACATAATCACCATTACAATGAGTGTAACAATATTGGTGGGTGGGTGTGATATCTAAGTATGAAATAATAATAATAATAATAATAATATGTACAAAAAAAAAAAAAAAAAAAAGAAACCCGAGTCAATAATACATACCCCGTCTAATGCAATTTCCGTCTAACGCAAAAGTACTTTTCTCTCGTCACACGTGTGCTCATATAATCATGTTACTGTGGGTGTAATTATATTGATGACTGGGCGTGATAGATATATAACAACGTACATGTAACATGTGTACTTTAATTCAATGTACTACGCTTGGAATGCTTAATTCCAATTGCTGTAGGAATAAGGAATAAAAAATTTGTTGAAGTAAAACATGAACATGGAGACATTAGAGAAGCATATGACTGTCACTCGAATGGTTTGACTAGCCGGTTGAAAACTCGTTCTTCGAACTCATTTTTTCAACCGGCTATCAACCCATTGTCGTGGTACAATTTAACATTACTTAAACGCAGATGATTTTCCTCTATGTTTTTCATTGCGTTTTAATTAATATAGATCCAGCAGATAAACAAACGATTGATATCAAACCTCCAGCTGCCTCCACACAAGTGGGTCCCAAGTAACCCGGTAGACACTCGCACACATTGGGCGCTATACACTCCCCGCCGTTCATACAGGGCCTCTGGCATTCGGCTGGAAAAGTAAGAACATTTCTTTTTATTTCATGCTTTTCGGTAGTTTATCGAGAAATAATGGTGGATTATGGTTTGATATTTCATGGTTACCAACGGTGAAAATACTGATTTTATACTTTTAACTCTTCAATTGAAGGCTGAAACAGTAGTCCCAGCGCACCAGTCACCTAAGTAATCAGCGCGTGCCATTCAAATGGAGGGAAAAATGACGTAATATACGCTATATTTCTCGCGCTTTACGTAATATTGTAATGCGTTGTTATGTGAGGGAGGTACGCCACGGGGAATTGCTGAAAACAACTGCACTGGATTTAGGGAATAAAAGCATGAAATAAATAGAAAAAAAAAATTTTTTTTTCGGTGAACTGCACCACTCGTGAAAATATTACCGATGATGTTCACTCGATGAAATAAATTTCGATATTTCACTGCGCTACTCGTGAAAATATAACCGATGATGTTCACTCGCTGAAATAAATTTCAATCTTTAACCGAAAAAAAAAAAAAAAAAAATCATCTTTATGATCTACAGTGATTCTATATTAAACTTTCAATGTAAACCTCATTAAGAGCCAGAATTAATTGAAAACAAGGCACGAATAGACTTAGCAAATACGATGGAAAACAATCAAAATTGTAAGTGGACAATTTAAGTGAACAAGGTGGAAAGAGATTTTTCGTATAAATCTCAGTTAGATGAGTTGATTAAAACTATTAATCTGATAGTAAAATTCCGAATAATGTTTTTTCATAATTACTTTTTGAAGAAAAAAAAAAGTTCTTATCGGACAGTGTAGATCTACACTGTCTGCAATAGGTCACTGAGTCGCGCTTAGTAGCTTAAGGGTTAAACTGTTAAATACAAATACTGTTTCCAGCCCACACTGAAAAGCTGCATAGTGCGAATTGTTCATATACATAATCGCTGTCGAGCTTGGTAGCTCAGGTAATGGAAGAGGGCTTTAAACCCAGAGGTCGCGGGTGCGATTTCCAGCTTGAAAATAGCATCTGAAGACACATGCGCCACGTTACATCTTAAATAATTTTCAACGTCATTAAACATAATAATAATAATAATAATAAAATGTTATTTAAAAGACAAGAACAAGGTATCAGGAAAGCTGACTACCCCCTGGAAAAGTGCCCCCGGGAAAAGTGCCCCCCCCCGGAAAACTGCGTCCCCCCCCCTAGCAAAAATGCGCCCGGGAAATCCCCCCCTAGCAAAAATGCGCCCGGGAAATTTTTATCATTGTGATACTGATGCTTATGTTGTTCATTATAATTTTAATGCATTTTATTTTTATTGATTGAGTCTATTCCACGTGAATGCACATTTCTCGACACATTAAGATTCTCTTTGAAAGGTTGAACCCTGTTTAGGAGAAGTGATTCCTTCGAAAGTTTTAATCCTATTAAAGCTAATTGATTGCCTTTAAGTATTTACTGTAAAGAATTTTGCGCTTCAAACTGTACTGTGAACATTTAGAGATGCATTGTGAATATAATATGTACATTGAAAACAAAAACTGCGCTGAATTAGAAATAAAAACGAAAAAAAAAAGTGGATGCACCACATCATTCTTGAAAAGAGCTTATATTTCTTTGTGTACGTACATGTATGTATGTCTGTTCGATATTTTTCAATGTTTCCTTTATAGTATTAGAACTAAAACAATAAATTGATAAAAAATGATAATAATAATAAAATAAGAATATCTAGGCAATTTCTATCTGTTTGACAGAACTTTCCATCACCTCTTGATGAGGTTTGTAGATGAGCAAAAATATTTTTTTGTTTTTTTTTTTTTGTAAAACAAGAAATACACATAAAAGTGTGGGCGGGGGCAGTTTTCCGAGGGGGGGGGGCAGTTTTCCGAGGGGGGGAGCAATTTTCCTAGGGGGCACTTTTTTCCGGAGGCAGTTTTGCTAGAACCAAGAATAGAAGATAGATACGTCTCACATCTACCAAGATTTATTAAACGGAACACAGACTGATACACATTTGAAGACATGTATCAGTCTGTGTTCTGTTCAATCATGACGATTGTCAGTCTTGGTTCCAGTTCAATAATTTTTTCTTTTCTTATATGTGCGGACGTTACTTTGTCAAAACTGACGTAATTACGGAACCGATCAACAGTTTTGCTACAGATCTGTAGAGAACGTGACAGGAGACCGCGATAAGGAGTGATTAAAAGATTGTAACCGCCTGGACCCAGGCCATACCACTAGTACAGATCTATAATTATGTATTCAAGTCAGTCAATTAATATAAAACCAAAGGCTAGATAAAAAGGCAAAGGTAAACAACAAACAAAGACTTGTCACTCACGTTCAGGACATCCGTCCTCTATCGATCCAGACCACCCTGCACAACAGGAATCAACCTCTCTTTCCATTTTTCTGGAGGAAGATACATTTTTGTCTCACAAGTTTATTCTACAGGGAATCAATTCAGTCTAATTACATATTGAAAATGCAATTCAAGAATATCACTAAGATGTATCGTGAGCTCTCTCAAGAAAAGACAATCGCATAGTGTTCAATACATTCTCTTCATTTGCAAATGGCTACGAAATTACGACCATACCATATTTTCAAGAGTGTTATAATTAATGCAATAATAATCTGAGTCATGCTCTATTAAAAGAGAGTGTAATGCACCTGCAAAAAGCATCGACTCATTTTCAGCCTGACAAGACTGACCTGGGTCGAAACTTTTTGCTGTTTGTCAATTCCGTGCGTGCCAGAGGACCAGCTAACCGCGTGAATCTAATGATTGTAAAACAAAATCGATTTTATAGATCAAGAATTATGTGACAACTAGCTTGGTATAATTGATCACATAGATGCATTAAACCTCCTTTTCCAAGAGAGCCGCTCATATCCAATCTGAATCAAAGGACTCAAAGTCCTGATAAGTGAGTTTTGGCGTGCAGGATTCAGCAACCATGTGGAGGGATGAAAGATAAAATTTTCACCACAAGTAAACATTTTATATAACTTTGTAAAACAAGCGAAGACAAACTTAGTTGGTAAGCCCTCAGTTTGTCTATGATTTTATTGCATGTGAGCACTTAATTGATCAAGTGTACAGATAGGCCAGAGCTATAAACTGACGAAATTTACTGATGGTAATAGATCTAGGACCGTGCACACGTGTGTAAATACGGTAGTGAATACTGTAAATGTTTGCAGTGGCGAGTTTGGGTAGTATTTCCAAAATCTTACAGAAGAATGGGTAGAGCGCATGCGTAACTTCAAGTGTTTAGTTCCGGTCAGAACACTCATAGCGAGAGGATACGCTTTACTAACCGTCTAGAAAGTAAAATTTGAATTTGTTATCGTTCCACCCCCTTTTCACATCGCAATAACCATATATATCTAACAAAGAGAAAACTTACTGGTTAAAAATGCACATGCGTCCAGGCTCCATGAGCGCCCTCTGTCGGTCCGACACACTGAGGGCCGATAATCCAGATGCATCAAAGTCCAGCATTTCCAAATTAGCGAAATGTTGAAAACTGTTTTCACACATGTCGTTTATTGGGTTGTAATAAACTTCGGTAACCGGGCAAATATGTCTGAAATATAATCTAAACGTTGAAACATTTTCTATTTTCTTATTATCATTATCATTATTTTCTAAACTAAAAGGTTTTTTCCTAGTGCAAGATAAACGGAAAGAGCCTCGCACACTACGGACAGCTGATTGCCATCGACAATTCGACCTGAGCTGAAGTTGGTTAAAAACCAGAAATTCGGTTACTATCTTTTCTATCATTTTCACGAAAATTCGAAATATCGAAGTATTTTACTCAGACTTCAACGCTTTGGCGTTTCGACCTTGAGCTGCTTACCCAGACTAGTCAAAATTCGACTTCATCAATCTTGATTTTTCCATGTTTTTTTTTTTTTAATTTGTTTTAACAATCGTCACGACAAAAACTTCTACTTTTATTTGTGATGTTCCTTGATACAGAAAAATACAAATAAGAGTGTATAATTCGACGTTCTTCTCCAACTTAAGTCGAAAACCCGATGGTTGGAAGAGACACTTAATTGTTGCCTTTTCTGTTTGATTGAAATTGAGCGCAGATGAAACTGAAAATGAGAGAGCAATAAAATAGTGTAGAGATGTGCTTTTCCAACTCTAATTGACACTTTATGCGCTAACCAAAACTTTTGTTTGATGCGTGCATAGATCAAGATCAGACAGCACAGAACGTGAAGACTGATCACTGATCTATTTTGTCTGCTGTTTCGTAAAATATTCTTGCAAAAAAACCCTTGAAATTGCAATGCTTTTGTCTGTTTTCCTGTCTGAGAAAGTCTTTTTAATTTCTTTATCGCCTTACGGATTCACAGATGATTAAAAAAAAAACAGTAAAAGATCACATATTAGACAATTAAACCTCTATAAATAGACCGATCGATAACTTGATGAAAATGAAATTCGTTCGGTTATCGATGAGTTGATGAATAATCGAAACTTATCAATGCGTCAAAAGGATACGTAGGTTACATCATGGAATTTAGCCAACCATCTTCATACAAATGAGCCATGCTGTGGCAAAAGGGGGTAAATGTATCTCCGTAATGCATGATACCAAGCAAGGCATTACATAGTTAGGGATCCATAAAGTCCATTATGTTTAACAACCAACTGTATCATAAGGTAGGCTAGTCCTTTGACATGCAGAAAATTGACCGACAGCGAAGAGTTCCGGCCCAGGTCAGCCTGCGCGGCTGCGCAGGCTAACCTGGATCGATACTTTTCGCAGATGCATTAAGCCTCCTTTTCACAGTGTATGGCTCAAATATAAATGACTTTTGTTTCTCAGAAAATAATGAAGAGAATGGTTCTGACTGCTCATATGAATATCCAGTAATGCTGCTGCTCTGGCCTGAAGACATTTTCCTTCATACAAACAATTCGATACTAGCCGTATTCTAGTATCATGGCCCTCGTGCCATTACTGTCACAATTACAGAGCTTTAACCTATGTGTGACAAATACTGTAAATAAGAACCGTGCTCTGTGAAAAGGGGGCTTAATGCATCCACAAAACGTATCGACCATGCGCAGCTGACATGAGCCGAAACTGTTTTGCCATCTTTAAATTTTCTCCTTGTCAAAGGACCAGTCAACCTCATGATTCAGTCGGTTGCTAGACACAATGGATTTTATAGATCCTTAGCTATTTGATGCTTTCTCGGTATAATGCATAACGGGAGATGAATTTAGTCCCCTTTTGCCAGAGCACGTCTCATATATTTTGCATGGACATGTCAATACGCTAAAATCTTCCTGTTTAACTGAAAACAGCTTTGATTCCAAACACATCTGATCCCACATTTGGTGTTTTTGTTGGGTGCGTAAAGTTGGCGATAAGTTCGACATCGGAGTTAGATATTCAATGTAGGAACGAAAGTGCTGCTGAGCTGAATTTCATGAATTTATGCAAACTCAATGGATCGTTAAGGGTAACAACGAATCCTGAAGATATGAGCCATGCTCTGGCAAACGGGGGCTTACCGCATCTCCATGGTACATTATACCAAGCAAGACATTACATAATTACTGATTCATAAAATTCAGTATGTCTAACAACCGACTTAATCATGAGGTAGACTGGTCCTGTTACATACAGAAAATTACCGAAAAGTTTCGGCCCAGGTCAGCCTGCGTGGTCCTGCGCAGTCTGACCTGAATCGATGCTTTTCGCAGATGCATTAAGCCTCCTTTTCACAGAGCATGGCTCATATGATTTTTTTTTTTTTTTTTTTTTAAATTTTCTGAACAGGAGATTCGCAAGAATCTCTGGTGAATTTAATCCGGTATATTCGATTTAAATCACTACTAGTGGCGCATTCAGAAATTCTTGCAAATTTTCTGCTGGTAAGAAAATCATATCTATCTTTAAACCAAGATTCGTTGTTATCGTGACCTATCTTTTGAGTCTGCAAGAAATAATGAATAAACTGCCTGCATGAAATTCAGCTCAGCAGTATATTAATTTTTACATTTAATATCGTGGTAGAACTTACTGCTTACTTCACACACTCGACTTTGTTATCAATATCTTTGTTTTGGTCGGACTTTCTAGACTAGGTAGAAAATTGTTCCTTGCAAAACTCATGAAAAATTATTCTAAGATTTCCGTCGAGTAAGAAAGAAATGTTGAGAAACAGCTTTTCTCTGATTTCAACTTGAAAATTAAATCCATTACTAAGCAATTCGGTTTTTTTTTTTTTTTTTTTACCCTGGAGTAGAACGCCATTGGAAATATTGTGGGAAAAAGGAAAAATGCTGGTTACCAGCATTTTCTGCTTTTCCCACAATGTTTTCTACCGTAACAGAGAAGTTCCTTTTGTTTTAGTCACATTGAAATTGTCGTCTGTAAATGCTTTCAATACGGACAAGTCTGAAATTTTGTTTTTAAGTAATAAGATAAATAAGAGTAAAGATACCTGTTTTGTGCTTGTACTGGCTCTGACATGGTCCACATCAGCCACACGATGAAAGGAGAGATAAACCCACCCATGGCGGATATTTCCTAAAGTGGCGTCTTCGTGAATTTACGTAAATTAGGCCTACTCTATGATTTATAATATTTGACTCTTTAAAGAATAAACAGAGTAAGTATTTTTTTATTTTCTTGCTTGGCCCGGAAACTATCGAAAGGAGAAAAACAACGGGGTATTTAAACATTTCTCTTTCACATGCCGTGATCTGATTGGTCTTCATTGTCACGTGACTGGCTATCGGCACTTTCATTGGAATGCTGCCGACGGTGTTACAAAACCCGAAAACTACAATATGTTGCACATGCTGTTGATTTGTGTCCAATATGATATTACAGATTTGTTAAGATTAATATTAGTTTAATATCTTCTTTGTCGTATCTGTACCAAAATGTAATTGTTTGTCTAACAGATCGCGACACTCATTGTTTATTCTACGTGTTTGTTCATTAGTGCTAAGTTTGTTTTAAAGAGCAAGGGCGACTAAATCGAATTCCTATTTCTCCGGTAAATGTAAGATAAGTACACAGATGTGCGCAAAGAAAGGTAACGTACAGCTGATTTTGAAATAATAGATAAAGACACTTTGTTTCACATGGAAGTAAAACATACAAAATACATTTTGAAATGAAAATATTCTCACTACTCCATAGAACAAATGCTCACAACGTTAAAAGGGAATAGATTACTTTATTCCTTACTTTATCTCATAACAAGATGTCAAAATTTTAGACTTGTCCAGATCGAAACATTAACAGACGACAAATCAAGTGCGGCCCAAATTATTGGTGTCGACAGTGATAGAATACAAAATATTTTGGAAAAGAAAAGGAGACAATGCTGACAAACCGTTAAAACTGCATAAATCAATTCTCTGTATTTTGACAAAAAAAAAAAGAAAGTTGATTCTTTGAAAGGAAAAAATGTTAGGACGTGGCTGTTTATTTGTTGTAAAAATTAGTAAAACAAATACACAAGAAAAACCCCACAAGAATATTTCCTATCAGTTGGGTTCAAATCTGTGACAATGACTTTATCGACTGGCCCATGAAAGCAACCATGTATCTAGCGTCTCTAAGAGTGCATAAAAAGTATTTATACCGTATTGACCATTAACCTGCTATAATTTAGATGAAACTTTCAAGTCTATGGTATAAACCCGAATGTTGCTATTTCAGAGTTATGGGGTGGGCGGGTAAATATCTCTTTATCGGAGAGTGTAGATCCAAGATCAGGCTGCACATTCTGTGTAGTATGATTTTGATCTACACCCACTGTAAAAGGTTTTTTTTTTTTTTTTTTATGATCTCAGCAAACTTAGAAAATGATTCATCACGGAATGAAGCAAAGCGATAAGCTGACAAATCATAAATAAAGAAGAGAGACAAAAGTAAGAAAAAGATTCAGTGATAGATCTATTTCTCAATGGCTTACGTAGCCTCTACGGGAGTATTTAGATTTCGCGCCGGATTTTCTCAAAGACCACCAGGAATGTCACATAATCAATAACACGCGTCAATGACGAGCCTTCGTTTTCAAATTAATATAATGACGTTATATCTGATGTTATAAAAATAGACGGCGTTACCGATAGTCTGGATTACCTGCCCCTACCACTACGTTATTAACTGGTACCCGTTGTATCTCCCGTAGCCGTCCGAGAGACGTTGATACGAAGATCGATAACAGGCTGCCAGTTTAACTACGTTATTGGGTCAGGCAAAGCGCAATAATGGCGGCCTCCCTACATGCTTCCCCGTTTTCCCCAATTTCATGTGATCCAGTTTGATCGGTTAATAAAATGAGATCCCTTTTGTACAAGAAATGCATTACCGAATCTAAAACGTGCTGTTGGGGTATAGTTTAAATATAAATTCGACTATGAATCATTTTAGAAGTAGCTCCGTTTTCGGACATAATATAGGGCCATTGACATTTCGGATACTTAAAGCATTTCTGATAAGTAGTTTTCCTTGCTGAATAAGACGACATGTAGAAAAATTCACTGCCATGACTTTGTTGCAAGCGATCTGTTTTGAATTCAGCCTATGATCCGATTTGATAATGTGAAATAACAATATCCCGTTACCTCTGCATATTACCAACGGGGGCCTCCATTATTGCGCTTTGCCTGACGTACTCTTGTAGTACGGCAGGGTACCAGACTAAGTTACCGATTGCTAAATCACTGTCCCATTATATAATCAAACATGATTACATCTTTTTTACGGAATTTAACAGCATATACATAATATGTAAATAGGCAAAGCCTAAAAACGGGCGAAAGACGTACGTTGTTTCAGGAAAATTAGATATTAAAACACAAATTTATGCAATATGAAAAAAGTAGTCCATTGTCAGAACACAAAACAGTGATCCATAGATAGAGAAATAGACATGGAAATTAATAGTAAGCATTCTTACCCATTAACTGACATCTGCTGGACAATAAAGAACTGTGTCTATCTGTTGAAGGATATATACGAATCTTGACTGGAAGGCCTTCATCAGACTGAAAGAAATAGAACACAGGCTATTTAGCACAGGCCCTCTTTTGAAGCATCTGATAGATCTATAATGATCGTGAGCAATCCTCTGGCAAAAGGGAGCTTAATGCATCTCCATGATACATACATTATACAAAGCAAGTCATCAACTAATTAGGCATCCACAAAATCCACTTAGTCTAATGAGTGACTGAATTTGGAGGAAGAGTGGTCCTTGAACATACAGGAAATTGACGGATAGCAAAAAGTATCGACCCAGGTCAGCCTACACGGACTGCGCAGGCTGACCTGAGTCGATACTTTTTGCAGATGCATTAAGGCCCTTTTTCACAGAGCATTGTTCATATATAATGAAATTCAGAGGACACTGCTATGACTTACATGAGCCATGAATGCTATCCTACATTTTTGTCAGTTTTTGTAACTTATACTCGATACATTTTTTTTCTCTTAGTTTTGTTTCACAGTGTTTTTTCACACTTCAATACAGATTCGAGTAAGAACAGACAGCACAATTCTTGCCTTCACCATCTTGGATATATCTCTTTTTTGACAGGAATTCCAACTAAGAGTAGACTTGGAAATAAAATATTTTTGTCAGCATTTCTATACTGATATAGATCTAGTCCATTTTATAATTTTGGCTCTGTAAAGGTTGTAACTACATAGACCTATTAAACATGGAAAAGAAAGAAATTACCTGTCTCAGAGGAAGTTGACTTTCTAGGGGATATATCACCATATACCAACTTGGTTGAGTTTTGTTACTTTTACTGAGTTTTATCTTAGTGACTGATTTTATATGCACATAAATTTATATCTTAGACCTTAAACTTTTTCTTTTTTTTTTTATCATAAAAGTTTTTACTTACTATCATTCTAATGATTAATACAAAAGCAAGACATGACAGACAATATCAAGTGTAGAAGAGTATTTGCCACAACACAAGTCATATTGTATACTAAGTTACATTTACTACACAAATAGTGCAGTGTTTTTAATGTTCAAAACGAGGAAACATTTAAAGGTACCAAATTTTTCTTTGTGGAAGAATCCATTTATCAGTAGAAACTCATATAGAATCAAAAGGTGTATTCATGGCATAGATGATAACGTCAACAGTGAACACTAACTGTTAAAAATCAACTGATTTAGAATTAAACTTCAAAAATATATACATGAGTAATCACTTCAAAAAATATATACATGAGTAATCCAAGAGTATAGTTAGTGACTGACATGTCATCCACACATACATCTTGAATGTAAATGATACTTCATTACAATTACAATAATGACATAGTTCAAAACTTTGCATGTTTTCTTATATACTGTCTGTGATACACATGATTTTATTTTTGCTTGTTGTGTAAAAAATCAGAAATAATGCTATTCCATGGTATATCAACAGCAGATCACCACATAAAATTGAGCACTTGGACTTATGTGATTATGTGATTTTGTAAACTTGGTATACCAGTAGATTGTATGGATTTGAATTCTTTAATGCAAGAGTATAGTTAGTGACTGACATGTCACCCACTAAAACATCTTGACAGATGAAAAAAACTGTATACATATACTGAAATACAAACTAGAAATGCAGCTTAAGTATTGCATAAACACTACGAAAGAATGAGTAATAATGTAGAACTTTTGACAGCATTGTCTTGTATGTCAAATATAGTTAATGTTGTATAATGGCTTACATAAAGAGATCAAAAGTGCTTCATATTTTGCTTGAATTTATAAGAAACATTTTTTTAAGCATTTTCTCCTTTTCCCACAATGAATTCAAAAAGCTTGTTCCTCAGGGTTGTTGAAAGGGGGGTTGTGTGGTAAAGGGTGGAATGATACAGAGAAAGAAGCCTTTCGAAACATTGTCTGAAAAGGGGAAAATGATTGTAACAAACATTTTCTCTATTAAACCTCAATGTTTTGTACCCTATTTATCACAAATTCCATTATTTATCACTCTGATATTTTGCTCTTTTGAAGTCCCACTTTTGATCTTCATCAGAAGTGTCTGTGTCAGAGACAGCAGTCAGTCTGTCTTTCATTATGGACTTGCACAAATACTCATACCATTTCTGATGAAGATCAAAAGTAGGATGAACACCATCATATAACATTTGATATGATTTTTTTTTTTGTTTTTATGGTTTTATTTTTACCCCCTTTTTTTTTTGCAGATTAACAAGTCTCGATCCCACCTCACGGAATGTTTTTCATGCTTTTCATTCATAGCAGAAATGAGGCTATTTATTTCTGAAATGTCATTTTCAAGTTGTTCCTGCTGCTGAGCTGTTTCAGTGGGAGTGTACAAAGTGTATTGTAGCTTACCTTTAGACATGCCAAAGCTATTGTATTTTGCGATACAAGCTGGTGCAATGTGGACATATTTTACCCTGTTGTAAGAACTATTTTCAGAATAATGTTGCATGATTGCTGATTTTAAATTTGCAATTTTTTCGTTGCTATGATTGTAGCTGAGTTCTCTGCCACCACCATGGTATGTAATTTCAGTCAAGTCACATATACCAGCAACTATTGTTATGTAAAAGACTTGATTAGATGAGCTGTAGTGGCAATTTTCTTTTAATGATGACATTTTCTCTTCTACTGCAATTTTTAGGGCTGCAATATTAGCACCTGGAATCATTATGAGTGAGGTATTAGAATTGTTGAAATTGGTGTTTTTATGAATGAATTTTGACAAATTTACTCCCCTTGAATCTGTGGCAAATATGTAATGTTCCATCTGAAATTGAAAAGTGTAAGTAACAA
Source organism: Tridacna gigas (assembly GCA_945859785.2). NCBI lineage: Eukaryota > Metazoa > Mollusca > Bivalvia > Cardiida > Cardiidae > Tridacna > Tridacna gigas. Next base: position 41,469,370 of record OX244035.2, on the reverse strand, counting down.
TGAAAGCAGTGAAAATATCAACATAACAGGATGAACAGATTGTAACTAAGGTAAATAAAATTAGTATGCAGGTTGGCAACCACAAATGTTGCTAGAAAATGTCAAGGTTGTGGTTAGTCTTGTAGTTGTTAATATATTTAGCTTCACGTGTTGAAGGCCAACAACCATATCACATGACTTCATGTCCCTTCTCTGTGTGTTTGTGTATTTATATTTCAAACATTGTCTCTGATACTGGTCATCAAATTTTGATGAAACTTCACAGAAAAGATCCTGTTATGATCCCTATTGGAATTTCCAAAGTAAATTTCATACTGTTAAAACTTTTTTTGTCATCACAACTAGACTGAAAAGTATTGAATATCTTTAAAAAAAAAAGAGAGAGAAAAAATCCTACACAACCATAGTTTCAAATTCTGTCTGGCAAAAAAGATGATTTGGTTGACCTCTCTTTCAGATAAACATATTTGATCTGGTAAAAAACATTCAAGTTTTTATTTGAGTTAGTTATAGGTCATAACAAACTATAGGTGACTTAAGTCTGTAAATGTTATATTTTTCTCTCAACAGAGTGACAGTTATTTCAATTTCATCTTCCTTGATTTTGATATGACACTGTCATGTGGTTGGTATTGTATTTGTAAGCTCTTTAGATATGAAATGTTTAGTTTTCATATATAATGATTTAACTGTGATGTTCATGCCAACACTCTGATATGTTGAATGTATATTTTGATGAAAGAAGGTTTACACCATTCTCTCTTTTTTTTCCCAAAATATTTTACCATGCATGCCATAGAAAAAAAAAAAAAAAAAAGAATTTCCATCACTAAATAATTATTATGAAATCTTCTGTTGTTCAGACTTCATTTTTATTTGATATGGGTAATACTTGACTAGATGGGCTTGTATTCATTCACGTATCTTGGCAAATAAAAAAAAAATAGTACTGACCATTTTTGGGGTGGGCTTTTTAGCACATAGAAACTTTATTTCAAGGCAGGTTTCTTATACTGTGTTAAAACCAATTATGTATATTGAATTTAGCATATTTATACACAAGGATGTGAAGCAACTGAGGGCCATCAAATACCTCTTGTTACATATTAAAGATGATGATGCTGACATTAAAGTGTTAAAGTAGTGATGTTGTTAAAATGTGGTTAATAAAAACATATTTTTGAAAAATATAATGACTCTGACTTGCAAATTTTTGCAGGTTCTTTATAAATATAAGTGAAACTGTTTTGGTTGGCAATCTTCTGAAGGGATATACATACTACAGTTTGTGACTGATCAATAAAAGATGACCACCATCTGAAAAAAACAATGTTACTTGTCAAACTGTGTAAATTATATCCAGAGGTGACATTAATCTTTTGAGCCTCCTCTCAAAATTATATATGGATGATTTCTTTGTTAAGAATGAACTCTAATCACCACAAAATTTGATGTACTGGGGAAAATATGAGAAATTTATCGGATAAAGAGCAATTATGTTACATCAAAAGTATATTTTAGTTGATAGCTGACATGCCATCACACATAAGAATACTAAACTGGATGAGATAAAATTGGTGCTAATGTTACGGAAAGCATAATTACATGACATGAAAGGACAAATCTGTCCAAATTGTCTTTGAGATAAGTTTAAGCCCTACAATGGCATATAATTGAAAATGCAATTTCAGTCACAAAGAGGGTAAGTTAAAAACTGCATGTTTTTCTTGCAATATAAGACTGTGAAGATCATGATCACACTACAGTACATATTCAGAGTCTAATCTTGGCCTCTACTGCCTACATAATCATAAAAGGCTGTCCATGGCATTTTAAGGTGAACTTTTAGCAACATCTCAGACTCAACCAAATTGAAAGCATTTGCAGACAACAAATTGAGTATGGCTCAAATGATAAAATTATTTGAAATGGTAGAATACATGGAAAAAGAAGAAAATGCTGGTAACCAGAGTTTTCTCCTGTCTCCACACTGTTTTCAAAACACTTCCTTGTCAGGATTATAAAAACTTGGGATGGTGTGGTAATTGTTTAAATAGAAGTTATGGTTGATACTTGAAGTAACTATGAATGAAAGAGATATGTCTGTCATTTTATGGCACAGCTGAGGCTGCTAAGTATGCATGGCAGGCTGTGTAATGACAAAAGGGCAATAAATATCAAAAGTTGTCATGATGGAATTGTTTCAGCTGGGAGTACGCAGAGAAACTCATAAGACTGACAGTAAAAGATAATGTTAGTCAATGGAAAGGCTGATATTTTTATTAAATGGGTACAAATATCATTACTTTTAAGAGGCTGAACATTCCTTGGCTACTGATAAGTCTTTGTATTTTGTTAGATGGCAAAATATGATGGAGTGAAAACAGACTTGTAAAGACTAGTAAATGTAGAAAGCGTATGTATAAGGCCATAAATAGAAAAAAGCTGCCAGCTTGCTGGAAAGAATATTTTCTTTCTAATTACAGAGATAATTGCATTATGTTGGCAGTGAGAAAGAGTTCATCATTCTGTATTTTTAACTCTTTACCACACAATCCAGACTTTTAATGACCCTGAGAAAAAAAGCCTTCTGAAAACATTGTGGGAAAAAGAGAAAATGCTGGTCACCAGCATTTTCTCCTTTTCCCACAATGTTTTCTACCTGTCTCATGCCAAATTTCAATTTTTTAGTGACATTTATTTTGTCGTCTGCAAATGCTTTCAATTTGGACCAGTCTAAAATTTTGTTGTTTGATAATGAGTGAAAACTGACTGGTTGAAAGCTCAGTGATGATGATATAGGCTTTGCATTCTGGCAGCTCTGGATTTGATTCTTACTAAAGGCATTTTGTTTTTGTGGGAGTGTCATTGGGCAAGACATGCTAAAACCCTGGCATAGAATATGTGGAATTTTGGACACAGACGAATAAGTGATCTGCTGCCATAATTAAATAATGTTGAAAATGGTATAAATACTATTCAGTGATTAAAAATAAAGTAACACAGTGGCAATGCAGGAGAATATCTATTATTTATAGTAACAAATTATTGCTCCTCAAAAAATCAGTCTGTTAAGGAGAGTTCCCAAGTGTTAGCTTAACGAAAAGAAGTTTGGCTTCATCTATAGAATGAATTTCTTCAAAAAGACTGCATTACTCTAAGATGCCAAAGAGATTGGATAAAAGGCAAAAAAGATCTTCTGGGTAATTGATTTTAAGATCAGATATGTGAAGAGGCAATGCTGACTTAGCAAGTTCATAAACCTTTCATTCATTTACAAACTTAGGTGTGAAGAAAGAAAATATGGAAAATTCTCTTCAAAATAGCACAGATTTTAAATGTTTGATACAGAGCAGCTTGTAGGATTTTGGAGAAATTTGAGAATGTTCAATAAAAGAAAGAGTTCATGTCTTTATGTAAAATTGACACCTTGGCATGCGATACATCCAGAGGTTCAGTGCTTAATCTTCAATGGGAGGACTTGACTAATGGTGCTGGAGTCAGGACCTCAGTGCACTTATTACTGTAATACTTGTTAGACTTTTGAAACACTTAAGAGGGAATTAATGTTATAACTGCAAGAAGGCGCAAAAAGTAGCTTGAAACGAAATCAAGTAAACAACAGTTGTTTGACTTTGGTTTATTCTATGTAAAGAAAGTTTTACCATGAGTACTATGGAATGTGCAAAAACTACAGACAAAATGTTAAATATTTTGATTAAACGACAAAATATAAGATACTGATCAAGTTCAGTGGCCGGCATGACACCAGTCAAAGATCAAAGTCCATAGTACTTGGGTTTATATTTCATAATGTAGGATTTTATGCTACTACCAAAGAAAATTGAGATACTAGAGGCTAAAGACAATTGTAAATCATTTTCAACTAAATGGCAAAATATTAGACACTGTGACCAAGTTCAGTAGCTGACATGCCACCAATCAAAGATCAAGGTCCCTAAGTGTTTAGTTTCTAAAGAATCTGATCAAATTTTCTTTGAGTATTTTGAAAATGATACATATCTTTAGTAGCTTGTGCTAGTTTAGCAATTCTTTGTACCTCTTCTTGCCTAGCTCTAAGTTTTGGAGTTGAGGGTGCAAAGCACAAACGATCTTCATTCACTAAAATATTGGGGTTCCAATAGAAGTCTGATTTTTCATTTGCACTTCCAGCTGTTTTAGCCCTTGAAAGTGCAACAAAAAGTGCTCCTGGATTATTGGATTCAAATCTTTTCGATCCTGGGTCAATTACAATGTATTTGTTTGATTCACCATTACCAATGGTCATTCCTTGGCATCTATGAATGGTTGTACCCCAGCCTAGTCTTAGAGGTATCTGTTTTCTTTTACAGCAGTGACATAAACAGTCAATTTTACGATCTATTGGCACAATTGGGACAATTTTAGGGTATTGTGAAATGAAAGGTGGTCCAGAGTACTTAAAAAATTTAACCATTACAGCATCTGGAAGAGAATCTGTAGGCTTTTTACCATTAAGATATATGATATCCTCTACAATAACTGTAGATCCATTAAACAGTCCATGTTGCACATGAAGATTACATGTTAACATGACTTTTGCTTTTCTGCACAAATACAGTGTATGAATTAAACCACTGGCTTTTTCACTTGGTGCTGTATTTGCATGACTTCCTTCATTAACAGAGGTCAGCTTTGTAACTACATGATACTTATTTGAGTGCAAAAGTTGAGTTTTATTATGTTGCCATTCAGCTGCATGTGTAGGGAACACAAACAGTGCATGGGTATTTACATCTTCCATTGCTTCTACACCACATTTCTTTTTCATATTGTTCCATTGAAAAGACTGAAGCCACACTGCTTCTTCTTTTGAAAGGGTGTATGTTCTAAGAGAATTTAAAACATTCTTGAAATACTGCTGGTCATTGTTTTGTCTTACCATAGTTTGAAGATGAACCGCAGTGCTGAAAGATTTCCAGATACAGACACCATGCATGGCAGCAGGAATTTTACTATTACAACTATAGACAGGTGAATCACAAACAGGAGGTAATTGGACATCATCACCAAGAAATACAACAACTGGAAGGCCTCCCCAGTCTAATGACTCATTCTTTAAACCATATCTGCAGTGAAACTCCATCCAACCAAGAGTGTTACAACCAACCAAAGACCTTTCATCAACTATGATTGCTGAAACTCCTGCACAATTTTCTTGCAGCTGTTCTCCTACCTTTCCATCTGGTGCCTTCATGTCTTTGAGAGCTTTGAAAGATGTTGGAATTTTAAAGAATGAATGAATGGTAACTCAGATATTAGGTTTGCACTATTTTTGGTTGGACAGAGTACACGAACAGAGTGTTTTGAGTCAAAGAGATTGGTGATTGCATATACTAATGATTTAATAAAGTAAGATTTTCCAGAGCCTGCAGTTCCAGATACAATCATTCTTAAAGGTTGAAAAGGTTCAAGATTTTTATATTTGAGCAGGGTTTCAAGGACAATATTAAATGCAAATTTTTGATCAATGTTCAGACTGTGAAGGTTAACTCTTTCTAAAGGAATATCCTTGTCATTCTGTGAATTTTCAAGGTTTTCCAAAAAGTGTATGCCATAATCATCCGGGTACTGTATTGTTGTTTCAGACCAGTCATATGTCGGACCACCATCATCATACTGAAAATCATCTTCATCATTTACTATATCCACATTTGGCCTCAGAAGTTGGACCCAGTCTGGTTGTTCTATTTCCTCCTCATTGTCGGATTGTGTCTCAGTGGTTTGTTGTTTTGATTGATTTTCCTTTACTCTCTGAACATCAGCTTTTACAAAGTTTGGACAGTCTGTAGTTTCTAGAAAACTGTTGAAAGCCTGCAGCCAAGTGGTATTTTTACTTTTTATGTCTGCTATACTTCTCCAGTTAGGCCAATGGAGAAGCATGACTGAGCGTGCATGGTCTTCGGACAGAGGCCATGTTGCTCGAACTGAGCCACCAGACACTACAGGAACACGGCCCTGCCTGCAAATATACTGATACCAAGAAGTCTGATCTCCATTAGGACGAGTAAGATACTTGTCCAATGGGGTGCACTTTGTCAATGTTTTACCAGTTTTTTCAAGAACACGAGATCCTGTCAAACTTACTGTAAGAAACTGGTGGCTACAGTGAAACAGTGGAAGTCCTAGAAGTTCATAAGATGATTCAGTGTTTGAAATATCTCTTTTTACCGTGTTCATTAGCAATTTTGTACAAATGGTTTTACCACTTGACCCAGTATTTTCATCGCATGACTGTGCCATTATATTGAATAAGTCCACCAATTCACCATTTGATTGATTGCCCTTACAGGCATATCCAGTGACATATTTTTCTGTTGCAAGAATGTCACTGACTGAGGGGTTATCAGGGCTACTTTTCAAAAGAATGATTGATATGTCCCCATTTGCTCTCCACCCTTGTGTGTGTATTTGAGAGTGTTGAACCATCATAGGATGGTCTCTCTCCATTTCAAGTCTAAGACATCCATTTTTATCATTGACAATGGCTGGCTCATTTCTTATAACTTTACCTGGTTTGTTTTCTGAGCCAAATTCCATTCTGCATGACCTGAATTTCTGACCACGCTTTTGTTCAAGACAATAATCAGAACATCTGTGTATATTGATTTTGTTTGTTAGCAAAATATGGTCTTCAAGACGTGTGTCCTGACTTTCGCTAACATCAAGAAGCAATTTGATAAGGGGATTTTTTTCTTCTGAGGGTGCGGGTGCACTGCCTTCGGGTGGTGGGCACATATTTGTTCTGGGATTGTTTTCTTCATCTTTTCCAGAAGGGTGACTAGCTGTCATTGAAAAGTGTTTCTTTGCCCAGTTAGAAAGCTGAGCTGCTGTTTCATTTCTGGCTAAATCTTTTTCTAGAGCTTCATGAAGAAGAGTATGAGGTTCACGGTCTGACCTCCAGCACAAACCATGCCAGTGAATCATTCCTCTGGATTTTGCGGATTCGTACCGATACCAGTAAGTGTCAACAAGAAATGCCCTTTTCATGACATTGTCAAAGTATGACCTAGTTCTCAGATTGAAGTACTCTGATACAATGTGAGAGTTTTCTTGCAAAACAGGGAAAAGGTTACTTCTGTTATCAAGATCAACAGAGTTTTGGCCTGATTTTTGCATATATAGAATAAGTAAACGTTTTAATGGCTTGAAATGAAATTCAGCACAACTGCCTGTTGTGAAAATTGAGGGAAGACCTTTGCCTTCATTAATCTGGTACTGGATTAATGCTTTAAGTTCTCGAGACTTTTGAGACCAATACTGGGATGTGCCCCTTAAACATGCCCCAAAGTAGAGTATCTTTTGTGCAATACTGTAATCACCTTTCTGAATCCTTTGTTTAAGGTCATCAAGAGACATGTGTTCTTCACCTATTTGTTGTTTCATGATGTATGTACTTTGTTCTAGTGTTCTTTTTCTCATTATCATATTGTGCACAATAAATTTGAAATATTTGTGCCGAGCAAATCTCCCATCCTTGTACCACATAAGGTGCTCAGCCCAGTCAGACATGGAAGTGCATGTCCTAGCACGGTTGATGTGAAAGTCACCAGTTGCATGTGGAAAAAGACAAGGAAATGAAAGTGTGAAAAAATATTGTGTCGTAAATTCTGACATAGGCGTTTCAGTTTGAGACGGCCAAGAAATGATAACTCTTTTAGAATTTTTGTTCTCTGAAACTAAGTTTTTTTTACAGTATTTTGTACTTGTTGCTTTAAATCCAGAGATTGCTCAGAAAGAGTTACAGTAGATGAAGTCTCCCCAGAGATGTCGTCACAGTTAACTTGCTGTGGTGCAGGACCAAGATCATTTTTGCTTGATCCTGGTATATTGTCAGCAATTAATGTTTCAAGTTGGATTTCTCCATTTTCTGGAAGGAGATGCAACCTTTCCTCACTTATCATAATATCATTGTATACCTCATTGTTCTTTTTTAACCACAGAAGTGCTTGTTGAATGTTAGCCCTCCTCACATTGAAATCTTTTGTAGTGTTATTAACTCCTGTTTTCCTGACGTGTAAGATAGAAATTTCTTTAGCAAGTTTAGGAAGAATGCATGCAGGCTCATTAACTTCTTGTGGAAATGTCACACAGTGGCCTTTTGCAGATATTCCTCCATGTTTTAGCATATGTATGTGCATAACTGGGGCTAGATGACTTATCAGCTGTTGTTCAACAATGGATAAATCTTACAGTTCTTTTGGCACAAGTCCTGGGTCCATATTATTTTCAGAGGAAAACATTTTTACATTATTTCTGTCACTAAAGCATTTATTGCAAACATTTTCAGATTTTAATTTCATTTTTAGTCTGCACTCATTACAAATTTTACAGCTCTTGAAAGTATATGACATTTGCTCCAATTCAAATGCACGTATACTGTCCATGGCAATGTTAAATTGACCATTATCTTGCAATGGTGGGGGTGAAGAAGATTTGAGGCCATTACTCCAAATTTTTCCTGTGTTTTTATGATTGCATTTTTTATTTTTGTTACTTGTGTTATTCCTAGTTTTTCATCATGTTTTGATAATTTCTGCAAGTCCAAACCTAATTGTCTGCACTCTTTGTACAGATTCACTTGAAATTCTTTTGAAAGACTTACCTTTTCTGGTATTATAGTGTTTTGTGTCACAGACTGAGCTGATAAGTGGGAAGTGCATGTAGTTTCTTTATCAGATGCCTTGTTTTTAGATATACATGTAGGTGTTTCTTTGCTTGTGCTTTTGTTAATTTTCTTTTGAGGTAGGCATGTGGGATGTCTGATTCCATACTTAATCTTTGCTTGCTCATTTTGCAAAGTCTCTGATTTAGGAAGAGGAGGCTCAAAATCTTCACATGTAAGAACAGTGAAATGGTTATTCCAAAGCCTTAACCTAATTGTTTGACTACTTTTGGTGGGTGAAAAGTATTTAGATAGGTGGAAACGTACTTCTCTCTTTAAATTTTTGTTAAATGCAAATCCTTTTAAACCACACATCAATATTGGTACAAAGGAGTTTACAAGCTACTTTTATTTCACACTCAGTTGCCCATCCATCACGATTAAGCATATGATCCTGGTGGTGCTCAGCACTGCTTTCATGTAAGTCGTGAAGCAAAGCAGCTGAATCTTTATAAAATTTCCAGTTGTTCAAGATGTGTGAGCAAATAACTTTCCTGTAGTAATTACTGTAGTCAAAATTCCCATGAAAACTCGTACTTAAGCAGAGAAAAAAACAATTTCCATCTCCTGGGACTGACAAACATGTATACAAAGAACCATCTATGGTTTCTGTGGAAAAGCAGGCATTGTGTCTGGAAAGACTGTTGAAGTCATATAATTTTTTTATGTCTTGGTTTGATGTGGAGCCAACTAAACTCTCTATCTCTTGACATTTGTACTCCAAAGTTTTGTTTGTTTTTCGAGAGGGTGCAGATCTGCTGTAAGTATGATCATCAAGACAAAAATGTTTATTAATTCAATTAGAATCTACAAAACTATTGGAAATTTTCCTTTTCTTACTTGTGTAGTTGTGCTCAGACAGTATATAATCAAAACTGAAATTAGGATTTTTTTTGGACATTTTATGATAGATCTAGATCTACTTGATCTATGTTGTTTACATTGAAATCAGGAAGAAAACACTGAAAAAGTAAAAAAAAGAAATAGATGTATACAAAATCACCTAAACTTGTGTGTTTTTATAGAAACTGTCAAAAAAAAATAATAAAACATGAAGAAATGATCAAACAAGTATATTTTATTTGATAGAAAATGGGTCTGTCTGAAGTTTAAGCATAAATTCAATTCTGATTTGAATGTATAGTCACTTCCGGTATTATCGTGGGTTCTTCAACATCGTGGTATTTACAATTTCCGAAAGTGAGGCTGAAATGCGCCTCCTTGAGGATGTCCTCACGCGAGCATTTGTAGGTCAGATACAGTTAACACACTTTGCAAACTGACTTCGGCAAATTTTCTGAAAATGGTAGGTAAAATCGAGTTTTCATCTGAATAGTAAGAAAACTTGGCTCTTTGCAAAATCACTCTATCCCCTAGATGAAGTTGATGATCTTATCAGTGTAACAAAGTCAGTACCATTATAACAGTTCTGTAAAATTTATTCTCCTGTCACTGAAGTTTATCAAACGGGAAAGTAAATTTCAGATGACTGCTAAATGATGACGTCACCGCTTTCCAAATATGGGAACGAAAATAAAAGGCCATGACAAAATTTTTGACATGCTAATTATAAAAATCTTCTTCTCAAAGCACTACATTTTTTTAATTGAGTTCCCTGATCTATTGAAATGAAAGAACACTCTAGAAAATATATATTCACTTTTTTTATCCACAAAAGAGGTCCAAAATGGGGTATTTGATGCTATTTTAATCAAAGATCTGTAGACATCGTTTTTTCCTCCATTTTTACAGGTGCTAAAAGTAAAACCTCGCTTACAAAATGACAGGTAGAATTTATTTATATATGTTGCTCAAAATTCTTGATAAAATCATCTCAACACTTTGAAAATAACTTGATTTTCATTTGCCAAAGTTTTGAACACAAATAGCGTGAGCATGTAAATCTTCCAGGGTCTCATCTCAATGCCACGATAATACCGGAAGTAAGCCTTTTTAAAAGTTGGTCAATGCTGTCCCCTGCTTTGCCTTGATTTAGAATCCTTAACTGACAAACGGAAAATCAGTTATCGTAGAAATATACATGAGGTATCATCGCATGATTTTTGCAACAGAAAAATAGCAGACAAGACAATAATTTTTCTACACACAGTGGAACGTTTTAGTACCACGATAATAGGGAATTCAGTCCTAAATAAAAAAGATCGACGGCGTGCAATGAATCCAGTCTAAAAAATTAAAAAGCCAATAAAAACAGGTGGATTGGTACTTTGTAAGCATAAAAAAGCTTGTTCAATTAAAATATGTAGGTTTTCACAGATGCACGACCTTACGGCTTTATTTTCATAGAATTTTACTGCAGTACGGTTCCAAACCTTGACGAAAACAATAACAAAAAGTTGACAACTGCAGACGAAAACAAAAACACACGTGACCATCATGTAACCAGCAAAATTGTTTGTCTGATCTTTTTTTTTTTTTTTTTTTATAATTCAATCTTTTCTGGAAATGGCATTCTAAAATCTCTGTTGGGAAATAATTAAGGTCTCGAAAAACATTTACTTAGACCTACCTTGACGGCAACTTTAGGGAGTCCGATTTTTTTCTCGAGACTATTTTTCCTTAATTAGTCTTAGGGTTCCACGGTTATGGGAAATCCCGGTCATTACGTCAGAGCATTTTGAGTAAAATCCTTTCTCTCCGTTGTGATACTTATCGTGTTCATGCGGCTCCATTTCTAAATAACTGACGGTCCGTTTATTTATTGCACTCTCTTTATTTTAAAAAGTGGCCCAGGCCACGAATAACATAAATAGATCAAGCTAGTGAAGTTCGACTATCAAACGGCAGAAACAGGTCCTCGCAGACAACCAAGGTCGAATTACAAAATACGTGTAAGCAAGTCTGACGTAGTACACAATGTCATACGTCATTGACTTTGTTGCACTCTTTTTTTTTCCCAAGAAAGAAATAAAAGATCATTGAGCTAAGCAAAAGATGTATCGTGTTATGAAACTTTCAAAACTATTACGATATTATCTACATGCTTTTAGGTGAGTTTTTGTAAAATTAGTCGGAATGGGCGAATTTTTGGTTGTGAGAACCGCGAAATGTAGCGTCCCGGAAGTTCAGATTGGGATACAGTCCAACTTTTTTTACATAGGAGAAAATTCAAAATGGCGGAAAAAAAAGTCCTTCAGGGTTGAGAATGACGTCATACGTGTAACCTATTGACGGTCTTCAGACCGCGCCTTCGGCGCGGTCTTTCGCCCGTATAATTGCAAAAAAACCTATCTAGTTGCATTTATTAGTGTTCTACAAGAAATTTTGATATACGGCATATTAAAACTAAATACCCCCCCCCTCAACATTTAATACAAAACAACCTTTCCCCCAGAAGCCCGGTGAAAACAGTGTGGGGATAGGAGAAAATATTGGTAACCATTTCTGCCTTTTGAGGAAACAAAATTGGTTTAACTTGTATTCTATCAACATTGCTAATCGTTACAGCTCACTGAACTTGAACAGATTGAAATTCAATAAAATATTCATAATTTCTAATCGATTTTAGACTTGACAATATACCCAGGACAATGCGTTAGTTTTAGAATTGTACACGACAGCTGAGGCGATTGATTTAAAGATAAATATAAATCACCATTTTGTTACAAACTAGGTAACTTTTTCTTTCTTTTTCTCTTAAACAATTTTGAATGAAAATGAGCCATGCTCTGTGAAAAGGGGGCTTAATACATTTGCGAAAAGTATCGACTCAGGCCAGCCTGCGCAGTCCGCGCAGGCTGACCTGGGCCGAAACTTTTCGCTATTGGTCAATTTTCTGTGTGTCAGAAGACCAGTCTACCTCATGATACAGTCGGTTGTTAGATATTAGATAAAATAGACTTTATGGATTCATAATTGTATGATGAGTTGCTTGGTATAATGCATCACGGAGACGCAATAAGCCCCCTTTTGCCAGAGCACGGCTCAAATGTTTCTTACATTTGTAATTTTTTTTATAGATCTAGGTCAGGACTTCAGTAACTACGCATTTACCAGACCACAAAAATTTGGACGTGTCCAAATTGCAGGCATTTTTACGACATATCAGATATGACCCAGAGAATGATGTTTTTACCCGTATTCCCGATTCATTCTTATCAAAATTTTCTAATTCTAGAGTTAGAAAATAACGCAATTTATTATTGGCTAAACCGTTTGGTTTAGCCAATGAAAAATTGTGTTACTTATGAATTGAGAAAACTCTTGTGAATTAGACCTAAAAAGCTTTAAAAATGCAAATACGGGCCCAGGGTATACATCAACGAACATGTTAGTCTACAAAGTTTTCGTCTGGTTGCAGAAGATGTCGCTCCAGTTCGTGAAGATCGGACTGCTGGTTTCCCTCGTGGCCCTACTGGCCGACATACTGGCCATTGCTTTACCATGGTGGAGCTACAAGGAGGAGGAAAAGTTTGGCGAGCTGTGGAAGACCAACGCTGGTCTCTGGGAGGAGTGTGCCCGCATCACAGATATTTTTGGAGAAACAAAATATAATTGTTTTAAAATTCAGGAACCCTCAGGTACGGATTTGTTGGTTTCGTTAATATTTAACGCCATTTTCAATCATGCTTCCATTACGTCAGGGCGACAAGTGTACTTTTGAAGTTATGGTATCGTCGAAAACACTTTCAGCGGTCAAAGAAATGTTAAATCAAGTGATTTAAAAATATTCGAACCAAGACAACGATAGCTATTCGCCTAAAATGCCGGTTGAAAAGACGCGGCCCAGTCTTAGGGATGGGCATGATATTGGAGCATTTTGTCACAGTAACTAGGATTCCGCTTGAAACAAGAGTCCACAGACCGCTAGATAATTGATATGGATATTCTAAATGTGTGAATGATTCAAGGCGATGCTATTTTTAGACCAGACTGTCTACATGAATTGGCTCAAAATCTGGATAATTTGTCAAGGATTAAAGTTTCTTGTCGTGGAAAAAAAAAATCTCGCCCCCAAAAAATTGTTATCTTTGGTAGACCATGATTGTCAAAGGGAAAGAAACAGTTGACGATGTATAAAGATTACATTTTTTCCTAGTTTTGTTTAACCCTTACCCAAACAATCACCACTTTTAACGCCCCTGAAAAAAGAAGCCTTTTGAAAACATTGTGAAAACATTGTGGGAAAAGGAGAAAATGCTGGCTGCCAGCATTTTCTCCTTTTCCCACAATGTTTGTTACCCTTCTCAAAACAAATTTCAATTTTTCAGTCACATTTATTTTGTCGTCTGCCGATGCTCTTAACTTGGACTAGTCTAAAATTTTGCCTTTCGGTAAAGAGTTAATTTTCCTGGAACGGATGAAACCATGACCAGGAAGTGCATGAATTACTGAACTGCCGTAATGATCTCATTGACAAACTGGGGTCTGCGCATATAAAAAACACAATCATTTTTCCACACAGAAACAATCAATCTAGCCAGGAACACATGTCTGTTTGGAATGTTGCTCATTCTGGGTGGTATGCTAATCACGTGCACCGGAAGATGGATCCTAGTCGAGCTTCAACTTGTACCCCTGGTTGGAGCTTTAACTACAAGTTTTGCTGGTACGATTTATTATTTTCTCCTTTTTGAAAACATGATTGGAAGTATTGGGACCTATATTCACCAACCTGTCTTACTCAAGGATTCATGGTACTGAAAAGCGGAAATGTACGGCAGTACTTAGCAATAACACGCAAGAATGAAAATAAGGTCTACATCTCATAATTGCATGTACTGTAATTGAGGAGTGCTCTGGCAAAAGTGGGATTTAATGCATCTTCGTGATGCATTATACCAGGCAAGTCATCACAATTTATGGATCAACCGACGTAATCACGAGGTAGACTGGTCCTTAGACATGCAGAAAATCGGCCCATATCAGCCTTCGTGACCTGCGAAACCTGAAATGGGTAGATACATTTTTTGAATGCATTAAACCCTATTTTCACAGAGAAATGCTGATATGTATATGAACTTACTTGATGCAACAATCAGGGGCAAGGATAATCACGGTTGGCTAAAACAGCAGGCCAACAGCAGTTTTATTGCTTATTAGCAATTAACACTTTCAGCCTCATATGCGAAAAAAGGGCTCAGCGTACGACATAGATCATGCTTCAGACTGCATAGAACCTCCTTCCGTCCCTCCCGCCGGCCTCTTTCTCTCCCTCCCTTCCTCCCTCCCTCTTTTTCCTTCCTTCATTCCTTCGTTCGTCCGTTCGTTCCTTCCTTCCTTCCTTCCCTTTCCTTCCCTTCCCTTCCCCACCCTTCCCCTTCCCCTTCCCCTTCCCTTCCTTCCTCCCTTCCTTCCTTCCTTCCTATTTCTACATGCTCTCTGTTTTCCAGGTTTTCTGATATGGCTCGGTATACTTCTCTATAGCGACGACTATGTGAAAACAGCAGGAAACGAGCCATGGGACGTTCACGCGGGATGGTGGATCGGTCTTGCCTCGTCATTGCTGTGTTATATTACGGGTATCCTATATCTTTGGGACAAAAGAAAGGAAAGTCAGATCGATCAACCCGAAACCCAACAAAGCCCATCGGATCAAAACCAGCCTTCCTCATCCATTTATTACAGAACAGATAGCTGGGCTTCAGGATATTCTGCTGGGCCTCAACATCGTCTGTCTTCGAGGGCTTCCCTAGACAGACAGAGTTTGGATACCCCGATACAGTCTATCTCAAGGCTGGAAGTCAAAACCAGCAGATATTATTGACAGCAAGTGAGCAAAAATGTGTTAAAGAGTCACTTTCCATTTTATGATAATGACCCATGCTCTGTGAAAAGGGTGCTTAATGAATCTGCAAAAAGTATCGACCCAGGTCAACCTGCGCAGTCCGCGCAGTCTGACCTGGGTCGAAACATTTTGCTATCGGTCGATTTTATGCATGTCAAAGGACCAGTCTACCTCATAGTTCAGTAAATGGTTAGACAAAATGGATTACATAGATCCCTAATTGTGCGATGGCTTGCTCGGTGTAAGGCATCACGGATATAGATGTATTAAGCTCCCTTTACCCAGAACATGGCCCATATGCTTTTCTACAAAAAGTAGGGGAGATCATCGGCCAAATTCAAATTGTGCAAAAAGTATTTGAAGAACCATTTAAATCGGTCACCTTTTGATAAGTAAACAAAATGCATCAAAATTAATAATCTGTTGATCCCATCTAAACCATGTTCCGGTAAAAAGGTGTTTAATGCATCTACATCTACGTCATGCCTCATACTAAGCAATTCATCACATATTTATGAATCTTTAAATTCCAGTTTGTCAAACAACCAGCTGAATTGTGAGGTAGAATCGTCCTCGGACATGTAAAAATTTTACTCGAAACAAAAAACATTTTTGACACAGGACAGACTGTGCGGACCGCGCAGGCTGACCCTGGTCGCTACTTTTTTGGCAGATGCATTAAACCTCCTTTTCGAAAAGCATGGTACATTTATAATATCACGAAGTCTGATCACAGTACATTAAGATTAACGTCAGCTTCTTATTTTTCAAAGAGTTGGCCATTCTAACTAGCATATTTATTCTAATTCTAAATTCAGAAAGTAATACAATTTCTAAATTAGCCGATCAACAATTCCGTTAGTTTGAATGTAGAAAGTTCCTGAGATTTAGTTTAAGATAGCAATTGAGCCATGCTCGGTAAAAAGGAGGTTTAATGCATTCAGAAAAAAGTATCGACCCAGGTCAGCCTACGGAGTCTGTAAAGACAGACTTAGGTCTAAAATATTTGCTATTGGTCACTTTTCTGCATGTCAAAGGGCGGCCCACCACACGATTCAGTCGAATGTTAAATAAAATGGATTTGTTGATCCGTGATTATGTGACACTTGGCCGTTTAAATGTATCGCAAAGATGCATTAAACTTCCTTTTACCGGAACGCCATTCGATTTGGAATAGTTAGAGAATACGGGCCCCGGCAGTTTGCAGCAAGTCCGGCTCCAAGTTCAGCTAGTAGGCTTGCTGTCAGCAAAGGGCGACAACGGGTATACCTTCCCATAAACATGTAAGCACGGGCATCGTTGGTTCCATTGTAAAAGAATACAATAGAAATGTGCCCAATTTATTGTTCGGTCGGTCCCTGTGTTAGTCGCTGGCAGAGAAATTAATTTCAAAACAAGGTTAAAACCTGTCAGGTCACTCTATCCTTTGTTTACTTTCTGCCTGATCTTAAAATTCATTTTTCTGGAGCGAACACTTGGACTAACCACACAATAACAGATTGTCATCTTCACAATATTTTCCATACTTTTAAATGGTATGATTTAAATGCATTTTAATACGTGCCTTGATTTTTTGGCCACTATTGGGCCTTTGATAACAACAAATACGAAAGCTGAATTGCTGTGGAACGGGAAACAAAAACTCTATTCAAACAGATATTTACAACGATTTAAAATCTAAAATCTCAAAAAAAAAAATTAAGTCTTTACTTTCTCCCTAGATCCATGCAAGTAACCTGTTTATGTTGTTCATAACTTTAATTATGAAATACTATGTTGTCAAACCATGACTAAAAGGATAAGATTTCATGTAATACGTATTCTAAATAATGATTAGAAAAACAGGAACATAATTTTTTGTACCGTCCTCTTTTTGCTGTATCCTGCTTGAAACTTTGGACTTTTGATATCTTGGACTTTTTTTATTGATTTGTGTTTTACTCTCCTTGCAAAATCATTTCAGTCGTGCTGATAGCTCACTTTTTTTTTTTTTATCTATTTTCCTAGGTTTTACAAGTATGCCATGCTTGGGATGTGCCTTGCTTTGCTCATAGACACTCCCATATAAGTAAAACATTATCTTGGGTGAGGATCAAACGCAAGAACTTATGATTGCTAATTCGTCACCTTAAGCACTGAGCCGACCAAGAAAACTAAAAACTCTTTGGAGGGTGCGATTTTGACGAAGATCCTACAAATGTTTACAAAACCTTTAGGTTGAACACTGATCTGTGTGATTTTGTTTACCCCTGGTAGTAAAGAGATCAAAATGTTTCGATGAACTGTTTGTTTTGATAATTTAAAGGACGCAACAAAATCACACAGATATTTCCGTCAGTCCATTTGTCAGTCTGTTTTTCTGGCCATATATTATACCCTGAAACAGATCCAGTGATCACTTGAGGGGGTGGGGGAATGGTGGCTGATGTGGGTCTGGAATATGATACGTCTGGCTAACAGGGCAGTGCTGTACAAACCTGAAGACAACGAAGCAGAAATAACGATCTTTTAAATTATCAAAACAAACATGGAAACATTTTCATCTCTTTATTTCCAAGGGTAAACAAAATTAGACAAAAAAATTATTGTAAACGTTTGTTGGATCTGGGTCAGAATGGCACCCCCAAAGAGTTTTGAGCAAACAGTGGATAGCGCTGCTCACCTCTAGGCTTTGCCTATCGTCATTTTTCGATAGAAATGTAATTTGCTTATAGAATAAGTAAATAAGTATACAATTATATCTTTGTATACTACAACTTACAGATTTAACAATGGTCACTGTCAGCCATCTTGGAGTTTGTCGGGCATATTGGATCAAGATTGTTCTTAAAAAGCGACAAAAATGGAAATGGACATATCCATTATTTCATTTAACAGTGTCATTGTTCTCTTCCTTGTGTAAATGTGAAAATGACCATGCAAAGTTTATACTACTGATAGTATGAACGCATACATGAAATGCAAATTTCAGCACATGAGTTATTGCCCCTGTCAAAAAATCTGCACCACTTCCCATCTTGTCAATAACCTTAAATCAAAGCTAGAGGGTCTATAGTGTAAAATATATCACCATAATTTATGTAGGTGACCGGTTAAATAAACTTTTATTTAACCCTCTTTTTCAGCATGGGCTCCTTGATGTCTAAGAGCTGGGCCCTGGAATTGGAAAATCTTTTTAACCGGTCACCTATATAAATTTGATGTATACACCTGTTTGAAGTTCATGTATAAACTAAAATATTTTGAACAGTTGACAAGATGGAAGGTGGTGCATATTTTTTTACAGGTTATTTTTCATTTCCTACTTAAACACATTACGTAATATATGCGTTTTGCTGTTTTTCGACTTATTTGCAGAAATCAAATATTGTTTTATGAAAAATAAGGTTTTAGAACCTTTTGTTACTTTTACAGAATATACTTATTATCTAAGTTAAGGCTTAATTTGATAAAAATATGTCGCATGCAGTGCTAAAGACCTTAACTCGTACCCCACCCACAAAAAAAAATGCATTGTGATTTTCATACTGCACCAACACCTACGATGATTCCATATTCTCACCTTTTTACCATTATTTGATGCATGACTGTATTATCAGTTCATATAAAATTATAAGTACATGTATTTTATTTGCTGCTTTATAAATAAAATGGCTCGTATTTTAACCACATATGACCCAGTTAACTATGAAATGTATAGCTGATTCAAAGATAGCACTTGCATTGCTTTCCTATTATGTAGGTTACCTACTAGCAGGTAATTTGGAATTTTGTAGCGTATGTGAACGGGGTTGAATGTGCCTCGGGTTAGTAATGCCACGACAAAGTTTGATGTCCTCTAGTCATCAAACTTGTCACTTATTACTGTGCACATCTTTCCGGCCATTTCGAAAAATCCAAAATCCATAAACTCACGCTGCTGTGAAGCCAAATGTAAAATTTTACTGTAAGAAAGTCCAATTTTAACGATGGATAGTAACTTTTGGCAAACTGCATTGCCGTGTACATCTACATGTCAGAACTTTGATTTTGATAAGTAATCATTCATTAGAGCGCTAAGCATAAACTCTTTACCTATTGCAGAGAGTGAAAAGTTAGAACAGACTTTAGTGAATGTGTAGCCTGATCACTGACCCGCACTGTTGACTTATTGTGAGTGATTGGTGTTTTACGTTGCTTTCTATTATTTCAGTCTTATCATGGCGACAGTTCTCTTATTCATGTATGTCCTTTGGTTTCACCAGTATCAAGCTATGGCTCATTAGTGTCTCAACCAAGGACACTTCCGCGAAAAACTCACTTCCTCAGGTGAGGATAGAACCAGAGGCCTCCAGGTTATGGGTCATACACTCTACCACTGAGCCACGCAGGACCCCTTCGCTTAATCGTAACTCTTCTAGCCAAACAACCCTGAAATTGCAATAGTTTGCCTGATTTCCCTAACTGAAGAGGTCTAGTTCAGGGGAATTGCTTTTATAATGCAGTATGATTTCTGTTCGAAATAAATTTGTGTTCTTTGAAAAAAAAATGTGTGTGTGAAGAAATATATCAAAAAGTTGCTTCTGTTTAAGTGTTGTTCAGTTCTTTAAATAAAAGAAAACATCTTAACCTACATACAGAGATTAAAGTGGATAAAAATGGCTGACACTTACAGTCTCTGAAATAGAAAGTTGAAGAGAAGGATGTGGGGAAAAAAGGGGAGTTGAGGGAACGAATTCAAACATTCGAATTCACCCCAGTAGTCTGTCAGTACAATTTTTTGTTAATCTCTGTTTCTCTGGAACTACTCAGAGTCTGAATTTGAAACTTCAAACTCGTCGTTTTGGTCCCAAAAGGGTATAAAACACCAAAGTCCAGTAACTCTTTAATGCAAAGTGCATAATGCAAAAACTAAGCCATTTTTAAGATTCAAACTTTTGACATGATATCCAGATATTTGAACATTCGTTACCATTCCCAAGAACGAATTAAAATCAGTGACAGGAAGTAGTTGCGTTGCTTTCAGAGTCAAAAGGAATTAAAATGGGTCAAATGAAATTGATTGGATAGAAAGAATAAGAAAACTGGTGAGGGCAAAGTGAGAAAGAGACACGTGAGGAAGGGAGACAAAATTACTTTTTCATGGCACAACCATCCCCATTCACTGGCATAACCTTCCTCAAACACAAGGTTCCTTGTGCCACTATCTAGAGTGTGTAACTTTCATTGTCAAATTCTGGTTGTAAAATGCACATAAAATTATTTTATCATTTCTAAAATGTGCGTAAATGATTAGATCGAAAGTATGTTTGTAAGATACAATCATATATGAACTTTGCTCTGTGACAAAATACATGCAAGTTGAACGCATCTGCACAAATGATCGACCTAGGTCAGCCTGCGCAGGCTGACGTGGGTCGAAAAGTTTTGTTTTTGGTAATTTTTCTGTATGTCCAAGGACCATTCTGCCTCGTCGTTCAGCCGGTTGTTAGACAAAATGGATTTTGTATGACTTGCTTGGTATAACGCATCACGGATTGCATTAATCCTCCTTTTGTCAGAGCATGGATCTTGTTGATCAACCGATTGATCGTGGTTTCAACTTGAACTTGCATTATACTTTTATCATTTAGAGTTCAAAGTGCATATCAGAGCTACAGTTGTAAATAGTCAGTTACTGTCAAATGTATCAATCATGTTGTTATTACATTTTTTTTTTTTTTAATTAATCTACAGATATTCCGGCTCTGATAGATAGATATGGATTAAAATTCAATGACGGGAAACAAACCTGTATCAACACAGTGCTAGATGTAGTCTTAAATGTGGTTTAATGACATAATCGACTTTCAGCTTTGTTTCTTATCTGATTAATCAAAATGTTACGTTTTAATGTTCATCCGCCAGTTATGAAAAAAAAGTTCAGCCACTTTCCCGGTACATGTTTTTACATGGCATCTCGATCGACCTTCCGTCACTAGCGAGATAGATTTTCCCCCGCAGCTCGAATCAAATACATCCAAACTAAAGTTATTACAGCATACTACTTCGTATGTATCATACAAAAACACTTGTTTCATGTAGAATTCAAAATACATATGTAAGCCACCGTTGTAAATGATTGTTAATCATTGTCAAATATCGGATGTGCAGTTATTGCTTAAACCATCTGGAATTTCTATTAAACTTACATTTTATTAGTGGCACATCTAGTATGAGGCGCATATACATGTATAAGCGACAGTTTTTAACCATTGTCGTTTGTTGTTATCATTTTTATTTCAAGTGTGTGTGTGAAGCACTACAAGGCCGGAGGCATGCTTACGTGACTCCATAGATCAGGATGTTTACAATGAGAGCCTGGTAGCTACTCAAAGTAAATTATAAAAAGACAAGTCTAAAATGTATTTGCCATCTAAATGTGGTCATTTCTTGAAAAAGTGAGTGTAACATAACTATTTCTTTGGGAACTAATTAGTGTCAGTGCCCTTATCAAGAAACTATGTACGATTGATAACAGCCTCTTTTTTTTTTCTCTGATTTTTTCGAGGATAGAACTTTGAGTTTTGTGTGGAATTGCAAAAACGTTCATAGCTCATGATGCGTCTTTCTCTGCCTTAGTGTAAAGGCAATTGGACATCCTTTTATAGAGAAGGCTCAGCAAAACTCCCACTTTATCAGCAAAAAAAAAAGCAGCAGAGGGTCGAACACAGTGTTGTTCACTCAATTTTCAATGTACCAAAAAGTAACCGGTGTGACACCTTTTAAAAAAAATAAGCTACCAGTCTGAGTTAATCAAGGGTAAGTCTGTGGAAAAAAAAAACAGTTACAGGTAAAATTAGGCTAAGGCAATGGGACCGCCGATTTTTTTTTAATGAGGATTGCTTTAAGTGAAAAATTTACCCTCTTTTCTATTTTTTAATTGTTATTTCTTACTCAACCAATCAAAACTGGCCACGTGACGACTACTCCGTTTTTTGACACACATCTGACGAGTGGTAGCGAAAGGGGGTGCGAGGACACAAAAAGCCTTTTACTGTGGAAAGACGAGGTAAGTTTGTTATTTATTCGTTATCTTTATAGATGTTATTAGTGAAAGTTCACAGATTTACTAACATGGTTAATTGATAATGATTTTCTGTCCTCCTAGCATTGTCTGACTTGAGCGTATTGTCATGCTTTGGATTGTTTTCTTTCCCGCCCTCCGATTTTCTCATGAAATTTTGATTAATGTAGATCTAAAAGTTGTCGTAATTTTCTTTCCTTTCTTTTCTGCAATATGATTGCTTTTACAAAAAGTTCATTTTTGGTTATTATTCAGTGGAAAATTACGAAAAAAAAAAAACTTGAGTGAACAAGGCTCGTACAAAATTCCGTGCATTGACCCAGCTACGATGAATGTTCCATTTACCCAGGAACTGTGTGCTTCATGAATTCCAATTTGCAAAGTGACTCATTTAACCTTCCACCACACGGTAATATTTTAGACTGGTCCAAACTCAAAGCATTTGCAGACAGCAACTTAAATGTGGCGCAAATGATAGGATTTGTTTATGAAATATTAGAAAACAACATGGGAAATGGAGAAAATGCTGGTTACCTGCATCTTCTTTTTTAACCAAGATGTTTTCATAGGTCTAATTTCCCAGAGGCATTAAAACTGTCATTGTTTGATAAAAACTTTACTATTTATCATACAAGAAATTTTTGACTAGATCTAGACCAAATCGGGGGTGGTAAATTACATATAATCCCTGACCAAATTGAAAGCATTTGCACCTGACAAATGTATTTGAAATGATGATCTTTGTCTTTGATAGGGTAGAAAACATTGTGGGAAAAGGAGCATTACCTCCTTATCCCACATTGATTTCCAAAGCCTTTTCCCCCAGGATCGTTAAAACTTAGGATTGTGTAGCAAAGGATTAAGGTCATTGGAAACACTCTATAGATCTACCAAACAGTCTCTTGTTAAAGAAGCCCAAGAAAGAACACTTAACCCCTCACCACACTATCATGAGTTTAATGACTCTGAGGAAGAAGCCTTTTGAAAACACTGCTGGTAACCAGCACTTCTCCTTTTCCCGCAATGTTTTCTAACCCATCAAATAGAAAATCCAAACATTTGAGTCTCCTTAACCCTTTCCCAAACAAGCCCTGGTTTTCACGTGTCTGCATTACAAGTCTTTTGAAAACACTGTGGGAAAAGGAGAAATTGCTCGTAACGAGCAATTTCTCCTTTTCCCACTGTGTTTTCTACCCTTTGTGATAACTTTCTGCCATTTTCATCAAATTTAAAATTGTCGTCTGCAAACTCTTACAATTTGGACCAGTCCAAAATTTGTCGTCTGGGAAAGGGTTAATTTTGTCAACTGTGAAGGCATTCAGTTTGTTGTCTTGTAAAGAGTTAACTCTTTAAAACTCATTACCAAACGAAAAAATTTTAGACTTGTCAAAATTGAAAGCATTAGCAGACAATGATTTTGATGTGGCCTAAATGATGGCTTTGTCTTTTGATGGACAGAAGACATTGAGGGAAGAGGAGAAAATGCTGGTTATAAGCACTTTCTCCTTTTTCTTCAATGTTTTCTAAAGTCATATTTCTCAGTTGTTAAAAGTTGGGATTGTGTGGTAAAGGGTTAACTGATAAGGGAGAAGAAATAGATCTAACATATACCAAGTCTTTTCTCCTTTTCCCCAAGATGTATGAAAGACAAACCTGTTGGTTCTAGACATATTTAAGCCTTTGAGGGCTTTAAAAAGGAAAGAATTACCTTTTCAATAAAAAAAAAAGCCAAAATTTGCTGACAGCAATTTCAAGAGTGTTTTTCCAGAATACATGACAAAGTAGCACAAGGTGTGCATCCAAAATCAGACTGTACATCCTGTCTAGTCTGATCTTGATGTACATTGACTACAAAAGCATTATAATGTTGTACAAAATTCTCGATGAGTTGATAGATCTATGTTGTCAGCAAATGCCTTCAGTTGCCAAAGATTTTGTTGGCTTGTGAAGGGTTGACCCTTTACCTCATGGCAAAATTTTAGACTTGTCCAAATTGAAAGTATTTGCAGATTACACGATGAATGTGGCTCAAAAGTAGAAGTTTTCATTTGAAAGGGCAGGAAAACATTGAAACAGAAAATGTACTTCTATCCAATGCATCACATCTTTACTAAACAACAAGACTTTCAGACTAGTCAAAATTCAAAATCTTTGCAGGCAACTGATTACCAGCATTTTCTCTTTTCCCTCATTGGTTTCAGTTGCCTTATTTCATAGGGTCTTAAAACTTGGGATTGTGTGATAAAGGACTTAACTCCGTTTTCACAGAGCATGACTAATTTACGTTGTTTTTGTCTGTTTTTGTGTAGGATCCACAAACCTACAAGATGAACTAGACCACAAACCATGCTAGTTTCTATAGACCTGACGACACCAGTGGAAGTATTTTGGTCCGGGGAATAGTAAGAGGCTACAATAAACCAATACAAGGTAAAGTCATTATTTCCATAAACAACTAATAGGAGCTTTTGCAGACACAATATATTCAAGAATAAACCACAAAGAATGCAGTTTGATTTCAGATCTTCACTGTCTGCAAAATTCTTTCTCAAGCATAACCTAACACTCTCTTGTGGGATTGGAATTTTCTCCTAGAAAATAGGTGTTTCAGTAGAAATGAATTTTACCATATCATTTTAACCCTTTACCAGACAGTCCCAAGTTTTAACAGATCTTAACTCTTTGCCAAACAATAAATATTTGGACTTGGCCAGATTGAAAGCATTTGCAGACGACAAATCAATTGTGGCCCAAATGTTAGAATCGGCTTTGGAAAGGGTAGAAAACATTGAGGGAAAAGGAGAAAGAAGGCTTCTGAAAACATTGTGGGAAAAATATTATTTCCTTTTTCCACAACATTTCCTTCTCATTCAAAGACCAGCTCCATCCTTTTAGGCACATTTTATATATTATCTACAAAGGCCTTCAATTTCGGACAGCGTAGAATTTCTTCGTGTGGTAAAGAGTTAATTCATAAGATTAGAGGCAGTGTTGCTTTACTTTTAAGAAAACATCAAATTTTAGACTTTTCCAAATTGAAAGAATTTGCAAACAATGATCTAATTCTGGCTCAAAGGATGCCTTTTTTTCTGAACAACAGAAATTACTATAGGAAAGGAGAAAATGCTGGTTACTAGCATTTCTCTTTTTACCCACAGTGTTTTCAAAGGCTTTCTTTATCAGGGCTGTTACAGCTTGGGATTGTTTGGTAAAGGGTTAAATCTGTGCTTTGGCTTTATAAAGCAGAGACCTCCAGGATCAGTGGTGAAAGTGTTGAATGAGCAATCCAGAGGTCCTGAGTTTTGACCCTAGCTTTTGGCACTCAAGTTTTTCATGGGTATGTCCTTTAGCAAGGCATTTCAGAGCCCCAGCCTAGTTGTGTAGGAATTCAAGACACACATAAATAAGTGAGCTGTTCTTCTGATATGATTATAATAAATGTTGAAATCTGTGTGAAACACCATTGAATTAATGTTACGCTTAAAGCACAAGGTATAAATTTGGGTGCTTTTCTTGACAGTAGATTGGATCAGACTGAAGAAATTCTTTGTCGTGGAATTACCCTAGTGATCATTTTGGTTTATTATTTATATGCATTATTTTGGGCCTGTTTTCAAATTTGAAGTTTGTAGAAAGGCAATATTGGGACAATGATATGAGTCATACCCTGACAAAAGAGGGTTTAATGTGTCCCCACGATGGATTTTACCAAGCTAATTACCAAGCTAATTATGCATTGGATCCATCACATCTATTTTGTCTAACAACTGACTGAAACAAGATGTAGAATAGTCCTTTTGACATGCAGAAAAATCATCAACATGCAAAAGGTTTTGACCCATGTCAGCCTGCGCAGACTGTGCATGTTGACATGGGTGGACACTTTGCAGATGCATTAAGCCCCCTTTTCACAGAGCATGGCTCATATATAATGATGATTCCTATTTTAATTCACAGCTGACTGCTGTATTAGATGACTCAAGATGTAACATTGCTCTAGCCACTGTTGATGTAAGCATTTTGGGTATTCCAGATGATATATGCCCGTTATTCACTGGGACTGATAATGGTGGCGAGTACAGGGTGGGTGAAATAAGTAATCTAACCTATTCAATTTGTTCAGGACAGACAGGTCAGTTATTTGACTTTGTTTTATCTCCTTCTTTTGTCTATTTTATCTTTTTGTCATTTGTCTTCTAGTTTTGGGTGAGTCTCTGCAACAGGCTGCAGGGCCATTAGTTCAAGGGTTGTGAGTTTGAACCCTGCCTCAGTCAAAATACTGTAAGAGTACTGATGATAGTTATTGTAACTCTGCTAAACATTGCATTCACCTCGAGTATGTGGGAAAGTAGCCAGTAAGTTGGAGAGAGAATTGTTAGAAGTGCTGCAAAAGACCTCTAGAATGCATGGGTAGGTGCTGCAGCATAGAGTTTTTAAGATATGAGCCATGCCAGTGTTAGAAGATTCTTAAAGGGGCATATATCTATGTGGAATTTTTTTGCCGCAAATCAAAATTTATTGCACCGCAAATCAAAATTTATTGCAGAGCACTGATAACTGCTACTAAAGTTACTTTTTTCTATGCAAGTGTTAGGGACTGGAAGGTTACATCCAGTACAATGGTGTGATTTGGGGATTTAATTATTTTTCTGAGACCAGATATGAAATCATTGTACCAGGTTTCACTATGATCCCCAGATTGAGACTTGATATTGACCATGTGACATTTCAACAAGCCATTGTGAAATTCTGACTAGAAATGAAAAAATACTTTAAGAGGCTTTATATCACGTTCTGGAAATACCATTTATTTTTAGCTCGACACGCTGAAAGCCAGAATAGCTCATGTCATGGCATGGTTTCCGTTATCCATCAGTCTGTCAATTCGTCCATCTGTTAGTCCTTTTTGGTTTACATGATAGAGTCAGCATTGTGGTTAGATTTTCATGAAACAGTTTGTTTATATCATTACTAACTTCAACCCTATTGGTTTGGATTTTTTCCTCTTTAACCCTAGAGCCTAGACCCAGTAGCTCAGTTGGTAGCATACAGGACTGAAGAACAGGAGGCCACTGGTTCGATCCCTGACTCGGCCAATTTCTTTCCGAGGATTGATGATAGTCATTGCGACAGGATTTATTCTTCTCTCACTGCTGACCATTGTTTTGACAGTGATTATGTGGGAAAGCAGCCAGTGGCTTGGAAAGAATATTATTTGATGCACTGGTAAAAGAAACTCCAGGAAAACATGGATAGGTGCACTGGCCTCCGCAATATAACTGAAATAATGTTGAAAGCGGCATTAAACACCATACAATCAATCAATCTTGAACCCTTTACCACACAATCCTGAGTTTTAACAACCCTTATGAACGCTGCTTTTGAAAACATGGTGGGAAAAGGAGAAAATGCCGGTAACCAGCATTTTCTCCTTTTCCCACAATGTTTTCTACCCTTTCAAAGAAAAGTCCTATCACTTTTGCCACATTTGAAATGTGATCTGCAAATGCTTTCAAATCAGATAGGTCCGACATTTTATTGTTTGGTAAAAAGTTAATGGAAATTGAAGGCTTTAAGCCCGCCTGGGTGGCTCAGTGGTGAGCGTGTCGGACTCATGACCTGGTGGTTGTGAGTTCGATACCCGGTTGAGGCGAACTTTCTTTCCGGCATATTTTTGCCTCTCACCTCTGCTGAAGCATGTGAGAAAAGTAGTCAGTGGCTTTGGAAAGAAAGTTGTGTTAGTACTGGTGTGAGAAAGCCAGGAAACACATGTGCGTCACCGACCGCCATGATATGACCTTAGCTGTTAAAGTGGCGTTAAACCCCAATACAACCAACCAACCAATTGAAGGCTTTTATTTTCATAGAGTGCCTATTTAGATTGATTTTTTACTGCTTATCAAAGTTTCTTGTAAAACACTGATAAATATTACTGTATAAAGATAAATTTTTCTTTACAAGTGTATAGACACTGGATGGTTTCATACATGATACCTGTTTTGCAATCAGAAACGCCATCAGTTTTTCCGAGACCTGATATGACTTCACTGTCTCTATTTGAATATGATCCCACTTTATCTACACATCTGATGGATCATGTGGCCTAACCAACCTTTGAGAAATTGTTGCACAAAACCTGAAATTACCTAGAAAGACTACATATTACTTACGGGGAATACCACTGAAATGCTTTTTTTCCTCACTTTTTGATAGTTATTTGTTTGCTCTTCTCTCACACTCCATCACTGTTATATATGAGATTTTACAGGGCTGACAGCATGCCTCTTCTTGATGCCTACTTTCAGAGTTATGGCCATTTTAGTATTTACCCTTTCTTAAATGATGAAAAATTTTCCCTTTTTCAAAACGTCAGTAAACGACAAATTTGGAATCAACTTCTCTGATATAATTGAAAACATTATGGACATTGGAGAAAATGCTGGTAACCATCATTTTCTCCTTTTCCCACAATGTTTTCCAAAGCTTCGTTCCTTGGGTCATTAAGGCACAGAATTGTGTGGCAAAGGGTTAAATGCTGTATTTGACTTGTCCACTCATCCATATAAACGCCATCTAAGTATTCATGCCCAGCATCAGCATGTCACCTTTGCAATGAATTTATTTGCAGAATGAATTTGTTTAGTTGTGCCCTTTATGTATTAAGAAAAATGATATGTTTAATTTTCCACCCTTTTTCTTTTGAGGCCTGTGTCATTAGGAGTCACGAATATGACATTAAGTTGTGCCTAGTGTCACATGATACTTTGCAATGAATACTTGCAGAATTATGGCCCTTTCCATGTTAAATCCTATGTCTGGTTTGTGTCTGTTCTCCAACCTCTTACCTATTTTGGATGAAATTTGCCAGTGGTATGACATCTAGTTAAGACATCTAGGTGTGCCTAGTGTTGGCATGTTCCTTTGTGTTGAACATTTGCAGTGGTCATTTTAAGTACTACCTTTGTCAGCTCTTCTCAATTTTTCTCCTGCATTCAATGTAGATGAAATTGTACAGGAGTCAGTAGTAAGATATCTTATTGTGCCTAAAATCTCCTTGTCCTTTTGCAATACGTACTTGCAGGATTATGGTCTTTTTTATATTAAATGCTTCTTTCGTTTGCCAGCTTTTTTTTTCTCCTAAACCCCTGGCTGTGCTTGGATTAAACTTGAAAGGAGACATCAGTATGATATTAGATTCTGCCTAGGGTCAGGATTGAGTTTCTCTGCAACTGTGTATGCCTTCCTTTTTTGTGATGTTGTTGAAATAAATGAAACTCAATATTGATAATACAGAAACTAAAACTTTAACTGAATTTGGTGGAACTAACAATTTTTACTTACAAGAATAACTGTTTCTGAGGTGGATGTCAGCAATTCTAATACAGGTTTTTATCCATAGATTTTGGGAAGAGTTAGTTCCCTGTAGTACAGGTCATGGTTAAATATTTAGGCAAGAATTCTTATACGGGCTAGTTACTGATTTGGGTCCATGTATATTATGTGTGCTTTGGTAGGACTTGATTCTCTTGACTGTTATCAGAAACATCAAAGTTCCTTGTACGAATATTGTTACCAACCAGTAAAAAAACATGAGGAGGTGCAACCAGTTAGAACATCGGTTTGCAAGAATATTAACATGTGAGCTAGTTACTGGTTTTGGTCCAGACAAGTTCTTTATAGATCAAGTGCTTTAAATTTCATAGGACTTGCAGTAAAATCCTAACCAGTATTTGGGTATAACTAGGGTTAATGTCGGCTATTGTAATACTGGTTAGGGTTCAGGTATCACGGTGCCCAACCACACACTGTAGTACAGAATTCACTTACAAATTCTACACCGCAAGCACAAATTTTTCAGTGCTTATGTGCATACACAAACTGTAAAAAGTATGCACATACAGAAAGGAAAGTAATTATGTATATGTACACTGCACATACAAATCTAATACCATTTTGTATTCATTATTTCCCCATTATATCAAGCTATATTCAACTTTAAGTTCCTGTTGCAGATGGTCTTGATCAAGATCAGACTAAAGAGAACATGCAGTATCATCTTTGATGTAAACTTTCTATTTTGTGAGGTATTCTGGTGAGAACTGCCTTGAAATTAACATTCCTTTCTTTTCTGCCAATGAACTCGCCTGAGCACAAAGTGCTCAAAGTGAGTCAATGTGATCACTTTAAGCCCATCACCTATCTGTTGGCCTGTTCAACCCCAATTATGAAAACCACTCTTCAGAAAGTGCTGGATAAAATAAATTGAAATTTTATGTACAAACTCCATATTTATAGAGATGAGCTGCACTCTGTAAAAAGGGGGCTTAATGCACATGCAAAAAGTATTGATTCATATCAGCCTGCTATGTCCATGCAGACTTACATGAATCTAAACTTTTTGCAATTTGTGAATTGTCGGCATGTCCAAGGACCATGCTACGTCCAGATTCCGTCAGTCGTTAGACTAAACAAATTATATGAATCCTTGATTATTTGATGACTTGCTTGGTGTCATGCATTATGGAGATGCATTAAACCCCCTTTTGCCAGAGCATGGCTCATATATAATATTTGTTATGAAGCATTTTAGGATAGTCTTTTATCAAAGTTGTGTCCCTTCAGTCAAACATTGCCAGCCCTGGGAGTCACAAGTTAAACAGAGTAATGAAAATAAAAATCTTCTTGTCTGAAATCCATGGGTTCAGAATTTTGATGTTAGGTATGTGGCTACTTCGTTGGATAGGCTTTTATCAAAGTTATTCAAATTGTGCCCTTGGGATCAGTGATAGTCCAACCCACGGGGTCACATGTTTTACATTAATTGTGTTCAACTGGAAGACATTTAACTCTACCAAAAGGCAAAATTTTGGACTCTACTAAATTTAAAGCATTTGCAGACAACAGATTAAATATAAGTCAGATGATGATTTCTGTCTTTGATAGGGTAGAAAATAATGTAGAAAAAGGAGAAAATGCTGGTTGCCAGCATTTTCTCCTTTTCCCACATTGTTTTGAAAAGCTGTCTCTTTTAGGATTGCTGAAACTCAAGATTGTGTGGTAAAGGGTTAAAGAATCTTCTTGTCTGATACCATTTAGTCCTTGGGTTGTTGTATTTGGTGTGCAGCATCAAAAGATGGTCCATTATATAGTGTATTTAAATTGTTTTGCTTTGGTTAAATATGGCTTTACCCTAGGGCCACATATGGCACAGTAAGTTATCTTGGGTCTTTTTCCTTTTTTCTGTACTCATAATTGGGTCTAGAGCATTTATATTTGGTGTTCACTATTATATTATCATTTAAGGACTGAAGTTTATGATCAAGGTCACTTGCTAAATACAGAATAGAAAACAAGCTAAGGAATCAATGATAACTCTTTGACAGAAATGTGCCAGAAAGATGAATGTTAGCAGTTTGATATCTTGATATGCAAGATCATGTTAATTTTTTTTTCTTTGGAAAAAGTAAAGGGAAAGGCCACTGTTTCTGAAATTTTAGAAAAATGTGAAATTTTCAATAGCATCTTTGAGCTATGTTTCTCTTTGTTGGTTGGTTTTGAAATGTAGATGACTGCCCGGGTAGCTCAGTGGTTAGTGTATCCGACTCGTGACCTGGTGGTTGCAAGTTTGACACTCTGTTGAGGCAAACTTTCTTTCCGGCAATTTTCGCCTCTCACCTCTGATGCATGTGAGAAAAGTAGTCAGTGGCTTTGGAAAGCCAGTTGTGTCAGTACTGGTGTAAGAAAGCTAGGAAACACATAGGTGCATCAATGACTGCCATATGACCTGAGCCGTTAAAATGGTGTTAAACTCCCATTACAAACCAAACCAAACTTGATATGTAGATAATATTCCCACCTTCTATGTATGCTTGAAGTAAAGTATTATGGAAGATCTTGATATGCAGATGGTGTATATACTTTCATTGTTTGTATGCAGTAACGGTCAAGGTCACTGTAACTTAAAATAGGAAAAGGGAAATCTGCAGTACTGTTATCTTTAGTATTCAATTAGTTATGTATTTGAAACTTGGGAGTAGGCCTTGCCATTCAAATTAGACAGATACCATCTTTACAAGGTAAATTTCACTGTTACTTATAGCACTCCAGTGGCCAAAGGTAAAATGGGTGTGGGGGGGGTCATATTGAAGACAAGTTTAATTCATAGCATTTAAAGGTATTGATATTACAAATGTGTTACAGTTTATTCTGTCAAAGTACCAGTTGCTAGCAAAAAATTCTGGAAGAAAATGAATTTTAAATGTAGAATTAATTTGGCAACTTTAGTTCTATGGTTTCTTTTTATACCATCTGCTTTAAACAGAATGAATTTATTTTACCCACAGTTGGACCCCTAAATTATTTACTTTTGGCCACTAGTGGGCCTTTAATGAATTCAGAAAAAAAAAAAAAAAAAAAACATTCAAGTATTCAAGTTCTTACCTGATGGTAGTCTTTTCTCTTGCCATACAGTTCTTCTTTTTCCAGATCTTGTTTTCTGTAGTGAGCGATATAGGACCATCATCATCCTCTTACTTTAAGTCTTTACTACACCACACAAAAATACAGACTTGTTGAAATTGAAAGCATTTGCAGACGACAATTTAAATGTTGCGCAAATGACAGAATTCGTCTTTGATGGGGTAAAAAACATTGTGGGAAAGGGTACCCAGCATTTTTTCCTTTTCCTACAATGTTTTCAAAAGGTCTCTTTCTAAAGGTGGTAAAAACTCATGATTGTGTGGTAAAGAGGTAATTGTTGTCTTTTTTTATATGGCAGGCACTTTAATCCTTTTCTGGTGAAAGCAGCCTTCTATTTGGGCCAGAATAGTGATAAACCCTGGCGATCTGGAACTAAACTGAAACATCTCTAGGAGCATACTCTGCTTTGGTCACCTGTGAATGTCAGCAAGTCAACAGTGTGGCACCGGCGCACCAACGTGGTGAGACGGGATGATTCCGGCAATCTTTGGCACATCACTGGCGGCAAACCTAAGGTACTCTGTCCCAAACCAGGGCTTCACCTGGATAGTTTTTGGTCATAACATGCAATCCAGCTTCTGAACTAGGACAAAACCAGGGCAACATTGGGTCTATGAGAGTGTTAACCCACTTTCAAGAGGGAAAACACCTTAGTATACATGCTACCCTTCAACATGAGGAAAATGGGCCAACAATTACTGTGAGAATGTGTTTTAGTAAGAGATTTGGGCTGGTCTTTAGTACAGCAGATTTCAAATCTGTGAGAGCCAAGCACAACTTTTAGCTTCTTTTGCAGAGCCTAGATCAAGATCAGACTGTTTAGAACATTCAATCTCATTTTTGATGTACTCTGTCTGACATTTTGTGAGGTATTCCAGTGAAAACAGCTCTGAAATTGCAATATCTGTCCTGGCTATTGATTTGAAACAGCCTTTCCACATTTTGCAGGCACTTTTTACCCATTACCTCACAATGTCGCCTTTTAATGACCCTGGGAAAGAAGCCTTTTGAAAACATCATGGGAAAAGGAGAAAATGCTGGTAAGCAGCATTTTATCCTTTTCCCACAATGTTTTCTGCCATATCAAAGAAAAATTACACTATTTGAGCCACACTGAAATTGTCGTCTGCAAATTCTTTAATTTGGACAAGGCTAAAATTTTGTTGTCTGGTGAAGAGTTAACACTTTCCAAATCAAAATTTTTCGGGGTCTTATGAGAACTCACAACATAGGGTTTGGAAGAGAAATAACAAACTTAGCATAACATCACTCTCTCATATCTGGAGCTCTGAGGAAAACAGAAAAAGCTGCTTAACCTTGGTTTTTACCCAGGCCTCCTTGCTCTCAGTTGTAAAAACACGAAATTGTTTGGTAAAGGGTTAAGAATAAGTGGGCCAAACTTATACCATTACCCCTTGTAAAAGAAAGCAACATTTTGACTGCCCTCAACTTACTTGTTGGTAAAGAAATTAAGAACAAGATTGTACATGTATGTGTTTTACCAGAATGAAAACACAATTATTAATTGAAAGTAGATCTAGACAAATGGAAAAATTGTGCAAATAAAATTTCATTAATGTATGATCAAGGCAAACCAGAAAACCTGTTGATCTATCCAGGGAGAAATAATAGCAAGAAATTCACCCAGAGTAGTATATTTCTCTCCATTCAAGGGCAGATAACTGTAGGAATTTATACCAATAGATATTATGTTTCTCGACCCATAGAATTGGGGGCGGGGGATAAGATTTTTCACCAGAATTAATCATTGTTAGAACATGACTTTGTATAAGCAATATATTTTATACAAGCTGTATTGTACAGGCTCACGTCCATGTTAATGGCAGATTTGCAACTGTCCATAACAGATGGCATGATGACACTGTCACCAATGACGGACCAAGGCAAGCTAGAAAAGTTGTCGGTCTATTCAGGGGCAAGTGTGTTCAAGTGTGAAGTCGGTCCTATGATGTCATTTTTCAGAAAGTATGAAAATGAACTGCAATGACAAATAAATCACCTATGGGACAGAACATGATTATATAGAAGCATAGCATAAGTCAAGATCAGACTGAACAATTTGGATAAAAACCAGTTCTAGGCTAGCTGACATTATCCCCAGTTACAGGATGCCTGAACAACTTTATCCTGGACCCAAATAGTTATAAAGTGTTTGTATAAAATATCTTGCTTAAGTTAATTATTCTAGCACTGACTTAAAATGTCGGCAATCTTAAGTTTTCTTTAATCTTATCGATAAAGCATGAATCCTAGCCAGTATTACACTAGCTAACAATAGCCCGAGTTATAACCTAATACTTGTCAGGATATTATTGTAAATCCTACCAAATTCATAGTAAATCTTATGAAGATTATTTCATGGTCTCAGAACAGTGCTCAGCTGTTATGTATAAAATTCTTGCCTAATAATGCTCTTTCCATGAAGCATACTTGTTGGCATCTTACCAGCAGGTAACAGTATGTTAACAGGGAGCTTGAGTGTCTCTAATAGAGAAAATAAACTAATAAGACATTAATTTCTTACAATATCCTGAATAGATCAACAGCCTATCTGTCCTACATTGATCTATTATTGTGAGTTTTGGTCTATTTATTTATACGTAAGACTTCCATGTATCCAAAATTCCACTGAGTTATCAGGGCCTGTATTCACCTACCATTTTTATCAGCATTCTTAATCTAGTTCTCAAGAATTTTCTATTATAGTTTTAAGTAGCAAAATTTCTGATTTGCTTAACCCTTTACCACACAATCCCTAGTTTTAAGGATCCTAAGGAAAGAGGCTTTTGAAAACAACATTGTGGGATAAGGAAAAAAAGCTGGTAACCACTTACCAGCCCTTTCAGAAGATGAATCCCATCATCTGAGTCACATTTGTCATCTGCAAATACTTTCAATATAGAGGAGTATTAATTTTGTCGTTTGGTAAAGGGTTAATCAATCTGTTTAGTCATTCAGATATGGTTTTCATTTAAGGTACAATATATACAAATTTCATGTTCATTTCTTCAGCAGCATACAAGTTAAAGTAGTTAGAATGTTTTGAATGGGGATATGGTATAAGTTTGACCAAATTACCCTTTGTGCTTGCTTAATTTGAAAAGGACAATTAAAATCAATAGAAAGGGCAGATGTTGTGGTTTCAAGGCTTTTTTTTTTTACTAGAATACCTTACAAGGTATCAGATATTGTACATCACAGATGATGCTGCATGTTCTCTGCAGTCTGATCTGAATCTACAATGACTGCAAAATGAACTTTAAGATGTTCTTGGCTCTGTAAGAGTCAATATGGGTGAGATAACTTGAATGCACAATCTGCTTAAATCAAGATCAGCCCAGGTCTCTAAATAAAGCCCTATTCTCACAGTCACAGTGTTTGCCCAGATCCTCCCAGTGAAGTGTAGCTGGTAAACAGGGGGTGTTTTTACTCTAAAAAATGGGGTTACATTTTCATACATCTGATGTTACCCTGGTTTTATCCTGGTAAAGAAGCCAGATTTCATGTTGTGACCACAGGCTGTCCAGGTTAAGCTCCAGTTTGGGATGAAGTACCTATGTTTTGCTGCCACTGATGTGCTGAAGATTGCCAGAATCATCCTGTCTTACCACCTTTGTGCGACAGTGACATGCCAGCGACATGCTGGCATTTGTAGGTTACCAAAACAGGGTGTGTTCCTGGAGGTGATTTGATTTAGAGCCAGAACACCAGGGTTTATCACAATTTTGGCCCCAATAAATATTGCAATTTCAAGGCGGCTTTTGCCAGAATACCTCACAAAGTATCAGTTTTCGACAGTGGCTATGTGAGAAAGACGCTGGTGGCTTGGAAAAAATACTGTGTGTAGTACCTGTCAAAGAAACACCAGGAAAGCCTGGATAGGTGCACTGGCTGCCGCGATATTACTGAAATAATGTTGAAAATGATGTTAAACACCATACAATCAATCAACAGTGCACATCAAAGATTGGGACATTTGACCCTTTACCAGATGACAAAATTTTAGACTTGTCTAAGTTGAAAGCATTTTGCCGACAATTTAAATGTGGTTCAGATAATGGGAATCGTCCTTGAAGGAGAGGAAAACTTTGTGTGAAAAGGAGAGCATGCTGGTTACCAGCATTTTCTGCTTATCCCATAATGTTTGCAAGCGGCTTCTTTCTCAGGGACATTAAAACTTGAGATTCTTTGGTAAAGGGTTAAAAAATCTTCCCATGTGACTCCAAGTTGTACAAGCAGTTTCAATACATTCAAAACTAAAAGTCAGATCATAAGAGTCCATTCCAGTTTGTCATACATTTTCCTTGTTCACAGATCTGCAAATGTAAAATGCAGTCTGAACTTTGATCTATGCTGTCTGTAGCTTTATTCTAGACCATGACTACAGATTACCTTCATTTGGTCTGGAATGAACTTTAACCCTTTACCACACAGTCCCCAGTTTTAACGACTCTGTTACTCATTTGTGTGTGCCCTATTTCACCTGAAAATCTTCTTTAATATTTCAATCACAGTATCAACCATAATAAGACAACATGCAGAGCTGAGGTTCCAAGGTCATGGTCACAGCAAGGGTTCAAAGGTCATTATTATACTAGAATCATGTCGGCTCTGTTTACATACTTGAAGTGTGCACCTTGATGAGACAACATGGAAATGAAGGTTTTACATATCAGTCTCCAAGGTCAGGGTGACAGCAGGGGCTGACAGATCACATTATACTAGAATAATGTTGGCTCTATATCTCTTGAACCCCTTGTCCTACTCTTTTTTATGTCCTCAAAAAAAAATTTTGCGTTGTCCGTCCTTTTGTCCATCTGTCCGTCCAGACAGATATGTCTATGGATGAAATTTGATGAAATCTATTCATGTGTTCCTTATGATAGTCTGCCAATATACTTTTTTCTCTTTTTTGTTGCCATGTCATAGAAAAAGGGGGCTTGATGCATATTTCCATTATGGACCAATACTGGACAAAATTTTATGAAACTTCACATTTATATTGTTTATCATAAGCCACAAACAATCATTATTTGTTTTTATTCAATGAAATTCCTTGTCATGGAAAAAAGGGGCTTAACATATAATTTCATTATGGACCAAACTGTTAGTTTGTCTGTCTGGACAGATATCTTCTAAAATCTTTGTTGAAAATTGATGAAACTTAATACATGTGTACCTTATTATAATCTGCCGATATAGATTTTTATGACCTCACCATGGTATGGGTGGGGAGCATACAGTGTTACCCTTGTCTGTGTATGTATGTCTGTATGTATGTATTTCTGGAAAACAGTGATGGTCATATCTGGACAATAACTTCCAGATGCATGGTCCGATTTTAAACTGGTGACACATTCGTGTCACCAACTCAAAGGCCAAGGTCACGTTGAACTTTGGTTGAACTTTGGTTTGGTTGAACTTTGTCAATATTTGTACAATTATAGTGATGACAGATGTATAGTCCGATTCTGTAATAATTTGGCATGAATGATCACCATGGATAGACATGTTGCATGCAGCATTTGTGTTGCCAGCTCAAAGGTCAAGGTCACATCGTTTGGTTGAACTTTGTCA
Source organism: Tridacna gigas (assembly GCA_945859785.2). NCBI lineage: Eukaryota > Metazoa > Mollusca > Bivalvia > Cardiida > Cardiidae > Tridacna > Tridacna gigas. Next base: position 41,430,796 of record OX244035.2, on the reverse strand, counting down.
ATATTTGCTACAATTAATGATTAAAAGTGGTTGTGGTATCTGGACAATACCTTCCAGGTGCATGGTTTGATTTTGAAATAATTTGGCACACATAATCACCATGGATAGACAAAGTGTTGTGGCAACATTTGTGAGGCCAGCTCAAAAGTCAAGACCATAGGGCCTGGTTGAACTTTGTCAATAATTTTTACAATTGTAATGATGACAGGTGTTCCTGTCCAGCCAATAACTTCAGATGTATGGTCCGATTCTTAAATAATTTTTTGAACAAATGTTCACCATTGATTGATGACATGTCATATGCAACATTTGTGTCACCAGCTCAAAGGTCAAGGGCACAGCGCTTGGTTGAACTTTGTCAATATTTGCTACAATTATGGTACAGAGTGGTGGTTGTGTCTGGCCAATAATTTCCAGGTGCATGATCAGATTCTAAAATAACATGGCGCAAATGATCACCATGGATACATGACGAGTCACATGCAGTGTTAATGTCACCAGCTAAAAGGTCAAGGTCACAGCATTTGGCTGAACTTGAGTTATCTCCCATAGTTGCTAAATTCTGTGAAGACCATAACTCTTTTACCTGTTGATATATTTTCATAATTTCATTGGTTATAAGTAAGTATATTTATACAAAAAAGGGAACTCTTGACCATTTTTTGAGTTATCTCTCATGGTTGTAAAATTTTCTTTAGGTCAAATCTCTTATACAAATGGAGATATTTTTGGTTGTAATGAATATGGATGCTTAAGACATCAAGAAGGGGTGCATTAAATAATTACAGAGTAGTTAATAAAGGGTTAATCAAAGTTGTTCAAATTGTACCTCTTTAGACAAAGATGGCCCTGCCCCAGGTTCAAGGGTGAAACATAGAGGCATATAGTTTAACCCCTGATCAGACAACACAATTGTAGAGTTGTCAAACTTGGAAAACATTTTCAGACAACAAACAAAATGTGTCCAAAATGAAGATGTTTAGCCTTGCTAGGTAAGAAAACATTGTAGGAAAAGGAGAAAATCCTGGAGAAAATACTACTTACCAGCATTTTCTCCTTCTCCAAAATGCTTTCAATAGCCTTCTTTTCTTAAGTCCTGAAAAAACCAGGAATGTTTGGTATAGAGTTAAAGGGAGGGGTTATTCAGATTTTTATTTCACCAATTTTCAAAAATGATTCACAAATCAATTAAGTAAGGCGATTGCTAGCAAACCATCAGAAGAAAGGCAGCTGTAAGAAAAAAGTATTGTACAGTGATATTTCTTTATTGAACTATGTAGCTTTGTAAGAGATTTTCATTTTTTCAATAGTATTTCACAAAGTTTGGATGGAATTTCACATGATCAGTAACAGACTTATCATGTGGCATTATATTCGAATTGGATCACAGCATTTTTTGTCTGAAAAAAGTTGATGGAGTTACCAATTGCAAAGCAACCGACTGACCAGTTTAATCCTTAAAGCGTCAAATAAACCTGATGGGCATTTTCATTCTAGAATGAGACACAGATAACTGTAGTTTCGTGGCAGCCTTTTGACTGTTCTGTTTCAGCAAAGCCGACTGTGTAGTTCAAAGATCAGATTGCATGTTTTGTGCAGTCTGATCTTGATCTACACTTTCCACAGAGGCAACTATACTGGTGAAAGGCGCTTTAAGGGTTGACACTTATTTTGCATCTTCTTCATGCATGTAACTATCCAGTTTCTATATGTTTGCAGGGAAATATATATTCTGTAGTATTTACTAGTGTTGAAACAAAAAAACTTAATTTGAAGCAAAAAAATCCAAAAAAAGGCCCCTTAAAACTTAAACTTCATCACCATCTTGGCCAGCCTGCAGTGTTGATATTTGTAATGTAGCATCACAGAATGGTCCGTTATCAAATTAGTTTAGATTGTGCTAGTGACCTTTTAACAAATTTAAACCGATCAAGAATCTTCATGACGAACAAGCTTGAGCAAAATAATGAGTGATAAATCTTTAAAGATTACCTTACACTATGAAGTCTTTTACTCCTGGCTATCAGAACATGACTGCACTTCCAATTATTTTATATTAGTCTTCTAACATACCATACAACTCCTCAGCAAGTTGGGAAGAATTTCAAGAGCAAAAAAATATTTAACCCTTTACCGCTCAGCCAGGGCTTTTAACGATCCTGATGAAGAGGCTTTTTGAAAACATACTGGAAAAGGGGGAAAATGCTGGTAACCAGTGCTGCAAACCTGGGATGGTGTTGTTAGAAGTTAAGCATTTTTTGGGTAGTACATTGTATAAAAGTTTCTACAAAATATCACAATGTCATCTGCTTATGAGTTTATGAATCTTTTAGTTAAGTTCAAGGCGATTTTTCACCTGTCACCTCTGTTGCATGTGAGAAAAGTAGTCTGTGGCTTTGAAAAGAAGGTTTTGTCAGTACTGGTGTGAAAAAGCCAGGAAATAAATGGGTGTGTCACTGACCGCCATGATTTGACCTGAGCTGTTAAAAGGACATTAAACTAATACAAACCAATACAAATCAAGTCTTTGAAAGATACAAAGGTTCACCAAGAGACATGAAACCTATGTTATTAATGAAAGACGTAGGGGCTGCGTATTTAATAAGGTATTCCAATGGATCCATAACAGAATGGTATGACTCACCTCAACTCATCTGTGACTCCTCTTTCACTTTCGATGTGGAGGTACGGACAGTGGGGTTAAAGGTGACTAGTGTTGGGCAATCGGTTTAAAATCCCAATCGATTATCGCTTTGTAATCGGAAGAGCAAACCAACTAGCTATCGATAGTACAATCGGTTTTGACTCCATTTAACGGAAAATGTCATTTTGCTTAAAATACTTTGACAATATTGTAAACATGGTAGTCTTCATGTATTAAATTTATGAATATGTTGTATTCTGCACTTGAATCAGTTTAAATACATTACAATTAAGTTTTCTGCTTTAATTAATATCATTCATTTTGTTCCTTATAATTTGCAAACGAGTCAAAAAAGAATCAGACATATACCTAATAATACCCTAATAGTTCAAACATTTGCAGACGACCCTCTTTCTCTCTTCCCCCCCTCCGTCCCCCCCCCCTATATATTTTCATTTCATAAAACAACATTTTTTCTCCACTCATGAACAGAATTTTAACTTCCACTTATTGCTTTATTCAGAAATTTGTGTAAATTCACTTTTAAAATTCCTTATCAAAGATAAGAGGATGATTTGAAGTCTCTCTGATCGGACGATGCCACGCTGCTCATTGTAGTGTCATGGGTTTTCGCGCTTTTTTGGCGATCTATTTTTTCAGGACATTTAGTTTCTGGAGAAGTATTACTACATGATTTGACATCATTTATTATGTTTAAATAGCAAGTAACTTAAAAAGCTGTCACTTTACACTAGATAAGAGGAATAACATCTTCGTTTCTCTGTCAAAATAGACTCGCCAGCTTCATTATCATCCGGGTGTCCTTCGCATTTTATACTGATCCTGTTTAACCCATATTTCTACCGGATGCACGCAAGCTAGGTGATTTGAAGTTCTAGACGATAATTTCATGCCTCAGGTTGACATTTAGGCAGATAATCTTTCAATGCCAAAGACGGGTCATTTCACATTTCCAAATATCAAAACCCGGGCTCAGGGAGGCTTGCCGAGTTGTCAACTTTTGTTAAGACATTCGGACAAAGATTTGTTTCTCATTTTTCAGCCGATTTTCGTGTTTATTATTCACTATGTTTAAAATTAAAGATTGTGATTAATAATAGTCTCAAAACCAAGCGCTAAAAACCGGAAATCAAGTTTTGGCACCAAGCCAGCTTAGCAACCGACTACAATCGATTCCGGGATTTCTCAATCGATTATCGGAATCGGAAGCCAAAACCAACTGACTTTCGACTATAGTCGATCATCGGCCCACCACTAAAGGTGACTCACAGTTTAAGGCAGGGCTGGAGACTCTGAAGCAAAGTAAGGTTCCACAGGATTACTCTAGAACTTGTCTGAAGTGGATAAGTAAATACCATTTATTCTTAAATAGATGCCCCTACCCACTTAACATTTCTCCTGCTTTCTTCTGGCTGAAATTGGATTTACCCCATGATAAAGCCATCGACTGAATTGCAAGCATTTAACTGAACTTGTATAGTATTCATTATTAATTCTGACTGAAATAATGTTGAAAGTGGCATGAAACAACATTAAATCAATAAATCATGAGTAGATCTAATCGGGACTCTGATTTTCGATACTTTTTTTTCCCGGAAATTTCTTTACAGTTTGTAAGGAAGAATGTTACTTGAAGTCCGAAGTGTATATATATTGAGATAGTCAAGTATTCATGACATCCTTTTAGAAGTAGTGACAATGACTTCAATGTCTAATTTTATTGTGCTAGTTTTTCTTGATGAATGTAACTGCATGACATGACTCCCATTCATCTGCAACTCCTCATTGCCTTACGGTGTGGAGTTCTTAAGCAGTCTTATTTGTGACTTGAGGGTTATTAGAGAGGGTTAGTGACTTTGAAACAAAGTATGGGAGTGTAATCTCCTTTTTCTTACTGAAATTAATTTTGCAAAACATTGCTGAAAAAGAGGCCATTGCTGGTAATAATACTTTTCACAATCATCTCACTAAATCCAACCACAAAAGAGTTTCAGTATTAATATTTCAGTACCTTTTGTAAATGCCATCTTTCTTTTAACATATATTTCTTGTATGTATTATTTTTCTACAAAATTTCACATTATTTCATCTGCTTAAGAATAGAAAGTTAACCCTAAGGCTGCTAAGAGTGACTCAAGGACCTGTTGGGGACAGTGTAGATCAAGATCAGACTGCACAGAACATAAGGAGATATTGTTATGTAAAAATCCTACCTTTGAAATGGTGGAATTTAGGCTTTTGGTGTCTTTTTGAAAATTTTGTTTAATTTATTTAGCAGGATAAGAGTCAAGATTAATGCTTGGGAAGATAAAAAGTATGGTTTACCATATAGTTTGACAGTATCGGAAAACTCTAGGGTAAGGGTTCAAGCATGTGCCAATGAACAATAATTTGTCATACCCAACTCTTTTACCAAACGTTCGTGAGAGTGTCCTTGGGCAAGACACTTCAGAGCCCTTGCCTAGTACTGGTGTAACTGTTATAGACTGAAATGTTGAAAGCAGAGTAAAACACTATTTAATCAATTAGTAAATTGTGTTTTAAAATTTGAAATATGTTTTTGGAAGGGTAGAAAATATTGTGGGAAATGGAGAAAATGCTGTTTACTAACACCTTTTCCTTTTTGCACAATATTTCCAAACTTTTTAAAGCATTCTTCTCCAGGGTTATTCAAACTTTGGTATTGTGAATTAAAGGGTTAAGAAAGATGGATTTTAATCAGAGACTCGGTGTTTTGTTAGCTCATCTGACCACAAAGTGGTCAAGGTGAGCTTTTGTGATCATGCTGTCATCGGAACGACTCGGAGTGACTTGTTCTCATACATTAGGGAAATAGCAGCCATCGCTAACTACGCACTACGCACCATGTAATGCTAGTCATAGATTTGTGACTGGATGCACACCACAATAATTATGCAGAATCAAGGCGTGGCTTTAGAAATTATGGGTGGCGACTAAATATCGTATGTAATTCCTGATTGGTTAGCAGAAGATACTTTGTGAAAATTCTGTGTGCACACCGTGTACACAAATGGGGCATGGCATTTGATTGATTAGCATTTATGGTGTGTATGCATGTATGGGGTTTAACTAGAATTCCCAGCCGGTTCAGTGCCTTTCTAAAATTACTGAAGAACTGGCTTGACTGTTTCTTCAGTACACTGATTGAATAACTGCATTACAAAGTGGGTTATGCATATAAGAAGATAATTGCATAAATAATTTGGTTGACACTGCGGTCCATCGGTAAGTCATTGATAAGAAAATGTGACGGTGTAGATGATCTATTTATACAAGAGCAAAGTCGGGTAACATCGACCCCTTAGCGTGGTGTAAGGAAACACCGTCTATTTACTCATGTTTTCGTTAGAAACTGTATTCCTCCTGTTCCAGGATGATAATGAACAGGCAGTTCAATACAATGCTACAAATAAGACATGATAACATTTCTTGACATTTTATCTTTGTTCTAAATTATGTGACCTTCAATTATATTAGACAAACGTTTTACAAAAAAGATGGGCGAGTGAAAAACTCTTGCAGGGTGAGTATCTTTTTATACCTACTCGTCCGACCAGGCGAGTAAATAAAAAAATAATTTTACATCCCTGCCTTGTGTGCCTTCTTGAGGCCACATTTTCAGTCAAATATTTATGAAACTTGGTCAGATTGTTTGTCTTCATGATAGCTCGGACAGTTCAAAATTAGGTCATGTTAGGTCAAAAAGTCGGTCACCTGGACAAACTTTAGAAAAACTGTGTGTACAGTCTTATGACCACATTTTCGGTCTGATAGTTTTGAAAGATGGTCAGAATGTTTGCCTTGATGATATCTCAAACACATTTGAAAGTAAGTCATGTCTGGTCAAAAAGTAGGTCGCTGGAACAAATCTAAGGAAAACCTTGGGTTCACTCTAGAGGCCACATTTTCAGCTGTAAACTCATGAAACTTAGAGTGTTTGTCTTGATGGTATATCTGACAAGTTCGAAATTAGGTCATGTTTGGTTAAAAAGTGGGTCACTCTGCCAAATTTTAGAAAAACCTTGTGTGCACCCTTGAAGCAAGACTTTCATCCCTATACTCATGAAACTTGGTCAGAATGAATTATCGTCAGAATGTTTGTCTTGATGATATCTCTGACAAGTTAAAAAATAGGTCAAGGAGATTGAAAAGTGTGCTGAGCCCCCGTAGCTCAGTCGGTAGCATACAGGACTTGAGAACAGGAGGTCGCTGGTTCGATCCCCAGCTTGGCCATTGCAACAGGATCCATTCCTCTCGCACCGCTGACCATTGTTTCAATGATGGTTATATGGGAAAGCAGCCGGTGGCTTGGAAAGAATATTGTGCGTAGTACTGGTAAAAGAAACTCCAGGAAAGCATGGATTGCTCTACTGGCTGCCGCGATATAACTAAAATAATGTTGAAAACGGTGTTAAACACTATACAATCAATCAATCAAATGAAAAGTGGGTCACGAACACTCATGTGCTTTACATCATTACAACCAGGATCTCTTCAGGTTTATCAATCCTATCAATCATAGGTGCCTTTACTCAGATGAGCGCCTTAGGGCCAATGGCCCTCTTGTTTTTATACTTATTAGTCTCAACAACATTGTCCATATTGAAAATTATCCTGCATGATAAAATTATTCCTACTGACAACATTATTTCTGTCTTTCCATTTTTTGTCTAGAACTTGCAATAATTAAGGACCTTCTAGTGGCCAAAAGTAAACAATGAGAGTGTTAAAATGCATTTGAATTTTAAATATACCTTTTGAAACCAAGTAAAAGTAAACACAAAAGATAAAGTGACCTGTTGACTAGCATTTGCTCATTTTCCCACAATGTTTTCTATTCTTTTAAGGACAAATGACAGTATTTAATTCACTTAATGTCCCCTTGAGATGTTGACATGCATGGTTGAAGTAAGTACACTAAGGATAGATTTAAATGTCAGAACCAGTACTGCTTATACTTCTCAACAGCTCCTGTTCCTATGGGATGTTGTTGGCATCTATAGTTATGTCATCCCCCGATATCATTTAATGTAAGCTTAACTTATATTAAATTAGAGAAATAGAACCTTGCATTATTATAAACATTCTCATGGGCCATGTTAGATGCTGACATATATATGAAATAACAGAAATAGAATCTTGTTAAAGAATCAAATTGTCAGTGTCCTCGTCTTTTGGGATGTTGGCACATTTAAAGTTGAATATAAGCTAAAATGATATTAAATAACAGAACAAAAATTGCATATTAAAGTCCTAAGAGGCCTTTTTCCTTGTTATATGTTGACATGTATAGTTGAATATAAGCTAAGTTTATATTAGAAAGTTGAAACTGAATCTTGACTTCATATTAATGTTTCCAGAGGTCTTTGATTTTGTGAGATATTGACAAATATATTGATGAACTATAATTTAAACTTCTATTAAATAACAGAAACAAAATAACATATAAAAGTTTGCAGGTGTCCATGTCCATGTCAGATAATGACAAATATATATTTAAATATAAGTTTAACTTATATTCATGTAAATAATAAAAACAGAATTACATATTCACAGTAGCCTTTGTCCTTGTGAGATGGTGAAGCATGTAGTTGAATATAAGCTGAACTTATATTGAATAGTAAAAGCGGAATCATTAATTTTACAATAAAAGTTCCCGGAGGTCCCTGGGGCATTGAAATATGTATCTGAATATCAGCAATTCAGAACCAGTATTGCATATGAAATATTTCAGCAGCCTCAGTTCCCATGAGATACTATAGACACACATTGTAGCCCCCTTCCCATCCCCTCCCACTCCTCCAGTTCATTGGGGGAGTCAGTGACTGTATTAAAGATTTTTGTTTGTGTTTATGTCAGTCCACCTCTGTCCGTTCTTCTGCCCATCTGGCCAGATTTTGTTTCTATAATATGAAATTTCACAGCAGCCCTTTTCTTTGCCAGATGTTGACCTAATATATAGTTGAATGAACAATATTTTTTTTTAAACAACAGTAGCAAAATCTTGTAACAGAAACAAAATAACATATAAAAGTTTACAGGTGCCATTGTCAGATGTTGACGCATATATCGTTGAATATAAGTGTAACATATATAAATAATAAAAACAGAATTACATGTAAAAGTTTGCACAAGCCCTTATCCTCGTGAGATGGTGAAGCATGTAGTTGAATATAAGCTAAACTTATATTTAATGATAAAAGCAGAATCATGTGTTATAATAAAAGTTCTAAGATGTCCTTATGAGATGTTAAAATAGGTATCTGAATATGAACTATTTAGAGTCAGCATTACATATAATCCTTTCCAGCAGCCCCGGTTCCAATGAGATGTTGCTGACATCTCAGTTACATCTTCCCACTTCTCCAAATGATTTGGGGGAGACTGTTTGCATTTAAGTTGTTTGTCTTTCTTTCTCTCCACCTCTGTCAATTTTTCCATCCATCTGTCCAGATTTTGTCTTTGTCCTTGTGAGATGGTGAGATGTTGGCACATGTAGTTTAATATTACCAGAACTTATATTGAATTATAAAAGCAGAATCGTTTGTTACAATAAAAGTTCTCAGAGGCTCTTGTCCTTGTGAGATGTAGACTTGAAATATTATATAGTTGAAAAAAGGCTAAATTTATATAAAATATCAGAAGCAGAATCTTGTATTATTATAAACATTAGCAGAGGGTCCTTGTCCTTGTAAGATGTTGAAACATGTATTGTTGAATACAAGCTTATGTTGAGTAATGAACAGAATTACATATAAAAGTTCTCAGAGGCCCTTGTCCTTGTGAGATGTTAAAAAATATATAACCTAAATCTCTGTTAAATAATAGAATGACATGTAAATGTTTGCAGAGGCCCTTGTCCTTGTGACATGCTGACACATGATGTTGAATATAAGCTGGCAGGATCATGTTATAAACGTTCTCAGAGGCCCTTGTCCTTGTGAGATGTTGAAACATGATGTTGATTATAAGCTGGCATGATCATGTGTTATGAAAGTTCTCAGAGGCCCTTATCCTTGTGAGATATTGGCACACATAAATGCACAGCTGCATACATGCATGCACCCGCGTGTCCATGTATGTGTGTATATGGTTGAATATAAGCTAAAAATATATAAAACAACAGAACCAAAACTAAATAACTGAACCATAATTTTATATAAAAGCTTGCAGAGGCCCTTGTCGTTGTGCAATGGTTATACATGTATAGATTAATAGAAGCTCAAATTATATTAAATAATAGAAACAGAATACATATAAAAGTTTATAGAAGTCCTTGTCCTTGGGAGATGTTGACATAGTTGAATATAGGTTAAGCCTTTGCTTAATAATGTTGAGAAGCAGAATCATGCGTTATTATAAAAGTTCCTTGAGGCTCTTGTCCATGTGAGATTTTGACTTATATAGTTGAATATAAGGCAGAGGAATGTGACATAACAGAACCAGAATTACATATTTTACATAAGTTGTTGAAATTTACAGTTTAAAAGTAAATAACAGAACCAGAAAATTAATATATATTACCTATTATTGAAAAAAGTTCTCAGAAGCCCTTCATTGCTCAGAAATGTTTTCCATACAAATGGTTGATTTCCTTTCACTGGTTATTATTACAGAAAGAATAATCAAGTTGGTTACCAGTAGGATACTAAGAATATTTCCAACAGAAGTTGTCTAATTCTATTAAAGGACACATAATTGTAAAAAATTCATCCCATCAGATTTTATTTTTCTCTATCCTCTATTCCCTTCATCTATAGATTTCTGGTGAGGGTAAGATTGGCACAGGTACAGGTGATGGTTAAAACAATTGTAGACAAGGTATCTTATACAAGCTAGTCTAGCACTAGCTAAAGTCTAGGTTAACTGCAGGTTGGCAACTGTCCACAATAGGATGCTAATGCTGTCACCAATGACGGATCAAGGCAAGCTAGAAAAGTTGTCGGTCTATTCAGGGGCAGCCATGGGTGTCATTTAAAAGACAACCTAGACATACAGGATTTTTTTCCAAAAGTTACATCACTAGTTAATTTTTTTAATCTTTCAACACAGAAGGCAAAATATGTAGCATTACAGATATTATAGATCAAGATCAAACTAAACAAAATTTGCAAAAACTATAAATGAGGTTGTGCTATTTGCCTTATTGGTAACCCAATTTTTGTGTGAAGAATGACCTGCAGTATGTTTTACCAAAGTAAATGTTATGTGGAGAATTGTTCCTTGACCCACATCAGTAATAAGCATGTATAAAATATCCTGCCTACAAATAATATCACCATGACTTAATCTTGTGGGAATCTAACCACTCCCCAGAATTTATAGATGAAAATCTGGCTCTTGGCTAGTATAAGGCTAGCTGACATAGTCCTATGGCCAAATATTAATAACATTCATTGTCGGGCTACCACATACATGCCACATGAACCATTTTTTCTGGACCAAAAACGAGTGTGTAGTTCACATTATGTATAACATTCTTGCCTACCCATGTTCTTAAAATAACCTACATGTATACTCCCAGTAATTACTCCATACTTTCTGGATACTTACTTGTGCAAGGAAATCAGCCATTCAGGTCAACCCTTTTGAGCAATGAACTTTTAAAGCATTTTTGTTTTATAAATACTATTTCGATTTAAGGTTTTTTTGCCAAAATTTGTGTGTTCACTCTATTGAAATCCTTTTCATAATTTTCATTCAAATTTATTTTATCTGGTTTCTGAAATTTAAAAAAAAATGTATCTTTAGTCATCTTATGCTAATGTTCATGCAGTTTTATTTTGAAAAAAGTATTGTCCCCATGAGACGTTTATGTTGACATAACTTATATCAAGCAACAAACCTAAATTGTTAAAAGCATCTCAAAGGCCTCAACTTTACTTGTGAGACATTTACTTACACTCAGGTTATACATAGCTGAAATCTAGAGCTCTTGGATAATGGAACTAGTTATGCATAAAAATAGTCTTGAAAGTCCCAGCTTTGTTATATCCCATGACATGCTGACATTATGTACTATTTAAGTTATTGACTTTACTTATTTCTAAAGTTATAGCTAAAGTAACGTTGTACATGTATTAATATCAGAAATTTACACCACATTCAAGAGTTTCAACTCTTTACCAAACGGCATAATTTTAGCGTTGTCCGAACTGAAAGCTTTTGAAGACGGCAGATTAAATGTAGCTCATAACATGAAAGAGCCTGGTTCACTAACCCCCAAAATTTGCCCAACCTCAGAATGTCACTATTTTTTGATAATCATACAATTGATATGTGTATAACCTGAGAATGACATTATTTTGGTGAAAACTTGAACTGAACATTGAAATTTAATGAAAAACAAGGCCTTTCGTAACGCGACGAAACGACGTTATTATTGACGTCGCTAATAAAAAACACGACGTTATGCCTGTGTGAAAAACAGAAAATCATGTCGAAACAAACACTTTTTTCCTGATCACACAGTGTATCCTTCCGATCCAGCGACCAACACTATTTAACCCTTTACAACACAATGCCGACTTTTCACGACCCAGAAGAAGACGGATTTTGAAAACATGGTGGAAAAAGGAGAATATGTTGGTAACCAGCATTTTCTCCTTTTTCCTTTAATAACTTCTATCCAATTCAAATACAGAAATCATTATTATTTCAGGCACATTTATGTTGTTGCCTGCAAATGATTTCAGTTTGGTCAAGCACAAAATTTTGTTGTATGGTAAAGAGTTAAGAATGATGGTTATATACTTAAACGTCTGCAAGGTCTTTTCATTATGACAATTTTGACGTTGGCCAATGGTCACATTCGATTCCCCCCGTTTCATTTTGAGCACAAACACTAGACATAAAGTATCAACCTTTACCAAACAATCTTTGGATTTTCACGACCTTGGGAAAGCAAGCTTTTGAAAACATTGTGGGAAAAGGAGAAAATGTTGGTCACAAGCATTTTCTGCTGTTCGCTCAAAGTTTTATATCCTGTCCAAAATAATTTTCAATTCTAAAGTCATATTTACTTTGTTGTCTGCAAATGCTTTTAATTTGGACCAGTATATATGATTAGGTATGTCGTTTGGTGAAGAAGTAAACATTAACACATTAACAAAAACAGTTAAGCAATTTTACACTGGCAGCAATAGTTTGGTACATGAAATCGGTGATGACGGATTCATAGGCAATAGTTACATAAACTTGTATAATTGCTGGTGTATGAATTACAAGTTCATGTTACTACTGACAATGAACGGTCTTTGGCAAAAGTAAACACGTAATTTACTGGTCACTATCACTACTGGAATCTGTGATTTGTTTGGGAGCGGCGTCTTCAAGATGGACAGCCCAGTCACGTACACCAATTTTTTCTCTGTTTTCATACCTTGCCGCAGATAAATACCAAACTATTGCTGCAAGATGAGAGCACATTCCAACAACTCGCGAACCAGCTTTGCATTGGCAGTACCACGCCTGTATGTTGGATTCATTAAACTGAATCCACATCATGTATTTCCTGCTCGATGTGTGACGACTTTGCATCTTGACACAGAGCAAACTTGGTTCGTCAACATGTACACGAATCTCACAGTTACCCTCCAAGTGCTCTTGAATGTAACTTGTGCTCAAGCGCAGTTGATACACACCAAAGGTGAGCTCGCGAAGCTGATCTTCTGTTAAGCGAGGAAAGGTGTCGATTTCCACTTCATCCACTGGCCGCCATATTTTAATTCTTCTCGCTAGTCCTTTTTCCTCAACCATATCCTTCAGTTCATTTCCTTTCCTGCTCTGTTCTAGCATTCCTTTTGCGAGCTCCTGATCGCCTGATGTAGCGCTAAGGGGTGGAAAATATTTGTTCGAAAGGGCACACACTATTCGAACAAAATCGCCGATAAATGGAATCTGGCTGTTTGGCAAAACATGGTCAAGGTACTTGAATCTTTTGATTCTCGCATTTGCTGACTCGACAACCCAACGTATCTGCAGTTTGATAAACAGAAATTACTTCATAAGTAAACGAGCCAGGGGGTTTAAAGCATCTGCGAAAAGTATCGACCTGGGTCAGCCTGTTCACGTAGGTTAACCCGGGCCGAAACTTTTCACTATTAGTCCAAGAACCAATCTTCCTCATGATTACTTCAGTTGTTACAAAAAGTGGCTGTTATGGATCCATAAGTAAGTGATAGGTTGCACGGTGTGATGGATTACAGAGATTCATTAAGCCCTTTTTTGCCAGAGTATATTTAATATATCCTTTCCAAAATATCAGTTAGTTTAAACTTAGCCTATACATTCATCGATTTTACATCGATTTTCAAACAATCTCAAAATTTAAACTAATTTTTTTCGATTCTGCTTCCTGGGAACTACCAGTACTTGCGCCAAGAGTGGTGACCAATGGAAGGTACAGGATCATTAGCGGCTGCCTGGAATCGAACTCGGGACATCTTGATTGTAAAACCGACGCTCTTCTTTCTGACCACGGACACAACACAACTCTCAGTCAGTTTTATTTCACCATTAATTCATTTATTTTATTATTTTATTATAATGATTATTTAAGGAGTCTTAGATTTGAATATTGTTTATCCTGAATCCTGATCCCGACGCTGCTATTTGTTGAGAGATTGTGGGAAAATAAATACCGCCATGGAAAAAAACTAGAACTATACGACGCTATCAGAATGACTTTTGTTAAATGTCAGACAGGATGTTGGCTTATTAACTATAAATACAGACTTAACTATGAAACTATGCTTCTTGTATGGAGCGTTGCCATTTTCTTAAATATATTCTAAAAACTATTTGCATTACACTTCGTTAATCTTTGACTCAAATCTATTTGTGATTCAATCTACTTTTCGATCTAGATGTACATATAAAGATATCATTTTTGTAGACAATTTTCAATGTAAGAAAATTAGCATTTTTCATATTTTGCACAAAGCAATCCAACCATTAATCATTACTCTTTTTATCACGCCATTATTCAAATCGGGTTTTATATTTTGCATTCTTTTATGCAACGATGACAATAAAAGAAACTATTGATTCAACTTTTGGAAGTGCTTGATTTTCTGACTCACAGTTGAGGCGAAAACTAAAGATTGACATTAGTCCTTAGTTGCCATTGTTGTTGCTTTTGTAAATGTTGTTGTTAAGATTCAGATGCATGTGACTGTTCTTACTATTTGCCTTAAGGAATCTTACCTTTGTAACCAGTCGACTTGAATTAGCTTCTTCTGTAGACATCTGTCTATGTCCTTTCGAAAGAATACTTGGCATTTCAGCCTGGATACCAAGTTCCTCTAGTAATTTGACAGAGTCTCGAAAGCCCCGGTCCACAACAAATACATCGCCATCCTTCAAAAAGCATCTGATGTCTTCTATATTTGACATAAGCATGTGGTTCAGTATTGAGGCATCATTGTTTTTGCTGTCTGACAAATAGGGTCCAACGATTGTTACAAAATAGCCAGTGGTTGTAACAACTACCATGGGCTTAACTAGTGGACGACCCTTGTGTGTGCAGTATGTTCTCCGTTGAAACTTAAAGTTGTTAGATTTATTAATGTAAATGTAAGTCCCATCAAGGACGAGGATTACTTGGTCGTCAGCTGTACCAAACAAGGTCTTTGCTAGGTCACGGGTATGGTCCCTGATAACAGATTCCCTGGTTAGGCTATCGATTCCGAGGTAAAGAGGCACAAAACCACGCATAAATGCTTGTCTCACTGTGGACACTGCACGACGGACACTGGACTTGGTAATACCAAATATAGTAGATAATAGCCTGTTAGACATACCAGAGCAAAGCTTTACAAGGAAAATTCCAATGCTTGTTCTTGAAGACCGGCTTGGTGAGTTTTTTACCTTGTCAGTAAGATGGCGACATACATCATCGAATTGAGACTTAGTCAGTCGAGTCAGGGATGGGTAATCTGAATCATTCAGTGAATCAAAGTTTAAAGATTTGTTCATTTGTAGACATAAGGATCTCATTTTCTGGAGCAAGTCGTTGATAGCAGTTCTGTTAAGCTTTGTAGTATCTGTCTTGGTCTGAATGCTAGTGACAGCAGAATGGATCAGCCCTCCCTCATGGATGTGACGAGGACAGCATCTGGATCCTGCAGGTATAACAACATTGTGTGCTAAGAAAGTTGACAGGCAACCATCTGCTGACAAACAAACCAACTTTGGACCAGGTCTTTTGCACACAAAACATCTTGAGTGGCTTCTACTCGTAGAGGGAATTTTAAGTGTGATCTGAAAAGAAAAAAAAAAAGTAGTGTGATTCATTACTCTACAATAACTATCTAGACAGTTACATTTATATACAGTTAAATATATATTTGTGTGTAGGCTGCATTTCTTTAGTTTTATAATTGATGCATGATAGCTTATATTTTTCGTCAATATAGATAACATTGTAGCCAAGAGACATTGCTCGTTACAAGCAATATCCTCTACCTCCAAATCTAAAATTACAAGACAATTTCCACAAATACGTTGTCGGGAGAGACAGGTTAGCAAAATTGTACATGGTTTTTAGCTGAACGTTTGAATACGAAATGTGGAAACACTGCTCCTGAAGATGCATTAATATTTGTATTATTGAATAAAATGTGGCTTTTCTATCAATATCGGTCAGTTCAAAAGAAGTGTTATAATTCATGTTTTCTTTACAATGACAACAGTTTTACTTACGGATAATGGACTTAAAAACTGTTTAGACGTCGATGGTTGGAGGTCATAGTCTGGATCATCTTCTTTGTTGTAGGTGGGTTTCAGTTTAGGCGGACTCTTGGTACATTTATAACACCGTACTCGACAAGAACCACAAACAACATCTGTGTCAGACAAAGCAGGCAACAGGTTCTTCAGGATTTTTCTCAGTTTTTCTGTTACAGGGCGACGATCATTTGGTTTTACTCGTTTGTGACAAACAGTACATAGGTAGCTTTTCACCATTCTGAAAAATAAGTTTAAAATGGTCTAAATAGTTAATTAAGTTAATTTTCTCTATACGACAATATGCTGTACTCGGATAGTCATGATATTTTGAACACGAAATTTAATGAAAAATATGGTACTTAAAAAAAAAGATTTACAATATAAATTATAGCATGTAAGAGGTTTTGAACATACGACGTTCAGTATCTGAGCGCTCTATGAGTACC
Source organism: Tridacna gigas (assembly GCA_945859785.2). Lineage (NCBI taxonomy): Eukaryota > Metazoa > Mollusca > Bivalvia > Cardiida > Cardiidae > Tridacna > Tridacna gigas. The sequence continues at coordinate 41,413,933 of OX244035.2, read as the reverse complement.
ATTTGACCATATGACCTTACACTATCGTCGTCATTAAATAAAGTATACATAACTAAGCCTAATGTCTAAAAATAGAACTATCTCCTGTCAGACGAAAAAAAAAAGAAAAATTTTCTCAAGTACCTGCAAATTCTAAACAGGATGTATCTATTTATTATTTTTCTCAATACTCGCGGTAAAAATATTGTAAAACAAAAGCGAATACAGTTTACAATGTATTCAATGGTCGTTTATCTTTTCGTTTATCTTTTCGGGATACAGATAAATATGCCCACCCTTTTCGATATGTGTCAACAAGAATTCTATAATTAGTTTGTCACGATAAAAAGTTTTCGGGACCCAAGTTTTAAACATGATTTAAATATTATACTTACTCGGAAAATGCTGGCGGGTCTATAATGATGTTTGAAGTACCGATTGCATCGCTAAGAGCGTATCGTCTGCATTGTTTACATTGAAGACGGGCGAAAATCGTACTCGGTAAAGTTCGTACATCGCCTTAATATTTTCGCTTTTCATCACTATTTACAATGTTATATAGTGAAATGCATCGATTGAAGTAGCAATTGTCATCTCATCTAGCAATGTCATATATAATGTATTCGTAAAACAACAGTTTTGGACCCACAAACTCGAAATGGCGCTGTCTGTTTGGATTTATAGCGGCTACTTATAGGCGTCAAAGCCTACGCCTCATATACAATTTATTAAAATTAGAACATGAGCGCATTTGAGTACCACTACGAGACATATATCATTTTGTTTGTATCTTAATTGTTAATACAAACATACATGTTATTTTGTGGTACTCGCTTGCGCTGGTAGTTTATTTTTAATATAATTAGACAAAAATGGTATGATTTTCCTGTTTTTTGGAAAATAGGGGGTTCTAAAACGTGAAATTACTCACCCACAAAAATATTTGAAATTAATAAAATAGCATTTTTTATATAGTTTAGAAGTTGTTTTGAATAAATATTAATGAATTGATGATATTTCTCATAGTTTACTTTTTTCACAAATTTTGGGCAAATTATGGGGGTTAGTGAACCAGGCCCTTTGTCTTTTATAGAGTAGAAAGCATTGTAGGAAAAGAAGAAAATGCTGGTTGCCATTTTCTCCTTTCCCCACAATGTTTTCAAAAGGCTTCTTCCTCAGGGTCGTTAAAAGCTGGCATTGTGTGGTAAAGGTTTAATGATCATCAGCAAGAAAACTTTTCAAAACGATATGAGAATAGAAACATTTTCTCCTCCCACAGTAGTTATTTTTTTAAAGACAAATCGATTCATTTGAGACACATCTTATTTGTGGTCTGTAAATGCTTTCAGTTTTGAAAACTCTTAAATTTTGTTATCCGTCATCAATACCATATTTGGAAACGTATTTCACCCTGTGTAGATACAGACTTTGTGTTTTCTGTCGTATGTTATTTTATCCGCGTGCAACGTGTGTATTTGAGCTGGAAAAACTCCAGGCATATAATAATACAAAATATCAGATATGGTAGTCTAAGGTCTACATGAATTCTATTATTTTATCAATGACAATCGAAATTACTTTGCCGAGCCCTGTTAGCGTAGTCAGTAGCTACAGGAATTGGCCTTTCTGCAAACGCGAGTAGATTGATTTCAGCAATATCTATAATCAGTAATAGGGAAAAGGGGCATACTTTTTTACGACATTTTGTCAGAATATAACATGTCATTTTGACAGTATACAATATAAGACAAGGACTTACAATTTAACCCTTTACCAGTCCGGTGCTTTAACGACCTTGAAGGTGGAGACTTTTAAAACTTCGCTTTTTTTCCTTAGATGTTTTCTACCCTTTTAAGCCAAATCTCATCATTGGAGCAACGTTTAATTTGTCAATAGCTTTTTTTTTTTTTACAAATTAGACGAATCAAATGTTTATGTTGTCAGGTAAAGATTTACTCAACACCTCTAACATCTGTTTGAGTGAAAAATCAATAAGTTTTATTGTAAGTAATCAATTAGGAAAGTGGTTTGTCGTAATTTTAACAGATGTATGTTGTAAAAACTTTTAAATTAAGGGTATTTTTGGACACTTAAGGCTGGCCATTGTTTCGACGATTGTTATGTGGGGAAGCAGCCAGTGGCTTGGAAAGAATATTGTGCGAAGTACTAGTTAAAGAAAACTCCAGGAAAGCATGGATAGGCGCACTGGCCGCCGCGATATAACTGAAATAATGTTGAAAACGGCGTTAAACACCATACAATCAACCATACAATGGACACTTAAGGTGATAATAAGGATTATACTGATTTTGAATGGATGTGCATTTATCAATGATGCGACGATCGTGGAGAAAACAAACAATCGGTCGAACCAGGCCAAACTGTTATTAATAGTCACATGTATTCGTTTTAATGAAACAGGGATGAAATATTGATGCTCCCTAAAGTATTACGACTACAATCAAAGAACATCTGATGTTCGCAATGTCAACTTATTTATGATACAGGAAGACGTGTGACTGTCAATAAAATATACTTCTTCCTGTTGCTCATTTCGCACAACGATTACGACTGTCTACGACTAATGCTTGAAGTTCATAAGATGTTCTTTGAGTTAGATTTCAATAGGTAGTTTAACAATAAACTTCAGCATAATCGTTCTTTCTTTCCCGTAAGATTGAAAGAAAAATGCTTTGCTGTTGTTTGGTAGAGAGGCTCGTTGTTTGGAATCCAGGTTAAATCTATCGGCGGCATCTACGTGGATATAGGCTTTTTGAATGGATAAATTTAGTTCAGCGAATATTATGCTACAATTATCTTACCACATGATTCTTATCTGCAACTTTAATCTATTTTGAAATAACTATTCTATAATCAAATCATGTTTGGTTTAAACGAAAAAAAAAAAGAAACATTGTCTGTGATAGTAAAGGCTATAACTTTGTCTGACCGTTTTGTTTATTTGACGCGCTATACTGCGTTTTGATTGGCTGATTTGACCTGTCAATCAAATTCAGCAGAAAAGGTCAATTAACCAAACGCCAGCTGTCAATCAAAAAAATCAATAAACCAATCAGCGATCAGTATTTTTCCATCCAGAGCGGAAGCCGTGTTGCCGTTATAAAACCTAGACATTCTGAATCATTAGGAGTTATAACTATATATAAATGTATAGTATATTTATGAGAAAAAACTGATGAATAACTTTAAACTTGATATCCATTATTAATCCTTATGACTGCAATTTCAAGATGCAGAGTTACACCAGGTAAAACTATTGTTGCAGAAGACAAATTCAGATTTAAAAGGAGAAAAATAAATGAATACTTCTTGTTTACATGCTTTTTTATTGTCATAAATTTTCCAGAATTTCAATCTTGGCAACAGATTCCTGTTTCTTTACTAAAAGAAATGTATAGATAATATTTTAGACAACTGATTGGATTTTATCATGTTCAGTTATTTATTCCCTTTACCTTATTTTTCATTTAAATATATACTCGGTAATTCATTTTCTTACCAAATTGAGTTGACTTGTTATTTTGAATGCTGGTTACATCTCTTTTGTTGAATCTTTTTCCCCCTCGCAAATTATCCTTAAATAAAATTTGAGTCGACGAAATTTGGGTAAAAATGCTTTTCATATAGTCTTCATAGAAGTCAAACCCTAAACAGCGCCCCCCCCCCCCCCCCCCCCCGCTTTTAAAGTAAATGCAATGTAGGCACAGTTTTGACATTTGTTTAAATCAAAAATAAATGCCATCTTTCTCCATCAGTCAACCATTAAAAATGTTGTTCCCATTGGTCTCTGTATTTTAACATATTTATGAATGCAAACTTAAAGCCTGTTAAATCAAAGACGATATGCCACCCTATATATATATATAACCATCTTTCCCCTCCCTTTGTTTTCAATCTTTTAATCTCCCTTTAACTATTATTATCGAAAATCAATTAGGTACCAATCAAGCCGTTTTCGTTTGATTTGTTGTACATGTTGCCACTTTTTACGCAAAACGTGGAGCAAGGGTTTATGCGGTATTCCTTTGATATCGGTATACCACCCCAAAAGCATCTGGTACTGTCCTACTTGTAAAATTACACACACGTGTCATATCAGTCTGACTCTTTGTGACCGTCTATAACCCCTTTCAACGATTATTAGTGTTTGAAATTTGGATTATACATGTTCAATGTGTAAGTCAATTTATTTATTTATTTATTTATTTATTTATTTATTTTTTTATTACTCTTACAGCATAGTATTTACCGGCGAATGCTTAGAAATATATTCATGTTTTTATTCTTTTTATTCTTCTCCTCGGGTTTTTCCCTCAAACTTGAAAAAAGTAATTTGGTAAACCTATCATTTGTTAATGTATCTTCTAATTTCTATTCAAAAATCTGGTAATCATATTGCCCTGTTAAAAACATGTATATTTCATTTGGTAATGTAAAAGTCTTGCAATTTGTGGTGAAATTATTGAAGCATATATCACGGACTAAGTAATGGAAAAATCTCTGTAACTTTGAAAAAGCTTATTTTTGTCCAGGTAAAAGATGAATTGCATTTGAAGACCAATGACTTTAAGAAATATTTAGGAAGCACGAGTTACATATACACGTATTGTACCTACATTATCAAACGTAAGTGGTGTTAGAGGTGTAAGTCAACTGACTTCGAAATAAACAGTCTCTATTTCAATTTTCACCTATAAAACTTCGAAAAACCTAAATCCAAAAGATGTAACTACCTTTTCTCAAATTGTTCCCATACTTATTTTATCTTGAACAATTATTTCGTGTTAAAGTATCTTCTGGTAACTTGCATATGTCTCCTAGCTAAGCCCTCGTGTCTGGGTAATGTTTGTCTAGGTTTTTAGATTCGCGGGTCACGTGACATCAGTGGGAGGAGCGATCTATCGTTTGTCGTTTGGTTAATTGAGAACGGGGTTGACCAATTTCCTTTCTGAGGACTGATGATAGTCATTGCAACAGGATTCATTCCTCTCTCACCGCTGATCATTGTTGAGATGGCGGTTATGTGGAAAAGCAGCGAGTGGCTTAATTTCAGGTTTTATCCCTGTTGGAACCTTTCAAGATTGAAATGCAAAGGCATGTTTGGTATTGTTTTAGAATTACATAATGGATTTACTTCAACTGTTTATTCTTTGTGTTATATTTGGCAGTATTTATGCCCCCGTAAAAATTGGGGGGGGGGGGGATATAGTTGTAGTATAGTCCGTCTGTCCGTTTCCGTGTCCAGGCCATAACTTTTTTCTCTATTTTTCAATTTCAAAATAAATTGGCACTAATGTTAACCACATCGAGACAATGTGTCATGGGTAAGAGATATGTCCATAGGTTAAAGGTCAAGGTCACAGCAAGGTCAAATGTGTTTAGGGCATGGAGGATAGTCATTTTCATGTCAGGGCCAGAACTTTTTTCCTCTTGACTTAATTTCAAAATAACTTTGCACAAATGTTAACCACATTGAGACAATGTGTCATGCGCCAGAGTCACGTCCGTAGGGTAAAGGTCAAGGTCACAAAATGTTCAAATGTTTCTAGGGGATACTAATCATTTCCGGCCTTTAATTTTTTTAATTATGAATAAATTTCAGCATAACTTTGCACAATTGTTAACCACATAAAGACTGTGTCATGTGCAAGAGTCATGTCCTTGGGTTAAAGATCAAGGTCACAGCATGGTCAAATATGTTGCGGGAGTACTGGTTTTAGTGTCCTGGCCATCACTTTTTTTTATACGCCCGTCGAAGACGGGCCGTATTATGGGATCACCCATGGCATACGGGCGGGCGGCGTCCAGTTCTTTGTCCGGAGCATAACTTTGTCATCTTCAGTCCGACTGACTTGAAACTTGGTATTTGTGTTTGTTGCAATAATACCGAGTGCAGTGAGAAAGAACCATAACTCTACCTCGTGCTGTCTGAGTTATTTCCCTTTGTCATTTTTACAGCATTTTCTGCTTGTCCGGAGCATAACTTTGTCATCTATAGTCCCATTGACTTGAAACTTGGCATTTGTGTTTGTTGCAATAATACCGAGTGCAGTGCGACAGAACCATAACCCTACCTCGTGCTGTCTTTAAGTTATTTCCCTTTGATTGTCATTTTTACAGCATTTTCTGCTTGTCCGGAGCATAATTTTGTCATCTTCAGTCCGATTGACTTGAAACGTGGTGTTTGTGTTTGTTGCAATAATACCGAGTGCAGCGCGAAAGAACCATAACTCTACCTCGTGTTGTCTTTGAGTTATTTCCCTTTGATTGTCATTTTTACAGCATTTTTCCGCTTGTACGGAGCATAACTTTGTCATCTTCAGTCCGATTGACTTGAAACTTGGCATTTGTGTTTGTTGCAATAATACCGAGTGCAGTGCGAAAGAACCATAACTCTTCCTCATGCTGTCTTTGAGTTATTTCCCTTTGTCATTTTTACAGCATTTTCTGCTTGTCAGGAGCATAACTTTGTCATCTCTTGTCGGAACATCTTTAAATTTGGTATGCATGATTGTTGAAAAATTACGGAGTGCAGCGCACAAGAACCCTAACTCTTCCTAGCACAAATTTTGAGTTTTTCCCCCTTTGATCTTCATTTTTTACAGCATTTCTTGCTTGTCCAGAGCAGAACTTTGTCATCTCTAGTCGGAACATCTTCAAATTTAGTATGCATGATTGTTGAATAATTACGGAGTGCAGTGCACAAGAACCATAACTCTTCCTAGCATGAATTTTGAGTTATTCCCCCTTTGATCTTCGTACCGCATAACTTAACCATCTTATTTGTAGTTTTTTAATTATTTCACTATTTTCTTAGTAAACAATTCTGAGTAAGATTTATTCCAGGCACGTTTTGTAGCAGTGCAAGTTTGCAGTAGATGTCAAACTTTATACAAGTAGGTATCCTGAGTGTTTTTACAACCTGTACAACAGTACTGTTGTGACGTTTGATGTAGCTTGCTTTGCACAAATATTATATGGGCGCAGCAGAGATGACAGTTTATATTTATGTAAATGGAAGTTAATATGTAGATTAATGGAAACAATTTAAAATGTTTACATGATATTATACAGTTATGGACATCAATTCCATTGGATATGATGATATATTCACCAAATAGTGTAATATTGGTCAAGGCGCTAGCCACAACTATTTTATTATATCAAACACATTTACATTCGGTGATTTGTTGTATGATTCGCACTGCCTTGTCAAATATCATTCCAAAATTTTCAAAGGGGAAATAACTCAAAATTCGTGCTAGGAAGAGTTATGGTTCTTGTGCACAGCACTCCGTAATTTTTCAACAATCATGCATTCCAAATTTGAAGATGTTCAGACTGGAGATGACAAAGTTATGCTCTGGCCAGAGACATTCATGCCTATTTCAATCACTTGCATGATTTCTGCTGCACTACTATTTTCCTCTACCTGCCCTTTACGATTATCATCCCCCTCAACAACTGGCGGTTGGACGGGCGTATCTTGCGACAATTTGCCGCTATTGTTCTTTACGACTTTATTTCAGAATAACGCAGCACAAATGTTAACCACATTTAAACGATGTGTCATGCGCCAGATTCATGTAAAGGTCGAGGCCACAGCAAGTTCATATGTATTTTCGGTGGCATCAGTCACTTCTCAGTGAGCCGTCTTGTTTGTAGGTTAAAGAATAGTTTATGCATTGTTGTTTTTAACAGCATCAAGTGATGTTGAAGTATGTATCTGACAATGAAGTAGTTTTATCGGTCTTTGGCCATCTTGACAAAATGGAGAAGTTGATAATGGGTTGATCTCTGGTTTAAGTCTAAAACATTTACACGAGTCATTTGTTGCGTAAACGTTCAACGTGTTCTCTGGAGGAAAGGTCCAAATAAAATCCAAATTTTTAGCTCTAGAATTACTTATCATTTACAGTTTCGTAACAGCAGTGTCAAGTCAGACAACGGTAGTTTTTTTTTTTTTTTTTTTTTCTCTTTCTATATGACAGTTTCATTCCAATTATCCATAGAATCACACGTCTTTTTATTCTGCGGATTTCCCCTGCCTTACTGGACTCCTACGGTATCCTGCCTTGGGTCTTCTCATCCCTTAACCCTCTGTTGGTGTATCATTAGAAAATATTGACAAATTAGCATTTATACGTCATGAGCAAATGCTTATTTTCAGTGAGGGGGCGAGTGTGTGTGAGAAAGAGTGTGTGTGTGAGAGAGATAGAGAGAGAGTGTGTGCGCGCGCGCATATGTGTGTGTGTGTGTGTGTGTGTGTGCCATATAGAGACAAAAGTAGGTGCGTAAGCTACATTTTTTATCGTTTTCAGTTGATTTCGGTTCATGAAACACTGTCGGTATGGCTGGTTGAAGTACGAGTAAAAATTGAAAATCGAATTTACCACTTAGCTAAGCCGTTATCAAAAACCAGCAAATCAAATCATCCACACGTGAAAGTTGATTCTAACGTGAGTAATGAGCAAGTAGAAAAAGCAACAAAAATTAAACATTTATTTTCTGAAAGGATCATGATACGAGGGCTGATTGATAAGTCGTGCGACATGTATTGAAAGAATAAAGCAGTGATGTCTTTCTTCAACCCTACTATTCCCTGAATATTTAAGGCGGTGTGCCCGAGGACTGGTGTCATTTGGTCAGTTTATTTCGAAGAGGTAGCACGCTAAAGTAAACAAGGCAAGTGACTTTTGCGAAATGGACAAAATCGCTGAACCAGCCGCGCGTGTTTCGATATTTGCATAAGAAAGGTCTAGCACCTAAGGATAACCATACTGATAATAGGAAATGATGTCCCTTCATAGTCTACAGTGAAAAGGTGGGTTGTGGAATGTAAGCGTGGCAAACAGAGCCTTAAGGGTGACGCCCGTTCTAGAAGGCCTCTCATGTTGCAACAACCTCAGATATGATCAATAAAGTCCGTGATATTGTTATTGCTGACAAGTTGGTTACAAATAGATATATTGTCAGTGCAGTTAGTAGTTCACAGGGAAGAGTACATTCTATGCTTACAGAAAATCTTGCAATAAGAAACTCTCAGCTCGTTAGGTTCCAAGACTTCTAACAATTGATCAGAAAACACACCAAGTTCTTGAAATGCGCAGCAATCATTACTCATAAGTTATAAGTCTAAAGTCATTAGTCGACGGTCATAATCGCTCTCCAGGGCTTCCATATAAATACAGTAACTAAAAAGTACTGCAGAGATTTTTTGCTGACCAAGTTGCAAAGTAAAATTCTATTTTAATGCCCCTTTAAATGTAAGTACTCTCCATAACTATATCATGCTAAAATTAGATTGTCTAAAAGCACGCTCTTGGTTTAGAATAAGCCATGGACTAGATCAAAACTCGTAAAAGCCATAAATGTTGGGATTTTTCTTTTTTGTGCCGGTCATTTTTTGTTGAATTACAAAGTCTTGTCGACTTCAGTTATATTTGTCAGTTTACACGTAAATACTGTTGAATGCTATTATTTTTGAGGCAATGTAAATACTGTTTGTGTTTTTTTTTTTTAATTTCTACAGGGGCCATATTCACCAACCACTAGTAGAAAGAAACATTCTTAGTCTATAATCCGAGATTTTCTAAAGTTGAAAAGTAACAACTCTTCTGATTTACTAAACCATCTGCTTTAGCCAATCATAAGTTGTGTTACTTTCAAGATTTAGACAATTTTGTAAACAATTTTAGACAAGATTTGTAAACAATTATATTATTTTCAAATTATTTTTCACGTTTGAAATAATTATATTTCTAAGAAATACAGAGCGAAAAACAGGCTTTATTTCTCAAGAGACGTATATTTTACGGAGTGGCTATCTACGGCTAACTGTAAATGGCAAAATAACGTCAAAATGGCCATTTACTGTTAACTGTATTTGCTACTTTTCAGCGGCAGAGTTTTTAGTTAATTCACCGCGTTTTAATATTTATTCTTGACATAATGGTGATGCGTCGTAGCCGACAGGTCAATCTTCGAAGAATATTACATGCGCAGACAACATTGATTCGCCACGTACCTTGAACTGTAATTACACTTTGCCAAGTGCAAGGGTTGTCAGCAAAGTTGTTCACGCTGCCTCCGTAAACATGCTCGTGTATTCAGGAGTATATACCATTGTGTTTTTATATTATATTTTAGGCACATATCTTGAACATAAATATTGAAAATTTGGCAAGGCTAAATATTTGTGATGGACCTCAGACGGTTCACGTGAACCTGACCTTTCGGGATATAATGTGTAGAAAGGCCCAGTCTAACGACGCAAAACTTCAAAGATGTGCTACTTCATTTGTCAGATCCTCAGAACTTTATTCTGGCTAGTACTGTGAATAACCTTGTTGAAGTTGAAAAAGCCCTGACAGCGGACGGCAATGCACATACAGGGGAGATAACATCATTTATAAACAGTCTTAATGACGCTTCTGTTGGGATATTACCAAAATTGTATGGTGCGCAGAGGCCTATTGAAGCCAGAATTGAAAAAGGAATTCAATGTTTTGTGTAACCATAATATACCTTACACAGATTGGCTTTTTGGTGATGATGTGTCAAAAACAGTTAAAAAAAAAAATAATAATAAATGAAGGTTCTAGTCGCAAGGCAAGCAAAGTTCTTTGGTCCCGTTAAAAAAGGGTGGTAACATGCCTCTTAGAGGATGTCGGATTAAAGGGTCATTTCGCTACAGACCATATTACATGAGTTACCATCCATCGTCTACTGTCACTAGTGATAAGAAAAAAATCCCACCGTCGTGGGGGGGGGGGGGCAAAACTTTCCAGACAATAAACACGGTAAGTGCACCATTCCAAGCTGGTAAATTGAAAAAGTTTGCTTCTGAAAGGAAAAGAATGATGCTTTTCTGGCAAATGTCTCTCATCCACTCGACATTCATGCCTAAAAAGTTGACAGCAGCATGTACCGTAAGAGCTAAGAGCCTCCAAAAAGACACCCCATATATCTTGTGACTGGAGTTTTTATGCCCCCTGTAGAATGGCATATAGCAGTTGCGCTGTTTATCTGTCCTTGCCTTGTCCTCACAACATCTCCTTCATTTCTTTGTCACAGAATGGTCAATATCAAGTGCTGTACAGCATACTCTTGGGCTTATTTAATGAGCTCATATTTGAAGGAGTTATTGCCCTCTTATCTGATTTTATTACTTAATTGCTTCTATTCTTACAACTACTCCTATAATTATCATAGGAATTATGTAATTTTCACCGAAGTTTCAAAGAATGATACCAAGTGTTGAAGTGTCTAATTTTTTTTTTTTTTTTAATTCAGTCATATTTGGCAGAGCCCCAGATAGTATTTAAGCATCATTTTCTTATGATATGGATAAAATTAAATGATTGTGCTTAAGCAGCAAATTTTTAAGCAAGACAATTCTAATGTTAGAGTAAAAATCTAGTTTTACCCCATAATTGAACATAGTATGTTTTTTTTATTTTATGTAGTGCCCAGCTTGGATGATTGATTGAAAAATATGGCAAGGTTATTCTTTTTACCTGTTATATGCTGAGCATTGTATAAAACGAAAATGTGTTGATGAAATATGGATACCAGGGTTCCCAATCCCAGAGTCATTGACTCTTGGACCCTAATTTTCAAGTCGGAATGAAATTTCCAAGAATCAGAGAAAATTTTCATGTCTAAGGTTCAAAATTACACTGTTGTTTCGGAGAGTTAAGGGTGAAATTAACACAATTTTTCATGTATTATGTTCTTCATTTTTACATTTATAAGTGTATCTTCAAACATTGATTACAACTGTTTAGTAATTCCAAGCACTTGATCATCAGAAAGATGGTTGATTGATTGATTGTATGGTGTTTAACGCCGTTTTTAACATTATATCAATTATATCCGTGCGGCCAGCGCACCTTTCATCCATGCTTTCCTGGAGTTTCTTTTACCAGCACTCAGCGCAATATTCTTTCCAAGCCACTGGCTGCTTTCCCATACAAAAATATGGAGAGATGATTTTAACTTGCAGCCCTAGCATGTAATTCGTCATAATGAATAAATGGACACAATGTTTTAACTTTTTTCCAAACAACATAATTTTAGACTTTTTCACATTTAAAGCAGTAGCAGATGACAACTCAAATGTGGCTGGAATGACTTGATTTGTCTTTTATATAGCATACCAGAACATTGTGGAAAATGGAGATAAAGAAAGGTCACCATTTTTATAGGGTTCTTACATCCTAGTCTTCTTTCTTTGTATGAGTGACCAAATACCTTCTTTACCACTTGTTCCATTGCTAACACTGTACGACAAGAAGGCCTAACCTGCAACCTCCCCCTGTCTAATTTTTAGTTGTAAGTTTTATTTCATAAAGCAACCATTGTTTTTTACTCACTACAAAACAGATATTTTGGCTCCACTTCTTGATTCATACTGTTTAAATTCATTATTAAAGACAATAAGACAGATTGAAGTGCCGCTGGTCGGACGATATCACTGACCTTTGTTGTGTCATGCGTTTTCGCGTTTTTTTCCAGCGTCCTATATTTCACGTGAACTAATTTTTGGAGAAGTATTTCCTCATCATTTGACATGAATTTGTCAATAAGGAGAGCAGGTAACATAAAAAACTGTCATTTTACACCAGATAAAGGGATGAACACTTTTATGAGGTTTGCATAAAATGACTCGCAGTTGGATGAGCTTTGATAAACAGAGCCGTGTGCGTCCTTCGCATTTGATACTGATTGTGTAACTTATTAAAGCCCATATATCTGCCGGGTACACGCTTGCAAACTCATTTATATGAAGCTTTAGCCGATAATCTCATGCGTCAGATTGACTCTTAGGCAGATATTTTTAGCGTAAAAAACTCGGGTCATTTCAAATTTCCAAGCGGCAATGACAACTGATAGACCAAGTTAGAAAACTACTGTACAAACTATTTTCAACGGAAATGTTTTAAGAAAGCTTTTAATTGAAAATTGTGACATGTGTTTTCTTTTTCTAAGTATTACGATTTAAGAACGGTAAAGTGATGTATTTTTCGAGAAGAAATGTACTGTGTAGGTCCATATCAATCAACGTGATACAGCCGAGGAATTTGATCAAAGATCACCCGAGGTTTGCCGAATGCTGATTATATATGTACTTGGTTTGGCCATCGGCAAACCTCGGGTGATCTGTTGATCAAATTCCTCGGCTGTATCACGTTGATTGATATGGACCTACACAGTACATTTCTTCTCGAAAAATACATCACTTCTTAAATCGTAATACTTAGAAAAAGAAAACACTTGTCACAATTTTCAATTAGAAGCTTTCTTAAAACATCTGATGTGATTTTCACCATACTTTGGCAGAACGATTGATATCATGTGCTATATAGATCATAACTCACTGTCTTTTCTCATTCAGTCATTTTTGATAGAGTTATTTCCGTTAATTTTACTTCCTAATGCTTCTGGCCTCACAACTCCTATAAAGCAACCCAAATAAACTTCATCTAATAGATTTCTACAGATGACAAAAAAAGAAAATTTGAAAAATGAATGTTTTATTTTACTTCGATACCATGAAACCTCGATTAGACAGGTTGCCAAAGTGGCAGGTTTAATGGTTTCTGCAATTTCTGCAGGTGAGTTTGGAAAACTTATCTACAGAGAATTAGAGCTTGGAAACAATAAAGCAATAGGGTGAAATTTTGGGAATTTTGATCCCAACGTGAAAATTACTCCAATTATGAAGGCTGACTTTTCATGATGGCATGAGAAAATTGACTATCAAGTAAGACGCATAAAAATAGAGCTGATCCTGATGTGACCATCCAAACGGACGCTAGTAAAATAGGCTACGGTGCTTCATTCAACGGCACAGAAATAGGTGGTCGCTGGTCAGTACAAGAGAGCAAATATTATATTGATCAATGTTCTTGAGATGCAAGCTGTTTCGTTTGCTTTCATCAGCTACATTCATTTACGCTTTTACAGTAGATTGGAAAGTGTATAAATTGGTATATATTTTTCCTCCTTTCAGTTTGATTGCCAGCAGCGTTCAGAAATCCAGAACAGCCCAGTACAAGCTATTGTAATGGCACCTATGTATGAGATCCAGTTGTTGTTCAGTCCATTGATGAAAATGGTAGTAGAGACTCCTGTGATTTTCCCGAAAAGGAAATATCTACTTTCCCTTCCACACATTCGAAAGAGAGTCACCCATTATCAGAAAAACTTGTAATGATAGCCTGAAACATTTACTGAATCCAAGGCCTTTCTACAAGTGCAGCCAACATCATCATGGCTCAAGTCATAGAGTTTCTTACCAGTTTATTTCATGAAGGGCTAACTTACAGTTCCATAAATACTGCTAGATCAGCGTAATCGGCAATAGGGTTTAAGTTTCAGAAGTTTTCTGCAGGGACTTGCCTTTGGTTTTAAGATTTGTAAGAGGGGGTTTCAACAATAGACCTACCAAATCAAGACATACAAGTATTTGGAATGTGGATAAAGTTTTGAATTATTTACGTGAACTTTCGCCAGTTAAGAGGATTTCACTGAAAGATTTGACTTTGAAATTGGTAATGTTACTGGCTTTAACTAACGCTGCTCGGATCGATAATGTACATAAGTGTTAAACAGTTAAAGTAGGTAACTAGGTACTAGGAGGATACTAATTTGTTTCGGTGTAAATGTAATTTTGAAAAGAATAAGGCTCCCGAGATATATATATATATATATATATATATATGTGTGTGTGTGTGTGTGTGTGTGTGTGTGTGTGTGTGTTCATTGAAATCGTCATATTGAAAAAAAAAATACCCAAATTATAATGAAAATTTATGCTTATTTATCAACGATGAGGAGTTTATGATATAAGATCGAACAAAGAAAAAACGAACTCGTTTAAGTGTTTACTTTATTTGTTAACTAAAGGGTATGTTATACCTAATAGTAATTACACTTTCATATCAGCATAACAGATTCATTGTAACTGGAACAGCTTTTACCAGGTCCTCGTATCGGAGCGCTAAAAATGCATGACTGTAATCAGATGCGATGTTTTTTAGTTCATTTTTAGCTGAACCGTCACCAATACCAATGGCAATCACGGTCGTATCTGCTGTGTGTAGGGTTTTGGCTTCTATCAAAGTGTTTGCCTGTATGTTTGATTTTCCATCAGTCACTATGATGACGGTGTTCCTAGCTGATGGCCTGTCACCATTTGCATACTGTAGTATCTTCTCTCTAACAAACTCCAAGGCCAGATCTGTTCTTGAGGCTCCATCGTGATAGGGTACGTAAGTTAGAGCTGTGAGAAGCTCGGCTTTTGTTGTATACTCGTTCAGATACCATTGTAAATGTGGGGCCTCGTCATATACTAACAGAGAAACCTATGGATGAACAAATAAACGGAATTCTTTGCAAGAAAACATTCAGATAAGTATTTATCAATTTTGCTATCTATCTATTTATACATTAATTCATTTATCCAGAGAGTAATCTCTACTTAACACATAGGCTGCTAAGCGCCACTCACTGACCTTTTGCGGACAGAGCAGATCAAGATCAGACTGCACAGAACGTGCAGTCTGATCTTGAATATACACTGCCCAATAAGTAGGTATTTTTTCCAAGAAAAATAACTTTGAACAAGCGATATTTGGGTTTATACTATCTGCTTTGAAATTGTAATTTCACTTATTAAGCAAGATAAAGGTTGAGCTATATACTAATTTAAATAATGCCAAAGGTTTGCTTAACCGCATGCCAGTATAAATCACACCGCGTTCACAATATATCTATAGGCTACATTGTATTTGCGATATTTATTGAACATGACACAGTGACATAATGAGATGGTCCTCAGTTTACGCCGGTCAAAATATACCTGCAAGCCATAAATTTTACGACGGTCAAAATATACCTGCAAGAAATTTTACGACGGCCAAACCATACCAACCAGCCAGAAATGATGTAATCTTCGATTTTCATAGTGCTTTTTGTGCACTTCAGTACAGTTATAAACCCATTATGATGAGGGAATTTAACCGTCATATCAAAGTAGACGTTTCTTTACAACATGACAAAATTTTAGACTCCCCCCATTATTGTAACAATGACAGAAGGTGTGGAAAACGTTGTGGGGAAAGGAGAATACGCTGGCTTCCAGCATTTTCTCCTTTTCTCACGATGTTTTCAGTATTAGGTAAAGGACTCCGTGTTATGGACGAAACTTTGGCAGCACAAATATCGGACGACTTTTATTTGAAGTACATGTGGCAGGCAATTGGAATGGTTTATTAACAGGCCACCTATCTTGATGTTGTCGAGGCTTTTGTTATGCATCATGCTATAACCATCAGAGCCTGACGAGGTTTCAACAGTGTGACACGCTTGACAATCTGTATGGCTGATGCAGAAACAGGGCAACCTCTCTAGGTTAAGGACGTTCTTTAAAATCATTCAGGCTCTCAGAAACCGTTTGGCAACAACGCAAATATCACAAACTTTTGAAACTAGATCCTCCGAAAAATATGTACGAGGATCTAATTTGAGGCTTTAGTTTTAATCCGTTCATCTGAATGATTTACACAGTGTCACAGTCGATATCGAAATTTTCAGTGGAGGAAGCTACGTTGCGGAACAATCCAATGAAGACATCTTGGTGTGTGTTGATCCTACGAATGCTCTTCTAAATCAAGGTCTTAAAAACAGTACTAGAGTTCATGCAGGGATTTCACATGAACCTGGCGCTAGGTGTCAATTTCGACGGAACTTTTAAACAAAGAAGTGTTATTTTGATCGATCAATCAATCAGATATTCAATGACTCCTTTCTGGAGTTTCAGAGGAACTCGCCCTAAGTGAATGTCCGGTAACTGAACAATTAGAGAGTGTTTTACCTGGTCACCGTGTGTCCCAATGTCCAGTCTTTCTACCACTCCAATAACATAATCAATCTCATGTCGGAAACCGCTCGGATTGACACTGATCGATTCATCTATCACAAACACAATGTCTCGATAGCAATCTGTCCATAGAAGAGTACATATAATTCCTGCTCTGTGAAAAAGTAGTTAAATGCATCCCATGTCAGCCCGTGCATGCGCAGGCTGTGCATGCCCGAGTCGAAACTTTTCTTTATTGGTGAAATCTCTACATGCGAATGGAACATTCCACCTCATGATAAAGCCATATTTTAGATTAAATGAATCAACATTATGTGACGACTTGCTTGGTATAGTGCTGTACGAAAATACATCACGGGTAGGAAACTTCATATTCGGAGCCAATTTTTCAATTGTGACAATATCAGTCCTTTGTATTGTCATAAATTCGGTCACGTTCCATCGAAGAAATGTATTAAATTTTGGACTGAAGGGTATTTCCAGGAAAACAGAGCTTATGAATTAAGTAGTCTTTAAAAAAAAAAAAAAACCGAACTTTCTAGAAGGATGCCATCATCAATCGGTGCCGACTAACATATTCACAGCCGGTTCACATAATCGGAGCCCTTCTTTGTTTTTATGATTTCTACGCTATTTCTTTTCAATTCTTTACCAACAGAGATTATAACAGTTCAAAATACTAATTCACGCTTTTCGGACAGCAAATCTCTCTCTTATTTGCAGATTTAATGGCAATAACAGACTGAATCTAGGTTCTTGACGCATTATTTCGGCTACGGTCAACCCACAGCACAAATGATTTAGACAATACTGTACACATTCCACGGCTTTCCGTCGTGTAGAAAACCGTTGAAAGACTTGAGAATTGCATGACATTCCCTTTTTTTTTTGGAATTTCAAAGATATAAGAACAAATTATTGCAAAGAATGACAAGCTTACCTGTTTTTCAGTTGTTTTTGAGCCGACAATTTCAGAACTGGGAGACAAACACAACATTTTCTCATCGGAGCCACTGGCTTCGAATATGAAGTTTCCTACCCGTGACAATGACTCCGTGTTTTTTTCCAGGGCCCTGTTCTTAAGAAATAATCTTCTTACTATCGTGGTGTATCGTTCAATAAACCACAGTTGTGAATTATGAGGCACAATAAATAAACCACGAGGGCTATCAGTGGTTTACCATTCAATAAACCACGGTTGCTAGTTATGGGGCACAAAAAATAATTTACGAGGGCGATAGGATACTTGGCATACTAAAGCGGATGCGGGGATTAATTCTTACTTTAGGTTACATAGAATATAGAGTGATGTCGATTTTACCACGCTTTCGTTGCACTGTGTTTAAAGAGTCGAATTCACGTGTCGTGTTAGAATTACGTATTCAAGAAGCTCAGGTCGAGGATTGAATGGTGTCTTGCGCCGCTTTCAACATTATTTCAGTCATATCACGGCGACAGCTCACATATTCATGCATTCCCTGGGTTTCACCAGTACTAGGCTAGGGTTATGAAATATCTTGCACAAGGACACCCCCACGAAAAGCCCAGTGGATCCAGTGAGGCTCGAACCCGGGGCCCCCAGGTCATGAGTCCAACATTTTTACCAGTGAGTCACGCAAGTCGGGGAAAAGGTCGGTAAAAACAGCAACATTGCTTGTGCACATTCAAAACCAGTTACAATAAACGGTGTTAATGCCGTATCAACATGGTTTCAGATATTTGACCCCGACACTCACAGTTCTGGTACATTAGCGCACAGACCAAACGACAAAACTTTGAACTGCTCAAACTCAAAGCAATTGCAGGCGACATGTTAAATGTTGCTAAAATTTTGAGACTTGTTATTGAATATGTAGAAATTATTGTGGGGAAAGGAGAACCAGCATTTTTTCTCCTCTCCCCGCAATATTGTCAAAAGCCTTATTCCTCAAGGGCTTTTAAACTAGACATGGTGTGGTAAAGGGTTGACTTTATTGAACTAGGATAGGTGAACTGTAAACTAAGAAATATGAAGCGCGGGGTTTGATCCGTAAAATGGGCGGGTATCTGGAATGACTCGTTTTGCAGCGTTGGAAATCAAAATACATGTAGTCAATAAGTCACATGTTACAAAACGGAGGCCGTATACATACAAACTACCCCGAGTTGCATTTCCACGCTAATTCTATTTCTAGAAAGTAATGCAATTTCTGATTGGCAAAACAATATGGGCCATGCTCTGGCACAACGGGGCTAAATGCATCTCCGTGATCCCTGAAACCAAGCAAGTCATCACATAATCATGGATCAATGTAATTAATTTTATCTGACAACCGATTAAATTATGAGGAAGAATGGTCCACTGACGTGCAAAAAAAAAAATATCAAGAGCAAGATGTTTCGGTCCAGGTAATCCTGCGCAGGCTGACCTGAGTCGACACTTTTTGCAGATGCATTTAGCCTCCTTTTTACACAGCGTGGCTAATACGGTTTTGCTAATCAAAAACCGCGTTACTTTCAAATTTCTCGAGAATTAGACCTAGAATCTTACTAAAACTGGTTGATGAATGCGGACCCAAGGCCCATATTCAACAAACAGTCTTAAAAACAGTCTTAGGCTCATTCTCCACAATTTCGTAAATTTGAAAGTAACAAAAATTTTCTGTTTTGCTAAACCGACTAGTTTAGCTTATCAGAAGTTGCGTTACTTTCTAGACCTAGAAGTGGACCCCGAGTGGTTGGTGAATACGGACCTGAAACGTCTTGCCCATGGACACTCCCACGAAAGGCAAGGTATTTTCCTTCTCTCTCATTTTTTCCCCTACTCCTCAGAGGAAAAACAGTATTGTGTGAACCACATTTGCCTTGCCGTCTACAAATGCTCTCTCTATGGCTGATGTTTAGTAACACGAGTTTCATCGACACTAAGGAAGAAGCTTTTCGAAAATTTTGTGGGAAAAGGAGAAAATGCTGGTAGACATTCCATCATTTGAGCTATGATTTATCGCCTGCAAATACTTTGGTTTTGGACCGGTGTAATATTTTGTCGTTTGGTCAAGGGTTATGGAAAAAAACATACTTTTGACGGTATAGGGTATTACTGGAGCGGCCGTAGAAGGGGGCGCTGTCGACACAAAGTTGGGCGTATTACACAAGTCACTTTGGCAACATCGGAGGTTGATGTCACGGGTCTGAGTATCTCTTCTGCCGACCAGAAACCCAAATCCTAGACCATTGCAGTACTGCAGGAAAAGTGTAAAATGCGAATACAGTAAGCATAGACAGCTTATGCCTAGAATAGCTATTGACAATATTTTATTAGACGTAAACTGCATAGTGTCTTGTCTTACACAAACCTTGTACATTCATAAATGAGACAGCGACAATATATTACATTTGATAGTTGAATAGAGGTCAAAATAATGATAAATTTTTGCTTCCTCTACAAAGAAAACTTTCGATAATATTCTTTGTTAAAATGTCTGTTGTTTGAAGCTAAACTACCCCATAGTAGTCTGATTCAGTGCGTAGAATAGAGGTGCGGCGTTCTGCAAGAGGGTAATTAAATTCATTTTTGTAATGCACAATACCAAGCAAGTCGTCCCATAACATAGGTCAATTTTGTCTAAAAACAGGTGGGTGGGGCTGAATGATGAGGTGGAATGGTCTTTTAACGAGCAGAAAGTTGACCAGCGGCAAAAAGTTTCGATCCAAGTCGGCCTGCGCTGATTGCGCAGGCCGACATGAATCGATACTTTTTGTAGATGCAGTAAACTCCCTTTTCACAGAGCATGACTTATATGATTGTTTTTTCCCCTTTAAAAATAGAAACGTTACGAACCTTTTTACTACCACAGCTCATAATGTGTTCCACATGTCCGTCCTTGCCATACAAAGTATTTATCATACAGCTCTGAAAGTTAACAAAATGTTTGCGGGAAAAGGTAAGTTTTTTTTTTTTAATCTTTGGTGCCGTGTTTCTCGACCAGTCTAAAGTGCTTTCTTACTGGTTCTCAAGATTTTTTTCTAAATATCCATAGGAGTACAAATTTCTAATTGGCTAACTCAAATGGTTAAGCGAGTTAGGAATTGGTTATTTTCTAAATCAATTCTAAGAAAAGCATACCGTTTCCAGTGGATTGTGTTTAAGCACGGTGGGTAACCTACGTAACGGAGCCGCTGGCTCCGAACTTAAAATGTTGTGTTGGTCTTCCAGGGTACCTGTGGGTCCGAGGTTGTAGCTCGTAAACAACCCCTCTGTCAGCTAGGTGCTCGGTATTTACATTTATTTCTCTTCTTTGAATGGTATTAACAGAAAAAAAAAATATGAATGCTATTCGACCTCTATAATATTTACAGTTGAAATAAGCAAAGGATACTGAACAAAGCCCTCGGGATTGTCTGTGAAACGTTTTCTTCCGAGACGAAACTTTCGGATGGTGACAAGACAGGTGACGTTTCTCTTAACTCTTTCGCTGCCAACTAATTGGAGCTGACTTTTCTCGAGGTCAGTAAGAATCTTTTTCATTTCAACCGAACTTGTCTTTGGGAAAAGGTTAGCATCAGATAGCGGACGGTGTAGATCCAAGATCAGACTGCAAGTTTTGTGCAGTCTGACCTTGATCTACGCCGTCCGCAAAAGCTATCCAAGGCGACATTGTCAGTGAAAGAGTTAAACAGATTGCTTATTGAAACTGTTTAGTTGAGCGTTGCTGTTTTAATTGTGTCTAGGTGATAGATAAACAACCACAATGTCCCCCGACGTGTCACCGAGTAAAATCACAGAAAGATTGCTCAAAACACATATGGCTCCGTTTATGCTGTGTGGTTCCGTTTATGTAGTATGGCTCTGAAGTTGTAGACATAGCCTACTTTTTGTTCAGTAAGCTTAAAAATTATTATATTACTAGATCTACTTGGCAACTTCATGCAAAGGTTTGACGTATCATAAGGTTTGTGGAAAAAATATTTGAAACAATGTTGTCCTTGGCCTGCTTATACAGGCTATATTTCATTTATATTTTTCAGCGTTACGGAGCGTTTTCTGCGCATGTCAATATTCTTTGAAGATTTGACCTGTCTGCTATGACGTGTCACAATCCTGTGCAGGACAAATATTAATACGCGGTGCGTAAATTGCTGC
The DNA here is from genome assembly GCA_945859785.2 of Tridacna gigas. Lineage (NCBI taxonomy): Eukaryota > Metazoa > Mollusca > Bivalvia > Cardiida > Cardiidae > Tridacna > Tridacna gigas. Next base: position 41,391,923 of record OX244035.2, on the reverse strand, counting down.
TTAAAAAGTGCAGACGGAAAATGCCAATAAATAATACGCCTGTGGAAAAATCAAGCCAATTTTTCGCTACAAATTTCTCAAAAAACAAAATGATTTCAAATAGGGAAATATGTTTTAAGAAAATACCAATTGTTTAGAGCAAATTTCTGTAGACAGTTTCTAAATATAGACAAGGAGAAAACCTTGATTTGTGCAACAGACTGACAACAAAAATAACGTCCCCACCTTGCTTGGCTTATACCGGGGCTTTTTCCCCAGGCTTATTTGGGCTATGTTTATAAACGGCTGGTGCATAGGACATATACTGGCTAACCATGGCTGTGTGAATCGTACAAGGTAGTTTTAAGTAAATAAACGTATATTTTATTTTGAAATTTGTTGCATTGATTGCCGCCTTGAAAAGTAGTCCGGTTCTGTTCCCAGAATGCCCATATGAGATACTTTATGTTATATATTTGAAAAATGCCACCTATCGGAAGATAATGCAATGTTAGGGAAGGTCCTCCGAAACGCATTATCTTCTGCTAGGTGACATTTTTGAAATACAGAACCGGAACACTTTTCAAGGCAGCAATCAATGCAACGAATGATCGTATTTGTATCTAAAAAAGTAAAAAATATTGTAGGAAAAGAGAAAATGGTTACCAGTATTTTCTACTTTTGCCACAATATTTTCAATTCTTTTTTCTCTTAGGGTCATTTAAACACGAGATGGTTTGGGAAAGTTATAAAACGATCGTTACCTCATCCGGAAGACAGGTTGTGATGTTGTTACATGTTGTGTAATCTTGGACCGAGTGATCAGGACAATGGTAACATCTCACCGCTGCAACACAGTATGGTTCAGAAAGAATTGAACGAAACAGGGAGACATTTTATCGTTCAAGTAACCGAAAATCCATGCAATAAAACTTATGCGATATTTATTTTTAATTTACTACGGACATTTATAGTACATAAATAACTTTTCCATGGGTAAACGTCACGCTTTACGACGTATTATTGCATAAAATGTTCGTTTCCGGGCCTTTATAAGCATGTATTACCGGGAAAACCCGGGCATAACGGGAGAAAATGTGTATTAATCAGTAAAATCACGCGCCGTTAACGCCCGGCTTTGTACTTTCAATATCCTCGATCCGAGCCTACCTTGTAACAATGTACGCTGAACATTTGTTCTTGTTATACATCCGAGACTCCGACCAACAAAGCTGTAGTAACTTGTACCTTATTACATCCTTATTATGGGTTGTCTTTGATGATTTTAGTACACCACAAACGAAGTTTTACACAGTATCTGAGTATTATCGAAATCTGAGCAAAAAATCAATCGTGACGCACTCTACATCCCACCCACTTTCTTAACGTGGTCAGCAATTCCGTCGCTTCATATATCCCTTTGACGTCTTTCAGTTACAGAAATTTCATATCCACTCATTTATCCTAGTTGTAATCGATCCAAAAACTGTGCAAGTTAATCCCACAAAAGTCCACTATGTATTAAATGTCATTAGAAGTGAATTACAGCGAGAGATCAAAACAGTGGCTTTGGACTGTGGCCCTTCACTACGCGTAACAAAAATTTCATCGTCGAATTCCGGTTTTCACCGGTATAAGTCCGGTACATTTCAAATCCGTTTCTTTACATTTCTATGGAAATGTTTTTGCTTTCGTTGCAAGTTATTGCTAAAATACATTTGTTTTATGCAATAATAACATTAATTCACGTTTTTTCGGTCGTTTACATTCGCAGAGACGCTCAAAATGGTTAAATGCCGTCGTGCTTCGCACTTGGGCTTTAAACCATTTTTTTGGGCCTCTGCGAATATTAACGACCTCAAAAACGTGAATTAATCCTACAGTCAACATTATTCATGACGTCATTATTATGTAGCTAATTTGTATCCGACTATGTTGAATATATCTATTTTACTTGAAATAACGCACTTACTTTTCACATCTCTCTCACGATAAGTAATCAAAGTACTGAAAGTACTGACAGACTAGCGAATTTGATTGATTGATTGATTGATTGTATGGTGTTTATTAACCCTGTTTTCAACATTTTTTTCAGTTATGTAGGGGTGGCCAGTGCACATATCCATGCTTTCCTTGAGTTTCTTTTACCAGTACTCTGCACAATATTCTTTCCAAGCCACTGGCTCCTTTCCCACATAACCATCATCGAAACGTGAGCGAGAAGTGAATCCTGTCGTAATGACCATCATCAATCCTCGGAAAGAAATTTGTTGAGGATCAAACCAGCAACCTCCTGTTCTCAAGTCCTGTGTGCTACCGACTGAACTGCCAGAACTATATGTGCTATTGGTTAACTATAATCCAGTTTAAGTTTAACCCTTAACCTGCTAAAAATGTTGAATGAAACTTTCAAGCTGATGGTAAACACCTGAATATTGCTACTGCTATTTCACAGTTACTCTTCGGAGAAAATCTATTCTCTTATCGGACAATGTAGATCCAAGATCAGACTGTACACACTGTCTGCAAAAGGTCATTGAGTCGCGGTAGTGCTGGTAAAAGAAACTCAAGGAAAGCATGGACAGGTGCTCTGGCCGCCGCAATATCACTGAAATAATGTTGAAAACGGCGTTAAACACCATGCAGTCAATTAGTCAATATCTAATAGCACAATATGTGGTTAACTATTTAACTCTCCTTACAAAACGAAAAATTTTACATCCGTCCAAATTCAAAGCTGTTGCAGACCAAAAATTAAATGTGGCTGAACTAATGAAACATGATTCCAGAAGGGCAGAAAACAATGAGGGAAAAGGAGAAAATGATGGTTACCAGCATTTTCTCCTTTTCCCATAAATGTTTACAAAGGGACCCTTCCACGGTATCGTTAAAACTTGGGATTGTTTGGTAAAAGATTAATAGAATAACAGTTTAACATAATAGTTCAATGTACACAATGATCTAAATACTGAATGACTGAAGGAATGACAAGGGTTCCCTGTCCAGTGGGGGTTGATATAGCTAGAATTTGCTACAAGTTAACCTAGGTGTATCTATTAATAGATTCATTCATAATGTTACAGTCGTGTAGGAATAAGTGATTCTCTGCGTTGCTTAGGTCACTCAATTTACATATAAGCAAAGATCTTGTACCTTATAAATGACATCTTGTTCAGTTTATTATTTTTTGTAAGATGACATGTTCAAATCGGAGAGGTAAAGATTTAGTGGTTTATGTCTAAATTGTCATGTATAACAGAATAAAGATTTCTAACAGAAAGACGTATTTTCTGTGTGGCAGTATTTGGCAACTGTGGGGTTTTGAATCTAGGTCAATCTTGATTCCTATAGACTAGCTTCGCTAGTCAAAAGTCAGACGCTAAAAACTAAATATAATGCGCACATAGTGTTGTCATATATCAAAGACATCTTACTGGGTTGTGAGAGTTGATAATTATCTCACCAAGGCTCGACAATGATCAATTCTTCCAACCTCGTTAGATATTTTGATATACTAATAACAGCATTTATCATTCAACTAACTGGATATCCATGCGATAACACTTATATATATGCGATGTCTATTTTTGATATACCACGGATATTTATAGATTTTTGATACACCATGGATATTTATAGAGCAGTATCTCCCAGTGATCCCTATTAATCACATATGAATGAAATGTATTACAAATATGCTAACGATTACTACAGAAAGCTCGCTAAAAAAGGATGACGTCACAGCAAGCACTCTGCTTCCAGGTGATTTGCCTACGTAATTCAGTCTTCCTCTGGCGTTATTTGAATGCCTGTGTACCGTGTTTTCTCAAATAGAATGATCCAAAGCGATCTCAGTCGCAACATTCGGACGTTTAATTACTACCATACAATACTTTATGTTGGTAATGCCATTATAAATAGGAGTTCCGATAGAAATGAACTTTCAACTTGTATTTGTCAGGCACATGTTAATAATATAATAAACACCAACGATTAAACATGTAAAGATAATATAATTCGTACATAGTATTGTCGTATATCAAAAATATCTAAAAAAGGTTGGGAGAATTAACAATTTTCGAGCTACGGATATTTATAGATAATGAACGAATACTCTGCGGGTAAACGTCACGTCGTAGTCAACATCATTCATGACGTCATCATTACAGCTAATTTATATCCGACTAAATTGAATAGATCTATTCTGCTTGAAATAGCGAACATATTTTTAACTGTGGGTAAACATCATGGCGTAGTCAACATCATTCATGACGTCATTAAATATTACAGCAAATTTATATCTTTCTGAATTGAATAGATCTATTTTGCTTGAAAATGCGTACATATAATTCACATCTTTTCTCACGATGAGTAAAAATCAGACATTAAAGGATAAATAGAATAAATACATACATGTAGTGTTTTCGTATATCAAAAATATCTTACGAGGTTGGGAGAAATGATAATTGTCGAGCCTTGGCGAGACAAATATTAATTCTCACGACCGAGTAAGATATTTGGCTCAACTATTTGGTTAACCTTTCAAAATTGCGTTATTTTGAAATTTACAAAAATTCTTGAGAAAAAATTTAGAGTGTAACTTAGAATGGTTGATGAATAGATAGGCCCAATGTCCCTGACCGGTTTATATAACTTTGAGCATTTAATATGACATAAGATCAATCTAGGCATTTTTGTGCAAGCTTCTCCTTGAATATAGTTACAGTGCAAGTAGTTAAACACACTCCGATAGATAAAATAGCCAACCAGACTTCTCTTTTTTGTCACAAGTCTTCTTTTTTTCAACTAGAGCAAGTTAAATCGCGTGGACGTGGTTATGTTGTTGTGTGGGTATGAAACCAAAACCGTACAGTTTTGTCTTCCTTTCACAAAAAAGTTCATCGGTCAAAGAGTGGTTAATATGTGTGAAACGAGCCCCGGTTTACAGCTGAAAGTTCCTACTTTGACTGCTAAATGGTAACTGCAAACTTTAGGTTTGCTTGCATTCAGTATGAGTCAATCTCTGGGAAAAGATGGTTTAATGCATCTGCAAAGAGTATCGATTCAGGTCAGCCTGCGCGCTTCTCGCAGGCTGACCTGAATAAACACTTTTTGCCATTGGTAACATTTCTGCATGTCAAGGGACCATTCTACCTCATGATTCAGCCTTTTCTAATACAAGTTGGAACCATATTAAGCGAGGACTTGCTCGGAAGAAGCACTAAACCCTTTTTTCCGGAGCGCCGTTCCAAAGCGCGGTCTATATGTATTATTTAAATGGATACTTCTGGGAGATGGCAACCGAAAACTCCCAGCTAACTTCACACTTCAGCTGCAAATTCTTTTCTCGTAATAGAAAGGTTTTAGCGAATGACGATGAATTGGTAACTGTATTGCTGTTTAACTCTTTACCACTCAATGACGAGTTTTAACGCTCCTGGGAAATTAGACCTTTGAAAACATCGTGGGAAAAGGAAAAAATGCTAGTCACCAGCATTGCCTCCTTTTTCCACCACAATGTTTTCTACCCTAACTGAGAAAAGTGCATCATTTGAGTCATATTGAAATTATCGTCTGCAAATGCTTTCAATTTGGACTGGTCTAAAATTTTGTTGTGTGGTACAGGGTTAAATAAATCAAATTAGACTCAGTTAACCCTAAACCAAACAGTCCCGACTTATAATGATCCTGATTAAGAAGGCTTCTATAAATATTGTGGGAAAAAGACAAAATGCGGCAACCCACTGCTGACCATCGTTTCGACGATGGTTATGTGGGAAAGCAGCCAGTGGCTTGGAAAGAATATTGTGAAGTACTGGTAAAAGAAACTCCAGGAAAGCATGGATAGGTGCACTGGCCGCCGCGATATAACTGAAATAATGTTGAAAACGGCGTTAAACACCATACAATCAACCATCATGTTTTCTACTCTTTCTAGGGAAAATTTCATATTTTAACTAACATTTAAATTGTTGTCTGCAAATGCTTTCATTCTGGACACGGCCAGAATTTTGTCGTTTATTAAAGGATCAATTATTGTATTGAACATGCGTTACAGTCACAAGAAACGATCGGTGACGGTAAAGTATCAGATATCAGCTTACCTTACGACCATTAGCTCACTTGCAAGCTTTGGTGACAGTTACCAATTAATTACTGTAATGAACATGCATTACAGTTACAAAAAACGATTGTTGTCTGTGAGGTATCAGACTGCAGCTTAACTTCGCCAGCTTTCGTCGCCATGGTTTAACTGAAATACTCTGTTGAACAATACTTTTAACGAACAACAAAGAAAGAAAAGAGGTGAAAAAACGTTACTTACGGCAGTTGCCGCAGAATTTCTGACATGCTGACTGGGATAAAGGAGAGGTGGAGCAAAAATCTGGCTTAGCTTGCTGTAGGATCAGACACGCGGTGGAGTCCAGATCAGAACAAGATTGCACCACACTTACCAGGACTACGAAAATATACAAAACGATGAAAATGTAGCACGCCAATCGCAACTCAACGCGTTTTTGCAGACAATGTAGATCAAGATCAGACCGTTCTAAATGTTCAGTCTTATCTTGGATCTACACTGTCAATTACGGGAAGATGTTTGTTGGGGAAAAGATTTTGGAAATGCCAATATTTTGAGTATTTACTGGATGGAAATTTCCTTTTGATTTTTTCAGTAATTAAATCCTTTAGACCCTAAGGAAGAAAGCTTTTGAAAACATCGTGTAATCAAAGCGTTGAAGGCACTGGTGTGGCATTTGTCAAGGGAGCCATTGTGTGGAATTAGTAACTTGAAAAATGATCAGTAGAAATAGTTCCAAAATATTCACTTAAAAGTCATATATATAGTCGTGAACAATCCAATAGAGTAGCGTGCAATCTTGTGGGACGAACAAGTCCGGGCTAACAAGCCCAGGGACGAATAAGCCCATGAACGAACTGGTTTCGGGACGAACAAGCATGGAATCGGGCGGTCAGTAGACAAAGAAAGACTGTGTGTATCATTACGCCAGTAGAAGGCCATAGCGGATCACGCTATTTTCGATACAAAAGAAGTATTTCCATGATCGATGGCCTATCCAATTTCTTTTAATACGCCATTTTCAAATTCATATCTGAGTGCAATCGGAACTTTTATTTGTCTTAGAAAAATTGGGTTTAATTTGGTTTACTTTCTTCAGTTTTGCACAAACTACAATACATGATTTTCAAAATGCCGTAATAAACTCATAGTGGCATTGTCTTCGACAAATGCCACAAAAAGGAGAAAATGTTGGCAAACCAGCATTTCTTTCCTTCTTCAACTATGTTTTCTCTCCTTCCCCCAAAAAATTCCACTACTTCAGCCACATTTATTTTGTCGTCCGCAGATGCTTTGGACAAATCTGAAATTTTATTGTTTGGTACAGAGATAAGCGTTTATGGTTATCTTTAGATTGCAGCCGAGAAGGGTAGAGATGTTATTTAGAGACATTGGGAGGGGCACATAATAATAGAGCCATGCTCTAACAAAAGAGAACTTAATACATCTCCGTGATGCATTGTACCAAGCAAGTCTTCACATAATTATGGATGCATAAAATCTGTTTTGTTTAACAACCGACTGAATCATGAGGTACACTAGTCCTCGACATGCAGAAAATTGATCAATAGTAAAAAAGCTCGGCTCAGGTCAGCCTGCGTGGACTGGGCAGTCTGACCGGGTCGATACATTTTTGCCGACGTATTAAGACCCTTTTTCACAGAGCATGGCTCATAATCATTTAAGAAAGGTTTCGATCGAAAGGATCATACCTAATACTTTACCTACCAACAGATTCGTATGATTTCAAGCTTGAAACCATTAATTTTGTAGACAACAAAACAAAGTATTGATCCGATGATCAAATCTGTCTTTCTAAGATTGAAAAACGTAGTGGGAAAAGGAGAAAATGCAAGTTATCAGTTATTTGAAGGTGTGCTTAGCGCCCTAGATATGGTTAATGATCAGAATAACTGACGAAAAGGATCTTCCTCTCTTTCTTTCAACATTACTCAATTATGTTATGTTTATCATAGGCGTGTAGGAGTACAGTTCTGACAGTTTGATCTTGGTCTACACTGTTTGTTGCGTTCAGCATTGAAAGGGTCATTATGGGCATCACGCCTTTGTGTGATGTAGGACCACAATTCTGTGTATTTTGATCTTGATCTAAACTTGCCACTGACGGTCGCATTCATTACTTTAACCTTTAAGCTGCTATGCGCAATTCACTGACCTTCTGTAGATAGTGTAGATCAAGATCAAACTACACAGAACGTGCAGTCTGATCTTTAATCCAAACTGTCCGATATGGTGTTTTCTTTCCGGTGAAATCAACTTTGAAATCGTATCATTATTATTATCATTTACATTGTATTTATCAGTTTAAGGGTTAAGGGTTATTAGGTAGATTTACTTACGCAATACAAGAAATAATGCCAGCTCGTTGTTCGGTGTCATTCTGCCAGAATTCAGATATTCCACATGTACATGGACATCGGTCAGGGAAATGTGAATGATAAGAAAACTTTGACCTACTTTTCACCTGAATAATGGCTGATATGCTCTTACTCTTATGCTACCAACGAAATAATTTTGATTCTCTTCGAGTACTCAAAGGCTGATTGATCCAATGGAGTTTTACGCCACTTTCAACATTGTTTCCCTCGGCTGAATTACGATGGGTCATATGCACCTATATTGTACATTTCTTCGAGGGAAATACACCGCTTTACCGTCTTAAAATTGAAAGTCTCCACTTAAAAAAAAAAAAAAACGAGTCAAAATTTTCAATCGAAATCTTTAGAAATACATTTCCGTTTACAAACGGTATGCACATTCAGTTTTAAGGTGGTATATCGATTCCGCTGGTAGAATTCATCGACAGGTAGATAGATGTGAATAACTTTCCCGTGGTTGTTGATTGGTTGGTTATTTCCGTTTATTTAGCGTCGCTACCGGTTGCCCATCTGAGCGACGCCCCCAGAAGACGGTTAGTTGTTACGGGGGATAGTGCAAGGATACAGGTCGAAACTACTGAGAGCTTCGCCTGGTTCTTTAACGTGCTCGGCGTATAGCACCGTTACACGGGACCTCGGTTTAATGTCTCATCCGAAAGACTATTAGTAATTTTTAGTTGGCCAGCCGGGGATACGAACCCACAATCTGTAGGACATTGTGTTCACGAGTCCTACGCTCTACCTACTGAGCTATATCGGCTGGTCGTGGTTGTTGATGTCTTTGTTAATCGATATATAAGGGGACCACCATGTTTAAGATCATGTGACTGAGAGTACTTCAAACTGGATTCTTGATACAGACAAGGTTAGATGTATTTACGGAATCGGCCGAGTTGTGACGAATGACTCTTTACGATGATGATTGCTGGATTTTCTTTTTTTTCCACCTGTTTTCTTATCTTTCAAAGACACATCGTATCATTTGAGTCACATTTGATCTGTAGTCGGCAATACTTTCAATCCGGACCAGTCTAAAGGGTTTGGTAAAGGGTTAGCTGCCAGATACACACACAAATAGCGAGGAGCCTTGTCATTTAGTCTCTGCCGGCAATCAACTTCTGCTATTTTAAGACGAAATCAGTTCAAAGAAAACAAACCGCGGCTGAGCAGTTATTTAGCATTAATTCCATCGATTTATTCCACAAAAACCCACACTATTTAACCATGTACGGTCAGGTATCAAGAAAAATTGATAAAAAAGACAAAAATGTACGAGGCTTTAACTCGAAATATATTTTGCGGTAACAATACTGACCACCTGAGTCATCGAATATTCAGAGTACATATGATATACCGTAAAAGTGGATATCATTGCGGGTCTAAAATTTCGCGAATTCCCAATTACTGACCTTACGCGTGTTTTTCATTTCTGCGAAAACTGTAATGACGACCTTGCATATGGCTAACTTATTATTCAGTTTTATAAATCTCCATTTTTACTTTTTACTTCGATGAAACGTATTAATTGGCGGTATTAACCGCCAATAGATTAGTATTCTGGCCGACTTTGAATGAAAAAGGTACCCAATGATGCCGACAATCGCTACACATGACCCGGTGTCCAAGTAAAATATACCTGACCGTAGCTTAATTTATGCTGGCAAATATCTTCGCGATTTTTATCAATACGCAAAAATCACAAAGATTTCCACGACGAGATCTTTTCCTGTTTTTCAGTATATTTTTTTTCCAGTATTCCTAATCACCTTTCAGCTGTACATTATGGTATCGACATCCGTAGCCAAAAAATGTAGCAAAGATGAATCCAAAAACAAAGGCCTTTACTGACATTCCATATCCGTATGGTCGGATTTTTTGTCTTTTTTTTTCTTCGAAAAGGTGAGCTTGCAAAAGTTGATGTTGAAGTGCTTTATTATCTGAGACTTTGTTGTAAAAAAAGTTATTTGCCAAGTTACCCTTTTCTTGTTTACATTAACAGGAAGGCTTGTGGGAAAAAATAGAACTCATGATATTTATTATGTATGCCAAACATACTGTCATATACACGAAGCCATGATTTCCAACCAAGTAGGAAACAGACTTGAGAGGGTGTATTTGAATACAGATCAAATCTAGTCTTAAAGGAAACCTTTAGTACTTTTATTTTTCTATTTGACCACAAACCGGATAAAATTAAAATGACAAGAACCATAATTAATTCTTATTAAGGTTGAGTCCCTGCGTAGCAAATTCAGTGTAACACGATAATTTGACGAAGTAACACATCTGAGCCATGCTCTGGCGAAAAGGGGTTTAATGTATCTCCGTGATGTATTATACAAGCAAGGCATCACATAAATATCGATCCCTAAAATCCATTCTGTCTAACAACCGACTGAATCATAGGGTGAACCGGTCCTTGGACATGCAGAAAATTCAAGGAGAGGAAAAAGTTTCGGCCCATGTCAGCCTGCGCAGCTATGATGCCCCCATTTCACAGAGCATGACTTATTTGTTACATAAAGATCAACAATAGACTGTGAATAAGCAACCCCACTCATCGAATGTCCTGTTCATTCTTGTGAATATATAAGAAATACAAAACAATCTAAATTGCGCGAAATGGCAGGCCCACGTATTACTGGAAACGGACACTCGAATACAGATCGGAAACATCTAACATTTAAACCGTGTATCATAAAAGTCATTTCAATTATTTTAGAAGATATTACGGGAAAATGGTGGACACTTTCAGATTTTGTCATTGATTTTTTCGTTTTGTTAGGAGATAAAAGCGCACCGACGGGTTGCTAAGTGGTTAGTGTATCTGATTCGTGACCTGGTGGTTGCGGGTTCGATACCGGGTTGAGGCAAAGTTTTTCATCGGCGATTTTTCGCCTCTCACCTCAGATGCAAGTGAGAAAAGCAAAAGCAAGCAGTGGCTCTGAAAAAAATTTGGGTCAATACAGGTGTGAGAAAGCCAGGAAACACGTGCGTAGGTACACTGACCGCGGGGACATGACCTAAGCTGTTAAAACGGCGTTAAACTCTAACACAAACAATACAGAGGAAATACAAGGAGACTCCAATGTGTATAATAGTGGCATGTGTGACGAGTAGTAGACGTTTCTCTCGCTGCTTAATAGTTGTTGGAGAGGTCATCAGACCTCTCTAAAAGCGGTGAGTTTACAAGTTGGCTTCTTGAAAAAAAAGAAGCCAGGAGAGGTCAGCATAAATGTTTTCGAGTAGTTTATTGGCTTTAAATTTCAATATATTTAACAACATGTAAGCAAACAAATAGGGCATTACATGATTGCGCTCCATAGAAACCTCTTCTGCATTACATGACAGAATTTATAAAAACCATGACGAAACAGATTGTGTATCAGAACAATTTCGCAAAAAAAAAATGGATTTACATTGCAATTTCTGAGGCAGTTTGATGACCTCTCCAAAAAGGCAGACTGCCTCAGAAATTGCGATCTATGTCCACTTTCTTTTGCGAAATTGTTCTGTCTCACAGTCTGTTTCGCCATGGTTTTATAAATAAACCGAAATAAAAAAAAAAGTGAAATAGGAAATAGACGTGTTTTGTTTTTATGTGACGGATTTAAAAAAAAGAAAGATTTTTGTAGTTATATTGATTTGATTGCAAATGTGTTTCGACGTTCGATACAAAACTAAGATTATTTTAGATACTTTCTTCTTTTATTATCTTTTCAGTCATTCTTCTATTCGAAAACCGGAAACTAAAACTAAGGGAGGTAATTCTTGCTTAACCTCAAAGGATCGTGTCAATCATTCATTATTTCTATTCAAAGGATAGTTTCATTTAAAGTCATTATCTTCAGAACAAAATGACCTCTCCAATAGTTGTAAATTTTCATTAAACAAATAAATCTAAGGGGGAAAAAAGGCATTTCGTTAAAAAGGAGAAAGAACACCGCCGGAAAAGATCACGCGACTTGAAAACGCGGGAAGGTCACATGTCTGTCATGTAATGCATAAGAGGTTTCTATGCAGCGGCAATCATATGATGCCTTACTTGTTTGTTTACATGTTGTGAAATATATTGAAATTTAAAGCCAATAAACTATCCCAAAGCATTGATGCTGACCTCTCCTGACCTCTTTTTTTAAAGAAGCCAACTTTTATGTACTTAATGTTGGTTTTAAAGCGTGTAAAGAGGTGGTAGGAAGATTTGGATAGATTGTACAGGTTTTTGCAATGTAATTGAAAAAGTGTTGTTAAAGGCATAGAAAAGTGCAAAGAAAAATCTTATTCTGCCATTGAGAAGCTGTTCATTGAGATTGTATCCTTGAACTCTTCGAAACTTAGAAACTTAAAGATGCTCGTTTTCAGTTAGTCTTTAACCCATTTCATCTTTATATATGAAACTATAATTATTCTTGTATCTTCATGCCAAATGTTACCGCTGATGGCTGCAAGGTAGCACAGTGTGCGACGGACAGAAAATACACATCATTTTTTTGAGCCTTCAAAAAATCACTGTATCCGGTTTTAAATGAGGAAAATTCGGCGTTTTTTCTTCTCTCTCTCCCGCTGTAAGGCTATGTCTTTACACATTCTATCACTGAAATCCGAGTTTGTGTCAGATAGGTAGATATCATACCGATAAGTAGTGTTACCGTAATATCGGGAATATAATCCCTTTTGATACCATACGAATTAAATTTGAGGCAAGACACAGAGAAAATTGGCATTCGTTTCAGGTTTATTAAAAACTGTTAACCCTTTATCACAGAATCCCGAGTTTTAACGACTTTGAGAAAGATAGCTTTTGAAAACATTGTTGGAAAAGAAGAAAATGCTGGTAACCAGCATTTTCTCCTTTTCCCACAATGTTTTCTACCCTTCGAAAAACAAATTTTAGTTTCATGTCACATTTATATTGTGGTATGCAAATGCATTAGATTTGGACATGTCTAAAAATTGTGTCGTTCGGTAAAGAGTCTATAGATGCACTATTGATTGATTGACTGATTGATTGTATGGTGTTTAACGCCGTTTTCCAACATTATTTCGGTTATATCGCGGCGACCAGAGCTCCTATCCATACTGGAGTTTCTTTTTACCAGTACTCCGCACAATATTCTTTCCAAGCCACTGGCTGCTTTCCCACATAACCATCGTCGAAACAATGGTCAGCGGTGAGAGAGGAATGAATCCTGTCGCAATGACTATCATCAATCCCCGGAAAGAAATTGGCCAAGTCGGGGATCGCACCAGCGACCTCCTCTTCTCAAGTCCTGCACGCTACTGACTGAGCTATGGGATTAGCTATAGATGCACTAAGTTTCTACTTCGGTGATTGACCGGAATGATGAAAGGCTCTTGGATGGGGCTTCTCCTCCTTCCTTTCGACCTTGGGACAGATTCGAGATCTGCAATGGCATCCTTGTTGCACATTTTGTGCGTGTCCTTTGCACATTTTGTGTGTCCTTGCATCGTTAGGAAAAAAAAACATCTTTCTTACTTTGAGTAACAAATACCAGAAATTGATTAATGAGCCACGCTCTGGCAAAAGGGGGCTTAATACATCTCCATGCTGCATTGTATCAAGCAAGACATCACATAACTATGGATCCATAAAATCCATTTTGTCTAACAACTGGTTGAATCATGAGGTAGACTGGTCCTTTGACATACAGAAAATAGACCAATTGCGAAAAGTTTCGGTCCAGGTCAGCCTGCGCGGACTGCGCAGGCTGACCCGGGCCGGTACTTTTCGCAGATGCATTAAGCCCCTTTTCACAAGCATGGCTCCCTTATTTTTAACTTTTCGGGTAAATAATCGGATAAAGGTGATAAAGGACCCATTATTAAACACTCTTTACAATCACAATCAAATACCATGGTCCAGAGCATGGTGTCCTTTACAAAAGCGTCCAACAATTTTAGTGAGGCGAAATGGTCTTTCTATTTGGATTTGGTATCCTAAAAGCCCGAATTCTATTTAAGTTAACGTTGGTTGTGCTTGAATGAAATTGTGCTTTGTAATGTGGGGGAATTTCTGTTATTCGTAGTTGACGTTAAACGTTTTTATTTCGAAGAGAGAGCGCATAAATTTAGATAATTTTGATGCAAGCTGAGACATCGTGGAAATGAATGCCTCAATTTGTGGGTTTTTTTTTTCACATTTTTGCATCACATAATCTCATTAAAATCTAGATCATACTCCAGTCTGTTTCTCTTCTTTCTTCTTTATCCAAGGTCAGAGGGTTATTAGCTTTCCTTTTTTTGTGTGTGTACGTGTATGTGTGAAGTGTACCAATCTCTTATACACTTCAGAGGAAATGAGGATGAAACTCGGTATTTTTGGTGATAAATGTATTCTGTATAATTATTATTGTTTTCCAATAGATTATTCCAGAAAAATCGTGCAGTACAGACCTAAGATAACGCATGCTTTGTGTAGTCTGACCCTGATCTGCAGTGACCAGAAAGGTAATGGACTTTGCATTTACAGGCCTGAGGCTTTCAAAGGTAATAAATTGTTATATGTTGATTCTAATTTAGATCTGGAAATCCCTCTGATCAATTGTTCTTACAGAAAATAAAGATAATTTACAAATGAAAAGTTTCAAAAGCCTTGAAAACTGGTTGAAGAAATGTTTAATTGAACTCTTTCAACATGACAAGCAATTTCTTAATTTGCCTTTCATTACTAACTTAAATACATGGGACCTTTGCTCTATGGAAAAGGGGTTTAACGAAGCTTCAAAATCTGTATCGACCCATGTCAGCCAGTGCGATCCGCTTAGGTTGACATGCATGATGCATATTTAAGGACATTATACATCATGATTTGGTCGTTTTTTTTTTTTTTTTTTTGAAAAAATGAATCAATATCACGTGACAATTTCTTGGTATAATGCATGACGAAGATGCATTAAACTTCCTTTCGCAAGAACACTGCTCGTATCAAAATAGTTTTTATTTACCCACCGTAGACAGCTGTAGAAATCCCTTTGGGAAAAGGAATATTTTGCATATTGCAATTTTCCCTCTAAATCTCAAAAAGGCTCTTTTTCCTACAACCCTTTACTAAACAATCCCCAATTTTAACGATCCTAAGGAAGAAGGCTTTTGAAACACATGGGTGAAGAGGAAAATGTTGGTGAACAGGATTTCCTTCTTTTCCCACAAGGTTTATCTAAACTATGATAGAACTGAAGTTTAATCGTATTTAATTGAAACTGCTCATCTGCTTGGTGCTCAATTTCGAAGAGTCAAGAACTGATTTGAAAGGGTGTCATTTTTTCTTTTCTTTTCATCTTAATCAGGTATGTATAATATTATAATTCTTTTATCACAATTATTCAGAAATTACATATTCTATTTTTCAGTCTGTTCGATCTAAATTTAACCCTTAGACTGCTTGGCGCGACTCAAGGACCTCTTGCAGACAGTGTAGATCAAGATCAGACTGCCCAGAACATGCAGTCTGACCTTGGATGTACACTGTCCGATAGGATTTCTTTCCCCAAAAATTATATTTGAAAGCAGAATTTTTTTTTTCATTGTCGGCTGGAAAGTTTCATTTTATTTATTTAGCAGGATAAGGGTTAAAACGAACATCAGTGATAAATCGTCATCATCCGGGGAAAAATGTCTATTATTACTTCTCGTAGATTTGTTATTATTATCATTATTAGTAGAGTCTTAGAAATCACAGAATAACAGTATTAGGTTCCTTATCATTGCTGAAAATGTGTGCCGTCAACCGGTACTATACATTTCATCTGCAGGGGTTAATTGTCTTCATTGTAGACGTAGGAACGTAGGAGCATTGCCAGCAATGGGTCGTATCTGAAAGAGAAGAAGAAAAAAGGAACCTGAGAGAAATAAACCATGTTCTGTGAAAAGAGGGCTTAATGCATACGCGAAAAGTATCGACCCAGGTCAGCCTGCGCAGTCCGCGCAGGCTGACCTGAGCCGAAACTTTTCGCTATTGGTCAATTTTCTGTCTGTAAAAGGACCGGTCTACCTCGTGATTCAGTCGGTTGTTGGACAAAATGGACTTTATGGATCCATGACCATGTGATGACATGCTTGGTAGCATGCATCACGGAGATGCCTTAAGCTCCCTTTTACCAGAGCGTCTCTCATTAATGTTTTCAACATTTATCTTACTCAACCGTTTGGGAGCCAAAACAAAGTAAGCCATGCTCTGGCGAAATGGGTATTAATGTACTTCAGTCTACATCTATTAGTCGACCTTTGTCGATCATGAGACTATTTGATGAAGTACGCAATATGCTAAGACTTTTTATCGGATTTGTGTAACAAATACGCTTACTGTGATCGTTCTGACCAGAACCAAAAACATCATGCATAACGACGCATGCGCACTCATTCTGTACTTTGTTATCGGTTTGAACTGAACCAAATATACTGCCAAACACGCTTGCGCTTTACACATTCTTCTTTCACTTTTAGTCAATACACTTCGAATTTGCTTTTGTCACTACCGTATTATACAGTCCTACATGTGTATATACCTACATGTAGTCAGAAATCTAATACCAGCAAAAAACTGCGTCAGATTCACGGATCAAATTACTACTCCTAAACAAGGAATATAATAACAGTTACTGCGCGGCCCGCTCGGCAGAATGATTTTGAATTTCCTTGCCCTTGCTAACTCCATTAACGTACATGTGTTGCATATGATGTTACGTTTTTATTACAAGATAACTACAGCTTCATGCTATTGCTTTCCAGGACTTTGAGTCCTTTGATTCAATTTTAGTATGACTATAAAAACGACAGATACAACTGAGAGAGAGATTTTGACCTAACATAAAGTCTGATACGAGTACGCTAATAGAATGCAATGATTCATTTCAGGTTTAACAACAAGAGGGCCATAATGCCCCTGAAGTCGCTAACCTGAGCTTTTTGACCACACATGACCCATTTCCAATCTTTTCCTAGATAACATAACAAGCATTCTAACAAAATTTTTTGAGCAATGGACTGAAAATGTGACCCCTAAAGGAAACACAATGTTTTTCAAAGACTTGTCTCCATGACCTAGGTTTTTTTCCTAGTTTTTTACCCAGTGTGAGCCATTTTCAAGTTCATCAAAAAAATCACCAAGATAAACATTCTGACAAATTTTCATGAGCACTGGACTGAAAATGTGGACTTTACAGAGTAGACAGGGTGTTTTTGAAATTTAAGCCCAGAGACCTACTTTTTGACCTGACGTGACGCTTTTTCAAACTCATCGTGAATATCATCAGACAAACACCCTGAACAACTTTCATGAGTATTGGACTAAAAATGAGGCATCTGGAGTGTACACAAGCTTTTTTCTAATATTTGACCTGGTGACCTAGTTTTTACCAAACATAACTCATTTTCACAAGCATTTGAGATATTATCGAAATAAAGATTCTGACTGACTTTCATGGGTATTGAATTGCAAATGTGGCCTCTACAGTGTACAGAAGGTTTTTCAAATATATGAGCCAGTGACCTACTTTTTGACCCGATATGACTCATTTTTGAACACATCAAAGAAATCATTAAGACAAACATTCTGACCATTTTTCACGAGTATTTGATTTAAAGTTTGGCCTCTAGAGTAACAACGAGGTTTTCCAAAGATCTGACCTGGACGGTCGTAGTTTTTGACCCGATATTACCCATTTTACAAACTCGTCTGAGATATCATCTAGGCAAACATTCCGACCAACTTTTAAGAGTATTGGACTAAAAATATGGCCTCTAGATCATACACAAGGTTTTTCAAAGATTTGACCTGGTGACCTTATTTTTGACCGGACATGATTAATTTTCGTATTCGTCCGAAATATCACCAAGACCAATATTCTGGCCATGTTTCATGAGTATCGGACCGAAAATGTTGCCTCTAGAGCGTACACAAGGTCAAAGTTGACGACGGAGGACGCACGGCGGACGACGGACACAGTACGATCATAAAAGCTCACCTTGAGCACTTCGTGCTCAGGTGAGCTATTAAAAATTGTGCAATTGTTTTATACTGTGCTTTATGGTTTGCAAATATTTGCAAATTAAATGTGGCTAAAATAACGAGCTTGCTTCTGACAGAATGAAAAAATGTAGGAAAAGGTTAAACCAGCATTTTCTCCTTTTCTACAAAGTTTTTCTAAAGCCTTCTAATCCATGGTCGTTAAAAGTCAAGATTGTGTGGTAAAAGGTTATTTACCGACGAGTGTTGTTTGAAGCTTTGACACCTCACCCTGTCTGTTTTCTGTGTACATGTATAGTATGTATGCCTGGAATTTTATGCAGTTATATAAAAAAAAAAATCAAAACTGTAAATTAATCATAAGCTCATATCTGTTAGATAATCTGAAGTGGTATAGTTGTGACATTGCGCCAATCAACCCCACGCCTACAACATTGGGGGATGAGTGGTGGTAGGTTCCTATTTCTTGACCATCATTCAGCATGTAAATATTATAAAACAAGAGCTATCATTTATATGAGCCATGCTATGTGAAAAGGGGGCTTAATGCATTTGCGAAAAATATCGACTCAGGTCAGCCTGCGCAGTCCGCGCAGGCTGACCTACGTCGAAACTTTTCGCTATTGGTCAATTTTCTGTATGTCCAAGGACCAGTCTGCATCATGATCAGGTTGGTTGTTTAAAAAAAAAGTGGCTATTATAGATCCATACTTATGTGATGACTTGCTTGGTACCATGCATCACGTAGATGCATTAAAATCCGTTTTGCCAGAGCGTGGCTCATATCTTAAGCTTACCCAATTACTTTGCACTATTCCCATAGCTCTCTATCCGTCTTCCGTCCGTCCGGCCGTCCATTGTCCTTCTGTCAACACTTTGGGATATTTCCAACCAGACACTATTTTACCGATCAGTTGCGAATTCCATATCGTGTCATGATTTCAGGGAAACAGATTGTTAGGATATCTGTATTATGTGACTGATATGGCTGCCTGTGCCACGAAGATATCTCCGCAACCCGACAGCAGATAGCGTGAGTATGCATAACCAGTATCAGTGGCAATACAGACTTTTCAAATAACTGGCGTGGGTAAATTTTCACCTAATTTGGGCTCTGTCAAACTTACGGCGTCTGTGTACTGTTGGTTTGTTCAGGGCGGGGGGGGGGGGGGCATCAAGGTATTCCTGTCTAGAAGAGAGTTATGACATTTTGTGTGTCGCCTTGGCTAGTGCTCTATCAAATGTATTGAAACTGAGCCCATTAGATCTGGGATTATCAAATCAAATTATGTTCCTGAGATCAAAGATGGCCCGAATCTCCGAGGACATATGTTTTATCTAAAGTCGCATTAGGAAAATTTAAACAATCTTTTTGTCTAAATTCACATGGCCTAGAAGCCTGTTATTTGCTATCTGGCATAATTTGGTCATCTTTAAACACGACTATGAAAACAATGTCCCTTGGGTCAAAGATAACAACCGGTCCTAGGGGTCATTTGTTCTATTGAAAGTAATTTTATTTCATTTGATAATCTTGATATTTAGTCTATATATCATCATCATCATCATCATTATCATTATCATCATCATCGTCTTTCACAACTTAATCACAATGCCAGGTTCGTATTCACCAGCCATTCTTAAGAACAGTCTTAGTCTTATTCTGAAGAATTTTCTACATTTGAAAGTAAAAAAACTTCTGACTGTCTTAACTAAATGGTTTAGCCAATTAGGAGCTGCGTTACTTTTTTAAATTTAGAAAATTCTTCAGAATTAGACTAAGAATGATCTTCAGAATGGTTGGTGAATACTGACCGAGCTAATTATTATTATTGTTATTATCATTATTTATTATTGTTATTTCTTATAAATCTAATACACGTTTCTGTGTACACTTTTTCGGCGCCTTTCGATCAACAGAAGCTCACACACGAGTTCTGTATTTTGCCAAGAAGGTTCCTTGTGCATAGGCATTGCGCCGGAGAAAATACAGATTCACAAAATGTATTCCGAGGACCGGAGACAAAAAAACTACATGAGCTACGCTCTGGCAAAAGGGGGCTTAATGCATCTCCGTGATCCATGATGCCAATGAAGCCATCACATAATTATGAATCCACGACAGCCACTATTTTTAACAACCGACTCAGTCGTAGGAGAAGCTTATCCTTGGACAAACATAAAATTGACCAATAGCGAAAAGTTTCGACCCAGGCCAGCCTGCGCGGACTGCGCAGGCTGGCCTTGGTCGATACTTTTCGAAGATGCATTAAGCCCCCTTTTCATAGAGCGTGGCTCATTTTTATACAAATCACTGGCTTAAGCGAAGCTGCGCGCTCTGAAATAACTAATTCGTCTCTTGCACTTGCAGTTCTTTACAAGTCTCCCCAATAACTCTGAAATTTCCTTTATGAGGCCTTTACTTTTATTCTGAGATTGGAACCCATAGAGCCGTAGAGTTTTAAATGCATTTCGATTGAACATATTCAAACTTTAGGACATCTAGCAAGGGCGTAACGCTCATAACGCACTATACGCAACTGTGCAAGCTTGAATGAAATGACTTTAGATCGAAGTTGCTTTTTGTTTTAGTAGACATTGTAGATCAAGATCATACTGTTTTTGAGGGCAGTGTAGATCAAGATCAGACTGCACCATCACCTTTGCAACTGCATTTTTTTTTTTTTTTTTTTTTCTTTTTCTCTCTGACGGAGAAAATCCAGTTACTTATGTAGAGCTTTAGGGGTTAAATGTTAGTCTCGGTTCGGGGTGCGTAATGGTTCTAAATTCCTGGTTAAGCCCTTGTCCATTGACCATCTAACACCCCATTGGCTTTTAGTTCTTATGCTGTTATGTTTGCAGGTCATTTATGATGACTGTTAAAGATACTTCTATACTCATTTTCAGCCAGTTTCTAATTCATTTTCATCATTACTTCATGAAACTATAATCATTCTTGTATATTCATGCCAAATGTTGGCCCTGACAACTGCAAGGTTGCACAGATTACAACAGATACAAAATGCTTTTCATTTTTTCACAGCCTTCAAAGAAATCGCTATTATCGTTTCCGGTTTTAAAAGAGGACAAATCCCTTGAGTTTCTCTATCCTTACACCATTAATCATATATTGGTAATTTATCTACGTTTACACAGCTGACCAAATTCTGAGCCATTATGCACACTTTCAGGTTTAAACGGCGTTTTTTTTTTTGTTTTTTTTTAGTCTGGCTGTAAGGATGTATCTTTAAATCGAAATAATTTACCTTTAGAACGATAATAAATTATCAGGAAGTTCAATCCTATTAGTTTATCCCTACCGTGCCTCTGGGTGGAATGTTTGTTAAAGTTCCTGTCCCAGAAAGTTCCGTGTTTGGCTCTTTCCTGTCTAAAGTATAAAGTTTTGGCATGTTCATTTACTCGACAAGTGGAAATGGAGTGCCTAACAAATTAGATCGGAAGCATTACCGAATAGGTACTACAGTTTACTATCGGGGTCCGTATTCACCAACCATTCTTGATCATTAACCTGCTAAATTAATCAAATGAAACTATCAAGCCAATAGTAAAAAAAAAAAATCAATTATTTCATAGGTATTTTTGAGAAGAAATAACTCCTTATCTGACTGTGTAAATCCAAAATCAGACTGCACGTTCTTTGCAGTATGATCTTGACCTACACTGTCCGAAAAGGTCCTTCAGCCGCGCTTATCAGCCAAAGGGTTAAGAGCGTTCTTGAGAATGGTTGGTGTATACCAACTGATGTTTAGCATTCAAGCTGATATACGAGTATCTTGTGGATGTAAAGGGAACAACTTTTGTTGTTTACTCTTGTTAATTTACAGATACTAAGGGATATGTGTTAAATAAAACCTTTTCATTGAACTACATGTATGTTAATATAAAATCTGTTGTTGTTGTTGTATTATCAACGTTATCACGACTTGTACAAAAAGTGTAAGTCCTGAGAATGCGTTATCCAATTAATAAACTAGGATTATGTTAAAATCTTCTAGCCCTTAAAAACCAGTTCCGAGTTTTTACGACCTTCTAGAAGTAATCATTTGAAAACGTCGGGTGATAGGAGAGAATGCTGGTAACCCGCATTTTCTTCTTTTTCTACCCTTTTGTACTCCCTGTGTTTTCAACATCTCTGAATTTGTCGTCTACAAACGCATTCAATGTGGAAAGAGCAAACATTTTGTCTTCTGGTGACGAGTTTTGAAGGGAAAAATTCAAGTTAAAACCTACCGCCCTGTCCCTGCTTTCTATTCTTAATGAATTTACTGAATTTATAGATTGATAGGTAGCTATATTTATCTATACAGCAGTGACGTTGGTGCATAAAAAGCTAAGTTTGGAACTAAAAAGAAAAACTATGGCCCAACCCCCCATGCTTTCTCATCAATCGCATACATATTGGGACTTTAATTAATAAAACACGGTTTTTATAACTATACGAATGGCCTACAGTCTGTGTAGATCATCTTCAGTGAATAATTAACAGACAATAGCAAGCCTTTCACTGAATGAGTATCTGAAGATCGCAAACGTGTGTAGGGGCTGTAAAACAGTACTTGGATATCTAGTAATTGACTAAAACAGTGGACCCCTGGGACGGTCTAGAGATCGATTTCGGGGCACTTCAAAGAGGACTTCTGTCACGCGACTTTCATTTTTTGTTCTATCGGACGCGAAAATAAAGGAGGACCACCAGAAAACGACTGTGAATAATAATTATTGTTATGCACGTGAAAAGATTATGTTTTCTATGCACGTGAACCATGACACAAGTTTCAAAATTTTATCAGCTGTAATTATTATTTTTATTATCAAATAGTAACAATGCGGTAATAAATTTGGAACTCTGCTTGTCGAAATTGTAAACATTATGCTAACCTCTACATACATATGAGCCATGCACTGGCAAAAAAAGGTTTAATGAATCTCCGCGGCTAATTATACCAATGTCAAATAAGGAGATATTTTCCCCTAAAAATACCTTTGAAATTTCAACATTTGGATTTTTACAATGCCAGTAGCTGCCATTCTCCTTCTTTTACAGGCTAGTACCTCTTTAACCCTTTACCGCACAATGCCGCCTTTTAACGCCCCTGGGAAAGAAGCCTTTTGAAAACATTGTGGGAAAAGGAGAAAATGCTGGTAACCAGCATTTTCTCCTTTTTCCACAATGTTTCTACCCTATCAAAAAAAAATTGCACCATTTGAGCCACATTGAAATTGTCGTCTGCAAATGCTTTCAATTTGGACAACGCTAAAATTTTGTCGTCTGGTAAAGGATTAAATGGGTGACAGATTTTGCAAGAGGAAAAGTTGCAGTAAAGAGACTGACAGTTGTGCACAGGTAGCACCGCACTGCAAGATGTGAAGAAAATTATATAACAAGAACCATAATTATATTAAAACGCAGAAAAACGCAAAGTTTCATTGAACTTATTGAGCAGGATAAGGGTTGAGTCACTGCTACGTGTGTAAGTCGTAACAAGCACAGGTTTTTTTCTTCTTTTCGTATGTTCTCTTTATGCTGCCGTAATATACCTCAAAGCTTTTTGTTTTACTTTGTTTTCATCTGCATATTAGATTAACCGTTCAAAGATTGGGAATTCTATTCTTCACTTGGTTTTCTCAACGGTTTTTTGTACACGAATAATTCATGATATCGAAGGTCTTTTTACAAGTGCGCTTTTTTTAAGGTGGGGGGATCGTTTTCATAAATTGTTCTAATTAGGATGATCGTCCAATTCTTAATTCAGAAAGCACTGCTTTATCTGATAGGCTAACCAGATGGTTCAGTCGATCATCTGGTTAAGCCGATCAAAAAATGCGCCAATTTAAAACTTAGAACACGCTTGAGAATTAGAATACAATTTAGAATGGCTGATGAACAAGGCCAAAGAACACATGTGAGCCGCGCTCTTTGAAAAGGGGGCTTATTGCATCTGCGAAAAGTATCGACCAGGTAAACCTGCGCTGTCCGCACAGTCGGCCGACTCGGGCGAAAACTTTTCGCTATCAGTCAATTTTCTGCATGTTAAAGGACCAGTGTACCTTATGAATCTGTCGGTTGTTATACAAAATTGATTTTATCAGTCAACAATTATGCAATGACGTGCTTGGTATCATGGATCACGGAGATCCGTTAAGCCCCCTTTTGCCAGAGTACGGCTCATGTGTATCTTGGCCCATCATTTCTTCCAGTGTATTAAAGGTACTTACTTCTGCACTTTGATACTGTCTACCGTTATGAGAAATCGGAAATGGGAAGGGAAAATTACTCATGCTGGAAAAGTTCTCCTTTTCATTTTAATATCTTAATATCTTTCATAGTTTGAAGCATTTGAGCAGCGCTCTGACAAAAGGGGGTTTAATGCATCTCCGTAATACATTATACCGAGCAAGACATCGCGTAATTAGCGATCCATGAAATCCAGTAAGTATGATAACTGGCTGGATATATTGGTAGAAAGGTCCTTGGACATAAACAAAATTTACAAATAGCTCAATATTTCGATCCATGTCAACCTGCGCAGAGTGTAGAGGCTGAATGGGTCGATACTTTTTGCAGATGCATTAAGCCCCACTTTTCACAGAGCATGACTCACTGAGAAAAAAAAATCGTCCTGAGCCAGTTCAGTATTTGCAACAAATACTACACATGTGTGTTGTTATGGATGTTGTAGTTTGTTCTTGATAAAGTATTTGATGACAGATTATCCTCAAAGAAATGGTCATATTAAGTCGTCAAGCTGTGATGCAAAATGTAAAAAGTCGAACAACAATCTACTCGTATTCGTATTTTGCATTAGTATTAAAAATGTGCTAGTATCACTGGCAGCAGTAATAGTCGTATTATTACTATAAGTATGCAGTATCGATTGCTTGTTTCTCTTATCATGTATAAATAGGTAACTCATACATCTATTCGCTTACTTTTCACCGTTTAGTTAGTATCATGTAAACTAATTTCGTAATAGAATATTACGGATATGATGATCTCTGGTGTACTCATTTGCCACACTACTATATACCTTTCTTTTCAACATCTCTACAGCAGACAACTTTTGTAAATATCGTGAAAAAAGGAGAGACTGCACACAACCATGAGCTATTCCATCTTTGAAAAAAAAAAAAAAAAAAAAAAAAAAAAAATATGAGCCCTGCTCAGGCAAAAAGGGGCCTGATGCATATCCAAGAAGCATTGTACCAAGCAAGGCATCACGTGATTCTGAATGCCAAAAACATTCATTTCGTCAAACAACCGACTCAGTCATGAGGTAGACTGGTTCTTTAACCCTTTCCCAAACGAATAATTTTAGACCCTTCCAAATTGAAAGAGTTTGCAGACGACAACTTTAAATTTGATGAAAATGGCGGTAAGTTCTCCAAAAGGGTAGAAAACACTGTGGGAAAAGGAGAAAATGCTCGTTACGAGCAATTTCTCCTTTTCCCACAGTGTTTTCAAAAGACTTGTACTGCAGACACGTGAAAACCAGGACTTGTTTGGGAAAGGGTTGATATGTATGATTGACCAATTGCAAAAAGTTTCGACCCAGGTCAGTCTGTGCGGACTGCACAGGCTGACCTGGATCGATACTTTTTGCAGATGCATTAAGCCCTCTTTTCACACAGCATGACTCATCTTCATTCATTATATACCTACAAATTCTCGGGATCGTAGGCTTGCATCGCACGCCTGTAAAATCAGACACGAACAAAAAAATATGAAGTCAGTATCTAACACTGTCTAAAACAGTTCCAAGTTTGGTATAATGAAGTAACCCAAGCGCGAGTTACTTTCAACTTGTTTTCAGATTTTATTGTTCAAAAATTCATAATGTTTACCCGTCATTGATGAAAAAAACTAACATCTGCTTAAACATTTTTTTTTTTTAGTTATTCTTATTATTCTTCCAGAAGAGCATCGTCTAAATTACGATAGTTTGTTCTTAAACTTTGCATGTATATAATAGAAAAGAATATCACGGTTTGGTAACTTTCCTTCAGCTTGCTTTTTCTTCTCGCTGTTAAGCAGTTTTGAACTCTCGCTCGACTTTCTAAGCCCAATTTTGACGAAAGTGGGGAAGCAAGCTTTCGTATAACATTGTGACCAGTTTTTCTCCTTTTACCATTGATTGCTGCAGTTTAATCGCATGATATATTAGAGTTTCTCGCGATGGGTCGCAAAAAGTTATCACCAAAGCCACCGATGTCGTTCAAGAAGAGCGGGTTGGAGCGAACCTTGCAGTTCAAGTGTGAACATGCTGGTACAAGCGATCGAACGTTTACATATATGCAAGTGTTCCATGAATAAGCACAGCGGCCATTCTCAATCGCAACCTATCCTTTTTACCACATCCGATCTCCTCAATCACAAATTTCACTGAAAGTCCCATTTTCTTGAATGAAGGACATGAAAGCAATATGGCTTGGTCGTAAATTACAATCACCTAACAACAAACCTTTAAATATATGCTGATGGATGGAATCATTTGCATTCGGTGACTTCATAACCGTGAATCCAAATTGTTCGTATTCCATTAAAATGACCTACATTCGATGAACATTGCTTCGGGAAAAAATGTATTTCTGTCGTGTAATTCGGAGTCTGCTTTCGAACGAGCCCATATGTCGCAAAACAAGGCAGTAAATGCTAAGCCTTCAATTTCCGCCTTCAATTGAAGAGTTAGAAAATATGACATCTGTATTTTCACTGGTCGTAACCATGAAATATCAAACCATAATCTACCATTATTTCTCGATAAACTACCGAAAAGCATGAAGTAAAGTGTTGGATTTTTCATTTTTGACGCTGGAATAAAAAAAAAAGAAAAACGGTTCAACCGTGACACTCGACTTCGAATCCGCCCGATTTCTAGTGTCCTTTAGAACAATCGGATGTCTCCTCGATAGTTTTCCCTTCAGGACACAGTTTGTGCTTTAGAAGATGAGCGGCGTGTTGAAATTCCGACGAACGAACGAAACGTTGCCAAATAGACAACGAATGACGAGAGAAAATAGAGCGTAAAGAGCAGTAGCTACCATCCTCTATCCTTAACAGGCTAGAACCCATTTAGAACTCTTTTTAATGGATGACTGATTTTGCAAAAGAAAAAAGTTGCAGTAAAGAGACTGACAGTTGTACACAGGTAGCACAGCACTGCAAGATGTTTAGCAATTTATATTTAAGAAGCCATAATTACATTAAAACGCAATGAAACGGACTGTAATTTTGCACTTAAATTTCTTGTACGATTTCAAAGCTGTTAAATGAGATTTTCAAAGCCCCTTAAACAATATTGGAGTGTAGCTGATTCTGAACTTGCTCGCACACTCGAATTAAAAAGACATCGCTAGACTCTTTCAAAAATACAACGGGGGTTGTTCAGCAAAAGTGACCTTTAAATTAAGACAAAGGTGCATGAAATTCGTGCAGGCGATCTTACGTTACATTTAAGTGTTGCGCCAGTATTTACGATTAATGTGACGTCTGCTAAAACTGTTGCAATCTTCTGCGGTATTATAGGATTCGACTGAACACCATGCTATTGGTCGCGTGTTTTAATGCAACCGGTTGCATGATCAAGAGATTGGTTGATCGAGTGCTCATCCAAAGAGCCAAAGACATATACCCGCAAAATTTCGGATCTTACAAGATTATCAGTAAAGTCCGAAGAACAAAAGAAATGTCGCAAACCAAGGCAGCAAATGCTAAGCAAGCGTCGAACGTAAAAATCAGCAGCTTCCAGAAAAGCTGAAGACTCTTTAACTTGATGACCGATTATCGTCAAAGAAATGGTCGTATTAAGTCGTGCAAGCTGTGATGCAAAATGTAAAAAGTAGGACAACAATCTACTCGCACTCGTCGCAAAAGAAATGCAACCGAAAGCACGATAGTGCGCTAGAGATCACATGCAAACTAGCATGTTTTGGACGACTAAAAAGCAAATTCCTTGTCAGACATGGTCGAATGTCCCAGGTTACATTTCTGATTTTGAATCTAAATTGTTTGAAAGTCTGCGCGATATTTTGTCGATAAAGTTTTGAGATCTTTATGTCTGGATCTTTTCTCCATACTGAATATTTTAATTTCATTCTATTGGTAAATCAATTTATGTAAATTAAATTGTTATATAGGACTGCCACAAATACTGCAACTGAGCACTGTGTTATCTGAGATATCTCTCAAAATGTCGGACAGTGAAGATACAAGGTCAGAACGCACTTGCTGTCCAGTCTGATCTACATACACACCGAACGCAGACGCATCTGTATTTGTCTTTACCACGGTAATAGAGAAATACTGCGCTTCCTCTGTGGAATATGAACTCCACTAGAACTTACCTGCTCTTATTTGGTTCATTTAGATAACCGGAGTAAACAGAATGCGGTTTGTAATCACGTTGTACCAAATCTTCCTCAGGATTATCGTACTGATCCTCTTTCAACTCGATTTTATCGTTGTCTTCTAACATTCTATATATCACATCTGTCGTGGCTGTGTTATCAACATTCGTCGTTGGTTCGTCACTTAGTAAAACATTTGTATCGCCTTCTGACCGCTTCCCGGCAAAGTGAAATCCGTTACATTTACAGACATTGCCGCCTTTACCAATGTTACAACGTCTTGCACAGAAACTTTTTAAGAAACTCCGACGTTGTAAAGATCTTTTTGCAATCCAGTCATCAAAAGCACGGATGGTAAAACTAGACTGTGTATATGGGAAGAATGATACCAGTACAGTCACAACCACTAAACAATAAATTGTATAATTGCTCTTCATTGTGTTAAAAGAACGACTCACTTGCGTGTCACTTTCAAGCGATTTATTATCGAAAAAATTCTGATTTCCTTTTTTTTCCCTACTTCTATCTCTTGTTCAAACAAAATGTACCTCAAGATAATATTCTTCTTTCACTTGTTGTTATGTCATTCTTGAAATAGAAATTCCATTTGATATTATCATCTAACTTCTTGTCTATGAATAAAAATTAATCGCCGCTTGTCTATAGAAATGTAGAAATCCTATAATCCGTGAAAATTAAACATAATATGTGATAGCGTGATCGTGATGAACGTATATGGTAGGCAGGGAGAACAGTGAAATCAATTCATTGGGTGTCCTGTTAAATACATTCCACTTCATCAGTAACCACGTGATCTTTCATGAGGTCATCTTTCAAACTACGATTGTATCGCTCACTGCCATCCGTCTAAATTAAAATCACAATTTGTATTTGAAACCAATGCACCTAGTATAACATTATGGCACTCTAGGTAATTCTGTTTGGTTTGTGGACGGTTAGTTCAAGATCGGGCAGCACAGAATCTTATTGATACTCTCTGTTCTTCCATTTCAATAGTACATTTGACAAGAAAATATCCGTATTTGTAAAGATTCAATAGAAGTAAGGAGAAGCGAAAGTTCAACTTTTTTGTGCAACTACAATGGGTATAAAGGCATGCACATGATAACGGAAACAGATACAGCTATTTCTCATAAAGCTCTAAAGACTCTCTCATCCAGTACAATAAATACCCCCATTGTTACACGTGCGTTCTTTTTTTTTTTTTTTTTTTAAATCAGCAAGTTATTCTTGGTGTATAAACTTTAGTGTTTGTAAATACACACGAAATTTTCCATGTAGTAAAATTTACAATGAAAAAATATGTATTTATTCGACGAATTACTTGTCTTTTTTGTGTTAAGAGCCGTTTCGTTTATATCCAGTTCATTTATCCATGCGCCTTTGAAGTTTCTTTTAACCACAGTTATTGTATCGAAAATGTAATCTGTATTTAACAAAAAATAATCAGTTAATGTGTGAATTGATGTTCTTTTTTTATTGCTTCTTTGACCATGAGAGTTTGCTCTGTACTTTGTAAGTGTTACAATCATAAATTGGGAGAGTGGAATTGTTCAACCGGGCACTCGGTTGTACCGACTTAATTATCTTTTCTTATACACCCGAACAGAGTTTGAGCAGATCCCTCCGAAAATAGGAATTTGCTGTTATGACAAGAAGATGAAAAAAATGAGATAAACATCTGGCTCGAACAAAAGATCCGCGTAAACAGACGCAAGTTCACAAGCCGGGGAGCTGTAAATATCTTTAAAAATGATTTTCGGTGTATGTCACATTATACCTCTCATTTATGAAAAAAAATGCTAATAAATCATGCCTCTACCCCCCCCCTTTTTTTTTTTCCGAACAAAATATTTGTTTATTTATTTATTTATTTATTTATTATCTTGTATACATATCAACCAAACGACCTGAGTATAACTGGTTTTCTTTTTTTTTAATTCAACCTAAAGAGGCTGTTGTTCAAATTTCACCATGATATCCTTAACTTGTTTCAGATAGGATTTTAGAGATCGCCGATAGCTTGACAAACTATGAGTTAGACTTTTGAACTTTTCGTTTTATAAAATCTTAAGTGAAGGAAAGAAAGCTTTGGGATTTTTTGGAGTTAAATGCTGGCACGAACTATGTGAAAAATTGTCTTTGAGATCTAGTTAAGTACATGTATATGATAAGATTTTCATTTCAGTGTTGTAATGTCGACTTTCCAAATTTGCAGATTGCCCTGTGCTTTTAGTCCATTGGGCGAACGGTGTCGTCTTCAAAATTTGAGAAGGTTAAATTATAGTTTTAGGCGAAAATATCACGACTGCAAGAAATAAAACAATACCAGTTATTTATTGGGGGAGGGGGGGAATGAAATATTTTATTACAGTTACCTGTTCTTAGCACTGGATAAATGATTTTAGAACTAACAATTTGTGGCTTGTATGTCACCGTCCTAAAGTAATATATTTTTTACCAACTTTATTTCTATCCTCTCCTTAATAAACATAAAGTATATACCATGTCTATTACAGTTGCTTGCATTCAGTACAATACGTAAAATATGAAGTATACTATACCGAAATGAAACTGAAAGAAAGGTATGAGTATAGAGATAGTACTTTGGCTTTTATGGAACAAAAATCTTTTCTGTTGAATTATAGACTTTAATATGACATTTTTACTGACGACAATGATATTGTTTGTATTGATTTAGCGCTAGCTTTTGTTGGTTTGTTTTAGCGATGTAGATGTGGGTTTTTTTTTTTTTTTTTTTTTTTTTTTTTTGGTTTTGTTTTTTTTTTAAATATTATAGTTAATTGCGTTTAGTCCCTTTTGAAACTGCCAAAAATGATACGTGTTTTAGTAAGCCAAGTTTTGAGCAAGTACTTAAGTAATATAGTAAACTAACATGCTTGCAAACCTATTCCTTTATGATGTTGTATTGTTTCTTTCGTTATCTAGTGGGACAATTCACATGCATCGACCTCCCTCTGATTTCCATTGGTTTCATGAAGAAACTATCAGAGTTTCATTTATTTCATCAACACTTGTATATGTCGTAGGCCAGATAAGAATATAGGCAGATCCGGAATCTGCCCGGGCAGATTCTACATATGTCTGGGCCAAACTAGAATTCCTTTTTGTCTAGGCAGATACAGGATCTTCCAAGACCAAATTGGAATCTTTTTTCAAAAATCTTATCTTGGATATCCAATTTAACAAAAAAAAAAAAAAAAGTAAACTATATTATTTGAATTTTAATATTTAAACGTTTTACCATACATATAACATTAGATAAATATATTTATGTAAAAGAAAAAAAAGTTGTAAGTTATCAATTTATCCTTATTCTTGATTTTTTCAGCAGTTCCCAATTAAAATCATATTTTGCAGGAAGTGTAGAAAAGATCAGCGTGTACATCACTACAGTTTGGTCTTCGGTCTACATTTTTTTTTTTTTTTTTTTTTTATTGTTTTTATGGTTGGAATATTTGTCACAACATAACATAACATCATTTTATTTTGACATAAAGAGTATAAGCTCATTGACAATACAATACAATTCAAAGGAAATTGACACATGTATGGATTAATTAATAGACATAATAAAGAAATCAATGAAGAAATCTAATTTATTACTAATATTGCATTTCTATTTCTATTTAGTACCTGATCCACTTACCGAAGTTTGGTAAGTGAATAAGGTAAGTAATTTGTAATGGATGTGAGAGTATTTCAATTTACACGTAGTAATAATAGTAATCATAAGAAAAATGAGAATGGGAAGTATCACTCATGAACAATGTAATTAATTGCAACGAATCATAAAAAAAACGCATATTAGTTTATTTCACACATTCAGACTTTTATGGCTAAGATTTTTTGGCAATTACATGTGACAATGTTTTGGCAATTAACAACTTTCATTAGTCCCCACACATCATTTGTGCCAGGTGAGCAGTATGACCCTTCACATATTATTGATTATCATTTATTGGAAACAAATGAAAGAATATAAGTAGTAAAAATTCTCCTTTTCCCACAATACTTTCTACTTGACTTATGATTTTTCCCCTTATTGTTATGATATAAAAAAAAAGGGGGGGGTTATAATTCTGAGGTAGAATCCTTAGGAAATTAGAACATTTTCTCCTTTTCCTACATTGTTTATTACTTAATTATTGGATTATTTTCCTGATTTCTTAATCATATTAATTCACATATGTCTACAACTGGGAATTATTTTTAATTAAAGCAATTTCTTTCCCTCAATGCTCTGTTACCCACATTTTTTCTGCTAAAGTGCAAAACATTCAAAATTTATTCTTATTCTGAATTTCTGATTGAAACATATTTTATTTTGGGATTTAAATTACATTAGATGGTTTATATGTAGTCACACTATATTTAACGAGAAAATATTCCAATTTGGTCTGGGCAGATTCTGGATCTGCCAAGCCAAACTGGAACCCTAAGTTGGTCTAGACAGATCTAGAATCTGTCTAGGCCAAAGTAGAATTCTAATTTGGTCTAGACCAAACTGGAATCCTAATTTGGTCTAGAAAGGTCTGGAATCTGTCTAGACCAAAGTAGAATTCCAATTTAGTCTAGGCAGATTCCGTATATGCCTAGATTCCAGTTTGGACTACGATATATACATGTGTTATTTGGGCTTTGACATTCTGACTTTACTTGAGCAAAGGACTTTTTCTGCAGTACTCTAAGATAGATATACTAGTAGGACCTAACATAATTCGGCATTTCAGGTAAAAATTTATTTAACGAGTCCAGAAATAAAAAATTATCAAGAGAGCCTCCAGCGAACTTAGTAACATTTTTGAAAATGTGTTAAAGTTATTATTTCAAAAGCCAACGAATGTCAGATTCTTTTTACCACAACAAAATCTCGCTAATTGTAGGTCAGAATATGCAAAACCATGACATCTCTGAATAAAACCTGATTCATTTCTCTGGAAGAAATATAAAATGACATCACAAATGACTTCACGCACTGCTCATCTCAAAGAGTGCATGATAAGAAAATTGATAATGGGTACATTACACTGAAAATAAGGGAGGTTATCTGATAAAAGATTAGTCAGTGACTTCACAAAAGGTTGAAACTGTAACTTAAATACCCTTTTGAATGACCATAGTTCTATCACAATGTCAAAATGTAATATCTGTAGTACAGATCTAGTTACTTATACGTATTTCTTTGCTTTTTAAATATAATGATGACTCAGAAAAATGTTGCTATAGACTTGGTTTTCTGGATCGCTGTGCGTCACTTCACACCGCAGTGCCAAACCAGTATGTGGTTATAGTTCAACACGCACAGACACAGACTTAATTGACAGATATGAATAACTCATCTAAAACAGAGAAAAATTCAGTTTGAAATTAATTGAAATATTTTGATAGCTCTATAAGGCTGATTGGGACAACATGCGAGAACAAGTTAAAGGGAAGGGTTGTTTAAGTCCCATAGGCTTAGTCAGAAAACAGCAATGTTTAAATGAATATTTCATGAGCGGAAAAACTGGAACCAGTACTTTTTTGTATTCCTCAAGTCTTTTCACTCTTTACCCGAGGGGAAAACTTTAGACTTGTCCAGATTAAAAGCATATGCAGCCGGCCATAAAGATATTGTTGAAATGATGGTATTTGATTTTGGTCACTAGTATTTTCGCTCTTTCTCACAATGTTTTCAAAAGCTTTTACTCTCAGGGTCTTTAAACTTGGAATTGTTTGGTGGAGGGTTAAAGCCACCTAAATACCACCCACTATGTTTATAAATTGTTTATGTTTTCACTATAAATTGTCAACGGTTTGACACTAAATAAAACTTATGTTGTTGTGTGTTTTTATCACAACGCTAATGTTGTTTTCATGATAATGACAGCAGATTTAATACTTCTCTAAAATAGTCTCTGGATTATTTGACTAATTTCTCCTTGTTAAGAAACAGCTCCAGAACTCAGTTGTACTCAGTGACAAGCTGCGATTAATTCGCATCTCTCTCTCTCTCTCCTTTAACTTTCATTTTTTTTTTAGTCGTTTCTGGACTTGGTTTTTTACAAGGGGGTGGGGGAGGGGTGCTCTACGAACTTAAATAATTAAGATAACATCTTTTATACACAATACCGTTTCCGAATGATAACATTGTCACGACTGCTTTTTCTTTAAATAAGTACTTAAAGCAATTAAATTATGTTCTATTGCTTAAACCATTTTTTTTTTTTTTTTCAGTCTTAAAAGTCTATGGTGTGGATATACATTCCTGTTATCTCGAGTGCATAATTTAAATTTATACCTAGAACACAATGTTTTGTCTGACTTAAGTCTAATGTTATTATTTTGGTATAGTATGTTGGTGATTTGCGTTTCAGTAGCCTTTACGTTCTGCGGTATGATGGCGTTTCACCTGGTTGTGGTCTACTCATTTTACGTGACTGATAAACGATTATGTTTTGCCTGGGTTGTAACCCTCTTTAGTTGCGCGGGAGCTGTAGAATGATTTGTTGTCCGGATGTAGTCTTCAGTTGGCCGGTAGCTGTTTTAGGATAATGTCTTGCCTTACTGTCACTTTCTTTAGTATGTATACTCTTTATTTGGGTTTTGATACACCTCTGCCATGTATGTACTCAGCTTAGTATATCGGTCATATGATCATGTCAGAGAGCAAACAACATCAACAGATATTTAGTTTTAAACTCTAGCCTCTAATCTGCTGAAAAATATCCCAGTCAGCTTTCTGGAAACAATGATGACAACAAAAACATAAATCTGAAGACAGCTAAATACTTGAGAATGAACCATTCGTATCCGGAGTTGAGCTTAAAAGACAGCTTGGAGAAGTTAACTTCTTAATGCTAACTGAAAATATGAATCCGAGATGAGACCTTCTTTGAAGTCTGATCTTGAATTACACATTAATTACAGAAAACATCGTATGATTGTCGCGACAAATTAAGGTGATAAGATCTAAACTCCAAATTTCATATTTTGTTCTGCGACAAAGGCTCTAAAACTCGAGTGATACGATGCTGTTACATTCCACAAGAGACATTACTGTCAAAGTTTATCTGTGTTATTGAAATTGTGTTTCCAAAATTACTGTGTCATGATTATAACGTTCTTTCTATGTGGCACCTTTTCGATTGGCCCAGTAACATAGTGACCAAGATTTATGCTATCCTACAAATTAACCTGGAGAGCGCTACGCCCAACTAAATTCCTTTTGCAGGCAATGTAGATCAATACCAGAATGCACAGAAGGTGCAACCTGATGTTGGATTCATACCGTCCATTATTTTTAGAGAAAAAAAAAACCTTGAAATTGAAATGTTTTGTCATTTTTCCCAGCAATCCTCATGAAAATCCTCATCTGATTGGCTTGGCGCTCTTTGGGCTTAAGCCGTCCAATTTGAGATCAATTAACAGATGTACAGAAAGGAGCCCAGAACTTGCTGTCAGCCCGAGTTATCCCAATATTTACACACCGGGCCTCAGGGGCGCAGTTAGTGGCGTACAGTACTTGAGAACAGGGGGTCCCTGGTTCGAATCATCAGGTCAGCTAATATCTTTCCGAAGATGGATGATAGTCATTGCGACGGGATTCATTCCTCTCTCACCGCTGATCATTGTTTCAACGATGGTTATGTGGGAAAGCAAAATCAGTCGCTCGGGAATAATCTAGGGTGTAGAAATGGTAAGAGAAACTCCAGGAAAGCAGGATAGGTCACTGGCCGCAGTAATATAACTGAATTAATGTTTAAAACGGCGTTAAACACCATACTCGTACAAACAAATCCATATTTAGGTATCCGTCATAAGACAATGGAGTTCACCGGGATGCGCCCAGACACAAGCAGATGGTATACCCACAGCTTTTGATAAAGGGGGTATTTTTGGATTTCAAATGAAAAAGACAAATACGACTGCAACAAAAAAAAAAAACTGTTTTCAACTCCAAAGCTTGGGTTTTGTGTTCACATGTGAATTAAATCAACTTATATCCGGAAGTATCCGGAACACTGATCTTACTGGAAAATATAAACTTAGGATTTGTGCTTACATGTGTACCAACATTAATTTCGTCGGAAAATTGCTGATTTTGGAAATAAAAACATAAGCACTTTCTGTTCACCTCATACAATAAGCAATTTAAGAGTATGGTATTCTGTTTAAACTTAGGAACTTATTTAATTGTGACATTCTTCTTTCCCGAATCTATGATACTCGTAAAACCAAAACGAGTATGAAATGCAAGAAGATATTATGTTACTTCACCAGACTCTAATATGTCAATTAGTTTGCTTTCGATTGGGGGGAGGGGGAATACGAGCCATGCGCTGTAAAAGGGGGGTCCAATGCATCTGCAAAAAGTATCGACCTAGGTCAGCCTGCACAGTGCGCACACATGCATGTGTCCACGCACTATTCTTTCTCCAGATTGAGACGGTTGTTAATTAACCCATTACCACACAGTCCCGACTTTTAACGACCTTGTGAAAGAACGCTTTTGAAAACATTGTGGAAAAAGGAGAAAATGCTGGTAACCAACATTTTATCCTTTTTCCACAATGTGTTTTTTTTTTTTTTTTTTTCTTTCTTTCTTTGCCCTTCCATAAACAAATTTCAGTTCTTAAGGTACATTAATTTTGTCGTCTGCAAATGCTTTCAATTTGCAAAGGTCTAAAATTTTGTCGTTTGGTAAAGGGTTGGACAGATCAGTTTTAATAATTGACCAATAATTATAAGACGACTTGACTGAGGTAATGATGCAACAAATCCCCTTTACACCCTGGCAAAAGGGGGTTTATTGTATCTCCGTGATCCATTTTACAAGTAAGTCATCACATAATTAGGAATCCATAGAATCCATTTTTCCGAATTACCGACTGAATCTTGAAGTAAAATGGTCCTTGGATATGCAAAAAATTTAACCAAAAGCAAAACGTTTCTACCTAGGTCAGCCTGCGCGGACTGCGCAGACTGACATGGGTTTTTACTTTCTGCGGGTACATTAAACCACCTTTACACAGAGAATGGCTCATATATGAAAATCTGTAGTTTTAAATTATTAGTATATGACCACATAGCCATCCGCAGTCGACTGTTTTTGTCTTGTCGACCACCTATGAAAGCATCGTCGCCAATAGAGAAATTGAATTTGACGAGCAACTACTTTCTTTGCCACATGTTAACATGCATTAAATCTTAGCATCAAGTACATTTTTTTTTTTTTTTTTTACAAATTATCAATTATAAACTCTCCCTAATAACATTGAATCTTTGTATCAAGTACATGTTTTTACAAATTATCAATCACAAACCTTCCCTAATAAAGTTCTTTTACAGAGTCCTTTAGCAATATATACGCATACTGCTTTAAGTTAACAGAGTAATAAAAACCCAACAAATGTCACAGGTCTTTACGTAAACTTTGATTAAGAAGCGTCGATAGCACTCTTTACTACATCCAAAAATATAAAACACTTTATTTCAATAATCATACTAGTATGTAAAACGTGGGTTGAATATGTTGTATAAGGCTTCTATGCGAGACTCGCTGACCTTTTGCGGACAGTGTTGATCAAGATCAGACTGCACAGAACGTGCAGTATGATCTTAGATCTACACAGTCCGATAAGGATTTTTTTCCAAAATGTAAGTTTGAAATAGCATTATTCGGCCTTTTACTATCGGCTCGAAAGTTTCATTTAATTTATTTAGCCGGATAAGGGTTAATTACTTTACGCCTTATGGACTTTATCTGTTTTTTATTAGATCAGATACAAAATCAGACTGAGCCGTTGTGAAAGAGGTGCTGAGCCTATATAGAAGGTCCACGGTGCAAGCTTGTTAAAACTGCAATAGAAAATCTCCGACGGAAATTAATTTGATCAATCAGGAACTGAGCGGAAACAGGCGTTCTTGATTAGAAAAAATGTAGAGGC
This sequence comes from Tridacna gigas, assembly GCA_945859785.2. NCBI lineage: Eukaryota > Metazoa > Mollusca > Bivalvia > Cardiida > Cardiidae > Tridacna > Tridacna gigas. Next base: position 41,353,139 of record OX244035.2, on the reverse strand, counting down.
CAGCCGGATTAAATCATAGGACTGTGGGTGTACCCTTATTTTGACGGAAAATTGTTAAAAATCGTATTCGAGTAATAGAATTAGAAAATAGATAAAAACTCCCTTTTCGTGTATGATGATGATATATATAAGCGCCGTACCTTTTCTTATGGCTATAATAGTTCAAAAGATAATTTAGATCACTAATCAACAGGGGTCCATCTATTGAGTTAGTAATGGGACAACTGAGCTCAGGCGTCCTGACAGGGTAGAAAAAAAAATGCGGAAAAAAATGAGAAAACGTTGAACACTGGCATTATTTCCTTGTCCAAAAACTCTTTCCAAAAACATTCTGTCTCACGGTTATTATTTGGTATTGTTTGGAAATTTGTTCACGTAGATTATCAGCCATGTTTTGTAAAAGGTTGGCTTATTACATCTGCTAAAAGTATCGACGTAGGTCAGCCTACGCAGTCCGCGCAGGCTGACATCGGTCGAAACTTTTTTCTAATTTTCTGCATGTCAAAGGACCCGTATGTACCTTATAATTCAGTCGGTTGCTATTCAAAATGGATTTTATGGATCCATAATTATGTGATGACTTGCTTAGTATCAGAGATGCATTAACCCTTAGGCTACTTATCGCGACTCACTGACCTCTTGCGGACAGCGTAGATCAAGATCAGACTGCACAGAACGTGCAGTCTGATCTTTGATCTACACTGACCGATAACAATACCTTTGAAACAGGACAGTTTTGGGCTTGTGTTCAGTGTTCCAGTTCTTGTGTTCTTGTGTCCAGTGTTCAACGTTTTCTCATTTTTTTCCGCATTTTTTTCTACCCTGTCAGGACGCTTGAGCTCAGTTGTCCCATTACTAGACTCAATAGATGGACCCCTGTTGATTAGTGATCTAAATTACGTTTTGAACTATTATAGCCGTAAGAAAAGGTACGGCGCTTATATATATCATCGGTTTGAAAGTTTCATTTCTGTTATTCAGCAGGATAAGGGTTAAATCCTCCCTTGCCAGAGCATGGCTCATTTGTAAGTAGTGTTCCAATAAAACATCGGCTAGCGAAGACACCATACTTGCATTCCAGTCTTGGTCTCTTTCCAATTAGAATTTGAAATCAGAATAGAGCGTATGAATCAATTTCGTTTGTCACAATGGCGCCTTAACCCTTAAGCCTTTCCCAAAACCACAAATTTTAGACTTTTCCAAAGTCGAAACATCTACACACGACACACTTACAATTCGTGTAAATGAGCTTCAGTTCTTTGAAAGTGTAGAAGACATTGTGGAAATAGGAGAAAATACAGGTTACCGGAATTTTTCCTTTTCCCGCAATGTTTTCAGAGGGCTTTCCTGCTCAGGGGTCCTTAAACGTCGAGACTGTATGTTAGAAACTTAAACTGCTGAAGAAGTTAAACGTAACCAGTGAGCTAATAGCAAAAATTTCAACTGTTTTCGCCTCAGAAATCGCAACATATCGGGCTGTTTCTTTATCGGACTGCCACGTTCAATACACTGTCGCTAAATTGTCGCAGTGCTGCCAACTTCTTGCGGGTGCACTGCTACACTGTTTTATCAGAGAAAACGGTATAGGACGTGTCTAAAATGTGTTTCTGATCTTGGTTTGAATATTTTTGTGGAAACTGGGTGAAAAGTTTGTTGTTGCTTGAACTATTTTGTCCCTGTGCCCACATAAAGGGACATGGTTTACCACCCGGAAGGACCTTTTTTTTTTCAAGAGAAGTTGTGTTTGAGGTGGAATAGCAAAAACGCAGTCGGCTGAGGTGCCATTTTTCAGCTTCTTGTGTAGGCCACTTTATTTAATAGAAAATAAAAGCAAAGCTGTGGGTTTGCCAACAATGTAGGCCTACAGCAGAGGGCTAAATAGCCATTTTTTCTCTATTTTCAAGGCAAAAAAAAAAACAGTGGCATGACACCTCAAAAGGTCCAAAGGCCGTAATGTTAGGGTTAAACGATTGGGTGTTATTTGGCACGGAGGAAAAAAGAACACTTGACGAAAACGCGGAATTACGGCATACCGTGCCATTTTATCAGGCTAATTTGTAAATATCAACAGAATTAAAAAAGTTCATCCGGATCGTGTATAGAACGAATTACATGTATTTGATATGCAAGTTTGTGGGAAAGAATGTAACTGTAACCGACACGCAGACTTATCTCGACCTATACTCTTCAAAAAGTGTATAAGTGCTTGTTTTCACCAACCAAAGTACATTCGAGGTCTTATTCGTTTCGTATAAGGTTGACCACCAATAGTTAGTCCCTTGGAAATGCTTTCACAAGTCCCCAGAATTGTAATTTGTTTATGAAACAGAATACTTCAAAGCGACTGTAGAGTAAAGATGAACAAGAGAGTGTTCCAGTTAAGTTTAACAGAAAATTAAGATATGTATCGTACAGTCTCGTGCTGAAAATTGATAACTTTAAAATAAACGATGAATGAATATCAATGGTAATGTAAGGAATGCACTGCCTATCCCGAATTCTGTACTTTTATCGAAGAATACTGGTGAATAGGACAGAACTTTAACCCTTAAATCGTTATCAAACGTCAAAATACTGGACTTGTTTTAATTGGAAGCAATTAAATGTGTCTTAAATGATGGATTTTCTCTTTGAAATGGTAGAAACAATTGTTACCGGCATTTTCTCTTTTTCCCATATTGTTCTCAAAAGCCTTCCTCGTGGAGGTTCATAAAACTCGGAATTGTGTGGTAGAGGAATTAAATCAACATTTTCAACCGATATTAAAAATCAAATATTACATTTTCAACGTTTTGTTCTTCAGGAGAAAAAAAAAACGTATTGTAGAGAGTGTGGTGTGCAAATATCAAACTGCACGATAATGTGTAGTCTAATCTTGATCCACGATGTCCGTAAAAACGCATTTGAGTCGCGCTTAGCAACTTAAGAACGAAATACTGTCCCGAGCGCAGCCGTCACACGTCAAAGCTCAAAAGATAAAAGTCACTTGTCTCTGCAGGACTCTATTGGATATTTTCTGAGCATCGTATAGAAAGGAGAATCTAGCCTACTGTCTACAGTATTCCCCACTTCACAGAATGTTTCAAAGATTATCATTTTCTTCATAATATTTTAGTGTTTTTCTGTAGTTTGATTTATCCCCTCAAGGGAACTGCAGTCACTGTATGATTATACGCTTGGCCAGAGGCCAAAAGTTTCACTTTTTGAATTGTATTTTTTAAAGATTGGCAAATGTTATTTTATTTCACACCTACAACAAAATGTCCAATGAAATCGCTTTAATACTACCATGTGAGTACAAGATATCTGAATCTATATTGGACTTTGTAGAGTCCAAAAAGAATTTTTCAAAAAGAATTTTTCAGAACGAGGCCAGAGTCCAGATGGAATTTTGAGAACGAGGCTAGAGTCCCGGATATCGATATTTGGACGGTAGAGTAGTCTCCCATGGAATGAAGTTATCGTCCGCAATTTTATTCGAAATGCTGCCCGATCAAGAAGTTTCGGATTATGCAAAATCTCTTGTGCAGAATTCAACCTTCTCCAGTTGTGCATCTAATATTTCAATAAATTACAATCATTAATTTAGGAAGATATCAATAATGCCAGTTTCATTCTGTTCATTCCCCACCACCACCCCTCCAAAAGCGTTTTGAGAAATACCAATATCCGCTGTTTTGAATTTTTTTAAAAGGTTAATTTAAAGGAAATAGCTCACACATTCGTTTTTAACGTCAAAACGTGTGAAATAAAGACGTCATTTAACATGCTTAGGTATAATACTGAATTCAGTTGGATTCGTACACTGCAGAACCAGTCTGTATATTGTGCTTGGCTATCGCCTCGTTCAAAATATAGTCTCGCTCTGCAGTGTACTCATCCGATAGGATTCAGTGTTGTACCCAAGCATGTCAAATAACCTCATAATGTAATTGTCACTGGTTACGTGTTTATGACTTGCACGGTATAATACATCACGGAAATGCATTTAACACCCTTTTGCCAGAGTGCAGCTCATTTATGTTTCACTCTTTACTAGACTAGTTAAAAAAAGTATCGACATTTGGTGCTATACTTATTATCGCCAGTCCGATGGAGTTATCTCTCTTTGGGTACTCATGCATATGTGTCTGCGCTTGTCAATATTCTTCGAAGATTTGACCTGTCAGCTATGACGCATCACTATTCTGTACAGGATAAATTAATACGTGAAATAGCAAGCGGAAAAAGGCTATAAATAATACGTCTGTGGAAAAATCAAGCCAGTTTTCGCTGCAAATTTCTGGAAAATATAATAATTTCAAACGGGGAAAATAATTTTAAAAAATACCATTGTTTACTGCAAATTTCAGTATACAGTTTCTAACTACAGACATGTGCAAAACGGGATTTGTGCAACAGACCGACAACAAAGATAACGTCCCCACCTTGCTGGGCTTATATATAGGGGCCTTTTCTCAAGCTTATAGGGGTAATGATTTAAATGGCTGTGCATATGTCATATGCAAGCTAATCATGGCTGGATGAATCGTACAAGATAGGTTTCAGTGAGTAAACGTATATTTTATTTTTAGATTCGCCGTCCTGATTGCCACCTTCAAAAGTAGTCCGGATCAGTACCCAGAATGCCCATACCAGATAGGATATGTATTTGAAAAATGCCACCTAACGGAATATAATTCATGCATATTTGGTAAGAAAATTAACAAGTCTCGCGAGACTGTACGATATTATCAGGGCATACACGATGAACGTGAATTAGATAAAACGTTAACTAACCCGTAACGAGAAAAACATAGTAAAAATGAAAGCCTAAATACGCTTACTAGACACTGCATCGCAATGAAATGTGTCTACATTTGTAATGATGATTGTATTTGATTGTGCTTCACATATGACTTCATTGATTTTTGTTTACGTTTCGTGACAGTAGTAAGTCTAAACGCGCCCTTAATTTGAAGAGTTCCGCTTACGGAAATAAAAAGTTTTACGGGAGGATTTCAGATTGTGACTCAAATAATGAAATATGTATTTCATTGTGTTAGAAGAGATTCTGAAATAAAGAGAAAATCTGATTAAAATCAAGTATATTTGCTTCTGAGGACGATTAGTATAGGTGAAGATCATATCGCGAAGAATATGTGGTCAGGTCCCGTATTTACCAACCATTCTCAATTGCATTCCGTCAGTCTAGGCTGAAATTGAAACGTAAAACAATTTGAGCCATGCTATGTGAAAAAGGGGCTTAATGCATCTGCAAAAAATATCGACCGATGTCAGCCTGCGCAGTCCGCGCAGGCTGATATCGGTCGAAATTTTTTTGCTGTTGGTCAATTTTCTGCATGTCCAAGGACATTCTACCCCGGAATTCAGCCTGTTGTCAGACAATATGGATTTTACAGATCCATAATTACTTGTAGGTCTAATCCACCATGGAGATGCATTAGGTCCCCTTTTTCCAGAGTTTGATTTCAAAATAGTGTCGATTTGCAAAGAGTTATTATTATTATTGTTATTGTTGTTATTATTATTATTATTATTATTATCAGCTATGCTCTGGCAAAAGCAGGGTTTAATGCATCTCCGTGATGCATAATGCTAATCAAGCCATCACATAACTATGGATCCATAATAGCCACGTTTTTTTAGCAACCGACTCAATTATGAGGTAGAAAGGGCCTTTGACATATAGAAAATTGACCAGTAGCGAAAAAGTTTCGGATCGATTTTTTTTTTTTTTTCGCACATACATTAAGCCTCTTCTTCACATATTATGGCTCATATGTAATTACACAACAGTGGTCATATATCGTTGCATTGACTGTACAAAATTGTCTATCATTCTTTCCTTTCGGCAAAGGCAAATCGAGATGCGTTTCGGGCAGTCACTATAAACTAAGATCAAAAGGCTCAAAATGAGTGTGCAGGGCTCGTTTTCACCAAGCTTTCAAAACCAGCCTTCTTGGTCTTATTCAAGTGAAGAGATTAACACAGATTCTGATTGGCTAATCTATCTGGTTAAGGCAAACAAAAACTAATTTTACTTTGAATATTACAAAGAAATCTTTAGAATTAGAATTCGCGTGTAATTCAGAATAAGTAGTGTATCCCTTTACCAAACAATCCCGCGTTTTAAAGATCCTGATAGAGAAGACTTTTGAAAACATTGTGGGAAAAGGAGAAAATAACCTGCATTTTCTCCTTTTCCTACAATGTTTTCTACCTTGTCAAGGAAAGAATTACCATTTTAGGCACATTGTATTTGCTGTCTGCAAATGCTTTCCATTTGGAGAAGTCATAAATTTTGCCGTCTGGTTAAAAGGTATACGAACCAAGATCATGAATCTACACTGTATGGCCTTGTGTAACACGTTCCAATCAAAACAACGCCCTCGACCTTGATATATAGCTTGATACTTTCATCGATGTAACATACCCTCTCAATTAACCCCTTACCACACAATCCCGACTTTAGGCTTTTGAAAACATTGTTGGAAAAGGAGACAATGCTGGTGACCAGCATTGTCTCTTTTTCCCACAATGTTTTCTACCCTTCTCAAAACAAATTTCAGTTATAAGGCACATATATTTTTGTCGTCTGCAAACGCTTTGAAGTTGAGTGAGTCTAAAGTTTTGCCAATTTGGTAAAGAATCCATTGGCCTTCAAAGGTGGTCAGTTACATACTGAAACTGTAGATCTAGATGACAATACAGCAATGATTACATAACTTCAAAGGATAGGCAAAACATTTCGCTGCAGAGACCGACATGGTCTAGAAACAGGGCTTATTACTTTATATCATTGTTATTGTTATTATCAATCTTGTTGTTATTATTAGTATAATTATTATTAGTTATTTATTTATTAGCATTATTATCGTTTATTTATCGTCGCAAACGGTTGACCATATAGGCAACGCCCCCAGAAGGTTGTTAAACATGTTAGGAACCCCATCTTAAGTTATGCCTGGTTTTCTAACGCACTCAATGTGGGACCTAGGTTTTACTTTTCATCCGGAAGATTACTAGTAAAGTCATGTGTCACACCACTGGTTTTTTTTAGCCACGATGAAAACAGAGTGGAATTGACCATGTTTGTAACTTCACAGATCGATTATGGCTTCTCTGTTTGTTGCTCTCAAAAATTCATCCAAAAAAAAAAAGTCCTTCAAAAAAGTGCAAACAAACAACATGTCAACCGGATGCGTTTTTCGCTAAATCCCAACCAACACAGGCATTCTTGAATTTGTCGTCTCGGAAACACCTTTAACGGCCATGACCCAAAGTTTTTGTTCCTACAGTGATACAAAATAGTCCAGTCAATATATAGTAAAAACACATCAAAGTGGTCCCCCACTGCCACAATTTGAAGCAAATCTTAATTATTTACCGCCAAACCCGCTCAGCTCCATGAAACAGTGTAACAAATGTACTACTGCAACATTTCACATAGGAATACTTTTGACTACTATTACCCGGACGCAATCTGGCACTGGTGCGACACCTTCTGTAGACTACTTCAGGGTTGTTGAAACTCAGAATTTTGTGGTAAAGAGTAATTAAAACACGCATAATTATTGTTTGAACAGTCATTTTTATTAAAAAAAAAAAACTAGATTTCCATAGAAAGATCTTTCATCCTTAGGAATAGGGTGTAAACAAATGGACCAAATAGAAGTCTGTTTGTTTCTGTGTTTGTCCGTGTGTTTGTTAGTTGAAAGTTATACGTCGCTTTCATAATCATTTCGGTTACATCGCGATGGTTAGTGCACCTATCCGTGCTTTCCTAGTATTCCTTTCACAAGTAACTCGCACAGTATTCTTCCAAAGCTAATGTCTGTTCTCCCACTTGACCACCATCCAGATTATTATCAGCGAAAAGAGGAATGAATCATGTTGCAATCTCTATCATCAATCCTCACAGAGAAATCGGCCGAGCTGGGGACTCGAATCAGCCACTCCTGGTTTCAAGTCTTGTACGTTTTCGGCTTAGCAAACTTAGGGTGCCGACGATGATTTAACCCTTTCACAAACGATGAATTTTAGACTGGTCCAAATTGAAAGAGTTTGCAGACGACAATTTTAAATTTGATGAAAATGACAGAAAGTTCTCCAAAAGGGTAGAAAACACTGTGGGAAAAGGAGAAATTGCTCGTTACGAGCAATTTCTCCTTTTCCCACAATGCTTTCAAAAGACTTGTACTGCAGACACGTGAAAACCAGGGCTTGTTTGGGAAAGGGTTAAAGTAAATATTACATAATTGTTTTAATGCGGTTTGATTGAAATCGGTTTAATGATTTAGATTGAAAATTCGATTGTTGGAAACTTGAAGATATGACAATATAGCCGTGGTACCGAAATTTCAATCACTTGTTGGCGTTAGAAATTAATAATACAGCCCACGTTGTCACGCATTACTGATGAATTCTATTGACGAGTGTCATCTTTCCATTGGAGTGCGTGAGAAGCACTATTTCTGACAGGAAAATAGTCTATAAATCGATCATTTACTTCATGGTAAAAACATAACAAGACACAATCATTGCAAACATCACAAATATGCGTCACAGGAAGTGCCTTAAACTAGCATCATAAAAAATGATGCATATTAATTATTAAATAGTTAACCGCCTATATGTGGACCCAGTGTACTCACCCAAGGTGCGTTATTGTCTATCTAATTAAGATGATTTCCCTTGACTGTAGTTAATGTCACGATACTTTGAGAACAGCTTATGGTATCAAAATATGTTCGAGTTTCCCTTAACTCTTTAACCACACAATCACGACTTTTAACGACTCCAAAAAAGAAGCCTTTTGAAAACATTGTGGGAAAAGGAGGAAATGCTGGTAACAGCATTTCCTCCTTTTCCCACAATGTTTTCTACCCTTTCCAAAACAAATTTCACTTTTTTAGTCACATTTATTATGTCGTCTGCAAATGCTTTCAATTTGGACCAGTCTAAAATTTGTTGTCTGGTAAAGAGTTAAGCAGCTAACAGCGGGGCATTTTTTTTTTTTTTATTATTAACTCTATACCTGACGACAAAGTTTTAGACTGGCCCAATTCCAAAGCATTTTCAGACAACAAAATAAGTAATGCTCCAATAGAAGGGCTAGAAAACATTTTGGAAAAAAGAGAAGACGCTTCGTACTGGCATTTTCTCCTTTTTCCGAAATGTTTACATAAGCCCTCCTTTTCATGGTCATTAAAACTCTGCAACAAATTAAGTAATGCTCAAGTGGAAGGGCTAGAAAACATTCTGAGAAAAGGAAAAAATGCTGCTTACTATGCTCAAAATAAAGGGCTAAAACATGCCCTGTGCAGTCTGATCTTAATCTAAACTGCAGAAAATGGATTCGTTGGCGGAAATTTACCATTTTAAAACTAAACAGGTTAGGAGCAGTTCTTTACTAGAGCAACTGTGTACTAAAGTCCAGGCGGCAACCATTTCTTAATTACTCTATATAATGCTCTCCATTTAAATTTAATCAAATGATGACTAGCAAAGATGGCAAACAGCTCATTAATTTGTAAAGATTTATCAAAGATGCCCTTGATATTCGTAATTTTTAAAACCATAAGCCTACATGTCTAACGTATTATGTTCTATTTTCTCCTTCTTTCCAGTAGGCAACTACAGGATATGATTAGTACAGCAAAGCAAAAGTTAAATCATTTGAAGTATATTTTACGTTGCTGAAAGTCCTTACACATATAACATTATGTCATTTTCACCGTCATACATCTTAACCCTTAAGCTGCTGAGCGCGACTCATTGAACGTGCAGTCTGATCTTGGATCTACACTATCCGATAAGGAGATATTTTTCTCCAAGAATAAGTTTAAAATAGCATTGCTCGGGTTTTTACTGTCGGCTTAAAAATTTCATTTAAGTTATTTAGCAGGATAAGGGTTAAAATAAACTTTTGTTCTGTTCTATTCATGACATGATCTAGATAGATTTTTTTTATTAATCAGATTCGTACTTATTACCATTTCTGACAAGATAACGTCATACGATATGAGCCATGCTCTGGCAAAAGGGGGCTTATTGCATCTCCTTGATGCATTATTCCACGCAAGACATCACATAATTTTCGGTCCAAAATCTGTTTTTTTCTAACAACCAACTGAACCAACTGAATCATGAGGTAAAATGGTCCCTTAACATGCAGAAAATTGACCTACAGCAAAACGTTTCGATTCATGTCAGCCTGCGCGAACTGCGCAAGCTGACATGGTCGATACTTTTTGCACTTTTTGCAGATGCATTAAGTCCCTTTTCATAGAGCGTGGCTCATATAAAGGACACTCCCCCCCCCCCCCCTCAAAAAAAAGACATATCAGACAAGGCTAATCCGACTCTCTAACATAACAGTTCTGTCTGATCGTACAGGTACGACCATAAACAAAGTCAGTGCCTTTTTTAATTAACTGACTCTGTATTTAGAAAAATGCAAATAATATTTCTGGGACTCTATCAGTGCAGTAAACATGATATTTCGTCTAGAAAACACCGAACTACTTTTTTTGCCATTGTCCCTGTTTAGGTACACGTTTTCTACGCCTGATGTGTACATCGTGGTATTCAAAAGCAACATACCAAAGATTCGACGGATGACATTCTTCTGGTTAGTAATTTTGAAATTTGAATGCGGTGTAAAAACACCATTCAATCGAACATTCAATCAATGATGAAAATCTGCTCTGACTGACCCAATGTAATCCGCCTCCGATCTGTGTTGCGTTTAATCAACAGTACCTGATTTACGACGTTCCCGTGATCCGACTAATTTCCGTTAAGTATTTATACTCCAATAATGACTTGTGATACCGGCCAGTCCTATTTGATAGGGACATGTTTTTGAGTCCATGGCCTTGTTTGACAAGAGTCAGTACTTGATAGATTATCTTCCACATTACTTTATTAAACCCAAACTAAAATATGTCTGGATTGTTCGAGTGATGGAGTGATGTTCTACGCCACTTTCAACATTATTTCAGTCATATCACGGCGACAGCCCACTTCTTCATGTCGGTCCTGAGACATGTTTGTTTAAGTGTGACCGCGTCTAAGGATAAGAACACGAATTTTCTTTACATGAAACTCTTTTATATATATAAAATGATGATAATACCTTTGCTCCAGTTTGATTATATGGCGCGTGGGCCCGAACGTGAAAGAAAGAACGAATCGATAAAATTTGGGACTGTCTTACCATTTACTAGTAGTTGAAAAATAAACTTGCTCTGTGAGACAATTAGTCTTATAAACGCGGCTTTTTAACATGTATATCGATAGGCTGTAATCAAAGCGCTGAAGGCCTGGGCATCAGAACGGGTGAAGAGGTAGGAAGATGAGGCCCAGAAGCTCAAAGCTGCTATGACATTTGTACAGGCTTAAAAACTGCTATCACATTTGTACAGACTAATAAAAAAAATCTACATGTCTCACACTGACATCATTTTCTCCTTTTCCCACAATGTTTTCTGCCCTATCAAAGAAAATTGTACCATTTCAGCTGCATTGAAATTGTCGTCTGCAAATGCTTTCAATTTGGACAAGGCTAAAATTTTGTCGTCTGGTAAAGGGTTAAGAAGACAGTAAAACCAACATGAGCATAAATGCAACGCCGATGTTTTTTTTTTCAATAACTCTGTCGGATAAATAACTCTGGCGACTTGCCTAAATAGTAATGTTATTCAATTTAAAATGAAAAGCCATCGGATCGTCGATTAGATTGAAGTAGGGGATGATGTACATCAAAGATTGGACTTCACGTTCTGTGTAGTCCTATCTCGATCTTTGCCGTCCACAGAAGGTGTTATAGTTGCCAGTTACATTTGAAGAGTTAACGCTGAAGGAATGCAACAATTCTTTAGGGGGTCCTGGTAGTTCAGTCGTATACTGTGCACAGGACTTGTAACCTGGAGACCCCGGTCTCAAGTCTCACTGGAAGAATTAGGGTTTTGGGCATGACACTTCACAACCCAAGCCCAGACCTGTTGAAACGCAGGACATACATAAATAAGCGAGCTGCTGCCGAGATACTGAAATAAAGTTGAAAACGGCGTATAACAAAATTCAATCAATCATTACAATAACTGATTTCAAGTGATTCATTTTTTTGTATCTTGACTTTCGAAAATCAGTTTCAGAATTCAAAGTGAGATATGTCGAGTCTGGTAGGTAAAACCAGGAGCTCGCTCGTTCGAACCCCCAACTCGGCCAGTTTCTTTCCGAGGGCTGATGATAGTCATTGTGAACCAACAACTTTCATTCCTCTCTCACGAGTGGTTCTGACTGGTGATTATTTCGATGACTGTTAATTATGTGGAAAAGCAGCCAATGATTAGGGAAGAATACTGTGTGGAGTACTTATAAAAAAATTCCAGATAACCATGGAAAGGTACACTTTGCTGCCGTCGCGATGTCTGAAATAATGTTGAAAACGGCATTAAACACCAGACTAACAAACAATTTAGACAGAGTGAAATTACAGTATAATTGAGTCATGCTCTGTGAAAAGGGGGTTTAATGCATTTTTGCTAAAAGTATCGACCCAGGTCAGCCTGCGCAGTGCGCGCAGGCTGACCTGGGTCGATACTTTTCGCTATTGGTCAATTTCTGTATGCCAAAGGACCAGTCCACCTCACGATTCAGTCGGTTGTTAAAAAAAGTGGTTATTATGGTGGCTATTATGGATCCATAATCATGTGATGGCTTGATTGGTATCATGCAATACGGAGATGCATTAAACCCCCTTTTGCCTGAGCTCATATGTATGCAGCTGGAAAGTGGTGTTTTTCCTCGGCCTGCAGTAAAACCTGCAGTAAAATACGTGAAAGCTTAATTAATCTCGGGTGTATTCCTGTACTCAAAATGGGCTATATGGCTAAGTCCTTAACACTAATGCTGCTAAGCGCAACGCCATGGGCTTTTGCATACAGTTTAGATCAAGATCTGACTGCACAGAACGTGCAGTCTGATCTTAGGTCTAAACTATCCCACATGGTGGGATTTCCCCGGCAAAAAATATTTATAATAAAATCGCAATGTTGTGGTTATAAATATGGGATTGAAATTCACATATGATTGAGCCATTCTCTGTGAAAAGGGGGCTCAGTGCATTATACCAAGCAAGTCATCACATAGTTATGGATCCACAAAATCCATTCTGTCGAACAAGAAGCTGGATAGTAGAATGGTCCTTGGACTTGCAGAAAATTAACCAAAAGCAAAAAGTTTCAGCCCAGGTCAGCCTGCGCGGATTGCGCAGGCTGACCTGGGTCGATACTTTTAAACAGATGCATTAAGCCCCCTTTTCATGGAGCATGGCTCGAATTATTTAGCAGTGTGAGAGTTTACGAATCTCCCTGTAGCTACTGTCAAATAACATACAAAAAAAGACACCAATATTTCAATATTCTTGGTTGGATTTTGCTCTACATATCTTATCGTCTGTATCTTCTCTCCTCCCTCCCTGGAGCGGGTCATTCACCGTGGAAACAGAAGGCGGAAGGATGGGTTTGGTGAATTCAGTAATCCATAAATATTTGTCTCACTGGACTTTCATAGAGTTCGCGGTCCGAAAGTGCTTTCCTTGCTTTCCTACACGTTGGAAAACTCTTGCTCTCCGTGCATCACTGTGTACGGGATTTTTTTCTTGCACTCCTGTACCTATGTGGGAAATCTTTATTAGTTAAAACATTTAAATTACATCGGTTGAGAAACAAGTTGTAACTTATACTAATCTCTCTCGATTCTGCTACCTGGAAACTACACCAGCACTTGCACCGAACCGTGTGTGGGGGGAGTATTCAAAGTCTGAGTACGCTGTCATAGTCTATGCTTGTTTATCAACACCTCTAAAGTCTATACCACACAATTCCGAGTTTTAACGACTCTTAAAAAAAGAAAGGATTTTGAAAACTTTGCGGAAAAAGAAGAAAATGCTGATGACCAGCATTTTCTTCTTTTTTCCCACAATGTTTTCTGCCCTATCATAGACAAATCTTGCCATTTGAACAATACTAGTATTTGATTTGTCGTCTGCAAATGCTTTCAATGTGGACAAGTCTAATTTTCTTTCGTTTGGTAAAGTGTTAAAACATCCTACGTACAGACCTGGTCATTGCTCTGAGCGTTCTGCCCTCCACACCCTCAATGTATTTGGAATAACATTTAATTGATTGAATTTGGGTTTATTTATCGTCGCCATCGGTTGCCCGTATTGTCAACGCCCCCCTGAAGACTGTTAGTTTGTTACGGGGGATAGTGCAAGATACAGCAGGAAACCCATCCTAAGTTAAGCCTGGTTCTTGAAAAGTGCATGGTGTACAGCACCGTCACATTGAACCTCGGTTTAACATCTCATCCGAAGGACTGTTAGCAATTCTAAATGGCCAGCCGTGGGGCTCGAAGCCACACCTTCAAGTGACCCAAGACTTGATATTTACAAGTCCTACGCTTTACCACCTGAGCTATGCGGGCTGGTCCAATAACTAGTAAAAACTTAATCAACCTTTAAATACTGCGGACGGAAAATCATCCATATATATAAAAGCTACACAAAGCGACAAAATTTCAGACTTGTCCAATTTGAAAGCCTTAGCAGAAGACAGAGTAAATATGGCTTGAATGGTGGTATTTGTCTATGAAAGGTTAAAAGACATTGCGGGACCCAGCATTTTCTCCTTTTCCCACAATGTTTTCTAAAGCTTTCTTGACAAGGGTTGCAAAAACACGGGGATGTTTGGTTAAGGATTAGGCCTAAGCGCTAATTTCGGGTCCTGGATAGATATGACCCGGTTTGTAAGCGTTTCTTTTACGTGAGCAAGCTGAAAGTTATGTCTTAACCAGACCAACGTATTCCAGGCTTTTTACGGATGTAAATTGTCCTTAAAATGACAGGAACATTGCAAGATAAGGAGAAAACCCTTCTTCATCGGGGTCGAAAAAAAACGTGGTGATTTGGTAAATTATTTTAAAATCTCAAAATGTTCAATGCAAGATTTTTTGTTTTGTTTTGTTTTAACGCCGTTTTCGAATTTATGTCAGACAAATTGCGGCGGCCAGTGCACCTATCCCTGCTCACCTGGGGTTTCTCTTTTCTGGTACTTCGCACAACATTTTTCCCAAGTCAGTGGCTGCTTTCCCACATACTAGTAACTGTCGTCGAAACAATGATCAGCCGTGACAGAGGAATGAATAATGTCGCAGTAACTGTCATCAAACCTCGGACAGAAATTGGCCGAGCTGGAGATTTGAACCAACGATGCCCTGGTTTCAAGTCCTTTGTAAACTATCGACTGCGCGACCGAGCTCGGCTTGCTGTAAGAGAAACTGTACCAGAATCATATTCCTTAAATCCTAGGCAACTAGTGTTTAGCCACAATGTTCGTTAGAATTTGGACTGAGAAATTTGACTACGATAAGATTGACCTTCCAGTGTTGTATAACACATGCCATATCGAGGGAGATTAGACCGGTGCGTCCTTCGGAGCGAAATTACTACTGTTTATGTCAGGCACTCCCTTAACCATTAGACTGCTAAGCGCGACTCAAAGCGCGCTTTTGCGGCCAGTGTAGATCAAGATTAGACTGCGCAGAAAGTGCAGTCTGATCTTGGCTCTATACTGTCCGAAAAAAAGATATCCTCCCCCCCCCCCCAAAAAAAAATAACTTTAAAATTGCAACATTTGAGGTTTTAGCCATTAGCTGGAAAGTTTCATTTATCTTATTTAGCAGGTTAAGGGTTAACCGTTTCGAACGCTCTGAGACGAAATTCGGAACGTATTCGTCAATGTGCACTCTTGATCTTGGATCTATACTGTCCGAAAAAAAGATATCCCCCCCCCCCCAAAAAAAAAAAAAAAAAAACTTTAAAATTGCAACATTTGAGGTTTTAGCCATTAGCTGGAAAGTTTCATTTATCTTATTTAGCAGGTTAAGGGTTAACCGTTTCAAACGCTCTGAGACGAAATTCGGAACGTATTCGTCAATGTGCACTCTTTACAAGATTACAAAATTTTAGTTTATGATTGACTTTATGGTGTTTATCGCCATTTTCAAGATTATTTCAGCCTTATCGCGGCGGCCAGTGAACCTATCCATGCTCTCCTGGATTTTCTCTTCTCCAGTACTTTGCGCAACATTCTTCACAAGCCACTGGCTGCTTTCCCGAATGGTCATCGTCGAAACAATGATTAGCAATGACAGAGAAAAGACTCCTGTCACCAAGACCATAATCAGTCCTCAGAAAATCAATGCGTTGAGAGGACTGGTGTGGCATTTGTCAAGGGAGCCATTGTGTGGAATAAATAATTTGAAAAACAAAAAACCAATAGAAATAGTTTCAAAATATTCGCTTGAAAGTGAACCTACTCTATAATCATGCACAATCCGATAGAGTAGCGTGCAAACTTGTGCAACGAACAGGTTCGCGCGAACAAGCCTAGGGACGAATAAGTCCAGGAACGAACTGACTTTGGGACGAACAAGCAGGGTATGTATGAATCATTACGCCAATAGAAGCAATCTCCGAGCAGAGTTGTCGTTCGTTACTCTCACCATACATCTCTGCAACAGGCTAAATGACAAGAATCTTGTCAAACCGAGGAAAACATGTTTTGTTACTGTTTTACTGTTTCATGTGTAACATAATAAAGTAGACAAAGGAAATATGATTCCGAATACATTATAGGTGCATTCAAACTGATGAATTTACCTGTATACAATGGAACTATTTTTTCAAGCTTCTTTACTGATCAGAATCTTACGCCAATTGTAAAAAAAAAAATGGCTGCGCCCATGAATGATGACAATTTAAACAAAATTAAAAAAACAAGTTACCGTCCTTTAAAAGACATTTAAGCTTTTCAGAAAATCCCTTTTTCACATTTCCTGCCACTAAGTCTGATTGGCCGTATGTTGTTTGAACAGCACACAAAACAATCGATTGGGCTTTCTTTCACCGGCGTTTGTGTCGCCATTTTGAGTTATGGTCACGTGACGAAAATATCACATGATGACGGACTACTTACTGAGCCAACTACAGAGGTGAATGGGAATGATCCGTAGTGCAAGAGAGTGCAATAGAAGGCCATAGCGGATCTAGTCTGGATTACCTGCCCCTACCACTACGTTATAAGGTCAGGCGAAGCGCAAAAAATGGCGGCCTCCATTGCGACCTCAAGCTTAGCCCTACATGCTTTCCTGTTTTTCCCAATCTCACGTGATCCAGTTTGATCAGTGAATAAAATGAAATCAATTTTGTACAAAATATACATTACTGAATCTAAAACGTGCTGGGGGGGGGGGGGGGGGGTCTGGTTTAAAAATAAGTTCACCTATGAATCATTTTAAAAGTAGCCCTGTTTTCGGACGTTATACAGGTCCATTGACATTTCGGATACTTAAAGCATTTCTGATATGTAGTTTTTCTCGCTAAGTAAGAACGACAGTTAAAAAAAAAAACTACTGCCATTACTTTATTGTAAGCAATCTGTTTTTAATTTAGCCTATGATCTCATTTGATCAATTGAAATAACAATATCCCGTTACCTCTGCATATTACCAACGGGGGCCGCCATTATTGCGCTTTGCCTGACGTACTCTTGAAGTACGGCGGGGTACCCACACTATAGCGGATCAAGCTATTTTCGATAAAAAAGGAATATTTCCACGATCGATGGCCTAATCCAATTTATTGTAATACGCCATTTTCAATTTCGTATCTGAGTGCAATCGAAACTCTTTTTTGTCGTAGGAAAATTGAATTTAATTGGACTTACTTCCTTCGGTTTTGCACAAACTAAGATACATGATTTTCAAAACGCCATATTGAACTCATAGTGACATTGTCTCCGACAAATGCCACAAAAATTGGCCGAGCCGGAAATCTAACCAGCGACCTCCTGTTTACAAGTCCTGTACACTACCGACTGCGCTACCGGGGCTCGGCATAAAATTTTAGACTCGCATATTTTAGAAAACACTTGCAGACGACAAATTAGGTGTGGATCATACTGTGGTATTTATCTATGGAAGGGTTTAAACATTGTGAGGACAGAAGAATGATTGATTGATTGTATGGTGTTTAGCGCCGTTTTCATTTTTATTTCAGTTATATCGCGGCGGCTAGTGCACCTATCCATGCTTTTCAGGTCCCGTACTCACCTACCATTCTTAAGAACATTCTTTGTCTTGTTCTCCGAGATTTTCTAAATTTGAAAATAACACAATTTCTGATTTGTTTTAGCCAATCAGAAGTTGTCTTACTTTCAAATGTAGAAAAATCTGGAAAAATTAAGACCATAAGAACGTTCTTAAGAATGGTTGGTGAATACGGGCCCAGGAGAAAAGGCTGGCCACAAACATTTTCTCTCTTTTTTTTTACGCAATGTTTTTCAAAATCCTTCTTTGTCAGGGTTGTTAAAATCGGAACTGAGTGGTACAGGGGTAAAAGTGATGCAACAGCCTTCATATACAATAAAGCATATGAGCTATACTCTGTGAATAGGGGGCTGAATACATCTGCGAAAAGTATCGACCCAGGTCAGCCTGCACAGTCCGCGCAGGCTGACCTGGGCCGAAACTTTTCGCTATTGATCAATTTTCTGTATGTCTAAGGACCAGTCTAGCTCATGATGAAGTCGGTTGTCAAAAATAGTGGCTATTATGGATCCCTAAGTATGTGATGGCTGGCTTGGTATAATGCATCACGGAGATGCATTAAACGCCTTTTTGCCAGAGCGCCGCTCATATCTTTTGAAACATACATCAATGTGTATTAGAATTTTACAGTTGACAACCAGTTAATTCTTTACCAGAGGACAGACGTTAACGATATAGACCTGTCCGAACTGAAAGCATTTTCAGACGACAATTCAAATAGGGCTCCGACGATAGGATTTGTCTTTGAAATAGTAGAAAACATTACGGAAACAAGAGGGTCATGATGGCCTTGTATCGCTCCATTGGCTAATATGTACAAAACATACACGACAAAAATTACAACTCTAGGCCTAAAGGCTTATAACAAGAAGACTGATAAAGTTTCCATATTAAAGCCCACGCAAAATTTTCAAGCTATAATTATGAGCTACAATTAACTGAATCCTGATTGAGGTAAACAAGTAATATAAGAAAAGAGATCCGCTAGAGGAGGCTTTATGCCAAATTTGGTAGCCCTAGGCCTTACAGCTAAGAACAAGAAGATTTTTAAAGTTTTTACCATGAAAGTCCTTGTAAAACGTGTGACCCCTGGGACTGGGCCAATTTTGACCCAAGGGCTATAATTTGTAGAATCTTAATAGAAGTCGATTAGGTGAAGCTTCATACCACATTTAGTAGTCCTAGGCCATGTGGTTTAGAACCAGAATATTTTCAAAGTTTTCCCTGTAAAACTTGTGACCCCCGGGGTGGGGCCAATTTTGGCCCCAGGGCTATAATTTGATGAATCTAAGTAGAGGTCCATTAGATGGAGCTACACTCCAATTTTGGTAGCCCTAGGCCATATGATTTAGAACCAGAATATTTTCAAAGTTTTCCCTGTATAAGCCCATGTAAAACTTGAGACCCCCAAGGGCGGGGCCAATTTTGGCACCACGGCTATAATTTGAAGAATCTAAGTAAAGGTCCATCAGATGAAATTACATGCTAATTTTGATAGCCTTAGGCCATATGGTTTAGAAGGTGAAGTTTACCCCCATATAAGCCCATGTAAAACTTGTGACCCCCGGGACGGGGCCAATTTTGGCTCCAGAGCAATAATTTGAAGAAATTAAGTAGAGGTTCATTAGATGAAGGCAACTTTGGTAGCCCTAAGCCATATAATTTAGGACAAGAAGAAATTTAAATTTTTCACTATATAAATCTATGTAAATCTTGTGACCCCCGGGGCGGGGCCAATTTTGATCCCAGGGCTATATTTTGAAGAGTATTTGTAGAGGTCTATTAGATGAAGGTTCATGCCAGATTTGGTAACCCTAGGCCTTACGGTTTCGGACAAGAAGATTCTTAAAGATTTTCAATATTTTTCAGTTTTGTTGCCATGGCAACCAGGGTTTTCATAGAAATCAAATTCTTTGAAGAGTTTCTGAAGAGGGCTATGGGAGGATCATTTCTGTGAAGTTTCGTTAAAATCCGATGGGCAGTTTCAGAGAAGATGTTTGAAACGAAAGTTAACGCACGCACGCATGTATGCACGGACAGGCGCATGACGGACACAGAGCCATGATATAAGCCCGCTGGTAATCAGCATTTTTTCCCCATTCATACAATATTTTTCAAACCTAGGTTTTTGATTATAGCACGAGATTGTTTGGTAAAAAGTATTTATTATGGGTCGGCACTCCTTGACCATTCCAAATTCTCCTAGACGAAATTCAATCAATCTTCAAAGTGCATTTTAAGAGTGATACAACGACCTTGTCATACAACGACGCATTTCTTCAGAAATGGACATCATTCAAAATTGGATTTTGACTAGTGTCAATCAGTAATACAAAAGTCAAACTTACATCAAAGTAGAACGGTCAAATGAAGACGAATATCTATTCTGGTTAGAATCGGACTGAATCAGGAAAAATTGAAAGGGCCATAACTCCTGTAAAGGTCTACGAATCATAATAAAGATTGCATGAGGGAAAGTTTCCCGGGTAGGAAGGTCACAAACATTTTCTCCTTTTCCCACAATGTTTTAAGAAGTCCTCTTTCTCATCGCGTTAAAAGTCGGGATTGTGTGGTTGAAAATTAACCCTTAGAGTGCCGAATAAAACCAACAGAAATATTCATTCTAGAAATACAACCAGAATAATTGCAATGCATGGTTGCTTTTGTCTACAGTGTTTCAGACAAGCGTCAAGAGTAGATCAAAGATAGCTACAGATTTGTGCAGTCTGATCTTGATCTACACTGACTGCAAATGCAATTGTGGAAGTGAAAGGCTCTCTAAGGGTTAAGCCAATTAGCACAAATGATTCGAGCAAAACTGTGCAAAAACAAGGCAGATAACCCGTAATAGACAGATTTGAAACAAGAGGGTCATTGGCCCTAGAGCGCTCACCTGAGTAAAGTCATCTACAGTTGATAAAGCTGAAGAGATCCTGGTTTTAATGATGAAAAACACATGTGTGTGAGTGACCTACTTTTCGAACCAATGTGACTAAATTCCAAACTTATCCAAGATATTATTAAAACAAACATTCTGACCAAGTTTCATGAGTATCAGACTGAAAATGTGGCCTCTACGGTGCACACAAGGTTTTTCTATGATTTGGCCCAGTGACCTACTTTTTAACCAGATGTGACCCACTTTTAAAATTGTCCAAGATATCATCAAGGCAAACTTTCTGACCAAGTTTCATGAGAATCAGGATGAAAATGTGGCCTCTAGAGTTCACACAAGGTTTATCTGAGATTTGACCACATGACCTACTTTTTTCCCAGACATGACCCACCTCAAACTTGTCTAAGATATCAACAAGATAAACATTCTGACCAATCTTTTCAGCGCAAGACTGAAAATGTGGCCTCTATGGAGCACCAAAGGTTTTCCCAAGATTTGGCCCAATGACCTACATTTTCACCCGACATGACCCAATTTCAAACTTGTCTGTGATATAATCAAGACAGACAATCTGACATAGTTTCATGAGTATCCAACTACAAATGTGGCCTCTAGAATGCACACAAGGTTTTTCGAAGATTTAGACCAGTGACCTATTTTTTGACCCGACATGACCCAATTTCGAACTTGTCCGAGATATTATCAAGACAAACATTCTGATCAAGTTTCATAAGTTTCAGGCTTAAAATGTGGCCTTTAGAGTGCACACAAGATTTTTCAAAGATCTGGCCCAGTGACCTACTTTTTGACCCAACATGACCCAGTTTCGAGCCTGTCCGAGATATTATCAAGACAAACATTCTGAGAAAGTTTCATGAGTATATGACTGAAAATGTAGCCTCTAGAGTGCACACAAGGTAATTGTTGATGCCTGGACGACGCACACAGCACAATCACATAAACTCACCTTGAGCACTTCGTGCTCAGGTGAGCTAAAAAAAAAAAAAGGCAGCTTTCTGGTACTTAAAGCCATACTGGCCATAGATCAAAAGAATGCAGGAGTAGGAAAACGTATGTAAGAATATTCAAATTACAAATTCTACCAAACCATTTTATTTAAATATGTATTTCTTATAAACATTTGGACTAATCTACAGTACAAGTATAATCCCAGAGGCTGTATTATTGTCATCATAGTGCTCGCTCGTGTCATTTTGTCTTCACTATTTACATGACAAACTAACTATGCGTATATAATTATATCACAACTTACTATGTACGTACGAAACTGTAGACTGAGATACATGTATCGCATGGGTTGAAAGTTAGACATGATGTGAAAAAGTCCATATCGGTGTCAAATATGGTCCCAAACACGGTATGATGACGTTAACCATATGCAGACTACTTTCAGCTTTTTTTCCGATTCGATTGGTCCAAATGTTAGTTTCAGTATCAATCCGCCACTCTTCAAAAATATTTAAAATGCTAACTCATTATTCGTTTAAATTTCTTACCTTTTGTCAATAATTGCAATATTTTGATGAAAGAATAATAATTCTATTATGTAGATATATAATAATTATTTAGATATATAACAAAGGGAATAGTATGTTGTGAGATTTTTCCTGGTGCTTCTCGCT
This sequence comes from Tridacna gigas, assembly GCA_945859785.2. Taxonomy (NCBI): domain Eukaryota; kingdom Metazoa; phylum Mollusca; class Bivalvia; order Cardiida; family Cardiidae; genus Tridacna; species Tridacna gigas. The sequence continues at coordinate 41,330,417 of OX244035.2, read as the reverse complement.
GCGTATGAATATTTTGGCATCTCGATCTACATTCTGTCTCGAGAGATACCAAATTTTCGAACGCAGCTTGCAGCAAATACAATCGCTAGGAAAGTTGTTAAAGCGTTATATTTCATGTATAAACACCTGACTTTTTTATTTCCATCAAACTATCTTTGCTTTATGTTACAAGGACAAGATCTAGTTGTGCCTGAATAGCTTGAATGGAAATGACTTGTTGACTAAGCAGATTGTTTACGCATGTTTAACAGACCTAGTTATGGTCATTTAATTAACAATATAGATTTGAGTCATGCTCTGGCAAAAACAGCTTAATGCATCTCCGTGATGCATGATACCAAGCAAGTCATCACATGATCATGGATCCATAAAGTCCATTTTGTCTAACAACCAACTGAATCATGAGGTAAACTGGTCCTTGAACATACAGAAAATTGATCAGTAGCGAAAAGTTTCGGCCCAGGTCAGCCTGTGCAGTCCGCGCAGGCTGACATGATCCTTTTCACAGAGCATGGCACATTTAAGAAAGTCACTTTGTTATCAGTAAAAATGTTCCATTTTAGAGCGCACAAAAAAAAAACAACGAACTTCATCAATTCAGAAATAAGACTCGAATAATAACAATTTCAATGCTACTCGTGATTGTCCAGATTGTCTCAGCAAAGAGGACTGGGTAGATCAATGATCAGAATGAGCACAACTTGTGCTGTCTGATCTTGATCTAAACTGGCAGCATTGGCAACTAAATTTGAATAGCGCTTTGAGATTTTAAGTTCAGGATGTGTAGTAATCATTCTATTAAAATTCTATTAAATGTTTAAGATTCACTAAACAATTAGTAAAAAATTGATGACAAAATGACACAACCTAGCACGTCTTAAAAGAATATTACAAAAGTTTACGATACAAGCAGTACAAAAAATGTATACAACATAATAAATACAAAACACGGGAGACATTTTCTATCAAGCATCTAAATCCCGATGAAAGGTACTTCACCACAAATGTAAAAATGTGGAGTAATCATATTTTATTCATTAATTGCACCTGCTTCAATGCCTATATTCAACAACCATTCTTTGCTGCAATCCAAGTCTTGTTCTAGATTTATAGGGTAAGACAATTTCTGACTGGCTACATGTAATGGTTTAGCCAAGAAGAAATTTCTTCACTTCTAAATATAAAAAAAAAAAATCTTGAGACTAAGAATGTCATAAAGACTGGTTGGTGAGTACTGGCCTTGATTCTTATGCCATTATTTGTGTCAAAAACAAAAGCCTTGTACTAGAAAATATAAAACATGTATAGCAAAGAAAGAGAAAACAGTTGGTAGCCAAATTATATTTTGATTTGAGGGTTACTGCGAAAGTAATTGAAAATATACACAAATACTATTCTTCCACAACATCCTTTAAACAGAAGATTTTGATCAGAACATTTTAAGGAGGCAACTATTGGTCAAACAGTTCCAAGACAAATGAAGTAATTCATTTATTATTAATGTGAAAGATATTTTCTTGTCCAATGTCCCAGCGCCACGGAACAGAGATAAAAACACCACAGCCAAAGTACCAAAAGGAACCAACAAAGTGGCTTCACTAGCATTTGATACAAACTGAAGTTCATTCCAACATTCATTATGTCTACACATTATTTGTATCATTTCTTTTTAACCCTTTACCAAACAAAACTGTCTTTTATCAGCCCTAAGAAGACAGGCTTTCGAAAATACTGAAGGGAAAGGAGAAAATACTAGTAATGTTTTGTAACATTTCAAACAAAAATCCCATTATTTCAGCCACAATTAATTTGCCATTTGCAAGAGATTTCAATTTGTACAAGTCTTAAATTTTGTTGTCTGGTAAAGAGTTGAACCCCACAAATATATTAACAACTGGCCACTTTAAAAAACACCCCAAAAAATATACAGCAATTATCAACTCGAATAAGATGTAATGCATTAATACATGTGAAAAGACTGTGGCAAAAGGAGAAATTGCTTGATTTGAGCACTTTCTCCTTTAATCACAGTATTTTCAAAGGTGGTCTACTTCAGGGAAGATAGATCATCTGAAATGTGTCTCAAGAAATAAAATGGATGATTTCAGCCTGTCAGTCAATCCAAAAAAATACCATTTGTTTTATTTTACCCTAAATGTCGAAAAAAAGGATGCATGTCACACATAATAACCAAGAAATAGCAGGGTTCATCAGTCCAACTCTTTACCAAATGACACTATTCTTGACATGTCCAGATTGTAAGCATTTGAAGATGACGATTAAATGTTAACCAAATGATTGGAAAATGATTAGAAAGTTAGAAAGAATAAAAACATTATGGGAGAAGAGAAAATGCTAGTAACCAGCATTTTCTCCTTTTCCTTTAATGTTTTCAAAAGCCCCTTTCTCCAGGGTTGTTAAAACAAGGGATTGTTTAGTACAGGGCTAAATGACAGAGAGTAAAATAAAAAAAAACACCAAAACCACACATCAAAATTTTAGACTTGTATAGATTATGTCTAAAATGATGAGATTAGTCTTTGAAAGAGTAGAAAACACTGGGGGAAAAAGAGAACATATTGGTATCCAGCATTTTCTCCCTTTCAACAGTGTGTTCAAAACAGTGTCATTAAAATCCAAGATTGTTTGGTACAAAGAGAAAAAGTTAGCAAATGAAACAAAACTGATACATCATTAGCTCACAAAATTTTTATGACACTTCATATGGCACAAACAAAAAGGTTGAACTCTGACACAAAATTCGAAAAAAAAAGGAAGGGAAGTAAACTCCAATGAAAGAAAGTAACAGCAAAATGCATAGTTATTTCCCTTTTGTATTCCCTTTTACACAATCTTACCAACTGTACTCGTTATGTCACGAAGTATTTCTACCAATTACCATGTATACAGAGCTTTTATACCGCCATAGAGACAGCTTTAGAAGCTCATACTGTAAAAAGAAGCAATTGTTTGTTAATTGAAGTTGTTTTATTTCCTAAAATTGTGTTCCATATAATTGAGAATCACAATTTACACTGAATATTTTTTTCCCTTCACGAGTTTACCCCATAGTTTCTAATAAGAATAGCCATTGGAAACCCCCCCACACACACACCTATAAAGGAAAGAAAACAAAGGTTTACATTTTGGGATATCTTTAGACAACCTTGGGGTCCGACTTCAGAGAAACAGGGGATCAGATAAAACCTTGCTCTTTGTCATGTGGCATGTCTAAAAATAGTCACTGTGATGACTTGACTCCTTACCAAACGACAGAATTTTAGACTGGTCCAAATTCAAATCATTTGCAGATGACAAGTCAAATATGGCTGAAATGATGAATTTTGTAAAAGTGTAGAAAACCTTGTGGGAAAAGGAGAAAATGCTGGTTACCAGCATTTTCTCCTTTTCCCCACATGGTTTTCAAAGTCTATTTCCTCCAGGTCATTAAAACTCGGAATTGTGTGGTAAAGAGTTAACCCACCGATTGATTAAAAATTCTAACAATTACAAAAACATAAATTCATGTATTGCAATTATAAAGTTATTATTAACTGAAAAATCTCACTCTGGGATCTATCTATTGTTTGCCATCTGTATGTTTACTAATGCACTGAAAAAAAATCCAAAGTATACAAGACAAATGAGAGTTGACCTTTGAGTGTGAAATGTTTTCAGCAACAAGCACAGCAACAAAAATGTATCATATATTTGCAGTATGCATAGACCTTTTAGTGTGAATTTGACTAGAATAGAAAGAGATTTCCCTGCTGAAAAAGGAACATAGTATTACATATACACAAATAAATACGGGAAACAATACATGTTCCGTAAATCCTACAGTACAAAAAAAAGCACTGTCTATCATACTATACAGAAAGACACAAGTGCCATCTACCAAAGTACCAGAACAATACAGTATTATCTACCATACTGTACAGAAAGTTACAAGTGCCATCTATCATACTGTACAGAACAATACCTGTGCTACCTATCATACTGTACTAAACAATCGATGTTTATCATACTGTACAGAATTACACAAGCGTAATCTATCCTGTAGTACAGAAAAATAAAAGCACAATCTATCATTTGCTGCAGAATGATACAATTAGTGCCATCTACCATGTGGTACATATTGGTACAAGTGCCATTATGATACTATAAAGAATGACACAAGTGCCATCTATCATACTGTACAAATTTAAACATGTACCATCTATCATACTGAACAGGATGATACAACAGTCATTCATCACGCTGTACAGAACAAAACAAGTGATATCATACTGGACATTCTCTCACAAAGGCACCTCAGAATGTGTGCTTTTGAAAAAATGTGAAAAATTACTGAAAATTTGTAACTTCCCCTTTGGTCAAGTAGTTCCCTGACAATTTTTCACAGCAATTAATATTTACTAATTTGGTATTACTCCAATCACTAATAGATGGAAAGGTTAATATAGAGAGTAAAAATATACTTTTTTTCAGCAACAGAGATCCATTTATAGTCGGCATTTGTTAACTCTATTAACAAGAAGACAATTGATATTTCGGATTTGTCCATATTGAAAGCATTTGAAGATAAAATTTAATGTGGCTCAAATGACGTTATGATAACATGTCTTTTGAAAGGATAGAAACAGCCTTGGGCTAAAGAGAAACTGCAGGTTACCATCCGCTTCTCCCTTCTTCCTGAGGGTCTATTAATAAACAATATTATCTTATTAAATGTTACATAATTTGGATTTGTCTAAATTACGCACCACAAAATAATACACAAAGAAAGTCTTTGAGATATTTTGTTATAGCAACTTCTTGCGCAATATATGCTGCTTATATTACAGGCTGGATCAAAATCAGACTGTACAATGGCCTATCTGATCTTACTTCTACAATGTCTACTGCTTTGTGACAAATTCTGCCCAAGACAGGCTTGCCATTGACATATTTTGTTCTTTTTTTTTCCTTGGAGTTCATAAGTGCTCAAAGGGTTACCTCCATAATTGCAAATTTCATGAATATATTAACTTTTATGTCGTGCCCATTATGACAAGGTACATACGGAAGCATTGTGTCATTTTAATTTATGTCCAATTTACTCCTAAACCATCTTTCACCACCAAAATTCATTTATATGAAGTTTTGTTTGCAACTTAACCCTTTACCACACAATCCCGGGGTTTAACAACCCTGAGGAAGAAGCCTTTTGAAAGCATTGTGCTGGTAACCTGTCAAAGGCAAATTCCATACCTGAGCCACATTTAAATTGCCATCTGCAAATGCTTTCAATTTGGACTAGTCTAAGATATTGTCGTTTGGTAAAGAGTTAATTCATAGTTCTCAACAGTCACAGGCACAAGAAGGGTGTAAAGAGACAGAATGGGCAATGACAGATTTGTTTGTTTGTGTGGTGTTTAACCCTTTACCAGACAACAAAATTCTAGCCTTGTCCAAACTGAAAGCATTTGCAGACGATAATTTCAGTGTGGCCCAAATGGTGGAATTCGTCTTTGATAGGATAGAAAAAATTGTGGGAAAAGGAGAAAATGCTGGTTACCAGCATTTTCTCCTTTTCCCACAATGTTTTCAAAAGCCTTCTCCCTTCGAGTCGAGATTGTGTGGTAAAGAGTTAAAGCCATTTTTAACATTATTTCAATTTTATCACAGTAGCCAGTGCACCCATCCATACTTTCCTGGAGTTTCTTTTACCAGTACAACTTTCTTCCCAAGCCACCATCTGTTTTCTTGCAGAGCAATCCTGAAAAAAAATGACCAGCTATGAGAGAGGAATGGATTCTGTCCCAACAGCTATCATTAATCCTCAGAAAGAAACTTGCTACGCTGGAAATTCAAACCAGCAACTTCCCTTGTTTCAAGTTCTGTATGCTATCTGCTCTGCAAATAGGCTCAGCTGGCTATGATAGAAGCTTGTGTTTCCATGTTGTGCCCTACCCGAGGTTGTAAATAATAATTTGGAAGCTGGCACATGGTATGTTCCCAGACAGTGTACATCCAGATCGTTCTGGACACTATGTGCTGTCTGATCATAAATCTTTGTGTCTTCTGTAGGTTACCTGAATATGTAATGCTACAGGTAAACTTTCAGGGTGTTCAGGGCTAGATGTCTGTTCATCCACATATTCTGCGCAGTCTGATCTTGATCTACACATCCACAAAAGTCTGCTTTTCTCATAGGGTGCTGATAGGTTAACAAACAAAGAATGTCTGTTGAGCCTTTGCCACACAAATAAGATTTTTAATACCCTGACAAAAAATAATGAAAACATTGTGGGAAAAGGAGAAAATGGTGGCTTTTCCAAATCTTTTCCCACAATTTTTTCTACCATTTCAATGTTTTTAATGTCACATTGTCTACAAGCCCTTTTAACTCTTTACCACACAACACAAATTTTGACCAGTCCAAACTGAAAGCGTTTGCAGACGACAAATAAAATGGGTCACAAACAACACTATCTGTCTTTGAGATTGTTGAAAACATTGTGGGAAAAGAAGAAAATGCTGGTTACCAGCATTTTCTTCTTTTCCCACCGTGTTTTCAAAAGCCTTCATCTTCGGGGTCGTTAAAACTCGGGACTGTATGGTAAAAAGTTAATTTGAACTAGTCCTGAACTTCGTTGTTTGTATAAAATTCATCTTTTCATCACAGGTCACAGAAAGGATTAATAAGATCATCACATATTATTGCCAGTAAGGCCAACTTTCGTCATCTATTAGTGATCAGACTTAATTCAAGTGGGTCATGACATTAAAGAATGTTCATTTCAGTATAAATCAAGACATATTTGCATAACAAGGCCAACTTAATACTGCCTAAAGAGATTTCACACTGACAATACACTGATAAACAGTTAAAAGCAGCATGTGTTTAACCCCTATCACCCTTTACCAAACAATCCAGTGTTTTGAAATCTTTACCAAACAACAAAACTTTAGACTTGTCCAAATTGAAAGGAATAGCAGACGACATATTAGATGTTGCACAAAGGTTGTAATTTGTCTTCGATACAGAAGAAAACAATGTGGGAATGGGAGAAAATGCTGGTTACCAGCATTTTCTTCTTTTCCCACAAGGTTTTCACAAGCATTTAACATCAACTCAGGACTGTGTGGGAAAGGGTTTAAAACTTTACCACACAATGCTGAGTTTTAATGACCCTGGCCTGAGAGAGAAGCCTTTTGAAAACTTTGTGGGAAAAGGAGAAAATGCTGGTGTAACCAGCATTTTCTCCTTTTTCCACAATGTTTCCTACCCTATCAAAGAACTAGAAGGCCCTGAAGGGCCTGAATATGCTCTACTGGCAGGGACCAAAATCCAACCCAAACTACAAGCTTAATCCCTTAAACAGGAAATGTAAATTTTCAACAACAAAAAAATGGCTACTTTTCCCACATTGTTTCTTGGATTTTTTTTCAAAATCAATAGGATTCAAGCTGTTGATGAGACAAAACAACTGGGTGAATTTCACAAAAATCTGATTACAAATGCAGACTTTATCATGTAAACAAGAATTGGAAATTTTCAACATGAAATGGCTACTTTTCCCACACTGTTTCTTCGATTTTTTTTTCAAAATCAATAGGGTTGAAGATACTGATGAGATAAACAAACTGTGTGATTTTCATGAAAATCTGACCAGAAATACAGACTTTATTGCGTAAACAAGAACAGAAAATTTAAATTTTCAACTTTAAATGGCTACTTTTCACATACTATTTGTTGGATTTTTTTCAAAGTCGATAGGGTTGAAGCTATTGATGAAATAAACAAACTGTGCAAGTTTCACGAAAATCTGAAGTTATTTGCAGACTTTATCGCGTAAACAAGAACTGGAAATTTTCAACTTGAAATGGCTACTTTTCCCATACTGTTTGTTGGATTTTTTTCAAATTCAATAGGGTTGAAGCTATTGATGAGATAAACAAACTGTGCAAGTTTCATGAAAATCCGGCAACAAATGCAGACTTTATCGCGTAAACAAGAAAAAGACTAACGGACGGACAGACGGACGGACGGACAGACGGACAGACAGACGGACAGACGGACGAAACCCCGCCATGACATAAGCTCTGCTGGCTTTCAGCCAGTAGAGCTAAAAATCGCATCATTTGAACCATATTAAAATTGTTGCCTGTAAATGCTTTCAATTTGGACAGGTCTAAAATTTTGTTGTGTGGTGAAGAGTTTTGAAAGCTAAAATCTAACCAAAAACAATGTCGAAAGATGTCTTCATTTGAAGAGGGAAATCAAAATGTGCCCCTTGGTGGGAAAGAGTTAACTCTTCACCAAACCACAAAATTAGAATGTTACCAGCATTTTCTCCTTTTCCCACAATGTTTTCAAAGTTTTATTCTATGGATCACTGTAACATGAAACAGTTAATGAAAGCATAGACCAACTCAGAAGTGTTCATTCAAATGGCAAGATTTCAAACTGTAATGCAGTCACCTCTTTATCATGTAAAATCTAATGCCACTGTGAAACTTACACCCTAATTGATCTTCTACATATCATTTTCTCCATTTTTAGAGAAATTGATACAGAAAATGGCGGACTACCTAATGACTGTCCTCAAGCTGATTAATGATATTCCTTAAAGCGCCTTTCACAACTTTAATTGTTTCTTGTAGACAATGTAGATCAAGATAGGACCGCACAAAGCATGCAGTCAGCTTGTGGAACTAAACTGTTTCATTTTAAGACATTCTGGTCAAAAGATATCTTGAAACTGCAATATTTGCAATTTGGTTTTTTTCATCTTAAAATGTCCATTTTGTTAACAGTAAAGCCTTAAGAGTTTCTGTGTAGATAACATGGGTGTGGTGATACAACCATGAGGTAATTGTGTCATAAAACTGATAAATAAACCCTTTCAATGAAAAGCACATTCAGCCAGATTTAATCAAGATCAGACTGCTCCACATAATCAAGCCGCAAATTTTGGATAAATTGTATCAGGGTGAAAGCTTACTAATACACAAGTCTCCAGTGGTCTCAACAGTAAGTGGTCGGCTGGGCCTCAACAATGCCTTACCCATTGGGCCTCTTCTATCATTAGATATCTTGGATAAAAACTAAACAATTAAAATTAAATTGTGGAGGTTCATAATTCTCAACAGAATCCCTGTAACAAGTGACTGCTTTGAACTGATTCATCCCCCCCCCCCATGGAGTGGTACAAGAGATATCTGAAAAGAGAATTTGATGGATGGACAGGCAAAAGAATGGACAGATGGTACATGTATTTAGGCCAGGATAAAAAGGAAACAATATACATGTAATATGGTTCACAACCAATACTCACAACCATCAAATTAAAGATGTCAGGTTTGAAAAGATGATGAAAAAAGATTTGAACCCCATCTTTCTTAAGTTAACCCTTTACTGAACAGTACCAACAAAAATAGGCATTTGAAAACTTTGTGGTAAATGGAGAAAATGCTGGTACCCAGCAATGTTTTCTATCATACCAAAGATGAACACTTTGATATAGGCCACTGGAAAAAGTATGAATTTGCTAAAGAATTAACAGTTTACATGTGCCTATAATCATACAGCCAAGGAAAATGCAGTGACGCCTCAATCAAGCACAAGTACAAAAAAATCTGGCTTCTTTAGGCAAGTGGCTGTTAAAGCCAATAATTCTATATCCAAAAGTAGGATCTGGGAAATTGAAGAAGTTATCATTGGCTGTTTACATAAGGTGGTCTATGACACAGGGTTAACAGTACATTACAAAATTTAAGGCACCAATTAGAGGTCACATGAAAATAAGAACAGCAGACATAAGCCCTCTCAGCCCTTGTACAGTTTTTGTCTTAACCCTTTACCACACATTCTTGTTTTTTAACAACCCTCAAGAAAAAAGCTTTTGGAAACTTTGTGAGAAAAGAGGAAAATACTAGTAAACAGCATTTTCTCGTTTTCCCACAATGTTTTTTACCCTTTCAAACATAAATTTCATCATTTAACCCTTTACCATACAATCCCAACTTTTAACTCTTTACCAAACAATCCCGGATTTTCACGACCCTGGGAAAGAAGGCTTTTGAAAACATTGTGGGAAAAAGCGGAAATGCTGGTAACCAGCATTTTCTCCTTTTCCCACAGTATTTTCTGCTCTATCAGGGAGCTTAGGCTCTTTTGTACCACAGCTGAATTTGTCGTCTGTAAAGCTTTCAAATAGGTCTAGTCTAAAATTTTGTTGTGTGGTAAAGGGTTAACGACCCTCTGGTAAAAACCTTTTGAAAACAATGTGGGAAAAGGAGAAAATGCTGGTAACCAGCATTTTATCCTTTTCCTGCAATGTTTTCTACCCTACCAAAATCAGATTTCAATTTCTGTGTCACGTTTATTTTGTCGTCTACAAATGCTTTGAATATGGACTAGTCTAAAATTCTGTCGTTTGGTAAAGAGTTGAGCCACATTTAACTTTTCGTCTGCAAGTGCTTTCAATTAGGACAAGTATAAACTGTTGTCATTTGGTAAAGAGTTGTGCCTGTAATGAACAAAGTATAGAGTAAATGGGTGATATATAGCTATCTGTGATCACCCCCTACTTTGACCCTTCATCAGTCCTGTGTTTGTCCTGACCCTAGGGAAGAAGACTTTTGAAAATAAAATTTAGAAAAGAGTAAAATAAAATCATATGAACCACATTGAAATTGTTGCCTGCCAATGATTTCAATATGCACAATTACAAAATTTTTGTTGTCAGATAAATCGTTTCTTTATACGTAACTTTGATTTTTTAATGACTAGCTAAGGGCACCATTAAATGGATCTTAATAACTGAATAATAGCTGGGGAGGAAATCATCCATTAGCCCTTTGCCAGATAAGCCAGAGTTTTCACCCTTTCCCATACCATGACGAGTTTTAACGACTCTGAAAAAGAAACCTATTGAAATCATTAAGGGAAAAAAAGAAAATGCTGGTAACCAGCATTTTCTCCTTTTCCCACGATGTTTTCTACCCTATCAAAGACAAATTTCATGGTATGAGCTATATCCGTATTGTCGTTTGCAAATGCTTTCAATTTGGGCATGTCTGCTTTTTTCCCCGTGTGGTAAAGAGTTTATGACCTTGAGCAATATGCCTTTTGAATGTTTTCAAAAGCCTTCTTCCTCAGGGTCATTAAAACTCCAAATCTTGTTTTAATGTGTTCATAAAATGTATTCATACAAAATACCTGATACGACTACTTTCTGATATATCTGTGCATTATAGAGTCAATCTGATTTTACATATTGCAATAAATGTGCCAAGAAAGTTATACAGGAGCTCATATAATCATAACAGTTTAAAAAAAAAAACATCTTAAAAGTAAAATCTGTAAAAAGTAGGCCAAAAAGTATGTAGTAAAAATCTTATAAATCTGGCAAAAAAAATCTGAAAAACACAACCAGCTTAAAACACAACCAATCTTACACCTATCTCCATTTTAACCTTAATTCTTTACCACAATATCCGAATTCATAACAACCCTAAGGAACAATGCTTTTAAAAACATCGTGAGTAAATGAGAAAATGCTGGTAAGCATTTTTTTCTTGTTTTTCCTACAATATTTTTTACCCTTTCAAAAACAGATTTGAACATTTGAGCTATATCTGATTTGCAGTCTGCAAATGCTTTTAATTTGGACAAGCCTAAAGTTTTGTCTTTTGGTAAAGGGTTTAGCATGGTGTGGTAAACTTAATCATTACCACATGGCAATATTTTAGACATTTCCAAACTTAAAGCATTTGCAGGCAACAAAATTAATATGACTCAAAAATTGAAAAATGTTTTTGGAAGGACAGAAAACATTTTGGGAAAAGGAAAAAATGCTGGTTACCAGGATTTTCTCCTTTTCCCACCATGTTTTGAAAGGCCTTCTTAATCATGGTCGTTAAAAGGTGGCATTGTGTGGTAGAGAGTTAATGCTTTTTTTTGCAAATAATAAAGATCAAAATCAGACTGTAAAAAATACCTGACCAGTGTAAACCCTTGACAGTGTTTCATCTACGAAAGATATAAGAAATCCCCAAATTTTTCATTTCCCCCCCCCCCCCCCAATATTTTGTGAGACACAGTGGGACAATGTTTATAATGTAGTCACTTTATGGTTTAATTTTTTTTAAAAGAAATTTGAAACAAAAATATCTAACACTAGACTGATCATTATTTCAAGATACTGTTTTTAGTTGAATTAGATAATTTTTGTTATCTTTTTTCAACCTGAATATTACACTGGACACAAAAATAGTTCCAACACAATGTGTTCAGTTCTCTTTCAAAATTGAATTGCTGATTTTTAAAGTCTGAAAAAAAGTTCCTGCAGAAACGGGAAAATGTGATAATACTATGTTTGTTTTCTGTTATCCTATGGTGACTAAGAAACATTTACAAATTGGCCACATTTTTTTGTGAAAATCCCCCGTATCTTTTAATAGAATTGGGCCAATCCGCAACTTTGTTTAAGTTCTAGATGAAATACTGCCCATTAATAATTGCACTGGGCCAAAATTGAAATTTTTTGCAGATAATATAGATCAAGATCAGACTTTACAAAACATGCAGTCTGATCTTTAACCTAATTGCTGTCTGATATTTTGCTGCACAATTTTCTACTGTCTGAAAATATACACTTTATTCATTCCATGCTCAATAGGTTATCAAACAAAATGACTATCAAAAACATAATGACAGACAGCAAAATTCCTCTATGTAGGTATCTACAACACTATGATTTCTACACTCTCCCTACATGCAGGTATGCCCTGAATTTCTGTTGTCTTCTTAGAATTGCATACAATGGGCTTAACAGAATGTAAATTACACCACTCACAGAGAAATATATTTTTACAAGCTGCAATAATATTAGTTGACAATAGTTAACACTTTACCAGCCAACAAAACTGAGGCTAAACAAATTTTCAAAGATTGAATGTGGGTCAAATGGTGAATTTTACCTGTAAATGATATGCTAGTAACCAGCATCTTCTCCTTTTTGCATATTTTCAAAAGCTCTCTTCTCAAGTATCTTTAACTCTTTCCCATGCAACAAATTTTAGAATCTCCCAAATTCAAAACATCAGCAGACGACAAATTCAAAATTACCAGTAATACAAACGAGTCTAAGTTCAGAGTAAGTGCTTGCTATCAGCATTTTCTTCCTTTCCTACAATGTTTTCAAAAGGCGTCTTTCTCAGCGTCATTAAAAGTCAGGATTTTGTGGTAAAGGGTCAAAACACAATTGTTCAGTAAAATCCTATTTTACATGACATCTGTAATCATTTTCTTTCCTTTTTGTACCGAAATACAGTACAGTACTGGACTTCTGTAAGACCCAAGCTGAAAACAATTAATTTCGGGCCTGTAAATGCATTTCAGCTTGTCAAGTCTAGAATTTTGCCATCTGGTAAAGGATTAACAGAAAGTCCTTTTTACATGTAATAATCGTCTTTCCGTCTCATACAGAAATACAGTAAAGACGAGATGAGAGCCATGACTGAGGCACCCACAGCTACCCAGAAACTCCATCCAAATAATGGACAATCAGCACACTCTGTTGTCACCACCGCAGCTTCGTGGTCCAAATGGGCTTTTGCTCCAAATACACACACTGACACTGCTAGTAACAGAACTGCAAAGAGAAGCATAAATTCATTAATTCTTTACTAAACCACAGAATTTTAGACGGGTTAAAATTGAAAACATTTGCAGACAACAATTTAAATGTGACTCAAAACCTGAAATTTGCCTTTGGAAGGGACGAAAACACTGGGGGGAAAGAAGAACAAGCTGGTTACAAGCATTTTCTCCTTGTCCCACAATGTTTTCAAAGGCTCTCTTTCCCAGGGTCATTAAAAGACAGGATTGTGTGGTAAAGAGTTACTTAACCCTTTCCCAAACGACAAATTTTGGACTGGTCCAAAGTGAAAGAGTTTGCAGACGACAATTTTATATTTGATGAAAATGGCAGAAAGTTATCAAAAAAGGGTAGAAAACACTGTGGGAAAAGGAGAAATTGCTCGTTACGAGCAATTTCTCCTTTTCCCACAGTGTTTTCAAAAGACTTGTACTGCAGACACGTGAAAACCAGGGCTTGTTTGGGAAAGGGTTAAAACTAGAATGGTCATCAGCTGACAAATGCCTCTCTTCTAAGAGGCTTCATCCTTGCTCTATCTGGAAAAACAATTCAAAGAGGCATAACTCTAGTAATGATAAAGGAAAAATGCTGTTAAAAAACATTTTCACTTTTTCCTACATTGTTTTCGAACACATTCTTTCTTTAACTCTTTACCAAACGACAAAACTTTAGAATTGTCGATAATGAAAGCATTTGCAGACACCAATTTACAGGTGGTTGAATTATGCTTTTCTCACAATGTTTTCTACACTTTCAAAGCACCTTCTACAATTTCAGCCACACTGAAATTGTCGTATACACTGCACATTTGCTTTGGCTTCAAAAAAGTTTTCAATTTTGTTGTGAAGTAAATGGTTAAACACTAGAGATGAAAGCAATATCTGAAATGACAATTATAAGTCTTGTTTCCAGACTGAAAATGTCTGATGCATTCATTCAGCAATCTATGGGTTAAAACTCAGGACCTGGCCCTGGTTTCACAAAAAACCTAAGTCTCTTATTTTACTCAAATCTACTAACGGTCCCAAGTTCTGACTTAAATTGAGTTTGTTATTTGAGACATATTTCAGCAACATTTACAGTGGGCAGTAGAGGTCTCAAATACTGAATTGACACTACGTTTCAGACTCAACTAAGCAAAATAAATGGACTTGGCCAAGTTGAGTCCAAACGTTGTTTCAACACAGGACTTGAGAATGTGGCATAAGTCCTGTTCATGTTAGTGAACTGCGCTTGGAATAACAAACCCAACTTAACTCTTTACCAAACGACAAAATTTTAGACTGGTCTAAATTGAAAGCATTTGCAGACGACAAAATAAATGTGATTGAAAAATTGAAATTTGTATTGGGAACGGTAGGAAACATTGTGGGAAAAGGAGAAAATGCTGGTTACCAGTATTTTTCTCCTTTTCCCACAATGTTTTCAAAAGGCTTCTTTCTCAGGGTCGTTAAAAGTTGGGATTGTGTGGTAAAGGGTTAAGTCAGAAAGTAAGTCTCTTTGCCGATTTGAGTGAAATAACAGACTTAACCCTTTCCCAATCAACAAATTTTGGACTGGTCCAAATTGAAAGAGTTTGCAGACGACAATTTTAGATTTGATGAAAATGGCAGAAAGTTATCAAAAAGGGTAGAAAACACTGTGGGAAAAGGAGAAATTGCTCGTTACAAGCAGTTTCTCCTTTTCCCACTGTGTTTTCAAAAGACTTGTACTGCAGATACGTGAAAACCAGGGCTTGTTTGGGAAAGGGTTGAGTTTTTTCGTGAAACCAGGGCTCGGCTAATGAAAACACTTAACTCTTTACCACACAACAAAAATGTAGACTAGTCCAAGTTGTAAGCATTTGCAGATGACAAAAGGATTGTCACTGAAAAAATGCATTTTGTTATGGGAAGGGTAGAAAACAATGTGGGAAAAGGAGAAAATGTTGAATACCAGCATTTTCTCCTTTTTCCACAATGTTTTCAAAAGGCTTCTTTCACAAGATCGTTAAAAGTCAGGATTATGTGGTATAGTGTTAACTCTTTACCAAACGACAAAATTTTAGCCTTGTCCAATTTGAAAGCATTTGCAGACGACAAAATAAATGTTACTCAAAAATTCAAATTTGCTTTAGGAAGGGTAGAAAACATCGTGGGAAAAGGAGAAAATGCTGGTTACCAGCATTTTCTCCTTTTCCCACAATGTTTTCAAAAGCTTTCTTTTTCCGGGTCGTTAAAAGTCGGGATTGTGTGGTAAAGAGTTAAGTCACTTTATTTTACTCAAATCGACCAATGGCCTTATTTACAAAGATGAGTTCATTATTTGAGACAAATTTCATGACCATAAGAGACTAATGTAACCTTTTAAAATCCTGAACTGACAAAAAATGTCAAGACTCAGCTAAGCATAATATTGGTGGACTTAAGTCTATTAACTGAGTTAAGTCTGTTTCTTTTACCCAATTGAGTCTGAAACATGGTGTCAACTCAGGATTTGAGAATATTATAACCGTCTGTTAATAGTGAAATGCGTCTCAAATAACAAACTCAACTTAAGTCAGAACCTGAGACATTTTTGTGGATTTGAGTAAATATAATAACTTAAGTTTTTTCATCAAACCAGACCAAGGTTGATATATAAAGTCTGATAAACAGCTGAAAGTCCATATATCCATTTATCGGGTGTATACTTACAAGTTAGGTTAGCCAGTGCCCCTGCTGCCATGTTGGGATTGCAACTCTTACATTCACAACACAATGAGAAAAGCCCAATCAGAAGAGACAACATTGTTGTAGCTATTGCTATAGACATCAGAATCTGCACTGCTTTGAACCAATCTGAAATTACAGACAGAACTGAATTAACCCTTTACCACACAATCACGAGTTTAAAGACCATCAGGAAGAAGGCTTTTGAAAACAATGTGGGAAAATGAGAAAATGCTGGTGACCAGTATTTTCTCCTTTTCCCACTATGTTTTCTACCCTATCAAGAACAAATTTCATCATTTGGGACACCTTTAAATTGTTGTCTGCAAATGCTTTTAATTTGGACCAGTCTCAAATTTTGTTGTTTGGTAAAAGGCTAACTCTTTGCCAAACGACAAAATTTTAGACTTGTCCAAATATTGAAAGCATTCCCAGACGACAAAATAAATGTGACTGAAAAATTGGAATTTGTTTTGGGAAGGGTAAAAAACATTGTGAAAAAAGGAGAAAATGCTGGTTACCTGCATTTTCTCCTTATCCCACTATGTTTTCAAAAGGCTTGTTTCAGCTTGTTAAAAGTTGGGATTATGTGGGATAGAGTTAGGTATGTCAACATGCAAGATCTTGTGTACTGTAACTCTTTACTACATGACAAAAACTCAAACAAGTCAAAACTCAAAGTGTTTTGCAGACGACAAAATAAATGAGACTCAAAAATTTAGATTTGTTGTTGGAAGGGTTACGAGAAAACATCATAGGAAAAGGAGGTTGGTTGCTAGCATTTTCTCCTGTTCCCTTTATGTTTTCAAAAGCATCCTTTTTCAGGATCCTTAAAACTTGGGATTGTGTGGAAAAAGGGCAAAAGACAATATATGTCAGACTGGTAATTTGTCCCAAATAATCCCCAGATTTTCATGACCTAGAGACTTTTCACACCCCTGAAGAAGAAAGCTTTTGGGGAAAAAAATTGGGAGAAGAGGAGAAAATGTTAAAAAATAGCACTTTTTTCTCCTTTTCCAACAATGTTTTCAAAATCTTTGAGAGACAAATTTCATTTTTCACTTTAAATTTATCGGCTGCAAAAGCTTAGAGTTTTGGCAAGTACATGTATAATACTTTATTTTGTCGAAGACATCATCTGGAAACAGAAGGAAAATGTTTTTGGACCCTGGATTATGAGAGTTCAAATTACCACAGGAACTGAGCTGTTCATCAGCTCAAGTTTTTTCTTTAACTCTACCAAATGGCAAAATTCTGGTTGTTCAAACCAATTGAATACAAAAAATTTGATGTGGCTCACATGTTGAAAAATTTTAAACAAAGAACAGAAAACATTGAGGGAAAAGGAGCAAATGTTGTCCTCCTTTTCCCAAAGAGTTTTCAAAACCTTCTTCAGATAATTTAAATCAGACTGGCAATTACCTATACCACATGACAAATTTTTTAACTCACCTATAAGAAGACTGGTCTTGCAGGTAACAAATTAAATGTGGCACTTAGCACCATAAGATTTGCCATTGATGGGATGGAAAACATTAAGGGAAAAGGAGAAAAAGCTGGTTACCAGCATTTTCTTCTTTTCCCACAATGTTTTCAAAAGCTTTCTACCACAGGGTCATTGAAACTCTGGATTGCGTGGTAAAGGGTTAAACTTCACTAGCTGGTTCCCCCTCCAGTTTTACAGCAGTGTAGACCATTCAAAAACTCCATAAAAATTCCAGAAGCAGCCAGGTTTCACTGAACCAAAAAGGCAGTCCTACTAAGAATGTAAAAATGCATGTTTTTTTTTTTCCTACATTGTTTTCCTTTTCTTTTCTTTGTATAAAATTTCTTTTTGGGAAAAAAAAGGCATTAACTAAATTTACCAAATACCAAAATTTTAGACTTGTTCAAATTGGGAGCATTTGCACTCTAGAAATTAAATGTGAATTAGAAAAAAAAAAAATGTTGATTTTGGATGGGTAGAATAACTTGAAATGCAGAAAATATTGGTTACCAGCATTTTCTCCATTTTCCACAAAAAGTTTTCCTTTTAACCCTTTACCATACAATCCTAAGTTTTAACGACCCTGAAGAAAAGGCCTTTGAAAACATTGTGGGAAAAGGAGAAAATGCTGGTAACCAGCATTTTCTCCATTTCCCATAATGTTTCTTCCCTTCCCTGGACAGATTTCAAGTTCTGAGTCACATTATTAAGTCGTCGGCAAATATTGTTTGGTATTTGGACTAGTCTAAAATTTTTGTCGTTTGGTAAAGAGTTAAGGGTCTTTCAAGTTTCGAAGTTGGTAATGGGTTAAAAGAAATGACAGCTGAAAAAGGCTTTTTATATCCCGCAGAAACAGCACATATAACTCTTTACCAACCAACAAAATTTTAGACTTGTCCAAATTCAAAGCATTAGCAGATCATATACAAGATGTTGCTTTTAATGATGGGATCTGTATTTGAGAAGGTAGAGCACAGTGTGGAAAATAAGCAAAATGCTCCTTTTTCCACAATGCTTCCCCCTTTCTACAGCCCTGATTACCTCTCTTTACCACTCAATGAAATTGTAGTCCTGCCCAAATTGAAAGCATTTGCAAACAATAAATTAAATGTAGTTCAAATGGTGGAAAACTGTCTGTGGAAGGGTAAAAAAGGTAGCGGGAAAAAGGAGAAAATGCTGATCACCAGCTTTTCCCACAATGGTTTCAAATGCCATCTCTTGCAGGGTTGTTAATACTTGGGATTGTGTGATATAGGGTTAGATGAATGCACATGAGAGAGGCAAAGTGTTGCGGTGCATGTGTTGGTACATTTATATTAGCTCAGTCTGAAACATTTCTGTATTTAACCCTTTACCACACAACCCCAACATTCAACGACTCTGAGAAAGAAAGCATTTGAAAACATCATGGGAAAAAGAGAAAATGCTGGTAACCAGCATTTTCTCCTTTTCCGACAATGTATTCTACCCTTCTCAAAACAAATTTCAATTTTTGTCACAATTATTTTGTTGTCTGAAAATGCTTTCAATTTGGACTCACCTAAAATTTTGCCGATTAGTAATGAATTAAACACTATATGCAGTTGCCAATGCTCGACTGCAGGCGCTTGATTTTCAGTGAATATTCTTAGTTGAAAAAAGGGGCTTAACTTTGTCAAAAATCCTTTGATTGTTACCCACCCTTGTTGTATAGGTTCATCTTTTGATAGTTAACGACTTGTCCAAGTTTTAAGTAAGTATCTTCATTAATAACATAGATATTATAAAATGTCAAAGTTTTTGCACAATGACGATGCATACAATGACAGGGCTACGGAATTAACTTGATCTGTTTGAAAATAGCTGAGCTAAAAAGGATGAGTCAGTCTGTTTGCCTGCATTACATGCTTGTCCCATTTGCAATTTGTTGCAACTTACTGGTCATAACATTAACCCTTTACCAAACAAAAAAATTTTAGACTTGTCCAAACTAAAAGCATTTGTAGATGACAAAATTATTGCCACTCAAAAATAGAAATTTGTTTCAGGATGGGTAGAAAACATTGTGGGAAAAGGAGAAAATGCTTGTTACCAGCATTTTCTCCTTTTCCCACATTTTCAAAAGGCTTCTTTCTCGGGGTCGTGAAAACCTTGGATTGTGTGGTAAAGGGTTATCCTCTCTGTTTACTCTTTATCAAAACAATCCCTTGTTTTTCAGCCTCAAAGAAGCTGCAGTCTGAAAACATAGTGGTAAATCAAGAAAATATTAGTAACCATCATTTTCTCCTACTCTCACGTTATTTTTTATCCATGCAGAAATAAAGCTGACCTTAGTTTAGCCATATCAGTTGTCTGCAAAATATTGAGTTTGGACAGGTCTGAAGTTTTGTCCCTCAGCTGTGGGTTAAACTTTTCAGGTACAATAAACAATTAATAATTAGTCTGCTGATGTTTATAAATACGGTAAATAAGCCAACAGCTACTTTCAACTATTTACATTCCATCATGGCTGCAACTTGGCATAGCTTCATGGTAAACATGTGTAAAGTTTTAGATAAAAATCACTTGACATGGATTAGATAGGTATTCAACTCCTTACAAGATGGTCAAAACTGAAAGAAACTCAAGACAACAAATTAGAGGTGACTCAAATGATAAGATTTGCGCTTGAAAAAGTAGAAAACAACTTGGACAAAGGAGAAAATGCTTGTTTTGTCTTTTTCCCTCAATATAACTTCTTTTTTCTTTTGGTCATTAAAACACAGGGTGGTGTTGTACAGGGTTAAGACAAAATCACATGATTAGATTAGTTAGATAGTTAACTCTTCAGACAGCAAAATCTGTCAAAATTGAAAGATTAGCCGACGGTCCGACCATAAATTAAATGTGGTTTAAATGATTCGCTTTGTGTCTGACAGGGTAGAAAGCTTCGTGGGAAAAGGAGAAAATGTTGGTTACCAGAACTGTCAAAATTAAGGAACAGAATGAAACTAAAGAAGATACATGTATTATACTGGTAGCCACAGGGTATCCATTCTCCGTAATTAACCAGATTTTACTAAAATTAAACTTAATGCAACAGAATGAACTTTGGTAGGATTACACTGAAAGATTGTTTTTCCACCCAAAACTATCAACAAGACTTAAAAAAAAAATCTCCTTGCGAAACACCTGTAATAAAAAGGACCCCCTCCCCTTCAAAATTTCAACAGACGAAAATTGGTTTACGGTAATAATGTCATTCCTGTGACTTCATCATCAGTGAGTGTAGCTCGATGCATGTAATCAATCGATCAATATATTTTTTTGTACCAAAAAGAGTAATCCCCATCTACATGTATTTATCACATTTAAAAAATCCTTAATTGCATGCTGAAATACGGGCAATTTCTAACCTTTACCACACAATCCTGAGTTTTAAGTACCCTGAGGAGGAAGCCTTTTGAAAATTTTGTGGGAAAAGGAGAAAATACTGGTAACTAGCATTTTCTCCTTTTCCCACAATGTTTCAACCCTTCTCAAAACGAATTTTCAATTTTGAGTCACATTTATCTTGTCTGTAAATGCTTTTTGAATTTGGACTAATCCAAAATTTTGTCATTTGGTAAAGAGTAAAGTACTAATATTTTCATCATGACCATCAAAAAAACAAGGCCTAGTTTCGTATTCAAGATCAAAAACAGTTTTCTTCTAATTTTCTTTTAATCACCTGCGTCACTTTCCCTTTCTCAATTTGCTATCAGATTTCTGAAATAACAAATCAGTCCACACAAACCAAATGATGAAACTTGCCTTTGGTTACCAGCTTTTTCTCCATTTCCAACAAAGTTTTCAAAAGCTTTCTCCAGGTCATTACAACTCAGGATTGTGTTGTAAATGGGTTATTTAATACTGCCAGACATTATCTTCAATTTCAGAATGTGACAGAACCAATATGGAGAAATTCCCAGTCAATCAAATAACAGATAACATCAAGTCTTGACTCGGCATGTCCTTCATTACCTTTGTATCACACAAAGATTCTTTAAGCCTTGTCAAAAGTGAAAGCATTTGAATGTGGTTGAAGTAATAGTTTAGTATGTCTCTTCAAAGGGGTTAAAGAAAAGGAATAAATGCTTTTAAGCTTTTTTTTTTTCTTTTCGCATAAAGTTTTCAAAAGCTCTTTTCTGTAGGGCCGTTAAAACTTGGGATTATATGCTATAGGGTTAAATAAAAGTCCGACACGGCCTCAAATCTGCAACGTTTTCAAAGTCTTAACTTTTAACCATTCAACATAATTTTAGTCCTGCCAATATCGAAAGCTCGGGTTACAGGCATGTGCCAGATTTTCTCCTTTTCCCGTGTTTTCAAAAGCCTTCTTCCTCATTATACATGTAAGTCAAACTGTATACAGTAAAGAATTAGGAGGAAAGCATTTGAAAACATGGGCCAAAAGAGAAAGTAGTGGTAACCAGCATTTTCTCCATTTCCCAAAATATTTCAAACTCCTTCGAAGACAAATCATTTGAGTCACTTTGGATTTGTTGCCTGGAATGCTTTTTATTTGGAAACATTTAAAACATTCCCCTCTGTGCAAAGCATTTACAGACAATCAATCATATATTATTATGTGGAAGCTGTCTGTGAGGGGGTAATAAACATTTCCTCCTTTTCCCACAATGTTTTCAAAGGGCCTCTTCCCCAGGGTCCTTAAAATGCAGGATTGCATGGGAAAGGGGAAAAAAAACATCATTTTAGGTCTTGTGATGTGTCCAGGAAAGCATTATCATAATATTCAACACTGAGAGTTCCATTCTCCAGTACTTGGTTTGGGGCATGCATAATTAGTAAAGCAGATCTTGACTCAACTATACCTAGGCGTAGCTCTTTGCCAGACGACAAAACTTTTTACCTTGTCCAAACTGAAAGCATTTGCAGACAACATATCGAATGTGGATCAAATAATGGGGTTTGTCCTAGAAAAGGGAAACACATTGTTGGAAAAGGAGAATATGCTCGGGTTGCCAGCGTTTTCTCTTTTTTTCCATAGGGTTTTCAACAGCTTTACTCCTCAGGAATGTTTGTTAAAAGGCCTACCTATACATGTACCTAACAGACAATGCTGTACAAATTCACAGCTGTTTTCAACCAGCAGATATACTTTGGGTCTGTTTCGAATATTATACACCTATACACCATAGCAAACCATTAACTCTACCACACAACCAATTTAAGGCTCTTCAAAATTGAAAGCATTTGCAGATGCTAAATATTCATTTCACCTGAAGAGATGATTCCTGTCTTTGAACTGCTTCAAAACAGTTGGAAAAGAAGAAAATGCTTGTTGTCAGAACTGTCTTCTGTTCCCATGATATTTATATAGGTCTTCTTCTGCAGGGTTGTTAAATGTCAGGATTTTAACAATACATTAGCTTACAAGCAAATTTCCATCAAAAAACTTAGAAGAGAATTCCCTTCCAAATCATTAATAGATATACAGTGGGGTCCAACGAATCACCAAAATACTCCTGTATTTATATAATTGAGTTCAGATATCTGATTAACCCTTTACCACACAATGCCGCCTTTTGACGCCCCTGGAAAAGAAGCCTTTTGAAAACATTGTGGGAAAAGGAGAAAATGCTGGTAACCAGCATTTTCTCCTTTTCCCACAATGTTTCCTACCCTATCAAACAAAAGTCACATCATTTGAACCACACTGAAATTGTCGTCTGCAAATGCATTCAATTTGGACTGGTATAAATTTTTGTCGTGTAGTAAAGGGTTAAAGTAGATAAGATTTTTATTTAACCCTTTACCACACAACAAAATTTCACATCAGTCCAAAATGAAAGCATTTGCAGACAACAATTTCAACGTGGCTCAAATGTGTTTCCCTTTTCTAGGACAAACCCCATTATTTGATCCACATTCCATATGTTGTCTGCAACTTTTCTCCGATAGAGTAGAAAACTCTTCTTTCTCAGGGTCATTAAAAGTCCGTAATTATGTGGTAAAGAGTTAAATAGTGTACTAACTCTTTACCAAACGGCAAAATTTTAGACTGGTCCAAATTGAAAGCGTTTTGCAGGCGACAAAATAAATGTGACTGAAAAATTGAAATTCGTTTTGGGAAGAGTAGAAAACATTTTGGGAAAAGGAGAAGATGCTGGTTCCCAGCATATTCTCCTTTTCCCACAATGTTTTCAAAGGGCTTCTTCCTCAGGGTCGTTAAAAGTCGGGATTGTGTGGTAAAGGGTTAATTAATGATTGATACTTTCATTGAGCGCATTTTCAGTTAAAGAAAAAAGAAAGAAAGAAGAATACTGCCAACTAATATCAGTTATCTGAACTTAATAATGAAAAAAAAAAAAAAAAGGGGGGGGTATTTCGGTGTTTCGGTGGCATTTCGGTATTTCGGTGATTCGTCGGACCGGTTAATTATTATTGAGAAGAATAATGTTGTCAACATACACTAATCCTCGAATTATGTGGAGAACAATGACTGTACTTAAATACTCATAATTTTCGACATTTCATCCATGAATTGGAAGAATCATTCAGTTTTAAACTGACTAGAACCATTTGTAGAAATAAAATTTTCATTTGTTTGACAAATGGATCCATATTAGCTCACTACCTGTGGTAGTTTTGCAAAATAAAAATTGTGACGGACTTCAAGACGTGAAAAGCCATAACACTATTTCGTTTGCGAATACAATTTTGTGCCAATAAATTGTATCAGATCCTATGCGTTTGATCTTTTTGAATTAACTCTTTACCACACAGTCCCGACTTTTAACGACCCCGAGAAAAAAAGCTTTTGAAAACATTGTGGGAAAAGGAGAAAATGCTGGTTACCAGCATTTTCTCCTTTTCCACAATGTTTTCAATCCTTTCAGAATCAAAGAGCAAAATTTCAACAACATCTAAATTGTCGTCTGCAAAGGCTTTCAATTTGAATGACGGTAAATTTTTGTCGTTTGGTAAAGAGTTAACAAGGTAATTATCAGATATATGTCATTCAAGTGAAGTGCTCATTATTACCAGTGACAATCAAAATATAGGTCTAAAAGTGTTACACCTTAACGATGTCAACCTATAGTATAGAGCCTGGTTACCAGTTTAGTTAAGGTTATTAATCTTAAGGAGCAAAACAGGGAACCAGCATGAAAATATCTGGTATTCCTAAATCGTAGGACTGGCGTCTCTCACTTCATCGACTCATATTTTTCTGCGCCAAATTAAAATTTCTTTTGCAGATGGGGGAAAACAGAAAACCCAGTGTACCTTACATCGAAAAGACACGAAAATCAGCCGAAATGTTAAAAAAGTACGGATAATAATCGATGATGATCCACTGTCACAGACTTGATGCATGGTCAATTAGTTTTTGATTATTGGCAATAATCGGCACAACACTAATGATAATCATAACTGTTTTCATCTTGTACAGGATAACATGATGTGCCCTCTATCTAACAAACACTGATACATAGTCGTTTCATAAGTGTACAATGTACATCATAGCTCAAAAGAACATGTTACAGTTTTTTCGTGATACATTGAGTTCAAACAAATGGAAGAGTCTGAAACTCCGCAGATGAGTCCAAAACCCAAAATCACGAGAAAATTTAGGCAACTATGGCTAAAAACTCAGTAAGTGTAACAGTGTTTTTTCCAGCCTGCATTTTCAGCACAGTAAAATTACAAAGGGTGCAGTAGAATGTGCAGCCTGGGCCTTTTGAGACGCATTTAAATATGCCTCACCTGAGATTGTAAGAGCCACACTTGGAAATTGCTGGGGAAGCCGATTTTGATATTATTATTAACTTTGACATTGATGTAAATGCTTTGAATTTTTATCTAAAGAGTAGCTCAGATGTTATTTTTGTGACCCTTTTTTAATGCTCCTGGAAATTTCAATATTTCAATATTTCATTGGTTATCTTTGAGCCAGTTATGTGTTTAATCTGCTTTCAGCTATGAAAATGGATGTGTATCGATAGATAAATGATTGAACTTAATGTTTCCACTTCAATTTAGTACAAGGTTTTCATTGATCTGATTGTAGATTACCTTTTTCTGACATATATACGTCTTGCAATCTTGTAAACAATTACATCTTATTCTTGAAGTTGACTGCGTAATGTGCATTCAATTTGAGTTAAGTCTTTACCAAAGACAACATTTTGGACTTGACATCCGACGAAATGGAAAGCATTTGCAAATGACAAATGTTACTAGAATAATGATTTTTGTCTTTCATAGAGTAGAAACATTATGGGAAAAGAAGAAAAGCATTTTCTCTTTTTTCCACAATGTTTTCAAAAGCTTTCTCTTTAACACTTTCCCAAACAAGCCCTGGTTTTCACGTGTCTGCAGTACAAGTCTTTTGAAAACACTGTGGGAAAAGGAGAAATTGCTCGTAACGAGCAATTTCTCCTTTTCCCACACTGTTTTCTACCCTTTTGGAGAACTTTCTGTCATTTTCATCAAATTTAAAATTGTCGTCTGCAAACTCTTTCAATTTGGACCAGTCTAAATTTTATCGTTTGGGAAAGGGTTAAGGGTCATTTAAAGTCAAGATTGCATGGTAAAGGGTTATAAAAAAAAAAACTTGGTATGATTGGACTCATTCTAAATAAAAATACAAACAGCCCATCTCACTTTTAATTTTTTCTGTACCAGCGTTTCTGCTAGCACATAAATTTTGAGGGTCATCTGTGACTCGCTGTTTGGAATTTCGGGGGTCATTCAGAAATTTTACGCGTCCACAATCTATAACCTTTTTTCTTTGTTCACGTGTTGTTCGCCTTTGCCAGTTTGCAGAAGTCACATAATGCTAAGAGTTTTAAATGACAGTGTAGTATTAAAGGTAAAAGTAGAAAACAATGACCTCATAGAAACTGTCGCCTGTCATCCCGATTACTCCAGCAAGGCGATGACCATTACTGAGCAGGGTCTAAAGCGCAGACAAAAAGTTTAAGTATGGATTCCATACAGTAACATATATGAGACAACAGCGATGTCATACGGAATAATGTCGCGTTTTAGACTGATTCATTGTAAACCGGAAACAAATAAATCAGTGATAGAAAGCGGGTTCGGTATGTTGGTTGGTTGGTTGTATTGGGGTTTAACGCCACTTTAACAGCTAAGGTCATATCATGGCGGTCGGTGACGCACATGTGTTTCCTGGCTTCCTCACACCAGTACTAACACAACTTTTTTTCCAAAGCCACCGACTACTTTTCTCACATGCTTCAGCAGAGGTGAGAGGCGAAAATACGCCGGAAAGAAAGTTCGCCTCAACCGGGTATCGAACTCACAACCACCAGGTCATGAGTCCGACACGCTCACCACTGAGCTACCCAGGCGGGCCGGGTTCGGTATGATTTTGCAGTTACAAACTTGACGATTTTGTAAAATATGTTCATTGAATCAATCCTTTATGTTTCTTTTTTCTGATTTATGTTGCATCAAGGAAGACGTGATTTACCACAGGGCTTTAGTTAGACCCGTAAACCCGGGTTTTGACGCACAAAAATCTTCAAATACCCTTTTTTGACGCACAGAAAATGCCAATCAAAGGGTCATTTTGACCCCCGAAAATTTTCAGAGATGCATCACAAAATATATATAACAATAATCATATCAAAAGATAAACATTCTAAAGGTGTGAAAATCACCAAAATGGTGTTAAACATCAATGTTAAACTGATGCATATAATCAGCGAAGTGTGACTGGAAGGCATTAATTTACTTGTTACCTATTGATATGTGTAGCTTGACAACTGGCACTAACCTTGCGAAAAGTGATAGATATGGCAATAAATTCAATTTTGGTGTATCCTTATGAAGCTTAACCATTGACGTACGGATATTGCAAAACATCTTCACTCGCAGATGTCCACTATTCTGCTCAACATGATTTGTACCCAATAATGATCGTACTTTTAATTTCATTAAAAAGAGTAAGTTGATGAGAGTAACCTATGAAACATATCTGCATCTCATTTCACACAAAAAACATACCATAAAATGTCCTTGTGAATGAAAATAACTTTAATTATTCAGACCCAAGAAAATTGTTAATACTTTACATATTTCTGGATGGTACTAGAAATTGGACAAATAAATCTTATCTTTATTTCAGCAAAGTTTTAAAAAGGAATTCAGAGTGAAATTTATTAACCATATTTTCTGCTTGATTGCGTAAGTCAACAAGGTTTTAACCTTAGCCTCCTGGGGGGGGGTCCTCTTTGAAAGGTAAAATGTTACAAATCAATTGTTTATTTCACATCTTTATTGCAATATTAATGATAAATATAACAACAACAACAATAAATTGTTGACTTAAGACTCTTTTCCATTTTGACTCTTGAATTTTTTTGGTTTGACTCTTGAAAAATTAGATTTGACCCCTAAAATTTTAGGGTCAAGTGGGTCAATGACCCCTGATTTTCAGAGGCTAGCTAAAGCCCTGAGTGTAAAGCAGGAGTACAGATCATTTCAACTTGATGCTTAAGTTCTCCATGGGATGATTTTTCACGGGGACGATTTCTTTAGACATCAGCGAATTTCAACGTTTCAGTTACAAAAATAAAACATTTTCACTTACCCGGTAGCCTTCTCTCAACAAGGAAGTCGTTGCTAAAGAACCATTCACAATTATCGAGGCTTCCATCTGAGGATAGAGCTCCACCCGAACAAGAAAGCCAGAGTCCACAATCACAGGTTAAACAACTACACAGCAGGTCGCCGGATGGATTTGTGTCGAATTCTATCCAATTTGGAGTTGAAAATGAAACAATGGTGGCTACTGTGGTTATAAGAACGCAAATAATTGCCGTAATGGCAAGACAAGATGCCATTTCGTCACGTTTAACGCGAAAATTTGAATAAAAATAATCTTCTGGGATCCCACACAACTTTCAGGTTATTAAAAATCAACTTCCGCTCCACTGATTAAATGTTACGCCAAATTTACAGACCGACGTTTAAAAATATAAACGAAAATGATTTTCTAGTTTTAAACTCAACACGTCTTCATTTTTGTTTTTGTATCGATTCGTTGGAACATTATAAGTTTATAGGTGGAAAACTGCTTCACTCGTGTTTCAAATATAGAGTGAATCAAAGGAAAAATTGGACCAACATTTTAAATAAATATAATTGTTAAAGAAAGACAACTCTTCAAAACCTGTCTTTTATTTTTCCAAAATTCTAGAGTAGTTTCCCTTGGCAATCACAACGTACGGTATGCTAACTACATATAATCAGATACACTGAAATAGACATAGCTGTAAAATACTCTAATATACACAGTTTTAGTTTAACCCTTATACCAAACAATCTCACGTTTTAACGACCCCAATGTAGAAAATTTTGGAAAACATTTTGGGAAAGGGAGAAAATGCTGGCAGTCAGCATTTTGTCCTTTTCCCACAATATTTTCTATCTTATCATTTCAGCAATACATAATTTATCGTCTGTAAATGCTTTGAATTTGGACCATTCTTTTCGTAAAGAGTTAATGAAAACTAATGGATATCTAACCTGGACCCCATCATCGTAAAAAAAGAATCCTTTCTAACCCTGTACCACTCAATCACAACTTTTTCATGTCCCTGGTGGGGAAGACCTTTTCACCTGGTAACTTTTTTCTCCTTTTTCCCACGAGGTTTTCGGGTTTTACATTTTAATTCATGAAGTTATTGATAAATTTAACATTTCGAAAATATTTGGGAAAAGGAAATTTTGTCTGTTCTTTTGCAGTCTTGTATGTGTCCTTAACTCGATACCAAACAACTTCTGTTTGACCTTGAGGAAGAAGGCTTTTGAAAACATGGTTGGAAAGAAAAACCAGTATTTTCTTATTTTCCCACAATGTTTTCTATCATTTCAAAGCCGGAATAAATGATCTTTTGAGCTCCACTGAATTTGCTGATTCTAGAGCATGTTTACCCCCTTTTCATCCTAAGACTTGTAATACACTGACCACAATTTACATCACTAGACAGGAAATAGAAGAAATAATCAGTACTTTGGAAGTAAATAAAGCAGCAGGCCTCGATTTAATCAGTCATAAATTACTAAAAAATATTACACAGAGCGTATCTAAACCCTTACATATCCTTTTTAATAAGTCATTACAAGATCAAACTTTTCCTCAAAAATGGAAACATTCACTAGTTAATCCGCTTTTCAAAAAGGGAGATAAGTCATTAGTTTGCAACTATCGACCAATATCTCTTTTAAGTTGTGTCGGTAAACTGATGGAAAGGTGTGTATATAAACATCTGTACAACCACCTACACTCAAATCATCTACTCTACGAAAAGCAGTCTGGTTTCTTGCGGGGACATTCAACAGTCCATCAACTGATTGAAATATACCATCAAATCGTTTCTGCTTTAGATGCAAAACAAAACCTGTGTATGGTATTCTGCGATATATCGAAGGCATTTGATAGAGTATGGCACAAAGGTCTTATCTTTAAACTTCGCCAGCTTGGCATCGATGGCCCCCTTCTTCAATGGGTTAAGAATTATTTGTCTAATCGTCAACAATCTGTTATTGTTAGAACTGCCAGATCTAACACAACATCAATAAATGCAGGCGTTCCTCAAGGATCGGTTCTCGGGCCTTTACTTTTCCTTGTCTACGTGAATGATATATCAGACAATCTCTTAAGTATATCTCGTTTGTTTGCAGATGACACCTCACTAGCTTGTACAGCCACCCAAATTGCAGACATTGAGGGCATCCTAAATCATGACTTGCTTATTGTATCTAAATGGGCAAAACAGTGGCTGGTGTCATTTAATCCCTCAAAAACCGTAGCTATTCACTTCACAAACAGAAATGTTCAGCCACCTGATTTATTGTTTAACGATGTCCCAATTCAGTTTGTTACGAATCATAAAACACCTTGGATTAACTCTAAGTAATAATGGTAAATGGCGTGAACATATTGATAATGTAACTCAGTCTGCAAACAAGATCCTGGGAATTATGAGATCTTTAAAATTTAGGCTAAAACGAGATTCTCTCAACCAAATATATGTGTCTTTTTTGCGGCCACTTCTTGGATACTCCTCAGTAGTCTGGGATAATTGTACTATGAGGGAAAAGGATCGTCTGGAAAAAATTCAAGTTGAGGCCGCAAGAATAGTAACCGGTATTACAAGATCAGCTTCTACTCTTGACCTGTACAAAGAAATTGGTTGGTTAACGTTAGACAATAGGCGCAAATACCAGAAACTTGTACTGATTTATAAAATAGTCAACGGCCAGACTCCACAATACTTAAACGATATCTTTCCTTTAAATGTTAACACAAGAACTAATTATTTACTCCGCAATGCTAATGATATCGATTTAGTTGCTTGTCGAACCGAATTGATGGCGAAGTCTTTCATTCCATCGGCAGTTACTCTATGGAATGAACTCTCCGACGATATTAAATCCCTGCAATCTTTGTCGCAGTTTAAATCTCGTATCCTACAGACCTTTCATGTTTCTGATGTTCCAAAACACTATTTTGCCGGTAAACGCCATCTATCTGTCATACATACAAGGATTCGTAACAGATGCAGCAATCTGAACTATGACCTTTTCTCAAATTATATTTCTCAAAATGCAAGGTGTAGGTGCGGTTACGATCAAGAAGATGCTGAACATTATTTCTTCAAATGCACACATTACACAGAACAGAGAATTAATCTTTTTCAAAATTTACGTCGATTCCATCCATTAAACATCAACATTTTATTATATGGATCCGATAATCTCAGTTTCGAAGACAACTTAATGATATTTACGACTGTACACACTTATATAAAGGATACTGGACGATTCAAGTAATCCTGCAGCAGCAAACGATAAATATTTGACCAATTCGCCCGGATCTTGGGACCCCACTGACTTACGATTCATCTACGAGTAATCATCTAATCCTGTAGTTAATCAAAGTACTGATAGTACTGAAGGCCAGGAAATCTAGTGATCTGTAATCTCTAAAGAACAAAGGATACGAACTCACACGAGACCTCATTTTCTAATTATCACTACCATACAGACAGTCAGGCCAATTCAATTATGCCAAAAGAATTAATTGCTAAAGGGGTACTGTCACGCATAATATGGAATAATACAATAATCAACAGGAAAAATTAAATTAATGCAAAAAAAAAGCAGTGCTCAGAAGCCAGATTCTATAATTAAACCGAAGCAGATAGTGGATACCAACGCTCGGCTATAGGGTGCATGATAATGGCTTTAAAAATTTCTAAGTCGAAAAGGGGCTTAAATCAAGCAAATTTATTTTTGAGTTATTTGCCTTATTGGTTAAGGTTGATCTTTATGATAACGCACATATATTCCAAGTTTCAAATGAATATCGTCAATGATAAGAAAGATAAGACACAATTTAAAATTGGACACAACGCGAATACCAACGCTTAATATCGCGAACGCAGGGCAGGGTGATGTCAATACATCGCAGTTTTGTTCTCAAACAGTCGATCTAAATCTATTCTTTTGACTATATCATACAAAGACGTCCGCTAGCCCTTCTCGTCCCATTAGAGAGAGATTCCAACGACGGCTTCTGGCGCTTAAAATGAATTTGCACATTCGGGATGTATTTCAAAATAAATATTCTTGAACTTTCATTTCTCCTTTTCAAACAATGTTTCGGAAACTACCAGTTATGTGAATGAAACTCTAGGTATGTAAATGTGATGAATAACTGATAAATTAAAGCCTAATTTTTTAAACACACCTTTTATTTTCAAATTATTTTGTTTGAAAGTTAAAAAATGTCCAAGGATCGCACAACACTTTCATGATTTCTAATCAATCAACAGTCGTCACAAAAAAATGAATATAAGCAGATAACATGGTTGATTATCGGAAAATGTAGATAGAACAAAAAATTCTTATTTTTCCATAATGTTTGCCTATTCTTCTGACAAAAAGAGGGATGTTTTAAATCGATTCACACAGAAAAAAGAGAGTATAATTTCTTTTAATTTCTGCATATTTCTTAATTCTATCGGTTTTTTTTTTTTTTTTTCTAAACATGTAGAGAAAATCAAGTTCAGTTCTAAATGATTAAAAGAAACTGATAATAAATGCAGTTAATACACCAATAATCTCATTCAACTATCGACATTTCCATGGAAAATCGTATATCTCAATCTTTTCACCAGGCAGTCAAAGTAGATGCGGCGTGCGGTTGGTTCCCTTTGATCTTTATTTGAAACGCGGACAGTAACTAGCAAGTGACAATGGAAACTAAAAATAGAAAACTGGTTCTCGGGTTTTTCCCTCGCGCTAGTACACTAGAAAGTGATATCAGGGGCTGTAATCATGTCTGTAATACGAGAGGATTTCAGTATCCAATCACAGTGATGGAAAAGTTGGTAGAGGTTAAATGTACACCGAATAAGTGTACACTGAGTAAGTCTGATGTCAGTCATAATACGGCAACGCCTTAATGCACAGTTCCTGACAAGATTTGTGTAACTATAAACTCCGCCCATAGGCGGTATCGGATAAAAATAGACATCAGACTTAAACGGTGTACAGACTTATTCGGTGGACGTTTAACTTTTACCTGGAAAAGTTATTGACCGTCTGTTGTGTATTCAACAGAGACACAACCCTTAAAACACACTCGTTGGTTATTAAAGGGCTGTAATACCCTTGCAATTCCATAGCACTATGCAGATGTCGGAAAGCTTTGAGGAAAGGAAAACATTCACGCCGTGTGATAAGCGATCTCTGTACTTACGAAACTAGTTGTTTTGGCGGACTCAGCGATATAGAGTGGACACACCGTTCAACATTTTGTCTGAAAGTAGTCCGGAAAAGTCAGCTTACGATCGCTATAGGCAAGGAAATCCCTTGAGAGGGATTCCCTGGCCTAAAAATCTTAAAATCTGAGTTTCCCCCCCCCCACTCCACTTCCTTTTATTTTAAGAAATGTATTTAATTGTATTTCATGAAAAGAACTTGACTTGTTAATTGCCATTACCATGTTAGTGAGTAACTGGAACAAAATTGTAGTCCAAAACAAATTAAAAATTAGTACAACATTAGTAAGCCAAAAGTGAAAATGGGCGACTCTAAACAATGTAATTTCATTAAGGGAATGACCGAATCTAAGTTGCGAGAACTTGTGGTCAGACCCTTTTACATAGTCGTTTGATTGTGTATATTGTTCTGTATTGTAAATTCTATTATTGTAACTTACCTTGGCAATAAAACTAAACTGAATTTGCTGTCTGCAAAATGCTTATATTTTAGTTGAGACTAAGATCTCATCGTGTTAACTCTTTACCGAATGACAAAATTTAAGACTTGTGCGAATTGGAAACATTTGAAGACGACAAAATAAATGTAACTCAAAATCTGAAGTTACATTTCAGCAGTATTACTTCTTTTCCCACAATGTTTATAAGCCTTTCACGGTTCCTCAGGGTCACTAAACTTAGGATTATTTGGTAAAGAGTTAGATCCAGGTGTAAAATGATCCCTGATTCATCCTGTTTTCCGTATTTTATACAAAACCTGCCTTTTTGTCCCAGGAAATAATTGAATGAATTGATTTGATTACAGGACAAGTACTCCATCAAGTCATTGACCCATTTCACGTACAGCTGTCGAAAATAGTGAGGGAGAAGGAACTATTGTCCTTAGAAATCAACTGCCCTTTTTATTTGTTTTTTGGTGTTAATCGCTGTTTTCAACATCACTTCAGGTGTATTGCGGTGGCCAGTGCACATATATCCTTGCTCTTCCGAAGTTTTCTTTTACCAGTGCTTCGCATAATATTCTCCTTAAGCCATTGCTTTAGCCACTCAGAAATTCTGTAACTTTCATGGCTTAGAAAATTCTTAAGAGTAAGCCTACGACTGTTTTTTAAGAATGGTTGGTGAATTTGGACCCTGTACGTTACCGACTGCGCTACCAGACTCTGGATTTTATCGTTTACAATACAATTAGAGACAATTACAGGTATTTTCCTTTCTTTTCGTTCTAAGTTCTTGTATTGTGTGCATGCTCAGTAATACTTGGTACTAGCACTTGAGGGATCCAAACGTCCAGATATAAAATAAACAAAACACACACACACTGACACACAAAAACAAACACAAATGGAAAACAAATATGAGTCGCGCTCTGAGAATAGCGGGTTTAATGCATCTCCGATATGCATCATGCCAAGCAAGTCATCACATAATCATCGATCCATAAAGTCCATTTTGTCGAACAAATTGCTGAATCATGAGGAAGACTGTTCCTTTGATATGTAGAAAATTGACCGATAGCAAAACGTTTCGAGCCAGGTCAGTCTGCGCGGACTTTTCACAGAGAATGGCTCAAATAGAGACCTTCATTGGGACGTGTTGATCAATTTTTGGGAAACACAGGGGACCTTTGACCAAAAGTGGGATGATTTGACTGTGCGACATCTTTGACCCTGGTACATTACTTTTCTTTGCGGCCAGCGTGGATCAAGATCAGACTGCACAAAATGTGCTTTGCTGAGACATTCTGGAAATAGCAACATTGACACAGCTGTTAGTAGGGTCTTTTTCCTGCAATGGATATATGCTTCGAGTTTATTCGGCAGTCCGAGGCCGGTTAAAACAGTGCATGTCTGTAGGAGGGTAATGACCTATTGACCCGCCAAAAGTGTTTCTTAAGCCGAACCCTGGTAGAGCAGACGGTTTCAGTTTTAAGCCCCCCCCCCCCCCATCTGACTGTATTTCAAATGATCCCTTGTGTTAACTGATGGACATGGCTTTTGAAACCAATGCTGGAAAAAAAAGGAGAACATGCTAGTTACTAGAGGTGATTCCAATCAGCTAGATGATCCGCACTTAATTTGTCGTCTGCGGCTGCTTTCAGTTTTAACGCATTCAAAATTTTGTGGTCTGATAAAGTCTTAGCCCTGTAACACAAAGCCCCAAGTTTTAACGATCCTGAAAGAGAAGATTTTTGAAAACATTGTGGGAAACGGAGAAAATGTTGGTAATCAGCAATTTCTTCCTTTTTCCCATAAAGTTGTCTGCCGTATCAAAGAGTTAGACAAAAATCACCATAAATTTGAGCTGCAATTAGTTTGTCTTCAGCAAATGCTTTCAGTTTGGCCGAGTCCTAAATTTTATAGCTTGGTGCAGCGTATACGATAGTTTACATCGGTAATGACGGTGATTCTGACATGAAGAAGGAGTATTTCATGCAACAGTCTCATCTAAATCTATTCACTCAAAACGTGTTTACAGTCGCTGTAACAAATAATACGAGTGTTACTGAACCACTTGAAATATACATTTTATAATTATTAAGACACTGCAAAAAAAATGAGCATCTTTCAAAATCGTCTTCTACAGGAAATGAGTGTTTAATTTACAGGCGAAGATTTATTTTCCTGTAATTTTTAGATCGGTAAGTTTCAAGAAAAAATGAATACCAAAGAAAGGAAGAAAACGAAGTCAACACATTTTCACCATATTTCATTATTTTCTAGTCGACTTGAAACTAGACATTACTTGCCATAAAAACATTAACAATTCTGCGCCGGTCTGTTGTCACCTATTGTCGATCATTGTCGGTTTACTCACCGCCGTATGCTGGAGGTTGGGCCTAATTACGGGGTATCTCTATCTTTTGTTACAAAGCCCTGTGCCTTACACACTGTAAACTCTTTAACAATGGACAAAATCTGGGACATATCCAAACTGAAAGTATGTGCAGACGGTAAGTCAAATGTGACTCAAATGATGAGATATGTCGCTGAAAGGATAGAAAACATGCCTGCATTTTCTCGCTTTCCCACAATGTTTTCAAAAGCTTTCGTCCTCAGGCCGTTAAATCTCGGAATTATCTGGTGAAGGGTTAAAACTCTTTATCAAACAATACCACGTTTTAACGATTCTGAAGAAAATGGTTTTGAAAACACTGTAGGAAAAGAAAAAGAAAACTGCTGGTAGCCAGAATTTTCTACTTTTCCCACATTGTTTTCTAACATTTCAAGACAGATCTCATCATTTAAGGCACACTTGTCGCCTGAAAATGCTTTCAGTTAATCCTTTGTCATCTGATAAAGATTTAACCTTTAGAGCGGTAAGCAGAAATAAATTGTTCTTGTATTTAATGTAGACTGAAACCTGTCTGACTTTGGCACAAAGGGTGAATTATTATTGTAAAAATATTTGCAATACTTGTGTCTTTTTTCCTGACTATAAGGTCCCTTTCTTTATTCAACTTTTTTTCCATTCGAAAAAAAAAAAAAGGCTTGTCCAAAACAAAAGCATGTGCAGAAGACAAAAAAAAAAAAGTGTTTCTAAAGGTTGGACTTTGGTTTGGAAAGTTTTAAAACATTGTGGGAAAAGAAGAAAATGCTTGTTACCAGCATTTTCTCCTTATTCCACAATGTTTTCAAAAGCCTTAATCTTGAAGATCGTGAAAACTCGGAATTGTTTGGTAATGGGTTAAAACTCTTTAACGCTTTACCATACATTCCCGACTTTTAACGACCCTGAAGAAGGAAAGCTTTCGAAAACATTGTGGGGAAACAGAGAAAATTATAGTAATCAGCATTTTCTCCTTTTCCCACAATGTTTTCTACCCTATCAAGGACAAATTTCATTTGGATCATCTTTAGTTTTTTGTCTGCAAATGCTTTCATGTTGCACCAGTTTAAAATTTTGTCGTATGGTAAAGAGTTAAAGGTTGAAGTGGGCACTAACGTTTACGAATAAGAAAAAATAGAACCATTGCGGAATGAATTGTTCAGTTTTTCCCCAACACATATCTCGAAACCCACAAAATGACAATATTTTTCCCCGTTACAAAAAATGACATCTTCAGAAATCTAACCACGGATAATACAGATAGGAAAGGGTCAATCTTTTCAACCTTTTAACCCTTATCTGCTAAATAAGTTAAATAAAACTTTCAAGCCGATAGTAAAAACCCGAATAATGTTATTTCAAACTTTTTTTTTTAGAAAAATATATCATTATCGGACAGTGTAGATCCAAGATCAGACTGCAAAGCGTTCACGGTAGGAAAAAGGATAATATCAGCATTTTCGCCTTTTACAACAATGTTTTCAAAGACAAATCTCGTCATTTGAGCTTCGTATCATTTGTCGTCTGCAAGTTCTTTCAATTTAGACGAGTCTAAAATGTTTTCGTCTGATACAGAGTCACCCCTTTGCCACAAAATCTCTAGATTTAATGACCCTAAGAAGAAGACTTTTGAAAACATTGTGGGAAAAGTAACAACCATCTTTCCTTTTCCCATACTATTTACAATTATTTTAAAGACAGATATATATGTTGAGGTACATTTTATATGTCGTCTGCAAATGCTTTGAATTTGGTCGAAAACTTAAGATTCAATCGTCTGATAAACAGCTAAAGAGAGAATCATCGTGACGCACTTCTTTACCGCCTCCCAGGTCTTTGTCAATCCAAACTAACGGCTCTTTTATTCCCTGCTAACTCTTTACCAGACGACAAAATTCTATACTTTTTCAAATTCAAGGCATTTGCAGATGAAAATTTAAATATGGCTACAATATGAAATTTTTGTTTAGAACGGTAGCTGACATTGTGGGAAAAGGAGATAGTGCTGGTTACCAGCATTTTCTCCTTTTCCTATGATGTTTTCAAAAGCCCTCTTTCTCACGCTTATAAAAACAAAGGATTGTACAGTAGAGGGCTAATTGGCATTTTCATATTACAGGAGTAACAGTTCCAATCCAACCGAATAATGAACTGAATGGTGTTGGATATCAGCAAGATGTATCACATTTTGTTGCGAAGCAAAAATACCTTAAGAGTTTTAGCGACAAAATATCCCAAATTTATAATTATGATTATATGAAAAAAAAAAACCTGTCAAAAACCACATTTCTTTATCGAGGCTTTTTTAGATATAGATATGAACCACGACCTATGAAAAGGGGACTTAATGCATCTGCAAAAAGTATCGACCCATGTCAGCCTGCGCAATCCGCGCAGGCTGACATTGGCCGAAACTTTTTGCCATCTTTAAATTTTCTACATGTCAAAGGACTATTACACCTCTTGACTCAGTCGGTTGTTAAACAAACTGGATTTTAACCCTTAGGCTGCTTATCGCGACTCACTGACCTTTTGCGGACAGCGTAGATCAAGATCAGACTGCACAGAACGTGCAGTCTGATCTTTGATCTACACTATCCGATAAGGAGATATCTTTCCTCCAACAATACCATTGAAATAGGAAAGTTTTGGGCTTATACTATCGGTTTGAAAGTTTCATTTGTTTTATTCAGCAGGAATAAGGGTTAAGGATCCATAATAATGTAATGACTTGCTAGGTATAATGCTTTACGGAGATGCATTGAGCCCCTTTTTGCCAGAGCATGGCTCGTATCTATGAGCCGTGATTTGGCAAAATCTGGGTTTAATGCATCTCCGTGATGCATAATAGCAAGCAACTCATCTTATAATCACGGATCAGTAAACTTCATTTTGTCTAACAACCGACTGAATCTGGAGGTAGAATGTTCCTTTGGCATGCAAGAAAATTTATAAATGGCGAAACGTTTCGATCAAGGTCAGCCTGTGCGGACAGTGCAGACTGACCTGGGCCGATATTTTTTGCAGATACTTCAAACCCCCTTTTTAACAGAGCATGGCTTATAGATTTAATCATTTTAATATTAAATAAAACAGCTTTCCAAGCAGATAGTACAAAACAGTTTAACTCAAACGTAGCGTCAATTTTAATGACAATAAAAATAACAAACGTTTTTTTTTTTATATAAGTTACTGCCCTTTGTATACAGCTTTCATCAAGATCAGATTACATAGAACACGCAGTTTGATATTGGATCTGAAATATCCGCCATTATATATACATATATCCTGACTGAAAGACCCACAAAATGATTTTAAAAAGAGAGCCAAGGTAAACATAATGTGAAGTTTATTCACTTCAAATCCAATACTGTTATATCAAACTTTTTGAGAATGCCGTATAACAGGTATAGCTGTTTATCATTAACTTTACCTTTAGAATGAAATAATTGGCATTTTCTGACTGAAAACGTCCATTGCATTTATTTAGCACCCTAACCCTTTCAGCGCCATGGTCGAAAACAGGAACTTTTGCGGATGGCATAGATCAAGATCAGACTGCACAGAACTTGCAGTCTGATCTTTGATCTATACCATCCGCTTGTTTAGTCTAGCCTATACGATAAAAATCTTTCTTGGTTTAAGTGGATTGTATTTTCAGCTGTCAAAAGAAGTCGAGTTTATTTATTTGGCGCCGAAAGAGTTAAAGGATAACCCTTATCCTGCTATATAACTTAAATGAAACTTTCAAGCCGATGATAAAAACCAAACTGTCGGTATTTCAAAGTTATGGGGGTAGGGGAAATATCTCCTTATCGGACAGTGTAGATCCAAGATCAGACTGCACGTTCTGTGCAGTCTGATCTTGATCTACACTGTCCGCAAAAGGTCCGCGAGTAGCGCTTAGCAGCCTATTGGTTAATTACAGAAAGAAATTGTTAATTAAAGGGAAGCCACTAGAAGAGTCTAAATATGGGAAGTCAAGAAGATACTAGTATTCTTTTGGGTTTTACTGACGCGATCTTTGTCTCACGTGGTTTCTGGCACCTGGAGATGTCATATGGTCTAATTAAGCCAATCCCCAGTTATAACAACTCTGAGGGTGACAGCTTTTGAAAACATTCTGGGAAAAGGAGAAAATGCAAGTAATCAGCATTTCTCCTTTTCCCACAATGTTTTCTACTCTTTCAATACATATCATATCCCGTTCAATCAGCAACGTGGCATTTGTTGTCTAAAATGATTTTAATGTTGACAATTCTAAAATTTTGTTATTGGCCAAAGTCTTTTATTATTATTATTATTATTATTATAAGCCTGAATTCAAATTTATTGCTTGACCCCTTTCGAATTTCACAATATTTTCTTTTTCCGATTCAATTTTATCGCGTTATCAGACAGCAAAATTCTAGATTCGTTTTATTTGAAAGCATTTTCTGACGACAGAATAAGATTTAGTTTAACTTGACTGATTTGATTTGTCTATAAAAGTGTAGAAAACGTGGGGGGTGGAGTCACCAACGCTTTTCGCAAGAAGTCCCCCGAGAGGCCTCTTTCTCTGGACCTTCCAAACCCGAAATTGCTCGGTAAAGTTTTAACTTTTTTCGCCGCCAAATATATAAACTTGATTTCTTTCGACGGCTGAAAAATAAGATCCACTGAAACTCAGAAAAAATTATTTTGTCTTATAGACTTGACAAAATAGGCGGACGGTATAAATCCGAGATCAGGGAGCATGTTCTGTGGTCTTTGCTGTCCGCAAGAGCACCTGTTTTCGCGTGTGGCGCCGAAAGGGTAAACAACTAATGTAAATCATTGTCAACAGATACAGCCTGGACGCCCAGCCACTGCTTGATCCGAGGGTATGCATTTTATCAAAATGAGGGACTCCCACCAAGTGATTCGAACCCAAGATCTATGGTACTTCAAGCTGGCTCTCTACCCAAAGACAATTATTTTGCAAATATTCAATACAACGTTTCTGCGAGCTTTTTAACAGTATTCATAAATTTTTAGATCTACATTTTCCTTAAATCACATACTATATATTCATAATTACCAATTTAAATGTATTACAATCAGAAAGCCAAAAATTATATAAAGCTTTAAGCAGATTTATGGTAAACCCAATACTGGAAGGTCTTGCTCCTCCTTCGATGATATTAGCCAATCAGGAGCCTGTCTAACAGTTCTGATTCTGTCTTGCATTCCCTTTTATTGGAAATTCCACTGGCAGCCATAACTACACCGTTTAGTTCCAGTGTATAACTTACTGTATTAACCTTATTCGTTGCACTGGAAATGTTGTAACAGAGCTTGCGCTTGTTGGAGTTTGAACCATCTACGTGAAGGTAAATTACTTCACCATTTACCAGATAATGCCATGTTTTAAAGATCCTGAAGAAGAGGGCTTTTGAAAACATTGTGGGAAATAGAAGAAAATGCTGGTAACCAGAATTTCCTTCTTTTCCCACAACTTGTGTACCAGTTTTACCATACAAAGACAAAAATCATCTATTGAACTACGCTGAAATTTGTCGTCTTCAAATCCATAAAGTTTGGTCTAGTTTAGAATTTTGTTATTTGATAAATAATTGTTGTTTTAAGTAGGACAAAAAAACAATGAGTGACGAATGATTTCTCTCTCTCTCTCTCTCTCTCTCTCTCTCTCTCTTTTCACAGTTTTACCCATTGATCATCCTGCTTCTTTGAGGGCGATTTTAACAAACATTTTATCTTCAGAACCGACTGATAAGGAACGGAATTTGCTTTTCGAGGCGACTCCAATTGTTTCTCATCATAGTTTTCATTCATTTAAAAAAAAAAAGTCAAATAAAAAGATGCTGAACACATGTATGTATAACATACATGTCATTCACTTTCATTATACGCGTATTAGAGACAAATTTCAGAATCGTAAGCATATTTTTTTGGAAAGAAGGAGACTGGCATCAAAATAAAATTAGGAATAGAAATACAGATCTGATTATATGAACTCTGTACCACACAAGCTTCCACGACCTTGAGGAGAAAGTCTTTGGAAAACATTGGGGAATGGAAACCATGCTGGTAACCGGCATTTTCTCCTTTTCCCACAATATTTTCAAAAGCCTTCATTCTCGGGTCGTTAAAACTCGGGATCATGTGGTAAAGGGTTAAGACAGATTCTTGCTCATGGTCTGGGTCCAGGTGGTTATAACCTTTTAGTCACTGCTTATCGCAGTGTCCTTTTACCGTCTCTACAGATCTGTGGCAAAACTGTTAAACGGTTCCGTAATTTTTGACAAAGTAACATCCAAATTGTTGTATGTATGAAAGAAAAAAAAACAAAAAACATCGGACTGGAACTCGGGCTAGCTTACTCAGAATCTGGTACATTCCAGCATATTTATCTCCTTTGGAAATTTATCTGAACTCGCTTAATACAAGTTGCCTGATTGGAAGAGGTGGCCACAAATACAAGGTTGACTGTGCATTGATTATGCTTTACTGGACCGCAAGCAACGCTAAAAATCATAAACGTCTCTCACATACTGGATTGCAAGCAAAATTGAATAACAAAACGTCTGTCACGTTTTTTCTAGCCTGCTCTGGACCCACAGTGTCAATTCTATTAGCCCGAGACACAGGGACAGAAAATGGACGTGTAGAGCACGCTACAAATTGGCTCCTTGTTGCACTGACTGAATTACGACCACTGAGGGCAGTAAAGATACTCCACCGTTAGCTCCATTTACCCTTACGCTCCGGTGCGCGACTGTTTGTGCTTTTGCGGATATTGTTGATCAAGATCAGACTGCACAGAAGGTGCAGTCTAACCTTAGAGCTATACTGTCCGATACGGTGACATTTTTTCAACTGTGAAGAACTTTTGAACCGCAATACTTTTGTTTTTACTATTTGCTGCAAACGTTATCTTCGTTTATTTGGCAGTTTCAAGGATTAACTCTTTACCAGATGGCAAACTTTTAGACTGGTCCGAATGCAAAGCATTTGCAGACTACAAATTAAATGAGGCTCAGTTAATGTAAGTTGTCTCTTAAAGGGAAGTAAAAGATTACAGGCAAAGGAGAAAGTCTTGGATACAATCAAGCATTTTCTTTCTTACCCACTTTGTTTTCAAAATGCCTCTTGCTCAGGGTCATTAAACTCGCGATTGTATGGTAAAGTTTTAACGGATCACTCTGTGGACTGGCAGCCTGTGTAAAGTGACAGCCCGGACACTAGTGTTGTACCCCTGGGACTTTGGAGCTAGCAAGTAATGATGCCGATTACTGGCTTGTGAGAAATAAAAGAGGAAGAGTTCAGAAATTAATTGGCAGATTTCTAGTTTAAATAGATTAATGGATGCTTCTAAACTTAACTAATTTCCGTCGGACAGCTACCGCTGATTTGTTTTAAATTATTTCTGGGGACCATCTAACCGAGTAAAAGTACAATCGAATCTCACTCGAAATTGCCTTGCATTTTGTGTTTAATAGTTGTACAAAGTTTCAAAACAATGACAGCAAAACTGTTGGAGAATACGAAACGTAGGACCTGGAACAAGTTGGCATTTAAGATATGGAGGATATTTGGGTTTTTTTTTTTGAAAGATCGAAATTTATTTCTTCTCGTGAACATCATCTGTAATATTTTCACCCTTGGCGCGCAGGGTGAAAGATTGAAATTTATTTCATCTCGTGAACATCATCTGTAATATTTTCACCCTTGGCGCGCAGCCACGGGTGAAAATATTACAGATGATGTTCACGACATGAAATAAATTTCGATCTTTCACCGAAAAAAAAAAAAATCTATTTATTTCATGCCTCTAACCGCTTTTTCGTTGTGACTTTCATCAAAATCTTGTGCAGTTGTTTTCGGTAATTCCCCAGGGCGTACCCCCTCACATAACAA
Organism: Tridacna gigas; assembly: GCA_945859785.2. Lineage (NCBI taxonomy): Eukaryota > Metazoa > Mollusca > Bivalvia > Cardiida > Cardiidae > Tridacna > Tridacna gigas. The sequence continues at coordinate 41,286,073 of OX244035.2, read as the reverse complement.
CGCATTACAACATTACGTAAATTGGGAGAAATATAGGGTAACTGCGCGTAAATTACGTCATATTTCTCTCTATTTGAATGGCACGCGCTGTTTACCTCGGTAACTAGTGCGCGTGAGCTACTGTTTCAGCCTTCAATTGAAGAGTTAGAAAATAAAAAATCGGTATTTTCACTGGTCGTAACCATGAAATATCAAACCATAATTAACCATTATTTCTCGATAAACTATCAAAAAGCATGAAATAAAGAATTTCATTAAATTTTACTATATGATAAATAATTATTCCTAGGCGTGTGTCCATCGACAAACGGACGGGAGGACATGCAGGCTAATTTCAGTAATACCCCGAAAATTTTGAACACAAAGTTTGTGGCAAAAACAAAGCAAAACCAAATCACGGTTTTTACGATTTACCATTTTCCCTGAAGCACATACACGCTTCAAGCAATTTCAAACCACACAAATGAAGAAATACCTTTCTCGTCGTAATACATGTATCTACAGCTTGGCCAAATTTCAACACTGAAGAACATGGCCTTTTGAGATCTTCATTATGATTTTACTGCTTATTGAAATATTAAAGGCCCAAATAGCGGCCAAAATAACAATGCAGGTGTTAAAATGGATTTAAACTGAAATCAAACCATTTAAAAGTATGGACAATATTGTGGAGATGATAATCTGTTACTGTGTGATCGGGTCAAAGTGTTTGTCACTGGCAGAAAAATAAATTTTAAAATCTAGTAAAAAATAAACAAAAAGATAGAGTGACCTGGCAACCTTTAACCTAGTTTTGAAAATAATTTCTCTACCAGTGACTAACACTTGGACCGATCACACGGTAACACATTATCATTTCGATAATAATTTCCATACTTTTAAATGGTATGATTTAAATTTAAATGCTAATTTTAACACCCACTTTGTTTGCGTTTGGTCGCTACTGGGGCTTTAATTGACGCGTGTAACTGATCACATGATATTCCCAAAAAGCTTTGCGAAATTCTATTGCGAAATCTAAAAATACTTTTAGAGGCTATGTAACCCATCAAGGAACTACCACAAAAATATTTTTTCTTTCATTTGTCTTTCTTCTTCACTGATGGTCTGCCAGCTAATTCTTTGCTTAACTCAGTGATAAAATAATTTTGGAAGCTTAATGATATTGTAAAAATCTAAATAGCCCCCTTTAAGGTTTAAAGGTTCTCGAAAGATATCGGAGGCCGATTAAATACAATACGATTTCTATCATAATCTAAAATGGCGCGTTTTATGGAGTGGAATAACCACTTGCAGACGTTTAAGCACGTGCGTCACATCTGATACCACGTGATCCTTCAGTAATAACTTTGGAACCATACGGTTTAAGCTGATGCCCCCGGCTCGTAGATCCTCTTACAGATTATAAGTTTGAGCCTCCTATTTACCCTTCAAGAGCTAAATAACTGACATGGACTTTCTCAACCATGAAGCACAAAGCAAAACATGGTTGAGTCGTGCTCTGGAAAAAGGGGGCTTAATGCATCTCCGTGATGCATGATACCAATTAAGCCATCACATAATTATGGATCCATTATAGCCACTTTTTTTAATAACCGACTTAATCTGACTGGTCCTTGAACATACAGAAAATTGACCAGTAGCGAAAAGTTTCGGTCCTGGTCAGCCTGCGCGGACTGCGCAGGCTGACCTGGGTCGATACTTTTCGCAGATGCATTAAACCCCGTTTTCACAGAGCATGGCTCATATTATTCTAAGGTTTTTTTTTTTTTGGGGGGGGGCTGAATATTCAACACAATGTAGCAGACAGTGTATATCTAAGATTAGACTGCACGTTCTGTGCAGTCTAACCTTGATCTACATTGTCCGCAAAAGGCAGTCTGATCTTAAACGTTCATTGTCCACAAGAACATTTAAAGTAGTGCTTAGCCCCCTAGGATATATCCAGTGCTACAGATTTCTGAGCTCTTTGAGAACAGACGGAAGATACTGACATGGCGCAGAGTCGCCCAGTGGGCATAATCCGTATCAGTCATATCTTCAATAATCCGATGAATTTATTGTGCATCATGAGGGCATCAGCTTTCTTGAAACACTGCCAAAACATTTAGTTCATCTGTCAAAAAATGTGTATATTTGGTCGAACAGACCAGAATAAGACTTCGCGTTTCATTATACTCGTAAAGTTATTTTACAGACAGCATGCATTAACATTTTGGATGGACGTAGTAGGGTTTTTTTTAGCGATAAACGAAACTGGTAAAAATATTCATATCAATTTTCATTTATTCATTCATTCATTCATTCATTCACGCCCTCGCACTCTCGCTCACTAACTCACCCTTATTTCATGAAATTACGAGAGAGAGAGAGAGAGAGAGAGAGAGAGAGAGAGAGGGGGGGGGGAGGCAAAGCGGGCGTATTTTGTTTGGTTTGGTTTGTTTGAAATAAAGGCTTCAACATTTACAGGAGAACTGAAATGAAAGAGATAAAATTGGACAATGTTGGTGAAAATCGAAGTTATTACTACTACTACTACTACTCAGTGACTACTACTATTTCAGCTTAATTTAACGGGGTCGTTGTCGCTGTTGTGCATTTGCTACAGTTAACCTATATTTTTTCTCTATACCAGAATTTGTTAAAATCTATTGGGTAATTTTGTAGTATGATGTATTATAAATGATTTAAAAGAAGGGAGGTCACCGACTTCGTTTTTATTCTATCCCATAATTTGTGACCTGCTAGGAGCATTTAATTTCGGACCTGCACAGTTACGTGTATATTGTAAAGATTTCCATTGTGTGCTGCCTGTAACAAGAAAAAAAAAAAACGCAGAACTTATGTAAACAATGTTATCTCCGTTAAAAAGCTAAATTTTGACAATTTAACGGAAAGAGCCGAAGGTGAATAGAAGTAGACCGTGAACATGATTATTTGCTTTCTACACAGAGTGTACGCATACAAATTTACGGAAAAACCTACTCACAGAGTACAATTTGTGAAACGGAAAACGTATCCTGCTGGTCTGGTTTATATGTATTGTTGTAGATGACGTCGGTATTGTAGTCAGATCATTTAGATATATACATGAAGGTATAAAATAAACCTCTTAAAAGATGCAGAGGCAATTTTTATTACTTGTAGGGGCTTTGAAAATTAATAAATTTTCCTCTTTTCAGGATTTTCATGTATTAATATTTGTTAGGAAAGGTTAAACGGCTAAGTATCACGCTACGATAAACCTCAGAAACATTTAACTTTTATTCAGAGAAGATAGAGAATGATACAGTACCTTTTATTGCGTGCGTGTAATACATTGAAAAGATTAGAGGCAAAATGTTATGGGAAAAAGGTAAAAGAAATCTTCCTTTAAACGCAAAAGTTAACATTTATTCCAAATACACATGATACATTATAGGCAAAAGTGTAAATGTGCGCAGATATTTATACAAGTTTTACATAGTCATACGAATATTGGTCGGTAACATACGCGTTTACTATTTCCGTGCCCTGTATCAACGTCCCGAATGTTTAATCTTTCTTGTACAAGAAGGACAATGGGAGGATTTCCGAGCTGTCCTAGACCGTCTCCAACAAGATCACTATGAAAACAAGGCAATTGGATTAATATTTACATTATCACATTACACTGAGAAAACTCAATTACCACGGACCAATGTCGACAGCCTGACAACCGGAGGAAATTATCTCTGTACCAGACAACATAATTTTAGACTTGTCCAGGTTCAAAGCATTTGCAGACGACAAATTGAATGGAGGTATAATGGAGGGATTCGTCTGTGAAAGGCGAAAAAGGAGAAAATGCTGGTCATCGGCATCTTCTCCTTTTCCTCCATAATTTCATTGGCTTTTTTCCTTGAGGATTTTTTTTGGTAAAGGGTAATACAACACTGGTAACCCAGTGCCACAAGTGGCTATTGGTAAAACCTTTAAAACCAAAGGATATGGCTTAGAAAGGAGACAAGTCTTTAAGAAAGGATTATACCTGAATATTTTTTTTTTTTTTCTAATTGTATGGAAACTTGGGTGAAAAAAGAGCAATTACATGGTGCATGCAAAGACTTCTTTTCCAAAAACATTTTCAAACACTGTCAACACTAGGGACATTAAAAATCGAAATTTTGGGCTGATTGGTTACGTCTCCGGGAACTGGTTACTCAGGATAGTTCTTCACCTAATGTCATTGAGATATTTACCGAGTTGCTCGTTTAACCCTTCACTGCACAATCTTGAAATTTCATGACCCTGAAAAAGTGGCCTTTAAAAACAATTTTTGGGAAAAGAAGGCCCCATTTCCAACAATGTTTTCTACCTTTCCAAGAGCAAATTTCTTTTTTAAGTCACGTCTATCTCGTCGTCTGCGAAAGCTTTCAATTTAGAGAAGTCTAAAATTTTGTCATGGGGTTGAGGGTTAAGCTTCATACTCTTTTTATACATCAGGGTCAAGCAAATGGTATTCAGTGTACAGGACAGGGCGATTTCCTTAACTGTTTACACTTTTTATTTTCTTCAAAAAAAAGCTATTAAAGAGAAAAAAAAAAAAATGCCGGGTCAAGAATCGGCCGTTTATGTTTAAAGAACATCTTACAATTGGGGCGGCAATATCACTTCTTGGAACGAAATGCCGTGAAAATGATTGACACCCCTTGGTATTGAGGATAAATTCTATTAGGTTAAGTTGAGACTCCATTATCCGTCCACAATCAATCGTTTGTCATCCTTAATTTGGGCAACCATCATCTGTTTAGAATAGCCATAGTACACGAATCATTCTGGGAGCCTCAAATACCGATATTCAAGGTTTTCTTTGCAATAGTATGATTCCTTGGCCCGTATTCGCCAACAATTATTAATACCATTCTTAGTCTAACTCTCTAAATTTCAAAGTAACGCAATTTCTAATTGGTTAAACCAAATGATTTAAGCAGTCACTAGTTGCGTTACTTTCCAAATTTCGAATAAGACGAAGGATTCCATTGGGTTACTTTCTAAATTTCGAATAAGACTAAAAATTCAATTCAATTGGTTGGTGAATACATACGAGCCATGTTCTGACGAAAGGGGGCTTAATGCATCGCTGTGATGCATTCTACCAAGCAGACATTACATAATTATGAATCCATAAAATCCATTTTGTCTAACAACCAACTGGATCATGAGGCAGACTGGTTATTCGTCATACAGAAAATTGACCGATAGCAAAAAGTTTCGACCCAGGTCAGCCTGCGCAGACTGCGCAGGCTGACCTGGGTCGATACTTTTCGCAGATTCATTAAGTCCCCTTTTCACATAGAATGGCTTATACCTGGGTTGTAACACAGAGAGAGCGTCGACCGTAGTTTTTATAACTCTATAGATTTACTTTTCCTCTTTAAGCGCCAAATCTATAAACCCGGCCTCTGTCGACGGCTGGAAAGACAGTCCACTGAAAGCCAGATAGATTTTTATCTTATAGGCTTGACCCAACATGTTCTGTGCAGTCAGATCTTTAGCATTGACATCTTTGCCATCTGCAAAGCTCGTGATTTTACCCATGGCGCAGCTTTGAAAAAGTTACTCCTTTCCCAAAGGACAACTTTAGACTTTTCCAACTTTGAAACATCTGCAGACGACAAATTTAAAATTGGTACAAATGTGCTCAAGTTCTATGATAGGGTAGAAAACATAGTGCGAAAAGGAGAAATTGCTGGTTACCAGTATCTGTTATGGTCCATAACACTTGGGACTGTGTGGTAAAGGGTAAACAGACTATAGATTTAAGATTTGTACAAACAAAAGAAATTTACAGACGTCAATTCACGTTTGACTGTAAGGAATGGTATTCGTCGTTAAAAGTATAGATAACATTGTTGTAAAACAAGAAAAAAGCTGAAGAAAAAAATCATTTCCTCGTGGTTATTAAAAACATGCCTTGATTGTTCGGTAAAGGATCATAGAGCTGCGATTAAACCTTTACTAAACGATCCCTAGTTTTAACGACCTTAAGAAAGACATCGTGTGAAAAAAGATAATACTGCCTAGCACAATCTTCTCCTTTACCACAATGTGCTCTACACAGTGAAAAACACAATTATTCCATCATTTATTTGTCACATGCAAGTTATTTCAACATAGTTTAAGATTTTCGTCGTCTGGTTAAACAAAGCTTTCGAACCAAATCCATGTTATCCTAGCTTACAACCAAAAGTTGGTAGATTCAACAAAATTCAGTAATACAGGTGCATTTCTGAGCTCTTTATACTTATCTACCTTGTAAACACTAAAGGGTTAGAAAGTTTTTGCATTGAGTTCGAGTGCGACCTTTTAATATCTTTTTTCGGTTATACATGTTTTTTTTTTTTTCACTAGATCAGCTTTTAGATGAGGACAGTTGAGGACAGTAAGATTTGATTGGCCCTTGGAAATAACGGGTCGAAATTCAATTTAAGTTTTAAACCAGCCAATTAGATCACCATCAAACTAAATCTCTTCACTGATAAGAAAATATACTTATGTACCATGGGGTCATAGTTTTGAGATTAACAATTAAAGTATAATACAGTTTATACTTGCACATCCTAGATCTATAGGCTAAACGTTACAGATCTTCAAAAGAAAAATGCAAATCCAAAGAACGAGTTTTCAACGTCTACGAATATTCGCACAAGTTAACAACTCCTTCGCCAGCACAACGTGAGAAATATTTGACATTTCATATGCAGTAAAATGGAGAAAAAATATTTTCAGTGTAATCATATTCAATAAAACCATGAAAAATTGTTAAGCTGAAAGCGGTGGTATATTGCGTTTGGACGATGGTGTTATGAATTTCATTGTACGATTACATTGTGTCAAACCCTTATTTCAGAGCCTTTTCACCGCTGGGAATCAGGAGATAAGATGGTTTTGCATATCGTTAAAAAAAAAATGCGTTGAACATGCACACAGACCTTTCATCTCTTCGGTTATATAACTTTTATGATTTATTGTTATATACTAGTGTATGTTAACGCCTGTACAAAAAGAAAATAATCGAGCGTATAATCCTCTTTGGGCGTTGACAGTTAAAGATAACATGTTTTGTTCATTTAGATTTCTACAACTTGAATTTTATACCAAACACAAACTTGTGCTAATAATTAAACTACAAACAGTGCCTAGACACTATCTTTATATATATATTTTGCAGTTATTTTGAGAAAGGTCAATGAAATACATAGCCCCGTGAAAAAAAAAAAAAAAACTATGAGAGCCACTCTGACACCAAAAGACAGTTGAAATGTATCGAGTTCACTGCAAAGAAACGAGTCCCTTGGTAACGGAACTAAAGATAGTTTTCTTGATATTCATCATCGCGCATGCGTCGAAATTGCTCTAAAATTAGCGGGTGATTACCGAGTTATGACGTATATGGTACTCGGGGGAAACCCCCTTAATAGAATTTGTCAGATCATTCATTTATTAAGCAATTCAATCGCGCGACTGATCTCATTAACGGGTTCTTTATCGGTGGCTTGTGACAACTGATATTTATAATTTTTATGCCAATTTCCGTCCGGAATCAACTACAACTACTGCATTTAGGATCTTGCTTCCTAAAACTAGACTTCTCATAACTAATGCCATTTATTTATTTATTTATTCGGTTTAAACATATTTTATTCATCAGTATATAACAATCTACAGCAAACAATATAATCATATTACACATATACTGAAGAAATGGGTCAGAACGGAAGCTGAAGCTTATAAAGTTCTTCTCCAAATTCCGGTCAACGGTTATATTTATTTATTTATTTATTTATGAAAAAAGAAACCGATATTTGTAAATAAATGATATTTCATTATATTGAAGACGGATACTGTTGCGTTTGTGAATATAAAGACGTTTATAAATTAGTTATTGAAAAACAAAAATCGGAAAACTAAGAGGGTCAAGTTTCTTTTTGTTTTGTACTTCAACGTACTTCGACTGGTCAAAATTGAAAGCGTCTTATGACGACAAATCAAATTTGGTTCAACAAATTATATAAAAGGACAGAAAACATTGTAGGAAAAATGAAAAAAAAAAAAAAAAAAAAATGCTGGATACTAGCATTTTGTTCTTTTCCCATCATGTTTTTATATGTTTTATTCGTCAGGGTCGTAAAAACGTGATTGTTAGATAACCAACCTTAACTCATTCTGCGGCTGAAAACTGAACCCACTGAAAATCGAAAAGATTTTCACAAGAAATGCCTTACTCAGTAAGTGAACAGTATAGAGTATAAACCTAGTAGCAGATCTGCACAAAATGCGGACATAACATTAAGATGGTTAAAAGAAAAGTACATGTTTTCATCTTTGGCGTTGGAAGAGTTAAGTCCAAGTATTTGGGTCTATTTTAGAAATAGACAAGTTCAACTTTTTTGTGGTCTAAAGGTTACTTCTGTGTCAGAAAGAAAATTCTCTCCTATAAATGAATTAAGTCAAATACGTAAGGGACTATCCACGCGTGCGCATGCCTCAAAATTAAATTCCAACACTTGTAACCCGTAAATGAAGTATGTTAACAAAATTAACTGTTTATTTTCTTGTAATTACAGGCAATTTCGACATTCCACTGACATTTTGTGAAAGAGAGAAAAAGGTTTCAAAAGATAAACTTGTTCTAGGAAATAGACGATGTATAACAGCGCAAGTTTAGACCCTCGGACTTTTACAAGCACTGAAAATTTATATGGCCGCGGTACCGAACATTCTGTTGTGCATTTCAATACTCGGGAACCAGTGAGTATAACTAACAGAGGCAGAAGAAACGGAAACCAGGAAAATTCGGGGTTGAGTCGAGAGGAGAGACGCCGAAGAAGACGAGCAACTCAAAAATATCGATCTGCTCACGCCACGAGAGAACGTGTTAGAGTTGAAGCTTTTAATGTGGCCTTTACAGAACTTCGAAAACTGTTGCCGACATTACCTCCAGACAAAAAATTGTCGAAAATAGAAATTTTGAGACTGGCAATCTGTTACATTTCGTATCTCAACCACGTGTTAGAGCTCAACTAGTGCCTTTGTAACTGAGATATCATACAGTCGTCGTAACGTAACTTACCAAACAATGCAGTGCTATCACGACTCTGAAGAAAAGCAGTAACCACCATTTTCTCCTTTTTTCTACAATTTTTCCTACTATTTCAAAGACAGATGCCATCATTTGAGCCACACTGAAATTGTCGCCGGCAAATACTTTCAATATCGACAGGTCTAAATGTTTGTTGTTGTTTACAGTATAATTATGGCTAGCTATTTTGAAACTCACTTTAAAATATGTTTGCACTGCTTGAAAAGCTACTATATAGAATTCTGAAGAAATCAAACAAAGAATTGCTTAAACTGTTACTGTGAAGAGCGAGACTGAGACAGACATTACTGATATGTGGAAAATTCGTACTTGATCAGAATTCATCCCACAAAACCTTTTTTTTTTCAGTGTAATATATCCATTGTGAGTTTGATAAAAATGATAGTACATAAACACGAATGTGAGATTCTATTTATCACATAAAACGAATGACAGACAATAATCCGGCATTATCACCTTTAGCTTATACACCATTCACGGGTCCATGTTTACAGTTGTAGGTCGGTTTCGAATGTATACAAACACAAGCAGATTTTTATCGAAAGTAGAATGAAACAGTTTCTAAAGATGGTAATTCGACATATTTCCGCAATTTTGTTGGTTTAAAAAAAAAAAAAAAAAAAAACTTTCGCTGCATTTCTTGGTTTTTACCTTTTTTACTTTACATAAAAATAAAAAACTTTTCACGCGTATACGTCTTAGCAACAATGACGTCATTTTTTCCGCAAAACGGCGTAGTGGTACGGTACAAATTCCTGCACGTGCTGTGGCTGGTTTCTCACGCGCTCATGACTCAAAACTGATCAGAGCTGGAACACAAAAAACGATAATACACTTGTGTATTATCAAAAATAAATCATGGGTTTAATAAACTACCGGAGGAGGTTTTATGTGATAAAAGTAAATATTTGCTTCACTGTTTAAAACTTTGTAAGCATACGCATTAATTCTATAACATTCCTGGCCTAGAACTGCCACTAAAGAGGACCCGAAGATTTCTTTAATCTTTAGATATAAGATAAAGTCGTTATAATTTAGTTGTCTTTTCAACTTCTTTTCGTATGGGAACTATTAAATTAAAAAAAAAAAGAAAAAAAAAAGAAAGAAACAGGTCTCAATTCATATTAATTTCATTTCATATTTACATGCCTGTGTTTTTGCATATCATTAACTTTGATTCTTGAGATAAATTTATGCTCTAAAAAGAATTCAGCATTCTTTGGCTTCTGAGGTATTTTTTATAATTGTCTCCAGAGCCTCGCTAAATAACATTTTTTCTAGACCCATTTAATAAATTTCTAGCTCAAACTTTATCTTATACTATCCTATGAATCTCATACAATATTGAACCACTTAGATCTTATTTCAGACAACACTTTCTATGTACTTTTACCTTAATCTACACTTTCTGCAAAATCACCTTAGTCGTTCTTAGCGTTTCAACAGGTAACTATGACAATGCTATCAAATAACGGGGTCGACATGCATGTCCAGTAAATATAGACGTAGTATTAAACATATTTTGTATGTGTGTGTTGTTGAAGTTGAAAGCATTTTTAGACATTTACAAATTAGATAATTATGTTACAACCATCTTTTTGGTGTCACTACACAAATGTAGATCCGATAACTCACTTTTGTACCTGTTGAAAAACTTAAGCTTAATTAAATACTAAACTTGAGCTTATTTATTTATGAGCTTATTTACCAACTCAACCCAACTCAGTTCAAATAATCTTATTTTGGTATTCGGCAAATAAGATTTTGCCATTGAACATTAACAAAAATAACAACATCAAATATAGCTTAAACACGTGTACATATATACAACATGCGATATACAACACTACCCATATAATTACTGTGCGAGATCAACAGCCAAGACCTGAAGAGCTGATACGTAAATTTCCAAAAATTAGAAAAAAGTAACGAATAACCTGATTTAGTTTGAATAAAATTTATAGTGACTTGTTTTATTTTCACAGAATTTGTTTATTTGTTTTATAAGCCACAGTAAAATGTATATAAAATGCTGCTACACTGAAAATGACGCAAATGGCAAAAAAAAGTACTTCTGATTTTAAATCTGTACAAAAGTGCGTAATGTGATGAAAATTGAATGAAATTATCCCATAAAATCTTGTATATTTTATATACATATAGATTTTCATCTCTTCATCTTGAAATTAAAAGCCATATCATAAATTTACGAAGTTGTTACCTTATTTTCTGGACACCCTGTATAACATTTAAGCCAGCAAGCCGATATAAATTGCACACCTTTGTATATATTGATTTTTAAACGAAACTATGGGTTTTGTATCTAATAGAGTAGTAAACGTGGTTGGAAAAGGAGAAACTGCTTGTTGACAGCGTATTCTCCTTTTCCCAGGGAGGTTTTTATCTAAAAGCCCTCTCGCTTTGGGTCTGTAAAACACAGGATTATCTTGCGAAGAATTAAGTCTCGAGGTCGAACCTTCTCGCAGGGAAAAGTCACGATTTTGGCATCCAGTGCTTAAAGCCAGCTTTAGCCGTGGGCCTGCGAGTTGGTGCTGCTCTTTGCTTGGAAGAAAAAAAGATTAATCCAAACTGAAAACATTTGCAGACGACAAAATTGATTTAGCTAAAATAATGACATTTGAAGGTTCGTATCCACAAACCATCCTTAAGAATGTTTCTTGTCTTATTCTCCAGAATTTTGTAGATTTGAAAATAACGCAACTCCTGATTGGCTAAACCAATTGGTTTAGCCTCTCAGAAGTTGCGCTACTTTCAAATTTAGAAAAATGGAGAATACTAAGAATGTTCTTGGGAATAGTCGGTGAATACTGACCTCAGAATTGAAATAGATATAGAAAATATTGTGGAAGCAATAAGTAAATTCTGGTTACTACCATTTCCTCCTTTTCACAACTTTTTTTTTTTCAAAAGATTTTTTAGCTCTGGGTCGGGGTTGTTTGTGAAGAATTTAGTCCCAGGAAAGAGTTAATCCATCAGGACGTTTGGTTATGAATGCTTAAATTTAACGATGCGGTTCGATGCTTGTTTTTCTTTGGTACTCGGTATCTTTACCTAACGACAAAATTAAAATCTTAAACTAATTCGGATTGAACATTTGCAGACGAAAAATTGAGTATGATCCAAACGATAGGGCTTCTTTCAAATAGTAAAACAGTGAATACAAGCGTCTTCTTGCTCTAGGTCGTTAACTCCTTACCAAACGACAAAATTTTAGTCTTTTCCAAACTGAAAACATTTGCAGTCTACGTATCAAATGGGAAAGAAAATTAAAATTTGCCTCTAGGTGGATGGAAACATTGTGAGGAAAGGAGAAAATGCTTGTTACCGGCATTTTCCCACAGTGTTTCTAAAAGCTTTCTTTTTCAGGTCGTGAATACTCGGGATTGTTTAGTAAAGGATTTAAACAGGGATCGCTTTGTACAAAATTAAGTTTCTGTGTCGAGACTTTTTGAAAGGAGAAGCGTGGTATACCACAGACATGTTAACCCTTATGCTGTTAAGGGCGACTTAAATGAAGTGAAATTTTTGAGCCGATTGTAAAAATCCAAACATTGCTATTTCAAAGTTATTTTGGAGGAAGAATATCTACTTATTGGACTGTGTAGATCAAGATGAGACTGCACGTTCTACACTGACCGCAAAAGGTCATTGAGTCGCGCTTAGCAACCAAAAGATTAATCAAAATACCTAATGCTGGGATGGGTAACCCATTCATATTCAATGGAACGCGCCTTCCCTCCGTTGTCTTCGCATGCCATATTCCTCGGAGATTGACCTGTATGCTACATGTATGACATATCTCTATCTTATAGAGGATAAATATTAATACGCGGTACGCATAGCTCAAAACTGTGCCGCTGAAAAGTAGCAAGCGCAAAATGGCTAGAAAAAAAATACTTCTGTACAGAAATCAAGCCTTTTCTTCGCCCGAAATTTATCAAAAATATAAAACATGTAATTTCAAACGTGAAAAATAATTTTAGAAGAATATCATTTTGTACTGCTAACAACCTATACAAAAATATTTATAAATCAAGTTCAGATCGAACTTAACCAAAGTAGCTTGAAAACTGGCGTAATAAAAGATTCATGAATCGTACCGGCTAGAGTACCAAAGTAGCTTAAAAACTGGCGTAATAAAAGATTCATGAATCGTACCGGCTAGAGTTGTTTCGAATAATATTGTTTCCCCCTGTATCTGTGCTTTAGATTTGAAAATAAAAGTATTTATCTGTCTGTCTAGTTAGCTCAGTTGTCGCGCACTATACAATTTCTGTGCTTTTTTTCTTTTTAACCTCGATCTACAAAAATTCTGCTCTTTTTCTGATCTGACATAAGATATTTTACCAAAAAGGTACACATCATATTTACGATGGCTTATTCAGTAAGCTACCTGTCGTTAGGCTCTGCCTATTGGTATAGTGTCCTGATGAACAATGACAAACGGAAGAGGTAAAATTTAAGAAAAAGAAGCTCGTGCACAAAAAATTCTTCATGTAAAAAAGGGGACTATTTAAAACCTGATGTTAACTGAGAATCTTTTTTAACTCTTTACCACACAATCCCGATTTTTAACGACCCTAAAAAGGAAGCCTTTTGAAAACATTGTGGGAAAAGGAGAAAATGCTGGTAACCAGCATTTTCTCCTTTTCCCACAATGTTTTCTACCTGTCCCATGACAAATTTCAACTTTAAAGTCACATTTAATTTGTTGTCTGCAAATGCTTTCAATTTCGACTCGTCTAAAATTTTGTCCTGTGGTAAAGAGTTAATTCGTCTATGAGAAACAAACAAACAAACAAACCAGACAGACAGGTCTTTATGTACTCGTCAAATAAGGAAAAAACTAAAACCTGATGCTTACAGAGAATCTCTTTCATTCCCTCTATGAGATTCTTTGTCACCGGTTTTAACCCTGCTCAAAACGATCTCGTGCTTTGAAGACTCTGCCTGAGGAAAACCTTTCTAAAACAATCTAGGAAATGGGGAAAACAATCTAGGAAATGGGGAAAATGCTGGTAACCAGCATTTTCCCCTTTTCCCGCAATACTTTCTAGGCTAACAAAGGCAAATTTCATAACAGAATCCTCAGTCAATTTGTTGTCTGCACATGCTTTCAGTTTAGGCAAGTCTACCGAGTTTTTGGCTGGTAAAGAGTTAATAACGACGCTTTGGCTTCATTTCTATGGTATTCCCAGTCGTTAATACGATACGCTCCCTAAATAACAATGGAACTAATTAGCCAGAAATTAGAAGACGATCCTGTAAAAATAACGACATCTCTCGGACTCCTTTCGCGACATTAAAGTTTCATTTGCGGAACACGATTACGACACTCGATTGTCGGCATATGTTCAGTTTCCTGTCTAATTAAATTTTATAACTAATTGAGAGGTGATTTATTTCTAGCAAAGTTTCTCCTTTAATTGCGTCTCAGGCTTCTAGTATGCCTTTAAACAACTTTTGTTCACACTTTAGACACTATAGCCCTTCAGAAGTCCAGTGCCTTGTAGTTGTGAAAACGAACACACGTGTGCTTAGATCAGCAACATTATTCTGGACAATGTGTGCCGAAAGGATAAGTATTCTTTTCAACTACAATGTTAGTCTGCATAAACATGATTTCGTTGGGTGATTTTAGAAAGGTGCAGCGGCTTTTCTGATACTAATTCTACCTTTCAGAACACGTGTACGTTCTTCCAAAAAGCGAACAGTTAAACTTTTTGCGACAATTGCCAAACGATTGTCTATACACTTTCTGAGTTTGAAACTGGAAATGACATTTTGTTTTCTACTGAATGATCGGGAAGCACAGAAAATGAACGGTACAAGGTAAAGAAAACCTAATCGTATCAATGATTATGGACAAATCCGATACTCTTCAAGGGACATTTCTAAAGCTTTGAGTAGAAGCAAATATATTTACGTGATGTTTTTTTAAGCGATTCTGATATTGTTACAGAAATCCTGATGTCGTGAGACGAACGAAATCGAGGAATCCCAATCTTTCCAAAATTTTTAGGCAAGACCGACGACAGCCTGTGTGGGAAACGAGTGCAATGTATGAACTTTTTAGAAATCTGGGTCCGTATTCATCAACCATTGTTAACAGCATTCTTAACAATGTTAATTTATAATTGTACATTAAGAAAGTAACACAAGTTCTGATTGGCTTTGGTTTAGCCTATCAGAAGTTGTCTTAGTTTCAAATTCGGTGAGTAGTTGAGAATAAGACTAAGAATAATTGTAAGAATGGTTGGTGAGTATGGACCCTGCAATTTATTTTTCATAGAGAAAGCCAACTATTTGAAAAGACGACATATTTTAAAACGGCGACATTTACTACCGTTTTAAAAAGCTACATGAAAACAATTATCTAGTTGTGCAAATCTGGCGACCTTGAATGAAAGCTGTAAAATTTAGCACGTGACATAGTTTATCGTAGTCTACGATGATTATAATAAAGTTGACCTCTTGGCTGTTAATGTCAGCAGATAAAAGTGTAACTGAGGTTATCGCGTTGTCAGTGTTAGAATTTTGGATTTGTTTTGTCGTAAATGGTTTTCTTTTTCTTTACAAATATTTTCGAGTATTATGTTTTTGAATTAATTTTTTAACAATCATTCCTAATTATCAGACCTTGAGGAAAAAGTGTTTTGAATACATTGTTAGAAAAGGAGAAAATGCTGGTGACCAGCATTTTCTCCTTTTCCCACAATGTTTTCTACACTTTTAAAGACAAATCCCGTCTTTTAAGCCGCATATATTTTTATCATCTGCAAACAATTTCAGCTTCAAGAAGTCTTGAAATTTGTCGTTTAGTTAAAAATAAAGGAAATAAAATGCTTTCCTCGCGCCCGTCTTACAGTGTCCAATTGGAAAGGCTCAATGTTACGTGTTACGTTCCCTTATGCTTCTTAGATCTAAACGTTCGTGTAACTTTTGTATCATTAATTGTGAGCCTTTTAAAGTAATTTCAGATTCAAGAGAAAAAATCGAAGTACATGTATAATACACAGGGTATTCTTAAATCTTGATTTACGAAAAAAAAGCGATCGTCCTAGTTTCATATCGATACAAACATGCTTATGTTACATGTATCATATTGTTTTTTTTTTTAAATCATACCGGTATAAATCAAGTTTTCATTCATTGTCTACTTGAAGGTTACGATTAAAACAGCCATAAGTATGGTTTACGGCGGACATACAGTAACTGAACAGTGAATAAACATTCTAGATTTTGTGACCAGGGTCCGTATTCACCAACCATTCTTAAGAACGTTCTTAGACTTATTCTTCAAGATTTTCCAATTTTGAATGTAACACACCGTACGGTTTAGCCAATCAGAAAGTGTGTTACTTTCAAACTTGGAAAGTTTTGAAGAACAAGACCAAGAATGTTCTTAAGAATGGTTGGTGAATACGGACCCAGAAGAGGAATTTATACAATTTAATTTGACTAGTCTGTGCTACCTATTGTCAATAATCACCTCAAGAGGTAAAGTTAGCATACAAGGATGGAGTTTATAACGATGGCACTGATTGGAACTGTGTTTCTCCTGATGTTTGTTTCCCTGAAAACCAGCAAAACAAATAGGGAGGTAATTATATATTTATTATGGGTATTCCTCATGCAGTTTCAAGAATAGTAGTTTTATAACTGGGCAATGTATGAAGGAATAGAGGTAGCTTGTGTTTTGGACCGTATTTACCATCATTGTTAATTCTCAAGATTTTTCTGAATTTCAAGGTAAAGCAAGCATCAGCTGGCTAAACCAGGTGGTTTAGCATTACTTTCTTAACCCTCTATCACACATTCCTCACATTTAACGACCCTGGAAAAGAAGCCTTTTGAAAACATTGTGGGAAAATAAGAAAATGCTAGTAACCAGCATTTTCTCCTTTTCCCACAATTTTTTCTATCCTACCGAAAACAAATCTCAATTTTTCAGTCACATTTTTTTTTTTTTTGTCGTCTGCAAATGCTTTCAACTTGAAATTGACTGGAATTTTGTCGTTTGGTAAAGAGTTAATCTACACAACGACTAAAACTGAAATTTGAAATGGTTCGTGAATACGTGCTATGATGGGTATGTGCAAAAGTCGTTTCACCGCAAACAGTAATAGTACCCTTTCACCCCCCTGCCCCCCCCCCCCCAGCCCCCCCCCCCCCCCCATTTATGACCTGAAGCTGTAATACGATCTGATGAAATCTCATATTTTCTCAGAAATTGGTAAAAAAAATATCTAGAAAATACCAAGAAGAAAAAAAATCTCGTTTTGCAACCTTAGGGCGCGTTCTTTCACTAAGAGTGTATGCATCGACCAGTAAAATAGCGTCTACATCAGAAGTCCAGCTTTGAATTACGTACGAAGCATCTTCTTCGATATCTTTTGATCATAAAATGTTGAAAGTGAAAACAGTTCTCAGACGCATTTGCTGTACCTGAAAATTCCGATAACGAATTTCAATTTCTTAAGCTTCATACGGTGATGGCGAAATCATTTATTTATTTATTTATTTATTTATTTATTTATTTTCATTGTCACTGTTTTTCCTATGCCAAGATAGATTTGATGTGTTATACATGTATATACCATGTACACGAGCTATGTTTTGTGAAAAGGGGGTTTTTATGCATCTGCAAAAAGTACCGACCGATATCATACTGCGCAGGCTGACCTGGGTCAAAGCTGTTTGCTATTGGTAAGTTTTCTGCAGGTCAAAGGGTCAATCTACCTCGCGATCCAGCAGGCTTTAAGACAAAATGCAAACATCTTGTGCTTCAACTTGCTTGTATAATGCGTCACAAAGGTGCATTCCGCTTCTTCCAGAGCACCGCTCATATAATTATGTGCAGCGCTCTGGAAAAAGGGGGCTTAATGCAATTATGAATCCATAAAATCAATTTTGTTTAACAGCCGACTGAATCATGATGTAGACCGGTCCTTTGACATGCGGAGAATTTGATTAATAGCAAAAAGTTTCGACCGATGTCAGCCTGCGGAGGCTGCATTAAACCCCCTTTTCAAAGAACACCGCTTTTTACATCTCATACTCTGGCAGACATGCTAGATCTTGCTTCACAAAAGTGAAGCGCTCCGCTGTCCGCTTGGATGACATTTTTTTTCTGGTGCAATTATATTTGAAATCACATTTTCCTAAAACTATTGGTCAAATAATATCGTTTATTTCGTTTAGCAAATGCTGAAGCCACCGAAGACTATTCCAGGACCACCAAGAGTAAATAGAAAGTAAGCACTTATTGTTCACTATTATATTTATTGACAAAGATCCGTTACTTCTTTGATTTCATATTGGTCCTTAAATTTGGCCGAGGACTGTTGTATCGGCCCGAACATGTAGGTCGCTGTCGGCTCTGATGTCGCCTATTACATTGAAATAGTGGCGTGCATATCTTGAAAAAACTTTATTACATTTGCTGTGTAATGCCAAAGTATACTGCAAAAGTAACTTTGATATTTTCTATTTTCAACGATTTTGTATTGAGAATCTTCTATCTAGTTCTTGAAAGTAATTTAGCAAGGTGCATTCTACATGTAGCTTCACAGCTTCCGGTATAATGCATTTAATATTTCAACTTGTATTGACGATAGCAATTTAAGTGTGGGAGAGATATTTTAATAAAAAAGAATTCAAAGTAAAATGGTTGCCATAGCATTGCGGATCCTATTCTAAAAACAAATTAAGACAGACAAATAACGCTCTATATTGGAGTTAATGGTCTCGCAGGGCACATTTGGCGAGCGTGGAATCGATAAGACTTATTGTAGATGTACGTTTCAACACACCTGCGTCGTCACCTTACAAAAATAAGATATGAACGTCGCCAGATAACATCACTGTAGGTTATATAGAGAGTTTCTTGGAATTGTTTTATCACTTTGAATATTTTCAAAGCCCAAATATTAAAAAAAAAAATGTCTTTTGTCCCTGAGTCAGAAACCTAACAAATTTAAAACCATCATAAATAAAATCCTTTTTTTTTTTTTTTTTTTCTTGTTTTCTTGTTTTTATAAATTCATAACTAGCTGTTTTTTTTTTTTTTTTTTTAATGTATGGATTAAAGTCAGCCATTTTTTCAGTATCACAGCTAAATATGTAGAGAGCTTGCTCCATTCCGAAGGTTGATGACGGTCACTGTGGCAGAATTCTTCTATCTATACCGCTGAACATTTTGTACTTTTTTCCTCAGAAAGTGGTCCTTACCTTTTAGATGGTGTCGTGCATATAGCCGATAGAGAAGTATCAGGGCATGAATAAGTGCAATGGCCAAAGTCGTTAATGTGACTATTAAGACGAAATTAAACACGGAGGAATCAGATTTGAAACTTGACACAAAATTACATTGCGGTATGACCACTCGTCACAGTTCGGCCGATTCCGTGACTACATCTTACCTCGTCCGTATCAATAAGTTTCCATTTTGAACTGCCAATCACATGATCTTAAACATGGCGGCGTCCGTGAAAATCGATTAGCAACTACAAAAATGATAACGGTAAAGTTAATCACATCTATCAACTGTTGGTGAAAACTTCAAAAGGGATTGATAAACCACGTTAAAAATTGAATGTAAAAACCGTTTTTAACGGAAATGTATTTAGAATGATTTCGATAGAAAATTGTTACGCTTGTGTCCTTTTTTAAGAGGAGCCTTACAATTTCAATAACGGTAAAACGGCGTATTTCCGGCGAAGAAATGTACCGTGTAGGTGCATATCAAGCTACGTGATACAGCCGAGGGACTTGATCAAAGGATCACCCGAGGTTTACGGAATGCGATATGACATATGACCTCATGTTTCAGGGAGGGAAATTTTCCGGATATAGTACAGGCCGGAAGTCTACATCATTTCCTGTCTGATATGCATTCGAAATATGGTGACGTCATACAGATCTGGTTTGGCGAGAAACCAGTAATCAGCACAGCATCGCCAGAAGCTTTCAAAGACCAAATGAGGTTATTTGATAAACCGGGTAACTCTTTCTGTTTATGTTGTTCTTTCGTTATCATTGATGTGTGATGACCCTGCCATTAAACTATTACATATTAGCCACGCTCTGTGAAAAGGGAGCTTAATGCATTTGCCAAAGTTATCGACACAGATCAGCCTGCGTAGTCCGCGCAGGCTGATCTGGGCTGAAAATTTTTGCTTTTGGTAAATTTTCTGCGTGTCAAAGGACCAGTGTACCTTATAATTTAATTTTTTGTTTTACAAGATGGATTTTATGGATCTATAATACTCTGTCTGATGAGTTGCTTGTTATAATGCATCACGGAGATGATTAAGCCCCCTTTTCACAGATCATGGCTCTTTTTTTTTTTTTACGCACTTAAACGCCAAGTCTCAAGATGTCTGTCGTTTTCATGGTTATCATTGGCGTGTGTTTTTGTTGTAAAAAAAAGAATGGTCGACGAAAAGTTTGACATATGAAGTGATATGTAAGTTTTCTGTAATTAAGTACAGACTTGCATAATTTAAAATTTTAACTTAACCCCGTTTAAATTTTTGGGCCAGTCATTGATCAGGACTAGTTAAAGACCTAGTAGGGACCAGAGTAAACAAGGAAGGATGGAAATTATCCGATGACAATCTATTACTGTACGGGCGGCCTAAGTGCTAGTCGCTGGCAGAAAAATGAACCAGGGTCCGTATTCACCAACCATTCTTAAGAACGTTCTTAGACTTATTCTTCAAGATTTTCCAAGTTTGAAAGTAACACAACTTCTGATTGGCTAAACCATATGGTTTAGCCAATCAGAAGGTGTGTTACTTTCAAACTTGGAAAATTTTGAAGAACAAGACCAAGAATGTTCTTAAGAATGGTTGGTGAATACGGACCCCGGGTAAAAAATAAACAAAACTGATAGAGTGACTTGGCAACTTTTCACCTAGTTTTAGAATTCATTTTTCTGCCAGCGACTAGCACTAGGACCAACCGTACAATTAAAGAATGTGAACGTCATTAAACTTTGCATACTTTAAAATGGTATGTCTTAAATTTGTGTGTATTTTATCACCCGCATTGTTTACTTTTGGACGCCACTAGGCCTTTAACATTCGGGAAATGTAAAATTGGCATTATTGTGCTTTCGTGATGATCGTCGGTAGTCATTACTTTTACTTATGATTTAAAACTAAACAGGTAAGGGTCAGTTGAACTTAGATCTGCACATCTTTCGGTTTTCTGATCAGTATGTAAATTTTGTCAGCTTGGAAAAAAAAAGAGAAGAACAACAATTTAGAAAAACATAAAATTAACGGAAATACATTTCAAGTATTACACAGAAAGTATCCTTCTGTGGAGTGATGTTTCTCACATATTTTAATATAATGCTATGGCCTCCAGCTATTTTACAGCATTCCGTCATAACCATGGCAAAATTCATATAGAGTCCACATCGATATATGAATCGTTTCTAGCGTCAATCATTTCTGAACGTCACACAAACCATCAAAATACATAGATGTATATTTGGATAAGTACGGCAAGCCGTGTTATGATACATATGAGCCATGCTCTGTGAAAAGGGGACTTAATGCATCTGAGAAAAGTATTGACCCAGGTCAGCCTGCGCAGTTCGCGCAGGCTGACCTGGGCGGAAACTTTTCGCCACTGGTCAATTCTCTGTATGTCCAAGAACCAGTCTACCCCATGATTCAGTCGGTTGTGCAAAAAAAAGTGGCTGTTAGGGATCCATAATTATGTGATGACTTGCTTTGTATCACGCAGATGCATTAAGCCCCCTTTTCACAGAGCATGGCTCATACATATCCAAGGAGAGAATTGCTACTTTTTTCCTAATGCTTTTTACTTAGAGTATTATATCTGCAACTATAGCGATAACTTTTGTCTTGGGGCATACTGTCTGACATTTTTCTTAATAAGGTTTTGGGGGATGTTTTACATTTTTTTCCCTATTTAAGCAGACCAATAGTCACCTATTGACACTGGATGCTTTTTAATGCCACTTCGGTGCTCTTTAAAGGGACATCACAAGTCCAATCACTAACGTTTTCACTCACAGTTTATCTACCTTTATTTTACGTACATTGATATCGAAGATGATGATAACTCGACCCTGTGTTTGTTGTATGCATAAGACGCTGGTTATTGATCTCTATTTTCATTTCAATTACTTATTGTAATTTACAAACATTATACTGTATACTCTATCAAAGTTTGGTATGGAAACGAGAATGCTTGTAAACTTTACTGAATCTGATTTGTTTTTCTTTCCATTTTCCTGTTTTAGAAATGGGGGACCCTCTTAGCTTCTCAAAAAGTTGTTTCGTTTTTA
This sequence comes from Tridacna gigas, assembly GCA_945859785.2. Taxonomy (NCBI): domain Eukaryota; kingdom Metazoa; phylum Mollusca; class Bivalvia; order Cardiida; family Cardiidae; genus Tridacna; species Tridacna gigas. The sequence continues at coordinate 41,263,598 of OX244035.2, read as the reverse complement.
TATATGCCGTTGAGTATGATCCATGCTCTGGCAAAAGGGGCTTAATGCATCTCCTTGATCTATGTTACCAAGCAAGCCATTACAGCTTGTTAAATTCTACTTAGCATACTTTTAAACCTATTTCTTTCCGTAACTTCTTGATATACATGTAATTTCTATGTACCACGTGGTTTTGTATATTGTATGTGCAAGTGACAATGTACTTTGTACAAGTCAAAATAAAACATGTTCTGTTCTGTTCTGTCCTGTCATGGATCCATAAAATCCATTTTGTCGAACAACCGACTAAATCATGAGGTACACTGGTTGTTTGACATACAGAAAATTTGCCCAAAGCAAAAAGTTTCGGCCCAGGTCAGCCTGCGCAGGCTGACCTGGATCGATACTTTTTGCAGATGCACTAAGCTCCCTTTTCACAGAGCATGGTTCGTATAGTTTTGGTTACTTTTTACACGATGAATGCATCAAATTGTTCGAGGCAATGATGCGACCCATATACGTGCGTTATGACTGAGCTTTAGGAATTAGATATCATCGAAAATACTTCGTTGAGATCTTATATAAAAGCCATGCTCTGTGAAGAAGGGGAATGATCAACGCTCGATGACCTGGGTCGAAACTTTTTGCTATTGTTCAATTTCTGCATGCATGTCAAATGATCAGTTTACTGCATGATTCAGTCGGTTGTTAGACAAAATGAATATCATGGATCCTTATTTATGTGATGACTTGCTTGGTATGATGCATCACGGACATGAATTAAGCACCCTTGACCCAGGGCGTGGCTCATATATATATGTTTGTTTTGATTTCTTTTATCGAAAGAAATAAATCTGTCAATAATGCTGTTGTTTTACCTGATGTTGAAGACTAGCCGCATGTTTTATGACTAAATTCGGTATACAGTTTCAATAGGAAATCATCGTGATCGTAACTAACCATTCGAAATATTGCAAACGCAAAACGATTAATTCTTTCGCTAATTACTTAATGAATTGGACTTTTTTCAAGGTTTAAAAGGATATGTCCTCAGTATTTAAGTAAGATGTGGATTTAGTTCAGCAGCAACCAGTAGGTAGCGGACGGTTTGGGTCAAGGATTAGACTACACGTTTTATGCAAACTAATCTTGATCTACGCTTTCCGAAAGAAATACATAGTTTATCATTGGGAATGGGAGTTTCAGAAGAATTCACTGGGCAACTTGAGTTAACAAACTACCTTCTTTCAAATAGTTTAGTACTGCGTGGATCGCAAAGGACACGTTCTATTTCATAGAGAAAGCGGTATCTTTAAGAAACAGTGCCAGCTCTCTTCTTCTGACTGCTATCTTTCAGTTTTAAACTGCTGGCTTCAAGGCTATTTCAGGAAAAGCTAACGTTTCACAAAAACAAAAACAAAATAAGTAGTAGAACGGCTTGCCATACATACGTGTTTCGAAAATAGATTGAGTCATAACTTTTACCTATGTCTTCAATCTTTGCCACTGTAAATTAAACACTTAAATAAACGATTCAAGACAGTAATAGATTTATGTCAATTTTTAGTTGTTGATGACGAAAAACTCTGTAGTTTAAGTCAATGAAATATTCTGATTCTGAGTAATGTTGTTAGATTGAATTGTCACTATCCAAGTGCTCCTTTATCTTTGAAGCGATGACGTTTATAGAACCAGTGTTTGGCAACAAGGGGATCCAATTTGTGAATGGAGAAGAGGCTAAAAACAGACGGCAAAATTACGATGCTTTTTTAAGCCAAGATTACGTCCTTCAATACTTTCATGTTCTTAAAGAGGTGAGTATTCAAGCTAGCACTGCTTTTCGAAAGGCTAAAATGTCTGAATAAAAACTATGTTTAATTAAATAGTTTATGTCTATCACGCTATATTATGTCTGAATGAAATTAATGCTTTCTCTATAAAAAGGGAACATCGTTGTACTTGAACACTTAAGTGTATTTTTCAGATATTATTCTGAGCTTCTGAAAGAATTTAATGTCATCTTTCCGACCAAATATCGAAAAGAGTGAGCTGAGATTATGTCTTTCGACAACGAAACAAAACTTTGATTGAAATTTATTGCTTCTAAGAAGTTTGTGGTTAACAACTATTTTATTGAAATTTTTATTTCGTACCTTTCCTTGCGAAATCTTGAGGTTCAAAACAACAATTGTGTCATGTCATTAATATCTTAAATCCAGCGTCAAAACAGCCAAAATTCATTGTTGCAGGATACAAACATGCGCAAGCAATGAAATAAGAGCTGTGGAAAAATCAGGTTTTTACCCATTGATAGTTCTAATTACCAATAGATTAGTCTATAAAAATAGTTACAAAATACAACTTTCAATTAGCAACATACAGTTAGTCTGATTTTGATGTTTTCCTAGGACAATAATTATGGTAGATTCTGTACCAGAATAACTGGAAAATTGTCTTCATTCTTAGCTTATGCCAATTTTGAAACATGCGTGTATTTTCAAACGTCGATCGGCGTCCATAGTGCAGTTTGTAGAATGTCATTGTCAGGTTGTTGACAGCTTCGTGCGAAAACTGAAACAATTTGAGGATGGCTCCATTGTCAACGTATATGACATCATGTTTCACCTGTCTTGTAAAGCCGTAGGCATTACCATGTTCGGCGATTATTTTCTAGATGACGATAATGTGGAAAAGTTCAAAGATCTTTATTCGAAGGTAAATAATTTTTGGCCATGCTCTGTGAAAAGGAGGCTTAATGCAAAAAAAAGCATCGAACCAGGTCAACCTGCGCAGTCCGCGAAACCTTTTGCTATTGGTCAATTTCCTGCATGTCAAAGGATCAGCCTAGCTCATGATTTATTTGCTTGTTAGACAAAATAAACTTTTTGAAAGCATAATTATAAGATAGATACAATGCATCACGGAGGTGCATTAAGCCACCTTTTGCCAGAGCATTGCTCATTTGTATGTGTATCTGGAAAAAAAATTATCAAATGTTCAACAGTGATAAAGAACCTTAATTCACTTCAATGTCACATCAAGATTGCAATAACTTTTATGGACAAAGGCGGTGCAAGCAAGAAATATTGTACTGCCAAAACTGTTTTGCCTTTGAAACAGAGTTTATTTAAAGATTTTTTTTTTCAAATCATCTACATAAAATGCAATTTACAATTTAAAAAAAGCTGCCCTCATCAAAATCCTTTGCAGAAAGTCTTTAGCCCTCGAAATATCACAAAAAGATACTTGTTACCAATCTGTCATTGTTTTAGGTGATATGAAATGAGTTATGGAGATATACTTGGAGATAAAGAAATATGGAAAGGTGACTCATTGCGTTACACGTTACATTTGGTGGCAGCGACGTGATAGCGACAATTGCCAGCTTGACCTCAGATTAGTTATTATATTTTTTATGACTTCTTGACTGTAAAAGTCATATGAGGACGATACGCTTGATGCGAAGTGCTTAACACCAACCTGCCTGGTGAACTAGCTACTCATTGATATAGTAACGCTGCTTTGTTTCTTACGGGAAAGTCAGCAACGTTCAATGCGTTGAGAGTTTGGCTCCGATTGCCCCCTGCAAGTTACAATAGCATTTTTTGTTAAATAAGTATTTACAAGGAATAGTATAACTTTGACTAGTATTCTAATGTTTATTCCTGGAATACTATGTTTTTGCTATGCATTCTTTTGAGTTAAAAAATAATAGTCTATTCACCAGTAACACAAAACTTGTTATTACCCACAGCGTTCAGCTCAATAGTATCGTTATCACCTGTAATGTATGTGATTATTATCGTTATAATGTGTAGTATTCAACACAATGTTATCGTTATCGCTTGCAACGAACAACAGGAAATTCTCATTTCAGTTTTGGCCAGTATTGGAGAGAAATTTTACCCAGGGTCTTCCAACAGACGGAACCGAAGAGCGACGGTATTTCGAAGAAGGTAACCTATAATGCATTCAAACAGCAACATGTATTTACGTATACATTTTTTGCTCGGTATACAGACTGCTGTATTTAGCCATTCGAGCATTTCATCATAGAAACGACAAAGTTTAAAGGTTTCGTTCTGCTTATACAATGTAAGCGTTTGTATTCTGCTCATCTTCCTGTTCAATGTTTATCGTGTAAAATGACTAGATTTTATCTAGTGTCAGGCGTTCAGATACAAAATAATTTCTTTGTGATCCATTGTTGCTTGACATACATGGGTAATTGCACCGCATTTCAGCTATCGCTCTCTTTTTTTTTTTTTTTTTTATTATAATGAGACCCTTACGGTTGAAGTAAAGTCACGCACAACCTTTGTGGCACATACACATGCAGTTACATTTACTTAAGGTAAGACCTGTGTAATGGAAAACAGCTATTTCCACTAAAATATCATCCTGCAAAATTAGCTATAATTAAAAATGAGTATTATTGAACTACTTTCACCTTTTCATTTTTTCCATTTTTTCCTTTTTTGAATTATCATTTATAAATTTAAAACCGCTATATTCTCAATTGAAAAAGAGATAATAATTACCTCCCTTTTTAGAAAACAAACAAAAGTATCAAAAAAAAGTTTCAAGATAAACATAAACAGAATTTCTGATCCATTAGAAATGTGCAAAAATATTATTTCGGCATAAATCCTTATTTATCCTTATTTAACTACCAATTAGAATTTTTGCCCAATGTTCACCGGAAGTGCATTACACAGGTCTTACCTTAATGCTTAATTTCAGTCGTTGGCAAGGTCCATAATGTAGCACGTGACCTCGTTGAGTCTAGAAAGGCTTCAACAGATAGGAAATTTATCGACGTTGTCATGGAAAATGGGCATGACGAAACTACGATCCTCGGGGACATACTTGTATATCTAGTAGGAGGATTTCATAGCACCAGTATCAGTAAGTATACAGTGTAAGTCTGCAGTGTCGTCTAATTGCTTGTAGAATGCGATTATGCAGTGTCATCTAATGGCTTGTATTAATGTGATTATGCAGTGTCATCTAATGGCCTATAGTAATGTGATTCTGAATTAGAACTGAATTTAAAAGCAGCAACATTTCATGGGCACCAGATGTGACGGGAATTCTTTTTTTCATGTAATTATTTGATCTACATGTAGTATCTTTATATACCTAAACTGTACACAAATTACTATTTAGCGAAATATTGGTATACATTTGGCATTTGATTACTTTTGCACTGAGGGTAACATTGTACCTGACAAATGTTTTCCCACAACAAGTTGCATTTAAGGTACAGAGAGCTGTTGCGAAAATAATAGCTTGCTTTTATGTCTCTTCGAGTTGTCTGCGTATCTTTTGTTTATGGAAATGTTCAGGTTTCATATTTCAAATAGAGCTTTATACTAAGGGCACTATCCAAGAATCTTCTCCTCTGAAATCAGAGAACTGTGATACATTTATTTTGATTGTAGCATTATCTGGTTATTCTCAATCTATTCAAATCATATACCCCTCCCAGTGTCAATGATTGTCTTGCTTAGGCGCCCACATATTTTAAATACGTCTTTGAATGTTTAAAAAATGTGTCTGAACCCGCACTGCCTAGAGCGTCAACATATTCTAATACTCAAGATAAAAGGTTGTCCTCGCGGAGTTCACAGTTTACATGGATTTTATAAAAGTATACACAAGCCTGTTTAAGGAACAACAAGACCGTGTTGTTTTGTACATGTATGTGGCAGCATCAATAGAAACTTAGCAAACCTGTTAAAAGCAATACTATGTACCCCAGATCAACAATTGATGTATATCTAATATTATCTGTAGGCTCTGCAGCAAGGTTTTTACCGACAAACTATTCAGTTGATTAAAAGGACTTCTTCAGTTAGCAATAGAGAACCAAACATTGGAATTTCAAAGTGCTTTTTTATTCTCGAGATTATTTCACCAAATAGCTGATAATGTAGATCAGACTGAACTTTCTGCACGTTCTTTTGACCGAAAAAAATCTGCACGCCTATTTTGTTTCAGCTTTGACCTGGTGTATTTACCAGGCATCCAAATACCCAGATACAAAGAAAAAACTCCAAGAAGAATTGTCGCGTATTTTAGAACATTCTGACGTCACACCAGCAGCCTTAAAAGAGATGAGGTAATAACTTCTTGTTTTGTTATAATTTCCTTCAATGTCGATACTTTAAGATATTGCAGGCAAAGGTAAGTCGCAATTTATTTAACCCTTTACCACACAATCCCCAGTTTTAACGACCCTGACAAGGAAGCCTTTTGAAAAATATTATGGGAAAAGGAGAAAATGCTGGTAACCAGCATTTTCCTCATTTTCCCACAATGTTTTCTACCCATCCCAAAATAAATTTTAATTTTTCAGTCACATCTATTTTCTCGGCTGCTAATGTTTTCAATTTGGACAGGTCTAAAATTTTGTTGTTTGGTACAGAGATAACCCCCCTACTTCCACCCCTCTACCGACATCCCAAGCCATACGACCTCACCATACAAACGACCATACGGTGCTAATGAACAAGAAATGTATTGTCTTTAATATCTAGAATCAGCTAGAATCTTTTATGTTTCAGGTATCTACGCGCTTTTATCAACGAAACATTGAGATTAAGATTCGTTGCGCCAATAGCAACAAGGAAAGCTGGGCAGGAAACTGTTATTGGGGGATATCAGATACCAAACAATGTGAGTAAATCTTGTTTGTTTAAATCTTTCGCTGCCATCTGAAACATCTGGACCATGCTCTGTGAAAAGGGTGCATCTGCAAAAAGTATAGACCTAGGTCAGCCTGTGCAGTCAGTGCAGGCTTACCTTGGTACCTTTTGTAGTTGCTCAATTTTCTGCTTGTCAAAGGACCAGTTAACCTCGTGATTCAGTCGGGTTGTTCGACAAATGGATGTTATGAATTAATAATTATGTGATGTCTTGCTTGGTATAATGTATCACGGAGATGCATCCTTGTGTGATAACTTGCTTTGTATCAAGCACTACGGAGATGCATTAAACCCCCTTTTGCCAGAGCATGACTCATAGTACATAGGCCATGCTCAGTGAAAAGGGGGGCTTGATGCATTTGCGAAAAGTATCGACCCATGTCAGCCTGCGCAGTCCGCGCAGGCTGACATGGGCCGAAACTTTTCGCTATCTTTGAATTTTTTGCATCACAAGGGATAATTCTACCTTATGATTCATTCGGTTGTTCGACAGATGGATGTTATGAATTTATAATTATACGATCACTTGGCTCTGTGCATTACGGAGATGTATTAAACCCCCTTTTGCCAGAGTGTCGCTTTTATTATTTATCATTTGTTAAAGCAGATTTCCATTGCACTTCAGTATGTTTTCTTCATAGTCCAGCAGCATCAGGTAGCGGGCGGCTTAGATCCAAAATTAGACTGCAAGTTCAATCTGTATTGCGCAGGCGTCTCTCAGAGAACCTTGAACATTTTTTTTTTCTAAATTAGTGGCTGCCTAGGAGTCTGATATAGACCTCTTTCAAGATGGCACAACCTTATCATTAACATGCTCTTAATTGAAAACTTTCTCTGTTGATGGATTCAATTTGCATTTGGACATAAATTAAGTCAAAGACTGGGCACACAAATGGCTTGTAAAAGTCCCTGCCTGAATATAGATTTTCCAGAGAGACCCAACTAGGGTTAACACTGGGCTTGTACCGGTCTTTTACGATGGGCACGCAAAAGGGCTAAGAAGTCTACTGGACGAAGAGCTATCGGCTTGTACCAGGATTTCCTTATTTGTTTTCGCTCCGTTACAGTCCGTTATAAATATGCATAGCTCACTCAGGGACCTCAATCTAAATCTGCTAATCACACCAAGTCGCATAGTGTTGTAACTCTGTAACAGATCGTGTCTACCCCCCCCCCCCCTCCCCCCCACACACACACACAAAAATCGAAATATCTAAATTCAGTCCATAATTAGGGTATCCTCAAATCTCCAATCAAAGGATGGGTTTTACACTTGATTCAAATAATTTAAACTTGCTACCTATTTTTTCTTTTTTAAGCACCTGTTCATTTACTTAGTAATAACATATCGTTAAAATCATTCTGTGAAATAGTTAATAGGCGGGTAACTTTAACAAATCCGTATATGTACAATGGTTAGGATGAAGGCTTTTGAGGGCATTGAGGAAAAAGCAAAACTCTTTCAAAAATAGTTCTACAGTTTCAGAAGCAAATCCCATCAGTTAAGCTACATTTAATCTGTCGCTCACAACTGATTTAAAATTTGACAAATCTAAAGTACCGTCTTCTTATGAAAAAAATTTACTATATTTATTACAAGGTTGACATTATTCAAGCCCTGAGTGTCGTTCTTACTTCTAAAGACCTGTGGAACGATCCACATAGGTAAAACCGCTTCCATTTAACCCTTAGGCTGCTAATCGCGACCCACTGACCTTTTGCGGACAGTGTAGATCAAAATCAGATTGCACAGAACGTGCAGTCTGATACTGGATCTACAATGTCCGATAAGGAGATATTTCCACAACCTCCATAACTTTGAAATACCAACATATTTTGGTTTTTTCCATCAGCTTGAAAGTTTCATCTAAGTTATGTAGTAGGATAAGGGTTAAAGTCTTTACCAGCCAATAACCCTTTACCACACAATCCGGACTTTTAACGACCCTGAGAGAGAAAGCTTTCGAAAACATTGTGGGAAAAGGAGAAAATGCTGGTAACCAGCATTTCCTCCTTTTTCCACAATGTTTTCTACCCTTCTCAAAACAAATTTCAACTTTTGAGTCACATCCAATTTGTCGTCTGCAAATGCTTTCAATTTGAACCAGCCGAAAATTTTGTCGGTAGGTAAAGAGATAAAATGCTAGACTCACCCATTTTTACAAGCACGTCAGTTACCAATTTTCCGTCAATTAAACAGTCAAAATCAGTGAATGTGGCAAAACTAAGGCTTCTTTTATTTTTAGATCTGGACAAAGTAGATACACTATAAGTTTCATTGGAACTATTTTTCATTTCGGATGTACACCCTTGTCAAAGCTATGCTCAAGACGTTGTCATACTCGTAAAATATTACAGATGTAAATGTCGGTTTTTGCATAATGATTGGCAAAAACCTATCATGAGATATAGTTAGAAGATGAAGAAAATATGCATTTACGTTTGAGATGGGCTTCCATCAAATGCACCTCGAAAAAAGGTTATAAAGCTCGCCGCAGACTCGCTTGATAACAATTTTGGATAACAATTTTCGAAACTTGTTTAATAGTGTTTAGAAAAAAAGATACAATTTTAGGAAGATTATGTTTGTCTTTCGCAGGTTTAATCCAGAACGTTTCATTGTATCAAGGAATACAAACACACGGACAGAGTCCAGGGAAAAAAGATCGCCTCTTGCCTTCTGTCCGTTTGGTTTTGCTGGTCGACGCAAATGTCCAGGTCAAAAATTCTTTTTCGAGGAAGCAATGGTATTCCTGAGTGTACTTTTTAACAATTTCGAGTTCACCCTTTTAGACGATCGAGACGTCACAATTACGTATGGCTTGCTAACTAGACCGGAAGAGGATATTTTTGCGACATTGACACTTAGACAGGACAAGTGAACGACGAGAAAAAAGAGTAACACTTTATTAAGTATAAACTAACGAATGTCAACATTTTATACATTCTGGAGTAATTTCTGTTCTGTTTACCCTTTTAAAAGCTAGGTCAGGGCTTTTATCCACCGGCCAGTCTTAGGATCTTTTTAGTCGAAGCTCAAAACTAGATTAAAAGAGTAATCCAGTTTCTGATTGCCTGAACCAAAGGGGTTTAGCCAATCAGAAATTGCGTTACTTTATCAATCTAGATAAGCCTAAGAATGCAATAAAGAATGGTTGGTAAATACGAGCCCTGGGTCTCTCAATCTAGATTTCTATACAATTTCAAGACTCTGGAACTTATCTTAATAGAATAATTTGGATGTTAATACAACAGTTAAGAAGTAAAATGTCTGGTGGATACAAGAAATTTCTACATAATTCTTTTGAATTCTATTGGATAGAATATTCTTGTATTCGTAAAATGGTACGTCTGTTTGAGGGTATATTTTGGTCAGGAAGTCTTTCAGCTCTCACCTCCCCATTTGACTTTAGACCAATAGTCCCGTGATGCCTCGATCTTTGTACACAAGTATTGCAAAGATTATCAACACAATCTGAAATGATCATGACAATAGAAATAAGACTATCGAGAAGAAGCAAGAGAAGAAGAAAATGAAGAAGAAGAAGAGGAAGATGATGAAGAGGAAGATGGAGAAGAAGAAGAAGAGTGTCGTGGGGGATCAAGGTATAGAAGCATAGAAAATACTATAGAACCCTATTTTAAAGGTTCTAAGTTCGAATCCAACGACAAGCGGATTCAAGTTTTGGAAACACCCACACCTTAGCCCGCATAATTGTTGAGCTTTCCAGTTAGCGTATACTAAAAGGAAAAATCGTGAGTTGTAGGGAAAAAATTATGAGACATGCTGTGGAAAAAGGGGGCTTAATGTATCTCCGTGATGCATTGTACCTGTCCAGCTATCACATAATTATGGATCCAAAATAGCCACTTTTTTTCACAGCCGACTTTATCATGAGATAGAATGCTCCTTGCATATGCAGAAAATTGACGAATTGCGAAAAGTTTCGGCCCAAGTCATCCTGCGCAGACTGCGCAGGCTGACCTGGGTCGATCCTTTTCGCAGATGCGTCAAGCCCCCTTTGCAAAGAGCATGGCTCATGTTAAAGCAGCCTATAGACAATCTTATAACAAAAATTAGGATAGTCCCGGTGATGAATAGCACCCCTGTATTGGTGAAGGAAAAAAAAGGGGTAACAAAATCGACCGTTAAAATCCCAGTGGCGGCCAAAGCAAGCAGTACTGGTTTTGAAATGCATTTAAATTTAAATCATACCATTTCAAAGTATGGAAATTTCAGTGAAGATAAAAAATACTGTTATTGTACAGTCGGTCCAAGTGTTAATAGCTGGCAGAAAAAAGTATTTTGGAAACCATGTATTGTAGAAAACAAAAGATAGAGGGACTTGGCAACTTTTGATCCTGTTTTGAGATTCATTTTTCCTGCCAGCGACTAACACTTGGACCGGCCATACAATAACAGATTTTCATCTCCTCAGTATTAAACCATAGGCTGCTAGCCGCTCTAGGACCTTTTGCGGACATTGTAGATCAAGATCAGACTGCACAGAACGTACAGTCTGATCTCGGATCTGCACTTTCTGATAAGGAGATATTTGTCCCCCAAAATACTTTTGAAATAAAAAAAAATCCTTGTTTTCACTATCAGTTTCATTTCATTTCACTTATTTAGCAAGATAAGAGTTAAAATCTAAATGCATTTTTAACAGCAACGTAGTTTACTTTTGGTCGCTAATGGGCCCTTGAAATGGTACATGAATTAAATAGAAATTCAAATCTAGTATCAAACATCCAAAGGTAAGAGTCCTTTCCATTCACTCCCACTGCATCGGACAGTGAGTGTGGATCCAAGTTATGTGCGGTTGAGCGGCGCGTAGCATCGAAATTGTTTAAATAATTATGAACTAGACAGAATTGATTATAAAAGGAAAGAGAAAAAAAAGATAAATGAGTCATGCTTTCTTAAAAGGGGGTTTAATGCATCTGCCAAAAATTATCGGACTGGGCTAGCCTGCGCAGTGCTACTAGTCAATTTTCTACATGTCACAGGACTAGTCTAACTCATGACTCGATCCGTTGTTTGACAAAATGGATTTTATGGATATATAATAATACGATGACAAGCTTGGTATATGCAGCATGGAGATGCGTTAAAGCCCCTTTTGCCAGAGCGCAACTCGAATAGTTAACCCTTTACCACACAATCCTGAGTTTTAACGACCCTTTTGAAAACAATGTGGGAAAAGGAGAAAATGCTGGTAACCAGCATTTTCTCCTTTTCCCGCAATGTTTTCTACCCTACCAAAGACAGAATTCTTCATTCGATTTACATTTCTTTTGTCGTCTGCACATGCTTTCATTTTGGTTAAGTCCAAAATTTTATAGTGTGGTAAAGAGTTAAGGGACATACCTGCCCGGCCATACAAAAAGCAAACACTGTTAAGAACGGCACTCTCTTGTCTATGAAGATATGTTCCCAAAAGGCATCTACGCAGCTCTGCAATAGAGTTTTTCAAATAAAATAGTTTAGCCATGCTCTGACAAAAGGGGGATTCAATGCATCTACTTGATGCATTATACTAAGCAAGTCGTCACACAATTATGGATCCATGAAATCCACTTTGTCTAACAACAAGGTGGATCACGTAGTAGTATGGTCCTTGGACATGCAGAAAATGTACAAGTAGCAAAGAGTTTCAACCCATGTCAGCATGCGCGGACTGCGCAGGCTGACTTTGGTTGATACTTTTTGTAAGTGCATTAAACCCCTGGTTCAGTTAAAGCTGTAAATGCAAACCGCTCTCAAACTTCAAGATACATCTGTCCCCGTTTTCAGCCAGTTTTTAACCAATAATCATCTTTGTTTTATGAAACTGTAATCATTCTTGTATCTTCATGCCAAATGTTGCCCCTGATGGCAGCAAGGTTGCACAGATTACGACGGACAGAAAATGCATTTCATTTTCTGGAGGCCTTTAAAGGAAATAACTGTTGTAGTTTCCGGTTGTGAATAAGTACAAGCCTTAAGTTTACCTATCCCTTACACCATATGTATTGGTAATTTATGTATGTTTACACAGCTGACTAAATTCTGAGCCATTCTACACACTGTCAAGTTTTAACAGTGTTTTTTTCCGCACTGGCTGTAAAGGAGTATCTTTAAATATGAACTGGAGAACAGTAATTATTAAATTGCATTACTTGACTTTTTATTATCAGCTTAAAAACTCCATTCAATCTTTTACCACACTATTCAGAGTTTTGGTGAGAACGCTTTTAAAAACATTGTGGGGAAAAGGAGAAAATGCTGGTTACTAGCATTTTCTCATTTGTCTTTTTCCCACAATGTTTTCTGACTTCTCAGACAAATTTAATGATTTGAACCTCATTTATTTTGTCCTCTGCAAATGCTTCCGATTCGGGCAATTGTACAATTTTGCCGTCTTGTAAAGAATTAAGCCTATTAGCTGTTCGAAAGTTAAATAATAAAATGTCAGATATTGCCGCTTCAACTATTCTTAATAATTCTTCGAGTGCTCCATTTCTATCTACTATCAATACTTTGATTTCCTTATGATGACATAGCATCACAAATATTACCTTATCATAATTACTGTTTGCTGCTATCTCGGAAATCGTCTTTCGTGTCCCAGATGTTGTTCCGGCGCAGGCCTCTCGTTCTGCATCATTGTCTGGCAATTTTTTACAACATGCTGAAGGGGTTGTCAGTTGACCCCGGCCCCACCACATTGTGGCGTACTTGTCGAAATCTTTGTAATCGTTTGCACCACAACAGTCAAACTAACAATCAAGAAAAGTTCTTGCACGTTTCAAAATAGATGCACATATGCATACATGTATCCAACAGGTAAACTCTTTCCTTTGCTGCCAACTGCTTGAATTTGACTTTTTTTTTCAAGGACTAAAACTGTATTTCTAATGTAATTGAAGATGATCAGCGACAATTTGGTAGGTTAAGCAATAAAAGCAAACAGTGTAGATCATATATCAGATTGAAAGGTCTGCGCTGTCTGATCTTAATCTATATCATCATCAAAAGTTATGGGCAGTGCGCGGTGAAAAAGGGACAGCCCATCTGTTAAAGGTATCGACCCAGGTCACTCTGTGTAGTCCGCGCATGCTGACCTGGGTCGAAACTTTTTGCTTTTGGTCAATTTTCTGCCAAAGGACGTGTCTGCTTCATGATTCAGTTGTTTGTTAGACAAAATGGATTTTAAGGATTAATAATTATGTGATGACTTGCTTGGTATCATGTATCTGGGAGATGCACTGAACGCCCCTCCTTTCTCAGAGCATGGCCAATCAAATATACTGTATACAGTAACGTTACGTACAATTATCCTGGCCTAAAATGATGAATTGGATTTGAATGCCAAATGACTAAAACAAACTTAAAACTGAAAAATGAGACTATAAATTCCTCGGGGGATGAATAAAGCACTATGAAAAACAACACTATGTCGTTCGATATTTCGGCTATTGCCTTTTTCAAGAGTTCGAAAAATTTTCGAACTCTTGAAAAAGGCAGTAGACGAAATATCGAAAGACAGAGTGTTGTTTTTCATAGTGTTAAATCGAATAAACTGTTCAATTTGAACATGGTAAATATCTGAAGAAATTTGCCTTCACGATAGTTCGTGTTTCAAACAACGCGTAAGGCAAAAACGGGGAGAGAAGAGGAAACAAGAAGAACAAACCCTACAACAATAAGGAGAGCAAGAGCATGAAAAAGATGAAAAGAGCAGTAATAAAAAGAAGATTGATTGATTGATTGATTGATTGTATGGTGTTTAACGCCGTTTTCAACATTATTTCAGTTATATCGCGGCGGCCAGTGCACCTATCCATGCTTTCATGGAGTTTCTTTTACCAGTACTACGCACAATATTCTTTCCAAGCCACTGGCTGCTTTCCCACATAACCATCGTCTAAACAATGATCAGCGGTGAGAGAGGAATGAATCCTGTCGCAATGACTATCATCAATCCTCGGAAAGAAATTGGCCGAGCCGGGGATCGAACCAGGAACCTCATGTTCTCAAGTCCTGTATGCTACCGACTGAGCTACGGGGGCTCGGCAATAAAAAGAACAATGAGCAGAATGAGAGGATTATGAACAAACGCAATGATAAGAAAAAGAAGTACAAAAACAAGAACATGACAAGTACAGAAAATAGAAGAAAAAAGCACGAGAGAAGAAGGATAAAAGCGAAAAAGATTAAAAAAAAAACGGGAAAAAAGAATTCGTTGGATGGAAACAAACAAGGTTCGGCGGGAAAGAAGTTTGATTAAATCTATATTAAGTACCTCTACCATGAGCCAGTTCCAGGTCAAGGACGCAGCCGTTGTTCCATTTAATCCTTGATATTCTTCTAGTGTTTCTACCAAACCGTCTTTTGCTGGATCCTTTAGCTTTTACAAACATTTTAAATTTATTACTTGATTCATTTGGAAATATAAAAGAAAATAAAAATGACAACAAAATATACATGAGCCATGCTTAGTGAAAAGGGGGATTAATGCATCTGCAAAAGGTATCGAACCATGTCAGCCTGCACTGTCCGCACAAGCTGACCTGTGTCGAAACTTATTTTCTTTTTGGCAAAACTTCTGCCACAAATTAAGTTTCAGGAAGGGTTTGATGCAGGACGAAATTAAAGCATCTAAGTGCTTGGAAGCTACTGTTATGTGACATGAAAATTCTTATAGTCGGTTGCCAGATGCTAGAGATGCGACAAAGAGTGAGAGGCAAAAAAATGAATCTGATCTCCTTAAGTTACAGTTGACATGGCGTTTACATCCCTTTAGCAACGTACAATTTATGTCTTCGTTACCATCTCTGTTTCGGTCGCTCTGAGAACTTTCCTCCCTGCTAAAGCATTTTCATCTACCTTTTCTTGTAAAAAAAAGACAAATCTAAGACAGACAGACGGACGGACGGACAGACAGACAGACAGACAGACAGACTCTTACAACATTCGGCACTCCGAACGCCAGCACCACAGCTACTAGTTGGGCCACAGCGATCACAGTAAGTACAACAGCATACTGAAACAGGCAAAAGATAAGAGCCTTACTCTGGCAAAAGGGGGTTTAACGCATCTCCGTGATTCATTATACCAGGCAAGTCATCACATAATTATGGATCCATAAAATCCCTTTCGTAAAACAACCAACTGAATCGTAAGGTGGGTCCATGTACATGCAGAAAATTTACAAAAACAAAACGTTTCGATCCTTTTAACAGATGTGTCAAACCACCTTTTCACAGAGCAGGATCCACAAATATTTGTGGTCAATTATTTGGTCCTTTAGCAAACAAACCCGTCTTCTAACGACTCTTGAGGAGACGGCTTTTGACCAGCATTATCTCAGTCCTCTTCCTACAATGTTTTCTATCGTATCGGAGCCACATCTTGTTATTTGAGCCAGGTTGCATTTGTCGTCTTCAGTATCGACAAGTCTACATCTTTAACGTCTTGTAAGGAGTTAAAACTTGTATCAACTGAAGACCAGGGTCCGTATTCACCAACCATTCTTAAGAACAATCTTAGTCACATTCTTCAAGATTTTCTAAATTTGAAAGTAACACAACTTCTGATTGGCTAAACCGAATGGTTTAGCCAATCAGAACTTGTGTTACTTACAAATTTAGAAAATTCTGGAGAATAAGACTGAGAATGTTCTTAAGAATGGTTGGTGAATACGGACCCAGTCTTTTGGTCTTGTAGCGGATCGCTTCATAGAACCTTTTGACAAATTTAAAAAAAAAAGCTCCTACATGCACTTAAAAATGAGCCATCCTCTGGCAACACCTGGTTTAATGCATCCCCGTGATGCAGGAGGGTCTGTAGGGCTTCCCTTAAGAATTTTTTTGAAATGTAGAAGCTATTTTTGGTGGCCTCTGGTAACGTTTTTAGACAAAATTGTCTTTCTTTAATTTTCAAGCAAAGTGTACTCAACTGCATTTTTGCGTACAGGCTGCTACGCCCGTGCTAAATAAGGGTCCATAAAATCCATTTTGTCTAACAACCAACTGAATCCTGAGAAAGAATGATAATTGGACAGGTAGAAAGATGACCAATAGCAAAAGGTAGCCAGGTAGCCAGGGAAGTCTGCGCAGGCTGACTTTGGTCGATACCTTTTACAGATGCATTAAACATTTTCACATAGCATGGCCTTAATCTATGTAACCTCATTAATCGATGTTTTCTCTCATAATCATAATTATACATGTATTAACACCATACGTAACGCTTATTATAGGTGTTTTACAAAGCCCTTTGAGAACGTCATTCAGCTGCAAATTTAATTTTCTTTCTGCTGGTTATAAGTTCAATCCTATGTTTGGCGCATATTCAATTGTATACCGAACGTTTTCCTGTTCTGACGACCTCAAGAAAGACGGCTTTACAAAAAAAAAAAAAAAAAAAACGAAACATAGTGGAAAAATGAGAAACAATTGAAAGCTAACATTTTCACTTTTTTTCAGTATTGATTTATACCAATTTTGCTGTCAGGTCGTTTACTTTGACTGTGTTTAACACATTTTTTAATAAATGAGCCAAGCTCTTACAAAATGGGGTTTAATGCATCTCCGTGATGTAGTTTACCAAGCAAGTCATCACAAAATTATTGAGCCATGAATTTTTTTTTTTTTTTTTTGTCTAACGAATCCTAAGGTAAAATGGTCCTTGGACATGTAGAAAATTTACCAAAAGCAAAAGGTATGCACCCAGGTAAGCCTGCACGGACTGCAGAGTGTGACCTGGGTCGATAGTTTTTGGAGCTGCCTTGTATCCACCTTTCACAGAGCAAGCTCTGACTCAAATACTTTTTAAGTCAATGCAATAGACAGCTATTTAACTGCAATCGCTCCTTTTTTCAATAACATTTAGTTCATTTTTCAAACAGAGGTAGAAAGACAGTTTCCTGGCCCTAGAATATTCCTCCTTACCATTATTTAACTTTTCACCAGACGACAAAAATTTAGACCTGTCTATATTGAGAGCATCTGCAGACGACAAATCAAGTGTTGCTCAAACAACAGAACTTTGGCCTTGAATAAGTACCGGCATTGTGGGAGAAAATGAGTAAATGCTGGACACCAGGATTTTCTCCTTTTACCTCAATGCTTTCCAAAGCCTTCTACCCCAATATCGGTTACAAATGTGATCGTATAGTAGCTGCCACGAGCCTGAAATCAACGTGTGCAGTTATGGGTCAAAATTTAACTATTTACCAAACGACAAAATCTTAGACTGATTCAAAGTCAAAGCATTTAAATTTAAAAAAAAAATGGTACAAAATGATGGAATTTATACCACAAAGGGTAGAAAATCTTATGGGAAAAGGAGAAAATGCTGGTTACCAGCATTTTCTCCTTTTCCCACAATGTTTTTAAACGCTCTATACCTCAGGGTCGCTAAAACTCGGATTGTGTGTTAAGGGGTTAAGGCACATATGTAGTTAATTACATATTGATAGTAAATTATTATTAAGTTGAAGCAAATTTTAACTAAACAGAAACTCCATCGAAATATATGTCTAGTCACCTTTCTCTCTCTCTCTCTCTCTCTCTCTCTCTCTCTCAGACATAGATATATAAATCTGACTGACCACCAGCATTAGTGTTGTAAAGTTACAGCAGGATCCACAACAGCCTAGAAAGGACAAGGCTAAAAACACCACACCCAGTAGTATAAACGCCAGAGCTATATCATTCACCATCTTTCCCAGTTCAAAATTTTCTGTGTTGAAGTCTGCGTCATCTGACAAGTAGAAACATAGTTCACCAATTACCACACAATCCCGAGTTTTAGCGACCCTGTAAGAGAAGGCTTTTGAAAACACTGTGGGGACAAGGAGAAAATGCTGGAAACCAGCATTTTCTCATTTTCCCACAATGCTTTCTACCCTGTCTAAAACAGAAATGATCATTTGAGCTACACTTAATTTGTCGTCTGCAAATTTCTTTCAATTTGGACCAGTCAAAAATTTTGTCGTTTGGTAAAGAATTAAACCCGTTTTCGAAGAAAGCATCAGCACTGATTAACCCTTAACCTGTTAAATAAGTCAAATGAAACTCTCGAGCCGATAATAAAGACCTGAATGTTGCCAATTTAAAGTTATTTTTCGGAGAAAAATATCCCTTTATGGACAATGTAGATCCAAGATCAGACTGCACGTGCACTGTGCAGTCTGATCTTGATCTACACTGTCCGCAAAAGGTCAGTGAGCTGCGTTTAAAAGCTGAAGGGTTAAGCATATATTTAACACCCAGGGAGGGCAAGTTTTCTAGGATGCATATGTACTGAACATGCACCTACCTTAAGCGAGCACAATTTTAGGATTTCCTAGGTGCTTAACACAGGTTGGAGACTTTGTAAACGTTTGTATTGAATAGGTAGGTAGATGCTGTCATTTTGAATCCCAACTCGGTCAAATATCTTCCGAAGGATTGAGTAAAGTCATGCCGATAGGATTCCGACTTTTTTCAGTACCTTACATTGCTTTTGTTCTGTTTATATTGAAAAGCAGACAGTGGCCCCAAGAAGGTTTGTCGTACTGGTTGAAGAAACATAAGTGATTTAAATTGTGCACTTGCTACCGTAATGAAACTGGAATACTGATGAAAAAAAGCTTAAAACACTTACTCTAACATGACACTTGAATTCGGCACTATAACCACAGTGCAATGAAACAGTGGTAAAATCGACGTCATTATGTAAAGTAAGAATTAATCCGCATTCGCTTTTGTATACTAAGTATGAACTTATTTTCCTTTTATCAAGAGTTGGTCATGTTGGAATCGAATAATCTTTTTTCTATCGTGGTTTATCGTTCAGTAAACCACGGGTGTGAGTTATGAGGCGAAATGAACCACTGGGGCTATCGTCCTCGTGGATTATTTATTGTGCCTCATAACTCACAGCTGTGGTTTATTGAATGATAAACCATGATAGAAAGCAGATCGCGAGTATTTCTTCAATAACCCGACATAGCCTCGTGGCCAAATATTGGTTATGATCTGCTTCGTATGTTGGTAAAATCTGCGGCATTATCGACTGTATTATTTAATTAGCCCTGAATTAAACAATCCTATGTTTTACTCCCCTTTAAGCAAAATTCGTAGATTGTTCTTTGCTTCAACCAACCAGAACTTATGTTCCTTTCTAAATTTAGAATAAGACTACGAAAACTAATTCTAGAATACTGAGCTCATATTCACCAATCATTTTAAACCTCATTAGTTATCGAGATCTAAAATTAGAAAAAAAAAAACACAATTTCTGATTGGCTAAACCGTTGGGTTTAGCCAATCAGAAATTGTGTTACTTTGAGAATTTTGGAGAAATTCTTTAGAATAGGAAATCCAAATGCGATTTGGAATGGCTGTTGAATACGACCCCGGTACAAGTTGTCACAAGACTCACTGTAGACTTTTCGCACGTTCTCCTCGACTGTGTCCAGTGTGCCCTTGAGGTGTCTTCGAAACATATCATGGGCGAATCGTAACAACAACCCAAACAGAATCATCAACAACGAAACAATCTGTGAATAATAATGACAAGAACATGTTGCTATTGTTTTTTTATACATATGAAAACAATGAAGGAGAAGGAGAAACTGCTAGCAAAAGTAAGGTTCCACAGCATTAAGTTTTTGAGGATATTTTCTGTTATACTCAATTCAATTTCAACTTGAAATACTTTATTAAGCTAAAATCCTTTAAACAACAGATATTATCAGCATTACCAACATAATACATCAATCAGGTCAGCATTATGGTAGCGAACGACGTATAGTAAGGATCAGACAGCGCGTTCTGTGCACTCGGATCTTGACCTACAGTTTCCGCAAAAGGTGTTCATGTAATCGTAGACAGTCAAAGACTTAATTTTACTAAATGAAATACAGTTCCGTAACAAAGAAATGAGCCTTCATCTGTAGAAAGGGGGTTTAATTCATCTACAAAAAGTTTCGACCTAGGTCAGCCTATGCAGTCCGCGCAGGCTGGCCTGGTTCGACACTTTTTCTATTAGTCAATTCTCTGATTGTAAAAAAAGAGCCATTGTACCTCATGATTCAGTCAATTGTTAGACAGAATGTATTTCATGGATCCATAAGTATGTGACGACTTGCTTGGTATCATACATCACGGAGATGCATTAAGCCTCCTTGTGCCAGAGCGCCGCTCAAATAAAAGTGACTTACGATGAAAATGATATTCACCACAACCAGAACAATCCGTCCAGCGAAGGTCAACAGTCCCATGGTTTGTTTGCCGGCAATATTCAACTCACCTACAATGTATGTATCATCGTGAAATAAATATGAGCCATGCTCCGTGAAAAAGGGGCTTAATACATATGGGAAAAATTATCGACTCAGGTCAGCCTGCGCAGTCCGCGCAGGCTGACCTGGGCCGAAACTTTTCGCTATTGGTCAATTTTCTGTATGTCAAAGGACTAATCAAACTTATGATTCAGTCAGTTGTTAGACAAAATGGGTTTTATGGATCCCTGATCATGTGACGACTTGCTTGGTATCATGGATCACGATGATGCATTAAGCCCCCTTTTGCCAGAGCACGTGTTTTATATATATATATATATATATATATATATATATATATATATATATATATATATATATATATATATCAACTCTTTACCAAACAAAAAAAGGATAAAAGTGTCTAAATTGAAAGCATTTGCAGCCTACAAAATAAGTGTGGCTTAAATGATGAGATTTGTCTTTGAAAGGGTAGAAAACGTGAAAAAAGGAGAAAATGCTGCTTACCAGGATTTTCTCCTTTTACCACAATGTTTTCAAAGGTTTTCCTCCGTAGGATGACTTTTATTTAACACTACTACTCTTCATACTTTGATTTCATCGTTTGTTTCGAGTCGAGTATCTCAGTAGGTAACGCACAGGTTTAAAATGTCAGGGGGTCGCTGGTTTGATACCCCTGCACGGCCAAATTCTCTCCGAAGATTGATGACAGTAATTGCGACAGGGTTCATTCCTCCCTAAACACATTCAACAATGTTTTGAAAATGTTTATGTGAGAAAGCAATCAGCGGCTTAATAAGACTGTTGTATGAGTTACTGGTTTAAAAAAGACCCTAAAAAATAGTAGATAGATGCACTGGCCAATGCGATATAATTGAAATAATGGAGGCCAACAGCGTTAAACACACACAAAATAAACCTTACAAACTGATCATCTGTAAACATTTCTATTGCCATGTCCTAATGATTTTTAGGATTCCGTTTTGATTAACATCAAGTTCAAAGTAAGAAAAAAAAAAACTTATTCACGACGCAAATACAATGTAAATTTATATATACGTCTAAAAAGGCATACACACAACCTTCAAATAATGATTTAGGTATCCAAGCGCACACTCCACAATAATAATATCACGCATGCTTCAATTTAAATAGAGTCTTTTGAAAAGAACAGGGAAGGTCTAGATCCGAGCCAAAAGCGTCCGTCCAAATATCAACCAATAAACTATAACAGTATCATACTTCGTAACTATAATAAACCCTTAACCACACAATCCCTAAACCCGTATTCAACAACTATTCTTAAGAACGTTCTTTGTCTTTTTCTCCAGAATTTTCTGAATTTGGAAGTAACACAACTTCTGATTGGCTAAACCATTTGGTTTAGCCAATCAGAGGTTATGTTACTTTCAAATTTAGAAAATCTTGGAGAATGAGACTGAGAACATTCTTATGAATGGTTTGGTGTTTAAACAACCTCGAGGAAATAGCCTTTTGAAAACATTGTAGGAAAAGGAGAAAATGCTGGTAACCAGCATTTTCTCCTTTTCCCACAATGTTTTCTACCATGTCAAAAAGAAATTCCATCCTTGGAGTCACTTTTGAATTGTCGTTCAATTTGGACAAGTCTATATTTTTGTCGTGTGGTAAAGAGTTAAATTGTGATATTCATTTCAGTCCCGATTTAATTCATTGTCTGCGATGTTTAGATTTATCAGGTTAATAGACTCATCCTACCTTTACGACCTTCCCCCTCTCGTCCTTAATGAAGAATAGGGAAAGCAAGGCGAAAATGCAGTAAAATATAGTGATTACAGTACAAAATACTTCTGTTATTTAATTTCTTTTAACTCATTCAGTGCCAACCCAAGCTCTGACAAAGGGGGGCTTAATGCATCTCCGTGATGCATTATACCTGTCAAGCAATTACACAATTATGAATCCGTAATAGCCATTTTTTTTTTTTCAGCAACCGACTTTATCATGAGGTAGAATGGTCCTTGGGCATACAGAAAACTGATCAGTAGCGAAAAGTTTCGGTTCAGGTCAGCCTGTGCGGACTTTGCAGGCTGACCTGGGTTGATACTTTTCGCAGATGCATTAAGCCCACTTTTCACAGAGTATGGCTCATATTAATTCAACTTCTTTCTAAACCTAAAAATACAACTTACGATTTAGAAGATTTTATATCTGATAGGCGTAACTAAACAACCGGACGGTATAAATCCATGATCAGCCTGGACGTTCTATGCTATCTGATCGTGGATCTTTGCCGTCCTTGAAAGCTCTTAGTTTTCGCCTGTGGCGCTCAACAGCTTAATGTGGAAAAGAGTCCCACCCGTTCTCAAGAAGTTCATTTTAAAACAAGGAGACAAATACAGATCTCGGGCATTATCCAAAAAAAGATTATCTCCTTTTTCATCTAAATTGGATTAAATAACATTACTTAAGGTACTCGGTGGATATCGATTCAGTCAAAAAAAAAATCATCCATATTTTTGCGTGCGACATTTTTATTGAGTTTTTAATTTCTTGAAATGTTTTGCAAAGTTTTGCAAATTTGTTTGTTTGGTTGAAGTAAAGTCAGGTCCTTCGATTATGTTAATAAGGCTGTGAAACGGGCAGACTTATTTAACTCTTTACCAGACGACAAAATTTTAGGCTTGTCCAAATGAAAGCATTTGCAGACGACAAAATAAATGTGACTGAAATATTAAAATTTGTTTTGGGAAGGGTAGAAAACATTTTGGGAAAAGGAGAAAATGCTGGTTACCAGCATTTTCTCCTTTTTCCACAATGTTTTTAAAAGGCCTCTTTTTCAGGGTCGTTAAAAGTCGGGATTGTGTGGTAAAGGGTTAAGGTCGTGTTGTTTTGGCCCAGCATACAGAAGGGGTTGTCTTGAAATTTATCTCTATACCACTCGACAAAATTTTAGATTGATCTAACTTGAAAACAATTGCAGACACACAAATTGCATATGAATTAAATGGTGGGATTTGATTCTGAAATTAAGGAAAACATTGTAGGAAAAGGCAAAAATGCTGGATACCATTTTCTCCTTATCGTGCAATTTTTTTTCCAAATATTTATTCCTCAAGATTATCATGACTCGGGATTGTGTGGTAAAGGGTTGAAACAAACCCTCAGTTTGCTATAATAAAGCATTTATTGTTTTATTGACGGTGTAGATAGTGGTCAGGTTGCAAAAAATATGCAACCTTATCTTAGATCTAAAATATTATTCTTACATATTCGAATCCAAAGAAAGAGATTTTCTGAAATTTGAAATTTCGATACTTTATTTATTGTTTCAAAGACAAAGTCTCTTTCATTTATCGAACATTTCGTTTATCGAACAATTCAAAGAATGACAAGAATAGTCGTGAGTACGTACCTTTTTCCTTTAAACCCTCTTCCAGACGACATTGGTTTTTAACTTTTCTAAATTGAAAGCAATCCCAGACGACAATTTAGATGTAGGTCAAATGCAAGTATTTTGTCTTTTAAAACATTTGAAAAGAAATGTTAGAAAAGTAGAAAATGCTATTCACCAGTATTTCCTTCTTTTCCCACGGTACTTTCATGAAGATTTTTCGCCTGCGTCGTTAGAACACGACAATGTTTAGTCAAAATGTTAAAGAACAGATCGTTCATAAATTGGATTCCGTATTCTCCAGCCATTCTTAAGAATGTTCCCAGTCTTATGCTGAAGAATTTTCTAAATTTAAAAGTAACACAACTTCTGATTGGCTTAACTATTTGGTTTAGCCAATCAGAAGTTGTGTTACTTTCAAATTTAGAAAATAGTCGAGTATAAGACTAAGAATGTTCTTATGAATGGTTGGAGAATGTGGACCCTGTTTTGGCCATAATAGCTATGTATTTATTACGTAGAGCTGCTTGCGCGAAACGTCAGAAGGAATTAGCTGAACTGTTAATCAAACTGGACAACGATTGTCAGCAGTCACATAACTATCACAGAATCAAAGTATCAAACGAAGTTAAGTGTACACGTTCGGGGTCCTGAGTGGCTGTGTAGTTAAGGGAGTAGGATTCATGATCCGGAGGTCAAAGGGTTCGATTATCACTCAAGGCACTTTTCGTGGGGTTGTCTTTTGGCAAGTCTGTTTAAAACTTCAGCGATAGGTACTTATTATTTTTTACAAATTTCGCCCACTATAACCTGATATATGAATACATTTACAGTTATAGAAAGCTAAGTTTTTTTTTTTTTCAAAAGAAAATACATGTAAGTACCTATGGTCCCAGCCTAGTATTGGTGAAACACAGAACACACATAAACAACTAAGTTGTCGCCGTGTCATGAGTAAAGAATATTAAAAGGGCAGTAAACAACATGCAATGTAAATAACTCCTCACGCTGAGCCCCGTAACTCGGTCGGCAACACACATAGCTTGTAATCCAGCGGTCGTAAAGTCGAATCTCAGGTCCAAGGATTGATGAAACTGTTATTGTGACAGGATTCATTCCTCTCTCATCGCTGAATATCATTTCAACATGTTTGAATGTGAAAGCAGTCGACGTTTTGAAAGAGTGTTTGTGGGAAATACTGATTATGAATAGTTGCACTTGCCTCCGTTACATAACTGAAGATGTTGAAAAACGGCATGTTACAACCAATAACAAACATCGAACTTCTCACACACCGACTGTTTAGACTGTCGTTTAACCCTTTACCACACAATCCCGACCCTGAAAAATAAGCCTTTAGAAAACATTGTGGGAAAAGGAGAAAATGCTGGTAATCAGCGTTTTCTCCTTTTCCCACAATGTTTTCTGCCCTTCCCAAAACAAATTTCATTTTTTCGTCTGCAAAAGCTTTCAATTTGGACCAGTCTGAAATTTTGTCGTTTGGTAAAGGGTTAAAATACCATGAGCACTTAAACTCTTTAACAGACAATCATGAGACTTAACCATATTGGAAGAATTTGCAGGCGACCAATCAGATGAGGCTAAGATAAATTGATTTCTTTTTTGGTGGGGTAAATACGTTGCAAGAAAAGAAGAAAATGCTGTGGCTGTCGGCGTTGTTCTTGGTTACAAGTATTTTCTCCTTTTCCAACAGATATGAACATTGCTCCGTGAACAGGGGTGTAATGCATCTACAAAAAGTATCGATCCATATCAGCCAGCGCGGCCTGAGTCGAAACTTTCTGCGATCGGTAAATTTTATGCATGTCAAAAGACCACTGCACCAATGATTCAGTTGGTAGTCAGACAAAATTGATTTCACGGACCCTTAATCACGATGATGACTAGCTTTGTATGATGGATCATGGAAACGTATTAATCCTTTACAGTACAATGCCGCCTTTTGACGACCCTGGGAAAGAAGCCTTTTGAAAACATTGTGGGAAAAGGAGAAAATGCTGGTCACCAGCATTTTCTCCTTTTCCCACAATGTTTTCTACCCTATCTAAGAAAAAATGCACCATTTGAGCCACACTGAAATTGTCGACTGCAAATGCTTTCAATTTGGACGAGGCTAAAATTTTGTCGTCTGGTAAAGGGTTAAACCCCTTTCCCCAGAGCACCGCTCATACATTTTCTCTGAAAAAGCCGTCGGTTTAGGGCTTATAAAATCACGGAATCGTTCGGTAAAGGTCAAGGTCAGTTGAAATGATTAAGCAGTAGCAACAGCAAGACCTTGTGGAAGGAGGAATATAGCGCAAAATGTCAGAAAGTGTAGATTCAGATCGGACGTCAAGTTTTATTGGACGATTTTGATGCACGCTGTTTGTAAATGCACCCGACTCTGTCGTAGTCATCACAAAAATTAAAGAAAGATAATACTTGATCGTTACAAAGCAATCCCGAGCTTTCACGTCCCTGAAAAAGAAGGCTTTTGAAAACGTCATGGGAAAAGAAGAAAATGCGGGTATTCGGCATTTTCTCTTTTTCCTACAATGTTTTCTACCCTTCCAAGGGCAATTGTCACTAATTGAAGAGCTTCTAAATGCGCCATCTGCAAATGCTTCAAATAAGACATGTCTACATCCTTATGTTGTATATAGAGAGTTGATCAGTACAAATAAGCTGAAATAGACAATCACATTTCTTTTTTGCAATTTGTGAAAGTTTTTCGTAGAAGACAGATACAAACGAGCTAACATTATCAGAATAAATTGCCTTTACATTGTTTTCTGAAAACATATCTGTTTTGGCCATCGTTCAGATTTGACCCATATATTCGAACGACTGCACATTTGCATACAGAGATAAGATTGTCTTTTAATCAATATAGATGTAGATTAGTGTATTTATCAATACAAATAGACTGAATTAGACAGCAAACATAGAACTTCTAACACGCCGACTCTTTAGACTGCTGTTTTAAATATCATGGACACTCTTCAACTTCAGATTATAAGACTCAAGCGCTACTCCTGGGTTTGTGTCATTTAAGAGGTATTTGCTTTGTGTCAGGTCGATCAACAGCCTATCACATGGTAGAGCCTTGGTTTGTGTCGGGTTGGGTGCCATTGGATTTAGCCAATCAGAAATAATGTTACTTTCACATTCGGAGAATTCTTGAAAATTAGACTAAAATGTTCTCAAGAATAAGTAGTGAATACAAGCCATGAATTTATATTTTGTCCAGCGACAGTCTATCGCATAAAAGGTCCTAGGTTTCTGGCACAAACCTACCAAGTAAGAAGTTCTAGTTTTGAATCTAGAGTGACCATAAGCCTTTAACAATGGAGCTTCCGGATTCATGTTGAGTCGAGTACTAGCCAATTACAGAATATGGTCTCTGTTTATATTGGTTCTAGCACCAGTCTTTCACACAAGATGTTCTCAGTTGGTGTCCGGGTCGAGCACTTACCAATCGCATAAGAAGGCTGGGATTTTTCAGGGTCGAGCACTAGTCTATCACGTTAAAAGGTATGGGTTGTGTTGAGTCCTAAACCAACCCATCACATAAAATGTTGTAAGCGTGTTTGAGATCGAGCGCTAGTCTATCACACGAGAGCGTTCGGGTTTGTGTCTGTATCCGGCATATCCCTATCGCGTAAGAGGGTCTGGGTCTAGATCCTGGTCGAGCACGATTCCATCACATGAGAGGTTATGGCTTTAAATCCTTTGATAAGTGGTGTCATTTATTTGACATCGAGGTTTTATCTCTTAGAAGCAATAACCCAAAATAATTAACTTTGAAACTACTTCATAAGTGCATGAAAATTTCCACTTCATCGTAAAGACACAAATTACCTATTCAGAGTTCTTATTTCTGTATATTCAAAATTAGAAAGCATGTTCTGTGCTTGATTTACGTCGTCCGCAAATGTATACCGAGTCATGCAGCTTGATATGAAATATAAAAGAGTTTCAACTGAACTCTAAAAAAAAAAAGCTTTACAATGGGGCAGATCCTCATGCTGCGCAGCGTCATTCAATGCATTTTTGTTGATCAAGATCAGACTGCAAAGAACATGCTGAGTTCGGATCTGCATTGTGACTCGGATTTCCAGTAGCCGGCAGAAAAATTAATCTCAAATCTAGAAGTGAAATTGGCAACCTTATTCTAGATTTAAATAGGGGATCTTATATGAGTGTTTATGCATTATCATTTTTAACAAACGAGTTGACTGAAATTATACGACTTAAGCCTTGGCGAGCTTCATATACATTTTAGTCAACGAGTTTGACAAAAATGATAATACATAAACAAGAACTCGTGTGAGATTCTGTT
Source organism: Tridacna gigas (assembly GCA_945859785.2). Classification (NCBI taxonomy): domain Eukaryota; kingdom Metazoa; phylum Mollusca; class Bivalvia; order Cardiida; family Cardiidae; genus Tridacna; species Tridacna gigas. The sequence goes on along the minus strand of OX244035.2, from coordinate 41,234,915 downwards.
TATCATATAAAACGAGTTAAAGACAAATATGTATCCTGCATTATCACCTTAGTCTATATATCGTTCATGGGTCCATGTTTACAGATGTAGTTCGGTTCGAAATGTGTACATACACAAGAAGATAGTTCACTGACATTTACATCCAAAGTAGAATAACACAGTTTTTAGAGGGAGTAAATCGAAATATTTCTACAAATTTGTTTACTTTTAATAACTTACGTTGCATTTCTTATTGTTATTAAACATGAAAATCGTGACATTTTCCGCACGTATACGTCTTACCAACAACGACGTCATTTTCCCGCGAAATGGCAAAGTTGTACAAATTCCGGCACGTGCTATGCTTAGTTTCGCCGGCTTCATGTGCGCGTGACTACAAACATAACCAGGACCAGGCTTGCGTTTTACTAACAATTCGTAAGTTTTTGGGTAAGAATTTTCGTAACTTTACGCCTACGTTCAGATTTACGAAATTCGTAAATCTGTTTTACTAAACTTTCGTAACTTTGCAAATGTGCATTTCAGTAACTCTTCAATTGAAGGCAGAGACAGTAGTTCCCGCGCACTTGTTACATAGCTAAACAGCGCGTGCCGTTCAACCAGAGGGAATTATGACGTAATTTACGCGCATTTATCCTACATTTCTCGCGCTTTACGTCATCTCATATGTGCCGCTTCCGTCAAATATTAATACTGAACCCTTGAAGAAAAAAACTGATTCGTCTAAAAATGAAATTTATGACTATTGTGGATTGCTATGAACATAATTATAATGTTTTTCTCAAATTTCTTCCTGTATGACGACGAAATACGAAATAATGCCATTTGATTTCGGCCTATGTTGTTACTTACAACCGATATTTTTGTATGTAAAGTTACGCAAAAACCTATGTTCGAACTTAGCTACGGAAACTTAAGTAAATCGCAAAAGTCGGAGTTACGCAAAAGCTTACGAAATTTCTTAGTTACGTTTGCGTAAGTACTTTCGTGAAACGGTCCCCAGGACCGAAAAAAAATACGATAATATACACTGGTGTATTATCAAAAGTAAGTCATGGGTTTAATACACTGCTGGAGATGGTTTTATGTGATAAAATTTATTTTCCTGTCATTGACTGGATGTTTGACAGATCGTACTGTACTAAATTGTCAAACTCATAATAGTATCATTTTGTTTTAAATGGTATGAATTAAATTTTCTTGGTTTTTGACTCCCGAATTGTTTTGTTTTGACCACCACTGATCCTCAAAGCTATTATCTTTTGTAAAGAGGTAAACCAAGATCAGCCTAGACAGTACTGATGTTAATCAGGGCACGGTAGCTCAGTCAAAAACGTACAAGATTGAAACTCGGATATCGCTGGTTCGTGTCCCAAACACGGCCAGTTCTTTTCGAGGAATGATGATAGCGACGGGGTCCTCTCTCACCGATCATCATTATTTCGACGATGGCTAAGTGAGAAAGCATTCAGCGGTTTGTGAAGAAAGTTAAGCAAAGTACTTGTAAAAGAAACACCAGGGAACATGGATAGGTGTACTGGTCGCCGAAAAATCAAACCAGTCAGCGTTTTTCTATTAGTCTTTAATTCCACCAATAGTTTCAGTTCAGTCGGATAAAGGACAAATTTGTCAAAAGCAACCTTTGTCAGGGGACATCTGGCTAGAAAAATATCAATTAAGTTTTTATAAAAGATTTTTGTTTGGGACGGGCAAATGTCAGTCTGACTTTTGTTCGAATGATTATCAAATAACTGATCTTTTATTCTAATCAATGATATATTAGCTCATGTATGCAAAGACTTGAAGAAGAAAAAAAAACACGCGATTATTGGAAGCTTCCGCGTTCTTTCTACTGAAACTAACAGAAATGAATAATAATAAACCCCCTTCATTTACCAATGACCATATGAAACTATTCAAGGTTTGGCAGAGGGTTCAACTTTAAAATACATACGAGACATCTTTCAGCCTTTTACCAGACTGCAAAAGTTTAGACTCGTATTTATTGAAATCGACCGCAGATGACGTATTAAATGTGGTTTGAATTACGGAATTTGTCTATGAAAAGGGTAGAAAACATTGTGGAAAAAGGAGAAAATGCTGGTTACCAGCATTTTCTCCTTTTCCCACAATATTTTCAAAATCCTTCTCCTTTGAAGTCGTAAAAAGTCAGAATAACTTGGGCAAAGGGTTAAAGAACTTAATCTTAAGAAGCCTAACATATTGACTGACGTCTTCAACATTCTAAATATGTATAAGGAATGTTATTGTCCTTCACCCTTTGACTACTTGGCGCGACTCAATGCGGACGGTGTAAGTCAAGATTAGACAGCCCAAAACGTGGAGTCTGACCTTTGATCTTTACTGTTCGATACAGTGACTTTAATCTGATGAAAAGAACATTGAAATCATATTGTTTGGTTTTTATACTATTAACTGTTTTTTTTTTTTTTCATTTCATCCGATTCTGAAAATTAAGTAAGAAAAAAAATTTATATACATGTACATGTATTCATGCACCAATTGCCATATTGTGCTAGCCAATACAATTGTTTTGAAAAGGAAACAAATGAATAAGGCCAAACAAGTCATTTACGACATTTGTCTTCGAAGAATTGATTTATTTAACCAACAGACCAATAGAAGAAGTGAAATTTGTGTTAGTTGAAAATTTAGAAAATACTTCAGAATAAGAATTCTGAAAAGGAATGGTCTTAGATGTACAATCAGAATTTGATACTTGGTGCTTTTGAGCTAAGTCATCAAGCACAGCCAGATAAAGACGGCATGGGGTGCCACAGAAGGAAGCCAATAAATTATTGGTCTTGGCTACCACTACCAAGAGCTGAGAGTCGAAGACAGGAGAGCCTATTTCAACTACCTATGTATATGTCTGGAGCCTGCAGTATTTGATGCTCGAAGATCTAGCACATTATTGGACTAAGAATCACAGAAGTTGATATCAACTTAATAGAAAGTCTTGAACCGAGGTGAGAATTAACGATCTTCTTGTTCGAGCTTTTCCCTCAACAGTAAGAACAAAGACCATGTCATTTGCTGTCTTATTTCATTTCAAAAGTGGCAGTTTATTGCCGAGGCTAGAATACCATAATAGTGGAATCAGTCTCACGCATGTTGTCTCATTGACAGCATGTGCCTTTCAGGTGCCCACTTAACATACATGTAGGTAGTCAACATCATACTGCTTTGTCTCGGTGGTCTTGCTCGCCATAGGTTATACTGAGTAACATGAAGGTAGTTTAAGCACAATGTCGGGTTGACAAATCTTTACTGAATCTAAACTCAAGTAGTGATTTTCTGATGGAACTAAAAACAAAATCCAAAGCCCAAACCTGATCAAGGTCGCACCGTCCCCTATTTTATCCTCCAGAACGATGCAACTGCACCCAGGAAACGGGAAGACCGCTACAAGTTCATCGGGAGATCAGGGACGTAGCTGCCTGTACGCAGAAAACTCAGTTACGTACACTATTCGAAAAAATAAGAAAGAAAAGAAAGACGTTTTTGCCAAAAAGTGTCTCCAGAGGCCCCCGAATACCCTTCCACAATTTCAAAAAATTTCTGGGGGAGACCCTCTTGGGAAATCTCTCTTTCCCCCCCCCCCCCCCTCCTCCCCCGCTCTTCGCGCCTCGGATAATACCTTCGGTATTACTTTCGCGTACACTTCATTTTGGGCTAGCTACGCCCCAGAAGATAGAAGAAATCGATGAGCTTTCTTACAGATCTTTGTCTCAAAAATTGCTTTACTCTTTACCAGAAGATGTAAATAACCAGACGATACAAGTTAGTATGAGCCATGCTCTAGCATAAGGGGCTGAATGCATCCCCGTAATGAATGATACCAAGCAAGTTATTACATAATGAGGGACCCTTAAAATCCATTAATGTTTAACAAGCAACTGTATCATAAAGTAGACTTGTCCTTTGACATACAGAAAATTGACCAATAGCGAAAAGTTTCGGCCCAGGTCAGCCTGCGCGGTCGATACTTTTCGCAGATGCGTTAAGCCCCCTTTTCACAGAGCTTGAGTCATATGCATGTGATTGAGCCATGATCTGTGAAAAGGGGGCTTAATGCATCTGCGTAATAGTGTGATGACTTGCTTGGTATCATCCATCACGGAGATGCATTAAGGTCCCCTTCACCAGAGCATGGCTCAATCATATACTCGACCTTTTTCACTGAAAGTCAGAAATATTTTTATCTGATAGGCATGGCTAAACAAGCGGGTGGTATACATCCAAGATCAGATTGCAGTCTGATCTTGATCTATTCCGTACGCAAAAGCCCCCGTTTTTTGCTATTTCGCTGAAGGATTAACACCAACAAAATGGAAACACTATTGTACAACTAGGGGTTCATCGTCGTTACAGATAAGAGTGTGACCATATGTTACGTAAATAGGACAAATACCAAATTTCAATATCTTTATTTACAATACCAGCCATCTGGCCTACAACAGAATACAAACATGTGACACGCTATTTACAACAGTGGTTGTAATTTACACAAAAGTGTTTTTGACGTTGTAACTTAAAAGACTATTGCCATGATTGTTCCATTAGATAAAGCTCTCTTTGTCACAGAGAGACATGGGCTATAGCATTTGAACCATACTCTGGCAAAAGGGGTTTGATTCATCTCCATGATACATCATACCAAGCAAGTCATCATAATTATGGGGCCATAAAATCCATTTTGTCTGACAATAACCTGAATCTGGAGGTAGAATGGTCCTCGGGCATGCATAAAAATGACCCAAAGTAAAATAATTCGGCACAGGTCAACCTGCGCGGACTTACGCAGGCTGTCCAGGGAAAAGTCTGGTACCCCGCCGTACTTCAAAAGTACGTCAGGCAAAGCGCAATAATGGCGGTCCCCGTTTGTAATATGCAGAAGTAACGGATTATTGTTATTTCACTTTATCAAATCCTACTTGAGACTGAACTGTAGAAAAACTACGTATCAGAAATGCTCTAAGTATCCGAAATTTCAATGGATCGATATCACGTCCGAAAACAGGGCTACTTTTAAAATGATTCATAGTCCAATTTATATTTAAACCATATCCCAAAAGCACGTTTTAGATTCGGTAATGTATATTTTGTACAAAATTGATCTCAGTTTATTCACTGATCAAACTGGATCACATGACATTAAGAAAAACAGGAAAGCATTTAGTGCTAAGATTGAGGTCGCCATGGAGGCCGTCATTATTGCGCTTTGCGTGACCCTATAACGTACTGGTAGGGGCAGGTAATCCAGAGTAACCTGGGATAATACTTTTTTGCAGATGCATTAAGCTCCCTTCTCACAGAGTATGGCTCATTTTTATCTCAGTCTTCCACCTGACCGGCAGTTGGTTCGACTGACACGTAAACCACATGGTGTACTATGATACTAGAAAACAAGATAACAAGACCAAAACTCGTTAACCTGGTGAATCAATTTAATTCTTTTGGCTGAATTTTACATTGCATTTGGGTAGCTCATCATGCTTTTTTAATCCATTATTTTCACGAATAAGAAAAAAAAGATCGAGGTTCATTTGCTTTAATCAGCGAAAAAGGAAGACAAAGGACTGGTGCATTGACTTTCAAATGCAGAAAAATCGAAATCATCATAAAAGATTATAATTTTTTAATCTTCATTATATTTAACCCTTTACCACACAATGCCGACTTTTAACGAACCTGAAGAAGAAGCCTTTTGAAAACATTGTGGGAACAGGAGAAAATGCTGGTTACCAGCATTTTCTCCTTTTCCCACAATGTTGAAGAAGAAGCCTTTTGAAAACATTGTGGGAACAGGAGAAAATGCTGGTTACCAGCATTTTCTCCTTTTCCCACAATGTTTTCTACTCTATCAGAGAAAACTTATATCATCTGAGCTTCACAGAAAGTGTCGTCTGCAAATGCTTTCAATTTGGACGGGTCTGAAATTTTGTCGTTTGGTAAAGTGTTAAACCAATTTGCTTTTCTCATTCGCTTTAAGTTTCATAAAGAGTCAAAGCCAAACTTATTTCGAGATACATCAGCAAGGAAGGATAGGCATGTAAAACAATGAAATTTATTGTATTCAACGGATTGATGAAAATATGCCAAATCTGCAGATAACGACATAGTCTTTGGAAATTACCGGTATTCTGAAAGCTTCGATGAAACAAACATCTAGAAATCTGTCTTCTGCATTCACCAATAATCAGGAGGAGATGTGTCGACAGCGGCCCGGTTGGCAGGTCTCTTCTTCTTTTTCTTTGGGCGCCGTTCCTCAGTCGGATGTACCTTCTCTACCTCATCGTCATGGTAGATAATACACGAAAATATCACAACCGTCATCTGGAAAGATAACGTACCTACGGAATGTAGATTATGCCATCGACTTTTCGATCTTCGAATTTTTATTTTTACATGTAAATATCTAGGTCAAAAAGTCGAAAAGTTCAAGTTTATGAAAAACCGTGCCTGATTTCTAGTTTTCCTCTTCCGCTTAGGTCGAAAATCGATGGTAGGAACAGATGATCCGTAACGAACAATTTCGCCCATTGCTCCAATATTTTCACAGGTAGTAATTTTAAATTCGTAAATGTAAAAAGAGGCCCGTCCTTTATCACTCTGATACTGTACAATTTGATGATAAAACATGTGTATAATATATATATATATGACTATATAGAAGCTGGACGTTTTTGTTGTTCTAGACATATGGATTTTCGAAAATTTGCAAAAGCGTATGCCCCCACCCCCCACCCCCCCTTTTCAGGAAGGGTCATTTTTTTAATCCAGGGACATAATTTGTGCAATCTTGTCTAAGAACCACTTGATGGTGCTACTTGCAGAAGGCCAGACTTCTATGCCAAGAAACTTTAAAATTTGAAAATGTCCATATAAACCTCATGTCTGGAAACATCTTGAAAAAGGCAGCAAAGAAGAATCAATACACTTCTATGAACACATGTTCGATTTTAAAAGCAAAGCAGCTGACTTCGTACGGATGTTTTTACTCGTTTTGTATACAATGCAACCAATCAGATCGCGAGGTTCTGGTAATAAAGAATATTGAGGCTAATGGCTTTTAATGCAATGGACTTCTGTGCTAATTTTGTCGAAAAAGAACTTGACATTTATTATGAAATCAAAATTTGATACAAAATATCTTGCAAAGGTAAAGAACAGTAGTACATTAAGCCAGATAAGCTAATGTTGATTCCATGTGGAATAGATATATTTTACAATTATGGGACAGGGCATTTTTTAAGCACATGGACATAAGCTGAACAACTTTGAATAAAAAAACCACCAGATGATCTTAATACAAATATCCACATTCTGGGTTTTGTAGTACTACCAAGATTTTTTTAACCCTTTCCCAAACAAGCCCTGGTTTTCACGTGTTTGCAGTACAAGTCTTATGGAAACACTGTGGGAAAAGGAGAAATTGCTCGTAACGAGCAATTTCTCCTTTTCCCACAGCGTTTTCTACCCTTTTTGAGACCTTTCTGCCATTTTCATCAAATTTAAAATTATCGTCTGCAAACTCTTTCAATTTGGGCCAGTCTAAAATTTGTCGTTTGGGAAAGGGTTAACTCTTTCTTAGACGTCAATGTTTTACACTCGAACGAACGAACGAATGAACGAACGAACGAATTATTTTATTGACAAAAACTTTGCAGTTTTATAGTCATTACAAACATGAAGATGTTGTCAATGTTTTACACTTGATCAGATCGAAAGAATTTGCAGACGACAGTTGAAAGGTGGCTCAAGTAATGTAATTCGCCTTTGGCAGGGTAGAAAAGAGAAAATGCTGCTTATCACTATTTTATCTATTTCTCACAATGTTTTCTAACTCTTTCCTTCTGACGGTCGTTAAAATTCGGAATGATGTGGAATTTTGTGGAAAAGGACTACTCTTTCCATAAGTCTATAAATGAGTCAGTCTGAGCAAGATAGTGATGTAACCGCCGGGGAAGGCCATTTTCTTTACGCCATGATCAAGATTGAGGCAACCAATACCAGATTATCTTTGAATCCTATAGCAGTACTTACCTCCAGGACAACCAGCAAAAACAAACCGGTGATCAAATAAGCGTTGTTATTCTCCAGAACAGATTCCCAGACAGCATCAAGACAGCCCTGTCAGGTAAATAATGCGAAAAACTAAGCACATTGGCGACTACCTCTATTTATCGTAGAAGAACGTCTTACTATACACAATATAGAGGCAGTCGCCTATGTGCTATTTATAGTAACGGTATAAAACGAAAATTAAGAGTATTCTGTGATATACAGGCGATGCACCAAATGTGCAAAGGTGTTCGATGATCGACCAATGAAAATTTTAGTGTTCCGTGGTAGACCAAGGGAGTTTCAAAGGTTTGTGGTACCAGCCTTGTCTGCAAAGTATTTTCCTAATACTAAAGGCACAGAAACATCCGAAATACATGGTTAGGTGTCATAGTTGCAAAGGCCGCCGTGACATGCAAGTAGCTTAATTACTGCTTAACTCGTTACCAAATGACAAAATTTTCGACCGGTCCAAATTGAAAGCATTTGTAGACGTCCTGTTAAATTCAGCTGAAATAATGGTAATTATCTGTGAAAGTGTAGAAAACCTTGTGGGAAAAGGAGAAAATGCTGGTTACCTTTTCCCACAAGGTTTAGAAAGGGCTGTTTCTTAGAGGTCGTTGAAACTCGAGACCCTCGACATAAAAGTTTCCAACACATTGCGAGCAATGGAGAAAAACTTAGCATCCAGCATTTTCTCTTGTTCCAACAATGTTTACCTTTTAAATAAATTCCCCATCAAGTAAGCAACATCTAATTTGCCAGCTGCGAATTGCCTTCAATTTAGTTAAGAGTTAAAATAGCGCTAAAACGAAAACGAATATGCCATACCTGGTTGTAATTGCTATTTTCTGCTATGGTAGACACATCGGCCGTGTTGCTAGCGCCAGCACAGTTTTGGCCCTCTGTAACGTTCTTCGGAAAAACTTTACAACACATGTAAGGTGTGAGATGTTGCGATTTTTCCCACCACTTGTCCCCTTTTTGGAAATCAAGGTAATCATCAACACCGCAGCAATCATACTGAAAACAAACACGTGTGTACATGTATAAAAGAACAGTCATACTGGAAACAGACATGTGTATATCTATATAGTGCTCAGTAATTATACTGGAAGCAAACATATTTACACATGTAAACAGCAACAGTTATACTGGAAACAGACACGTGTATATACATTGGAAGCAAACACATTTATACATGTATATAGGAACAGTCATACTCGAAGCAGACACGTCTGTATGTATACAGTGTTAAAAAATCACACTTGAATCAAACGCATTTATACAGGTACACAGGTACAGCAAGAATTATACTGGAAACAGACACGTGTATATACAGCAATAAATATACTAGATACAGACACATATACATGTACACAACAATAACCATACCGGAAACAAACACGAGTATACATTTAAACTACGACATACACTGGATGAGGACAGTATAATATATAATGCAACAATCATACCGGATACAGACACATGGATACATGTATACCGCGATGACAGTCACATGTATACAGTAATAGCACTACGGGAAACAAACACGTGTAAATGTATACCACAACATTCGTACTGGAGACAGACATATATATATATTTATATATATAGCAACAATCATGACTACAGACAAACACGTACGAGTATATATGTAAACCGCAATAGTCGTACTTAAAACTTGTTAATAATTAAAAAAAAAAAAAATGTTTATACAAACTTATGTATAAAGCAAAAACAAATCATGCTCGAAATTTACCCATGTATACATGTACATACATACTGCAACAATTTTACTTGAAACACACACATACATATATTCAACAATAATCATTCTGAAAACAGAAACATGTTTACATGGTTTATTCAGAAAAAGGAAATTGTTCCATAAGTTGAATCAACAGGAGACCTTTTCAAATTTAGTAAGAAAGATTAATTCTCATATACACTGTACATGTGAAAGGAACAAAGGTTTTATGTGTTTTGATGAGACATTTCCTAATTCAACGGGGCAATTTCCTGGAATTCCTCCTTTGGCTGTGAGACAAATGCATTCGAGACGAATTTTCACATAAAATTTGAAAGGGACTAAGGTCTCGTGTGCATTTCGATGGAACATTGTTTCTAATTCAAGGGGACAGTTTCCCAAAATCTCAACTTTGGCAAAACACCGCATACAAAAAGGATATCTGGACATCGCTGAAAGTAATCCATACTTGGTAATGCTTCATTGCAGAGCAAAAAGAACCAATAAAGGGCTACATACTCGTACATACGGGCCTTGCTATGGCAAACGGGGTTTGGTGCACCTTCATACAGCATTGTACCAAGCAAGTCACCACATAGTTACGGATCATAGTAATGGCTAAAATCCATGTTGTATAATAACAGACTGGATCATGTGGTAGAATGGTCCTTAGACATGTAGAAAATTTACCCATAGTAAAAAGTTTCGACCCAGGTCAGCCTGCGCAGTTTGCGCAGGATGACCTGGGTCGGTACTTTTTGCAGATGCATCTCTCTCTTCACAGATCATGGCTCATAAACATATAGGCCTTACATAGACGTATTAATTCATCAACCCACCTTTCTCATCACGAAGTTCCAGGCCCAAGACTCAGCGTTTGTGCCATTGCTCCCTTGATAGTCTTTTACCAGGTCTTTTAATGGTCCACTGATGTTTCTCTTAAGCTATACAAACACAGAAAATAAAAAAAAAAGGCACACACACAAGCACATTAAAGGATCTCAGAATATCAGTACCTGTATTCACCAACCATTCTAAATAGCATGCATGGTCTAATACTAAATTCTAAAATAACGTAATTTCTAATTGGTTAAACCTTTTTGTTGAGCCAATCAGACAATGTGTTTCAATGACATTTAGAGAAATTCTAGATTAGATTCTAGATCACTCAGCTTACAATTGACGAAACGTATCGGTCATTTTTACCCTACAGAATCTATTATAGAAAGTTACGTGACGACATACATTAATAGTGCAATTTGTGGCGTCATTAAATTACGACTGCAGATAAAGCCGCCATGATAACCAGCTTTTTTCCCTATCCCAAAGGGTGTTTTCAACTCATATTCGTCGGGGTCATGTAAGTACAGAACTGTGTCGTGAAATGTGAAAAAGGAAAACAGTGCTGCGTTTGACTATACTGGGGGATATATTTTGACGTAAATGTTCAGAAAGGGGTACCATACCAGGTCGGTTTGCCAGATGAAGAAGGCTGCAACCGTTATTTGTGCCAATATAAATACACACAGCATGAGGATATACTGAAAATAGAAAGGAAAATTCATTTAAATCTTTACTAAAAGATCCTGCGTCTTATAAACTTTGAAGAGGAAGGCTTTTGAAAATTGTGGGACGTGGAGAGAATTGTGGTTATATGCATTTTCTTCTGTCTTCAAAATGTTTTCTACCAATCTATCTCATCATCTAAACTACATGTATGAATACATATATCTTATTTCTTTGCAAATGCTTTCAATAAGGCCAAGTCTCAAGTTTTTTTGTCTGGTATTTTCAAAGAGTTGAGGTGCGCTATCTATTACAACGCTTTCCACAGCTTAACCCCTCCTTTCTTCTTTTTCCTGCAATGTTTTCTACCATTTTAAAGACAAATTATCGCCGTAATCATCATCATCATCTTTAACACCATCATCATCATCATCTTCTTCTTCTTCTTTTTCTTCTTCTCCTCCTACTTTTCCTCTCTTTTCTTGTTCTTCTTCTCCTCTTCCCCCTGTCCTCCTTTTTCCTCCTCTTCCCCCTCCTTCTGTTGTCGCCGCCTCTGATGTCTTTTAGGACGAAAAATGGTTGTGGTAAACTTGTACGGTGCCGGTACCAATTACAACTTTTTCTAATGATCCTTGACAATGCTTGAACTTTATTAGTTATAAAAGCTAGTGATGAAAAGGGTTAAAATAATAATATACTCACGATAAACAGGAGTTTCTTCACTTGACAACAACTGCCCACCAGTCCAAATATAGACATCAGAAACATGACAATACCCACAACAATCATCAGGATCCCAAAGTACCCGTACACTTGGTACAACCCGTCCAAGTCTTCCTCAACATTTTGTCCTGAAAAGGTTCATCAGCAACAGTGAAGTTTGTTTTATCTCCATAAACCGAGCTACCGAGCTCAGTAACGTAGAGGAGTTGAAACCTTGAGGTCGCTGGTTCGAATTCCCAGCGCGGCCAATTTCCTTCCGTGGACTGATGATAGGCTTTGCGAAAGGATTCATTCCACTCTAAACGCTGATCTTTTTTTTTTTTTTTTTTTACAAATGTTCTGTGGGAAAGCAGCCAGTGGTTTGGGAAGACTATTGTGTGAAGTGGTAAAAGAAACACCAGAAAACAAGCATGGTCGCCGCTATTTAACTGAAATAATATTGAAAATGGCGTCAAACACCATAAAAACAGAAATATTTCCACAAAACCCAGGTCAGAGGAACCGATATGCAGGTTAATAATATCTACACTTATTACTTGGCTTCAGGCTGCTTTTTCATGAGCTAAATTCAAACCTACTATTAAAATGAAAATAGTCACAATGCACGAAAGGTTAGAAAGAAAACGAACGTCTTAAACTGAAAGTAAAACACTGTGGAAAAAAAAAGGAACAAGTATTGTTTCGAGCGAGTCATAGCTTCAATCACAACAATGTTTTCACGAGTTTCCTCCTGCCAAGATGTAAAGGCACATAAAACATAATGCAGTCACGGGTTAACAGTAAGGTCTTCAGTGCACCTATTTCCGCACTTCGTGGCCACTGGTAACTTTTTCAACTTTTGTTTGTTCACAAGTATTTGAGTTTAATGCCGTTCTATTAGCTAAGACCATAATTATGACGGCGGTCAGTGCACCGTGTGTTTCCTGCGTTTCTCACGCCAGTACTGACACAACTCTCTTTCCAAGTCACTGAATACTGTTTTCACATGCATCAGAGGTAAGAGGCTAAAAGTCGACGGAAAGAAAGTTTGCCACAACCGGGTATCGAACCCACAACCACCTGGCCACGACTCTTTCAACCCCAAAGATATAAACTCGACCTCTTTTCGACGGTTGAAAATATAAAATCCACTGAAACACAGATTTTTTTTTTTTAATCTTAAAGGCCTGACAAAAAATAAAACGGATGGTACAGATCCAAGATCAGACTGCACGTTCTGTGCAGTCTGAGTTTTGATCTGTATCGTCCGAAAAGCCCCTGTTTTTGGCTATGGAACTGAAAGACTTACATAAACCGTGTTCCTTTCTATCACTGCCAACGAAATACTTTTGTCCTTTATAAAGGTCGAAAAGTAGACTTCCACTGCTACTACAGAAGATTTTTCTCCAGTTTAGCATCAAGTAGTGGATGGTGCAGATCTAAGATCAGACTGCACGTCCTGTGCGGTCTAATCTTGAATCTTCGCCGTCCGCAAAAGCCATCTTATTTGCCATTGACGGAAAGAGAGCTAAAAGTAAACTCAGCTGAGCAAGAGATTTCAAAAGCTTATAAAATAATTCCCTCACAAATGAACCTCTTTTGAGCAAGTGTCTCCAAGTTTTTAAGTATGGGACCAATACACGTTTCCTTACTGATATTATTGCAAACTCTTTCCAAATCAACACTCAGTGAAGAGAGGTTTTTTTTTTGTGGCAATAAATTGTGTGACGACTAGCATAATTACCTCCCTTTAATATTTAGAGTAGATGGTCGCGGCAAAGTGTTAGGGGTGCTTGTGTAGTTATATCACCAGAGGATGAACCAGTTAACCCTACACCACACAATCCCGACTTTTAACGACCTTGAGAAGGAAGCCTTTTGAAAACATTGTGGGAAAAGGAAAAAATGCTGGTAACCAGCATTTTCTCCTTTTCCCACAATGTTTTCTGCCCTTTCCAAAACCAACATCCATTATTCGGTAACATTTATTGCGCCGTCTGCAAATGCTTTCAATTTGGACCAGTCTAAAATTTTGTCGTATGGTAAAGAGTTAAGTGGCGCTATGGGAAGAGAGAGTTTGATTCACCTTCGCAGAACACTATACCAAGCAAGTCATCACATAATTACCGATCCATGCAACCCATTTCGTATTTATATACAAACGACTGAATCATGAGGTAGACTGGTCCTAGGACATGTAGAAAATTTACAAAGAGCAAAACGTGAAACTCTCTTTTCACAGAGCAGGGCTAATTTTTATGAAATGCACGATGTCTAAGTCTGTTTGCCTGCATTTTAAAGTGCCTCAGCTGGGCATCTTGGCTGTATTTGTCAAATATGCCTCATTTCGCTTCTTTCTTCATTTCTTCGACCTGGTGGTCGAAACACTTGTCATAAGCAAAGAATTGCTCGATATCACAATGTTTAAAACGTCGTCTTTATGCAGATATATAATAGCCATATTTGTCCAGAACCAAGTCAACTTATCCAGCATTGTTTTGTTTTAGCCGTAACCAGTTTGATAGACAAAGGACTTAAGATAGATTAACTAACTGACAGACAAACGGACGAAAGGATGGACGGACGGACGGACGAAGAAAAAAAGAGATTTACCGTGAAGCGTTTGTATGTCAGCTTTGATGTCGTCGAGGGTTGATTCAAGATAATTATCTTTAAACACTCTTGAGAAGAACCTCAAGACTATGATCCCGAGAACGATCAGGCTGATGGAGAGCGCCTACAAAATACATCATATTAGTGTAGTTGGCTCTTGAGAGAAACTTTCAATGCATTTTGCGGATAGAGCACGTCGGAATCAGACCCCTTTATATGTCCGATCTGATCTTTGACCTGCACTGGCCGAGATTGTGGAGATACTGAGTTAAAAAAGGTATGGAGTCGCAATGACTGAATCTTCTTACCTGATTGGATATGTTCTTTTCACCTGTTTAGCAGTCTAAGGGTTGAATTATCTTGAAAATTACAATAAATGAAAGCGTTGAAAACACTGGTGTGGCATTTGTCAAGGGAGCCATTGTGTGGAATTAAGAATTTGAAAAATAAACAACAGAAATAGTTTTAAAACACTCGCTTAAACGTCAACCTACTATTTAGTCATGCAAAATCCGATAAAGAAGAGTGCAATCTTGTGGGACGAACAAGTCCGGGCGAACAAGTCCTTGGACTAATAAGCCCGGGAACGAACAGGTTTTGGGACGAACACGTACGGTATGTGTGTATCATTACGCCAATATAGGCCATGGCGGGTCAAGTTATTTTCGATAAAAAGGAAGTATTTCCACGATCGATGGCCTAGTCCAATTTATCTTAATACGCCATTTTCAATTTCATATCTGAGTGCAATCGAAACACTTATTTGTCTCAGGAAAATTGAGTTTAATTGGGTTTACTTCCTTCGGTTTTGCACAAACTACGATACATGATTTTCAAAATGCCGTATTGAACTCATAGTGGCATTGTCTTCGACAAATGCCACAAAAATGCTATTCGTTCAAGGTACAAATAGAGCCCTAAGCTTGATCCCCTCTCGATCCAGTGATGGTAAAGCTGGCCTTCCTAAAGACATTTTTTCTGAGAGGTGACCAAACAAGCAGGATACGTGAACAGTGACTGTGATATCCCTTTACCACAAAGCAAAATGTTCGACTTGTCCATATTCAAGGAATTACAGACGACAATTCATTTTTTTTTTTTTTTTTTTCCCAAATAATACTGTTTTCTTTTAAGTGGTAGAAAACATGATGGAAAAAAGAGAACATGCTAGTTACCAACATGTTCTCCTTTTTCCAAAATGTTTTCAAAAGCTTTCCTGCTCCGGGTCGTTAAAACTCGGGACTGTGTGGCAAAGAGGTATAACGGAAATACTGTTGAAAATCGCTTTAACCTGTAACAAACGATCGCATGCTTTCAAAGACCCTTAGATAGAAAACTTTGAGGGAAAAGAAGAAAATGCATTTTTTCCCCACATAGTTTTCTATCCTAATTATGTAAAATAAAATCCATTCTTTGAACCACATTTCATTTGTCACCATTCGATAGGGATGAGTCCAAAATTCTATCATCTGGTATAACGTAAAACGCAGTCAGTTAAATCCACTTATCCTTGAGATGCCTGCGTTATTTCTTTTTTCCCCAAATATTTCCACCATCCCACGTCAAATCCGATTATAAGAACAAATATTCAGTTTGTCCCGTGCAAACGCTTTCCAGTTCGGAAAAATACATTTTTTTATTTTTTTCTAAAATCTGAAAAAGAGTTAAAAGTCTCCTTACCAAAAACACCAGGTTGAGTGACACCAACAGAAACCGACCAATACACTTGGCAAGACCCATTGCTGTTCTCGTCTTGTAAACCTAATCAAAATCCGCTTTGTTCTTGGGTTCCGTAGATTCCACCCTATTCAGCTTAAATCTATGACATAACAATATATCATTATAGTCAAATTCGTAACAACACAGTGCCCGAAAAACCGTACAGTTGTATTCATGGGACGGTGCGTTTGGACAAAAAGCCTTCGGTATTGTGATAGTGCTTTCTTCTCTCTTACTGCAAGACTGCACTGGTTTCCGAGATGGCATGCAGAACTGTTGATAAAGGTGTCACACACCAAACAAATATATGAGAACTCTGTACAGGGAGACTCTCATCGCTTTAAATGCAAATTCATATCATTATCTAATACCATATCTAGAAGCGCAGGAGTTCAATGTTAACTAGCTCTTGGCAAACCTTTGTTTAGAACAGAGAAAATACTCGCTATCGTACGGAGCCATGTAGCTGTCATGCATCACACTTTTTTCTTGTTTATTTCGCTGAAAAAGATACTTTAAAGTCGTTCAAACGAATTCCATTTTGATAACACAAAATAACAATGTGTTTTAACGAAATGATAATTCGTTCTACTGAAATAAAATAATGTGTGACGTTTTCTAGAGAAATCTCTTTGTTTTGCAACATTTATTATGTCGTCTGCAGATGCTTTCAATTTGAACCAATCTATTTTTTTTTTACGTGGTAAAGAGTTAAGGTCACTTTCAGAAATCATTTATACAGTAGTAAATCAAGAAGCACCGGGTTCAGTCCTCACTCAAGGCACTGAGATTGTTATGGGAGGGTCCGTGGGCATGTCACTTCAGAGCCCCCAACCCATTACTGGTGAAACCGATGAAACATATGAATAAGTGAAATGTCGCCGTGGTATGACTGAAAAAAAAAAACTGTTGAATGCAGTGTTCAAAAACTGTTCATTTAATCAATTGGTTTGAAACACTACTGTGGCTTAAATCCCGTGAGGAGTGGCAGACAATACATACAGTAAAAACTTTGCTATGTACATATAAGGGAGACCAAGAAATAGTGAAAACCTGTATCTGTAAATACAGATTATAGACAAAAAATACTAATGATATAATCAGCATTATAAAAAAGAATAATAACAATAACAATAAAATGAAAGAAGAAGATGAAAGAAGAAGAAGAAGACCCTTACTTATGCAAATAGAATTCCCCCGCTACCAGAACGAGAACCGTCTTAAACAATTTGCGCTTAATTTATGATCATCGATTGATAAATAAAAAAAAAAAGCCCACGTCTCCTTTGTATTCCTAACAAAGTCATATATACTGTGTCATTAAACACTAAAAGATGTATACAACCTTTGCACAAATTTGGCTAGTGTTCAGTTGCTTTAACAATTGATATCAACGTAAAAGGTAACAATTGATACCATCGTGAAGGGTGCGTCTTTCAATATCATGTAAAATATATGAGCCATACTCTGGCAAAAGAGGGCTTAATGCATCTCCGTATTGTACCTATCAAGACATCACATAAATATGGATCCATAATAGCCAATTTTTTAACATCCAACTCAATCATGAGGTAGAACGGTCCTTGGACATACAGAAAATTGGTCAATAGCGAAAAGTTTCGGCCTAGGTCAGCCTGCGCTGACTGCGCAGGCTGACCTGAATTGATACTTTTCGCAGTTGCACTAAGCCCCCTTTTCACAGAGCATGGCTCATATGATATATATATATGATCCAAGACAAAAACGTGTCCCGATCGTCCTGTGTGCCAAGTTTGAAGATTAATCAGCCTTTTACCTAACAATATCGCGTTTTCACGAATCCTCGGGGACGATGGCTTTTGACAACATTGTGGGGAAAAGGAAAAAATTCTGGTGATAAGCATTTTATCCTTTTCCCATAATGTTTCATGATTATCCTCCCGAAGACAAATCCAATCACTTTAGTAATGTTTGATATGTCGTCTGCACATTTTCAGACTTTCAAAATGGACTAAACTAAAATTTTGTCGATTGTTAAAGATCACACAAGACGTAAGTGACACCACAGGTCGAAATGCATGTACACATGTATCAGATGACTGGGTTTGTGTTTACCATGCCAAATATTGCAGTGTATTTATTTCAGATGTTGCTTTTGAAATAATAATTATTATTTTTTGAAGAGTCAAAATTCTGCCGAGGTCCACTTAAGGGTCATTCAGCTCTTTACCAAACGATAGAAGTACAGCCTTGTCAAAGTTTAAAGCTTTTGCAGACGACAAAATAAATGGGACTCAAAAATTAAAATTTGTTTTTGGAAGAATAGAAAACATTGTGGGAAAAGGAGAAAATGCTGGTTACCAGAAGTTTCTCCTTTTCCCACAATGTTTTCAAAAGTTCTATTCTTTCGGGTCGCTAAAACTCGGGTATGTGTGGTAAAACTTTAACCAGTTTGCAAAGTATTCCAAAATGAGGTTTGAAGAAGATTTTGGAATATTTTCCTCTCTCTTTTTTTCAGGTTTGTTGCCGCAGAAACTATGTTTTTTGATGGAATCGAATTCCTCGGATAAGTTTTTACAGAAGACAACAAGAAGACCATCTTCTGTGAAGTTTAGTAGAAACTGATGCTTTAGCTTCAGAGCAAAGGATAGTTGAAATGAAGATTAAAGTAAGCTTGGGCGTACAAAGGTTAACGAGTCATGACATAAAGGAAGTTAATTCAGACATTTGATGTAACCATAGTTCTTAGATGTTCTCTCAGTTTATGAGATATTCCCACAGTCGACGTAGTCGAGGTAGGTATAAAGAGAA
The DNA here is from genome assembly GCA_945859785.2 of Tridacna gigas. Taxonomy (NCBI): domain Eukaryota; kingdom Metazoa; phylum Mollusca; class Bivalvia; order Cardiida; family Cardiidae; genus Tridacna; species Tridacna gigas. The sequence goes on along the minus strand of OX244035.2, from coordinate 41,215,747 downwards.
AGCTTATTACTTGTTAAAACAGAAATCTATATTCAAAATCAATGATGATTCAGATTTTTGACCCTGAGAAAGGAGCTTTTTGAAAACATTGTGGTAACCAACATTTTCTCCTTTTCCCACTTTTTTTCTGCCCTTCCCAGAACAAATTGCTATTTTAATTTTACAGTCACATTTATTTTGTCGTTTGCAAATGCTTTAATTTCAACCATCCTAATTTTTTGTTGTTTGGTAAAGAGTGGAACCCACAAAATTATATGAGTTGTAGCCTTTTGATAAAACTGAAGATAATAGAGCAGTAATTAGATTTTTTTCTTACAGTGTTTCCTACTAAATGAGAGCGTTTTCAAGTATCTGCAAACTTGTTCAATCCATTAAAACCCTATACCAAATAATCCAAAAGAAGGCTTTTGAATAACATTGTGGGAAACGAAGAACATGCTGGGATTCAGCATTCTCTCCTTTTCCCTACGTTTTCTACTGTTTCAAAGATAAATGGCATATTTTTTTTTTTCAGCCACGGTTAATTTGTTGTCTGCAAATCCTTACAATCTGGAAGTGTCTATACTTTTGTTGTCTAGTAAAAGGTTGAGTAAATAGAGTAGAATCATTGATGTACTTTATTTCTTTATCAAAAGCATCCACAGCAGCTTTTTTTTTTTTTTTTTTTCTGACTTATCTGCAGCATCTCTACACTGTTTTGAATGTATTGTAGATTTTTCCCTGGAATAGGCTGCATGTTGAGAGTTGACAGGACTACCGACAGTTGACCGTTTTCTTTTCTTCACCCACCAATACCATCAATCATAGCTGGATAAAATATAGCAGATAATTAATATCTTAACACATACACAACCTGCATCTTTACAAATTTATTGTTAAATAGGCCATCTTTTTACCAGCCTGTAGAAGAAGTCCAAAGAAAACATTGTGAGAAGAGGCGAAATTGACTGTAACAGACAAAATATTTTCTACCTATTACTCTATGATTTACAGTTTTACCAATATTCAGTTGTTGTCTGCAGATTTTTATCATTTGGGTTCATCTCAAAATGGTCTGTTGGGGAATGGGTTAATTCATGAGCGTACTCTAAAGTATCTAAACCGATTGAAGAATGTTTATATGTACTAATTTAGCATTGTGTTCTTTTGAAGTAAAAGATGTCCAAAACTATCACATATACTAGAATATAAAATCTCATTATCCATTTCTTAGTCCAATGCTCAAATGAACACTAGATGTCGAACAAAAAAAGGGAAAAAAATTGGTATTGGTAAGCGAATAAGGCTGATATCTGGCTTTTCAGTGTTGGGTGGGGGAGGGGAGTGTTCTGGTTTGAAGCATTTAAACTAATTTTCCCAAAACAACTTTTTAGAAGCCCATGCATCACTACATGTGAAAGATTGCTTTAAAAGGTTTTGCCCCGACTTGCTGATTCTAGAAACGAAACAAAATAATTAAGTATACAGGTTATGGTTACATGGTGGAACAAAAAATGTTGCACTTGCTACAAACCTGGGTAACAGATTATAGGACCTATTTAAAGAAGAACCATCTAGAGTTCCAACTGTATGATGGCAGATAATTAACCATAGGACATTATGTTTTGTAATTTACAATATGTAATACATTTCCTGGAAAAAGTAAAAAGTAGGACGTTTCGGTCAAATGTTACTTCGACATGTACTCAAGCAGTGTCTTTAGAAAACATGGTGAGTAAAGGAGAAATAATCTGTTAAAGAATTAAGGTAGGCTATACATAATTTAAAAGGGTACATTTGGCTTTCGAATAACGGGATGGTTACTCTTTTGTGAAATCGAATAATTATGTCATCATATTTATTCGATAATGATCCCACGTAATTGACGCACGTTATTGATCACATAACATTCCCGCATGACATTCTGACGCAAAATGTAAATCTGTTGTGTGTGTGTGTGTGTGTGTGTGAGAGAGAGAGAGAGAGAGGTTCATTCTTTTTCTTCAATTTGGCCTTAGTGTATTTTCCCTAAAGTTCTATCTAGAGGATCCGTAGGAGAAGAACATTTGGGAAAGGTTCCTCTTGATCTGCACAAAAGTAAATCCATTGAACATTAAAACCGTTCTATACACAATTCCGGAAGAGGACTGTTGAAAACATTGCTGGTAAACAGCATTATCTCTTTTTGCGACAATGGTTTCTAATATTTCAAGGCTAAATCTTATTATTTGAGCCACTTTTATTTGTCGTCTGCAAATGCTTTCAATTTGGACAAGTCTATAATTTCGTCGTTTGGTTCAGTATGTGTTACACACTCTTTGAAACTGAACTACACCTAGATATTTTCCCGTTTCCACAGAATATTTGGTGCACAATGTACATATTACAATTATAAAACTTGATGAAACGTCTAAAGTGACAAAAAAAATTAGGGACGAAAATATTTGTTCCCCCTTACCAAAGTAGACAACACTTCATTCTTCAAATTTATTAGATCCTAAACAAAAAAAAAAAAAGGCCTTTTTATTCTTTGAAAGGAACTTCCTATAACGATAACAAAGTGAATGCTTTAAATAGCGTTCAATTAGTTATTATCAAAGGAAGTTCTTTAAAAAAGTAAAAAGGTTTCCTTTCGTGGCTTTGATTCTCCTTCCGCGAAAGGAAGTTCCTTTCGTTGTTTACCAATCTACACTCGACACGTGAGAAACGAAAATGGATTTACTCTCGACAGAACTAAGATTTGCCCAGCAACTAGCTTCTAATGAGAAAAAAGTGAGAGATAAATCGCTGAAAAAGTTGAAGACATATCTTCAGGCCAAATCAGCGTCGAAAACGAGTATATTTACCTTTTATTTTTGTCTGAAATACAGTTTGAATTGAGGATCAGTCGCCTCAGAGACAGTTCGCTCTTGGCCCAACCTGTAATTTTTCGATAAAAAAAAAATAATTGGTGGAAAGCAACTCGCTTTTTGAATTGGTGAAAATGTTCAGGATTAGTCCAGATTTCAGGATTTTTAGGCCATGAGAAAGCCATTTTTTCTCCATATTCCTTATCAATATTGCAAATGTAGAATTTCAGAATTTTTAAAAAATCATACTTTCAACCATGTTTTTGTTAACTCGGTTTTGGGTTATGATTAAGATATGCAAATTGGATTAGAACTGTTGTTTACTGACATAAAAGGGAATTTTTGACAGGAAAGCATGGAAAGCAAAGTTATGGGATAAATTTGAAAACCAAATCTGGCAAAAGTAAACTTAATATGGGTCCATAGAAATACCGAAACGCAGGAAACGCTGAAACGCAAAGTAATTACTGAAATGCACGCAAAAAGTAATCAGTTAATAGTATACCGTATAAATGCAGTAATAGCTTGTGTATTTTGATCTAACTGTAATTAAATGTTATGATCTGTATCATATGTTCTTTTTCACCATTGTTGTTGTTGTTGTTGTTGTTGTTGTTATGTTCGGATGACCAACCATGAACCACTTACCAGACGACTTTGAAATATTAGATAGGTTCAAATTGAAAGAAGTTGCAGACGACATTTGAAAGTGCCTTTAACAAGAAAAACACGTATCTAATGGTAAAGAAAATATTGTGAAAAAGGAATAAATTGCTTGTTAATGTTCTATGTAATAATATTGTTCAGCGGCTCAAAACAAGGGATAGTACACATGGTAATGGGTTAAATAAAGGATAATCTTAGCAAAAGCGACAAAGATTTGAACCTTTCGTGACCATTCAATATGAATGTTTAAGTTTTTAATTATTAATATATTTTTGTGATCAGCGTTTTTTTGTGATCAGCATGGTTTTTACGTGTGTGCAGTAAAAGTCTTTTGATAACAGTGTGGGAAAAGGAGAAATTGCTCGTAACGAGCAATTTCTCCTTTTCCCACAGTGTTTTCTACCCTTTTTGAGAATTTTCTGCCATTTTCTCAAAATCTAAAATTGTTGTCTTCAAACTCTTTGGGTTTGGAAAGGTCCAAACTTTGTCGTTTGGGAAAGGGTTAAATTATAAAACAAAAACCGAAACGCACGTATACCTTAAGCAGACGAAAACCGAAACGCACGGTGACATTGTACAAAACCCACCAAAAGTTATTAGGTTCGCCCAGGCTTATTGATCTAAAGCTTTAATTCTTTCATTTCGGATAACTTACTTTTGTTTACTTATTTCATTTAGTTTGTGTGTGGGTGTGATTGGCAAATTTAAATCAGAAACCAAATACTGAAACGCACATTGATACATGTATTAAACCCATGAAAACCGAAACGCACGGTGATACTGACTTTTACAAAAAACTAAAACGCACGTTGATACATGTATTAAACACCCGAAAATCGAACCGCGCGGTGATATTGAATACTTAAACACACGAAAACCGAAACGCACGGTGATACTGACTTTTACCAAAAACTGAAACGCACGTTGATACATGTATTAAACACCCAAAAACCGAAACGCACGGTGATATTGATTACTGAAACGCACGAACAAACAGTTACTTTTACCAAAAACTGAAACGCACATCGATACATGTATTAACCCTTTCCCAAACAATCCCTGGTTTTTACGGGTCGGGAATAGAAGCCTTTTGAAAACATTGTGGGAAAAGGAGAAAATGCTGGTAACCAGCATTTTCTCCTATTCCCACAATGTTTTCTACCCTGTCATATAGAAAAATCATCTTTTTAGCAACTGTTAATTTGTCACCTGCAAAATGCTTTCAATTTGGCCTGGTTCAAAATTTGCCGTTTGGGAAAGGGTTAAACACCCGAAAACTGAAACGCACGGTGATATTGAATACTGAAACGCACGCACAAACAGTTACTGACTTTTACCAAAAACTGAAACGCACGTTGATACACGTATTAAACCTCCGAAAACTGAATCGCACGGTGATATTGAAGACTGAAACGCACAAACAGTTACCGACTTTTACGACTTTTAAGAACCATCGCATAAGATAAGCTTTCTAAACCGCAATATTTTCTGGTTTTTTTTTTATATAGATTATTGAAGGTTGCATGCTTTTATTAACCCATTTCCAAACGACAAAATCGTTGACTGGTCCAAAGTTGCAGGGAAAATTTCAAATTTTGATTTATTCAAAAAATAAGTATCATATAGGGAAGAAAACAATGTGGGAAAAGAAGAAATTGCTTGTCACAAGCAATTTCTGCTTTTTCCACAACGTTTTCCTCAATATAATATCTCCGAGTCCTGAAAAGTTGGTACTGTGTGGGAAAGGGTTAAACTGCACAGATAACTGAAAAAGCAGATCTACTTCTGAAACTCCCCAGAACGATTCGAAGAGTAAGAAATCACAACTGACAATATGATGAAGGATAAATGGCGAAAGAAAGAAGCTCAGTATAATTATTTATCATCTATTTAAAAATTTCACATAACATATAACATAATATATTTGAACAATATTGAACACATGTGTATCAAATCTTAGTAATTTTAAAAGTAGAATATCACAGATACATTTAATACAAAAGGATAACACAAATTGTAAACATTGTCACATATGACATAATATATTCCATCAATTGAAACATGTACATGAAATCATAGTAATTTTAAAAATAAAATATCACAATTATTTCAAATAAAAAGGATAACAAATTGTGTAGATATACGAAAATTATTATCATCATTATTATTTATTCATTTATCCATCAAAATGTAAATGTTAACTTTTCAAATATAACATAATATACTCAACAATTGTACACATGTATAAGGGATATTAGGATTAAAAGTAAAATAGCACAAATACATTAAATGCAAAGCGATTACATATTGTGTAGATGTATGCAATAATCGTTGCAAATTATTAAGACGTCTAAATTGTATAAATATGTTTTTTTAGAAAGAAAACAAAGAATAGTTGAAAATCGCTTATTTTAAGCTGGAAACTTGGAAGATTATCGAAACTAAAGGAGATAGAATTATAGATTGGTCAGGAATTGCATTAGTGGCAATTTAACGTATGCCATGATAATGATAGGATTTGAAAAATTGTCACAGGAATCGGCATTTATCGTTTTATGTCAACTTATCGATTTACAACTAGAACGAAAGACCAATCGTTTAATCTCAAGAAATAATGTAGAACTCTCAGCCATTTTAAAAATGTTACCAGACCCAACGACGCGGACGTGGTTCTACCCTGAGTCCTATTTTATTTTATTTATTTATTTCAAAATCTAATTTTTATTTTTAATATATACATATACATTAGAAGTATCAAAAGAGAGTGGATGCACCAAGGGAATTGTCCCCATACTTGCTCTCTTGCCCTAAAGATTTTAAATCAACGGGACGGACGAAACGTCATTAGACGGATCGACGCTTGACTGTTACACATGTATTTTACATTAAGGTTAAGTTTTATTCATTTCAAAATCTAATTAGACTGTAAGAGAGTGGATACACCAAGGGAGTTGTCCCCATATTTGCTCTCTAGCCTTTAAGATTTTAATTCAACACTGAACGTTAAACATGTCATATACATGCAGCGGCCCTCCCTACACTGGGACGGACGAAACGTCATTAGACGGATCGTCGCTTGACTGTTACATACTTACATACTTATTACCCTAAAGTGAGAGAAAATTTGTTAACTAAATTTTGTCTTCTTGTTTGTTTTGGTCCTTTCGTTTATGCCCCTTTTTCTTTGTCCGGGTTTACGTCCATGCGTGCGTGGCGCTAAGATGTCAGTCTGGCCGTCAGTCGATGTTAAAATCCCTTCGTCAGTTGGGATGAAATTTCTGAATTTTTTAAATATTTTCTGCCTCTGATCTTTTGTTTTCTCTACCCACTCTGTCTTGGTCGTTTGAAATTGTCTGTGTGTTTGAGCTAATCGAAATTCTCCAGTACCTAATAGAGCGCCACGCATGTCACTGTATTGCCCATTTACTAACTGTTCAAGTGTAACAGTTAACTCGAGTAAAGATTTTGATTTCCAATCAACTACTAACTTTAACACGTGGTTTATGGATTCACAGTTGTTGTTTGTCCATTCTGCAGAAATCAAATTCTTTCTAAAAGGTTCATTCACTTTAACTTTAAGCGGTTCCCTCATTTTCTTTTCAGAATAAGAAAGAAAGGTTTCAGTTACACCTTGGCAATATGTTTTAAATTCTTGGCATTTTTGCTCATAGCAGATAGTATCATCAGCATTTATGATACCATCTTTTCCAAAAATCATGCCTAACAATATGTCCCTATTTTGTTTATTTACTGCATCATCTTGCAGTTTTTGATTAGCATTTTTCCGGAGGTGGCGAGTGCAGAGAGTATGTGTTGCCTCCGGAAAAGCCGTTGTTATAGCCTTCATTAAAGCGCGTTCTTCATAAGACCCAATTACAAGTTTCCTGAGGTCCGTGTCGACAAGTTTGACTTTTAAATGATGAAAAAAATGACAATAAGTTTCAAAGTCACTATTGTCATGTAAGAATATTGGACCTATGAAGATTGGATGTTCATTTGAATCCCGGCGGACTACGGAAAGCTGTTTGAAACATGTTACGGTGACGTGCATTTTGCACAAGTTGAACGTTTTGTCAACGCCTAGAATAGTTTTTCCAGAACAGCAGTTGTTTTTAGCTCCACTGGCCGAAGGCCAGCGAGCTATTGTCATGGCGTTGTGTCTGTCGTGCGTCCGTCCGTTCGTCTGTGCGTGCGTCCGTAAACTTTTTCTTTAAAAAACTTCTCAGAAACTATTGACTGGATTTTTACCAAATTTCACAGGAATGTTCCTTTGGTGGTCCTCTTTCAAATTCCTTCAAATAATTGTGTTCCATGAAGAATTCTGGTTGCCATGGCAACCAAAGTAAAAAACCTTTAAAAATCTTCTCCTCCCAAACCGCTATTTGGATAGCATTATTGTTTTGCAGGAATGTTCCTTAGATACAGGTTTACAGAATTCCTTTAAAAAAAAATGATCTGTCAAAAAACATGGCTTTTATGGGAGACTCATTTTCCTTTTATGGTATAAAGTAAAATCTTTGAAAAATTTCTTCTCTAAAACTATTCATTGGATTTCATTGTTGTTTTGCAGGTAAGTTCCTATGGTGGTTGTCTGCCAAATTGTTTCTATGGTGGTTGTATACCAAATTCCTTTTAAAAAAATGATACACCTAAAAACACATTTTTTTATAGACAAGGCTTATATTTCAAAAAAATGTTCTTCTCCAAAACTATTTATTGTGTTAGTTTTATCGACTAACAAAGAAAAAGGAATAAAATTGGATTGACTTGACCTAGTCAGGGCTGTCCTATTTAAGCCCACACATTTTCCTTGGTATTAAGATCACAATTTACTCCAATGATATGCTATTAGTTAGTACTAGTAATAAAATATCACTGGCCATAAATAAGATAAAAGCTTGAGCACCTTTCACAACTTGAGCTTTTCAATTTTGCCTTATTACTAAGCCTGAGTAACCATGCCAAGATAAAAAAGAAAAAGTATTTTAATAACAAAACCCCCATGTTGTAGGTACTTTATAGTCCTTTTGATATAGAACAAGAGAACCTCTGCACTTTTATTAGTTCTGGTAAAGGTTTGTTGACCTACTAATGAGTAAATGCAGAGTGGACAGAAGGGGTGTAAATCCTGGTGACCTGGTACACAGTGGGACAGGGCTTTACATTTGTGATAAGGCATTAATGTTACCCAGTCAAACTGATCCCGCAACTTCAGTACACCAGAATTAATCTGTGCCCTGGAGCAGGATATTTGATTTATGTAAATGCATTTGTAGACCATTTTGTGTTGTTTGCCACAGAAGACATTCTAACTGTGACTGTGAAAAGTTGATTATTAGGGATTAGGTGTTCATTGTATGCCAGCATATTTCATTCTATCTGGTGTATTGATGTAAGTTGATCTATATTGCTATAACATTCATTCATTTGCCCTCCTAGCTGTTCTTTTAGATTACCCCTTTACCACACAATCACAACTTTTAACGACCCTGAGAAAGACATATTTTCTATATTTTGATGTTTCCCCACCCAAAATGGTTTGTGAAAGGACCTGTTGCAGACAACATATCTTCAAATTAGTAAGACATATATAAAAAAGGATAGAAATTATTGTGGGAAACTAAGAAAATGCTGGTTACCATTTTTTTCTTCTTTTCTCACAAGTTTTTTCCATACCTTTTTTCTTCAGTGAGCTAAAATGCAGGATTGAATGGTAATTGTTAAAAACTTCTTTTCGCCATTATAGAAATATCAGGCCTGTGGAGTGATACAGGCGCTCAAGCGCCTCTAGTTTATGTCTTCGATTTGTTGGTCAGTATAAAGAATAAGGCCGGGTGATTTATTGTTCGTGCGAATTGTCGACCTCACAAAGGGGTGGTTGCGGGTGACCATATTGTCTAAGGTTTGAATGTTGTCGGCAACATTGGTTGACCTAAAATGCTGGGGCTTCCCCTTATTTCTTTCATATTTTTTCTTATCGCGGAGCTGTTGAAGACTAGCAGGTCTTTCGACCTCATCATACTTTTCTTTTAATTCTTCATACACCATTTTAGGTTTTTTTTGGCGGAGGAGGTCGCCCGCTTCGTCCATTACATGGTCTGGTGTTCTTAGATATTCAGAATCTGAATTTTTAGAATTTCCGTGAGGTGCCAGACCAGGAAACTGGCCGATATATTCAATGATTACATAGTTACTTTGTAAGCCACCATCACCCAACCACGTAACCCTTTTTTGGTAGCTTGTATCTGTCTTTGATTTTGCATAATAGCGTCGAATATTAACTACTTTACTTGGATCTGGTTGGGGATTTAGAGGGGTGTAAACTGGTTGCACCTTGCCATTAACTTTACATCTGGACACAGAACAAAACTGTTTTTTGTAAAAATAGATTTTACGTAGGTCGCCATTTTCTTGTATAAGGTAATACGAGCTGGGGCTGGCGGATGATTGAGCTAACCAAACCCCACAATCATCAGAAAATGAACTTTTTGCCTTTCCTTTCCTTTTTAGTAAATTCTGCTCATTATTGATAACAAAGAATACATTTTCTTTCTTACCAACAGGGATATCAGTACTATTTTCATCATTATCATTATTTCTCGAGTCTTGGTCGCTATTGTCATCATATTCAGTGGAAACATTAAAATTCTTTTCATTGCATTCAATAACACTGTCATTGTTACTTTCTGAATTTGTGACGTCATCAAGATCTTGATTGTCTTCTACAATTTCTGATTGGTCAATAGCATTAGAGTTATCTGAGCACTTTAGACTATGAATTTCTTTTGAACCTAACTCATTTGATAGATCATCATATTGACCTGGTATGTCTTCAACAACAATTGGCGTACTTACAGGCATCTTGAATTTATTAACAATTGGAACAAAATGGTTTGGGGTGAATCTATTTACATTTGAATTAACACGAGTACTTGTCCACATAATACAAAGAACAGTGTTTGATAATTTTACATCTCTCCCTACAACAGTTCTCGTGAAAGGTTCTGAAGTCAGTTCCGGATGATGTTGAGGAGGGTAATATGATCGTATTGGTCGACTCAAGGAGGAACTTATAGCGTACATGTGAGCGAGTTCTGAATACGACCCTAACTTTACTGCATCTTGAATCAACTTATCTACATTACTCGTTATAATTCTAGAATCAGACAAGAAAGGCAATTTGTTCTTGCTGCTTGAGTCATATTTCTCTCTGAATATAATCAGTTCTAATGCAGCTTCTAATCTTAGCACTTTGTGATAAAGTTCACTTCGAGTCATTTTTCTCGATACAGCACGGTATAAGCAATTTCCGTCGCCAACAATTGTGAGTGGAACATTTTCTTCAATGTAGGCGGGATGGTATTTCAGCAGAATTTCCATGGATACAGCATCTATGTCATTCAAGTCGTAATTCAATGACGATCCGTCGATACAAGGTAGAGAGACTTTGTGAAAATCAAGTAGCTTTATCTCGTTTTTAGCAGCGGCTTCTAGAGACGATTTCTTTCTATGTAGCATCGCCACTTCTAGTCTGAAATTATAATGAACATTTTATCTTACTGAGTATCAATAACACATTTATTTGCATGTTGCGTCATAGAGACCCCATGCACTAAAATGTTTTATAACACTCAATAAATTAAAAAGTTCAATAGAAAATAGACTAAAAGCGGAAAGTTTCGCCCCTGGTTAGTTTGCGCTGATTCCGCAAACTGACCAGCATCGATACTTTTCGCACTACCAGAAAGTTTATCGGAAAAAATTTGTGAAAATTTCAAGTTCTGTACTATATCATGTAGCAAACACTGTTTGAAAATGAGACATTATTCATAACTAACAATTTCGCATTTTCCCACATTGTTTTCCTTAGCATGTTTATTATGGGCGCAATTTCCCACATTGTTTTTCTTAACATGTGAACATTTCAAGTTCAGTACTATATCATGTAGCAAACACTGTTTGAAAATGAAACATTATTCATAACTAACAATTTCGCATTTTCCCACATTGTTTTCCTTAGCATGTTTATTATGGGCGCAATTTCCCACATTGTTTTCCTTAACATGTGAAAATTTCAAGTTCAGTACTATATCATGTAGCAAACACTGTTTGAAAATGAGACATTATTCATAACTAACAATTTCGCATTTTCCCACATTGTTTTCCTTAGCATGTTTATTATGGGCGCAAAAATAATGGATTTTAAGTAATGGGATAAAAGCAGCACGTGACAAAATAAAAGTGACTGAAAGTTTGAAATTTGTAATGTGAAGGGTAGAAAACGGTATGGGAAAAGGAGACAATGCTGGTTACTAGCATTTTCTCCTTTTCCAACAATGTTTTCTAAAGGCTTCTTTCTCAGGGTCGTTAAAAGTAGTGATTGTGTGGTAATGGGTTAAAGGCCTAGCGTATTGTTATTTACTTGACACCTGATTAAGTAGGTGATATATACAATTGATCCCCTGCTGCGATTTCGATGATCTTATCTAATACAGTTGGAGTGCCACGTGTTTACCCTTTCCCAAACGGCAAATTTTGGACCAAACCAGACTGAAAGCATTCTGCAAATGACAAATAAACAGTTGCTAGAAAGATGATTTTTCTATGTGATAGGGTAGAAAACATTGTGGGAAAAGGAGAAAATGCTGGTTACCATCATTTTCTCCTTTTCCCACTATGTTTTCAAAAGGCTTTTAATCCTGACCCGTAAGAACTAGAGATTGTTTTGGATAGGGTTAATTGATAATAAGGAAAGGAAGAGACATGCGCAAAAAAGTTTCGCACTGACAATCCGCTGAAACCTCGTTAACCCATTAACATACGACACAATTTTCGACTGGTCCAAATTGTAAGACCCTGCAGAGTTATTTCAAACTATTACCTAAATCACTGAGAAAAAGGAAGACAATGCCTGTTACAAGCAATTTCTTCCTTTCCACTATGTCGAGAGAGAGACAGACATACAGAGAGAGAGACAGAGATAGTGGTAATGGGTTAAAGGCCTAGTGTATTGTTATTTACTTGACACCTGATTAAGTAGGTGATGTATACAATCGATCCCCTGCTGCGATTTCGATGATCTTATCTAATATAGTTGTTTACCCGGGAGTGGCACGTGTAAACAACTATATTTCCCAAACGGTAAATTTTGGACCACACCAGACTGAAAGTATTCTGCAGATGACAACTTAACAGTTGTTAAAAAGATGATCTTTCTATACGATAGGATAAAAAACATTGTTGGGAAAGGAGAAAATGCTGGTTACCATCATTTTCTCCTTTTCCCACTATGTTTTCAAAAGGCTTTTAATCCTGACCCGTAAAAACCAGGGATTGTTTGGGATAGGGTTAATTGATAATAAGGAAAGGAAGAGACATGCGCAAAAAAATTTCGCACTGACAATCCGCTGAAACCTCGTTAACCCATTAACATACAACACAATTTTCGACTGGTCCAAATTGTAAGACCCTGCAGAGTTATTTCAAACTATTACCTAAATCACTGAGAAAAAGGAAGACAATGCCTGTTACAAGCAATTTCTTCCTTTTCCACAATTTCGAGAGAGAGATAGAGACAGATACAGAGATAGAGGGAGTGGAGAGGAGGGTAGAGAGAGAGAGATATATACTTGATCTAACTTACCTTCGTAGAGCTTTCTCGGCATCGTATAATCCATCCACAAAAGAACATGTTCTACAGAAAAAACTAAGAGATCTGGTAGCCCATGATTTGAGCACAGTTTTTGTCATTCCAAGACACTTATGATGAAACCATGTTTCACACTGATGACATTGAATCACATCATTATCACATTCATTTTTGCAAACTCCACAAGGGAAGTCTGCCACTGTGACGCGTGCACTGACGTAAGAACAGCTCTAGACGTATGACACTGACATATTTCTAACCCCAAGTTTATATAGTATAACGGGGGAGATTGCATGTGACAAACAAAGATTTGCCGTCAAAAGAACTCATTTCTTTTAGCACAGGAGCCGCTGTTTTAAGTGGAATATTAGCTCTTCATTACTATGATAATTGATTTTAATTCCGGTTTCAGTATAACAAACTTAATTAGGGATAGCGCAATTAATAATGTTATTTGTTTTTGACAGTTTTTGTCGAAAGAAATGCCGATGGCATGGGCGCCGTAGCCCACTACCATACAATCACGAGGGTTTTGTTGTTGTTGCTGTTTGGTTGGTTGTTTTTTTTTTCATTGTAATTCATTTAACCCTTTCCCAAACAATCCCTGGTATTTACGGGTCTGGAATAGTAGCCTTTTGAAAACATTGTGGGAAAAGGAGGAAATGCTGGTTACCAGCATTTTCTCCTTTTCCCACAATGTTTCCTACGCTATCATAGACAGAAATCATCTTTTCAGCAAGAGTTGAATTGTCGTCTGCAAATGCTTTCAATTTAGTCTAGTCCAAAAGTTTGTCGTTTGGGAAAGGATTAAAATAAAACTTAATATTATCATCTTCCCCCATTCTCACAATGCTTTCAACTTTATCAATTTTCATCTTTTGCCTTCGGTCTTATTTTCTTGAACAATTTTGATATGTATAAGCAATATACTCTTGATGCAGGGAAATAGGCCTTTTGAAACATTGTGGAAAGGGGAGAGGATGCTGGTAACCAGCGTCTTCCCCCATTCTCACAATGCTTTCAATTTTATCTATTTTCATCTTTTGCCTTCGGTCTTATTCTCTTGAACAATTTTGATATTTATAAGCAATATACTCTTGCTACAGGGAAATAGGCCTTTTGAAACATTGTGGAAGGGGGGGAATGCTGGTGACCCACTATGGGAAAAGGAGAAAATGCTCGTAAAGAACATTTTCTCCTTTTCCCACAGCGTATTCAAAAGACTTTTATTGCAGATACGTAAAAACAAGGGCTTGTTTGGGAAAGGGTGAAAGGTTTTGATCTTTTATGTACAACAGAACATCAAACAAGAACATAAGATTTTTAACCTAACTAATTAACAATGACACAAAAGACACACTGACACTAAAGAAATAGGCCAATTAACAAAACAAAAAGGGTTTGACTTGCGAAAAACTGGAGTACATCTTAACGGGATTTGATTATTTACTATAAGCATGTTTTTCATATCATTTTCAATCTTCGATAAAGCAACATGGCTAGATTTGGTCTTTTTGGCGATTCCTACATCAAGAGACTGGACAAATTCTTCAATGGCGATATCCGTGTCCCAGGCGCATCCATCTTTGTACATCAAGGTGGTTTGCGGCTTGACAGACTCACCGATACTATGAAACATAAGATGAAGGCAGCAGAAACCGACATCATCTTCCTGTCAATTGGCGGTAATGACATAAGTCCCAACTCGGTTCCAGAAGAGATATTCGACCGAATATGCGCGTTGGTGACAGAGTTTGAAGACGCCGGGGTACGCCGAGTGTTCATCTCTGAGATTTTGCCGAGAGCCGACTTTTCAAAGAGCAATCCACCCGGGCTTACCAAATCGAAATTCGACAGAGACAGAAAGAGAGTCAATAAACTACTCAGTGAGAAATACGGCAGAAACGTAGTCAAGTTCAACGACATTCACTGCCCAAGAGACTACGATAAAGACTTAGTACATCTGTCCTACCCGACTGAGGCCAATACAACATGCGGTATACGGAAGTATTTCTTTCGGATACGATTGGTCTTCCTCAGTGCCTGAGTCCAGTCATCGCCCAGAAGTAAAAAAAAGGTCCTTTTCAGGACCAACATGTAACTCGAAAGTCTCCTATATATCGCTTGTTGTATACATTGTTATTTTTTTTTGCCTTTTTCGGAAACATTCCCAGGTCATCAAAGTTCCCAAGTAAATTTGCCTCAAACTATTATAAAATTGAATAAAATGCAGAAATAATAGTTTGCTTTCGATTATCCCCCATCACCCAATTTTAACCCTTTTCCACACATTGCAAAGTTTTTACGACTGCATTGCATTAACTCTTTACCAAACGACAAAATTTTAGACTGGTCCAAATTGAAAGCATTTGCAGATGACAAATGTAACTCAAAAATTGAAATTTGTTTCCAGCAGGGTAGAAAATAGTGTGGGAAAAGGGGAAATTGCTCGTTACGAGCAATTTCTCCTTTTCCCTCAGTGTTTTCTATAGTCTTGTACTACAGACACGTAAAAACCAGGGCTTGTTTGGGAAAGAGTTAGAAAAGCCTTGTTGAAAAGGAAGAAAGTGCTTAAAACAAGGTCTTTGGAATAGGTTGACTCGTTAAATAAAAATGAAATTCCAAAAACGATTCAATAGTTACCAACTTTTATTTAAAGGTGATTATAAACAATCAAGCAAACAATTAAAAGTAAATGTAACCAAAACATTTCATTACATTGTGTACTTTCGTCATATACCAATCAGCACTGTTTCAATTAATCAGATTAATAAGCAAACAAACAATTCAATATGTAATACATGTATATATATGGTATATGGTTTATTAATTAAGAAGCTTTTATCTTTACATTTACCTTTTTATAAGTTCCAAAATTCATAGTAATCTCAATGCTTATATACTAAGAAAAATAACATGGTGAAGGATTGGGGGGACAGGAGCATACGCCCGTCATTACTGAACACTCCAACCGCCCCACCCACCCGCTCCCCGATTACGTCCCAGAGGGTTTGCTTTACCATTGCAAACAGCTATCATTATATATTTTTAGCTTTATCTGATACAGGTCGTCTGCTTTTGCTTCAAGTTTGACAAGTCTAAAATGTTATTAATTGGTAAAAAGAGTTAAACTCAAGCTATAAGCGTGTGTGAGTGCTTTTTTTCCCCCAGCAGGTGATGTAGATTGTGATCAGACTGTCACAGAGAAATGGTCTGATCACAATTATCATCGCCATCTTCCTGAAATCTTTTCCTTATTAGTATTTATTCCACTTTTTATTTGTTTGACACTTACAATTGCGTATTACCATGCTAATGTAGACTAGATTCTATGTCTTTTTTTTTTAATTGCATGTACATCTAGCTATCACAATCTTGTGCCAAACATTCGAATCTATTATATAGTGTCTTTGAGAGAAATGCAAATTTCAGATTACCAATTGTGCACACTGTGAACACTAGCCAGCCAGTGCGGGCTGTGCAGTGTGAGCCTGAGCCTGCACTTTGCATTGAAGTTGGTGCAGATCAGGATCGGACTGCACATGCGCATTGACTGGCAATGGACTTATACAATGTGATTTTTTAGACCTTTACCCGAGAAATGCTCCTCGTATTATTGCTGTTCTTTTTATTTTCTCTCTGACTGAGAAGTCCATTCATTTAGCGCATATATATATCACACATAAAAGGAAATCTTCAAAATTGTTCTCTGTTTACTATTAAAAAAAGTCAATAACTATGGCAGGTGTTTTATTTATATTATTTAACAACAAATCTGAAAATTAGCTGCAGTTTTTTCCAAACCATAACTTTTTTTTTCTTCTCCTTTCTACGTTCTGGTAATATGCAAGTGCGTGTGTTTTATGTCTATATGTCTGTGTATATGCCTGTTTGCGTGTATTTTGTGCTAGTTTTTTATTCTATTTCTTTTCATATTATTTCTTTGAAGTCCGCTCGTTTTTGACCATATCTAGTTTGTTGCTATGTAAATTCCATGCTGTATGACTTTTGCATACCTGGAAGAGAATAAAGTGTTTTGTATTGTATTGTATTCAATATGTAAGAAATTATTTCTGAACGTCCGATTTTAGTAAAAATTGCTAAAAGCGGAATTTTTCGATCCTGGACTGAACAGATATATAAGTAAGACCGATAGACACCAATTGTTGTGCGTTTCAGTAATTGATTTCATTTCTTTCTTGGGCAAGTACAGGTGCCTTTCGGTATTTAAATCTATAAATCATGAAATCTGTCTAATAAAGTATAAAGTATATGTTCCGTCCACCTGTTTGCCATGCCGGGATTTTGTCGGTCATTATACACATCTCCACTAGCTCGATTTGCAATAGGCTTTAATTACAGTGCGTTTCGGTTAATTGTATTTTGTTAAACACAACTAATTGCGTTTCAGTATCTAATTTCATTTCTTGTTTAGCATAAGATCGTGTTTTCCGTGTTTAACCGTTTCCCACACAGTCCCGACTTTTTACGACCCCAGGATTTTATATTGAAGGAAACATTGTGGAAAACGAAAAAAATGCTTTTCCTACTACGTTTTCTACCCTGTCGTCTGCAACTTCATTCAGTTTGGACAAGTTTAAAATTTTGTCGTCTGGTAATCGGTTAATATGTTACCTAGTTGCTGCACCAGATTCAAGTATTTTTCCTTTTTTCCACAAGTACAACAAAAACGTGTGTATAGAATAAAAATAGTATTGCTTAATTCAATAATATACAGAAATAAAACAATGTTTGAATTTGAATAGAAACCCAATTCCATAACTGCGTTTTGGCATTTGCCTACAGGTAAAAGTAATCAATAAAAAACCAATATTGTTAGTGCGTTTCGGTAATTACTTTGCGTTTCAGCGTTTCCTGCGTTTCAGTATTTCTATGGACCGACTTAATATTGCCATTTTTTTCAGGAATCACCATTTTCCACAGTGTTTACTAGACTTTAATATTGAATCTCATCGATTTAGCAATATGTTAAATGGCACCTGCAGATGGACCAACTAAGCTAAAAGTTTTTTTAACTGAAAGTCTGAATGTAGCCAGGTCATTAGTCCTATATATAAGCCCCTACCAATGTTTTGTTTCATTTTGACATTCATTGTGTACGTAGGTTCTTATAGATTCCTTCATGGTTTCCTTTAGCGAACTGCGACATTGAATTCTGTCGCTGTTTGAACAGCAGATCTGGATGATTTTCACTGAACTTGTTCAGTAAAATATACATCAGAAGATTAATGAATAATTTCTCAACTGAAAAATGATATTTGTATAAAACTTGCCTGTTTATAACCTACATGTAAATCCATTCCAATTCAACACCACTCTGTTTTTCTATGAATTGCCATGGAAGAGATTCCATTGTTCTGAATGAACCACTATAAATTGGGTAAAGCCGGGTAATGCAACTTACAGAATTGTATAATGCCTTTTTTTAAAACAAAATTTGTTTGATTATTGAAATAGATTTCGTTAAAAATTACACAGTGAATTCTAGTTTGTTATGCAACTGTCTGCAAGGCTGAAAGACATGGCGTGGACTCGTCGGCAGTCCACATGAAAGTGATTTGATTGAACTCTGAATGAGTCTGCCCATTTTTGAATAGGACAGTGGCTGAATATTTCCTGATGAAGTTGTTCCTAAAGGTAAATCAGGTTCTTTTTTGCAGTGATACCAGTTTTAGAGATATTGAATTTGTTACATAGAACTGAGTGGGACCTGTTTAGAAGTTACATGCAAAAGAAAAATAGAATGTGAGACGTCCAATAGATATATGTTGAAAGATAAATAAGCATGTATACATCTAGATATTTGGACTACCAGGTCGTGTGTCCTGCTACTTCAAGTATTTTGATTTCCTATCTTACTAGCATAGTCTGTCTAGCCAAACTTAACACAATCCAGAGTTTTTACGGCCTTGAGGAAAATTCCTAAAGTGTATACATTGTTGGAAAAGGAGAACCAGCATTTTCTCCTTTTTCCACAATTTTTACGACCCTTTTTAAGACAAATTATATCATTTGAGCCACATTTTAAATGTCGTTTGCAAATACAGTAAAACCCCTCTATTAAGACCACCCGTGGTACTTTTGAAAATTGGTCTTAATAGCGGGGTGGTCTGATTTCCGGGTTTCACCACCTAGATTTTGAATCAAACCCAGACTATGTGTAAACTTACGTGGATTTAAATTATGTTCCAAGTAATGTATACATATTTTAGTCGGGGAAGCCTATGCCCACACATTTAAATGACAACAAGAAAATTTTCATGTTTATTGTAAAGTTAATATGTGCTTGAATTTTTATGAATAAATTCACATGATAGTGAATGCCCATTCATAATTGCCTATTTAAACTTTTTCAGCAAGATATGTACATTAATCAAGAATCTGAACTTAAAGACTACATAATTAAATGTTACTGACAGAACTTGTCATATTCCCTGTTTTAATCTTTTTTTTTTTTTATCTTGTGTAGTCTCAAGAACTCCTACTCCACGTGCTCATTTTCATTTTTAAACAAAGAATTTCAAATATTATTGAAGAACCTGATGTTTTTTTTCCCCATTTTGATTCGAGTTGAATGTTCGAACAGTCCCACTAATCGTCGATCGCAAAGTTGAAGTGTTCACCAGTTCAAAAATCGCATATTCTCTACGATATAAGTATGGCTTTAATGTGTAACAAAAACCAAATAATTATCCCATCCCGATCACTAGCTATTGACCCAAGCGTCTCAAATTACAAAAGCTAGATGTACAAAACAAATCGTAATTACCCGGATGTCGACATGTTTTTCACCCGTGTCAGCAATGTGTGATAAACGCCTGATTACCGAATAAAAGCCGAATTAATCATCACCAATTCATTGGTCATTAGATTATGTAAGGTAACACCTTGATCACTTAACACGATTGTGTTACTGTAGTCAACAGATAAACAAAAGATCGCTGATTGATTGTCTACTCCATCGGACCCAAGAATATTCGTACATGAAGCACGGCCTCCACTTCGCGATTATGGATGCGTGAAAATTAGCTGGTCGTAAAAAAAATGTGAAAATTAGTGGTCGTTTCACGGGGTTAAAATCTATTGGTAATTACTCATTGGTACTGAAAATGGTGGTCGTAATTTCGGAATAGCGGGGTGCCCGTATTTCCGGGGTCGTGGTCATTGATTATGAAGAAGGAAAAATTCCGTTCTGACAAAAATCGTTCGTAATAGCGGGTTGCTTGTATTACCGGGGTGGTCGTGAGGAGAGGTTTTACTGTACTTTCAATTAGGATTGTGTTGTTTGGTAAAGAGTTAAATAACTGTTAACCACCTGAAAAATTATGGACTGATCCAAATTGAAAGTGATTGCAGATAACAAATTAACTGTGGCTTAAGTGGTGGGGTTTGCTTTTAAAAATAAATAAAACACTTTTGGAATAGGGGAAAATGCTGGTTCTCATAATGTGTCTTCCTCTGGGTCATTATAGCATTGTTTGGCAATCTGTGTAACTGTATGATAATGGTTCATTTTAATTATTTCAGAGGGATTTACATATGAAGACCTATTACGCATCTGGAAAGGATTGCACTATTGTATGTGGATGCAGGACAAGCCATTAATACAGGTAGGTTTTTTCCTTATTTATTCTGGTAAGGCTAACTGTTGGTAGGAATAAGAATTTACAGAGTGCACTCTAGAGGTTACAATTTGCACCAAGTGTTTATAAAACTTTTTCAGTATGGTTGCCTTGATATTATCTTGGGCAAATTAGAAAATATGTGGCTTTTGATAAAAAAGTAGCACACTAGTTTAAATCAAAGAATGAAATATGTACCCCAAAATCACATTTTCAATAGGATGTCTATGAAACTTGCTCCAGATGTTTATCTTGACGGTAGCTTTGACAGCTGACAGTATCTTTCACAGCTGTAAATTCTGGTCATCTTTGGTGTAAAAGAAGGTTGCTAGATCGGTAATAATGCGCTTTACAGGTAACATTTTCAGTCCAGTGTTCATCAAACTTCCCAAGAATGTTTGTCTTGGTCTCAGACTACTTACAAAATTGGTTTGCAGTGTAGATCAAGATCAGATGGCACAGAATGTGCAGTCTGATCCTGAAGCTACACACCCCACTGTGCTTAGACATTAGATTGCAACCCTGATATTACAGTTATTTCGATCTTATTTCTTAACTCTTTACCATACAATCCTGACTGGTAACCAGCATTTTCTCCTTTTCCAACAATGTTTTCTACCCTATCGAAGAGAAAAATCATCATAATAGCAACGTTTAATTTGTCACCTGCAAATGCTTTCAATTTGGTCCAGTCCAAAATGTTTGTCATTTGGTAAAGAGTTAATTGAATTGAAAGTGTCCATTTGGGTTCATTTGGTGCTCTAGAGGTTAATGTCTATATTCGAATGCGTCAGCATATAGGAATATTTTCTGAAAGCTAGTACAGCTCAGGTGAGCAATCTAGGATCATCATGGCTCTCTTGTTAAATTCCAGGAGGAACTCGGCACAAAGATTTCACAGCTGGTCCATGAGTTGTCTAAAACTGAGTCCAAGTTGTTGTTCATTAAAGTATTTATACAGACAGAGGCAAGGGAATGGGATGGTATTGATGTCTGGCGAGTTGATAAATTTATGATGGTATGTTTACTTCTTTTTTTTTTATTTTGGTGTTCATTGACGTATACTTATACCTGAACATAGGATATGTTTTAGAGATGCTTAAAAAGACAACTTTCTGTAACAAATGCCTATTATATTGACCACATTTGCAATCAGCAAATGTTTTCAAAATGGGTGAGTCTAATGTTTTTGTGTCTGGTCAATTCCATTTTAATACTTTTCTTTCATTGAGCAGAGAATGATGGCTTGAATCAGTATCATTCTCATTTATATGAAGGCAAGTGATCTAAGTAATCACATCTACATGTACAATGCTTTAAAGAGATGTAGCAGTTATATCATTAATGCCATTTTCAACATAACTGCACTTACATTGCCACAACCAGTGCAAATTTCTATGGTTTCCTGGAGTGTCTTTAACAGTACTTTGAGGAATATTCTTCCCAAACAGCTGGCTGCTTTCCCACATGTATATTGTTTAACCCTTTCCCAAACGACAAATTTTGGACTGGTCCAAATTGAAAGATTTTGCAGACGATAATTTTAAATTTGATGAAAATGGCAGAAAGGTCTCAAAAAGGGTAGAAAACACTGTGGGAAAAGGAGAAATTGCTCATTACGAGCAATTTCTCCTTTTCCCACAGTGTTTTCAAAAGACTTGTACTGCAGACACGTGAAAAGCAGGGCTTGCTTGGGAAAGGGTTAAGCAGTATTCAAGGGTGAGAGAAGGCCTATAGGGCAATGGCCTTTCATCGATCCTGTGAAAGAAATTGGCCAAGCATAGCAGCCAAAACCCACTACTCCCCTGGTTACAAGCCCTGTTACTGATTGATCAAGGGGTGAAATGTTTATGATTATGATGTAGATAAATTGAACCTAATGATTTTCTACTATATCGGAAAATCCATGATTGTTTCATATCTTTCCATGTTTGAAGCTGTTTAGAGCTATGCTTACTGAATCTCTCATGGTGTTGAAAAATCAGAGCTGGAAAGTTAAGACAGTGGAAGGGCTGATGACTGTATATTCTGAAACACTATTGAATCCCGATGAAGATTTTGTTCCTTTTGGCCTGCGGACACACTTCGTAGACATCTATCTAGATGAAGTTCATAAAGTATGCAGTAACAAGGTGAGTCATTTTTCCGACAGCTCGTTTTGTTCTCCTTTTAACCAAGCCCTGGTATTGCAGTCGGTAGCATACAGGACTTGAGAAAAGGGGGTTGCTGGCTGGCATCCCCAGCTTGGCAAATTTCTTTCTGGGGGTTGATGATAGTCATTGTAACAGGATTCATTTCTGTCTTACTGATGATCATTGTTTCTACATTGGTTATGTTGGAAAGCAGCCAGTGGTTTGGAAAGAATATTGTATGATGTTCTGGTAAAAGGAACTCCAGGAAAGCATGGATAGACTCACTGGCAGTCATAATATAATTAATGTTGAAAACAGGGTTAAACACCATACAATCAATCAATCAGTGTTTCTCTATTAACCCTTAACCAAACAATCCTGCATTTTTACAATCCAAGGTTTTGGAAACATTCTAACATTCTGAGAAGAGGAGAAAATGCTGGTAACCAGCATTTTCTCACAATGTTTTCTACTCTTGTAGAGACAAACCTCATAGCTTGAAAATCAAATTTTCCATTGTTTGTCTTCAAATGCTTTCAGTTAGGACAAGCCTAAAAGTTTGCTATATGGCGAAGAATTAATTCTTCATCCCTGGGGTGCTAAATAAATTAAATGCACTTTCTTAGTCCATACTAAAGGTGTGGATATTGCAGTTTCAAAGCTGTTTTTTCTCAAAATCATTAGCATTTAGATCTGGGCTCAGGGCTTCAAGGGTCAAAATGTTTAAATGTATGAAATGCACTTCCTCAGTTACAAAACACAAAAGCATTGCAATATTCTGGCTGTTTTTTTTTTTTTTTTTTTCAGAATTTTTCTCAACATAGCAGACCATGTATATCCAAGTTAAGATTGCATTTTCTGTGCAGTCAGTGTTTGATCTACAATGTCTGTTAGAGGCATTCTGATTTTGATGTGCATTGTTTGCTCAAACAATTTATACTGTGCATAGCACTCTAAGGGATAATCTTTAGGCTGCTGGTTAGACATTTCAGTATGCAGAAAAGGTGAAATTAACTGCTTTTTCAAGGCTGTGTAGATTGATTTTGAGATTTGAATAACTTTATGCTTCATAGTCATGACCCATTTTGGCAAAGGGTTAGGTATGATTAAACTCCTTTTATCTTTGACTCTGTAATTATTACTAACACTAAAGTTTTTCTTTAACTATATACCACAGGGCAAAATTTTAGGCTTGTTAAAATCCAAAGCATTTTCAGACCACAAAATAAAATTTGTTCATATGGTGTGCTTTGCTTTTGAAAATGGATAAAACATTGACTGTAAAGGAGAAAATGCTGGTTACCAACATTTTCTTATTTTCCCGCCATGTTTTCAAAAGCCTTCTTCAGGGTTGTTAAAACTCAGGATTGTGTGATAAAGGGTTAAAGATACATCTACACTCATTTTCAGTCAGTCTTTAGCCCATATCATCTTCATTTTATGAAACTATAACCATTCTTGTATCTTCATGCCAAATATAGCCCCTGATGGCTGCATGGTTGCACAAATTACAACAGATAGAAAATGCATTTCTCTTTTGGCAGCCTTCAAAGAAATCACAGTTGTTGTTTCCGATTTTAAATGAGGACGAATCCCTTGAGTTTCTCTATCCCTTAAACCATATATATTGGTAATTTATGTATGTTTACCCAGCTGATCAAATTCTAAGCCATTCTATGCACTTGCAAGTTTTAACAGTTTTTTTTTTTTTTTTTTCTGTCTGGTTGTAAGGATGCATCTTTAAGTGTTGTGTCTTGATTTTTTTCTCTTCATAGATCAATGGAAAACAGTTTCAACAGCTTATTGAACCATTCATCAGGTTTTTACTAGTGATCCACAAGTAAGTAAAACTATCAACAAATTTCAAATAGGTTTTACAGCAGGTCACTTGGCTATTTTGTGCCAGGCAGCGTAGCTCAGTGTATTTGACTCGTGACCTGATGGTTGTGGGTTTGAGGCAAACTTTCTTTCTGGGGATTTTTTGCCCCTCACCTCTGATGCATGTGAGAAAAGTAGTCGGCGACTTGGAAAGAAAGTTGTCTCAGTACTAGTATGAGAAAGCCAGGAAACACGTGTAAGTGCCCTAACCACTGTGATATGACCTAAGCTGTTAAAATGGCGTTAAACTCCAATACAAACTAACAAACAAGGTCTTTTGTTTTGAAATTAAGTGTTTGAAAATACAGCTGGTCACTTAGTTATTTCATTTCTGAATTAAGTGCTTCATAATTAACTATTTTACTAAGGATTTGTAGAGAGCTGGAATTTGGAAAAAGTATTTACGTGAAGAAGTCCTGAAAAACAGTGGAACCTTTTTATAGCAAAACCTGATAAAATGCTGCTCCTATTAGAAGGCAGGTTACTTATGGCTTTGAAATTATCCAGGCAGGGAAATCTCAACTTATTTTTAATCAAGCTGTCTTGACACCTGAATGGTACAAAAATCAACTACTGTTATCCTTCCATCGCCACAAATGATTACATTGTTAAGTGGATCAGTGCATAGAATTCTTGTCATGTATTTGTCTAGTTTAAAAACATACTACTTGCCAGGAAATAAAGGATGTCAAACAGCTACTTTCAAGATTTCCTGGTTATGTAAGTGATTTTTCATTTCTGTAAAGATGTTAGTTACAACTTATTGTAGACTGAAACCCGAGATAAATTTTTTGCAACCATCTATTGAAGACTTTTAATATTGCATTAATCTTTTTTACCTCATTGAAGGCAAAGTTAAAGCTAAGTCTCAGCGTTGGTACAAGTCCAGCTTGTTTTTCTCATTGCTGTTAAGAACAGCTTGAGGTAATTGAAGGAATGTATTGGAAATATTTATAATTTTCCCTCCAGCTTATGTTGAAGGTAGAACTTCTCAATCAAATTAACTGAGGGAGCTAAGAGAGACTGTTAATTTTCTTTCATTTTGCTCTCTCTTCCAGTTCAGATTTAGAAAATAAAGTTGTGAATAAAATCTTTGATCCAATTATTGAAAGAACAAGGAGGCTGAACTCAAGAAAGGGCAAAAACAAAGGAAAGACTCCTGATGAAGATGTAATATTTCCTGATTTACAGGTACAATTTTTACTCTGTGGCATCTCATTTTATAGCATAACCCCCCTTGTTTTCAATTCCCACAATGTTTTCTGCCCTTCACAAAAACAAATTTTAATTTTTGAGCCACATTTGATTTGTCGTCTACAAATGCTTTTAATATGGACCAGTCTAAAATGTTGTCGTTTGGTAAAGAGTTAAAGCTTTGTTTGCATGCATAGGGTAAATCAAAGGTGGAAAGTAAAATTGTTGCTGCTCAAGTGTTTTATGATGAAAGTCCTTCATGAACTTCAACATTTGCATTGGTTTTAAATTTGGCAGTAGATCAAATTGTTTTCACATGCATGTATCATGTGCAAAATATATAGACTATAGTCCCAAGAGGGGTTTAACCCTTTACGAAACAATCTAGAGTTTCAATCACCCTGGGAAGAAAAGCTTTTGGAAACATTGTGGGAAATGAAGAAACTACTGACTAGCATTATTTTCCCCTCTTCGAATGATGTTTGTGACCCATTTTTTTTTGTTGATGACAATCTCAAACTTCGTACAAATGAGTGTAAGTTCTGTGTAGGGTAGAAAACATTGTTGGAAATGGAGAAATGCTGGTTACCAGTATTTTCTTCTTTCTTTACAATGTTTTTAAAAGCCTATTTGCTCATGGTCATTAAAACTCAGCATTGCATGGTAAAGGCTTAAGGATGAGCTCTTTTTTCAGACTTAGTCATCTGTCCATCTGTCAATCATCAGCCTCTGCTGTAAAATGCTTCTCCTCTAAAACTGAAAGACAGATTTAGAACTAATTTCATAGTAGTGTTTTCTTGGATACCCTACTACCACAGAATGCCCCAACTGTTGAGCTTTGCTGAATAAGATGGCACTGGAGCTATAAGTAGAATAAGCCTTAAACTTCTACTAAACTGGTGGAAAAATTTTGTATTAATTTCACAGGAATGTTACTTTGACTACCCTGCACAAAATGGGCTTAAACCATGTTGCTCTGTAGCAAACAAGGACAACTGTGGTCCTCTTGTTTTAAAATTATAAGAATTCATAGTATTTGCTAGACTGTATACATCAGTGCACCAGCAGACTTGTCCGATTGTTTATGCAAGCAGAGACATTTGGTGCCACATATCTTTTCAGAGGATTTTCATTTTGATGATATTTAGTCCCAATGTAGTCATGGAATTATTTTCTTACTCCCTCAAAATGACTGTTGTTTGGGGGGGGGGGGGGGTTTTACTGCAATCAGCTTCTCTGTCTGTCTGTTTGTCTTCGTACATATAGGCATTATTGTTGTGAACTCATCTCACAGTTTTAATGTCATTGTACTGAAACTTTCTACATTTATAAAAGAACTTTTGATGTGCAACACAACATTTTTTTTATTTGTCTTAATTTTAGTGTTTAGGGTTATCTCCTCTTCATGTTCAATATTTTTGGGCATAACACACATTTGGTTTGGACATTTGTCCTGTCTATCAAAGTGCTAGACTGAATTATTAGCTTTTTACTACTTAACAGCAAACAAAATTTTCGGCTTGCTTAAATCATAAGCATATCCAGACAACAAAACAGATTTGCCTCAAGTTATTGGATTTGTCTCTAGAAAATGGAAAACACTGTGGCGAAAGGAAAAAATGCAACATTGTTTTCAAAATCGTCTTTTTTGACAGTTCTAATATGATATTTCCTGTAATTTTATGTTTGATGATTGATATAGTCAGGATATTCATTCTCATTCCTTAGCCTCTCTTTCATTTGAAGTATTAGAATTCGTTACACACTATATTGCCTCTCAAAATAAATCTTTGTTTTCAGATTGACAGTAAAATGCTTGCAGACCACATGTTTGATTTGGGGCAGAAAGAATCCACACCAACAAGAAAGAGAGAACTGTTTTATAGCATTGTGAAAAGGTATGATGAGATTTACATGTATTTCCCTGGCACTGAGATTGCAGCCTTGTCCATTTTGAAAGCATCAGCAGATGACATGTTCATCAAATGTTAGGATTTGTCTTTGAAAGGATATAAAAAATAGTTGGTAAGGAGAGAATGTTGGTTGCCAGCATTTCCCACTTCTCTCATGCAATGTTTCAAAAGTCTTATTTTTCAGGGCTGTTAAAAACCACAGGAACATCAAATGCTAGATTTTGGCATATTGCATGAGCAGTTTCAGGATCATTATTATTCCTTTTATGTACAGGGGTTGGTCAAAAAGTACCTAGACTCCGCCTTTCTTGAAAAATTGCTGAATATTTTAGCTCACCTGAGCACAAAGTGCTCAAATATGTCAGCTATGGTTTTAGATAACTGTCTGTCCTCTGTCTGAGAAAGATCTCAGAATTATTGACAATTCAGACTAAAATTTCATTCTCTCCTTGAGGGAAAAGAACATTGTTCATATTATTCTGGTCATGTGACCAATATAATGGCCACTGCTAACAGAAAAAATAAGCGGAATGTAGACAGCAGTTATACTGAAAGTGAACAATCAATATCAGTAGTTTTACCAAGAATATTTAAACAATAAGTGAGGATGACCTTCGGCCAGTTTTTGGAAATGTCAAACTGCTGGCTTCTTTATTTTGTTCATTCATACATTAAATATTAAAATTGAATATAGGTAAAAATTTCAGAGGTAAAAAGGCCAGATACTAAAATGCCAGAGGTAATTATGTCATAGGTAAAATGCCAGAGTATGAACTACACTACATATCTGGGGAAAAAAGCAGTAGCCATTCAGGTGGGCGCAGTTGGTCAAGGCCTAGCAGGTTTGAAACCAGGTCAAAACCCATTTATTTTTGGCCTCTTAACCATCTGAGAAAGCAGTCGGTTAAAATCAAGATTGGTCAATGGACAAATAGAAGAAATGTTTGGACTAAGATTGCAAACTATTGTACTAATGCTTCAGCCTGGTAGTAAATCTGCAATTGAGTTAACCTGGATGGCCACTGCTTTTTTCCCCACATATATGAAATACTTAATACATTTGACATTATTACTTCTGGCATATTTATTACTTTGACATTTTTACCTCTGGTATTTTTACCTCTGACATTTTTACTCAGGTCATTTAAATCATCTTCTTTGGGAGCACAAGGATGATTTTATGTATCATATATGCAGGGGACCAAAATTGTCCATATTGTGCCCCATTGATAATGCATCCCCTATGCAGTCATTCTTTACAGTCATATAGGGAATATTTAAAGAATCACAGGATGGCTCAATTATTTTTCTCTGATCTGCAACAATGTTCTCAGCCATTTCTGAGTGTGATGTGTGCTGTCAAAAATATAAAGTCATTAACTACTGAATACAGTGTAATTAGATGACATTGCTCTTAACTAGTTTGGATCATCTCATTACGAATTTTGTTATGGTTGAAATAATTTTGTGTGGGCTACAATAAAAGTTCTTACAATTATTGGTCACCCCCATGAACTATATTTTTTCTCAATCCACTTGTCTGCCACCTAAACTCTTTGTTAGACTATTAAATTTAACCCTTTACCACACATTCCCCAGTTTTAATGACCCTGATGGTAACCAGCATTTTCTCCTTTTCCCACAATGTGTTCTACCCTATGACTGACAAATTTTGTGTTTTGAGTAACAATTGTCGTCTGCAAATGCTTTCAATTTGAACTAGGCTAAAATTTTGTTGTGTGGTAAAGAGTTAAGACTTGTCTACATTGAAAGTGTTTGCAGGTGACAAACTGAGTGTAGCTCAATGAGATTCATCTTTCGCAAGGAAGAAAATATTTCTGGAAAAGGAGAAAATCCTGGCCACCAGTATTTTCTATTCTTCAACAGTGTTTTTCAAAGCCTGTTTCTTCAGGGTCATTAAAACATAGGATTATTTAGTTAAGGATTAAATCTCTTTAAAGTAAAATTTCTGACTTGTCAGGTTTCATGGCATTTTCAGACGACAAATTAAACATGATTAACTCTTTACCAAACGGCAAAATCTGAGACGGATTCATATTGAAAGGATTTACAGGTGCCAAGTTAAATGCAACTCAAATGATGATTTCTGTCTTAGATAAGGTAGAAAACATTGTGGGAAAAGGAGAAAATGCTGGTTTCCAGCATTTTCTCCTTTTCCCACAATGTTTTCAAAAGCCTTCTCTTTCAGGGTTGTTAAAACTCGGGATTTTGTGGTAAAGGGTTAAAGTGGTGGGAGTAAAACAAAACTTGGCAAAGTAAAACACGGTTGCAACTAGCATTTTCTCCTTTTCCAACAATGTTTTGAAAAGCCCTCATTCTCGGGTTCACTAAAACAAGGATCATTTGGTGAAGCGTTGATGAACTTCTAATTATGTCAGTTATGTGTGGGACTATACCAAGTATGTTTATTTCAGACTGCAGAATGCTTGTGATGGAGTATCCCAACCTGTGCTTGAAGAATCATCTGATCCCCCTATCTCAAGACAGATGGTGAACGAAGCTGTTTCTTCTCTTGTGAAATTAGAATTAAAGCTCAACCAGAAGCCAACAAAACAACAGCTGAAAGCAGAGAAAAAAAAGAAGAAGAATCTCTGTAAGTATGAAAGTGCAAATATTTTGTTATTTTGGCTTGCAAGAGTTTTTGTGGTCAGGGCATGATTTTTTAGTCCCTCTCTATTGAATGTCTGTAGCTGTGTGCCTTTGTCTACAACAATTCAAATGGCTGCACTTCAGAATATACTAGAGCAAATCAAATCGCATTTCATAGACATATATGATAAAAGAAACACAGACATAGTATACTTACATGTATGTAAATGTTTCAAATCATGTGGTCACATTTGTCTTGTATTCGAAAAAAAATCCCAAGAAAAGGAAGTTAGATGACACTGCCCTTGTCATGGATAATGACACTGAAAACTACGAAGCTTGCTTAAATGATAAACATTATTTGGCCTTTGACCTATTTCCAGATAGGTCAAGTCGTAAACTGGTATGTGATAGAAACATGAAGTAAAAAGTGAAAAAATCTTCATTTCAAGGTCAAGGAACTTTTGACATTTTTTCTTAAGCAATATATAAACATCCTCTATCAAGGGTGTCAAATTATGACAAGGGAGAGGGATTCAAAGGTGGTGCAATGCCTTTTAATCACATGCTTTGTTTGCATAGTGCTAAGAGGGCTTAGAGGAAGAAAATTCAAAGAAATTTTAACAGATGCGTCAGTGCTTAGGACATGTAAATTTTTGTGTGTAGCATCATTTAGTAAATCTCAGACCCTTTTACTAAACAATTTTAAACAACGTGAAGAGGAAGGTTTTTGAAATGATTCTGAGTAAAGGAGAAAATACTTTTGACCAGCATTTTTCTCACAATGTTGTGCACCCTATACATAATTTAGAAAATTTTAAGAAACTTTTGGTCTGAAACCACATGGCCAAGAGCCTTTGTATGGATCAACATCTATACAAGCTTTATGAAAGTAGTACAAATTATGTCCCAGGAATTAAAAATTGTCTTGCCATTGGAATCTTATGTTAACATCATGTACAGAGAACCTGTAATAATATCAGATATGATAAGCTATGCATCACCTGTAATGATATCAGGTTGAGGGTATACCAGCTATTACCTGTTATGACATCAGATGTAAGAATATGTCACACATTACCTGTAATGATACCATGTTTAAGGGTATACCACCTATTTCCTTCAATAAACTGGGTGTAAGGGTATATCACCTATTTCCTTCAATGAACTGGGTGTAAGGGTAGACCACCTATTTCCTTTAATGAATCAGATGTAAGGGTAGACCACCTGTTTCCTTTAATGAATCAGATGTAAGGGTAGACCACCTATTTCCTGTAATCAAATTAGATATCAGGAAATACTACACATTTCCTGTAATGATATCAGGTATAAGGTAATATTACCTATTTCCTGTAATGATACCAGGTGTAAGGGTACACCACCTATTTCCTGTAATGACTCGGGTGTAAGGGTACACCACCCATTTCCTGTAATGATTCAGGTGTAAGGGTGGGTATACCACCTATTTCCTGTGATGATATCATTGTAAGGATATACCACCAAATATACCTGTAATGATATCAAGGGTGAGGATCTACCCTCTTATGGATATACCACCTGTTACCTGTAATGATATCTGGTGTAAGGATATACTAGTTAATAACCAAGAGGATTGTTGTGACTCCACTTTGTTCGTCTAAATTTTAAGGTATTAAGCATAGATTAAAATAATATCTCGTGAAAGCATTTGCATTTTAAATGTAGCTGAAATATGTTGTCTCGGAAAAGGTAGAAAACATTGTGAGAAAATGAGCAATATTTCCTTCTTTTCCCAAAAGTTTTCAAAAACATTTTTCTTTGACCCTTTACCACACAATCCTAACTTTTAACCACCCTGAAAGAGAAGGCTCCTGAAAACATGTGTGAAAAGGAGAATATGGTAGTTACCATTATTTTCTTTTTTTCCCCACAATGTTTTCTACCTTATCAAAGACAGAAATAATCACTTTAACAGCATTTTATTTTTAATCTGTAAATGCTTTGAATTTGGTCCAGTCCAAAATTTTGTCTTTTGGTGAAGAGTTAGAATACGGAATTGTTTGGTAAAGAATTTAGAACATTTTCTTGGGAGTTTTGATCTATAGTATTTTTTCCAGTATCCCAGTACATGTGTAGCTTGTTCTAATTCAAAGCCCCTTACATGTTGTGTATACTTGTTTTATTGAGGTCCCACCATACATACTATGACAGCAATCTTCAGCTTTGCTTTGTTTGAAATTCTAAAGGTGGCATTGTATTGAAGTATAACAGGATAACATGTTTATATTGAAACATGACATAGTTACTACATGGTTTTTCATTCAACCCTTTACCAAATAATCCCAAGGTTTAACGACCCTGAGAAAGAAAGCTTTTGAAAACATGAGGGAAAAGGAGGAAATGCTGGTAACCAGCATTTTCTCCTTTTCCCAGAATGTTTTCTACCATTCAAAAGCAAGTTTCAGTTTTTGAGTTCGATTTATTTTGTTACCTGCAAATCCTTTCAACTTGGACTAGTATAAAATTTTGTCAGTTGTTTATGAGTTAAGTACTCTGTCAGTTTGTAAGTATAAGGTAAAATTGTTCTTTTTCCTTTCAGTGAAAATTAATGGTAAAGAAAACTCGTCTGTTGAAACACTTGACATTCCTGTATCCACATCCCTGGATGAGGTGACGGCAAGTAGTGGTAAAAAAAGAAAATATTCTGAAGCAGATGAGGAGGACAAGCCATCTAAACAAGAGGAAAAGAAGGCTAAAAAGGAGTTGTATGCTAAAGATGAGTCTGCAGGTGCTAAAAAGAGGAAGACAGATGGTCAGAAGAAGAAGGCAAGGTCAGAGAAAGGTCAGCAAAATAAACTTAAATCATCAGTAGAAGAAACAAACATACTGCAGTATGACAGAAATCAACTTCTTTCAAATGATGAAGATAAGAATGAAGCACCACAGATCAATGGTTCTGGGGTTAGACCAACAGTAAATGAGCTGGGATCACTTGAAAATGTTGATAAAACAGATAATGCAGATGATAAAGGTAATGCAAAGAATACTAAAAAGCGCAAAAGTATTGACATTGACACAGAGGCTTCTTGTTCGATAAAAAGCAGCAAAAGTCAGGGCAGTAAGCAAATGGAAACTAAAGTTAGCAAAATTAATAAAGATTCCAATACTGTTACAGAAAGTTGTGCGAACACCATGAATGGAGACAAACTAAGTGAGGACAAACTAGAACTTGATATCCCTACACCCAGCAAAAAATATAAAGGCAAAATTGATATGAGTCCTGGAAAGTTTGCTGACTTTGAAACTAAAAAGACACCATCAGCTTTTGTTAGAAGGGCCTTCTCCAAGACAAACAAGAAAGTCTTTGGTACACCAGCCTTAGTTAAAAGAAAGAGAGAGACACCCACAGCATCCAATGCGTCGACTGGAAAGGCCAGGAGAGTCAGTTTTAACATGAAGAACAATCAGAGTCAATGTTAGCAGATTTTCTGTTTCTTCTTCATTTTGCACTGAAAGTTATTTTTCTAGTTTTCAAAGTTGTTTCAAAGTCAAAGTTGTTTCATTAGCACTAGTTGACAGGTGTATTCTTGTCTTGTTTTTCAGATCGTTGGAACTAACCATTTGTTTCTTTATTACATTGACAGTAAACTTTCTGATACTGTAATTTTATCCTTTTTTATCAACAACACAATCTTGTGCTAATATTAAAAAAACAGAAAATGCAAGAAAAAGAATTTTTAAGAGCAAAAAACACTTCATCCTGGAGTCAAAGCTGATCTTGCTGCAGACTTGGGCTGTATCTCCCATTGCACATGAACAAACTGGTGTTATCAGAATTTGTTACATGCTCCTTCAGTTGAACAATTCAGTCTTTCATATAAATTATGGCAATGACATCAGTTTGTCAACTCATTAGTTTTATAGCATTTGGCCTTAGTAAAAAGGGAGAATATAACAAGACAAGTCATATAAACAATATACAACTTTCCAGATATGTTATTCATAAATAGATAAAGTACTAGCTCAGCTCTGTAGGGTGGATGTACTTAAAACTTGTCCAGAGTTAAGGGGTGTAAAGCATGAGGTAAATGAAAAGTGTGATGTGTTTTTTTTTAATTTGAAGTTAAGGTGTATTGTTAAGCCTGTTATCATCAGTTGCCTAAAATGACCCGACTTGAATGTTTAGCATTGTAAAATTTAGTTAGATTCCTATACAGTTATTCAACAAATGTGTACCTTTCCCACAGAGTGGTGTATTGGTGCTATTTATAGCTGTAGCATTACTACACAGCCGGCCTTACATGATACTTTTGCATAGACAGAGCGGCCGTGTTATACAGCTTTACAACATAATCCCGAGCTTCAACAACCTTGAGAAAGAAAGCTTTTGAAAATATTGTGGAAAAAGGAGAAACTGCTGGTAATATTTTTCTATTTGTTTTATAGACAACTTTCATGAATTGAACCCCCAATGATATTGTCGTCTACTGATGCTTGCAATGTAGATGAGTCTAAAACTTTGTCATATGGTATTTAAAGTTAAATGCACAGGCTACGGACAGCAGCTAAAGTCTTCCATTTCACCAGTTTGCTAATCAATTTTGCTGAAATTTTAATGGAAGCATGTCTAAACAGGAACTGGTGCATTTGCAAGGTTTATTGTGACTGGTTGATTGTGACAGGAGTTATGGGCCATAATTAATGGCTGTATGAATATTTTCCCAATCCAGTGACAAGGCAAGCAATGGGCGGAATGTTACTTGTTGACCTGCAATTGTTGTGAAAGGCACTTTATTGGATAACCCTTTACCAAACAATCCTGATCTTAACTGACTCAGAGTGAGACTGGTTTTGAAAACGTTGGAAAAGAAGATGCTGGTAACCAGCACTTTTAGCTCACCTGAGCATGAAGTGCTC
The DNA here is from genome assembly GCA_945859785.2 of Tridacna gigas. NCBI lineage: Eukaryota > Metazoa > Mollusca > Bivalvia > Cardiida > Cardiidae > Tridacna > Tridacna gigas. The sequence goes on along the minus strand of OX244035.2, from coordinate 41,180,338 downwards.
AAGGTGAGCTTTTGTGATCATGCTGTGTATGTTGTCTAGGCATAAACAATTACCTTGTGTGCACTCTAGAGGCCACATTTTCAGTCCAGTGTTCATGAAACTTGGTAAGAATGTTTGTCTTGATATTATCTCTGACAAATTCGATAGTGGGTCACATCTGGTCTAGAAGGTCTATGGAACAAATCTTGGAAAAATCCTATTTCGTGGGGGGGGGGGGGGGGGGGGGGTATAAAAGAAGGTCACTGGGACAAATCTTAGAAAAACTTTGTGTGCACTCTAGAAGCCACATTTTCAGTCTGAGACATGTAAAATTTGATCAGAATGTTTGTTGTGAAAAAGTATTGGACAAGTTTAAAACTGTGTCATAATAGATCAAAAAGTAGGTCACTAATACTTGTGTGTTTCACATCATCACAACCAGGATGTCTACAACTTTATGACTTTACTTAGGTAGGTGCTATAGGGCCAATGGCCTTCTTGTCTGCTTTTCCCACATTTTCTACCTTACCAGTGAACTGTAAACTCCTTTGCACCATGCTTGAATTGGTCATCTGCAGCTCTTTAACATTGAAAGAGTCTACAATTTATTGTTTTGGAAAGGGTTCTACATACATACAATATTCTTTTGATTTCAGCTTTCAAAGACAGTTTGAAGAGTCCAATAGTGCCTTTCAATCCTCTGAAAATGCCAGATCAAAGTATTTTAAAATCAACACCTGGCAGCATGAAGTCAACACCCGGCAGCTTAAATTCAACACCTGGCAGCTTAACCCAGTCTCAGAATATCACACATTCGGGTAGAAAGTCTTCAGCAGACACTCCTCCGAGTACAGGAAGTTTAAAAAGTTTAAAGACACCTAAGAGAACATTATCCCACAGAACAGTTCATATCCGCACCCCAAAGATGTCCTTGCAAGCCAAATTAAAAAGAAAAGTTGCTTCTGATTTTTTCCTGTAAAAAATAATTACAATGAAAACCAAGTTGTGTAATATTTGAGCCATGCTCTTGGAAAGGAGTTTAATGCATGTACATGATGCATTATATCAAGCAAGTCATCACGTAATCATGGATCTATCAAATCCATATTTTCCATTCTGCCGACTGAATCATAAGGTTCAATGGTCCTTCGACATGCAGAAAATCTAAAAATAGGATCAAGTTTTGACCCAGGTCAGCCTGTGTGGACTGCACAGGCTTTCATGGATCAATAGTGTTTGCAGATGCTCTAAACCCCCTTTTCGCAACATGGCTCATTTATATTATAGTTGCCTACAGGTGGTGACAGTCCCTTATATTAACAACTATCGTGGATGATTCAAGCAAAAAGGCGAAAGCTTGAGGTACTTGGTTAAGTAATGAAGGAGTATTTTCTCCAGAGAGCTGCTTTCGATAATTATTTTGAAAATTGAATGTACTGTATCATCAATGAAAATATTGTTTGCAAATTTTGAACTTCTGAGTGTATGAACAAAAGTACACCCTAATAAAAATAAATTTGTTTCATAAATGTTCTGGATTTAGTGTAATAAAGCCGTCATGATTTTTAGCTTAAATAGCTGAAAGCCAAAGAACTGGCATGATTGATAAAATATCAGATGGGAGGGAAATGCTCAGACGTCCTAACAGATTTCAGTATAAATATAATTTCTGAGCTGGGACAGATTTATAAGAATTTTCAGTTTCAAAGGGAGGAAGTCCTTGTGACTCTTTTCTGAACAACAAAATTTTGGACTTGTCGATATTGAAAGCATCTGCAGACCACAAATTATAAATGGCCGTACTGACAGAATTTGTCCTTGATAGGGTAGATGACGTTCTCCTTTCTCCTTTGCCTGGAATGTTTTCAAAAGCCTTCTTCCTCAGGGTCGTTTAAAGTGAGATTGTGTGGTAAAGGGTTAAAGAAGGAAAAATCAAATCACTGCAACAAGCTGGTCTATACTAACCCTTTACCAAACAATCAGGGATTCTAGGGAACCTGAGCAAGAATAATTTTAATAACGTTGGTGGAAAAGGAGAAACTGGTGATAACCAGTTTTAACTTCCTCTTTTTCTCATAATGTTTTCTCACCTCTCAAACACAAATCCCATCATAATTTGTCGTCTGCAAATGTTTTCAAGTCTTGTTTGGTAAAATTTGATTTCAAACATCTGTTCTGAAACATTTGTACCAATTTTAACCAAACTTCACAGAATTGATCCTGCCATGGTCATTTTTGGCCTTAACTCTATACCAGATGACAAAATTTTAGTCTAGTCCAAATTTAAAGCATCTACTGACAATAAATATAAATAGTAAAAAGTTTTGCACCCATGTGTTTTTTACTGGGTTTGATTTTCTGACATGAATAATAAACAAGAGGGCCATGATGGCCCTGGGTCGCTCACCTTAGTAGAGTGCCTTGAAGGTTTTTCTTTAATTTGACCATGTGACCTAGTTTTTGACTGCAGGTGACCCAATTTCAAACTCATATTTCATGAAGACAAACATTCTGACCAATTTTCAAGTCAATTGAGCAAAAAATGTGGCCTCGAGTGCCCTAAAGATATTTCTTTAATTTGACTTAGTGACCTAGATTATGACCCCAGGTGACCCAAATTTGAACTGGTCTTTGACTATATCAAAAGAAACATTTTAACCAATTTTCAAATCATATGAATAATAAATTTGGCCTCTAGAGTGCCCACTAGCTATTTCTTTAATTTGACCAAGTGACCTAGTTTATGACCCCAGTTGACCCAAATTCAGACTCATGTGAGATTTTACAAAGACAAACATTCTGACCAATTTTCAAGGCAATTAAGCAAAGAATGTGGCCTCTAGAGTGCCCACAAGGTATTTCTTTATTTTGACCTAGTGACCTAGTTTATGGTTCCAGGTGACCCAAATCCAAACTCATCTGGTATTTCATCAAGACAAACATTCTGGCCAAATTTCAGGTCATTTGAGCAATAAATGTGGCCTCCAGAGTGCAAACAAGGTATTTCTTTAATTTGACCCAGTGAACTAGTTTATGACCCAAGCTGACCAAAATTAATCTTATGTGAGACTTTATAAAGACAAACTTTCTAACTAATTTTCAAGGCAATTGAGCAAATAATGTGGCCTCGAGAGTGCCAACAAGGTATTTCTTGAATTTGACCTAGTGACCTAGTTTATGACCCAAGACGACCCAATTTTGAACTCAACAAACTTGTTGCGCTTAGATAGGCAAACAAACTTAGAAGAGAATCACTACATACCAAATATCAAAGCTCTATGCCTTCCAGTTTTAAAGAAGAATTTTAAAGTTTTCCTTCTTTGTTCTATGTTCGAACTTGTTACCCCTGGGGCTGGGCCAGTTTTGACCCAGGGGCATCAGATGAACAAATTTGGTAGAGGTCCACTAGGAAATGCTACATACCAAATATCAAAGCTCTACACCTTCCCGTTTAAGAGAAAAAGAAATTTAAAGTTTTCCTTCTTTGTTCCTATCTTCGAACTTGTGACCCCGGGGCGGGGCCAGTTTTGACCCAGAGGCATCATATGAACAAACTTGGTAGAGGTCCACTCTGAGATGCAACATACCAAATATCGAAGCGCCACACCTTTCGGTTTCAGAAAAGAAGAATTTTAAAGTTTTCCTTCTTTGTTCCTATGTTCAAACTTGTGACCCCTGGGGCTGGACCAGTTTTGACCCAAGCAGCATCCTTGGAACAAACTTGGTAGAAGTCCACTAGGAGATGCTACATACCAAATATCAAAGCTCTATGCCTTCCCATTTAAGAGAAAAAAAAATTAAAGTTTTCCTTCTTTGTTCCTATGTTTGAACTTGTGAACCCCGGGGCAGGGCCAATTTTGACCCCAAGGGCATCATATGAACAAACTAAGTAGAGATCTACTAGGCGATGCTACATACCAAATATCAAAGCTCTATGCCTTCTAGTTTTATAGAAGAAGATTTTTAAAGTTTTCCTTTTTTTTTTCCTATGTTGGAAATTGTGACCCCAGGGGTGGGGCCAGTTTTGACCCCAGGGGCACCATATGAACAAATTTGGTAGAGGTCCACTGGGTGATGCTACATGGCAAATATCAAAGCTCTACGCCTTTACGTTTCAGAGAAGAAGATTTTTAAAGTATTCCTTCTTTGTTACTATGCTCAAACTTGTGACCCCCGGGGTGGGGCCAGTTTTGACCCCAGGGGCATCATAATAACAAATTCGGTAGAGGTCCACTAGGAGATGCTTCATGCCAAATTTCAAAGCTCTATGCCTTCAAGTTTTACAGAAGATTTTTAAAATTTTCCTTCTTTGTTCCTATGTTGGAAGTTGTGACCCCCGGGGCGGAGCCAGTTTTGACCCCAGGGGCACCATATGAACAAACTTGGTAGAGGTCCACTAGGCAATGCTACATACCAAATATCAAAGCTCTACGCCTTCCAGTTTCAGAGAAGATAATTTTTAAAGTTTCCCCTCTTTGTTCCTATGTTCGAACTTGTGACCCCCAGGGCAGGGCCAGTTTTGACCCCAAGGGCATCATATGAACAAACTTGGTAGAGGTCCACTAGGAGATGCTTCATGCCAAATATCAACGCTCTATGCCTTCTAGTTTTACAGAAGAAGATTTTTAAAGTTTTCCTTCTTTGTTCCTATGTTGGAAATTGTGACCCCTGGGGTGGGGCCAGTTTTGACCCCAGGGGCATCATATGAACAAACTTGGTAGAGGTCCACTAGGAGATGCTACATACCAAATATCAAAGCTCTATGCCTTCAAGTTTCAGAGAAGAAGATTTTTAAAGTTTTCCTTCTTTGTTACTATGCTCAAACTTGTGACCCCTGGGGCGGGGCCAGTTTTGACCCCAGGGGCATCAAATGAACAAACTTGGTAGAGGTCCACTAGGAGATGCTACATACCAAATATCAAAGCTCTATGCCTTCTAGTTTCAGAGAAGAAGATTTCCAAAGATTTTGCTTTTTTTTCCCTTTTTGTTGCCATGGCAACCAGAGTTGTGGGTGGAATTTAATTCTTTGAACAATTTTGGTAGAGCTTCACCCAAGGAACATCCCTGCCAAGTTTCATCAAGATTGGCCCAGTGGTTTAGGAGAAGAAGATGTTTAAAGAAATTGTTGACGGACGCCGGACATAGGGCGATCACAATAGCTCACATTTAGCACTTTGTGCTAAGGTGAGCTAAAAATGGGGTAGAAATTGGAATTCGCCTGCTGAATACAACAACAGACCAGTTTTTGCCTGTTAAATGAACTGTAATGAGGTATCTCTTGACCTCATGGTAAGTATGAATTTTTTGCTTAGATATTGCTCTCAAATTTAAGAAAGAGCTTTTAAATTTGGATAAAACTGAAAATTTAATGTCATAGTAAAACTTCTGACAGGTTGAACATAACCTGCAGAGAATGGGCACACACAGTCGATATATTTGTATTTCCACCCAGGGCTTGCAGAACAGCTTGCAGTCTTCATCTTGTACCTCTCGCAACAGGTTGAAACAGCTTGATCAGTAGCCACTGTCATGAGGTCAAGGGATACCTCGGTTCAGATCATTTCAGAGGCAACAGACTGGTTTGTTGGTGTATGCAGCACCCAGATTCCAATTTCAACACCATTTCATATCAATCATGCCAGAAAATCAAACCCGGTAAAAACATGGGGTGCAACAATATTTTTACTATGTATAAAAAGTGGCTGAAATAATTGAATTTGTCTTCAAAAAGATTAGGAAATATAGTGAGAAATTGAGAAAATGCTGGTTACTGGTATTTCTCCTTTTCTAAAATGTTTTCAAGAGTTCTTCAGGATCCTTAAAATTTGGCATTGTGTGGTATGGGCTTAATTGTAAGAATTCCATTAGTGGAGGTCCCGCAAGGCTCATTAGTAAAGGCATATGAATTGACACTTCGAGGCCCCAGGTTTGATTGTCACTCAAAGTGCTTGGTTTTCCATGGGTATGTCCATGGGCTAAGAACTTAAGAGCCCTATCGTAGCACTGGTGAAACTCGGGACATACATGAATAAGTGAGCATTTTCTGTGATATAACTGCCCATAGCTTTTACTCGGGTCTTTAATACTCGGGACTGTGGTTAAGGGTTAAATTTAGCATTAGAGCAGTACAATGGTTAACCGTTTACTACAAGCCTAATGGTTAGACTCATCCAATTTGAAAGCATTTGTAGACGACACACTGATTGTAGTTTGAACGATATGAATTCTCTCTAAATGTAAATACTGTGAGAAAATGCTGGTTACCAGCACTTTCTCCTTTTCCCACTATGTTTTCAAGAGGCTTCTTCTTCAGGTCGCTAACACGGAATTGTGTGGAAAAGGGTTAAAGGGTATCCTTGAAATATTTGCATAGCCGATTTTCCTGGAGTTTTTTGGAGGGGGCTTTACATATAACACAAGGTAGTGTTTCTGAATCAACAGACAATGTAATTGTAGATAAATAGACTGTGGTTTGTAATTGCCCCTTTTTCTACAATAAGGTATACAGAAAAGCTATACTGTATAGGAACTTTTTTTGGCAGGACTTTCCTTCTTTCATTCACGTAACACAATTTGATGATGGACATATTAACCCTTTACCAAACAATACAATTTAGAACTGTCCAATTTGAAAGCATTTGCAGACAACAAACAAAGAGTGGCTGATATCATAAAATATGTCTTAGGAAAGAAAGAAAATATTGTGGGAAATGGAGAAAATGCTGGTTACCAGCATTTTCTCCCTTTTCCACAATGTTTTCAAGAGGCTTTTGTTAAAACTCTGATTTGAATGAGTAGGAAAGTGTTAAGATAACGGAGCACAGAAAAAATCCACTATAGATCAATTTATTTCTTATATAAATGGAAACCAGTAAAAGGTTGAGCCTGAAGCTAACAAACTTGTCAACAAGAACTCTATTATAAAATTAATCTGTTGATATAAGTCTCCATTGTGTAGACACAAGTATGCATAAATTAAACTTTCTCCATATTTAGAGGAACTGCAGAGGATCAAACCCGCAGAAAAAAAGAGCTTTTATGGTCTGAAGATGAAAGCATCAAACTGTAAACATGTACAAAAAACTTCTTCACTTTCTGAAGTCTGAATACTACCGTGCAGTTGAGTCAGCATATGCAAAGTTCATTTCAAATATCCCGATTGAGACTTTTTGGATTTCCAGAGGAGAATTTTTTACAGAAAAAGATGTGCAGATTTTGTTAGGGTTTATCTCTCACCACACAAAAAAGTTTCACACTCATCCAAATTAAAAACAATGGCAGATCCCAGATAATATATGGCTTAAATGATTTGTCTATAAAATGACTGAGAACATTGTGAGAAAAGGAGAAGATGCTGTCAAATGAGCAGTTTCACCTTTTCCCACATTGTTTTCAAAAGCCATCTTCCTTGGAGGTTGTAAAACAGTAAGATTTTATGACAAAAGGAGAAAACATTAATGTCAGTCATAATGTGTCACAAAGATTTTCTGAGTCTTCTCCAAATGTCTGCAATACCTACTTCACATAATATATGTGTTATGTGCCACGAAAAGGTGGTTTAACCCTTTACTGCACAGTGACGCCTTTTGACACCCCTGGGAAAGAAGTCTTTTGAAAACATGGTGGGAAAAGGAGAAAATGCTGGTAACCAGCATTTTCTCCTTTTCCAACAATGTTTTCTAGCCCATCAAAGCAATGCTGCACCATTTGAGCCACATTGAAATTGTCGTCTGCAAATGCCTTCAACTTGGACAAAGCTAAAGTTTTGTCGTCTGGTAAAAGGTTAATGCATGTACAGACAATATCGACCCAGGTCAGCCTGCACAGCCTTGGGCTGTTGATAGATTTTCTGCATGTCACAGGATCATTCTTCCTCCTGATTCAGCCTGCTTTTAGACAAAATGGCTCAATATTATGCTATGGCATCATCAAGACATGTTTAACCCTCTTCTCATAGAGCCCAATTTCATATGTATTCAGGTAAACATGGCATATTTTGTCCAGATGAAATCTGAATGTATCATGTATCCATCAGTGCTTCTGACATTTCACTCATATCAACATTTTCTATTTCAATTGTTGTAGCCTTGTGTCCTTTCTTCTGCGCATGCCAGGGTTTCTTGTGCTTCTTGTGTTCTTTCTGAAAACCTCTACCAACTCCCTGGCCAAAGCAAATATTGGATGGAACTCTGGAAGAAACCAAGAAAAATTAATGTGACTATACTCTTGTTACATTTAAAACCTTTGGAAAATTATAAATTCTGTCATGTCTATCTCTATACAGATTACATATGAGCAATGCTCTGTGAAAAGGGTGTTTAATGTATCTGCAGAAAATGTTGTCCCATGTCATCCTGTGCAATATGCGCAGATTGACTGGGGTAGAAACTTTGCTATTTGTAAATTTTCTGCAAGTCCAAGGACCATTCTACATCAAGATTTGGTCTGCTGTTAGTCTCAATGGATTGCACAAATCAATCATATCTGATGACTTGGTCGGGATCACATTGATGCATTAAACCCCCTTTTCCACGAGCCCTGCTCAAATACTTAATTCTTTCCAGAGGACAAACTTGTACACTAGTCGAAACTGAAAGCATTTGCAGATGACAACTTGAAAGTGGCTCACTTGATGAAATTTGTTGTTGAAAGGCAGAAACATTTTGCTAAAAGGAGATAACGCTGGATACCTGCCTTCTTTGTCAAACATTATGGGAAAAAGGAGAATATGCACACTAAAAGCATTTGCAGACCACAAATTAACCCTTTAAGAGCTGGAACCAACTCACATTGTTATTGCGGATGGTGTAGATCCAAGATCAGAAGGCACATAATGTGCAGTCTGATCTTGGTTCTACACTTTCCACTACTTTGTTGCATGTTCTGACCAAAACTACCTTGAAGTAACAATATTTGGATATTTTTCATAACTGAAAAGGTGCATTTCATTAATTCAGCATTGTAAGGGTTAAACATGGTTGAAACACTAGAATTTGTCTTTGTAAAGAAAGAAAATATTGCAGGAGAAGAAGAGAATGCTTATTATCTGCATCTTATTCTCTTCCCCAAATGTTTCTAACAACTTACCTCCTTGTGGTTGTGAAAATGTGATGGTTCACTAAAGGGTGACAAACTTATATGAGGGACGAAGCTTAACTCTTTCAAGATGACAAAATTTTAGACGTCCAAATTGAAAGCATTTGCGAGGATATAATATATACATGTAACTCTAACGTTGATATTTATCTTGAAAGAGGTAGAAAACATTGTGGGAAAAGAAGAAAATGCTGGAACCAGCATTTTCTCCTTTTCCCACCATATTTTCAAAAGCCCTCTAACCAGGGTCATCAAAACTGGGGATTGTATTGTAACATATGATATCTGTACCTGGGTTTGAACTTAGTTGGCAAAAGCTTGGTATTCTTCTCATTCAATGCTGGGCTGGGCTCCATTTCCATAAACTCGCCACTGTTTGTAATACTTTGGCCTTTGTCTGACGTGGATGTCTTTGGTTTTCTGAAAGAATATGTCTTATCAATGAAGAATTTTTTTCACATTCTGCAACATTTCTAGATATTTAAATCCAATCAAGACAATCTTATTCACTGAAATTTGTCCTTTTCTTTCAAATTGATCAAAGAGGGCCATCAGAATTATCTCACTGAACCAACAGTAATTTGCTACAACAGCCTAAATGTTAACTCTTTACCACACAACAAAAAAAGCAGACTTGTCCAAATCGAAAGCATTTGCAGAGGACAATTGCAATGTTGCTCAAATGATAATATTTGTCTTTGATACCATAGAAGACACTGGGAAAAGGAGAAAATGCTGAAATTCTCCTTTTCCTACAATGTTTTCAAAAAGCTTCTTCCTCTGGGTCATTGTAATTCAGGAATATGTAGTAAGGGGAAAAAGCCTGCTTTGAAAATGATAAGCCCCACATTTCCTCAAAAAAAAAAAAAAAAAAAAAAAAAATCATTGAAATTTTCAATCTTACCCATCTGAATGTCTGTAACGATAGTTTGAAGGGTAATGATGGTATTTGATTAAATGTTGATGTCTGTCTTTTCCATTACTAAATTTTTCCCCACATCCTTCAATCAAACACTGGTACTGAAAATTCAATGTAAGTGATTTTACATTACAATCTAATTGTTGCAGCTGGCTTAGTCAGTAATGTACACTGCTTGTTACCCTGGGCTTGGTTTCAGGAAAAAACTTACGTCTTATTTTTCTCAAATCTGCTATTGAACTTATTTTCCAACATAAGTTGAGTTCGTTATTTGAGACCCATTTCACTGACATTCACAGACCAAGGTACTGTTGTCAAATCCTGAGCTGACACCATGTTTCACACACAACTCAGCAAAATAATGGACTTGAGTCTGTTAATTGAGTTAAGTCCATTCATTTTGCAGAGTTGAGTCTGAAAAGTTGGGCAAAGTGGGTCTCAAATGACCATACCAAGTTGAAAAATGAATCTGTTAGTGGATTTGAGAAATATAGAGACTTCAATTTTTTGTGAAACTGGACCCAGGGGTCTTGAATTTGAATTGCAGCTCAGCAAAGTTCTTTTGGGGGATTAAGTCTTTACCAAACGACAAAATTTTAGACAAGTCCAAGTTGAAACTATTTGCAGAGGACGTAATGAATGTGACTCAAAAATTGAAATTTGTTTTTGGAAAGGATAGAAAATTTGTGGGAAAAGGAGAAAATGCTCTTTACCAGCATTTTCTCCTTTTCCCACAAAGTTTTCAAAAGCTTTTTTTCACAGGGTTGTTAAAAGCTGGGATTGTGTGATAAAAGGTTAATAAGCCCATGCCAAAGGATTCACTCCTCTCTCACTGTTGAATATTTTACTCCATGACATCTATGTCAGACTTCAATCAGTGGCTTGAAAAAGAGTGCTGTGCTATGTACTGGTAGAAGAACACAGGGATAGGTGCACTGACTGCAATGATATGACTGAAATAATGTCAAAAATGGTGTAAACTCTTTAACCCCTTACCACACAATCCCGACTTTTAATGACCCTGTGAAAGATGCCTTTTGAAAACATTGTGAAAAAAAGGAGAAAATGCCGGTTACCATTCTCCTTTTCCACGAATGTTTTCTACCCTGCCCAAAACAAATTTTAATTTTTCAGTCACATTTCTTTTATAGTCTGCAGATGCATTCAATTTGGAATAGTCTAAAATTTTGTTGTTTGGTAAAGAGTTTTAACCCTTTACCAGACGACAAATTTCGGACTGGTCCAAATTGAAAGAGTTTGCAGACGACAATTTTAAATTTGATGAAAATGGCAGAAAGGTCTCAAAAAAGGGTAGAAAACGCTGTGGGAAAAGGAGAAATTGCTCATTACGAGCAATTTCTCCTTTTCCCACAGTGTTTTCAAAAGACCTGTAATGCAGACACGTGAAAACCAGGGCTTGTTTGGGAAAGGGTTAAACAAACAACAAAACCTTTGACTTATTCCTATTAAAAAAGCATTTGCAGACAAAACTTCAGTGTGGATCAAATTATGGCATTTGTCCTTGGAGGGTTAGAAAACATTGTGGGAAAGTAGAAAATGCAGGCTTACCTGCATATTCTCCTTTTCCCATGATGTTTTTAAAGGCTTCTTTTAAAGGGCAATTAAAACTAAGGGTTGTGTGGCATAGGGATAAACAACAAACAATCAAAATACAATATTTCATAGCTGAATAGCTTTCTTTTTCTACCTGAGTTCAGTCCAATTCTATTCAATCACATCTCATTCATGATTGAACTCATTACCAAACGACAGAATTTTAGACCGGTCCAAATTGAAAGCATTTGCAGATGACAAAATAAATGTGTCTCAAACTGTGAAATTTGTTTTGGAATGGTTAAAAAACATTGTGGGAAAAGGAGAAAATGCTGGTTACCAGCATTTTCTCCTGTTCCCACAATGTTTTCAAAAGGCCTCTTTTTTCAGGGTCATTAAAACTCGGGACTGTGTGTTAAAGGATTAAGGATAGGTGATTTCTGGCCATAATTACACTCTGACTGATCTTTGAGCAACACTGTCTGCAAATTTATGAGGCATTATGGCAAAAATCAACTAGATAAATACTGATAGTTGAGTGCTCTTTCACTGACTTAAAACATCAATTTTGTTCACATTTTATTTGGTACTCTTGAATTAAATTAAGTTACAATCATAAATTAAAACATCCTCCTTCATCGACAATGTAATCCTTATTTTTTAAATGCACCTTTCAGAAACTTAACCCTTTACCAAACAATCCCGGCTTTTCACGACCCTAGGGAAGAAGACTATCGAAACCATTGTGGGAAATGGAGAAAATGCTGGTAACCAGCACTTTCTCCTTTTCTCACAATGTTTTCTACCCTATCAAAGACCTTTAGGTCATTTGAACCAAGTTTGAATGTGTCATCTGCAGATATTTTTGAATTTGAAAGAGTCTAAAATGTGTCGTCTGGTATTGCGTTAAATATCCTTGCAGCCTGTGTAGATTAGATCACACTACACATACTGCACATTTTAATCTTAATTCTTTACTGTTTGCTATGTGGAGACAGTTTGGTGAAGAAGTCTTAAAACTGTTTCATTTTGGGTTTTTCTTCTCCAGTTAGTTTATTTAGTCCTGTGATGAGCCCCAGTAGTCCAGTCCGTAGCGTACAAGACTTGAGAATAGAGGGTTGTTGGTTCAATCCCCAGCTCGATCAATTTCTTTCCAAGGAATGATGATTCATTCCCTCTCTCACTGCTTATCAGCTTTTCGATGACAGTTATGTGGGAAAGCAGCTGGTGGTTTGGGGAGAATATTGTGCAAAGTACTGGTAACAGAAACTCCAGGAAAGCATGGATAGGGTCACTGATCCCAAAATTTAACTGAAATATGTTGAAAACAGTATGAAACACTGTACAATCAATCGATCAATCTATTTGGCACTGTAAAGGTAAAATCTAAGTCTTTCACAACAAAACTTTAGAGAACAAAATGCATGTGATTACAATCAAGGTATTTGTCTGTACTAATGTTGAAAACATTGTAGGAAAAGGAAAAGAAGTAAAAGGGCACCACACATGAAAGCCAACACGCTGCTGCAGTTGCTCTTAACCCTTTACCAAACAATCTCCTGGGAAAAAGACCTTTTGAAAACATTGTAGGAAAAGGAGAAAATGCTGGTAACCGGCATTTTCTCCTTTTCCCACAATGTTTTCTAGCGTTTCAGAAACAAATCCAATCATTTGAGCAGCATTTGTCATCTGCAAATACTTTCAATTTGGACCAGTCTAAAATACTGCCGTGTGGTAAAGGGTTAAAGCGAAAATTCTAAATAAGAAATGGGGCAATGTATGACGACTCAGTTGATACATGTCTATGAGAATTGAGAATACCTAGATGTTTTCTTCAAATACATCCAAGCTAAAAATGCTGGTTGCCAGTATTTCCTGTTTGCAACAATGTTTATAAATACTCTCTTTCTCAGGGTCAATATAACAAGGAATTGTGTGATTTAAACCTTTACCATACAATCCTGAGTCTTAACTACCATGGGGAGGAAGACATTTTAAAAAATTGTGGAAAAAGAAGAAAATGCTGGTAACCAGCATTTTTTTCTCTTCCTACAACATTTTCTGCACTACCAGAGAACTGCAGCTCATTTGTACCAATTTCAAATCTGTCCTCTCCAGTTACTTTCAATTTGGATGAGTCAACATTTTTTTTTTTTTTTTTTTTTTTGAAGGGTCAAGGGTTACAATAATCAAACTCACCATTTTTGTCCTCCGGGCCAACAGACTAAACATGACATCATGTGTTTCTAGTAGGTGTATGTCTAGCAGATGAGCTGACGGGAATGTTCTGTGACAGATTCCGCACACATGGCGATGAGATACATTGTAGTGGGCTTCATACCTTGTAAATTTATGAGTCATGAAAAAGGGGTTTAATGAATCTGCAAAAAGTATCAATCCAGATCATGTCCAAGGACCATTCTACCTCCTGAGTGTTGGTTGTTAGACAAAATGGACTTTATGGATCCATAATTATGTGACGACTTGCTTGGTATAATGCACGACAGATTCATTAAACCAAATTACAGTCAAAACAAGAAGACTTTTCCCCTTTACCAGAAAACAAAATTTTAGACCTGTCCATGTTGAAATCACTTGCAGATAACATAGTGTGTGGCTCAAACAACAGAACTTGTCTTTGAAAGACACATTCAATCAGACCTTTATCTTATGCATATCCTACCCCATATATGAGCCATGCTCTGTGAAAAGGGGGCTTAATGCATTTTCAAACAGTTTCGAACTAGGCCAGACTGCACAGGTTGACCTGGCTGGAAACTGTTTGCTTTTGATCAATTTTCTGCATGTCCGAGGACCATCCTAGATCTACCTCATGATTCAGTTGGTTGTCAGACAAAATGGATTATGTATCCTTAATTATATGATGTCTTGCTTGGTACATTGCATCATGGAGATGCAATAAACCCCCTTTTGCCAGAGCATGGCTCATATGTATTTTCATTTCTGATCTATGAACTACTTACTGGATTAAACTGTTAAACGTCTGACAACATCTGGCATGTCCACATGGAAACTCTACCTCACTGAAATAAATATTGATAGAATTTCTATAGAGACCTACCAATTTTGACTAAGGTTTAAAATCCAGTGAAAGCAACACTTTGTGCTTCATATCTTAAAACTCTAAAAAAAAATTCCTCCTAAATACAACAAAATTTTAGAATTGTCTGGTTTGCAAGCACTTTCAGACTACAAATTAAATATGACTCATATTATGTGTTCTGGCTTTCAAGGAAGCTGACTGGAACTAGCTGTTCTGGCTTTCAAGGAAGCTGATTGGAACTATCTCTTTTTTGGACCAAAAAGTGTTTAAAGCTACTTTCCTCAGGCCCATTAAGATGTGAACTGTTTTGACTCAAGGACTGAACATTAAAAATGTACATGTGCACACCTAAAATTCTCGGACACTCTTTCTGTGACTGTAAATAAAATTTACAACTACCAGCATCTACAGATAACGTATTCAACGTGAATTCAATGTTGGTTACCAGCATTTTCTCCCCTTCCCATAATGTTTTCAATTTCAAAAGCCTTCCTAACAGCCATTAATATGATTAAAATTCTGCTTTGTTTGGAATAGGGTTAATTGAATGGTGTTTTACAATGCTTTCAACATTATTTCATATCTCGCCGACAGCTCATATATTCATGTATTTCCTGGATTCCATGAGTATTATACTTGGGCTCTGAAGTGTCTTGCCTAAGGACACTCCTACGAAAATTCCAGCAGATCAGTCGGGGCTCTTACCCGGAGCCTCCAGGTTACGAGTCTCACGCTCTACCAATGAGTCATGCAGGACCCCGGAATAGGGTTAAAAGGCCAGATTTGATTACAGGTGTCAATATCAAAAGAGCAATAGCTCACACCATTGGATGGCTTCTTTCCCAGAATTCATTGGAGCACATTTGCTGAAAACAGCAAGGGTATGACAAAACCTAAAACTTAGTGTTATAAACTGTGAGCTTTCTCTGCTTCATTCTGTTCCTCGAGTTCTAACATTACACATGGATATTTGATAGGTGGGCCCACATACCTTGGAATGGTGATAGATTCATCTTCATCCAGTGGTTGATACTTAGAAGTTAATTTAAGAAAATGATCACCCTCCTCAAAGAACACATTATCTGGTGTAAAATGTCTCTTGATAGCTCTCCAGCACCAGTCAGCAATTTTCTTTTCTATCTTGCAAGCCCCTCCATTGCCTTTCTCTATCTTTCCCATCATAATCTTGCTTAAAGTTCAGTGCACTGAGCAGCCAAGCAGAAGCACCTTGAATAAATGGGTATCCAGCCACAACTGATATAAACTTATGAAATATATTTAGACAAATAAGATATACATTAAAAAAAATCACATCAGCAATCTAGTCAATTTCAGAGGTTTGACATCATATTCTGTCATATTATCTGACATTCAGAGTGCATAAATATGATTATAGTACTAAAGCTTTTTTCTCATGGATTTTGATGTGCCTTGAACTGAGTTCAAAAGGTTATTATCCTTAATCAAGCTTCACAAAGTACAACACTATTTCTCTTGAAGTGGGAATGACAGTTTATCCATCAGTCCATCAATTCGATCTTGAAGTGTTGGAAGAATCTCTGCAGATATAAACAAGTGGGTATCATCCAAGTCTTGAATCACAAATTTCCTCCCCAAAGCTTCTGTGTCATCCAGGTGAACTAAAAACTGTTTCATTGCAGGATCACATTCCACCAGAATTCCTTTCATAACATTCACCATCCTTATTGAGACTCTGTTAAAATTTTGGCATCCTTATTGCATTCATAAATAAACTGTTAAAGACTCATGTACATAGTTTACTTCCACACAATGTCACTGCCTCCTGAAAATATCAAAAATTAACAACCATGTGAAAGAAGGCTTTTAAAAGCATTATGGAATTGCTGGTAACAAGCCTTTTCTCTTTTTCCAACAATATGTTTTCAATCATTTCAAAGAAAGAAAGCATCTACGTATTAACCAGTTACTACAAAATTTGGAATTTTAATGACCCTAGGAAAGTAGCCTTTTGAAAACATTGTGGGAATAGAAAAAAATGCTGGTAACCAGCATTTTCTCCTGTTCCCACAATATTTTCTATTCTAGAGACAGAAATCTTCTTAGCAACATTTAATTTTTCATCTGCAAATGCTTTCAAATTGGTTCAGTCAAAAATTATGTCCTTTGGTAAAGAGTTAACCCTGTCCCAAACAATCCTTTTTTTAACAACTCTGAGAAAAAGGGACTCTTGAAAACAGTAGAAAAAGGTAGACCAGCCTTTTCTCATTTTCCCACAATGTTTTCTACACTTTCAAAAACAAATTTTAATTTTTGAGTCACAAAATTTTTGACTCAGACAAGAGGAAGGCTTTTTCTGATAACAAATTCAATGTGGGCTAACTCTTTACCAGACAACCAGAGAGCATTTGCAAACAAAAAGTTATGATGATCAACATCGTTTTTTCACATATATATCAGAATAGAAGTGTCTATGCTCCCACCATGTACCAGATTTATGGTTAAAACACATCCTTCGGATTTGCTGACAGTGTGTCTGATACAGGATTCAACCTGGGACTCCTCGATTAGAAGGTAAGTGCTCTAACTATTGAGCTATCCAGGACTGCTCAAAATCATCACTACTGATTTTCTGATTATCATTATGCCCCTTCTGTTTTCAATTTATGGGAAACACCCCGCTCCCCTGGTTCTAGGACCCAAATATCATTTACTACTAATTCTTGAACCACTTTTGTGATTATCTCAAAGGGACAAAAGCGTATGGTTATTTACAAGACTCAAGATCTTCACCTCTCACCTAAAAACCATGAAGTGTGCCATGTACCATGACAGCTTGATCAATTATCAACTGCAATTATCATAAAGTAACAAAGTACCAGTAGCCATTAAATGCCTTTCAAGTAAGGCATTGGGCATTAGGTTTGGGGATGCGGAGGGTGGGCTGGGGCAGTGTCTCCTGCTTCCGTACTGTATCTCTAGCCTCTGAGGCTAGGGGTATAGTGCTGTACCCAGAGACTCGAGGGATGACGATATGATTCTGTACCTGGGGACAACTCTATTACGACTGGCTACAGGTATGGTAAAAAAGTAATCGAGTGCTTGTATCTGACAAGTGTCCTGCAAATTAAATGTCAGTCATACAGTCTTCTAACAGTTCTGTATCTTAATTTTGTTTGACGAACCCACACTTTAAAGAAAGTACATTTCTTACACAAATGAGACTCTCTAAGACTGTTTACTCTTGCTTGCTTCGATACATTTTTTGAAATCGTTTACTTTATCTTGACACTTTCTCCAGTCTTTATGGTCAAACATACACTCCTGTACGGCATAATGTTTCTCCAAACATCCGGCTTTCCGAAGCATTTTCTCAACAGGGTCATCCTCATCCAGCGGAGTTGATCTATTGTGTGCGTCAGCAGACATATCTAATCACCCAACAAAAAGTCTATGTATGTAATTAATGTGACAATTAGAAATACAAGTTTTGACCTTCAACGTAGGTATCTATGCAAACACGACTAATATTTCATAACGAGTTATTTTTTAAACTTACCGACGACGGTGAATAGTTACTTCCCTTGATGCGGGGGTGGGAAACGGTCTTTTTCGTTCCTTAGCTTATTCGTCTCTACTCGTTCGTCCGGACTTGTTTCCCCCCACATGAACTGAACATAGTGTTAAAAGAGGTTTTCAAACACTGGTTTGGACGATATATGCACTCTCAGCTCAAGTTTAAAACTACGGAAAGATTTATTTTGCTTATGTGTATAGCAATCTAGTTGCATGTGACTCAAAAAAATGTTAAGTTCCATCGTGTGGACCCAACAGTAGCAAGAACTATTTAGAGCAAGTGTAATAAATGGAAATTGGAATGGGATTTCCAATTTTTAACTGTTTTCAAATTTTTAGTCCCTGATATGTGAAAGTTACTAACAACTGGCGTAAGAAATAACAAAATCGAACAAACTTACCTGTGTCCAACGTTTAGGATTTTTTTTTTGACAGTTTTGACGATGGTATCCAGTCATTTCGACACCCGGTCATTGGAAGATTTTTATTCATGAAGAAAAATATTTAATTGGCTTTTACCCAGGGTAACATACCGTTAGGTAAGAATCTAGCGCACTATTCGTGGGTTGACTAGGCAACTTGTGATGCTCATTATGCATCGTAATTTGATTGGTTAACCAGATGGGGCCTTTCACTTCTTATGCTAAATTGTCACAGTTTGATAAGTTTCGGACGTGTTAGGAAGTCATTTAAAAGATTTCTAAAAAATTCCCACCCACGCGCCCAAATTTTTTGTATTTATCTTCAATTCTTCCTGTTGGTTTCATGTTTGTGCTGTTTTTTTATTTTTTTTATTTTTTATTTTTTTTTTTTTATTTTTTTTTATTTCTTCATTTACTCATTAATAATTCGAATGTATATTCATAACATATTTGTAATTGGTATAGCGGTTTTTTTGGAAATATCAAATTAATAGTTTGATAATTTAATGATTAGGACTAATTAAGTAGGTATGTTGAAGTTTAACAGTATAAGAAACTGATGGTGTATTTTGAAAATAAGTATTGACTTCCTATATATGCACTGGATAGCAAATTAAATAATCATAAGTCTAATTTAGGTGTTGTTGCTGTTTTTAGCCCTGGCTAAAGAATAATTTCGACACTTTTTGGTCATTTCGACACCCAATAGAATTTTTTTTTTTTTGCAAAAAATGGTCATTTCGACACCCGTTGATTCCCCCTCTCCGAAAATTAAGAGAAAAACAGGTAATTTTTTGCGCAGTATGATGTTGTAAGAAGATGCACTGATTTTAAAACTGTGGTGTATTTTTGCGGTATATAGCGAAAGTCGCCTCTTTTCCGATCTTTGTGTTTACTACTTTTGTTATTTTATTGCAGATGGGCATCTATCTTGATTGATACAACAGTTGAATTCTATATGAGATTGTTAAAATCAGAAGACAGATAATGTGTTATTTGTTAGTAATAATCGAATATCTATATCTAATTTTATGTTCTGTCCTGCTGCTTTCATAAATGATAAATGTGAAACAAAATGTTGGTTAAGTTGGATTAATTGTTTTGTTTGATTTAATTGAATGTGTCGATTGTTTTTCACAAATTATACCCCCTCATTGCCGTTTAGCTTTAAATTGAATGTTGTAGTCAATATTTTGTTAACGAAATGTCCTCAATGTAATTGGTTATTAAAAGATAAAAAGTAACGTCAAATTTGTAGACGTTGTTTCGTGCTTGTTTACTATTGAAGTTTTGTAAATAAACGTGGTTCATTGTTTTATTGTTCTGCAATGGCAGATAACTGTGTTAAGTGTATTCGGAAGGAGACAACAGGCAAAGCCAGACTACTTTTTTGGTCATTTATGCTATCGGCCGCACCCCCTTTTTTTTGTCAGCCGATTGTTCTTTTGTGCTTATCTATGATTTTATTGATTCGCATCATTAACAGTGCCGAAAGTCATTGATGAAATTATCAACAGCGGTAGGTGTGCGTGCCATCAGTAGACCTGGCCAAGGTGTGAAACTCACCGGTCAGACACAGCGCAAAACAATGCAAATATTCTAATGACACCTGCTTGATGAATTTCATAATCGTTAAAGGAGACATGATAAACTCTTAGATACGATTGATGCGAGCTAAGAACGGACTGCATAAAGGTGCGGTCTATATAGATTCTGCACAACCTTCAAAAAGCAGCCTTATGATTTTCTTCTTTGTCAGAAGATTTGATTTAACGCACATGACTCTCCATTACTGATTTTACAACCATATTTTGCGGGCAGTGTGGGGCGAGATCGAACTGCAGAAAACTGCAGCCTTATCTGGACTCAACACTGTTCCACGTGTTGAATTTTGCTGACTTAAATAAGCTTTGCAAGGCAATTATTTATGAGACCTATTTCGATGGAAAATTTCATGTTACCGTGCATGTAGTTTTTGCCGCAGTAAATCGGGATCGGACTGCAACTTAGCTGAGGATTACGCGTGATTTTGCTCATGTATCGAAATACTGGTAAAAGAAATTACAGCAAAGCATGCATAGATGCAATGGTCCCGCAAAATAATGGAAAGAATGTTGAAAAAGGCATTTAACTGTTGTATCATTCCATCAAGCCTTTGCGAGACTCTGACCAATGTGAATTATATCTATGAATCATATGCTCGGAAAGAGTAATGTGCGGAGTACTGTTAATAGAAAGGCAGGCTGGGTAGCTCAGTGGTTAGCGTATCTGACTTAGACCTGATGGTTGTGAGCTCGAAACCTGGTCGAGGCAAACTTTATTTCCGGCGATTTTACGCTTCTCACTTCTGATGCATGCGAAAAAAGTAGCCAGTGACTTGGAAAGAAACTTGTGTCAGTACTCGTGTGAGAAAAGAAGGAAACACGTGTGTGGGTGCACTGACCGCCATGATATGACGTAAGATGTCAAAACGGCGTTCAACTCCAATTCAACAACAACAATAACTGTTAAAAGAAACTCAAGGAAAGCATGGATAAGTGCAGTGGTCGGCGCGTAATAACTCTTTACCACACGACAAAATTTTAACCTTGCCCAAATTGAAAGCATGTCCAGACAACAATTTCAATGTGGGTCAACTGATGAAATTTCTCTTCTATAGAGTAGAAAACATTGTGGGAAAAAGAGAAAATACCGGTTACCAGCATTTTCTCCTTTTCCAACCATGTTTTCAAACTCGGGCCTCCTCTTTCAAGGTCGTTAAAACTCGGGATCAGTACAAAAGCAGAACATTGATAAACATAAGTTATTTTAATTGTCTAGGAAATTAGGTGATAAAAGAAACACTTTGGTCATTTCGACACCCGCAATCAGTACTGACATTGCCAATTTATTATGCCCATTATTTGAATCTTCGTATAGAACAAAAACACATATTTTGAACACGCACTTAAAACAAAATTATACAGTAAACATTTAGAGTAATTTAATTCAATGAACTCAAATATAAAGAATGCTGGGGAAAAAAATCGGGTCTCGAACTGACCAAATTTTGCAAAACAAATTTTCACCGTGGGTTGAAACGACCAAAAAGTGTCGAAATGACCGGGTGTCGAAATGACTGTCATTCTTGACGATGCGTAGACACGTGTAGCATAATGTGAGTTGAGCAATACCTGAAAAAACATTAAAGAAAACTCGTTTGATCAAATCACTTTTAGGTGTAAAATGACATTTTCGGCACGATGTTATATTTTACGCCGAATTTGATCAATGTATGAGCGTTGTCTAATGTGGGACGAACAAGCCTTAGCATAAAAGCCCAGGGACGAACTGGTTTTTGACGTCAAAACGGCCCACTTCCAAATAAGGCCCGGTACCAAAACGGCCCAATGCATAAACGGCCCAGTACCAAAACAGCGCGATTGTTTTGCATTTTTTTTTAAAAACCATTCAAGTTCACAAAATTATTTTTTACATATTCTACTAATAATATGAACTTGATCACGTGAATCGAGAGAGATTATCTCCTTCAACGAATTTTTTGAGGCATTCCTATATTCCTTTCCAGAAATCCTCAGTCGTTTTCAACATTTGTAATTTGTGCACAACAGAAAGGTGATCATGCAATAAGAAAACAAACGCAAACATATAATATTTTCGAAGAATTCTAATTGATCTTGAAAGAAACAGTGGGACAAATTTGCACATATGGTAGTAAAAATCGGACGGGAATGCAAGTATGCAAGTACCCTGTGTATATAAGATCCCTGCAAGTACACAAGGGAACCAAAGTCCAATCTCTAAAAATTAATTCCAGTTTCTTTTTTTTTTTTTTTAAGATAAGAGAAAAGAAAGTTATGAAATTCACCCTTTCAAAATTGATTGAAATAACTAAGTTGTATTTCAAAAGTGGGTCTTTCCGGTACCCGTAATTTTAAGCGGGCTGTTTTGGTAGAGTGGTCCGTTTTTGGTTGGACCGTTTTGGAAGTTGGCCGTTTTTACCCTCTTCCGTTTTTGACGACCAAGTCAGGAACCGATGAATCGGGTGATAGCGTTTTCTGTGCTGACAAAGCGATATCGGCACGTTCTAAAGCTGAAGTGGTACCCGTTGTATCCCCGAAGCCGTCCGATAGGCGATGATACGAAGATCGATCGATAACTAAACTGGCAGCCTGTTATCGATCTTCGAATAAACTCTATCGGACGGTTACGGGAGATACAACGGGTACCAGTTTAGATCGATAACAAGCTGCCAGTTTACACATTAGCCACATTAAACTGGCAGCCCGTTATCGATCTTCGTATCTATCGGAGTATTACGGGAAATACAACGGGTAACAGTTTGTAGTCGCATCAGCGGACGTAATAAATCCGATAACCATTCTATGGTGGTATAATTCTGCCATGAGATAACTATCGGAATAATTCATGAAAACTATCACAATAAATAAAAATTTTCTGATAATTTTATCAAGATAGCGAAAAGCTTTGCCTTTCTAAAAAAAAAAAAAAAAAAAAAAAATGTGTGTCACGATAAATTTTGTCATCTAGAAAATTTTACATTGATGATCAGTAAATATTTTAAAGTAAAATTTCTCATTCGTGCACGAATTTAACATTCGAAATAAAATTGTGGCAATAGCTCTAACCGTTTCTTGATATCTATAAATACAAAATTCGCCATGTGACTGAACTCGTAGGTTTTGACTTTACAAGAGGGCGGTAAGTTTCGATATTGTAGCTTAATTGGTGAATTTTTGGAGCGTTTACATGAAGTCTGGTGAACACAAAGGAAACTCGAAATGCCTCTTACGAACGACTTTAAAACCATTCAGGGAAAAGGAGAATTCATTTACAGATACATCTATAGATATTTCCTAAGGTTGGAGTCGAAGGTATTCCGAAACCGTATCTATGTTTAAATACCGTGAATGTTAGTTGTGGGCACAAACGCAAAAATAAATCGTGATAAAAGTGAGAATTATCACTGCATTTTATATCTTAAATCTTTTCCAGGAAAGTTTATTTTATCGCACTATTATCTCGTGGCAGAGCCATGCCACCATACCATTTTACGCGAATAAGCCCTGGGACGAAACTGCCCGTCCTACCATCAGACGGGTAACCAGACCACTTACAGGTGTTCTTCCGGTGTAAATAAACGTTGACAAACAGGATATGTACCTGGTTGGATGACCTCGTGTTATTTCTCTAGTGAACAAGTTTCTTATAAATAGAAAATGTCTGCTGAGAATACTTTAATCAAAGTCGGTTCAAGAAAAAGCCAGGTAATGGTTCAGGGACACATTTATCAATTAATATATTCATTTCACTCTGAAGTGGACAGTAATTTCAGCCTACTTACTGCCGAAAAAGTATATACTGGGGCCACGATTGTACAGTATGTGACTAATACAGTAGGCATATTTTCCATGTGGCGTACATGTGGAGTAAATTATTCCTGTGTCATGTTTTAATGTGACCGAAACGCCCACATTTGGTTAAAAACTTCTCCATTTTCTACTCTGAATTGGTCAGAATGTCACTCCACCTTAATTGTCGCTGTATATTTTGGAACCATATATTTTATTCAGTGTTTTCACATTTTTTTTTTTTTACAGAAATCCTCATATATCTTAGCTCATATTTTACATTTTTATGTTGCCATTTAATTTGATAGGTTATTGAATTTGAACCCTTATATTTATATTTTTGACCAGCAGAAGAGGAAGTTTCAGTAACAGTGTCCGTACTCACATCTTTTTTTGGGAGTGCATACACTCCTTGGTGTAAAAGTTCGGGAGTTTTTAAACATATTATTTATTTTATAATGATTGATGAACAAGTTCTTTCAACTTATACTAATCTCTCTCTGCTTCTGCTTCCTGGAAACTGCACCAGTACTCATGCTAAATGTGTGGGCCAATGAACAGTCCCAAAGTTGACACCAGCTCCTGAGAATCGAACTCGGGACCTCAGAACCCAGTCATCTGCTCTTGAAAACAATATGGGCAGTGTTTCTGCTGGAGCGCGTATCTTGCATTTTTGACGCAGTTATTTCTTTCAGGGTGCAATAGAATTGGCCTTGTGTGTTTTTTCTGGCGCAACCAAAACTATCAGTTCAACCAAAAGAACAATTTCGTACAAAACTGTGACTTTTAGCGAAACCAAGGTGTAAAAGAATGTTTCGTAAGCGAAGGTTGAAAATTTCCATCGGCCATGTTTATTTACATTAACAGTTTATTTTACGGCTCCCAGCGTCACTTAGTCGTCGCTTCCGAATATATCCGGATTTTAAACATATTCAGTCTTAGTAGTCTTCTGGTTTTCTAATTGGATAGAATACATTGTGGAAAAAGGAGAAATTGCACAATCTGTGCAATTTCTCCTTTTACCACACTGTTTTCTAAACCTTCCACTGTAGAGTTAGTGAAAACATGGGAATGAATGATGATGGGTTATAACAGTGACCCATAATTTTCCTGTATGACCCTCAAAAGTTAGGATAGGGGGTCACGAATGACCCTCAAAAATTTGAAGCTGGTAGAAACACTGTATGGGAAATTTAAAAAAGAATCTGCTTGTAATGTTTCCAGGTTACTGAATGGACCAGGTTCAGAGGGATAACTTACAACCTGATGGCCAGTAGAATTTTCCATTTCACTGCCAATTTCAGACACTAATTAGCTTTCATTTATTGTTTTATGTTAAAGAGAGATTTATGTAAATTCTCTGTTTAAAGCCATTAATAAAGCTGAATAGACAGTTTGAAATGCCTATGATCGGACGATGTCAAACCGATTTTTGTTGTGCCATGGGTTTTTGCGTTTTTTGCAGCAATCTTTTTTTTCATGCCTGTTAATTTTTGGAGTAGTATTTTTGCAATATTTGACGTTATTTGTCATTTAGGGTAGCAAGAAACTTCAAAATCTGTCATTTTACAAGAGAAAACTGGATTTACCCTTTACCACACAATCCCGACTCTTAACGACTCTGAGGAAGAAGCCTTTTAAAAACCTTGTGGGAAAAGGAGAAAATGCTGGTAACCAGCATTTTCTCCTTTTCCCACAATGTTTTCTATCCTATCAAAGACAAATTTCATCATTTGAGCCACATTTAAAATGTCGTCTGCAAATGCTTTCAATTTCGACAAGTCTATATTTTTGTTGTATGGTAAAGAGTTAATACCATTAATACTCTTTAATAAATGACATAACAGCTTGATTAGCTGTGATAAAGAGTGATCTGTGCTCATTGGTTAGCATATCTGACATTCTGACCTGCAACCAGGTGGTTAAGGCAAACTTTCTCTCCGACGATCTTTTTCCTGTGACCTGTGATGCATGTGAGAAAAGTACCGGTAGTTAGCAGCTTGGAAAGAAAGTTTTGTCAGTACTGGTGTGAGAAAGCCAGGAAACACATGCCTAGGTGCACTGACGGCCATCATATGACTCATGCTGTTAAAATGGCATTTAAACTCCAATACAAAGAAATCAGTAACATTTATTAAATTTCCTCTCTGTTTGTCCTTTGTTCCAGGCTATTCCTGATCATTTATGGCTCTTATCAAAAATCTAGTAACAGAGATTCCCATATGGAATCAGATGAGTTTAGTGGGCGAGTATGTAGCTCAAATGAAGGTAGAAAACATTATAGGAAAATGGCAAAATGCTGGTAACTAGAATTTTCTTAGTTTCCCACAATGTTTTCAAAAAGACTTCTTCCTCAGTTTCATTAAAACTCAGGATTGTGTGGTAAAGAATTGAGCATGAAATCTGTGGTTAAGCATACAAGGATGTTTGTTTCTTAAAACATAAAAGGATGTTTATTTCATTAATATACCTTCATCCCCATTGTAGGATGAATGATCACACCTCAGTCCTGTGACCTGGGTGAAAGTAAACAGCATATGTCTTTTCAAACATGCAACATTGCAACAGGTTTCATTCCTCTGTCAATGCTGAACATTTTTTGAAAGATGTTTATATGGGAAAGCACCCAGTGGCTTTGGAAGAATAATGTGCAAAATAGTGGCAATAGATACTGCAGAAAAGCATAGATTATAAGTGCTCTACCTGCTACGATAGAAATAAGACAATGTTAAAAACATTATTAACCTTTTACCATACAATCAGGACCATAACCTAGCAGGCTTTTGAAAATGTTGTTGGAAAAGGTGAAAATGCTGGTAACCTGGTCTACCTTTTCACAGGCAAAAACCAATCATTTGAGCAACTTTAATTTGTTGTCTGTAATTGCTTTCCATTTAGTAAGGTCTAAAAATTTGTCATTTGGTAAAGAGTTAAACAGAACAAACACCATAGAAATACCAACAGAAAACATCAAGGTATTGTCATAACCCTGTTATTGTCTGCGTCGTCTTTGATGTTATGTAATATCTTTGTCATTACTGAAGATTTTTACTTCAGACTCGAACGAGTTGTCATATATCAAAAGGGGAATCCATACCAATTCAGCAGGTAACCATCAAAATATTTGTGATAAAGTTATACAGCTTTTCCTAGTAACAATTTTCACTGAAAATCAACCTTTTTCTAAAAGCAACTGCAGCTGAGCATTGGCGCCCAAATGTGTTGCTCTTGTTGTATTCATCTGATAAAGAGTCATTAGGAAAGATCATAACATTTAACCCTTTTGGTACCTCACAACAAATTTTCTCAAATGTCTAGATTGAAGTTATTTACAGACAACAAATTAAGTGTGGCTCAAATGATGGAATTTGTCTTTAAAATTGTAGAAAACATTGTGGGAAAAGCAGAAAATGCTGGTAACCAGCTTTATCCCCTTTTCCCACAATATTTTCAAAAGACTGCATGGCCAGGGGCGTTAAAATATTTGACTGTTTTTTAAATTGTTAATAAAAGAATAATATATGTTTGACAGCTTGCCTTGATACAGACACAGACAATCATCGACAAATTGAAGGAGTTGAAGTCTGATCATGATTTTGAAATAGGTAAGTGCTTTTAAAACTATTTAGTAAGCAAGCTCCACTGGCCAAAGGCCAGCAGGCGTATGTCATGGCCCAGAGTCCGCTGTGCGTCCATCAGTGCGTGTATGCCTCCGTGAGTGTGTGCATGTGTGTGGGCGTTAACTTTTATTTCAAACATCTTCTCTCAAACAAACCATCCAATTTTGATGAAACTTCACAGAAATGATCTTGCCATGGCCCTCTTCAGAAGTCCTTCAAAGACTTCGATTCCAATGAAAACTCTGGTTGCCATGGCAACAAAACTGAAAAATATTGAAAATTTTTAAAAAAGCTTCTTGTCAGAAGTCTTAAGGGCTAGGGCTACCAAATTTGGCATGTAGCTTCACCTGATAGACCTCTACCAAATCTTTGAAATTATAGCCCTGGGGTCAAAATTGGCCCTGCCCCTGGGGGGGGGGGGTCATCACAAGTCATAGTAAAAATTTAAAATTTTTTTTTTGCTTAACCATAAAGCATAGGGCTACCAAATTTTGCATGTGATTTATTTTGTTCATATTTATGCTCAGATGAGTCTAATATTTAGTATAAAGTTTAGTTTGTAAGGTTTCTATCATTCATTTTCTTGTTCAGATCTTTAGCATTCATGCCATTGAAGAAATGTTTTCTTCCTCTAAGATCTGGAAATCTTCTTGTCAAAGCACTCTTTTGTACAGTTCATTGATATTTTGTATGAATTTTACTTGATTAGACATGCATGTATTCACTGGCCTAATCTTTGCATTTGAATAAGATGGGGGGGGGGGGGGTCTGCGCTAGGCTCTTTTCTTCTATGAAAGTTTATTGCCATACAGACTTCATATGATGTATGTCTCTGTCAATGCCAATTAAGTGCATGATACATTTGTTTAACCCTTTACCACACAATCCTGAGTTTTAACGACCCTGAGAAAGAGGTCTTTTGAAGACGTGGGAAAAGGAGAAATTGCTGATAACCAGGACTTTCTCCTTTTCCCACAATGTTTTCTGTCCTTTTACAGATAAATTTCATTATTTGAGCCATATCTAATTTGTCGTTTGCGAAAGCTTTCAATTTGGACAAGTGTAAAAAAAAAAAAAGGCAGTGGAGCGATATAGGGCCATCATGGTGCTCTTGTTTGGTATTGCCTAATCCACTGGTAAACCCATGAACTTCAGAACCACTGAGCTTATTAAGCAACTGACATTTTTCTGTGTTAAAAGTCCTTTGTTGTGGATTAATGAAATTCTACAGTAAAATACCTATTATTCATGTTTTTGCATGGGTTTTTATCCTTGGTTTTTGATTTTAAAGTCATCTGTGCATGCAGAAAAAAATTAGCAGTCTTTGTTAAGATTTTCTATAAAACCTGTGAAACAAAATATGGCTGAACACTTTACCCAAGGAAAAAAAAATCAGACTTGTTCAAATCCTTAGCACTTGAGACAACAAATTATATGTGTCTGAAATGGTAAAAATTGTCTTTAGAAGCATAGAAAACATTGTGCAAAAAGAAGATAATGCTGGTTACCAGCATTTTCTCCTTTTCTAACAATGTTTGTCAAAGACATCTTCCTCAAGGTCATTAAAACTTGAATTGTGTGGTAAATGGTTCAGTCCCTTTAACTCATTATATCATCTGCAATTCTGAGCCTAATTGACTTGGACAAGTGTAAAATTTTGTGTTCTGGTAAAGATTTAACCCTTTACCACACACTCCGGACTTTCAATGACCCTGAAGGAGAAGGCTTTGAAAACAGTTTGGGAAAAGGAGAAAATGCTGGTAACCAGCATTTCCTCCTTTACCCACTATGTTTTCTCCCATTTCAACATTAGCAGTCATCGTTTGAGCTTAAAGTAATTTGTCGTCTGCAAATGCTTTCAACTTGGACAAGTCTACAATTTAGTTGTGTGGTAAAGAGTTGCAGATTGCTTCATGAGGCACAGACTTTATCAAAGTACTTTACTAAAGGTCACTTTCTTTATCTCTTATTATCTCTTAACATTTTACCAAACCATCCCATGTTTTGACCCTTTGCCAGACAATCCCAAGTTTGAGAAAGACGGCTTTTGAAAACATTGTGGGGATAGGAAAAAATACTGGTAACTAGTATTTCTCCTATTCCCGCAGTGTTTTCTACCCTTTTAAAGACAAAAGCCTTCACTTAACCCTTTACCAGACGACAAAATTTTAGCTTAGTCCAAATTGAAAGCATTTGCAGACGACAATTCTAATGTGGCATAAATGGTGCATTTTTTCTTTGATATGGTAGAAAACATTGTAGGAAAAGGAGAAAATGCTGGTTACCAGCATTTCTCCTTTTCCCACAATTTTTTCAAAGGGCTTCTTTCTTAGGGGCCTCAAAAGGCGGCATTGTGCGGTAAAGGGTGAACTCTTTACCACACAATCCTGACTTTTAATGACCCTGAAAAGGAAAGCTTTTGAAAACATTGTGGGAAAAGGAGAAAATGCTGGTATTCAGCATTTTCTCCTTTTCCCACAATGTTTTCTACCCCTCCTAAAACAAATTTCAGTTTTTGTGTTACTTTTATTTTGTCGTCTGCAAACTCTTTCAATTACGACTAGTCTAAAGTTTTGTCGTTTGGAAAAGAGTTAAGCAACCTGATAGGCCTCTTATTTATTTCTTGATAGTATTCTGAATGAATGGACTCTTTACCACACAAATGAAATTTTAGACTTGTCCAAAGTGAAAGCATGTTGCAGATGGCATTGTTAAAGGTGGCTCAAATAATGAAATATGTTGTCGTTAGGATAGAAAACATTGTGGGAAAAGGAGAAAATGCTGGTTACCAGCATTTTCTCCTTTGTCCACAATGTTTTCAAAAAACCTTCTCATTCATGGTTGTTAAAAGTCAGAATTGTGTGGTAAATGGTTAAAGAAAGTTGGTCATCAGGTCAATTCTTAGGAAAACCCTGTTTACAGTCTTCAGACCATATTTCAAACTCAGTGTTCGTAGAAATTGGTGAACATAAGAACAGGTCACTTGGGGTCAATACCTATGTGGCAGTGTCTTGCAAATCTGAGTGACTCTGATTTATTTGTGTACACTCGAGCAACATTTCATTGGGCCATATTGACCATAAAACTTGGTCAGAATTTGTCTTGTTAATGTCTTGTTTAACATGAATATCATTGTGTTACTCTTTCTAAAGTAAATATACATGTATAAAACTTCATGTGAGCAATCCAGGGCTATTGTTGCCCTTTTATCTATATTTCTTAAATGATGTGAGCATAAATGAGCAGCATGATTCTCTTGTATTTATCATTGCAGTTACCATGACAACAACTGGAGATAATATTCTTGACTCAGCACTTTCAAAGGTAAAATGAATTTTTTTCTGAGAGAGAGAGAGCAATGTTTTCATTCAGATAACTGTATGCCATGCAAAATAAAATTTTAAAATATTGGCTTCAAAAGCAGTTTTCATGGGTATATCGTGAGGCAGTTTCTACAACTTACACTTATATTAATCATATACTCAATGTTTCATGATTGCAGAAGTTATACAAATATTTCTCACTGTTTTTATTGGAACACCTTCATTTTTGTCCAGAGTTACTGGATCGTTTGTTTGATTTCAGATTGGCGCTAAAGACTTGTTTACAAAGGAACTTGAGATAGCTCTTGACAAAGGGGATGTTGACTTTGTGGTTCATTCTCTTAAAGACCTCCCAACCCGTATAGCAGACAATCTTGTGATAGGATGTGTCTTTAAGTAAATGTTTTTTTATTATTTTTGGTTCTGTATTCATTATAATTATATGGACTCAGAAAATATAAGTGTTCCTTATTTTAATTTTTCTGTGAAAAGTACATGTAATTAACTAGTCTCAGGATTTTGGCTATTATATGACAAGATATGAATACATTTTACCTCTTTTCAAGAAAACAGTATTTTAGACTTGTCCACATTGAAAGAATTAATTTTGGAGAAAATCAAATTTATTAATTCAGCACAAATGACACAATATGGCTTATAAGTTGTCGAAAACATTGTGAGAAAATTAGAAAATGCAAGTGACAGGCTTTTTTTCCATTTCCATTGATGATTTAAAGTGCAGCTTCATAATGGTAGTGGAAAATAGAATCACTTGGTAAAGTTTTAAACCATGCACTGATAGTTCATAAATATGGACAGGTAAAAAAGGAATGGGTGAATTCAGCCATTTATCAATACTTTCTGCATAATCGAATTTTGACCCTATTTTGTGTTTTTTCAGACGAGACAGTGCATTTGATGCTGTTGTTATGCATCCCAACAACAAAGGGAAAAGGTTGGAGGATCTTCCAGAAAAAAGGTTAAAATATTTTTATTCTTATTGAACAGAATATGAATGAGTCAGGCTCTGTGAAAAGGGGGTCAATGCATCAGCAAAAATTATCAACCCAGTTTTTCTGCCATAGCGCGTTTCTTGAGTTTTTGACACAGTGATTTCTTTGCCAATGCACTAAAATTCGCCACATGCGTTTTTTTTTTCCTGACACAACCAGATATATCATCTCAGTCCCTCAATGTAAACATCCTTTAGCCAAAAAACTAAGTTTGTATGTAAAAATTTAGGATTTCGTCGGCCATGATTATTTACATTGAGAGTTTATGTTACAGAGCCTAGTGTCTGAAACCAATTTTATTGATAATGCATTACCAGTAAATATCTGCCTGTACTGCACAAAAAAGTATTACATGACACACAATTGCTACCAATTGGTTTATTTCTGACACATTTTCACATTTGAAGCTCTGTTTTGTAATAATTGACTACTGGTAGGTACAGAATAACAATAGGACAAACGTCAATTTGTTGTCGCTTTCAACCAGTTATCCATTTAGACTCATTCCAAAACAGAATGGCAGACAAACCAAAAAATGAAAGAAACAGAAAAGACTTGCAGACTTCTTTGCTGTCCCATCAACAAGTAAACCTCCCGAAAACGTGAAAAAAACTCAAAAACAACAAATGAACAAATGTCCGGGTCTTGTCAGACTGATAAAAAAATAAGTTCCAGTTCCCAGTCACAGGGAAAGGGAAAGGCCCCAAAACGTGAATTTAATGACTCTTGGTTGAAAAAATTCCTCTGGCTTTGGTATGAAAACCAACAAATGACATGTGAAATATGTATGAAGTAGCTTTAAATAGGCATTTAATACAGTGACCCCCAAGATTTCTGTATGACCTTCAGAGATTAGGAATAGGAGTCACAAATGACCCTCAAAAATTTGGACTATTCTAACTCATGACTCTGTCTTATTTTTTAGACTGATTGATTTAATGGATCCACAGTTATGTGATGGCTGTCTTAGTGTAATGCATTACGAAGATGCATTAAACTCCTTTTCATAGAGACTGCATATTTTATTCTTATACTTGTGGATACCAGTATTTTATCCTTTTCCCACAATATTTTCAAAATCTTATTCTTCCCCAGGACTGTTAAAAACCATGAAGAAAAGGGTTCAGACTTTTGCTAGTAACATATGGATGGAGACACTAGCAAGAGAACATTCTTAGTTTGTGCATTGTTCAAGAAGAATAGTTTCACATGTTGCTACCAGGTTTCCAAGTGCCTTATACTACAACCATATATGTTCATCTTAACCCTTTACCATACAGTCCCGACTTTTAACGACCCTAAATAAGAAGCCTTTTGGAAACATTGTGGGAAAAGGAGAAAATGCTGGTAACCAGCATTTTCTCCTTTTCCCACAATGTTTTCTACTCTTCCAAAAACAGATTCCAATTTTTGATTCACGTTTATTTTGTCGTCTGCAGAAGCTTTCAGTTTGGATTGGACTAAAATTTTGTTGTTTGGTAAAGAGTTAAGTGAATGCAAACTTAACTCTTTACCAAATGACAAAATTTTGGACAAGACCAAATTGAAAGCATTTGAGGTGACAAAATAATTGTAGCTCAACTGATGATATCTGTCTTTGACAGGGTAGAAAACATCGTGGAAATAGGAGAAAATGCTGGTTACCACAGTGTTTTCAAAAGCCTTCTTCAGGGTCATTAAAGCTCGGGATTTTGTGGTTAAGAGTTAAATGGCTGTCAGTTTTATTTGTAAGATTAATTTAACATAAAAACCATTACATTTGTAAACACTTTACTAAATGACAAATTTTTTTTAGACTTTTCAAATTTAAAGACATTAAATGTGGCTTCAATGATGAAACATAGAAAACATTGTGGAAGAGGGGAAAAATTATGGTTACCAGCATTTTTCCTTTTCCCACAATGTAATTTCTGTTCTTACTTTAAAACATGGGATGGTTTGGTACAGGGTTAAACATTGTTTTACCTCTGGTTTTGATAATTTTCTTTTATATTCCAGTGTTATAGGTACTAGTTCATTGAGAAGAGGGGCACAGTTACAGAGGAAGTTTCCCACCTTCAAGTTTGAAAATATTGTATCCATTACCTGTGATACACTATGTGATGTAGTGTGCTGATTTATATGTTTAACCTAGAGAATTGAAGGTGGAAGAACTGATTATATGGATAGCCAAGATTAATTTGTTATCTACAAATTTGGGCAAGTCCAAAAATTTTGTTGTTTGGTTAATTGTTTTTTAGTAAGGACACTCTTGGCTTCAGAAAATATGGTGATGACTTGAGAATTTGCTAAGTATAAGCAAAATAACCATTCACAACTATGCTTTATTATAGACCTTGTATGTACCAATTTGTATACCAGAATAATTTGTGCATAACATCCTTAACTTTGTACCAGCGGGGTAATTTAAATACAAGATTGAAGAAGTTAGATGATGATAACAAATATGATGCCATTATACTTGCCGAAGCAGGATTGGTCAGAATGGGCTGGCAGGACAGGATATCTCAGGTATCTTACAACTTGTTTTATTACGTCATTGTTATTTCTATGTCAAAACTTGTCCCAAAGCTGGTTACCAAACAATCCTGTTTTTGATGACAGATTTTTATGGCTGTAGAAGGCTGATGCAGTCTGTGCAGGTTTACCTGAGTCAAAAGCTTTTGCTTATGGTAAATTTTGTGCATGTCCCAGTACACGTCTACGATTTGGTAGTTAGACAGGATGGATTTTATGGATCCATAGTTATGTGATAACTTGCATGGTATAGTACACCTGGGAGATGCATTGATTCCTCCCTTTTTCCAGAGCATGGCTCAAATGTATGTACATAATGATATATAGATAAAAACACATACCATGATATTCTAGGTATTAACTCCAGAAGAATGTATGTATGCAGTAAGCCAGGGAGCCATGGCTGTGGAGTGTAGAGCAGGGGACCAGAAAACACTAGATTTATTGTCCATCATACATGATAAGGATACCGCTATCAGTTGTATTGCAGAGAGAGCTTTCTTGAAGAAACTGGTAAATCATTTTGGCTCTACATAGGGAGGGTCTTTAACTCTTTACCAAACGACAAAATTTTATACTGGTCCAAATTGAAAGCATTTGCAGACGACAATATAAATGTGATTGAAAAATGGAAATCTGTTTTGGGAAGGGTAGAAAACATTGTGGGAAAAAGAGAAAATGCTGGTTACAAGCATTTTCTCCTTTTCCCACAATGTTTTCAAAAGGCTTCTTTCTCAGGGTCGTTAAGATTGTGTGGTAAAGAGTTAAGGAGATGACATGGCTTGAGGAGTATAGAAGGAGGTGACATGGCTTGAGGGCTATACTTGCCAACCTTTCTAAATAGAATTCTTTGTCCATACATAAATATAGAAATTAACACAATTTATTATTGGCTAAACCAAATGCATGTGTGCTGACAACTTTTGAAACGTCTATTAAATATGGCATAAATTGATATTTAACCCTTAGAACAATGAATAAACCTATCAGACATTTTTATTCTAAAAATACAACCAAAATAATTGCAGTTTCATGGTTGTTTTTGTCTACAGTGTTTGAAGTTTCACCAAAGCAGACAGTATAGATCAAAGATCAGGCTGCACATTTGTACAGCCTGAATTTGATCTACACTAGCTGCAAAGGTAACTCTGTTCGTGAAAGGCGCTTTAAGGTTTAACTCTGTACCAGATTATATTTAGACTTGTCCATAGATGATGCAACTGTGGACAACAAATGTAAATGTGGTGAAAGTATAGGATTTGGCCTTGAGAGGGCAGAAAACATTATGGAAAAAGGAGAAAATGACAGGTACCGGCATATTCTCCTTTCACCACTATGTTTTCAAACACCTTTCTACCCAGGGATGAAAAAATATCAGGGTAATTAAGCGAACGGTTAATACGTGAATACATGTCAAAATTTGCCTGTGACAATCTTTTTCTCATTTGCTGACAGATGAAAGAACTTGTCTACATGCTGTGATATGGTTTTGCTTTCTGTTTTTTACAGGAAGGGGGTTGCAGTGTTCCAGTCTCTGTTCATTCAACATTAACAGATTCAAAGGTGTGCATGTATAAGAAATTTGTTACTTTTGTTATTCCCCACCAAAAAAGCACACAGATATTGCTTTAGCATCTGTTCTGCGCAGTATGATATTGAGCTACTCCATAAAGAATGTCAATGTAATCTTTAAAGCACTGGGCCCGTTGTCACGAAAAAACAAAAGATCTTATTTTACTCAAATCGTTCTTATTTTACTCAAATCTGCTTATGGTCCCAGGTTCTGACTCAAGTTGAGTTTGTTACTTAACTCTTTCCCAAACAAAACGAGCGATTTCTCCTTTTCCCACAGTGTTTTCTACCCTGTTTGAGAACTTTCTGCCATTTTCATCAAATTTAAAGTTGTCGTCTGCAAACTCTTTCAATTTGGACCA
This sequence comes from Tridacna gigas, assembly GCA_945859785.2. Classification (NCBI taxonomy): domain Eukaryota; kingdom Metazoa; phylum Mollusca; class Bivalvia; order Cardiida; family Cardiidae; genus Tridacna; species Tridacna gigas. The sequence continues at coordinate 41,143,970 of OX244035.2, read as the reverse complement.
GTCCAAAATTTGTCGTTTGGGAAAGGGTTAAGACACATTTCAGCAACATTAACAGACTGTAGTAGCATTATCAGATCCTGAGTTGACACTATGTTTCAGACTCAACTAAGCGAAATAAATAGACTTAAGTCTATTAACAGACTTCAGTCAGTTATTTTCCTGAGTTTAGTCTGAAACTTTGTGTGAACATAGGCCTTGAGAATATTACATGAGTCTGTTAATGTTAGTGACAATCGTCTGGAATAACAAATTCGTCGGAAAATAAGTTTGTTTGCAGATTTGAGTAAAATAACAGACTGAAGTTTTTGCATGAAACCTGGCCCTGGACCTGGCTAAAGTTGGTTTTGCAAACATTTTAGATCAAGAACATACAGCACAGAATGTGCAGTTTGATCTTGAATCTATACTGGCTGTGACTGTCTGACTTTTAGGATTAAAAGGATACTGAAATAGCAAAATTTCGACTTTTTTTTTTTAGCTCACCTGAGCACATAGTGCTCAGGGTGAGCTATTGTGATCGATCGTTGTCCGGCGTCCGTCCGTCCGTCTGTGCGTGAACAATTACTTAAAAAGTCTTCTCCTCTGAAACCGCCCAACAGATTTCAGTGAAACTTCACAGAAATGATCCTTACATGATGCACTTTCAGAATACTTTAAAGATTTGAATTCCATGAAGAACTCTGGTTACCATGGCAACCGAGAGAAAAAACTTTAAAAATCTTCTTGTCCCAAACCGTAAGGGCTAGAGCTCTCATATTTGGCATGTAGCATCATCTAGTGGCCCTCTACCAAATACTTCAAATTATGGTCCTAGTGTTGAAAATGGCCCTATGTTGTGGATTCTCGGATTTCACATAGAGATAAAGAAGGAAATCTTTAAAAATCTTCTTGTCCCAAACCATAAGGGCTAGAGCTCTTATATATGGCATGTAGTATCATCTAGTGGCCCTCTACCAAAATACTATAAATTATGGCCCTAGTGTGGAAATTGGCCCTATGTTGTGGGTTCTCGGATTTCACATAGAGATGAAGAAGGAAATCTGTAAAAATCTTCTTGTCCCAAACTGTAAGGGCCAGAGCTTTCATATTTGGCATGTCGCATCATCTAGTGGCCCTCTACCAAAATACTTCAAATTATGGCCGTAGTGTTGAAAATGGCCCTATGTTGTGGGTTCTCGGATTTCACATAGAGATAAAGAAGGAAATCTGTAAACATCTTCTTGTCCCAAACCATAAGGGCTAGAGCTCTCATATATGGCATGTAGTATCATCTAGTGGCCCTCTACCAAATTACTTCAAATTATGGCCCTAGTGTGGAAATTGGCCCTATGTTGTGGGTTCTCGGATTTCACATAGAGATAAAGAAGGAAATCTGTAAAAATCTTCTTGTCCCAAACCTTAAGGGCCAGAGCTTTCATATTTGGCATGTAGCATCATCTAGTGACCCTCTACCAAAATACTTCAAATTATGGCCCTAGTGTTGAAAATGGCCCTATGTTGTGGGTTCTCGGATTTCACATAGATAAAGAACGAAATCTTTAAAAATCTTTATTGTCCCAAACCATAAGGGCTAGAGCTCTCATATATGGCATGTAGTATCATCTAGTGGCCCTCTACCAAAATACTTCAAATAATGCCCCTAGTGTGGAAATTGGCTCTATGTTGTGGGTTCTCGGATTTCACATAGAGATAAAGAAGGAAATCTGTAAAAATCTTCTTGTCCCAAACCGTAAGGGCTAGAGCTTTCATATATGGCATGTAGCATCATCTAGTGGCCCTCTACCAAAAAACTTCAAATTATGGCCGTAGTGTTGAAAATGGCCCTATGTTGTGGGTTCTCGGATTTCACATAGAGATAAAGAAGGAAATCTGTAAACATCTTCTTGTCCCAAACCATAAGGGCTAGAGCTCTCATATATGGCATGTAGTATCATCTAGTGGCCCTCTACCAAAATACTTCAAATTATGGCCCTAGTGTGGAAATTGGCCCTATGTTGTGGGTTCTCGGATTTCACAGAGAGATAAAGAAGGAAATCTGTAAAAATCTTCTTGTCCCAAACTGTAAGGGCTAGAGCTTTCATTTTCGGCATGTAGCATCATCTAGTGGCCCTCTACCAAAATACTTCAAATTATGGCCGTAGTGTTGAAAATGGACCTATGTTGTGGGTTCTCGGATTTCACATAGAGATAAAGACGGAAATCTTTAAAAATCTTTTTGTCCCGAACCATAAGGGCTAGAGCTCTCATATATGGCATGTAGTATCATCTAGTGGCCCTCTACCAAAATACTTCAAATAATGGTCCTAGAGTGGAAATTGGCCCTATGTTGTGGGTTCTCGAATTTCACATAGAGATAAAGAAGGAAATCTGTAAAAATCTTCTTGTCCCAAACCGTAAGGGCTAGAGCTTTCATATTTAGCATGTAGCATCATCTAGTGACCCTCTACCAAATACTTCAAATTATGGCCGTAGTTTTGAAAATGGCCCTATGTTGTGGGTTCTCGGATTTCACATAGAGATAAAGAAGGAAATCTTTAAAAATCTTCTTGTCCCAAACCATTAGGGCTAGAGCTCTCATATATGGCATGTAGTATCATCTAGTGGCCCTCTACCAAAATACTTCAAATAATGGCCCTAGTGTGGAAATTGGCCCTATGTTGTGGGTTCTCGGATTTCACAGAGAGATAAAGAAGGAAATCTATAAAAATCTTCTTGTCCCAAACCGTAAGGGCTAGAGCTTTCATATTTGGCATGTAGCATCATCTAGTGACCCTCTACCAAAATACTTCAAATTATGGCCGTAGTGTTGAAAATGGCCCTATGTTGGGGGTTCTCGGATTTCACATAGAGATAAAGAAGGAAATCTGTAAACATCTTCTTGTCCCAAACCATAAGGGCTAGAGCTCTCATATATGGCATGTAGTATCATCTAGTGGCCCTCTACTAAAATACTTCAAATAATGGCCCTAGTGTGGAAATTGGCCCTATGTTGTGGGTTCTCGGATTTCACAGAGAGATAAAGAAGGAAATCTGTAAAAATCTTCTTGTCCCAAACCGTAAGGGCTAGAGCTTTCAAATTTGGCATGTAGCATCATCTAGTGGCCCTCTACCAAAATACTTCAAATTATGGCCGTAGTGTTGAAAATGGCCCTATGTTGTGGGTTCTCGGATTTCACATAGAGATAAAGAAGTTAATCTTTAAAAATCTTCTTGTCCCAAACCATAAGGGCTAGAGCTCTCATACATGGCATGTAGTATCATCTAGTGGCCCTCTACCAAAATACTTCAAATAATGGCCCTAGTGTGGAAATTGGCCCTATGTTGTGGGTTCTCAGATTTCATATAGAGATAAAGAAGGAAATCTATAAAAATCTTCTTGTCCCAAACCGTAAGGGCTAGAGCTTTCATATATGGCATGTAGCATCATCTAGTAACCCTCTACCAAAATACTTCAAATTATGGCCCTGGTGTTAAAAATTGACCCTATGTTGTGGGTTCTCGGATTTCACATAGAGATAAAGAAGGAAATCTTTAAAAATCTTCTTGTCCCAAACCATAAGGGCTAGAGCTTTCATATTTGGCATGTAGCATTATGGTGTTGAGCTGAGTTGCATTTCAGGTGAGCGATTTAGGACCATCATGGTCCTCTTGTTTTTTAACTGAGAAGGTCATTTGCATTAGTTTAGTGCTCTAAGGGTAAAGTTTGTCTCAGCACACAAAGGGTTGAGAGTGACAGCTAATTGGGACCATTTATTTAACTCTTTCACTACAAACTTGAGACATTCTACTTTTTTCCCCAAATTCTTAACATAGATTTCCACTGCCATTGGCAACATTTTTTGTCATATGTGTAATTTAATAAAAGGGTAGTAGACTATGAAGATCCAAGATCAAATCTCAATTTCTGCCCTCATCAAAAGCTACTCAAGTTTTCCTTGGTAGTGGAAGGATTAACTGGAGTTATTCATTTGCCTGATAGAGTCAAAAGGGAACCAAATAACAGATTCGGCCATTGAACCGAGCAGATTTCTGCCTTGTGGCATCAGATGGTACCTGTTGTTGATACAAAGTTGGGTAATAGGCTGTCAGTTTAGACCAATATAGTACTAGAGAGGAATCAAGGGAAAGCTCCCCTTCCCCCACATGTTGCTGTGGTTGTCATGGTGAACCTTCTGATGTTTTTTGTATCTTATCTCAACAGCTCAAACTAGAGGGAGGTGTGTTTAGTATAGATGGTAAGCGGGCTGTGCTAGACTCTGTTATAGTTGACATTCCTGAAGAACCAGCAAGCAAGAAGGTAGGGAAACTTTACTTTTAGCTCTTTTACCATACAACAAAAATGTTGTCTTTGCCAAATTGAAAGCATTTGCAGACGACAATGTGGCTGAAATGATTGAGTTTGTCTATGATAGGGTAGAAAACATTGTGGGAAAAGGAGGAAATGCTGGTAACCAGCATTTTTTCCTTTTCCCACAATGTTTTCAAAAGGCTTCTTTCTCAGGGTTGTTAAAACTTTGTATTTTGTAATAAAGGCTTAAAATGCCTTTCACTACTACAGTTTCCTTCGTGGCAAGACCAGACTGCTCAATACATGCAGTGGGATGTTTGATTTTTACTGTCCAGTTTGCGGAGACATTCTAGAAATTGCTATTATTTGGGGCTGAATTTGGGACTAGAATTGACTGTTTTGGTCTCGTTGGCTTTTTAAGATTCATCTTTTATCATTATTGACAGTTACATAATTATGGCGCTCATAGCGATTTTGGTAAATGATCTTCAATTTTTATCAGACCACAAAAATTTTACACTTGTCCAAAGTAAAAGTAACTGCATACATACCGGTAAGATTATTAGTGCTCAGATTGTGGGATTGCTCTCAAAAGGATAGAAAATTTTGTTTCCAACATTTTCTCCTTTTCACATAGTGTTTTCAAAGTTCTATTACTCAAGGTTGATAAAACTGGGATGTTACACTCTATAGGCCACATTTTCAGCCTGAAACACATGAAACTTGATTAGAAAGTTTGTCTTGATGATATCTTGCACAAGTTCGAAATAGGGTCACATTGGGTCAAAAAGTAGGTCACTGGGCTAAATCTTAGAAAAAACCTTGTGTGCACTCTAGAGGCCACATTTTCAGCCTGATACTCATGAAACTTTGCCAGAATGTTTGTCTGGGTGAAATCTTGGACAATCTTGAAATTGGATCACGTCATGTCAAAAAGTAGGCAATTGGGCCAAATCTTAGAAAAACCTTGTGTGCACGGTAGAGGCCACATTTTCAGCCTGATACTCATGAAACTTGGTCAGAATTTTTGTTGTAATGATATCTTGGACAAATTTGAAATTGGTCACATTGGTTCAAAAAATAGGTCACGTACACTCACATGTTTTACATCATTAAAACTAGTGTCTCTTCAGCTTTGTCAACCATTAATGACTTTACTCAGGTGAGCGCTTGTTACTTTTTCCCACAATGGTTTCTAAAGCTTTCTTCCTCAGGGTCATTAAAACAAGGGATTGTTTGGCAAAGGGTTAAGGGTGTAATGTGGATTTTTCTTTTTTTGTATATTTTGTGTACACAAAGTTTTTTTTGTTATTGCTGTCTCGCTTGTCTGCAAGGAATAACTGAAAGTGGAACTAAAGATTTATTCATTTATTGTTTCTGTTACAGAAGTATGTTACAAATGGGCACACATTTTCTTCCATTGTTCACGGAGACATTGATGTAGAATTATGTGAACTAGCCGAGGCAGCTGGGATACAACTAGCTGAAGCTATGCTTAAAACTGAGGCAGCTGAAATACTGAAAGAAGCTAAAGAACAGACAGCTAAAGCAGTTCTAGAGGAACAAGCAAGGAAAGAAAAAATGAAGAAATAAAAGAAAAGTTACTAAAGAAATTCATTCTTGAGTATATTTGTTTTCATTCTGAGGGGAAAAAAATGAAAACAAAAACAATATTTTATAGTAACTTTTTCTTGCCATAGAAAGATTTGGAAACTGCTGGCTGATCTTGATCTATCACACATTGTTAGGTTTTTCTTTTTTTATCCTTTATATGAAGAATATTGAAATCAAAATATTTAGTGTGTTCCTATTGGCTGAAAATCTCCCTTTAATTTATTAATCAGTTAACTCTTTACCAAACAACAAAATTTAGGACTAGTCCAAATTGAAAGGGTTTGTAAATGACAAATTAAATGTTGCTAAAATGATGATTTCTCTCTTTGATAGAGTAGAAAACATTGTGGGAAAAGGAGCAAATGCTGATAACCAGCATTTTCTTCTTTTCCCACAATGTTTTCAAAAGCCTTTTTCCTTAGGGTCATTAAAAGTCGGGATTGTGTGGTAAAGAGTCAAAGAGTTTGTCAGGACATTTTATCACGAGAACTGTAGGTGAGAGATAGATCCTTAGCCTACTCTTACCACAGACTTCAAAATAAATGAGCTGTACTCTGGCAGAAGGGGGCTTAATGCATATCTTTGATGTATGATACCTATCAATCCATCACATAATTATGGATCCACATTAGCCAGTTGTTTTAACAACCCAACTTAGACATGAAGTAGAATGGTCCTTGGCCATACAGAAAATTGACCAATAGCTAAAATTTTTGGCCCAGGTCAGCCTGCGTGGACTGCGCAGGCTGACCTAGGTCAGTATTTTCACAGATGCATTAAGCCCCCTTTTCACAGAGCATGACTCAAATATTGTTTTCCTTCCTAAAACTAAGAACTGTAGATAAAGCAAATTAAGTGGTCCATCTAGCTGTACATCAAATCAATTTTTTTCTAACCAATTAATCCCAAGTTTTATTGACACTTGTAAACAAGTCCTTCGAAAAAGTTAGGGGAAAATGAGAAATACTGGTAACCAGCATTTTTCCCTTTTCACCCTCTGTTTTCTACCTTTTAAAAGACAAATCCAGCCTTTTTTGCCATATTCAGTTTCTCACCTACATATCTTATTTTCATTTCGACAAGTCTAAAAATGTGCTGTCTGGTTAAAAGGCAAAGCACAGTTACTGCTTATGTAGGGGGGTGGGGGGGTACAACATTGTCATAACCCTTTACCACTTAATCCTAAGTGTAAACGAGGTTGAGGAAAAAGCCTTTTGAAAACTCTGTTTCCACAATATTTTCAAAAGCCCTCATATCAGGGTTGTAAAAGCACAAGTTTATCTAGTAGAGTTTACTTTTTACCAGATGACAACATTTTAGAATGGTCCAAATTGACAGCATTTGCAGACGACAAATCAGATGTTGCACAAATAACGAAATTTGTTTTTGAAAGGATTGGAAAATGAGAAAATGGTGGTTACTAGCATTTTCTCCTTTTCCTATAAAGTTTTGAAGAGTTCATTTGCTTAGAGTTGTTCAAACTTGGAATTGTGTGGTAAAGGACTAACAGTTTTTTTTTTTTTTTTTTTTTTTCAAGCATATTAACCCTTGTAATTAAATAGGCATCTCAAGCAGATCTAAAGGTGCTGATGCTGCAATTTGAAAGCTGTTTTTCTCAAAGTATCTGGGAAAGAAGCAGACAGTATAGATCTAAAATCAGACTTTATGTTCTGTGCAGTCTGATCTTGACCTACACTGTCTTCATGAACAGTTAAATCTGGGGTCAGTGCTACAAGGGTTCATTAGAATCATTATTATCATTATATGTGAAACATTGTCATTTAGGTTTTTTTTACAGTTTTGTAAAATCTGTAGTTGTCTCAACAAAAGACAGTGATCTGTATATTTTTGTGCGTAAAAACTGTGATAACAGAAAGGCTTTGATCATCAACTGCAGGCTAGGAAAACATGAAAAATGGGTTTAGAAACAAGAGGGCCATGATGGCCCTGTATTGCTCCACTGGCTTATAAATATAAACCATAAATACTAAACATTTCAATTCTGAGCCAAATGGTTTCAAAATCAAGACTTACAAAGTTTTCTCTGTAAAAGCCCATGTGAAAGTTGAGACCCGCAATGCAAAGCCATTTTTGATCCCAGAGCTATAATTACTTGAACCCTGGTAGAGGTCAACAAGATAAAGCCACATGCTTTATCAATACAAGTCTAGCTGTATGGTTATAAATAAGGTGATTTTCAAGTTTTGTCCATATGAAGCCTCTGTAAAACATAAGACCCCTGATGCAAGGCTAATTTCAAAAAAAAAATCAAAACAGAAAGATTTCTTAAGTTGTCACTATGTAAGCCCATGTAAAACTTATGACCCCTGCGGCGGGGCCAATTTTGACCCTAGGGCTAAAATTTTGGACTGCTTGGTAGAGGCCCACTAGATATAGCAACATGCAAAATTTGGTAGCTCTAGGCCTTATGGCTAGGTACAGGAAAATTTTTAAAGTTTTCTCTATATAACCCTATGTAAAACTTGTGACCTCTGGGGCAGAGCCAATTTTGACCCCAGGGCTATAATTTGAAGAAACTTGATAGAGGTCCACTACATAAAGCTACATGCCAAATTTGGTAGCTCTATGCCTTATGGTTTCAGACAAGAAGATTTTTAAAGATTTCCAACATTTTTCAGTTTTGTTGCCATGGCAACCAGAGTTTTTGAAGGAATCAAATTCTTTCAAGAAATTCTGAAGAGGACCATGGCAGGATAATTTCTGTGAAGTTTCATGAAAATTGGATGGGTAGTTTCAGAGAAGAAGATGTTTGAAATAAAAGTTAACGCACGGACGGACGGACGCACGGACACACGACGGACACCGGGCCATGACATAAGCCCGCTGGCCTTCGGCCAGTGGAGCTAAAAATATTAACTCTTAAACTGCTTCATAATTGAAACAATAACTTCAACTCAATTGTAAAAAAACAAATATTGTGATTTCCAAGTTGATGTCACCAGAAAGACAATAACATATTGGACAGTATAGATCAAAGATCAGACTGCACATTCTCTCCAGTCTGATCCTGATGTACACTGTCTACAAAGGTCATTTAGTCATGCTTAGCAGCCTAAGGGTTAAGTGGGTTTTGGCCTGGAATGTACTGAATTTCAAAACACTTTAGCAAAAGGAGAAATGGCTTGGTACAAGTAATTTCCCGTCTTTGGACAGCTTTGACTTGATTTTTTACTGAAACCTATTATCAAGTTGATGGTCTTTAATGGCCTGCTTGGGGCTTCTTTGGCAAAATCACTTAACCTTTCAGAATCAGAAGTCTTAGTGCAGTAGATCTAGCATGAATTCTGGAGGCTTATAGCTCTCCTTTTCCCATTGAGAGTCTTAGTACTCTCTGCTTCCTTTGTGGTCAGAAGTCCTAGTGCTTGTGGTAGCACTATATGTAGGAGTGTTAGTGCTTCTGGAAGCTTGAATACTTGAGGCTTGACAGCTTTCCCGCGCACTTTTCCAGTCTTATGTCTCATTGTATGTAGCTCGAATGGAATTGAACATGTAAGTCATCAAGCAATTGATTTCACTGTCATAGATACATGTATTTTCAAACCTAATCACTTTTCAAATAATACGCACTAGTAATAAACAATAAAAAGTTGATTTTGATATGCACGTATAAAAGTGTTTGATATTTTAATACCATACACTAAACAGAAAGAGTAACATTAATAACTTCCTTTGCTTTTAACCTGTTTTTTCAATACAAGTAAATAGTAACATGCATTGACCTTACTGGAACTAACCTATATATGACCTGCAGGACACAACATACATCTGTCACAGGGGCTCATTATATGACCTGGTACTGATAAGAAAATTCGAAAGAACATTTTCAGTTTACTGCTGCAGGATCATGTGGCAGTCTGTGTGTGTATGTGATTGCATTGCATAGTCTTTGTTATGGTTTAGAAATTGCTCAGTCTGTACCACATTATTTTTTTATATTCTTTTTAATTTAATGGCATTCACTTACATTTCTTCTAGACTGTCACACTGTATAATAATTATACTCTACAAGAACTTGCCTGTGTATGGAGTTACATTTACCTAAACTGAGTAAAAAGTGTTGGAGGTGAGTTTCTGTGATTGCTAACAATCCAGCATCAGTTTAATGACACAATTTTGGACTTGACCAAATTCATAGCATTTGCAGATAACAAAGATGTTGCTAAAAGTATTAATTACTCTGTTTGACAGGGTAGAAAACATTGTGGGAAAAGGAGAAAATGTTGGTTGCCAGCATGCCCTCCTTTTCCCGCAATGTTTTCAAGCGCTTCTTTCTTGGGGTTGTTAAAACTTTGTATTTTGTGGCAAAGGATTAACATCTTTACCACACAAACCACAAGTACATCATGGAAAAGGGAGAAAATGCTGGTAACTAGCATTTTCTTCATTACCCACAATATTTTTCACCATTTCACAACCAAATTGCATAGTTTTACTCATATTGAATATGTTGTGTTTAAGTGCTTTTAAAACAGCCAAATCTAAAAAAAAAAAATATCTGGTAAAAGGTTAAATCACCACCTAAAGGATATTTTATCACTGAAAAGGAAATGTAGGATAGTTTTCCATTATCATATAAAAAGCAGAATGTAGAATAGTTTTCCATTATCATGTACAGCAGAATGTAGAATAGTTTTCCATCATCATGTACAATCGGATCACACTTCACTATAACTGGCCCAGGATAACTCGGTGTAAACAAGCATTAGTTGGGATGGTTTAGAGTCATTTATTTGTGAGAACAGATTCTCAGTGACTATTATTCACCACTTACGTGAAAATGTTGCAGTAAAATGGGAAGATTGCTTGTTGCAAGCAATTTCCCCGTTTGCCACAATGTTTTCAAATGTAGTTTGTTAAAATCGTCACCTGCATATAGTATTTTTTCACAAAAATGATAATCTCCATCGAAATAATTTTTCATTACATCATGCGGACAAATCATCCATCATTTTTCCTGTGTATATAATTATTGTGGGCCAGTTACGATTCTGTTAGGCAGATCTTGTTTTTTGTTATATTTATTTTTTTACTAAGATTAAAATTATAACATTTTGTCAATTTATTTTTTCTTGTCTTTTTTGTTCAGACCATTTGTTATGTACCAGTTATGATGTTTAGAATTAATTTGTGTAAATTTTATTCATGTCCCATTCAGCACATTAAAAATTATAGTTCTACGTGCATCTTTGGTTTTGTGAGCATTATAAATTAAGATCAGACTGTGTAGAACTGGCAGGCAGATCACTGCCAAACATCTTGGCTGATTTTTGTCTGTCAGTCTGATCTTTATCTGCAGTTTGATGTCGAGTTCAAAATTTCCACTAAACAGCTGCTCATCTCTGACTGAAAATATTAAGGTTACTGAGGCTTCTTAGTAGTCTTTACCCTTTAACATACAATCCCAATTTTTAATGACTCTAAGGAAGAATGCTTTCGAAAACATTGTGGGGAAAGAAGAAAATGCTGGAAACCAGCATTTTCTTCTTTTCCAATTTTTCCCAATTTTTAATGACTCTAAGGAAGAATGCTTTCGAAAACATTGTGGGGAAAGAAGAAAATGCTGGAAACCAGCATTTTCTTCTTTTCCAACACTGTTTTCTACCCTTTGAAAGACAAATTTTATGTTTTGAGTAACATTTGTTGTCTGCAAATGCATTTTAATATGAAACAGGCTAAAATTTTGTTGTGTGGTAAAGTGTTAAGTGGTATGGTGCACTGGCAGGGCATGGTAACATGTATGGCTTAAAATCCAGGGGTCAGAAGTTAAAATCTCAGCTTGACTAAGCTTGTTTTGAAAACTGATGATTGCCATTGCCAAGGGGTTTGTTCCTTTCTCACCTTTGAACAATCAACTGAGAAAGCAGTCATTGGCTTGAAAAGAGTGTTATGCAATGTACTGATAAAGGAAACTCCAGTAACACATGGGTAGTTCACCAACTCGGACAGTAGTGATATGACTAATATAAGGATGAAAATGGTGTTAAACAACAAACAAGCTAATAAGAATCACCAGCAAAACTTATCTTAATGTCTTTAATTAAAAATGCAGTTGAGATGTAAACAATAATGAGGTTATCATCAAACAATTTCATACTTCCTTCTTCACCGATAATGCTCTACAAGAGTACATGTACATATATATAATGCTTAACTCTATACCAAACAGCGAAACTTTGAATCTGACCAAATTGAAAGCATTTGCACGCGACAAAATAATTCTAACTTAAAAGATATTTCTGCCTTCAAAACTGTAGCAAACACTTTGCAAAAGGAGAGCAAGCTTGCTATCTGCATTTCTCCTTTTCCCATGATGTTACCAAAAGCTTTCTTCAGTAGGGTTTTAAAGCACTAACTTGTTTGGTAAAGAGTTAACTCTTTACTGTACAGGCAACCAAAAATGGTCACAAATTGCACAAAAGATATTGAAAGAAAGGAAAAGACCACAAGATAGTATTAAAACACTGGGAAATAGAAATACAGCTTTTTCAAGCAACAATTGCTCCTTGCCTCACAAGTATTTTTCGAAGCTGTCAACAGCAAGTGGGGGGGGGGGAGGGGTTGTAAAAAATAAAAAAAATCCAAATAAGATATACTATGTTAACCTTTACCAAACAATCCCATGTTTTAAAGACCTCAAGGAAGAAGGCTTATGGGGAAACAGTAAAAATGCTGGTAATCATAGACAAATCACATCATTTAACTCTTTACGACACAATAAAATTTTAGACTTGTCCAAATTAAAAGCATTTGCAGACGACAATTTAAATATGACTCAAATGTTGGAAATTGTCAATGACAGGTAGAAAACACTGTGGGAAAAGGAGAAAATGCTGGTAACCAGTATTTTCTCCTTTTCCCACAATGTTTTCAAAATGCTTCCTTCTTAGGGTCGTTAAAAGTCGGGATTGCGTGGTAAAGGGTTAAGCCACATTTATATTGACTGCAAATTTTTCACCTTGGACATGTCCAAAATTTTGTCATTTGATGAAGAGTTAATATATTGAGGTTTATCATCAAATATGAGCAGCAATGATACAAAAATAATGTCTGCCCTTCCACTCACCTAGGGAAAACATTGTGCAAACGTAACACTTTAACGAAAGACTAAGTCATATCCATTTTGAAAACTGCTGGTATGCAGATAACTAATAGAACATGGCTCAAATGATGGAATTTATCTGTGAAAGAATAGAAAATATTGTGGTAAAACACATGATTATTTTCTTTCTTCAATATGTATTTATAAGCCTTTATACTCAGCCATTCAAAATTATGTTAAGAGTACTTGCTCTTTGAATGCAAAATGAACTTCTGGATGGATTTTGCAACAATTTCCAATAGACTAAAACTTTAATTCCCAGAGCACTAAGGGCTTTTTAGATCAAGATCAGACTCCTTTTTGTAGACAGTGTCTATCAAGATCAGACTGCTAAGATCATGTAGTCTGAATTAAGACAACATCAGTTTTTCATCAGGGTTTAGTATATAATTTTATGTCATCCAAAAAGATATGTTTATCCATTGCCCAGAGGTATAGGTATTCACCTAGGGAGCATGAGGTCTAAGGTTTAAACAGCAGGGTGCCTTGCCATAAAAAAAATTGTTCCCCATGGTAAAATATGTCAAGCAAATCCTTGCCTTGTAATTTAGATATCTGCTTGCAATTTGAAATGGACAGCCACTGTAACAAACATGTCGTTTTATTAATAAACAAGAATCTACAATATGGTAAAACAAACAATTCTATATAATTCAAAGAACAAAAAAAATGTACTACCTAAAAATACTAAATAATAAGATGTAACTATTCTGCTCTGCACTGTGTGTTTTCATCAGGTTTAAATCTTTACCATAGGACAGAATTTCAGACCTGTCCAAATTGAAAGCATTTGTAGACAACAAAATACACTGGACTAAAGAAATTGGGATTTAGAATTGGGATTTATCTTTTAAAAGGTAGACAACATTGTGGGAAAAGGAGAAAATGCTGGGTACCAGCATTTTCTACTTTTCCCACAATGTTTTCAAAAGCCTTCTTTCTTGGGATCATTAAAGTCTGGATTGTTTGGTATAGGGTATAATACGACCATTACCGTAATTAACATACTCGCATGACGGAATAAAAAACAAATACAGCTATATACAATATCTACATTGAACTTGTTTCCTAATACTCTTAGTCTAACTTCTAAGAAAATACAATAATAAATTCAATTTAAGAAACACAAAAAAACATAACATCCAAAGCAAATACCGGTTTATGGGCCATACGAAAAAAGTGGTACTAATAGTGTTAAATTCAAAGAGAAAAAAATTACCCTTCCACAGATTGTACACAGGACTGTCCCATGCTTGTGGTTGCCCATTTTATAGTCGCAATGAGCTCAAGTTTAAAGTAAATATAGTCAGTATTGAAAACGATATCAGAAAATATCAAACACTTTGCATCATGCAGATGGCAACTACAGGCCTAGGCTATAACAAACAATTCATCAATGTTTTTTTTTTTTCAAAACAGCCATGCTAAAATCGCAGAACTTGATTTATGACACAAAGAGGAAAGAATATTATACCATTTCGAGAATGACTGATAAAAATGAATTATGAAACAGACATTGCTGTCAAAATCAACAACACTGTACACAATAGTCCAATCTGTGACTGGTACAGAATTCAACAGAACAATAAATAATTAATAAAAAAAATTCATGTCCTGAATTTACAAATTTTATTATCAAGAACATGCACACAAATCATTTAGAGAAAAAAAAAAATCTCTATAAAAGACAATGAATTAAATACATGTCAACTGAAAACCAAAAGATATGAAGTGCTGTGAATGCGGGCAACCATGTTACATGTCTGACTCTATATCAGGGTTGAGTAGTATGCACACCTCAAACCCTTAAAGTGTTTAACTCTTTACCACACAATGCTGAGTTTTAACAACCCAGAGGAAGAAACCTTATGAAAACATGGTGGAATAAGGAGAAAATGCTGGTAACCATCATTTTTTCCTTTTGCCACAATATTTTCTACCCTATTACAGACAAATTCCATCAATTGAACTGCATTTAACTTGATGTATGCAAATGCTTTTTAATTAGGACAAGTCTACATTTTTGTTGTGTGGTAAATAGTTAATTAATTATACAGACCCTTTGAAATAGGAAAAACAGCTGAAATATTGCAATGTCCTTGTTTTGCAAAGAATTTTCCACAAAAAAGAAGACAGAGCAGATACAAGGGTCAGACAACACATACTATACTGTCTGATCTTGCTCTACACTATCAGCTAAAGCAACATATGTTGTCCTTAGAGTTCTACAGGTTAAAATGTAAAAGATGGTTTTGCAACAATGGCTTATGAGGAAAACTTTGAACTCCAAATATATTACAAAAGACATTTCTATTTCAAAAGAGCACTGACAACAGATTTGGCATTCAAGTTCCTCAGGTCTGTGTAGGTTTGTCCAGTTCCAACAAACACAATGGGTTGTCCAGTGGTATAAGTCATCGAAATGGCAGCACCAACCTATCAATGGAAAAAAGAACATAATTTATTTTCATTGTAATTCAAAACTACATATTTAGGTATGGTTCCTTGAAGATGAAATGATTAACTCTTAACCAAACAATCCCGAGTTTTAATGATCCTGATGAAAAATGCTTCTGAAAACATTCTGGGAAAGGAAAATGCTGGAAGCCAGCTCTTTCTCCTTTTCTAACAATGTTTTCTACCTTTCTGGAGACAAATCTAATTGTATGAGACACATTTAATTTGCTGTCTGCAAATGCTTTCTACTTGCACAAGTCTACAATTTTGATGTTTGGTTAGGCATTAACTACCTTGCATCAGCTCGCTCTTTACAGCACTGTCTGCCACAAAGCATTGTAATGTTACAACAGATTTGCTCTTTCACCTTTTCTCAAAACCCTAGTTCTCCCATTAACTCTGATAGACTCCAAAAATTTACACCTGTCTCTATTGAAAGCATTTGCAGATGATAAATTTGACTTAAATAACATGATTTACCTTTCAAAGAGTGACAAAACATTGTGGTAAAAGAAGAATGTGTTTTTTCCTCTGTCATAAAAACTTTTGATTGTTTGGAAAAGGACTAACAGCCTAACATCAGCTGAAACTTTACAGTATTCTCTACTGCAGAATATTTTTACAAATATATGTTTTCACAAGGAGACTATTGTTTTCCATTTAACTGTACTTTTTAGACATGACAAGAAGTGTCACAGGCTGACAAAGAACCCCCTTTGATTGCCTTGGTGCTACATCAGGGAAGAAACTGAAAGGTCCGTACCTCCTGTAACAGTCTACCAACCATAATGCGAGCTTGCCAGTAGTGTGCTCATTTCCCATGTGCAATATTTTCTACTTTTTCAAGAGAAACCCAATGATCCAAGAGACTTTTAATTACTTGTCTACAAATCCTGTTAAGTTAGACAAGTCCAAAAAATTGTTGTCTTTTGAAAACTTAGTCTTAAAACAATGTCAAAGATAAAATGTGAAAATAATAGTATTTCCTTTGTAACAGATTATAGAAATAAGCTGAGCCCTGGGCAAAAGGGGATTTAATGCATCTCCGTGATGCATTACACAAAGCAAGTCATCACATATTTATGGATCTATAAAGTCCATTTCATGTCACAATAAACTTAAACATAAGGTAGAATGGTTCTTTGACATGTAGAAAGTTGACCTATAGCAAAAGGTTTCAACCCACAGTCCATGCATGCTGACCTGGGTTGATACTTTATGAAAATGCATTACATCCCCTTTAACTCTTTGCCAAACGACAAAGTTTTAGATTGGTCCAAACTGAAAGCATTTCCAGATGACAAATTAAGTGTAGCTTAAATGGTGATTTATGTATTGGATGGGGTAGAAAACAATGTGGGAAAAGGAGAAAATGCTGGTTACCAGCATTTTCTCCTTTTTCCACAATGTTTTCAAAAGGCTTCTTGCTCAGGGTCGTTAAAAGTCAAGATTGTGTGGTAAAGGGTTAAACCGTGCCAGACTTAAATACTAGTAGAAATTTTTAAGATTAAGTATATCTCTGACTTACCTTATCATCTATTGCATCAAATTTCGTCAGTATGATACCATCAATAAGCCGAGGGTTATCCACATTGGAGTGATCTGCTAGTGATTGGTTAAATTTGGTCAGCTGATCTACAGCTTCATTTCCAACAAGAGCCTCGCCAACAAACAAAACCAGGTCCGGCTGGTTCACTTTAATCAGCTGGAAAAAAAAAAGGAAATATTATACTTAATTCTTTTCTCCATTTTCTGAAATGGGAAATATAAAATAAAAACTGGAGCACTGCATGCAGGTGCCAACACTCGGCTGCAGTTGCTTTTGGCAAAAATTTTAAGTAAAAAAAGGGGCATAACTGTGTCAAAATAATTTTGATAGTTACCTGCAGCTGCTCCTGTTGTATGGGTTCCACTTTTAATAGTTTAATAGTCAATGCCTAGTCAGACTTTGAAGTAAATATCATCAGTAATGATAGAGAAATAAAATGTCAAATGTTTTTGCAGTACAACACCACGGCTATGACAAGACCTTGATGTTTCCTCTGAAAATAGCTGAGTTAAACAAACATGTATTCATAGACAGACTGAGTTCTAAATGCAGCCATTTCCAAACAAACTAAGCAGTGACTTTTAAAGGTACAGAAATCTGCTTCTTGGTCTTAAACTGATTCTTTACCAGACTTCAACATTATAGACATGTCCAATGTGAAAGCATTTGCAAACCATAAAATTAAATGTGGTTCAAACAATGGGATTTGTTGATAATAAGGTACAACACATTTTGGGATAAGGAGACATGGCTGGTTACCTTCTTTTCTCACTGTTTTCAAAAGCCTTTATCCTTAAGGTCATAAAACTATGGAATTGCTTGGCACAGGATTAAATGTTACACTGATCAATGACCAGTGACTCCCATCTCTCACCTTGGCTAATGCCCTCATAAGAGGCTCATTGTCCTGCATCCTCCCAGCAGTGTCGATAAGCACAACATTGATGCGTGAGTCACGGGCTGCAATAAAAAAAGACTAGTTGAAACATATTTATTTCACAGCAATTTTGAAACAACTTGAATTCATCACCTTAACCCTTTACCGCACAATACCCCCTTTTACCGACCCCATGAAAGAAACTTTTTGAAAATATTGTGGGAAAAGGAGAAAATGCTGGTAACCAGAATTTTCTCCTTTTCCTACAATGTTTTTTACCCTATCAAAGAAAAATTGCACCAGTTGAGCCACATTGAAATCGTCGTCTGCATATGCTTTTGATTTGACAAAGCTAAAATTTTGTCGTCTGGTAATGGGTTAACCTTAGCTTTTGAAAGCTTAACCAGTCCTCATGCCATGATGTGGATACTTCCAAAGGTTGAAAACACTGTGAGAAAAGAAGAAGATGCTGGTAACCAGCATTTTCTCCTTTTTTCACAATTTTGTCAACCCTGCAAATACTTTTCATCTTTTGAGTAACATGTAGTTAGCAAATGCTTTCACTTTGGACAAGGCTAAAATTTTGTCCTTTGGTAAAGGGTTAAAATCAATCTTGATCATTTTGTTTTTATGTACTGCACTGGTATGAGATTAGTTTTTTCAACCTACATGAAGTACACAACATACTATACTTATGTAGAACTAAAACCTTATCTGTTTTGTGAAAACATTCAAACGGACAATAAACACAAAACTGACCAAAATTGATTGCCTCCATAGCAATTCCAGCTGCATCTTTCCCATAGCCCTTCTCATACAGCTGAACCATTTGGTTTCCATTGTGCTTGCTTGGCGGGTGGAGTGCATTAAGCTTTCTAGTATGAGTACGTAACTGTTCAACAGCTCCGGCACGGAATGTATCACAAGCAGCAATCAATACACTGAATCCGTTCTCAATGAGCCAGAAGCAGATCTGAACATAAATGAATAATAAACATTGTAAAGACTATGTCTGATGAAATAGGCATTTAAAAACAGAGTGGACCCTGAAAAATAATACTAGCATCCATTTTTCTCTCCTTTTCCCTTAATCTTTTAAATTTCAAAGAGAAATCTCACAATTTGAGGAAAAATAGGTCTTTACCAAACAATTAGTCTGATATTGTTTCTTCAAGCCATAGAGTGCAAATGAATGATGTAGAACATTTCAATAAGAAAAACTACCCTATGTACTAGCAGCAGAACCATCAAGGTTTGGAAAATATTATCAGTCCATCCTTATCTAATATTATCATATTGCATCATTGTTGCCTTACTTATCAAATAATTGATTAATGGTGTTTTATGTTGCTATTAATATTTGTGTGTGTTCTTGCTTCCACAAATACTAGGCCAGGGCCGTCTTATAAAAAAAACCACAGGGGAATGAGCTAATTTGAGAGGATTAAACCAATGGTAAAAAATTCTACGTAATCCTGCTTAAATTGTTTCTCTATATCCTTACCTTTGCTAAGTTTGTACTTTTGCCAACTCCATTCACTCCACAGAATGTGATGCAGTAAGGTCTATTCTGTTGTTTACATTCCATGGCATCACGTAGAATATCTACTCGACGTTTAGGGGATAGTATCTGAACACAGGACTCCTGAAGGGTGGACTTGACTGTGCTTGATATACCTAATCAAAATCAAAATCAAAAATCTGAAAGTTTTTAACTCTATGCCAAACAATAAAATTTGGACTTGTTAAAATTGAAAGCATTTGCAGATGACATACTGCACTTAGCTAAAATGATTTTCTTGGTCTTTAAAAGATTAGAAAACATTGTGTGAAAAGAAGAAAATGCTGGTTACCAGCATTTTCTTCTTTTCATACAATGTTTTCAAAAGCTTTCTTCCTAATGGTCATTAAAACTTGCGATTGTGTAGTAAACAATTAAAGAGAAAAAAATAATTTCAAGTCTTAATCTTCAACAGGAACAATATTGGTAGCATTCACAGAAGACAAATTAAATGCAGCAATAAATGATAGGGTTTGTGAATGAAAGGTTAGGATACATCCTTGGGAAAGCTGTAGCATCTTTTCTTTTTCCAACAATGGTTTCGCAGGCTTTCTGTTACCAGCCTTTTCTCACAACATTTCCTACCCATTCAAAGACAATTGCAATCATCTGAGACAAATTTCATTTGTCATCTGTTAATGCTTTCAATTTTGGAAGTTCTGAAATTTTACCGATTATCTCATCTTGATTAATCGTAGCTAAAATTACTTACTGCTGAAAGTTCCCAGAACTTTTCCATTGAGTTTAGCCCCAACTGAATCACATAACTTCTCAGAAATATCTGCTGCAACATTCTTGGCTGTAAAGAGAATGCAAAAAACAATTCACTAGACAAGAGGACAATGATACCCTTAATTGACAACCTGGCCAACATTGCTAGCAAGCTATATCATGTATGAGTTGTAAGAATTAATCATAAAAAATCTGTTACTCCCATACAATTTTTACAAAAGTAATCAAAATAATTTTTCGAAAGTATAAATCTTACCCAATGACCACTTAACTCTTTACCACACAACAAAAATGTAGACTTGTCTAAATTGTAAGCATTTGCAGACAACAAATGTGACTCAAAAATTAACATTTGTCTTTGGAAGGGTAGAAAACATTGTGGGAAAAGGAGAAAATGCTGGTTACCAGCATTTTCTCCTTTTCCCACAATATTTTCAGAAGTCTTCTTCTTTGGGGTTGTTAAAAGACATGATTGTCTGGCAAAGGTTTAAGCCTAAAGCAGACAATTCCCTGTATTACCGCCTTAAGGGAGAAGGCTTTTGCAAACATTGTGAGGGAAAAGACTGGTTACCAGTTTATCAGTGGTTTCTTTTTTGCCATGACAAGTAAATTTCTACAATAATAACATTTTAAACTTGTCAAAGTAAATGGCATTTGCAGCCATTCAGAAAAAATGTGGCCCAAAGGATGCACTTTATCCCAAAAGGTGTAGAAAATATTGTGGGAAAAGGAAAAATTGTTGGTTACTACCACTCTCTCCTTTCCAAAATGCTTTTAAAAGCCTCTCTCCTCATGGCAGTTAAAACATGGGACTGTTTGGAAAAGGGATAAAGACATTAAGCACCTTCCAAATCTAGAGTTGCCTTTGTGGCCACTACAAATCAAGATCAAACTGCACATTTTGTGCAGTCTTATCTGTGATTCATACTGTCCCCTTTGCAGATCACATTCTGAACAGGAGCAACGCTGAAATTGAAATTGTTTAGGTTTCATTTCTAGACTAGAGAAGTGCCTTTTCTCCTGGAAAGTTTAATGCCATCAAAGTAGAATAGAAAGAATGGCTGACAGAGAGTTTATGGGTCTAGGTAAATTATGACATACATATAAAAAAAGTAGTCTACCTTGGGTAAAAACAAACTAACAACATAATGAATCTTAGCTCTATTACCAATGAGATGTTCTTTCATTAGGTCAAGCACAGGTCTCAGATCATCATCAGACAACATTTTAGAGCCCACCAAGTTTCTAAACATTGAGAACATTCCTCTAGAGCTTTTCTTTGCCCTACAAATAAAGATATCTACATATAGGAAATGACAGAAGTGGCCATTCTTTTATTCAGCAATACTCTGTGAAAAGGGGGTTTAATGCATCTCCCATGACGCATTGTACCAAGCAAGTTGTCACACAGTTATGGATATATAAAATCCATTTTGTCAAGCAACTCACTGCATCCTGAGAGAGAATGGTCCTTGGACATGCAGAAAACTTACAAATAACAAAAAGTTTGGACTCATTCCAGTAAATTGGAATGCTGGGGAGGTTGTAATACAAAGAAGCAGACATCGAGGACAAAAGATCAGACATTCTATTCAGTTTGATCCTGATGTACACTGTCTGGATAAGGATTATAAACTGTGTTTAGCAGTCTGAGAATTAAGCTATTGCCAAGTCCTGAAGCTTGTCAGTTAAAATAATTAATATTATTTAAAATGGATACAGAATATAAGCTCATGCGCTTGTAACAGAGTAAATCGAGAAACGTTCTAGTGACACAAAAGCAAGTATAGAGGACTGCACACGGGTGCCAATGCTAGGCTTTAAATACTTTTTCAGTGTCCAAAAAGGAGACACAACTGCACCAAAGGCAGTTTGACAGTTACCTGTATTTCTCTTCTGGTGTAGGTCCTCCTTTTGACTCTTTATCGAACGACAAAATTTTAGACCAGTCCAAATTGAAAGCTTTTGCAGACGACAAAATAAATGTAACTCAAAAATTGAAATTTGTGTTGGGAAGGATAGAAAACATTGTGGGAAAAGGAGAAAATGCTGGTTACCAGCATTTTCTCCTTTTCCCACGTTTTCAAAAGGCCTCTTTCTCAGGGTCGTTAAAACTCGGGATTGTGTGATAAAGAGTTAATAGTTAATACCTAACCTGAGTATGAACTACAACTAGCCCAAGTTTGATGTAACTATTTTTAGTAAGAGCAAAGACATCAGGAAATGTCCAAGTTTTCGTAAGAAAATGACACAGAAACATTATTTTGATGTTTTCTTTCAAAGTAAATAGGCCCAAAATCAAATTTACTCATAGGTCTTTATTTCCTCTTCTTCTTCACTCTCTTCTTCTGACTCTGTCTCAATGTTTCTTAGCTCTCCTCCCATAGTTCCCACAAACTCCATCTGAAAATAAACAGAAGATAAACATGTTTGTCCAAGTAGCCATTCAGGTTCAATAACAGCCTTCAAAGGAAAAGAGAAACTGTTTGTGCAGTAATGGCCATGAAACAGACGAGACAAAAATTCAAAATAAACTGCTAAATAAAGCCATCTTTCGGAATAGATAAAAGTACCCAAATTAAAATGCTATATTAAAGGGTTTCCCAGCATTTCATAAAGTCAGCGTCTTTGACATAAATCAGAACTAAAAAGTCACATAAAAAACTGATTCAATTAATACATCTTACAAAACCGTCAAGTCATACTGCAGAATCATATTGAATCCGCTTTCTACCACTTAACCTGGTAGCCTGTTATAGTTCTTCATATCAAAGGTTATGGGAGATCTACCACTGAATAATTTGTTTCCACTTTACACTGTATCGGTCTAAAACTTGACATTATTCTGTGTAACATAGCTGTAATCCCACCTATATTATTGATTGTAATCCGTACTTTAAACTTTTTGTCCGTGTTCTAGACCCAGCTCGGTAATGGTAACCGACTTGCTCGAGTAATCCGGATGACAAACGACACACTTTCAACTAGGTCATTGTTTTCAACTTTTACCTTTAACACCACACTGTCATATAAAACCTTTAGCATTATGGGACATCTACAAAGGGGCAAAGACGAACAGCAATTAAGAAAAATGTTTAACGACCATGACACATAAAATTTCTGAATGATCCCCAAAATACCAAACAGGGAGTCACAGATGACCCCCAAAATTTATGGGCTAGCAGAAACATTGGTTTCTTATTCCCAATCCTTTGCCACACAATCCTGTTTTTTCACAGCCCCGCAGAAGATGGCTTCTGAAAGCATTATGACAAAAGAAGAAAATGCTGGTAACTGGCATTTACTCCTTTTTCCATCAATCTTTTTCCCCTATCAAATCCAAGTCCCATTGTTTGATCCACATTTAATTTGTTTGTCTGTAAATGCTTTCAGTTTGGCCAAGTCTAAAATTTTGTCTTTGTCATCTGCAAATGGATTAAATGAGACAGAAAATAACAATGTTCAGTACAGATATTAGTGCCATCTAGTGTTTTTAACTCTCACACAGCTCTTACCTCCTCTTCAGCTAGCACCATTTCTTCTCCATTAACGGACTGGTCCCCTGCATCACCTTTACCATCAGTATAATCAAGAGTGGCAAGATCTTTTGCATTCCCTCCCATTTCCCACTTTGTCATTTTCTTTACTTTTTTCTTGGAATCAGTAGTAGATCTATACAGCAAAATGACAAAAAGTTAGTCTGATAGAAGAAACAAAGAGAGCCATGATGGCCCTGAATCTCTCACCTGAACCAGTGACCTACTTTTTATCACCAAGTGACCAATATTTGAGTTGATTTAAGGTACAATAAACATAAACATTTTGACTGAGCTGTATGATACTCTTTATATTTCATCTGAGTGACCTATGTTTTAACAAAGTGACCTATTTTAACTTGAGCTTTAAAGAACAACCAGTCTAAGAAAGTTCATGAACACTGTACTAGAAATATACCTATGACATAAGTTTGGCTGAAGGCCAGTGAAGCTTAAAATCCTTCAATTATTTTAACTCTTTAACCCAACAATCCCAAATTTTGATGACCCTTACGGAGAGGGCTTTTGAAAAAATGGTCAGAAAAGGGGAAAATGCTGGTAACCATCATTTTCCCACAATGTTTTATACTCTTTCAGAGTTCAAGTCAATAATACGAGCAACACTGATTTTGGTGCAACTTAATTTAACAATTTACCACACAATCCCAAGTTTTAATGACCCTGAAGAAAGAAGCTTTTTGAAAACATTGTGGGAAAAGGAGAAAATGCTGGTAACCAGCACTTTCTCCTTTTCCCACAATTTTTTCTACTCTATAAAAGACACACATAATCATTTGAGCAAAATTTATTTTGTCATCTGCACTTGTTTTCAATTTGGTTGAGCCCACAATTTTGTCGTGTTGTATACAGAGTATAAATTTTTATGTAACATAATCATCTTACACAAACTTATTCATTTTTCTTGATTTTGAAAAATGTCCCATGATATGTTATCATGACTTGATTTTTAAATTATTCAAAAGAATGTCCTTACTTTTCCACCACAGGCGACTTTTTCTTTTTTGCACCAAATAATCTTTCCCTGTTCTTCCTGATAGTTTCTTCATCCAGTTCCCCATTGCTTGTTGTTAGTGGTGCAGAGGAAGTCTTACTGACCTTTGTCTCCTTGATAGGAGCACCTACAGACAAAAACAGGACATGCACATTCTAATAGAAACTGTGCAACTTCAAGAGCAATACAAATCACCCATCACTATGTTGCTTATTTTGTTTTCACATTTTTTTTTTTAATTTACATGTACTTGTAATATTTCTTTCACGGTTTACTTTTTCACATTTATTTTAATCCTTTACTACACAGACCCTAGTTTTAACGACCCTGAAGTAGAAAGCTTTTGAAAACATTATGGGAAAAGGAGAAAATGCTGGTAACCTGCATTTTCTCCTTTTCCCACAATGTTTTCTACCAATCAGTGACAGAAATCATCATTTGAGCTCCATCAAATTTGTCACCTGCAGATGCTTTCAATTTGGTCTTGTCCAAAATTTTGTCGTTTAGTAAAGAGTTAACAATTTACTTTTCATATTTCCTATTTTTTCAATTTTCACATTTCTTTTGGCATTCAATAGTCAATAACTCAACCAATCTTGACTGTCAAGTGCATGAATTGGACATCATATATTAAAAAATACCAAAATAATGTGAAAATAAAGGTGGCCTTACTGACTCACTGATCTTAATCTACCATACCTGATAATGAATATGTAAATGCTTTGAGTAATACATGTAACAGTTAAAAGGAAACAAATTTCAGACTTGTCGGCTGACGAAGAGTTAGTGTGGCACAATAATAATTAGCCATTGGTGTACTACAAAGACGTAAATTTGCCAGCATACAGGATTGCTTCCCTGTTTGGTTTGTTTTGGAGTTTAACTCAATTTCAACAGCTCAGGTCATATCATGGCGGTCAGTGATGCACCCATGTGTTTCCTGGCTTTCTCACATCAGTACTGGCACAACTTTCTTTCCAAAGCCACTGACTACTTTTCTCACATGCATCAGAGGTGAGAGGCGAAAAATCGCTGGTCAGAAAGTTTGATCTCAACCGGGTATCGAACTCACAACCACCAGGTCACGAGTCTGATATGCTAACCACTGAGGTAACCGGGCAGGCCACAGTATCTGTACAATAGCACTTTATGAAATGTCATTAAAACCAACAGTTCATAGCACATGCTTAAACTCTACTACAGTACTAGACCACAAAATTTTTGGCTTGATCAAATTGAAAGCAATTTGCAGATGAAAAATTAAATGTTCATATGATGAGATTGCTTTTAACTCTTTACCAAACGACAAAATTTTAGACTGGTCCAAACTGAAAGCATTTGCAGACGACAAATTTAAGGTGGAATGATGAAATTTGTCATCGATAGTTAGAAAACATTGTTGGAAAAGGAGAAAATGCTGGTAACCAGCATTTTCTCCTTTTCCCACAATGTTTTCAAAAGGCCTCTTTCTCAGGGTCAGTAAAAGTCAGGATTGTGTGGTAAAGGAATAAAAGAGAAGACAACATCCAGGGAAAAGGAGAAAATGCTGGTTACCAGCATTTTCTACTTTTCCCTCACAATGTTTTCAAAGCCTTGCTCTCCAGGGCTGTAAAAACAAGGGGTTGTCTGGCAAAGGGTTTAATACAAAACATTTAAATTCAGCCATTCTCTTACTTCAGGTAAGAGGTCTGTTTTACTGACTTACTCTTAACTGGTTTGTTTTCCTTCCCTTTACCAGGTTTCTTTGTTTCCTCTTTCTTGTTCTCGATCATTGACTTGACAGATTTTTTTGATTTCTCTGACTCTTCAAACGTTTTCATCACTCTGTAAATAGTCCAAATATGAATCATATGAATTGATTGTGTTCCTGCTATCATTGACTGAATGGTGTTTTATGCCACTTTCAACATTACATGTATTTCAGAAATATCACCATGACAGCTTATTTATTCAGTGTTTTCTGGGCTTCACCAGTACTAGGCTGTGGCTACAAAGTGCCTTGTGATTAATTTCAATTCTGCCTGTAAGTTCAGCCTTTACCACACGGTTACAAGTTTTAATGACTCCAGCAAAGAGGCCTTTTAAAAAACATTGTGAAAAGGAGGAGAGAACACTGGTCACCAACATTTTCTCTTTTCCCACAATGTTTTCTATCCTTACAGAGACATATCCCATCAGTTAAGCCACATCTAATTTTTTGTCTGCAAGTGTGTTAATTTGGACCAGTCTAACATTTTGTCATGTTGTGAGGAGTTAAGCAAATGACGGAATGAGATTTAAACACACATCTCTAGTTGAAAACCACTTTCTGGAAATAAATGAAAAATTGAAAAGAAAATATACATATAATTTACTCTCATTGTTTTCCTCATAGAATGCAAGGCACAACTATTCAGTAAAGATCAAGATCAAGCTGCACAGAATAAGCAGTCTGATCTTGAATCTACCCTGTTTGCTACCTAGTAACATAGTCTGGCCCATACCTCCTTGGAAGTGCCATATCTTAGTTTTTTATTTATTTTTTTTTTTTTTGAAAAGGGCCATTTTATTTACTCTTTACCACACAATCCCAAGTTTTGACTACCCTTAAAGACAAAGCCTTTCAAAACATTGTGGGAAAAGGAGAAAATGCTGGTAAGTAGCACTTTCTCCTTTTCCTACAATGTTTTCTATCCTATTAATCATCATTTAACATACTTATAATTTGTCGTCTACAAACGCTTTCAGTTTGGTCAAGTCCAGAATTCATCATTTGGTAACAAGTTAATTCAGGGCACCAAGAGCAGAAGCAGATTCAGAATCAAATATCACAGACAATGAGTGAGCGGAATGAACTTAACTCTCTATCAGACAACAAAATTCTAGACTTAGGCCAAATATGAAGCATTTGCAAAAGACAAATTAAATGTCACTAAAATAATTGAGTTTTACTTTGAAA
The DNA here is from genome assembly GCA_945859785.2 of Tridacna gigas. Classification (NCBI taxonomy): domain Eukaryota; kingdom Metazoa; phylum Mollusca; class Bivalvia; order Cardiida; family Cardiidae; genus Tridacna; species Tridacna gigas. The sequence goes on along the minus strand of OX244035.2, from coordinate 41,116,286 downwards.
GGGCCCTGGTAGTGTACAGGACTTGAGAACAGGGGGTCACTGGTTTGATTCTGGCTCTGCTAATTTCTGAGGACTGATGGTAGTCATTGCGACAGGACTCATTTCTCTCTCGCCACTTACCATTGTTTCTACGCTGGTTATGTGGGAAAGCAGCCAGTGGCTTGGAAAGAATATTGTGCATAGTACGGAATTAATGTTAAAAACAACATTGAACACTATAAAATCAATCTTTGAAAGGGGAGAAAATATTTCTCCTTTTCCCAAAACCTTCTGAAGCTGTGTCAGGGTGGTTAAACTGGAATGTGTGGTATAGGGTAAAAAAAATCTGGACTAAAGCATTCAATTGGTTCTCTGATCAGACTTTAACAGAAAGTACTCTTGGCGGTATTCTTATTTTTAAATTCATCAGGGTCCGTATTCACCAACCATTCTTAAGAATATTCTTAGTCTTATTCTTCAAGATTTTCTACATTTGAAAGTAACACAACTCCTGATTGGCTAAACCATTCGGTTTAGCCAATCAGGAGTTGTGTTACTTTCAAATGTAAAAAATTCTGGAGAACAAGACAAAGAACGTTCTTAAGAATGGTTGGTGAATACGGACCCAGATGTTCTTGACTTTTAAATTCCATATTGGTTGAAATTTTATTAATTCCATCAATTTTATTGGAATAATCCATAAGAATCTCCTAAGATATGAGTACCCACAACATGGGTTTTAGTGCAGAATACATGTATATTATTCCTTTTCAAATCATTTCAAAAGCACCTTGCAGAATATATTAACCCCTTTCAAACCATTTAATACCAGCATCATTATTGTTTAACCTTTTTTTACATGTCACTAGATATTTGTGTTTCTCGGTGAAAGATCGAAATTTATTTCATCCAGTGAACATCATCAGTAATATTTTCACAAGTGGCTCTGCCATGAGTGAAAATATTACCGTATGATTCAATTTTTGAAAAAAAAAAAAAAAAAAAAATCTACTTATTTCATGCTTCTAGCCCCTTTTTTCTTGGGACTTGTTAAGTACAGGGGAGCTTTCAGTATTCCCGCACCAGCAAGTTTAATAATCAGTAAATTCACTGGTCAAAAAATAGTGAAATTATCAAACCATAACCAACCATTATTTTCCTGATAAACCACCAAAAAGCATGAAATAATGAATAATAATCTCACCTTCCTCTCTGAGCCTCTTTCTTACTAGCCTGTTCTATGTCAAATAGAATTCTATCAAAATCCTGTCTAAAATCAAAGCTGCCGGCAACACTGCCATTTTTCAAGTCGTCCTTGTACTTGTCACGGAACTCAAGCTGAATGGCACTCAGAAATTTATCTATATATGATAACTGCAAGATTTTCTGATACCCCACCTGTAAATAAATTCATAGCATCAAGTTTGTTTTCTTCCAATCATAATTCAATCCCCAGAATGCTATGCACACATTTTCAAGTTGTTTTCATAGATAATACGGACCCAAGATCAGATTGCCTTCTACAGTGTAAATCAAGATGAGACTGCACAGAACATGCAGTCCACTTGTAAATCTACGCTGTCTGGTTTTTTTTTTTTGTGTGTGTGTGTGTGTGTGTGTGTGAAATATGCTGGCCAACACAATTTCACCCTTTACCACACAATTCCAACTTTTAACAACCCTGACTGTTCCTGCGAAAGAAAGCTTTACAAATCCTGATGTAAAACAGAGAAAATGCTGGAAACCAGAATTTTCTCCTTTCCTCATAATATTTTCTATCCTTTCCAAAAAAAAAATAAAATTCAGTTTTTGAGTCACACTTATTTTGTCTGCAAATGCTTTTGATTTGGACACGTCAAAGACTTTGTAGTTTTTTTGAGTTACAGTTGCAATTCTTTATTCTGTTTTTCTTGTTAAGGAATTCTAAAATCCTATGTTTCAACAACCCAAAGAGCAAGGCCTTTGAAAATAATGTTGAAAAAAAATGCTGCTAACCAGCATGTTCTCCTTTTCCAACAATGTTGTTTACCCTTTCACAGAGAAATTTCATCTTTTTAGCCATTTTTAATTCGTCATCTGCAAAATGCCTATAATTTATAAATTTTGTGGCTTGGTAAAGAATTAACAAGATTCTACATATGGATCAACTTATCTCCTTTATCATTCTTTAACCCTTTACCACACAATCCTGACTTTTAATGACCCTGTAAAAGAAGCCTTTTGTAAACATTGTGGGAAAAGGAGAAAATGCTGGTATCATTTTCTCATTTTCCCACAATGTTTTCTACTCTACTCATAAAAAATTTCAAGTTTTCAGTCCCATTTATTTTGTTTTCTACCAAATGTTTTAAATTTGGACCAGTCCAAAATTTTGTCGTTTGGTAAAGAGTTAACACCAGTTTGAAATCTTGGTGTACAATTCCTGCTATGTCACTGTAGACGAGTTTGTTATTTAAAAACAATCATAGACAGGGACATTATCTTCCACTAGAAGGCATTTTTCAAATACATCACCTATCTGATATGGGCATTCTGGGTAGAGAACCGGACTATTTTTTAAGGCTGGAATCAATGCAACAAATAAAATAAAATATATGTTTATTCTCCAAGCCCTACCTTGTACGATTCATCCAGTCATGGTCAGCTAGCATATAACCTATGCACCAGCCATTCATAAACATAAATTCCTATAAGCTTGGCAAAAAGCCCCGGCATAAGCCCAGCAAAGTGGGGACGTTATTTTTGTTGTCAGTCTGTTGCACAAATCCCAGTTTTCCCCCATGTCTATATTTAGAAACTGTTGACAGAGATTTGCAGTAAACGGTTGGTGTTCTAAAAAGTATTTTCCCTGTTTGAAATAATTTTGTCTTCTAAGAAATTTGTAGCAAAAGACTGGCTTCATTTTTCCACAGATGAATTATTCATTGCCATTTTCGCCTGCACTTTTTAAGCGGCAATGTTTACACCGTGTATTGATATATGTCCAATTTTTATCAAGTGATGCGTCATAGCAGACAGGTCAATATTCGAAGGATATGACATGCGCAGACAACGTAGACAGGGAATCTAGAAATTAAAAAAAGTAGAATGCTGTAAGTTTACATGTACAATCATCTAATTATTAGAATGCAGAAATCAACCAGATTTGGATGAAGAATACCACTTTGGAGAGATTTTTTTAAACTGAAAAAAGATACTTACAACAAAAACCAATTCAAATTCATTATCCAACTTATATCTCAGCGTCAAGGCTTCATGTGTAAACTGGTTACTTCCACTTCTTTCCTAAAAGTAGGGAATAAAAAAAAAAGATCAAAGTCAATAAAATTTATTTGTAAACTTGGTTAACTAAGAAGAAGAATATCAGATTTAAGTGCATCACTTCCATAGCATACCAGGATGTAGTGTTCCACATACCAAGATTTACCAAACCACATACTATATATAGCTCTAATGCCAAAGTAATCACAAAAGAAAGAGGATTAGGGAGAGGGGTTTAAACATGTGTTAGCATTAACCCTTTACCGAACAATCCCGTGTTTTCACGTCCCTGAGGAAGAGGTCTTCTGAAAACATTGTGGGAAAAGGAGAAAATGCTGGTAACCAGCAGTCTTCTGAAAACATTGTGGGAAAAGGAGAAAATGCTGGTAACCAGCATTTTCTCCTTTTCCCACGATGTTTTCTATCCTGTCAAAAAACCTTAATTTGTACCACTTTCAAATTTGTCATCTGCAGATGCTTTCATTTTGCAAAGGGCTAAAATTTGTCGTTTGGGAAAGGGTGAATAAGGAATGTATCAAAGCATTAGTAGTACATGTGCTACTAATAGTTGTGTAATTGCCAGGACAGACACGTATAATATCAGTCTATGCAGAAGTGTAGTTTCCACTTTCAGTGAAGATTTTACAATGTACAGTGCAATTGTCTTATAACTCAACTGATATACTCTTACATTGCATAACTCTTTACCAAATAACCAAATATTAGAATCAGGGTTTTCCCTGGACTTTGTCACATGGAGGTTATTTGAGCCCCCTTCAAATAAATTTTAGAAGGCAAGCATCTCAATTTTTGGGGTCATTCAGAAAATTTGGGAGTCCAAATTCAAAGAAACAGGGGGTCAAGGAAAACCCTTATTAGACTAATCAAAGCTGAAAGCATAAATTTGCTGACGACAAATAAATGTGACTCAAATATCAGGATTTGTCTTAGAAAAGAGTAGAAAACTTTGAGGGAAAAGGAGGAAATGCCAGCAATTTCTCATTTCAGTCATTATTTTGAAAAGCCCTCTGTCTTAGGGTTGTTAAAACTGGAGATTGTGGGGCTAAAGGTTAATACTTAAACAACACCAAAAAAACTAGAGGTTTGAGGCTCCAGTAAAAAGTGTTAGATGAATCAATGAGAAAGATTGTAAACATTGACATCAGATGTTTCAATTTTACAGATATCTATTTCTACTGTTGAAGGTTATTTCAATCCTTGAAATAGTCACTAAACTTAAATAAGTTGAAAAAATTGCAACATTTTATAAATTATTGATACAATAAAATTACAATAAAGTACAATAAAAGTCTGCTGACAATATTTTGCGAGCAGGAGCAGAACAAGATGCCCAGATGAGCCTGACTCAACGTTACTTTTTACCAACTTGAACGACTGTACTCAAGGATAATATCCTTTGAGTCGAGGCAAAGCAATACTGACCAGGATCGTCCATATGGTTGAATTGGGCAAGCCTACATGATTTCTGCAGCTTATTTCGATTGCTTTTTCAAGGAAGTAGCAACACCTGATTTCCTTTGATGAGTAACACTATTTAATATGTTCCATTTACGGTTCTACATACTGAAATTTTGCACCAACAAACCTTTCGAAATCATGCCATGCTGTCAAATTTCTACGTTAAGAAACGAAAACCCAAGTAATTAAGGATCGACCTACCTGTAAGATTACTGTCTTTATCAAAGTGTTCACTGATGGTGTGAACAGTTGTGACGTACCTTGGAAACACCAAAGCACTATCCCACCTTTGCTAAATATCGTAAAAAAGTCCAGCATCTTTGTGAGATTTCCGAAGAATATTGTAAACGTCAACCAGACCGGAAGTTATGATATATTTTAATGAACATGGTTATTTCGCGGACCTTTCTTGAGCCATTTGAGGTTATTTAACTGACACGTATGCACAACCGTCAGTTGATACCCCACTGCCCTTATTCACTTTTCTGAATCCATATATGCAGTAAATAATCAAATCCATACAGTTACTGGTAATTGAAAATTTAAAGTTAAATGTTATAAAATTAAAACAAGAGGGGCCATGATGACCCTGTATCGCTCCACTGGCTAATAAGCACAAACCATACATTACAATTCTAGGCTAAATGGTTTTGAACAAGAAGAACAAAAAGACTCATAAAGTTTTCTCTTCAAAAGTCCATGTGAAAGTTGTGATCCCAGGGCTAGGCCATTTTTTACCACAGAGCCACATACAACATATTCAAAGCACCTGTGTATCATGAGACACCCGAGTCACGGTAATTTCAATCCCAGGGCTAAATTTTGAACAAATCCAGAAATGATCCACGAGATGAAGCTATGTGCCAATTTTGGTTTACTACATAAAGCTACGTGTCATGCAAAATTCAGTAGCCCTAGGCAATATGGTGTAGAACCAGAAGATTTTTTTTTCCTCACTATACATGTATAAGCCCAATTTTACCCCATGGCTATAATTCTAAGAAACTTGGTAGAGGTCTATTAGATGAAGCTGCATACAAAATTTGGTAGCACTAGGCCTTATGGTTTAGAACCTGAAGATTTTTAAAGTTGTCATTATAAGCCCATGTAAAACTTGTGACCCCCAGGCAGGACCAATGTTGACCCTTGGGCTTTAATTTAAAGAAACTTGGTAGAGGTCCATTAGATGATGCTACACACCAAATTTTGGTAGCCATACGCTAAGACCTTTTGGTTTTGTACAAGAAAAATTTCAAAGATTTTTCAATATTTTTCTGTTTAGTTGCCATGGCAACCAGAGATTTTGCAGGATTGTTTAGTAACCGGAAACGAGATAATACCAAGCAATCTGGCTCTGAAGTCAGTTCCACCAACTCCAAGGACATTCACTATGAATTAGGTTTTTCATACTAACCCTTCACCATATGACACAATCTTAGACTTTTCTACACTAAATGCATTTGCTGACAATAATTGAAATGGGTCTTAACTCTTTACCAAATGACAAAACTTCAGACGGTCCAAGTTGAAAGCATTTGCAGACGACAAATCAAAGGCTCATAAATTGAAATTTGTTTTGGGTAGAGTAGAAAATATTGTGGGAAAAGGAGAAAATGCTGGTTACCAGCATTTTCTCCTTTTCCAACAATGTTTTCAAAAGCTGTCTTTCTCAGGGTTGTTAAAAGTTGGGATTGTGTGAAAAAGGATTAATTCAAATGTAACTTAATTCAAAGAATTCATCTTTCCTGAATGACAAGCATTAGGCTTCTCTAAACTGAAAGCATCTGCAGAATCTGCATCTGATGATAATTTTGAAATTGATACAATCAGCTGAAGTTCTTTGATAAGATAGGAATCAGCATTTTCTCTATTTCCCACAATGTTTTCAAAAGGCCTCTTTCTGGAATTGTGTGGTAAACGGTTAACCCTTTACCATACAATCCCGAGTTCTAATGACCATGATAAATATAGCATTTGAAAACATTGTGAGAAAAGGGGAAAATGCTGGTCATCAGATAAATCAAATCATTTGAGCCACATTTATTTTGTCTGCAAATGCTTTTAATATAGACAGCTCTAAAAGCTCTAAAATGTTGTCTTCTGGTGAAGAGTTAACTCTTTACCACACAATCACAAGTTTTAATGACCCTGAAAAAGAAGGCTTTTGAAATCATTGTGAGAAAAGGGGAAAATGCTGGTCACCAACATTTTCTTCTTTTCCCACAATGTTTTCAACAACCTCAAAGACAGATACTGTTGTTTGTACCCCATTTTTTTTTTTTTTTTGCAGTCTGCAAATGCTTTGGACTGGTCTAAAATTTTGTTGTGTGGTAAAGAGTAAAACAATTGGAATTTAAATTGGCTAGTCAATGCATTCAGATACTTTTGTAGGGATTGATGCTGAAGCAGTTGTGTTGAAATGATTGATGCCTAAGCCTGTAAACCCTTTACCACACAATCCCGACATTTAAGAAACCCAAGGAAAAAGGCTTTTGAAAACATAGTGGAAAAATGCTGAATCCAGTTTTTTCTCCTTTTTCCTAACCTTTCATAAACCAATGCCACTATTTGAGACAAATCCACTTAGTTGTCTGCAAATGCTTTCAATTTTCACAATGCTAAAATTTTGTCATCTGGTAAAGAGTTAAGCTGCTTTAAGTGCCCCTGAAAGGATTTTGTCGTAATTGTGTGGTTTGTATCATTTACCATTTGCTGTGACTTCATGACATTGCAATGGTGAAGAAATGAAAAAAAAACAACATTTTTTTTTATCATATACAGGTGTAAGAGTAAACAGTAAAGTCTGTTCAGAATATTTAAATTGTTTATTGCAAACCAAAGTTGGATTAACACAGATTAAGTATAACACAATAATTCTCTCCATCCCTCACTCCCTGTCTCTCTATATCCTGCTTGTTTTCCTAGCTGACAGAACTTTAGAATTGTCTAATGCAAGCATTTGCAGACCAAAATTAAAATTTGGCTCAAAAGATGAACTTAGCCTAAGTAGGAAAGGATATTGTTAACTCTTTACCAAACGACAAAATTTAAGACTGGTCCAAATTGAGAGCATTTGCAGACGACAAATTAAATGCTGCATAAATTATGAAATTTGTCTTTGAAAGGGTAGAAACATTGTGGGAAAGGGAGAAAATGCTGGTTATGCATTTTCTCCTTTTCCTACAATTTTTTCAAAGGCCTTCGTCCTCAGGATCATTAAAAGTCGGGATTGTGTGGTAAAGGGTTAAATTAAAAAAATTGGTGTTTTTGTCATCCTTTTTTTTGTTTTCGTAAGTCCACATCCTGAGGATTCTAAAACAAAGGATCATTTGATTGTGGGTTTAAATAGTTTAAAAAGTTATACTCAGCATTTCCAAAGTTTAGGGTATGAACACAATATTTACAACAGAAGACTGTCAACTCTTTACTAAACAGCAAAATTTTGGACCCAACCAAACTGAAAGCATTTGCAGACGACAAATTAAACTGAGCTCAAATGACGATTCCTGTCTTCAATAAAGTAGAAAACATTGTGGGAAAAGGAGAAAATGCTGGTTACCAGCATTTTCTCATTTTCCCACAATGTTTTCAAAAGCCTCCTTTTTCAGAGTCGTTAAAACTCCGGATTGTGTCGGAAAGAGTTAGACTGTGGACCAACGTACATGAGCCATGCTCTGGCAAAAGGGGGCTTAATGCATCTCCGTGATCCACGATACCAAGCAAGTCAGCATGTAATTGTGGATCCATAAAATCCATTTTCTTGAACAACAGACTGAATCATGAGGTACACTGTTCCTTTGACATGCAGAAAATTGACCAAAAGCAAAAGGTTTCAGCCCAGGTCAGCCTGTGCGGACTGTGGCTGACCTGGGTCGACACTTTTTGCAGATGCATTAAACCCCCTTTTCACAGAGCATGACTCATATCAATGAACCAGATCCCCAACATCATTGGTAAAGATTTGTGATGTTATGACCTAAACTTCTTGTACTGGGGTAAGAAAAAGATCCATTGTTTAGAACATGCCTGTCAACATCCAATGCAGTTGGTTGATTGATTGTATGGCACTGATGCCATTTTCAACATTATTTCAGTTATATTGCTGCAGCCAGTGTACCTATCCATGCTTTCCTGGAGCTTCTTATACCAGTACTATGCACAATATTCTTTCCATGCCACTCGCTGCTTTCCTATGTAACCATCGTCGAAACAATGGTCAGCAGTAAGAGAAGGATGAATTCTGTCAAAATGACTATCCCTGAGCCAGGGATCGAACCAGCGACCTCCTGTTCTCAAGTTCTGTATGGTACTGATTGACCTAGTGGGGCTCGGCACTGATGCAGGTGGTGGAAACCAAGTACACCCAAAACTAGAACTGCAAAAGTTCCTACGGTAGGAAGGCTTCAATCAAAATTTCAGCCATATTGGTTGAAAACTCTACGAGGAGAAGGTTACACAAAACTATGTACTGACAGACAGATAGAGAGTAAAACAACCTGATTCCAGTGTTGCCCCCCCTTTCACTTCATAAGGGGGTGGGTGGGGGTCTAAAAAAATTAACTCTTTACCAAACTACAAAATTTTGGACTCGTCCAAACACAAGTAATAGCAGATGCCAAATCAAATGTGGCTCAATTGGTGGAATTATATTTGAAAGAATAGAAAACATTGCAGGAAACTAAAAAATGCCATCTACCACCATTTTAAAAAAGCCTTATTTCTGAAGGTTGTTACAATTTGGGATTGTGTGGTGAAGGGTTAAACAGAAGTGTGACATGTCCTTATGTATAAATTATGGTTTCAATAATATCAATTACTAAAACAATAACAAAGAATCTGAACTGTTATCTAAATGAAACATCTCTGTTCTGGTTTTTTGAGCCTGATGGTATTGATGATGTTTGTCTCTGACTTCTTTGTTTTTTAAGAGATCTGTTGAACAGTGAATTGGTTATGGCAACAACTGGTGCAAACAGCTTCAGAGGAAACAGACTGAAATCATAGAAAAGGCAATGAGATTGCACACAACAACAAGAGCACCACTTGCAGGTGCCAACGCTCAGTTACAGTTGCTTGATTTTCAGTGAAAATTGTGAGTCAAAAGGGGGCATAACTGTGTCAACAATATTTTGATGGTTTCCTGCTCCTGTTGTATGGGTTCCCCTTTTGATAGTTAGCAACTAGTCCAAGTTTGAAGAAAATATCTTCAGTAACAACAGAGATAGTATTAAATGTCAAAGTTTTTGCAATACGACAAGGCTAGGGCTATGATAATATCTCAATGTTTTCTTCCAAAACAGCCATTAAGAGCTTATCAATCAGTATGAGCCCCTCAACTGGCAAAATGGTAGTTAAGAAATCACAGTCTTAATCTTTATCCTTACGAGGGCTGAAGTAATGAAAATGACCTTTACAGTTGAGCACAAAGATCCAAAACATTGCTGTTCCAAAAAAAAAACATCAAACAATCAGTAATACCATTCAAATTCATATTACAAATTTTAAGTTTTACAAAGTTAATGCCATGGTAATTAGAATTCTTCATTAAACTGGAGTCTTTCAAGAAATTCTGAAGAGAATTGTATGAATTTGCTTGAAATTGTTTCACTGATGTCAAAGAAGATGATAAAAAGGTTAGTGCACAGGAATGCATCACAGACATCTGGCCATACAAAGGACATTAACTCTTTACCAAACAAAAAAATTTTAGACTAGTCCAAATTGAAAGCATTTGCAGACAACAAATTAATGTGACTGAAAACCTGAAATTTGTTTCTGGAAGGGTAGAAAACATTGTGGGAAAAGGAGAAAATGCTGGTTACCAGCATTTTCCCTTTTTCCCACCATGTTTTCAAAAGGTTTCTTTCTCAGGTTCGTTTAAAGTCGGGATTGTGTGGTCAAGGGTTAAGTCATGAAATGTGCTGTCTGGACTTCGACAACTTCTCTCTTTCAAACAATACTTTCAACCTTGTCCTGTGCGAGGGGCAAACAAAATTTTGTTGATGGTCATGGGTTTTATTGGTCAGAGAGACTTACTCTGTCTTTTGCATGTCATCTGCTTCATTGGCACTTACTATGAAAATAGGAAACAAAATGGAAAACACACAGCCACTGAAAAAACAAGATAAAAGGAGCTGGATTTCCAACTGTAAAATATAAGCCCACTATTTTAGAAATTGGGTCTTACATTTTCAGTATTAGAAGAAATGACATTCAACATTACCATAGTCAAAAAATGGAGGTATGTGCATGATCTGCATAATTATCAAGATCTAACAAGGTTTTATTCATTTTAGCTCAAAAATTTTTAAAACATTTGCACACTGTTTATTTCTATTTCTAGAACACTATGACTCATACACTAGCCATTACATGAAAATATGCTTCAGGGCTCATTCTGGAACGCGCCCTTGGCACATATTTTTCATATTTGGCGCATCAGAAATCTTACCTCGAGGCCGAATGGTAACCAGCATTTTCTCCTTTTCCCGCAATGTTTTCTACCCTATCAATGACAAATTTTGCTACTTGAGCTACCTTTAATTTGACATCTGCAAATGCTTTCAAATTTGGACCAGTTCAAAATTTTGTCATTTGGAAAAGTGTTAAAGAGGCATCTAGAGTCAAAGAGTAACTGTTTATATGGATAGTCGAGTAGGAAAACTAAGTCTGGAAGGGATTGCCAAAGTATTTTAACATGACTGACCTGACAAAAAAAGAAGAGGATAATGTAGTTAACACAGCCATTGGAAGTCCAAATCCCAGGAAATAGGACCACTTATTTTCTATGTGCGACAACCTCCGGTGAAGTTCCCAGCCTGAAATACATAGAGAAAGGTGCTGATCACAAACTAAAACCATTATGGTCACAAGAATTAAGTTTGCAACATGAAAATGAGCCATGCTCTGTGAAAAGGGTGCTTAATGCATCTGCAAAAAGTACTGACCCTGGTCGGCTTGCGCAGTCCGGGCAGGCTGATCTGGGCTGAAACATTTTATCTTTGGTAATTTTCCTGCATGTCAAAGACTTATTGTATGGTACCTCATGTTTCAGTCTGTTGTCAGACAGATGGATTTTATGGATCCATAATTATTTGATGGATTGCTTGGTATCATGGATCACGGAGATACATAAGCCTCCTCTTGCAAGAGCATGGCTTAAGTGTAGTTCTTTACTATCACAAAATAAAGTAGTTTATACTATCATTACAGAATGAAGAAAGTTATTATACACCTGAACTTGCTCACCTAAAATCTCAGCAACAATAATTCGAAATCTTTTATCCTATACCAAGTATCTCTTGTATCTTCAAATCTGAGAAAAACTTACAGTAGCAACCCATGGAAACAATCAAAAATATCTCTGGACCCTTTAACAGACAATTCGTCGTTTTTTCGCAACCCTTTCAAAGATACCTCAAGAAAACGTTTTAGGAAAAAGAGAAAATGCTGGTAAGCAGCATTTTTCCTTATCCAACAACGTTTTCCACTCTTTCAAACACTGAAAATGTCCTTTTGGCAACAACTAATCTGTCATCTGCATATCCTTTCAAATTGAACAAGCCTACAACTACAACTGTCAGAAAGTGGACAAAAATACCCCCTACCAGCACCTTGTCACTGAAGCAGCACAATCAGAGAAAACAAAGTTCACCTGTGATCTTGACCTTCGACCCATGTTACCCAAAAATAATAGAGCACTTTCCTGGGTCATGAGGAACACTTGTAAAAAGTTTCAGGGTCTTAGGTCAAACGGCTTTTGAGTTAGAGCATGGCAATGAAAACAGGATGGACAGACGGACTGACAGACGGACAGACATGGGGAAACCTACTTTGTAGGTTGGGGGTATAATTATATTGTTTGGTAATTGTGTCATTTGGTAAAGAGTTAAGGCACATAATTGCTCAACACAATCTCATTTATAGTCAAAATTAACTTAACCCTTACATACAACAGTTAAGATATTTTTCTCATGAGAGTATGTGTCCTTGAATAGGTAGAAAACATTGTGGAAAAAAAAAAGATGCTGGTTACCAGCATTTTCTCCTTTTCCCACAATGTTTCTAAAAGCTTTCTTTCTCAGGGTTGTGTGGAAAAGGGTTAAGACAAGTTTGACTGCATCTAAAGAGATAAAATATACCATGCCCTTTTCAAATCAGTTCAAAGTTTTTACAGTCCTGAGGAAAAAGGTGTTTGAAATCTTTGTGGGAAATGGAGAAAGTGCAAGTTATCAGAAAGTAATATTAACCCTTTACCAGACAATCCCGTGTTTTCATGTCCCTGTGGAAGAGGCCTTTTGAAAACATTGTGAGAAAAGCAGAAAATGCTGGTTACCAGCATTTTCTCCTTTTCCCACAACGTTTTCAAACCTGTCAAAAAACCTTAAGTTCATATGTACCACTTTAAAATTTTTCGTCAGCAGATGCTTTCAATTTGGGAGGGGCTCAAATTTGTCGTTTGGGAAAGGGTTAAAGATTAAAGATATAAAAATGATAGTCTACCCATGTTAATCCATTTATACTCAAATGAGTACAGAGAGTATAGGAGACTCATGTGTAGTAGGCTGGTCACATGACCTACAGCTGGGATAGGTATAAAACTAGCTGCAGTTCCCTGCAAAATTATCATACCAGTCTTTTAATCTTCAAAATTAATTATCCTGTTGATTAAAGGCCCAATGGCAACCAAAACACCAATGCAGGTATTAAAATGCATTTAAATTGAAGACTCATCCAAATTGAAAGCATTGACAGACGACAAATTAGATGTGGCTCAAAGGACATAATTTTCCTTGATAGCTTAGAAAACATTGTGGGAAAAGGAGAAAATGCTGGTTACCAGCATTTTCTCCTTTTCCCACAATGTTTTCAAAAGCTTTCTTTGTCAGGGTCCCTTTAAACACGTGATTGTGTGGTAAAGTGTTAAATCATACCATTTAACCCTTTACCACATACTCCTGACTTTCAACTACCTTGTGGAAAGAGGCCTTAGAAAACATTGAGGGAAAAGGAGAAAATGCAAGTGACCAGCATTTTCTCCTGTCCCCACAATGTTCTCTACCCTTCCGAAGACAGATTTTAGTTTATTGGTCGCATTTTATTTGTCGTCTGCAAATGATTTCAATTTCAACCAGTTTCAAATTTTGTTGTGTGGTAAAGAGTTGGAAGTATGGAAAATATTGTGAAGATGACAATCTATTAATGTAGGGTCAGTCAAAGACTTGGAGGTCGCTAGAAGAAAAATAAGTTCTAAAACAAAGACAAAAAGTTAAGGTGGCACCTTTTAACTCTTTACCAAACGAACAAATTTTAGACTGGACCATATTGAAAGAATTTGCAGATGACAAATTAAGTGTAGCTTAAATAGTGATTTATGTATTGGATAGGGTAGAAAACATTGTGGGAAAAGGAGAAACTTCTGGTTGCCAGCATTTTCTCCTTTTCCCACAATGTTTTCAAAAGGCTTCTTTCTCAGTGTCGTCAAAATCGGGATTTAAGAATCTAAGAAAAGTTGCACCATTTGAGCCACGTTGAAATTGTCGTCTGCAAATGCTTTCAATTTGGACAAGGCTAAAATTATGTTGTCTTGTAAAGGGTTAAATGCATTTTAACACCCGCTTTGATAATTATGACAGCTACAGCTACTTTAACTCTTTACCAAACAATCCTTTTGAAACGTGGTTTATGAGATCATTGTAGATAAAGGAAAAATGCAGATGACCAGCATTTTCAACTTTTCCCACAATCTTTTCTACATTTCAAATATTAGATCATATTGTTTATTCAGCAACATTCAATTTAGTCTGGGTTCAACATACAATTTTCATTTGAAAACACTATAGAGTAGCACTGCTATTGACTGTCTATGCCAAGTTGCAAGGCCATTTTACATCTGCTTTAAGAGAAAAAAAATTTTCAGCTTTTCCTTATTTAAGCATTGTAAGCAATATGTATTTGTCTGCAAGTGCTTTCAACTCAGAATAAGCCTTGAATTTTGTCACCTGGCTAAGAATTTACAAATTCTTTATGTTATTAATATCACAATTGGAGAAATACAGAAAAGACTTCAGATACTTGAGAAAATGAATAAAATAAACACATTTGTACCTGTATGAGAAAGAAAACTTGTAATAAAATACTGAATAACATATCTGCAATGAATACGCTAATGTTAGGTAACTGTGGGCGCCCTCTTGTTCTTCTATATGCAAGATCTGCCACATCCTGTAGTACAGAATGATAGTAATTACATTCCTCAAAATTTTTAAACCTTTAATTCTTTATCAGATGACAAAATTCTAGAAAGGTCAGCATTCAAACCATCTGCATACAACAACTCAAATGTGGCCCAAATGATGGGATATGTCATAGAATAGATATACAACACTTTGGGAAAAGGATAACATGCTGGTTACCAGCATTTTCTTCTTTCCAAAATGTTTTCAAAAGTCCTCTTCATCAGGATGTTAAAAAAGTGGATTGTGGAAACGGTTAGCAAATTCTGTGTTCCTTGAATTTCTGATAACGAAAGCTATAGAAAATAGAGTAAGAAAAGGAGAAAATGCTGGTGAACATCAACAATAAGATTCTTAGATTTTCTCAGATCATCACCATGTGTTTTTCAGGTCCCTTTTTGTACGTAAATAAACAGTAAATGTATTCACAAAACATTACTTAGATTAATGCAACTAATCAGAAAGGCATATACACAAAGCTTAACCCTTTACCAAATGACAAAATTTTAGACTAGTCCAAATTGAAAGCAGTTGCAGACACCAAAATAAACGTGACTGAAAAATTGAAATTCATTTTGGGAAGAGTAGAAAACATTGCGGGAAAAGGAGAAAATGCTGGTTACCAGCATTTTCTCCTTTTCCCACAATGTTTTCTTTCTCAGGGTCATTAAAAGTCGGGATTGTGAGGTATAGGGATAAACCTGAGAGAGTTGAGTTAACACTTTACCACACAATTCTGAGTTTTAACGACCCTGAGAAAGAAGCCTTTTGAAAACATAGTGGGAAAAGGAGAAAATGACGATAACCAGCATTTTCCTCCTTTCCCACAGAGTTTTCTACCCTTTCACAAACATACTTCAATTTATAGGTCACATTTATGTTGTTGTATACAAATGCTTTCAGTTTGGGCCAGTCTATGATTTTGTCGTTTGGTAAAGAGTTAATGAAATTAATCTTTCCAATTTTGAAAAAAGTCAAAACACATGCATTTGATGGCTGTTTTAGCTAGACTGTGTTATAGATAAACAGACATTGTAGATACAAGATCAGACTGCACATTCTGTGCATTCTGACCGAGATCTACAACGTCCTCAAAAGAAACATAAGTTGTGTTCTTTATGGGTCAAGTTTTGACCCTTGTTAGCCTTACAGTTGTACATCTCGTAAAATACTGTTAACTCTTTACCAAACAACAAAATTTTAGACTCGTTGAAAATGAAAAGTTTTGCAGACGACAAATTATATGCGGCTCAAAGTATGGAATTCTCTTCTGAAAGGAGATACATTGTGGGAAAAGGAGAAAATGCTGCTTACATCCTCAGGGTCTTTAAAACTTGTGATGTGTGTGGTAAAGGGTTAAGTAGGGACTACTATACTTACAGCAAACCAGAAACAGTTGACAATTTTACTTAGAACAAATAATGGTAGAATCCACAGAGTGTGAAATGTCCAGGACAGCATAGGCCCCATCCATACCCATATAACATTGGTTTCTGTTGAACCTAAATGTACATGTTAGACTGTTACAAATTCTCTACCAGAAAGTAGTATTTAACTCTTTGTCAAACAACAAAATTTTAGCCTACAGTAGTCCAAATTGAAAGCATTTCCAAATGACAAATCACATATGGTAACCAGCATTTTCTCCTTTTTGCAGTTTTCGGACAATGTTTTCAAAAGACTTCTTTCTCAGGGTCGTTAAAACACAGGATTGTTTGGTAAAAGGTAAACAAGAGGGCCAAGATAAAAAACAAATTCCAGCGACATTTAATTTGTTGTCTGCGAATGCTTTCCATATGGACAATTCTAAATTGTTGTCATTAGGTAAAAAGTTAAATGCTGCTTGAACAATGGGATTTGTGTTCAATGGATTAGAAAACATTGTGCGAAAAGAAGAAACGAAAATTGTGTGAAAAGAAGAAAATGCTGGCACATACACTGCACTTTCTCTGTTTCTCACGATGTTTTCAAAAGCCTTTCAGGGAATTGCTTGGTAAACGGTTACTTAATGACTCAGGAATAACTTAATGTAATTAAGAATGCAATGAATGTTTCCATTTATCATTTTTTACCTACTGCAGACAGTTTTAAAAACTATCTTTGTTACACACATAAATATGATACATGTACATAAATATGTGTAAATACATATAGCGTGTGAGAACGTTTTCATATGCTTTCAAAAGCAATTCGCGAAATCGCAAAAATTTCCATGTCCCAAAAATTTCCACTAATATAGTACCCAACAATCATGTTTTTTACTGCCCCGAGGAAAAACGTCTTTTAACATATTATTGGAAAAGGAGAAAATGCAGGCAGCCAGCATTATCTTCTTTTCACACAATGTTTTCTATCCTTTCATAGATTAATCAACTTTTTTTTCAGCCTCCACTATGTAATTCATTGTGTGCAAATGGCTTAAATAATTATGTACAAGTGTAACATCACCTAGTACAGATTAAGTTTTTGATCATCCAAATGATCATATATTTCGAATTCATTTGACTACACAGACAAATACAAGCAGAGCTCCAGACTGAAGGAGAGATTTTGCTTTCAAAATTGACAATATTAATTATTCTCCACTAAAACCTACATAATGGGTACTCATTAGAATTGTCTCATTGAGACGATTCTAATGAGTACCCACAACATAGGGTTTGGAAGAGAAATAATAGATTTAGAATACCATCACTCTCTCCTATCTGGAGCTCTGACAAGTCTGTATTATTCAACAAAATATGATATGCCATCTACCTGATAGGGTCTGTGTCATCCATCGAAGACTAGGAAGCAGAACATAATTGAAAATCAAAATGCTCATCTGCAAAATAACAAATTCTGTACCTAAACTCTCAAATGTTCCATACTTTCATAAATGAGTTCTGCTAAACTATTTCAAATGAGAGAACAGAAGTTGGCTGAGAAGGAACTATGATATGGCTTGGCTCACCTTTGCAGAAGTGTTTTTTTTTTTCTGTTTGACATCCCATGTCCCTAACTTAACCCTTTAGCACACAATCATGAGTTTTAATGACCCTGAGAAAGAGGCCTTTTGAAAACATTGAGGGAAAAGGAGAAAATGCTGGTAACCAGCATTTCCTCCTTTTCCCACAATGTTTTCTATCCTTCCAAAAGCAAATTTCAATCTTTGAGTCAGATTTATTTTGTTGTCTGCAAATGCTTTCAATTTGGACAAGTCTAAATTTTTGTCGTCTGGTAAAGAGTTAATGCCCCATATGGATATCTGATGTCTCGGTCAAAAATAAGCACCTCTTTAGCCACACAACAAAATTTTATACCAAACCCAATTGAGAGCATTTGCAGATGACAAATCAAATGTAACTTAAATGATTATTTCTGTCTTAATAAGAGTACAAAAAATTGTGGGAAAAGGAGAAAATGCTGGTTACCAGCATGTGCTCCTTTTGCCACAATGTTTTCAAAAGGTTTCTTTCCAAGGGTCATCAAAAGGCGGCATTGTGCGGTAATGGGTTAAAGTCAAGCCAATCAACAACCCTATCACTGTTCAACTCTGTTCCAAGCTAACTTTTGTTATTTTGTCAATCTTCTAAAGAGATTGGGAGATTTGCGAGCTAAAAGTACACCAATAGTGAACCTAATTAATTACTAACGCACAACAAATATTACCTCAAATCTGAGCAATCATCTACTGGTTTCTATTACTGTCACTGACCCATATCTACCTATGAAATATCATGACTACAAAGAATAAAACTTAAGTTATTGTCCCAACAAGCAAGTTTTACGATATTAGGGGAGATAACTCAAAACTCAAGATAGCTAAAGTTACATTTCTGACCTCTGAATTTCATCTCATTATCCTCTATCGCCCTGAAAATTTTCAAATGACATGCTATGATAGAATAGGAGTTATGTAGAGAAAAGTAATCATTACTATAAGAGGCCAGATAACCATTAATACATGTACCTATACCGTTGACTGAAAAAGCTTACACTGTTCTATACTGAAAAGATTGAATTCCCTTACCCAGAAAACCCCTCCATTCCATGCACAGCACATGAACACTCTATTAATCACTCTGGGTTCACTAAATAAAATAAAAAAAAGTGAAACTTATGTCATCTTCCTTTACATATGGGCCAAGCTCTGTGAAAAGAGGGCTTAATGCATCTGCAACAAGTATCAACCCAGGTCAGCCTGCACAATCCGTGCAGGCTGACCTAGGCCGAAACTTTTAGCTACTGGTCAATTTTCTGTATTTTGAAGGATCATTCTACCTTATGATATAGTCAGTTGTTAGACACAACAAATTTTAAGGATCCCTAACTATGTGATGTCTTGCTTTGTATGATACATCCCTTCAGCCACAGCATGGCTCATATTTATATTCAGCTCTAAAAATTGACACAGAAACAGAACTACAGAACTTCCTGGTACATAGACGAGTGTCCATGCCACCCAAAGAGATTACACGTAGTTTGTTTGCATACAGTCATATCAAAATTTTGAACAATATTAAAATCTAAAGTGGCCTTTGAGATTAAGCAATGACTGTAATACCTTGAAGGCACCATGCATGCCCGCTGACAGATTACAATTTGAAAATTTTACCATAGTGTGACACAAGTGTCCATTTTATCTTTGCTAAGCTGTTACGTGCTGCTAAGCATTGACTGCAATACCTTGCAGGGCACCATGCAAGTGCCAATGCAACACTGATAAACTGTTAACTAGTAGATAATCTAACAAAAACCCTTGTAAATATAAATAAAGTTTCAAATAAACAACAGATGAGCTTTTTAAAAACTATTTCTCCTATAACAATATAATCCAAATGCATTACCATGCATTATTTTTTAGCTCTTTATCACATGATTCCATATTTTACAAACCTTGGAGAAGAGGGCTTTGAAAACACCGTGGGAAATGGGGGAAAAGCTATTAAGAAGCATTTTCTCCTTTTCCCACAATATTTTTACCTTTTCTTAGACAAAGTCCATTATTTCAGCCGTGTTTAATTTGTCGTCTGCAAATGCTTCCTTGTTCCATGATGGACCAGTGTAAATCATGTCATCTGGTAAAATGTTTATCATTACAATCTGCAGCTGATTTTTCTTTTATTTGGAACTCTTCACCAAACGACAATTTTAGACTTGTCCAAATTGAAAGCAATTGCAGACAACAAAATTAGTGTGACTCAAAAATTGAAATTTGTTTTGCAAAGGGTAGAAAACACAGTGGGAAGAGGAGAAAATGCTGATTACCAGCATTTTCTCCTTTTCCCACAATGTTTTCAAAAGGTCTCTTTCTCAGGGTCATTAAAAGTCCGGACTCTGAGGTAAAGGCTTATATGATGGGATTTGATGTGGAAAGGGCAGAAAGCATTATGGGGAACAGGAGAAAATGGTGGTTACCAGCATTTTCTCCTTTTTCCTCTATGTCTTAAGAAGCCCTTCCTTCAACATCCTTAAAACTCTGGATAATTTGGTAAAGGATCAATACTCTAACTTGTCAAAAGAATTAAAACTAACCCTTAAAGTGCATTTCACTACTATAGTTGCCATTGCAGCCAGTGAAGATTAAGATCAGACTGCAAAAAAAGTGCAATCTGATCTTTGATCTACACTGTTTGCTTTACTAATTCAGTGCAGGTGAAAGGTAGCCTCGAAAATGCAATTACCTTGGTCTTATTGTAGAATGAAAATGGTCACTGGGTTTATTCAGCACTCTCAGGGTTAACTCTTTACCACACGATAAAATTTTAGCCTTGTCCAAATTGAAAGCATTTGCAGACAACAATTTCAGAGTGGCTCAAAAAATGTGATTTTTCTTTGATAGGGTAGAAAACATTTTAGGAAAAGGACAAAATGCTGGTTACCAGCATTTTCTCCTTTTCCTGTGATGTTTTTAAAAGCCTTCCTCGCTGAGGGTCATTAAAACTCAGGATTGTGTGGTAAAGGGTTAAGAAAGGTTTTCCCTGAACCAACTAATCACCACTTCAATGAGAATTGAGATCTTACCTTTCTTTAACATTTGGTTTTTTCTGGGTTTTCTGTTTTTCGGCTCTTCTTCGAGCTAAAGTTGTTTTTGGTTCTTCGGACTTTATCTCTTGGGCTTCATCACGGGCTTCATCCATTCGAAGTAGTTTCATTGATCCAAGTATGGCATCACGGAATCCATCAACAATATTCCAACAAATGTCTTGAAATGTACCAGTCATCTCTAAAGCTTGTATGAAACTGATATGTCTGAGAAAATCATAAAAGATACATGTATTTCAATACCCAATGAAGAAGAATCATAAATAAAGAAAGTCAACATTTGTTGTCATTGAGAATGGAATTTGTTGTGAATTTGAACTGAAAAACTGTAGTGTGACACAAGTGTCTAGATATTTTATCTTGGCCAAGCTGTTAAATGCTGCTTGGCTGATCAAGAACATGAATTATTACATCTCATCTGACAATATAGGATTTTCCATGGCTCAGACCCTCTAGACCCTGCTTCTCTGTTTTGATACTTGGACCTGATCTGGACAAAATCTTAACCCTTAGGCTGCTAAGCATGACTAAAGGACCTTCTGCAAATAGTATAGATCAAGATCAGACTGCACAGAACATGCAGTCTAACCTTGGATCTACACTGTATGATCTGGAGATATCTGTCCCCCAAAATTAACTTTGAAATAGCAAAATCTTGTTCTTTCCTATCAGCTTGAAAATTTCTTTTCACTTAATTAGCAGGATAGGGGTTAAAACACCCCTCTATTAAAGTCAAATCGATCACAACATCCCTATTAACTCTTATCTACATGGCAAAATTTTGGACTTTTCCACATCAAAAGCATTTGGTAACAACAAATAAGACATGCCTCAAACAGTGAAAGTCATCTTTAAGAAGGTAAAAACACTGACAAGGAGAAACTGCTGGTTACCAGTGAATTTACATTTAGAGACAAAGCTTCTGAAAGCATTGTGATAATCAGCATCTTCTCCTTTTCCCATGTTTCTATCCTTTGAAAGACATATTTCATTCTTAGAGTCACATTAAATTTGTCATCTGGAAAAGCCTAAAACTTGAGCAGAACTTGTTGCTATTTTTAATAAACAGTATTTCATTAAGAAATCTTTCACCAAAATCATAACTTAAACCTCTCCCCCACCCCAAAAATTTAAATCCACTATAAAATTAATATCACAAAAACAAGGTTTGGTTAGAAAAGTTGCAAAATCAGTTAACTTCAGATTCTTTTTTTGAATCTTTAACAAACAACAAAATTAAGGACTTGTCTAAATCAAAAGCATTTGCAGACAAAACTTGACTGTATTTTTAAATTTTAAGATTTTTCTCTGACAGGTTAAAAAACATTGTGGGAATAGAAGAAAATGATGATTTCCGGCTTTTTCTTCCTTTTCCACAATGATTTCAAAAGTGTCTTACCTGAGGGTCATTCACATTCAAGATTATATGTCAAAGTGTTAAACCTTTATCACACACTCCCATGTTTTAACAACCCAGAGGAAGAAGCCTTTTACAACATTGTGAGACAAGGAGAAAATACTGGTAACCAGCATTTTCTCCTTTACCCACAATGTTTTCTACTTCATCACCGACAATTCACATCATTTTAGATGCATTTCTTGGCTGCAAAATACTTTAAATTTGGACAAGTCTAATATTTTGTTGTTGGGTAAAGAGAATACTAGTATTTATTCTATCTACCAGCTAGTAAAGAAAGGATTTCACTAGGTATAAAGATGTGAATAGCGTGGATGGTATCAATTTTAGCAGACCAAATGCACTTCTTTTAACAAAGTTCCCCTTCTATAACCTTATATTCACTCGGTATATGGCCTGCAACATGCAAAATGAGACCTTCAGACATTTGGGTAAAGTGTTGTCTCAGATTAGCCTGCGCTGTCCGTGCAGGCTAATCCGAGACGGCACTTTACGACTACATAAGATTATTTCATACAGTAGACTTTTGTGAAACAGAAAATCGCACAAAAACGGGAAGTGTCCTCTCGGATTAGTCACAGACTGTACAGACTGATTTGGGACGACACACTTTTATGCATATGTCTGAAGGCTCCTTCTCGTGAGTTGCACACTATATCACGCAAAGTCTCCCCATACTAGACAGACTCTTTTAACCTAGCATCTAAACCATGCTCAGGTAGCTCCGGCTTGTTAGCCTTGTAATTGCTTCTCTGCTACCTAGTAAGGAAAAGCTTCACAAATGTATTCTTAAAATAATTAAAGTACTGAAACACTAGAGAATTTGAAATAAGCTGCTATGGTAAAGATAAAACTTGGTTGGTCTATACAAGATTGAAGAAAAATTGTCAAATTCGGTTTCTGCACCTATTCCAGTTCTACTGGTTCATTCTCGTTAATGGTTAGTAAGTCCAATCTAGTCCTATCTGGATCCAGTTCAATCCATTGACTTTACCCATCTCTCTTGCCTATTTACCTATCAAAATAGGAAGTACAATGAATTATTTCTTTTTGTTGTCTTTGATTTTCAATTTAAAAAAAGCAAGCAAGGAACATTATTAATATGATGATTTGAATGATTTCTGAAGGTCACTTCTAGATGAACTTTCTATCATGTATAATTTCATCCCCATTTGTATTGAAGAGTAAAAAATGGGTCTGGATGAGTAATATTTGCAAGACAATAGTCTGACTTTTCTAAGGGTAGATCAAGCAAAACTATTAAAAGGGGATTCCCGGAAAATATCAGTGAAATCTCAAGACCAATACTTGTACAAAACAACAGGGTACTGATCATTCATTCATCTGCAGCAGTGGTAAAACAAAAACCGAAATCACTTTTTTATAAAAAATTACCATCTCGCTATGTGAAAAAGAAAATTCGAACTTTCCGATGGAGTAAAACTATTGCAAACGAATTCTAAAATAGTTGAATATTATCAATATAAAGATCCATCTTAGTTCTGTTATTCTGTCACCTTAAATACAACCAATATGAGTTTGAAATAAGATTATTCACTGATGAGGAAATGCCCCGAGCAAAATCTAAAAGAACCAACCCATTACATATCAGTAAAGTTCATATGGTCTACAAATATGTCGTCTTCTAAAATCAAGATACTCAAGTATTTTATTTGATAACATCTGTGTGTATTTGCTATCTTGACTAAAAAGTATGATGAGCGATACAAGAAGAAAGACAAGTAGCTTTTCTAATTCACACGCCCTGCAGCATAAGTGGGTTTTGGAAAATTTTTCTACCTCTGCCTTACAAATCTTTCTAGTTGCTCTGGAAGATTACTATTATCTCATTTTGTAGGTGGAGGTTAAGCTTCTTCCATTTTCACAATCCATTTAAAGTAAAAATTAAGTACATGTAAGTCCAAAGTTTTTTTTTTTAACGTCTAACATCATGTAATGTTAAAGTATGTTTATGAGTTCTATTAACCCCTAGGCTGCTACGCGCAACTCATTGACCTTTTCCAGACAGTGTAGATCAAGATCAGACTGTACAGAAAACAATGCCAGACTCTTTATATGTTTGCACCAGGGACTACGCAAATAATACAGTTTCTGTCATATTACTCCAAGATGAGATCAAAAACCACAAAAATTTCAGTATTTTTCCATCTTTCTCTTCAAATCAGCAACTATTGAGTGCAATCCACATAAAATTATCTGGACAACCATCCAAATACAAAATATTTTATCATTAATCTCCAAGAGGAGATCATAAATTTCCTGTGTACACTTTTACTTGCATATGGCAGAGCAATCAGTATGCATTTTGATTGGTTGCTGTACTATAAATAACCCAGGTGTAGTGCATAGATAGTGCAGTAAATCAGAAAATCAATATATAACTGCAAGGTGTAAAGTTTATGTCTATTCAGTTCAACTGTATGAAGCCTTGTAAGGCTAGACTGATAGCTAGTCCAAATATTTAGACGTATACATGCTTATTTACCTTTCAACATTT
Organism: Tridacna gigas; assembly: GCA_945859785.2. NCBI lineage: Eukaryota > Metazoa > Mollusca > Bivalvia > Cardiida > Cardiidae > Tridacna > Tridacna gigas. Next base: position 41,091,370 of record OX244035.2, on the reverse strand, counting down.
ATCATCGGACATTTCACATTTTATTTTTCTTATTGCATGTCACGTCTAAACGGGTCCCATTCAGTTCTATGTAGCAAATCTGATATCTCTAAAACCGGTTTTATAACGATAGAGAACTTTATTTACCTTTAGGAAGAACTTTGAAAATATTCGCCACTGTCTTGATAAATAATGGGCAGATTCATTCAGAATTCAATCAAACCACTTGCAAGTGGGATTGCATAATAAATCAGAATTGACTTTAGGTTTATGAACCTGTTTCAATAATCAAACAAGACCGAAGCAAACAAAATTTCACGTCAGAAAAAGACATAATACCATTCTGTAAGTTGCACTGACCCCCATATGACCGTTCATTTGGAACAATTATTTCTCTTTCCCGGCAATTCATAACAAAACTGAGTAGTGTTGAATCAGAATGGATTTAGCTCATAAATAGGCAAGTTTTGAAAAATTATCCTTTTTCTATCAAGAAATTATTGATTTATCTTACTTCTGATGTATATCTTATTGAACAAGTTCAGTTAAAAGTATCAAAATTTGCTGTTCAAATAGCGACAAAATTCGATGTCAGAGTTTGCTAAAGTAAACTATGAAGGAACCGGTAAGACCTTACGTATACGATGAATGTCAAAATGAAAAATAATGTACCTAGGGGCTTATAAATAGGACGAGACTGATAGCGAGTGCATGTAAAAATGAAGTTGATTTGGATTTGCATGACCACACATTAATTAGAGAGTTTTTGTTTATTTTTCTGAGCAAATCGCAATTTTGATTGTATCTTTGATCTTTGATAGAAAGGGTCTGCATAACAGAAAATTTCTGGAGACTGATATGGAAAATATCTTTGGAACGACCTCACACCATGGAACATACCAATAATCCGTCGCAAATGGGACCGAACTCGAAGGCTAAGAATAAACATGATTTCCAATGTAAATTGTAATCATCCGTCTCAACTAAACCTGCTTTTTAAAGCTTTGCCTTTGACATATCAAGAGATGAAAAGTTTTCGGAAAGTCTGAGTCTTTTATTTAAAGAGCTTACAAAGAAAACTGTGTCTGAACTAAAATTCTACATGCGGTATCATCTTCTTTCGATTTGATGTTTTGGTTCTCGCTTACATCACGTACAAAGCTTTATCAAAGTTCGTATTGATGGCGGCCATTTTCAAGAAACAGAGCATAAGCTAGCAAATTTACAATAATCGAATACATTTTTGCAAAACTTTTATAATACTGATTGATATTTTTTTGTTTTGTTTCGTTTTACGTTATTTAGTATTTGTACGCATCGTAGGCGTGATCATGAATGCTGGGTAACTTGAGCCATACTTCCTTTCTAATCCAACGGTAATCGAGGAAACATGGTATGCATACATTCACCCATTTCTCTTGCGTTGTTCTACATAGATTCATCGGTTACATGAATATACGGGATAAACATAAGTACTTTGTAAAGAAAATACCTATTTCTTTCTTTGATAATTACTTTATTGTCAAAGCAAGGGCTTGTCTAAAACAATGTCATGGGTTTTCGGGTGAATTGCACGTGTTGGGAAGTGACAAGTCCGTACATTTAAAAGCCCAGTAGCGGCCAAAAAACAATGCAGCTGTAAAAATGCATCTCAATTTAAATTTTACCATTTAAAAGTATGGAAAATGTGTGTGGTCCTCAGCCCAACTTATATCCGTTGACTTGGGTTGTCCGGACCAGTATTGGTAAGCCTTTGACTTCTTGAGGTCCATCTGTTTTCCCTAGTACTATTACTGTTTGTTTTTTGGGTGAAGCATAGCAGGTTGAATTTGTATGTGTTAGTTTTCCACTAACTGTTGAGTTTACTTTGGAAGGAATTCACTCTCTCGGGGTTTTATAACATACGGAAGGTTTTCCTAGGTATCAATGACCCTGTTGCTGAAGCTATTTTGTTTGTAGCTGGCAGAAAAATAACTTTTAAAAGCAGGCAAAAAGTTTAAAAAAAGATAGCAAACATTAACCTAGTCTTGAAATAGATTTCTCTGCCAGCAACTAACATGTGGACTGACAAGGTACTGAAATATGTATAAAAAAGTTACAGCACCTTTCAACAGAATACACATGATCTTCATACACAAAAGTTGAAATGGATAAATAGTCTGGATAGCTCACTGGTTGGAGCACTTGCCCTATAAGCAATATTCTTGGGTAATGGGTTTGAATCCGATACTGGTAGCTCCCCCCCCCCCCACCCCCATGGATTCTACATATACTTTATTTGTGTCAGAAGTGGTTGCAAATATCAAAAGGCCTTTCTGGTCAGGGTAGTGGTGTAGATCCCAAAACCAGGAGGGGAAGGAATGTGTTGATAATCAGTAGTTTGGATGAGTGATTTGCGCAGCTCAGTCGTTACAGCATATGTCCTGTGAGAGTCCAGGGTTCAAATTGTGTTTGGGGCACACTTTTTACCCGAAGGGATTTACTTCATTGGTGTCAGAAGTGGTTACAAAGACCAAAAGGCTCTTTTGGATTGGTTGAGGTAGCTCCCATAAATCAAGAGGGGAAGAAGTGTTGTGATAATAGGTAGCATGGATGTCGAACGGCCTGGGTATCAGTGGTAAGAGCGCTAGCCCCATAAGTGAGGGCAGGGTTAGAATCCTGTATCTGCTGTACTTTTTCCCCAGGAAGTTGCTTTAGGTAATATTTACAATCATAGAAACAAGGATCTACTACACATTTATTGGTTCTAATGAACCTGTTTGTTTTAAAATGAATTGGTATAGGGCACGTGTTCTTTTCTGGAGAGTTTACCAAAGAAAAAAGTATTTCACTCTTTCAGTTACTGCTTCATTTTCATAAAATCAAGAATTTGGTAGATTTGTATGCAATAATTTTTCAGTCGCAAAAAAGTTCAAACTTGGCCCTTTTCTTTAGTGACATTTGTTAGAGATGATGTCACAGAATCACAGCCTAGGTAGAACACTGCTTGAACTTAAACAGGGTTTGAGCTGTAGATCATCATTATTGCCAAATGCCAGAAAAAAAAAATTGAGATAATTTTCTTCCTTTTGTGTAAAGTACAACAAAGAAATTTTGATGCTATTTAGTGATCTATGCTCATCTCTGTTGTAGCAGCTTTCCACCACACTGGGAAACCAATCAGGTATTAAAGTAATTGTCAAGTTAACATGCCATGGCTGACAAAAGATTGACAGCCGTAGTACCAAGTTGCTCATTGCTTAATGGGCTGGTTAAAGCATTTGTATGTACATATGTGTCTCTTTTGAATAAATAAGAGACTGTGTGTATTGGCAGATTATAACATTTTCTGCCACTGATTGCTTTCCTCTATTTTGGCATCCGCTAATGCAGAAATATTGTGGCAATAGTAGAATTGCTCGTTTTCGGCAATTTTTCTCTTTGTTGCAATGCTTTTGAAAGTTGTCTGTTGCTGGGCAAAAGATTTGTCTGTAGGAGGGAAGGACTTATAAGGATACAATGCAAATACTTATATTCTCTTCTTCCAGGGAGCTAAGAAGCAGGATCCTAAAGCTGGATCCAAAGGTAAACCTACTCAGAAGAAAAAGGAAGGAGGAGGTGGAAAGGCAAAGAAGAAGGTAATGTTTCATCTAAATTACAGGGGTAATTCAATGTGAATATTAACTTTTTACTACAAAATCCCATGTTTTAATGACCCTAAAGAAGAAGACTTACGAAAACATTGAGGCAAAAGGAGAAAATGCTGGTAACTAGCATTTTTTCTCTTTTTGCTCAATGTTTTCTACCCTATCAAAGACAAGCTTCATATTTTGAGTAACATATGATTTTTCATCTGCATATGCTTTCAATTTAGACCACCCTAAAATTTTGTTGTTTTGTAAAGAGTTAAACTCTAGTCTAGGTACATGTATTATAAAAGCCCAGAACGGTTGTCTTCGTGCAAAAACATTTACATTTTCAGATATCTCTCTTATTGCTTCAGATATTTTCTTGACATGTAGATTCTTTGTCAGCCATCAAAAGGAGAACCCATACATCGAGGGCCTGTAACCCTGAAATATTTTATACACATTTATATCCTAGTTATGACTTAAAAGTTCACTGAAATAACAAATACATGTATAGCCCAGTGTTGGCACCTACATGCTCTGCTGTTGTTGCTTAATGCTTTACCACACAATCCCATGTTTTAACAACCTGGAAGAAGAAGCCTTATGATAATATATTTGGAAAGGGGAAAATGCTGGTGACCAGCATTTGTTCTATCCTTCCAAGACAAATTTAAATTTTTGAGTCACTTTGTTTTCTGCAAATGTTTTCAATTTAGCCTATTTTAGGCAAGCCTAAAATTCCTTTGTTTGGTAAAGAGTAAAACAGTCACTAATCATTCTATCCTGCAGACAACTTTATGAATCTTTGAGCAGAATGCCTTCTAAAACAAGGTGGTGTATGGAGAAACTGCACTTAATAAGCCCTGTCTCAGTTTGCCACATTTCTTTTTGTAAATGCATGAACCCTTTACTACACACCAAGACTGTAAACTTGTCAAAATTGAAAACCTGGGCAGATGACAATTTTAATATGGCTCAAAAGATGGAATTTGATAGGGTAGAAAACAATGTGGGAAAAGGAGAAAATGCCACTTGCCAGCATTATCACCTATTCTCGCAGTGTTTTGTAAAGGCTCCTTCGTCAGGATGGTTAAAACTTGCTATTATGTGGTAAAGGGTCAATGTTTCAGATCTTAACTCATCTTGATTTTTCTGCTTTTTACCGGGTGATTCTTTTATTCAAATTCTGGAGAAATTTAAACCGAGCTTTCAGTGGAATAATTGTGGTAAAATTCAGCTAAATTTCACTTTCAGTTAAGATTCTAAAAAAAAGTCTTATTGGAAATTTGTTATTGAAATATTAGGAATCTTTCACATTTACATTAAACTTTACAGAAATCATGATGAAACTTCTCAAAAGATAAGAAGGAATTTAGTGGAAAATAAAAGGTGCCACTAACACCTTCACCCTTTACCAAACAATAAAATTGTAGACCAGTCCAAATTGAAAGCTTTTGCCGACGAAAAACTAGATGTGAGTCAAAAATTGAAATTTGTTTTGGGAAGAGTAGAATACATTGTCGGAATAGGAGAAAATGCTGGTTACCAGCATTTTCTCCTTTTCTCACAATGTTTTCAGAAGGCTTCTTTCCGAGGGTCATGAAAACCTGGGATTATTTGGTAAAGGGTTAATTCGTACAAGTTGTATTCAATGAGAGATCCAGGGCTCTCTTGTTATGAAAAATTTCTTACTTTATTTTTAACATGACCATTGCTTGTGTTCTGCAGAAGTGGTCAAAGGGAAAAGTTCGTGATAAGCTGAATAACTTGGTTTTGTTTGACAAGGCAACATACGACAAACTTTACAAAGAAGTTCCCAGCTATAAGCTAATAACTCCATCAGTTGTGTCAGAAAGACTGAAGGTCAGAGGATCATTGGCTAGAGCTGGTTTAAGAGAACTTCACAGCAAAGGTATATCATATATTAGTGAATTTAGCAGATAATGACTAGAGCAGGAAACTGGGTTGTGTCCATTAATATCAGAACAAGTATGGTGTTCAATTTCTGATGTAATTCACAGTTGTTGCAACTTAACTCTTTATTAAGTTGTAGATCAGTACATATTTAGAGCAGTAACTTGTTGATGACGTATATAACTGGAATAATGAGATTGTCTTTGAAGAGGCAGAGAAAACATGGAAAAAGGAAAAAATGCTGGTGAACAGCATTGTCTCCTCTTTACACACTTTCCCTAGAAATTAAAAATCCTTCAAAATTGGGAGGCATGAAAACTTGAGGTTGTTGGTAAAGAGTTGAGTGATGAAAATTGTGTGTGTGCACAAAAGTAAGAGATAGGTACACATTAATACTGAAGTGGTTTTGTTGCTTGAAATTCATAGGAAATACATGAAGTTGGATTATACACTGTGCATGTGTCCATGCTTTTACTCACTTGAGACAAAATTTAGCATGATGTAAACCATTTTCCACAAGATGCTGTCGTGGTTTGTTTTCTTGATTAACCTGTTAGCAAACAATCCGGAGTTCTGTAGACCCTGAGCAGTATGCCTGCTGAAAACATTGTGGGAAAAGGAAAACAATGCTGGTAACCAGAATGTTTTCTCACAATGTTTTCTACCCAGACACAGACAAATTTCATGTTTTTAGTAACAGATTAACATTTAATTTGTTGTCTTACAAATGCTTTCAGTGTGGACTAGTCTGAAACTTGGTCATCTAGCAAAGAGTTAAGAAAGTCTAGTATTAGGTTTAATCCTTAAAGCATTAAATAAATGAGCCGTGCTCTTTCAAATTGGTGTTTAATGCATCTCCGTCAGGCACTATACCAAGCATTTTATCTCATAATTATGGATCTATAAAATGTAGTCTGAACACCTACTGAATTATTAGGTAGAATGGTCCATGGACATGAAGTTTATTGACCAAAAGCAAAGAGTTTCAACACAGGTTAGCCTGCTCGGACAGCACAGGCTAACCTGGCTTTATACTTTTTGCAGTTGGATTAAACCCCCTTTTCACAGAGCATGGTTCAAATGAATTTTCCGTAGCTAAAAATCAATTTCAAGGCTATTTGTCAGAAAATGGCAAACAACTGCATATCCTTTCCACAAAAAGGGGATCTGATCTTGATATGCATAGTCTCAGACCAAAGTTATGCATAGCATTTTGAGAGTTGTTGTACTTTTCATTTCAGGTCTGATTCGCCTCATCTCGAAGCACCATGCACAAGTCATCTACACCAGGGCAACCAAAGCAGATGATGAATAAAATGTAATGTTAAAAATAATAAAGATTACCCAAACAAAACCATTTTGTATTTTGATTGATTGATTGAATTGTGTTTTATGCTGCTTTCAACAATTATTATATTTTTCAGTCATTCCAGGGTTACATCTCACATATTCGTGTAAGTCTTTGAGTTTCACTAGCTAAGGCTTTGAAGTGTCTTGCCCATGGACACTCTACCCAAAGAACCATTTTGCCCAGTAAGGCACAAAGTGGGGCCTCCAGGATATGAGTCCTACTGTCATACATTATAACACTAAGCCACGCAGGACCCCTATGTGTTTTTTATAGCTTGGCTGTTCTTTTAGAAGAAAACATGTCCAGGTATTGTCAGAGCCCCATCATCCTGTGTATTGTACAAAAACATTGTCATATTCTGACATCTGTGACAAGAGTTATTACTGAAGACATTTACTTCAAAGTGAGGCGAGTTATTTATAGGTAATAATTAGAGGAATCAATATTAAACGAGCAGGTTACCCTCAAAATAGTTTTGACACAGTTGTACCGCTTTTTTAGCTCGCCAGAGCACGAAGTGCATAAGGTGAGCTTTTGTGATAATGCTGTGTCCGTCGTTCATCGTTCGTCGTCCAGGCATCAACAATTGCCTTGTGTGCACTCTAGAGGCTACATTTTCAGTCGTATACTCATGAAACCTGGTCAGAATGTTTGCCTTGATAATATCTCGGTCAAGTTCGAAATTGGGTCATGTCGGGTCAAGAAGTAGGTCACTAGGCAAAATCTAAGAAAAACCTTGCGTGCACTCTGGAGGCCATATTTTCAGCCTGATACTCTCGAATCTTGGTCAGAACATTTTTTTATTTTTTTGATAATATCATGGACAAGCTCGAAATTGGGTCATGTCGGGTCAAAAAGTATGTCACTGGGCCAAATCTTAGAAAAACCTTGTGTGCACTCTAGAGGCCACATTTTCAGCCTGATTCTTATGAAACTTGGTCAGAAAGTTTGCCTTGGTGATATCTTGGACAAGTTTTAAAGTAGGTCACATCAGGACAAAATCTAGATCGCTGGACCAAATCTTAGAAAACTGTGTGCACTGTATAGGCCACATTTTCAGTCTGATACTCATGAAACTTGGTCAGAATGTTTGTTTTAATGATACATGTATCTTGGACAAGTTTGGTATTGAGTCACATTGGTTCAAAAAGTAGGTTACTCACACTCATATGTTTTACATCATTCATAGGCTGAATTCAAAACAGATTGCTTGCAATAAAGTCATGGCAGTGAGTTTTTCTACACGTCGTTCTTATTTAGCGAGAAAAACTACACATCAGAAAACAGGGCTACTTTTAAAATGATTCAAAGTCAAATTTAAATTTAAACCATACCCAAACAGCACGTTTTAGATTCGGTAATGTATTTTTTGTACAAAATTGATATTTTCTTAAGTGATCAAACTGGATCACATGAAATTGGAGAAAACGGGGAAGCATGTAGGAGTGTGCTTGAGGACATCCAGGAGATCGCCATTATTGCGCTTTGCCCGACTCGATAACGTAGTGGTAGGGGCAGGTAATCCAGACGAACAAAACACTCTGCTTTTCTCCAAGTCAGTGAGTCGCAATGTAAAGAGTCTGAATCTAAAGAGTCAAATCCAGATGCAGAACCAACGGCAACGAAACAACCCTAAATCATGATTTTCATGGTTGTATTATCAGATACCTGGTAGTTCCATGCAATGTAAGTCGTAATTGATATGAAATTGAAGTCCGAACCCGTGGAAGCCGTTCATTGAAGGATGTACGCACATACGCACGTCCGCATTAGTATGCCACGAACAGTCAAATTAACATATATGCTCCAATATCAGAGTGAAAGAAATTTTTTTATTGGTATACTGTCCACTAAAAATATTTTTTTGTCCCATCAAATTTTCAGAAGGGGGCCCAATTGTCCTCCATAATCAAAATCCTAGATGCAACACTGTATAAGAAAAAATTAGGTCTAGCAGATTACACTTCTCTACAATGTATAAATGATATGAATCTGTTCGGTATTCATGTAAATATTTGGGGGAAACTTGACCTGGCATTCACAGTTAACTCTACCAATTAACATTTTAGACCGGCCCAAATTGAGGGCATGTGCAGACGACAAACTTTAATGTCGCACAAATTCGGACTTTTTTCTTTGAAAGGGTAGAAAACATTTTGTGGAAAAGGGGAATTTTCTCCTTTTCATACAATGTGGAAAAAGGAAAAAGTTCCCCCTTTCCCCAAAATGTATTCAAAAAGTCCTTTTCTTTGGTGTTGATAAAACTCATAATTGTGTAGTAAACTGTTACCTGCATTCATTAATACTATTGCTTGACTAAATAAACAGGGGCCTTCAAATATTCATTGACCTTACCTCAGTACATTGCTTACATCCCCATACATTGCAAGAGAACAACAAAGATGATATGCGTATACTAATTTGTCTCCGTTTAATATTGCCACCCAACATTTTGTTACAACAGTCTGGTGACATTCTCTGTACATATCATCAATAAATTAAATGAGATAATTATTATCGTCAACGTTTACATTTTTTAAAGAGACTACGTTTTCCAAACTACGTGAAGAATTTGGGTTATATATAGTGCAATGATAGATAGTCCAAATTTTCTCTCAACAACAACCCCCCCCCCCCCCAATCCACGCCCATTGTGTCAAGGTCGTAGACTGATATTTTACATCGCTCTCATTTACATGTAAGCTTTCCGAGAACTTGACATTTTCCAAATCACGCCATAGATTTGGTTTATTTTTGGTGTTGATGATACATGTAGGTTTACACTGTTAGGAAACTTCATATTGGGAGACAACGGCTCGGATAAGAGAATGTTGTGTTGGTCTTCCGGATCCGAAAATGTATCGTAGACTTTGAATCGAAAAGTTTAAGACAATAATTCACGTATTTAGGACAGCAAAACTCTTTCTTTTTTGCTAATTTAATGGCAATATCAGTCTAAAATTAGGTCCTTGACGTATTATTTCGGCTACGGTAAACCCACGGCACAAATGATTCAGACAACACTGTACACATTCTAAGATTCTATAACTTTCCGTGGTGTAGAAAGCATGTTTAAAGACGAGAGAACTGCATGACACTGTCTCTTTTTCGAAATTCAAACACTGAGAACACAGTAGTACAAAGAATGACAGACAAGCTTACCAGTTTCTCGAGTTGTTTTTTGAGCCGATATTTTCGGAGCCGGAAGTCCAACACAACATTTTCTTATCAGAGCCATTGGCACCGAATATGAAGTTTCTTAATCCTTTACCGCACAGTGCTGCCTTTTGACGCCCCTGGGAAAGAAGCCTTTTGAAAACATTGTGGGAAAAGGAGAAAATGCTGGTGACCAGCATTTTCTCCTTTTCCCACAATGTTTTCTACCCCATCAAAGAAAAAATGCACCATTTGAGCCACAATGAAATTGTCGTCTGCAAATGCTTTCAATTTGGAAAAGGCTGAAATTTTGTCGTCTGGTAAAGGATTAATCGTTGTCCAGGTCCAAAGTTTCTTTCAGCAATACCCCCGCCACCGCTCGTGATCTTGAGGTCAGTGTCGTAGACTTTTTGATATTTTACATCGTCCACAATAATTGCATATTACGTTAGTTTTTTAAGAATTCACATTTTCCAAACTAAATCATGAGTTTGGTTTATTTTTGGCATGATTACACACAAAACCAAAGTTTCATTGAGCAATATCCTAGCCATGCTTATGCCCTTTATCTCAAGGTCAAGGTCAAAGATTTTTAAACTAGGTGCTATTTTTGTTTTTATAAACCTTCTTTCTTCCAGATTGACTGAATTTGTTTACATTTAGTATTATGAAATACAGGTTCTCAATTTGATTCAGCTGTACCCCTTCCCATGGCAGTGGCCACGAGGTTAAGGTCACAGACAATTGGGATTTCCTTCAGTTTTCAAAGGCCATCTTCAATGTCGATTAACTCTTTACCAAACGACAAAATTTTAGACTGGTCCAAATTGAAAGCAGTTGCAGACTACAAATTAAATGTGACTCAAAAATTGGAATTTGCTTTTGGAAAGGTAGAAAACATTGTGGGAAAAGGAGAAAATGCTGGTTACCAGCATTTTCTCCTTTTCCCACAATGTTTTCAAACGGCCTCTTTCTCCGGGTCGTTAAAAGTCGGGATTGTGTGATAAAGAGTTAAAAACAAGAGGTTGCCTGGTAAAGTGTACAGGTTTAGAGAAAGTGTACCAGATATATAAATATTACGTAAATTAGTTTCCTAGAAGTTTTACCCTATTACCACACTATCCCTACTGGAAAAGAAAGCTTTTGAAGACATTTTTGGGACAGGAGTAATTGCTGGTAACCAGCATTTTCTTCTTTTCCCACAATGTTTTCTCCCCTTCCCAAAAGAATTTCAATTTTTGAGTCACATTTACTTTGTCGTCTGCACATTCTTTCAATTTGGACAAGTCTAAAATTTTGTCGTTTGGTAAAGAGTTAAATACCTTTTTGAAATGCGTTTGGCCGAGAGCTTTAAATGCAGGCCTGCAACAGTAAATGAGAACGAGAGGACATTTAGTTTCTTTCGACGCAGGTATATATTGCAAAATTACATTTTTGTTAAGTTCGTTATTGAGTTTCAATCAATCATCATTTCTTATGCGGCTGCAAAAAAGTGGCAATGAGGTGTTAGGTTATTACCTAGCCCTAGGGTTTAGTGAATGTCGATTACTGCGCATTTGACATGCAGATTGCAGTGCGTTACTTTATGCGGAGCGGAAAGAAAATAAGCCTCTCAGTAAACCACTTTGCTTTACCTGCAATTTCGAGTAATCGTTTCTCACTGAGAATACCTAAGAGTGACTTTCTAATTCGTGAAAATACTGAATTTTTGCGTTCACAACTAGAATATATCTGGATCTCAAAGTAATACAAGTGTCGTTTTCATTTTTAATCGCTTATAGCATCAAAATAAAGATTTTTTTACTTTAACCCTTTACTTCACCATTCCGCGTTTTAACGACCCTGAGGGGGAAGGCTTTTGAAAACATTGTGGGAAAAGGAGAAAATGCTGGTAACCAGCATTTTCTCTTTTTCCTACAATGTTTTCTTATCAAAACAAATCTAATAATTTGAGCCACATTTAAATTGTGGTCTACAAACGCTTTCAATATGGGAGAGTCTAAAATTTTGTCATTTGCTAATGAGTTACGTTTCTGCTCATCCCGGCTGAAAAAAGGCGTTATGTATGCCTACCTGTACCGTACAAGTGCCTGGTCAAGTTAAGCCATTTTTGTCAGAGATTGTCCATCAGCATTTCTCCTTTGTGGGTCAACATTTGCGTTAAACATCTCCCTCCAAACAACAAGGCGGTTTGCCACCAAACATCACAGAAATACTCGTATGGTTACTTCATCATATACCTTGATATGCGACAAATGATGCACAAACGATAATTGTATAGCTCTTTACCAAACGACAGAATTTTAGACTGATCCAAATTCAAGGCATTTGCAGATGACAAATAATACTCAAATGATGGGATTTGTATCAGAAAGGGTAGAAAACATTGTGGGAAAAGGAGAAAATGCTGGATACCAGCATTTTCTCCTTTTTCCCACAATGTTTTCAGAAGCCTTTTACATTAGGGTCGTTAACACTCGGGATTGTGTGGTATAGGGATAGCTAAGGGCCAAGTTAATCTCGCTCACATAGAAAGAAGTATAGGATACCAGCATTTTCTTCTTTTCCCACAATGTTTTCAGAAGCCTTTTACCTTAGGGTCGTTAAAACTCGGGATTGTGTGGTATAGGGATAGCTAAGGGCAAAGTTAATCTCGCTCACATAGAAAGGAGTATAGTCCTAGTACGGGACCCATCTTCTATGCAAAAGGCTACTTTTGACTTTACATGCACATATACAAGGAGATTCTAAAAAAAGAAATAAAATTTCATGCTGAAATTAATGTTTTTTTTTTTTTCCTCTAACAGCTACGTTTTCGGGTGATAAATTGAGGACAATTATGGGCCCCTTTGTTCCTTCAGATAAGCATGCTAAAGGGTTGAGCTTCATGTTATTACCACATTAGAAAACGGCCCTTCCCATAAAAAGTCTTTTTAGCAATGGTTATGAACGAACAACACAGAAACCAACTGGAGAGAGTAAATAATGACAATTGATTGTATGGTGTTTAACGCCGTTTTCAACATTATTTCATTTATATCGCGGCGGCCAGCGCATCTATCCATGCTTTCCTGGAGTTTCTTTTACCAGTACTCCGCACAATGTTCTATCCAAGCCACTGGCTGCTTTACCACATAACCATCGTCGAAACAATGGTCAGCGGTGAGAGAGGAATGAATCCTGTTGCAATGACTATCATCAATCCTCGGAAAGAAATTGGCCAAGCCGGGGATCGAACCAGCGACCTCCTGTTCTCAAGTCCAGTACGCTACCAACTGAGCTACGGGGCTTGGCCAAAATAATGACAAAGAAGATCATTAGATCTTATCTTACCTTGAAATTACTTGTAAGTTTATATGTTTACAGCCTTTAGTAATTTTTAAGTAGGCCAGGTAGAACCGTCCAATATTCAACTCGTCAAATACAGAAATATATCACGAAAGATAGATTGAGTTCTGATGTCACAGATTACACAATGTAATGGTCTGCTGTCGGAAGATCACGTTAATATAAGTCCCCTGGGGAAATGTTATTTGGATGCATAGAAACAATAAGGAACAACTAAATCCGTGAATTAAAGATTGCTCGATGCATTCATCCCAATTCTGGCATTGTATTGTCCCAAAATTGACATAAAGGCCAGTAGTCACTAATTGTTCTGAATTGCATTCTTAGTCTCATTAATCTAGAAAGTAACACAGTTTCTGATTGATTTAACCAATCAGAAAATGCGTTATATTTTGAATATCAAGGAATTCTTGAGCATAACACAAGAAAGTATGGACCCAGATGGCAATACGGATATGACTTTTTTACCGGAACGTAGCCCCGAATATTGAGCAAAAGTCATTCAAAAGCCGAAACGAGGACTATTCATACATAAAGTGATGTAGTGGTTGGTATGAAAGCTAATGTTTGGTTTTAAATCATTTTTCTACATAGTTTCTTTTTATTTCGAAGTTTCTTTTGTACCTACCTGCTTATTTTGCAAAGTCTACGAGAGAAAAAAATGTGTTAGGAATTTAGGGGTTTGTTTTAATGATTTTGTCCATAAAACTCTGTGTTAATTTTGACATTCGAAGAATGGTGAAGAGTGTGCAACAATGACAACAGCATACTATCCCACGAGACTCAAGGACCTTTTGCAGATGGTGTAGACCAAGATCAAATTGCACAGAACGTGCAGTTTGATCTTGGACCTACGCTGTCGTTAAGCAGATTTCTTTCTCCCAATAAATACCTTTGAAATAGCAGAATTTAGGTTTTTACTCTCGGCGTGAAAGTTTCATTTTAGTTATTTAGCAGGATAAGGGTTAAAATGCTCAACACAACAACTTTGTCATTACCGCATATAGCCATCCTGTCTTGCAATCACTGCTTGTAGTTGTCGTCTCATAGATCCACATAGGTTTCGTCAAAGATAGCCTGGGTTACGAGCCCAGTCCTGCTGAAGAAGCATTTATCAGTTTTTGGACGCTTTCAGGCTTAGGGGTGCGTTGACGCATACGACGTCCAAGGACGTCCCACGTGTTCTTCTATCGGGTTTAAGTCGGGAGAGTTGGCAGCCATGGCATAAAATCGGTGTTGTTAGTTCTGAGAAAATCTTTTGTAAATCTGGCCATTTGGGGACGAGCATTATTATGCTTAAATATGAGACCACGACGTTGCTGGAACAGTGGGACAACAACAGGACAATTTACTTGATTCACATGATCATAGAGGTTGAAAGTGCCGTTTATCACAACCAGGCCCGTTTTGAAAGTGTGGTTTAATGGCCGTCCAAACCATAACACGACCTCCACCAAAACGGTTCTGCTCTAGCACACAATTATGGGTGTAACGTTCATGGCGTCGACGGTAGACGCGCACGCGCCTGTCGGTGTTAGAAATATTGAATCGAGATTCGTAGCTGAAGATAACATTGCCCCAGCGTCTTCTCATGTTGTTTCGAGCACATTGCCGACGTGCAAACGTGGGCTTAATGCATCTTCGTGATGCATTATACCAACATGCAGCAAGTCATTACCTGATCATGGATCCACAAAATCCATTGTGTCTAACCACCGACTTGATCGCGAGGTAGACATACAGTAAACTGACCAATAGCAGAAAATTTCGGTCAGCCTGTGCGGACTGCGCGGGCTGACCTGGTCGATACTTTTTTCGGAAATTTTACAGTAAACATATAAAAACTGTCAGCACGTCCTTGTGTATTTCTATCAGTGTTTAAATTTCAAAACCATCTTTGCGCACGAATGAAAATCAACCGTCTTGGTTAAATTTTCGAGAAAACTTGTGAAACAGGGTTCTGGTTTAATGCCCCGATAAAAGATCCTTTCTGTTAAGTGCATACACTCTGCAATCCATTGATAATTTTGCACAGTTTTTGTCACTGTCAAGCGATGTACAATGCACATCGATGACAGTCATTTAGAAGCCTTTATAAAAACTAATCGATCTTTACTAGGTTAACAAGTCTTAGAGATCTGAAACCGTTTTTAAACACCCCGCATTAAATATTTAAGTTAGTAGTAGGTCTTAATGAACCGGTAATTAATGTATATTATATTGTAAAAGAAGATTAAAACAAGAATTATTCATTTTTTTTTTTTAATGAAATGTTTGCAAAATCATGATACATGTACCTCAACCTTTATCGGGCGGTATAGGTAGGTCCAAGGTCATACTACACAGAACAGACTGCACATCCTAATATTGATTAGACCTCTCCCTATTGACATTTTAAACTATTAACGACGCCGTAAGGATTAAAAAAAGTTCCCAGGCGGAAGATCCCCATCACGTTTTTATGTCGATGTCGTCTGATAGTTTTTTACCAACAATGACGTGTTTCCGGTTCCTTCATATATGAAGCCATGTCATCAGATTTCGGTTTCACAACGTCAGACGGTCTCTCTGCAGGTAATGTCATATGATTATATTGTTCAGTAACTTATTTTAGTCATTGTTATAACACGCATGTAACAATGTACGATATTCAAATTTTTTATCAGACATTTCAAGACAGATGACGAAAAATATCAGGGAGAAAATAAAGACATTAGTAATGCTAAAATTATTTATGTCCGATTGTTTTCAGAGTTTTAGTTGTGTAATCATGGTTTTATGTCAGTTCCCAAGTAAAAAATCACCAGTCTTATTTTACTTTAGACAGATTTATTTTCACAGTAAAGAGCGCAAGGTCTGCTACCCGGGAGCACGCCGTAAACTCACTGTTGTCATGCTTTTAAAAACGACCATATTTCAAAATCGTCTGATTCAAAGCTCCTGAAATTAGGTCAGCATAATGGATGGCGCCTATTTGAGGTTCTGTGCGAAGTTTCTGACCTCACTCCGGAAAAGAAGGTCAAAACGATAGTTTTTGTGAGAACTATCGAAGGAAAACCAGGCAAAAAAACGGTGGTTTCGGAAGTGACAGAAACTCTCGCAGCGATAAAATTCTGTGTAAACTTAGAGCACAGTCCGCCTGAAACGTTTAATTCATTAAAAGAAGCTGGGGTAAAGCTGCCATTGAAAAAGTCTGTAGTATTTAAGTAGCATGCGCGGTTTAAAAAATAGACGACAGACTATTGAAGATGACCCAAGGAGTGGACGCGCGAAGATAATTAGTAACGCCGTAGTTAAATGACGTTAACGTCAAGACGTGCTCCGGGTAGCCGTTACGATCGTTGTACAAAGAGTCATAGCCACTATATTTTGGGATCAATTTGTCTGAAACTTTCCAATTCTATCCGTTATGAATGGATCTTCAACGTATGAAAATTTACGTGTAATAGCAGTAGTAGTTTTGTTTTAATTAACAAATTCCACGAACTTTTTCCTCAGCCATCGTTAACATCTTTTCATACTGATCCCGACTGGAATTTTGTGATTACCAATTCTTAAAGGAATTTACCAGGGGAAGTAATCATTTGATAAACATAATAGGAAAAGGATAAAAAAAAAAAAAATGCTGGTAATCCTTTTCTCTTTTGCCCTCAACCTTTTTCTGTCCTATCAGAGATTAGTCCCATCGTGAAAACCACACTTTATCTGACAGCTCCAAATGAAATGAATACTATGGTGGCATATTTCTGCCGCGAGATACGAGATAGCTATCGTGATAATTTTAGAAAACTTTCACGATAATTCGAAGTTTCCTGGAAATTTTATCAAGATAGTGAAAAGTTTTCTGAAAAAAATATCACGATAAACTTTGTTATCTTGAAAATCTTATGTTGATTATTCCTCATTCGTGCACGAAGCTGACATCGAGGTAAAATTATCACGATAGTTCTACCCGTTTCTCGATATCTATAAATAGAAAAATCACCATTGGATGAACTCGGAAGTTTTTGACTGTACAGGAGACAAAGATGATCCGAAACCATATTTAATTATAGGTACCGTGAATGTCAGTTGTGGGCACGATCGTAAAAAAAAAAAATCCTAATAACAGTTAGAAATTTCGCGATATTTCTATCGTGAAACTTTTTGTTATCTAGATAATATTTTCAGGAAAGTTTGTTTTATCGCGATAGTTCTCTATAATTATCATGATAGCTATCTCGTATCTCGTGGCAGAAATATGCCACCATAGAATACGGACCAATTTAAAATGTTGTCGTTTTGTACATAGTTAATTTATATTTAAATCTTCACCAGACAAAATTTTAGACTTGTTCATACTGAAAACTTTTGCAGACGATAAATCTTATGTGGCTCAGACACTGGAACTGGTCTTTTACAGGTGGAAAACAATGTGGGAAAAGGAGAAAATACTTATTGCCAGCATTTTCTCCTTTTCCACCATATTTTCGGAAGAAGCCTTCTTCCGGGTCTGAAATACGACTAGTGTTTAGTAAAGGATTAAACTTTGATGGTAGAATTACTTATAAATCTGGGTCTGTATTCACCAACCATTCTTAAGAATATTTTTAAATCTCATTCTAAAGATTGAAAGTAGATCGAACACAATTTCTGTTTAGGTAAACCCATATTCCAGACTAAGAGAGTAGGACAACGTCTTACTGGCTTAACCATTTAAAGGTTAAGTCAGTCAGAAATTGCACTACTCTCTAAATTTCGAATAAGACTGTATGGTGGCATATTACTGGAAATATCATCTCGATAATAAAATGGTTCACAATAAAAATATCGCGATAATTCTCATTTTTATCACTTTTTTTGTGCGTTCGTGCCCACAACTGACATTCACGGTATCTATAAATAGATACGGTTTCGGAACTTCTCAGCCATCTTGCACAGTCAAAAACTACAAAGTTCATCCAAATGGTGAATTTTCTATTTATTGATATTGAGAAACGTGTGAAACGGTCCCGATGATTTTATCTCGAATGTCAGCTTCGTGCATGAGAAATTTTGCGTTAAAATATTTACTTATCAATGTAACATTTTCTAGATAATAAAGTTTATCGATATTTTTTTTTTCCAGAAAACCTTTCACTATCTAGATAAAAATTCCAGGAAACTTTGATTAAACGTAATAGTTTTCTAAAATTATCTCGGTAGTTATCTCGTGGCAGAAATATGCCACCATAAAACTAAGAATAAAATATTAAATGGTTGGTGGATTCGAGCCCTGGCTACAAAGACGTAAACCCTATACAATGTCTTTTGACAAATGAATAAGACTCTCACGAATGTCTCATGAGATATGAATGAGACTTTTCGTGAATGTCTATTCAGACATGAATAAGACTTTCACAAATGTCTCTTCAGACATGAACAAGATTTTCACGTTCGCCTTCTGGACATTCCTGGCCTGTGTAGGCCTTATGATGTCAGCCTATGGTCAGTATGGTTCTAGAGGTTATGGAGGCGGAATTTTTTCGGCACTCATATTCTGTAAGTAACAAAACAATCTGACATTGTTTAACTCTTACTCGACTTGGGCGGCAATAGATCAAGATCAGACTGCACAGGAAGTGCAGTCTGATCGTGGATCTATGCCGTCCGCCTGTTTAGTCAAGCCCTAAAGATTTATTGGATCTGACATCGTTGGCATTTAAGATAAAATTTTATTAAACGATTTTAGAAATTTATATGCGAGCCTATGAGAGCTTAATAGCATTTTTCATGACAATTTTAATAAAGTTTTGCACCAAAAGCCAAGCAATGTCGGTTTCGTTTTTATAACACAACGAAGGCTCGCGAATTATAGGTCAGTTTATGGAAAACTATACATTTACATTAGATAAATTTCATAAATATAATCCGATTACTTCTCTTATATAGAATTCCTTCACATATGACGTCAGACGGTGTTTATCTCAAACGTGTGTAACACAAGAAAATTCGTGATGGGTATACATCGAAAACAGGTTGTGTGATAAAAATGATCTTTTTCACTTTCAGTCGAACAACGCCGAAATTATTTGAGCTATGCTCTGTGAAAAAGGGGGCTTAATGCATCTGCCAAACGTATCGATCCAGGTTAGCGTGCACAGCCCCTGCGATTTAACTGAAACAATGTTGAAAATGGCGTTAAAAACGCCATACAAGCCAGCAAACAGATAGTGTGCATCATATTAACTACCGAGCAAGATTACGTAGTTTGAGTCATATATCGCAATACAATGTACAGTGCTTTTCATATCATAGGTACAGTTTTTAACTTAAGTTGTATCCTATTTTTCGTTTAACTATACACAAAAGCATGACTTTCAGTACTTTTAGCACTTTGATTTTAACCGTAACGCACGAGGTATCGCATTTTAGACTTGTCCATTAAAAGGCATTTTTCTTTAAATAGAAAAGAGCCTATAGAAAAGAACCACTCGTCTGTCGCCGCTGCAGTGCCTAATGGCGCAAGGCAAGGTACAACCACAACACAACAGCCACAACAACAACTACGAGCTTTTTTTGAGGGCGAGGCGTATTTCCTTATCGGACAGTGTAGATCCAAGATCAGACTGCACGTTCTGTGCAGTCTGATCTTGATCTGCACTGTCCGCATAGGGTCTTTGAGTCGTGCTTAGCAGCCTAAGGAATAACAAACCCATTGTTATATTGTATTTCAGTGTTTGTGTTTATCATCATTTTCCGACTGCTGTTCAATAGCAATCTGCTAACCCCTTCACCAACCCCAGCTACAACCCCAGCCCCAGGTATGTCATACAGCACAGATATCTGAAATTGAATGATGGATGGATGGATGGATGGATTGAAGAGATAAATGGATTTAGAAAAAGAAGAAACAAAACAAAAAAAAACAAAAAAAAAACGGTGTGTGGGTGGGCGTTCGGACGGGCGGACGGACAGACAGACAGATGGATGTACGGGTAGGTGCGTGGGAGGGCAGACAGACCAACCGACCGACCAATCGATCGATTGACTTACTTACTGACAGACTAGTTGATAAATTTGAGCCATGCTCTGACAAAAGGGGGCTTAATGCATCTCCGTGATGCATGCCACCAAGCAAGTCATCACATGATCATGGATCCATGATAGGCACTTTTTTTAGCAATCGACTTAATCATGAGGTGGAATGGTCCTTGGACATACAGAAAATTGAACAATAGCGAAAAGTTTCGGCCCAGGTCAACCTGCACGGACTGTGCAAGCTGACCTGAATCGATACTTTTCGCAGGTGCATTAAACCTCCTTTTCACAGCGCACGACTCATTTACTTTGTAATTTATCAAAGTCTCGCCTTGCTCACCTTACGTTCCGTATGGACCCCCCAGGAATTAGCAAAAGGGTGGAAATTTCAGCTTCGTGGGGATTATGATACCTGTAATTATATGCCACACTCAGATATTTCTATTCGAGTTATTTTTCTTCCAATAAAAAATACACTCGTAACACTTTGTAAACTGTTTCAGCGTGACAGATGAAAACATGGGCTTTTGCACACGGCATTGATTAAAATCAGACGGCCTATTACGTGCATTCTGATCTTGGATCTATACCATCCACTTGTTTAGTTAAGCCTAAAAGACAGAATTTCTTCCAGGTTTCAGTTAACGTATTTTCAGCCGTGGAAAGAGATCGAGTTTACATTCGTAGCTCTGAAAAAATTAAAACGACCAGCGGCTAGATTCCGCCTCAGCAGAACTTTTGCTAAGTTGCAGAGTTCATAGGAACTTTCAAAGGGAAAACAGTAACAGACTTTCTTAACACTTGTGCTTGATTTTCAGAACGTAAGAAAATTTTGACGTTGTACTCGACGGACGGTCCGAAAGGATTTTTTTCTTTTAACTACACAGGTTTCACGAAACAAAATCTGACATAAGTCACAACACTTAATTAATTCATATAAATATTGTCGTTTATATGCATGTATAGAGAACCTGAATGTTCTTTAGAATGGTTGGTGAATACGGGGCCCATCTATAAGAATATATAAATAACAGCTTAGCCGGCAACTTACGGTTATCTGGATCTAGTATTCTGGCCGGCAGGTCTGTAAAACGCGGTGTAAGCTAACGGGTCCTCGTGAGAAGTTGTTCAGCTACAATAGATGGGTCTTTTCGGTTCAAGTAAGTATCTTCATGTGCGCCGAATCTAGTTTGGTTCAAGCCCAGTTTAACGCCTGCGCTTGCACAGGATGTGCAACTGGATCCTCTGGATCCTCATTGGTTGTTGGTTGGCATTGTATTGTCAAAATCTCTTCGCCAAGACTCCGGCAATTTCCGGAACCCGAACTATTACGATAACTAATTACATGTAATCTATATGTAGCCAGGGTAACATGCTGCACCCTTAACCTTAACCCTTATCTATGTGAGAGTGACGGAAGGGTGAAAGGGTGTGTGTGTGGGTGAGATGTTTTCACCCCTTTTGCAAGGCACTCACTCACCCAGCTTATACATGTATCTCTGACCACTTATAGTCAGACCTCGAAAGTGGGAACTTCCGGATTGTTGCTGGAGCATTACATATACATAGATGTAATGTCAAATACATGTATAGATTCCATTATCATTTTTCGGAAGTACATGTTCCTGTGGACCTACCATAACTATGACAAAAATTGGCATAAGTATGGTCTCGATATGAATGAAAACTGCAGACAGACAGAGTGAGATTGGGTATAAGTGTATCCCAGCGTAAATTCAACTCCTTCAGCGCCAAATATGATATGAACCATGCTCTGGCAAAAGGGGCTTGATGCATCCCCGTAATATATGATACCAAACAAGTCATCATATAAATAGGGATCCACAAAATCCATTGTGTCTAACAACCGAGTGTATCATAAGGTAGATTGATCCTATGACATACAGAAAATTGACCAATAGCGAAAAGTTTCGGCTCAGATCAGCCTGCGCGGACTGCGCAGGCTGACCTGAGTCGATACTCTTCGCAGATGCATTAAGTCCCCTTTTTCACAGAGCATGTTTCATTTATTTTTGTATACTCGCCTTCTGTCGAGGGCTGAAAATGCACGCCACAAAAACTCCGAGAGACCTCTCTTAGAAAATGGCTTGACAAGACAAGCGGATGGTCATAGATCCAAAACCAGACTGCACCTTCTATCAGTCTGATATTAAATCATGCCACTCTCAGCAGCCCCATGGTGCCAAAATACGGTAAAGCCGATGTACATCTGAGATTCATCACTCGTATTTTACCATTTTTTTTCAACGATTTTTCTTTTCAGGAAGGACCTACCGTTAGCCATGTAAAGAAATCATACAGTAAAAGAACATAAAAAGACAGTTAAATCCAGCTGCATGTGAACTCGCCGTCATCTTCGAGTCTTATGTATGACACTGTAACTGCTTAATAAAAACTTATTTTGCATTCAAAAGACGTTCAGATCTTGATATGCAGATTATACACATTTATCACATGACCTCATTAGTTTTTAGTGTATTATGGCCGCATCCGCGACTTTTCGTCGAAAACCACGTTCGTCGACAACGATCCCTAGCCCTGACCCTTACCCTAAACCCAGACGAATTGTGACTCAAATCTTCCTTCCAAACAGCGCTTTTCATGAAATAAGTCTAGGAATTTAGAAATCGGTATTTAAAAACACATACATGGATTTTGACAAAACAAAACTTTTGACGAAATGTCGTTCACCGATTATGGCCACTACAAATTTTCTGATCTTACACACGTTTGAGGGAAGCTCGCCAAAGTCCCGTTTTAACTACATTTTTCTACACACGTTTAATTCCAGTCCTTTTTTACCCTTAGACTGCTAAGCGCAAGGCCAGGACCTTTTGCGGACAGTGTAGATCAAGATCAGACTGCACAGAACGTGCAGTCTGATCTTGATCTACACTGTCCGATAAGGAGATATCTTCCCCCTAAAATACCTTTGAAATAGCAAAATTTGGGTTCTAAGTATCGGCTTGAAAGTTTCATTTCACTTATTTAGCAGGATAAGGGTTAAACTTAATAATACAAGATGTGAAACCGTCTACCATGCCGAACATCACTAGTAGCCATTACTTGATTTATTTTGTATACTGAAACTGAAATAAAACTTGTCCATTCGTGCATCATATTTTTATCTATTCAACGGTACATGGGCATGAAAATAAATGGATAAGTTTCAAGAGAAGCATACCTATGAACATTGAAACTCCAGAGAAGTACTACTGTTTATTTATCCCACCATGAAATGGATATTTTCATATGAATATTTCAAAGAATCTGATTGGTTAGCAAGAAGTCTCTTTCTATTCTTGCATCACTATTTCTGCAAGGTCCTTAAGAACGTCTACCATGCAACATTTGATGGCTGCAGAAGATCAGATACCGATATTTTTATCGATATTCTTGAATGTGCAAAGAAACAACTTGCATATCTGACAATTGGATGTGTTAGCAGGGACTCGGTTTTGACTTGCCACCATGATCTGTTGTCTGTGATTAGTAGATCTAGCAGCTGAGCTATGGGTTTATTTCATGCTTTTCCGTTATTTATCGGGAAATAATGGTGGATTATAAGGTTTGATAATTCATGGTTTCGACCAGTGAAATTAACCATAATATTTCCGTTACTCTTCAACTGAAGGCCAAGAAACAGTAGTTACCGCTCACTAGTTGCCTAGGTAAACAGGTACATTACGTGGAATTACCTAACGCAACTGCTCTGGATTTTAATGTAAGTCCCAACAAAAAAGGGGTTTAGAAGCATGAGGTACATAGAATTCTTTAGCCATGCTCTGGCAAAAGGGGGCTTAATGCATCTCCATGATGCATGATATCAAGCAAATCATCAAATGATTACGTCCCTAAAATCCATTTTGTGTAACAACCGACTGAATCTCGAGGCATGCAGAAAATTGACCTAAAAAGCAAAAAGTTTCGGCCCTGCTCAGCCTGCGCGGAATGCGCAGACTGACCTGAGTCGATACTTTTTGCAAATGCATTAAGCCTCCTTTTCACAGAGCATGACCCTTTGTTGTTGTTGCTTTTTCGGTGATATCGAGTGATGTTCACTCCATAAAATAAATTTCGACCGTTCACCGAAAAAAAATCCAGTTATCCCACCACATCTTTCGTAGATACAAAGACTGTATTTTTGAGAATCCCATTATTGTTTCTTATGAACACCATCCAAATTCACTGAGCAAAAGCAAGTCTATAGCATATGTGGCTACAGTTCTTTTAACCGTTGACAGGGTTACAACATTCTAATTCATATTCTTGAAAACGTCTACCTAATGTAAGATAGTCAACATCTAAGTTCGGAAACCACATATTTAGAAGTTCAGATTGGCGGGAAATGGTGGCGTGAAATAGCAATAGATGGCATAGATAAAGAGTCACTCCTTTCCCTCGACACACCATGGATGGATAGTAATAAAACACGACATAATGACAGATTAATATGTTTGCTTTTATTCGTATGAATTTATCCCACAATGGTAATCGATATATGGCGTGCAACACACGAAAAGGGTCCTTCGGACATATGCGTAAGTGTGCCATCCCAGATCACCCTGTGCAGTCCGTATTGACTGATCCGAGACGACACTTTCCGTTCTTATGTGACTTTCTGTTTCACGAAAGTCTACTGTATGACAAAATCTTATGTAGTCGTAAAGTGCCGTCTCGGATTAGCCTGCGCGGACTGCGCAGGCTAATCCGAGACGACACTTTACGCAAACGTCAGAAGGTCTCATTTCGCATGTTGCGGGCCATATCTCCTCAAGACCAACCATAGGCCTACATGTATGATAATTACTGTCATTACATTTTATGTATCATTTGTATAATGTATCATTGTACATGGTGAAACCAACCGATCATAATTATTTACTTTTCGCTTTACAATAGCAGGTCGTTGTGTGCTTTTAAAATGGGGGCGTTGATAATTCTTATACTTGTTTCACTCTGTTGGAATTGTATCGATAGTAAGTCCGTGGCTGAGTTGTCTCAGGAAGTGAACACTATCTACTTCGAACTAAATAGACTGATACACAATCATGCAAGAACGATGAACTACGCCCTTGGAAAACCGGCTTTTCAAAGCTCAATCTATGAAAACGAATTTAATCGAGGACCCGGCGCTGCTGTAGACGGAAGTATGAGCGGAGACTTTAACACGAGAACCTGCATCCATACGAAACAGGAACCCAATCCGTGGTGGATGGTTGACTTTGGTGCTAATATATTCATCGGCCGGGTCGTCATCAAAAACAGGGCAGATTGCTGCGGCGAGAGGCTTAGAGATTTCAAAGTATCAGTGGGTCAGTCTGAAAACGGAAACTTTCGTACCTTCGGAGAGTTTAATGGTGTCGCCACAAATGGAGAAATTATAACTGTGAGAAACTTAAGAAAAAGGTTCGGGAGATACTTGAAAATAGAGCAAAGTGGACAACCCAGTGTTTTGAGCTTTTGCGAGGTGCAAGTATTCTATGAATAACAACATAAGACATGTTTGCCATGAAAATAAGAATACTCGACTCACTTTGACAATAAAAATTCCTGAATTCGGCTCAGTTTCAATTACCGGTTACTTAAGATAATCCATCCATCATTAAATTAAGATCATGATACTTCAGGTGGTCAATTGAGATTTCAGTGCAGATGCAAGCATTCTATGACCTGGGTATATGCCTTGGGTCAGTCATTGAATGCTTGCATCTGCACTGAAATCTTACAATCTTATCAATTCGGCCGATTCCGTATCTACATTTAACCTCGTCTGTATTAAGGGGGTTTCCATTTTGAAAGGGCGCCAGTCACATGATCTTAATCATGGTGGCGCCCATGCAAATCGATTAGCAATGGCAACAACAACACTTTGATGAGGAACCTGTTCTGATAGAAAATTGTGACTTGTGTTTCCTTTTCTAAGTGGAGTATTACAATCTAAGAACGGTAAGGTGTGGCCTGGCATTCAGGCCCTGCATTTGAGTCATTCTAATAAACAAGGTACACAACTACTGTAAACCCTCAGGATTATGTGTTGTTACTTGCTCTCTATCTGAATACAGGCGTTAAATCAGACCACGAGAACATTCTATGAGTGTATTTGCTTTGCAGTCTTATTTTGTGTTTTATTTTATGAAAATGCTCTATTTAACGGACTGATACCAGTCTAGGTAAGGTTATGTATTCCTGGCGAAGAAATGTACCGTGCAGGTGTATATCAAGCTACGTGATACAGCTGAGGGACTTGATCAACGGATCACCCGGGGTTAGCCGAATGTGAAATCTTTTTAATTACTTTTTACATCTTAGACCCGGTAGATTTGAATTGATACTGTTAACAATAGACAAAGTACTACGCCAAAGATATTTAAACTCCTTCTTTCTCTTGGCAAAGATAAAACATTTCAATTATAGACTCTGAAAAGATGGTTTTTAAAAATACATATGCAAAAAGTACCAACTCATGTAAGTCTGTGCAGTATGTTGACCTAGATCGAAGCTGTTTGCTTTTGATGAATTTTCTGCATTTCAAAGAACCAGTATACCTCCTTATTTATTATAAGGAAATTTTCCGCCTCAAACACATGCATCGTACGCGGAATTAAATAACACACACGACAGAAAAAAAAAATCCTATCCACACACTGTGAAATACGGTTCCAAATATGGTACTGATGACGTACCTCACGCGTGGAAAACATACGTATTGATTCGCGATTTGATCGGTCATTTTTTACTAGCAACTACACCATTGTTTGTTTTCTTTTGTTTACCAATTTACTAACAAAATGTCAACAACTTCAAAATTTTGTCGCTGAAAGTTGTAGGTATACAATAAAAGGAATATTAAGTTGTCATAATTTTCCTGATGTTGGTATTTACTTCTCGCTG
The DNA here is from genome assembly GCA_945859785.2 of Tridacna gigas. NCBI lineage: Eukaryota > Metazoa > Mollusca > Bivalvia > Cardiida > Cardiidae > Tridacna > Tridacna gigas. Next base: position 41,064,097 of record OX244035.2, on the reverse strand, counting down.
CGTAAGAAAATTTTGACATCCGGCTCGACCTTAGGTCTCGCGCGATAACAATTTTCTCATGCTACTCGAGTTCAATACAAGCACCGGGAAAGTTACTACAAGATAATACGCAGTATTTATTCAGTTTATAGACAAAATGCATCTGTATATCATGCGATGACTTGATTAGTATAATGCATTACGAAAATGCATAAAACCCACGTTTTCTGAGAGCGACATTTATTTGTAATGACAAGAATTCTGTTATCTCTTTACTAGACCACAAAACTTTGGAAACGTCCAAATTCAAAATATTTGGCGACAACAAATTTACTGTACCTCAAATGATAAGATTTGTTTTTGACATAGCAGAAAACTAAGTGGGAAAAGAATAATTTATTTCCTCCTGAAACAAGTTTGCTGCCGACGAACTTTGAGAATTTTCAAGGAAAATATGGTTGATAAACATGATTTCAGGTTTAATATTTTAATTAATCTGAAGACATGATGCTTGCATTTTCTCATTTTATCACAGTATTTCAAAAGCGAATTGCTGCAAGATGAAAGTAGCAGCCCATGGTAGTGATATGATAAAACTGAGAGAGGAAGAAAAAAATAGCCGGTGATTCTTTCTTTCACTTTGATTGTGTTCAACATTAGATTCATGTTAATTTTGAGAATTGCAGGATTCGTCTGTAGCTTATCAATCTTTTCTTTCGAACTTCCCAGTCAACAAAGGAAATGGTGATCAGCAACATTATTTTGATTGGACGAGTCACGATGTAATGTTTCCCTTGGCTGGCTGGCTTATGATTGGTGTAGTGACGTCATCACTCCTGCAAAATTTGGAAAATGTGCAGAATTCCTGGTTACATAAACTCACAAATAAATGTATTTTGAAGTACAGCAGAAACTGATGTACGTTTATCCCTTTTTCTTCTGTGCTCAATTTAAATCTTACTGAAAATGTCCACAGATATTCTTCTTTTATTCAGTTTCTGTAACGTTTACACATATACAGAATTATTTACGTTAGCTGTAAGCCGTTTTACAAAAAATATATGAGTCATGCTCCGTGAAAAGGGGTGTAATGCATCTGCAAAAAGTTTCGACTCCTGTCAGCCTGTGCAGTCCGCGCAGGCTGACCTTGGTCGAAACCTCTTGCTATTGGTCAATTTTCTGCATGTCGAAGGACCAGTCTACCACATGATTCAGTCGCTTGTTAGGCAAAACGGATTAAATGGATCCATAATTTTGGGATGATTTGATTGATTTAATGCTTTACGAGATGCATCAAACCCTCTTTTGCTAGAGCATGGCTCATTCGTAAATCAATAACAACACTAACCTGGTCAGTTTTGGGGCTGCAAATGCAAACGAAAATCGAGATTAGTTTAATACATGTACATTTATAGAAAAAAATATCACCATATCAGAGCTCCAGACATTGGGAGTGATTTTGATTTCAAACTTGAAAATATTAATTATTTTCCACTAAACCCTATGTTGTGGGTACTCATTAAAATCGTCTCATCGAGACGATTATAATGAGTACCCACAACATAGGGTATAGAGGAGAAATAATGGATTTAGAATACCATCACTCCCTTTTATCTGGAGTTCTGCCATATTCAAAGTATGATTTAACAAGAAATATCTTTAAAAAAGATAGACGGCGTAAGAGTAACTGGATAACTGAGTACTGGTTGATACGTAGAAAAAATATTAAAATTATCAAATAGTACAATACAAGGGATCTTCCCTCATCATAAAAGTTTGCTATGCAGTAAATAATCGATTAGCGGTACCAAATGCTGTGAATGTGCATACAAATAGGCCAGCAGATTCCGCCGAATAAACATGCGCACTTTTTTGACTAATCGTTAATTACAAACTATTCACTCTATATCAGTACCAAGGAGTAGGTCAAAAGCCAGCGCATTCAGCTCCGCCGAAAAAAATTGTCTGAGACTAGAGTGGGTATCAAGTTCTGATTCAGATTTGTCTGTCTGTCTGTCTTCTTTTTTTTTTGCTCTGGTTAACCGTTGAAAAAAAGAAAAAAAAAAAAGAAAAATCGGGTACATATGGATAATTGTACTGGCCGCCGTGTCATAACTAAAATACCTATTGTAAACGGCGTAAAAGCATCAAGAAAATTCACAAATTTACATAGAAGCAAACAATGTGAGAAAAGCATCATCAAGAAGCAAACATTAATGATGCTTTATTACTTGTCCTTTTTCCCTGTCGTAACTCTTTACCAGACGGAAAAGATCACACTTTTCAAATCTGGAAGCATACAGCAAATCAAATGTGGCTTGTATCTTGATTCTGTCTTTGACCGAGTAGAAAACATTGTGGGGAAAGGAGAAAATGATGCTTACCAAATGAAACTTTCAAACCGATAGTATAATCCCAAATTTTCCTATTTCCAAAGGTATTTCTGGAGGTAACATATCTCCTTATCGGACAGTGTAGATCCAAGGTCAGGCTGCACTTTCTGTTGAGTCTGATCTTGATCTACCTGTCCGCAAAAGGTCAGTGAGTCGCACTGAGCAGCCTAAGGAGGTTAATTATGGATGGTCTTACAACCGACTGAATCATGAGGTGGAATGGTCCTTTCACATGCAGAACATTTGCAAACAGCAAAAAGTTTGACCAATCTCACCCTTAATATATACTAGGACGAAAAAGAAACGCCGGGTAACCTAAGATAGTTTTAAAGGATATAATGTAATATTACATTATTATATTCATTTTTTGTATAAAATTTCATCTGTACAGAACCAGTTGGTGAAGTTTCAATGATTTTCTATGCTGTTTAAACGAAAAATAACCCCTTTTTAACGATGACATTAATAATGTAATATTACATAATATTCTTCAAAACTATCTTAATAGGTTACCCGGCGTTTCTTTTTCGTCCTAGTATATTATATCAAGCACGTCATCACATAATTATGGATCCCTAAAATCCATTTGTATTTTTCTTTACAATAGACGGAATTATGTGGTAGAATGATCCCTGGACATGTAGAAAATTAACAAGTATCAAAAACTTTCGACGCAGGTCAGCTTGTAGATATATTAAATCCCCTTTTCGCAGAGCATGGCCCCATTATTATATCTAGCACTGAAAAAAGTAAGCTTTCTTCTCAATCCCCCCTTTTTTTTGCTTGCATAATGATGTTTTTATATTATTATTCACACAGAATATAGTTTGACCTCTTTAGCGCAAATATAATTGAGTCATGCTCTGTGAAAAGGGGCTTAATGCATCTGCGAAAGGTATCGACCCAGGTCAGCCTGGGCCAAAACTTTTCGCTATTGGTCAATTTTCTGTATACCAAAGGACCAGTCTACCTCACGATTCAGTCGGTTGTTAAAAAAAATGGCCTTTATGGATCCATAATTTTATGTAATGGCTTGATTTGTATCCTGGATCACGCATTAAGCCCCTTTTGCCAAAACATGGCTCAATTTTTATATTCAGACTCGACTTCTTACAAAGACTGAAAATACAATTTACTAAACCTCAGAAAGTGTTTATAATCTTACAAGCTTGATTAAGCAAGCGGATGGTATAGATACAAGATCAGATTCCACGTTCTGTGCAGTCTGATCTTGATCTATGCTGTCTGCAGAATCACGCCTTTTCTTTACCTATGACACTGAAAGGGTTAAATTAACTCTTTCGGCGCCAAATAAACAAACTCGGCTTCTTTTGAAGGCTGTAAATGGAATCCACTGTCTCCGGAAGATTTTTATCATATAGGCTTGTCCAAACAAGCGGAAGGTATAGATCAAAGATCAGACTGCACGTTCTGTGCAGTCTGATCTTGATCTATGCCGTCCGCAAAAGTCCCTGTTTTCGCCTATGGCGCTGAAAGGGTTAAATTAAGACGCAAACAGTGTCAACGACTTACAGTCAAGCTGAAGATAGTCGTGAGGCACGTGTGGTGGCCGAGGTTCTTCGTACTCGAGCTGTTCACTGATCTTGCAAAATGGACCCGAATCTCTGTAAATACCCGTCATACATGAATGATGTAGCAATGATCTGTCGTAAGTTTTCGAAAACAGCTTTGGTCGAGAGTTGACAGGACTAGATACATGGGCTTGCTGGTTGGAATTCCCAGCTCGGCAAATATCTTTCCCAGAATTGATAACATAGTGAATGCAGAAGGATTCATTGCAATCTCACCACCGAAGATTATTTCGACTGTGGTTTTGTTGGAAAGCAGCCGGGGGCTTGGGAAAAATAGTGTGCGACGTACTATTACGGAAACTCCGGGAAAGTAATGGATAGGTGCACTTGCCGCCACGATATAACTGAAATAACGTTCAAAATGGCACACTGTTTTCCCATATGGCCATCGTCGAAACGACAATAAGTAGTGAGAGATTTTGAAATAGCGCAGAAAAGAAGAAGAAGAAGACGAAGAAGAAGAAGAAGAAGACTGATAAAAACTAGTTTTACGTACCGTCTAATGGACTCGTCTGAAAAGAACAACAAGATACAACGTGAATAAGTAAAACCGTCGTCAATCGACATGTATCAATCTTTAACTCCGTTTCTTCCATAGGCGACTTTTCTTTTCTTCTTACAACAATGTCCTTTCGAAAGTAATGTGGCAAAAGGAAAAATAATGATTACAAAAAGCAGTTTCTCAGACTGCCATAGGCTTTTTTCAGCCCTTTCAGAGCAATGGGCCGAAAGAAACAGGGAATATCGCGGGCGGAGTAGACCAAGATCAGACAAGGGTCCATACCGTTCGTTTATTTAGTGAAATCCACAAGATAAAAATCTCTTTGAGTTTCAGTGGACTGAGGTCCAGTGTATATGGTTAGCGCTGAAAGAGTTTATGTGATAAACGTTATTTCGCTTAACATATATATTTCCTGAGGCTTCGAGAGATTTCTAGTCAGGCAACACCAGAAAAGTATGGAGAGGTAGACTGGTCTCCGCGACGAAACTGAAATACAGCTGAAACGGAGTTCAACACCAGACAAACAAGCAAATGTCAACACTAATTTGTAAAACATGTCTCTCTGGTTACAATGAAGAGTACAAAAGGTTGAATTGACTCGATAGCGCTTGAGATCTACTTTTTCGCTGCAGCAATACATTTTGTTGGCGGTTTTGTGTTTCAAGTTTGCGGTAATTGCTTACGGTTAGGTACCGAACCAGTATTATGCTAGTGCTTCAGTTAATCCTATAAAATTAAATTTCTCTCCATAGTAAGAAAATTTACTTGTAACCAAGGATATGGACATACGTTTTTTATATGCATTACACCATCTTTTCACAGAACATGGATTACAGATTTATGTTTACAGCGTTTACACTGGGGCAATAGTAACAACATAATTATTTGACTGACCTGATATGAAAGACGGACACGTCTCGTTTCTCCTGAAGATATCCGGCCGTACAGGTAGCACGGGCCTTGAAGACATTCTCTCTTCATCTGTTACTACAGGTCTGAAAGTAAGGACAGCAGGAGAAACGAATTTACCTCAGACGACTGAAGAAACGGTCTCGTGAAACGTGAAATAGATGTTTATTTTCTGTACAAATAACTGCATATTTACGTCATGAATACGTGTGAAAACTTTCACGATTGCAACGGGAAATTTGCTCGTTATGACCAATGCTGTTCAGAAATAATTAGCTACAATATACAAATAAAGATTGTAACTCTTCATGAAACCATATTAAAAAAATGCCATGGGTTGCGAAAAGAGAAGGAGAACATGAGTTGGAGAGAGAGAGAGACAGACAGACAGACAGACAGACCTCTCATCGGCAGCTTGGAGAGATGCCATCGTGATAAACTCTTTGCTGTCAATTCCTTTTGAAGCCACTTCAAGAAGAAAATAATACAAGTCATTGTAAAAATCATTGATGGATCATTTTGTAAACTCTTTTGGCAAAGGCATTGCTTTATCGACCGAATTGTGCTTTATGCCACTTTCAACAATATTTCAGCCGTATCAATTAAACAGTCTGATCTTGGATCTACACTGTCCGCTACTTTGTTACATATTCAACCTATCTGAAAAGGCCTATTTTCACGAATTCAGTGCTATAAGGATTAAAGTCGTGCTTGCAGTGAACCGAAAAAAGTCATCTGGAGGTATCAGTGAATTTTGAACTTGAATGTCTTCCAGAGCAATGTAAATCAAGTTCAAAACATGCAATGTGCTTTTTTTTTAATCTACACTGATCGATATTTTACTGGATATTTTGACAATCAACATCCTTGAGGTATCAAAAATCAATTTGCTGTATCGATCAACAATTATGAGATATTGTTCTAGTTCCAGATTTTGCTAATAGTAGAGGGGGAAGGGAAAGGAAGAACTTGTCTTCGAATTTAGATTTAGATTTGAATAAATCTAGGTCCGTATTCACCAACCGTTCGTCAGAATCTTCCAAAATTGAAAGTCACACAACTTCTGATTGGTTAAACCATTTGGTTTAGCCAGTCAGAAGTTGTGTTACTTTTAAATTTAGAAAATCTTGGAGAATTTATAAGACAATGAATGTCCTTAAGAATCGTTGGTCTGGTAGTGATTACAGCTTCTGGATCTTTATATCTGTCTCACTTGTCTTGAGCTCTAAGCAAGTAACTAACCTATCAGGCCGGTGTCTTTGCTATTCTGATCGCGGCGCCGAACATATCCAAACAGGCACAGTAAAAACAGAACAAGAGCAGTAACCCAGCCTAGAATTGCCGCCGAGAACAACCCGACTCGACAACTGCTGTCACATATTTCGTCATCGGAGGCGGGACTACAGCTACAGCTACCTGTGGATTGAAATCATCATCATCATCATCATCTTTTTCTTTTCTGACTTCCTTTTTCCCACATTATCATAACCAACATAAACGCTCATTTTAAACAATTTTTGGATGTTTGGATAGCGATGGGGGGCAGCTTTCATCAGTAAGTCATTCATACTTCATAGTCCACAGCAAGTAATCTTCTTTATGTGTCAACATTCGATAGACGATTATTTTTGAAAGCATTGTGGGAAAAGGAGAAAATGCTGGAAACCAGCATTTTCTCCTTTTCCCACAATGTTTTCCATCCTTTCACAGACAATTCCATTTGAATATATCTGATTTGTCATCTTCAAATATTTTGTTGAGTGTAAAAGTGTGTCGTTAAGTGAATGGTTAAACTGATGGTTGAATTATGCAAGGTATTTCAAACCTTCAGTAACAGCCCAAATATTATTTATTATATAAATAGTCTTTGCGTCAGAAAAATCTCAACATATCGGCCAGTGTAGATCCAAGATCAATCTGCACTTTCTGTGCGGTCTGAACTTGAGCTGCACTGTCCGTAAAAACACATAATCACGCTTAGTAGATTAGGGTTTCATCTCAGTGCCTGTGACTTTCAGCGTAATTCAAGGTCTGTTCTGGCTAATATTTTTTCCATGGTAACAAACAGTTCGATTAAAGATCAGACTGCACCGTTCTGCGTCGTCTGATCTTCATCCTAACTAGCAAGGAAAAAGCCTGAATTTATCCCGTACAGGTAATCCATATTCTGCTATACGCACAACATGGGAAGTAATTCATGGAAAGGTAGGCCATGGTCTGCCTGCACAAACGTGCCTCTCGATATTTGTCTACACTCACTACTTTTCTATAAATGGCTGTGCTTAAGTAATAACCATCGATGTATCAAGAATCTACACGAAAGTAATTTTCGTAAAAGTCTATAATTTAAATTCGGTAAAAAATGGTTACTACGACATCAAAGCAATGTAAAGGTACCTAGTATGTCGTTCACAAGTCTTTGACAGGTTCCTCGACAGTCGTCAGGAATAGCGGTGTCTGAAAATAACGCTCATCGGAATTACCAAGCCGGTCATCTATAATTTATTCATCTTTTACGGCAAACATATCACAACAAAGCTCAAATGAGACATGCAAGACAAATACGGTGAAATTCACTGCAGGCAAACAGACTGGGACAATCACTACAGACAAACAGACTGGGTCAATCACTGCAGACAAACAGACTGGGTCAATCACTGCAGACAAACAGACTGGGACAATCACTGCAGTCAAACAGACTGGGACAATCACTGCAGACAAACAGACTGGGTCAATCACTGCAGACAAACAGACTGTCACATCCTGTATTTCAACAGAATTGATTGATTGATTGATTTTTCATTTATCTATCATCGCTAGGGGTGGCCCACATGGGTTACGCCCCTAGAAAGCTGTAAGTTATTTTATTTACCGGAAATACTCCAATTTGAAAGACTTTGCCTACAATACATCAAGATGTTCCACACAACTAACCTGTTAGGTTTCCCTTCATAACTTTTTGAAGAAATTTATGCAATTTTTGAAACCAATTCGTTCATCAATCTACACATGGCTAATTTCATAAGCTTAACGGGAAATCCATCTAATTATCAGTCTGTTTCTCTGTAAACCCAGTCAACTATCCATCCAACCACCCATTTATTCGATCATCCAATCAACCGTTCATCCAGTGAATCACTGTTCGACTCTGTCATTCATGATTTCATCTCCCTATCAATCTGTCTATCCATCTGTTCATATGTATGCATGTTCATCAATATAGTCATTTGGATTTGATCTAAACTGGTCCCCGTTGAAGATATACATACTACAACTGGTACAGGCTATTGTGATACTAGTTTTCATTGAATATCATGGGATAGCCAATCACAGCATCTTACACATTTCGAATTTGGCAGTATATCTAACACAGCGGATTTTTTACACAGTTTGAAATTAGTAAATGAAACTAAAAGAATTTTAGCAAAAAATAATATAAAAGGTGATGCCATGTATATAATTTCATTATTTCAGCAGTCCGAAACTTCGAAAAATCTAATGTCCGGAGTGTTCTCCCCTGAATCTCTCTAGTCTCGCGATATCTCTGTTCTTAAAAGAAACGGACAGAATACTGCCCGTTTTTCGTAGCCTGTACCGATTCCTATACACTTGCTGTATCAGATGAGGTAACCAATCTAAGTTTGATCTTATGAGCAATATAAAAGTACTACAAGTACCTGTTATGGTTATAAGAGTATGTTTGGACGCATTGACAATTTGCTCCGGTTCTCCGGTCGGATTTAAAGTATTCTGCGCGTTGCAAGTGTAGTATCCAGTGAAATCAACCTGAAAAATAATGTAATCCAATGGAATTGCTTATGTCAGATAACAGATAACAATTCCAGGAGGCAGCATACATGAGCCGCGATTGGCAAAAGGAGGTTAATGCATCTCTGTGATGCAATATACCAAGCACGTCATCCTCACAGCTACTGATACATAAATTCCCTTTTTGTCTAACAACAGACTGAATCATGAGATAAAATGGTCTTTCTGCATGCAGAAAATTTACAAATAGCAAACAGTTTCGATCCATATCAGCCTGCGCGGATTGCGCAGGCTGACATGGGTAGATACTGTTTGCAGATGAATTAAACCCCCTTTTCACAGAGTATGACTCTTAATTTCAAACTTTTGTTGTATCTGTTCTGTTCTGTATTAGCTTTTGAAAAGATCAACGGCCATGTCATACCTATGTAAATGATGTTGAGTTGGTTGTTGCAATTTCTTATTTCTATGGGCGCTAATTGGTGCCTGTGGCTACTTAATGGATCATGCTTTTTAACCAGTACGGCCAATGTTCCTTGTTATTTTCCAAAACTATTTGTAATTATGGAGGAATAGTGAAAAATGGAAAATCTGTCGCGATGTCTTTTCTATATCATTCTGGCTGCTATAAAAGGACGTAGGTATACATGTACATTTCATAGGAGAATAACAAAATTCCACCTTCGTCAGAGAAAATCAGTCGAGGTTGTCATAGATAAGTTATTTTTCAGTCCTTCCCAGATCTCTTTGTCTGGAAAACATCAGCCGAGAAAGTCAAAGATAATTTTTACGGAAAAAAGTTACTGTAATTGGCACCATCCTCGGTTGTATTCGCCAACTGTTCTTAATTCAGTTCAAGAGAGGGAGAGAGACAAACGTACAGACGTACAGACACACAGATAAACACGGAGACAGATACACAGATAGACACACAAATACAGTCATAAAGGCAGAATTGGTAAAGAGAAAGAGGGAGGAAGAAAGAGAAAAAAGATAGAGATAAAGAAACAAGGAAGCGGACAGAGACAGGGTTTACCTGCACATTACGCAGAAAGAGACGCTCTCCTTTAAAGAAAAAACTTGGGTCTTCGTCTCGGGTCCACCAGACAGATGGGTGTGGTGAACCACCAACCATACAGTCGATCACCAGATCTGCACCCATGTTGAAGGTGTAAGAATTGTTTAATTCCAGTATGTGCGCCGCTTCTGTAAATGAAAATTAGTCGATTCATTCACCTCTGCTTCACAATAGACGGATTTATATTTCGTGTATGAAAACAATGTGTCGAAACGAACAATTTCTACCTTTTGCTAAAATGACAATGAAACAACACACTGTATTTGTTCAATCTGAAACCATTTTCGGATGACAAAATAAATCCCACTAGAAAATATGGTATTTGTCATTGAGAAGACAGAGAACGTTGTAGGAAAAGTAGAATTGCTGGTAATGATCAATTAAATCTGACTGTTACTATAGATTAAAACTTTAGATACAAAATCCATGAAGTTCTCTCGGGTTTCAAAATTAACGAAAAGGCCAAACTTTAACTCTGTCAGCGGGAAATCTATAAACTCGTCCGCTTTGGACGTTTTTTTTTGTTGAAGACTACCGAACGCCAGTGTTTTGCTATCGAGAGTGACCCAGATTAAAATATGAACAACAACAAAAAACAAACAAAAACAATCACCAAATGCTGTCCCAAAGGAAATAATTCTATCTGTTAAAATCGTTATTTTGTTAAATATGACATGTGGACATGAACAACAAAATCTCTACCACTCCAATTTGAACGATGTCGGCTAACAAAGTCACAGACTGTACAACATGTCATCGCTAAGATACAAGATGTTTGCACATATGTAAATTAAGTGGGTGACCTATGCAAAAAAGCTAATCTTTACTTATCCCAACGAAAGCTTTTTCATTCTCGTTTTTTTTCGCAGGTGTTGTAGATTTCTACCTACGATTTTGTCCAACTAATAAGAAAGTGAAAAAGCACGGAAAGTTCACATATACATGTGAACGCTAGAAAGCAGGGAAAAAAAAAAATCATCAAATATCCTTCGTTTGATGTTTTCAATTACAGATCAACAAACAGATATTTTTCCTTGGCATTTTCTATTAAATGGCTATGAACGGTGGGGGAAGCCACCGGAGCGGACCGGATCGAACTTAGAAATCGCATAAGACCCAGCCGAGCCAGATCATACTTTGTAATCGGATTGGACCGGATCAGACTTAATAACCAGATTGGACCATTTTCTTCAATCTTGTAAAGACCAACCAATTTGTATCTTTACCAAGGCCGCTCATTTCACATTCGCTAGTCTGTCAGTACTTTCAATACTTTGATTAGTAAGCCCGGCCTGGTAGCTCAGTGGTTAGCGCATCTGACTCGTGACCTGTTGATTGTGAGTTCGATACCCAATTGAGGCAAACTTTCTTTCTGGCGATTTTTCGCGTCTCACCTCTGATCCGTGTGAGAAAAGTAGTCAGTCACTTGGAAAGAAAGTTGTGTCAGTACTGGTGTGAGAAAGCCAGGAAACACATGCGTAGTTGCACTGACCTCTGTGATATGACTTAAGCTGTTAAAACGGCTTTGAACTCCGATTCAGTCAATCAATTGATTAGTACACAAGAAATGAAAGTACGAAAACGAAGACGACGTGGAAGAATGGAGTTTCAAAAGCTGTAAATTTCGGTTAACTTTTTCTATTTTTATGCCTACGACCAGACATAGAAATGAACACGATAAAAATGAATTTTGTGTGAAAAGAAATAATGACTGTAAAAAATGTTACCCTAACTAATCTAAGGAGATTTTTATATTAACGGTCGAACGCCCATTTCTCTCATATGATTATCGACGGGCTACTTTTTAGCATGGGTATGTGATGTACTACATAGCGCATGAGTAACAATCTCATTCTCAAAAAGACTGTACGATTTTCGCTTATCGTGTGACATCTTATGTAAAACAGGCGTGAGATTTGTTGTACGATCAGCGGACGACGAATTTAACGATACGATTTTCACAAACATAGGACCGTTGGTGAAAGCCATCACTGGATCTCTGGAAAAAAATAGCACTCTGCAACAGTAAAATGATTTTACTCACCAACTGCTTTAACAACAAGTTTTTGAAATATCGATGACGTAACTGCATTTCCGGTTGTCGGAAACATGGTATTTTCTGCCCAACAATAGATGACGTAATCCTCATCTAGAGTATTTGAGTATTTAAAGCCACGCATGATCACTTGCGAGTTCCGGACTCCACTGGTTGTCCAGTAGAACGTAGCCTCAGGGTCGGAATCCGCCGAACACCTTAGATTATACGACGATCCCTTCAGTATAACGTTTGGCCCGGAAATGGAAGGTAAATGTGGTGGATCTGTGTATTCAGAATGGTAAATTAGAAGTTAGCGAAATTTGACCCCACAACTCAAGTGATTTCACAGCCCATTGAAAACATTATGATACAAGTAGACCATGCTGTAATAAAATTTCCTCTTCTCCCTCAATGTTTTGCACAAATTCAATTCACCGTCTGGAATCGATTCAAAATTGACAATGGGATAATACAATTCAAAATTGACAATGGGATAATACAAGCCATGCAATAATTCGAAAATATCATCATCATAGTCATAGGCACAGATATGGCGATGGTTGTAATTAAAAAAAAAAAAAAAAAAATGAAATAATAATTATCAAAACAAATAAAGAAAAAGCTAGACCCCTCTCCTGAATCTTAGTATATCATCTGTTTATTTAAGATTTAATGAAGCTTAAATCATACTATTTTTTGTGATCCCCAGCTCTTAGTAGAGGGGTTCTAACCCTATCAGTTTAATCAAGATTTGATGAAGCCTATAAGATATGAACCATGCTCTGGCAAATGGGGGCTAAATGCATCTGTGAAAAGTATCGACCCAGGTTGACCTGGGCCGAAATTTTTTGCCATTAGTCAATTTTCCGTATGTTCAGGGACCAATCTAACGCATGATACAGTCGGTTGTTAAAAAAAGTGGGTGCTGTGGGCCCGTAATTATGTGATGGGTTGATTGGCGCAATGCATTACGGCGATGCATTAAGCCCCCTTTTTCCAGAGCATGGATCATATTATTTTTCCAGTAATGACCTTTAAATCTTATTGCAGAGAAAAATGGAATAGACTGCCCTCCCTCCCCTTTAATCTTTTAATGTACTATTTGCCCTCTCCTAATTTCATTATATCAGCTCTCTGCTGTCGGTCCTGCCCCTGTTACGTTATTCACACGTATCCAACCGAAAGCAACTATGGATTTTTTGGGTAAAGTATATACATCGAGATACGCCTGCACAAACATGCAGTCTGATCTTGATCAACACTCTTCGTTTTAGTCATATAATCCCACTTCAATAACTATATTGTTAACGAAAACTATGCTATTTATGGAAACATTCAGGGTTTTGAGGACCCTAGAGAAGTTTTTTTTAATACATTTTTGAAAGAGAGAAAATCGTTGTAACCACACTTTCTCCTTTTCCCAAAATGTTTCTACCCTTTTCATAGAAAAATCACACCATATGAGCAATATTTCATTTGTTGTCCGCTGATACTTTCAGTCTGGAATAAGTTCAAAAATGTTGTCGACCGATAAAGAATGAATGAGCAAGCAGACTATATTGTTTTGACAGGATATGGCTTGTGCAACTCTCCTGAAAGGTATTTGCAGCAGACGACTTTGGTAGGGGAACCTGGTACAATATATTTGAGCCATGCTCTGGCAAAAGGGGGCTTGATACGTGTCCTATATTCATTATAACAAGCAAGACACCAAATAGTTATGGACCCCCTAATATTCATTTTGTTAAGCAACCGACTGCATCATGATGTAGACTGGTCCTTTGACATGCAGAAAACTTAAAAACTGCAAAAATTTTCGGCCCATGTCAGCCGACTTTCAAATTGGCCTAGACAGAAGGCAATGCAAACCACTAAAACGAATCTCCAGCAAAGCATAGATAGGTGCTTTGGAGATATCCTCCGCCGTCTAACTGAAATAATGCTGAAGACCACTGTATACACCTAACAAGCGAACAAAACAAAAACTCACAAAGAACTCTAATTGCTACCGATTGCATGGAACCCTCTTGCAAACTGTCCGTGCATTGGTACGTGCCTGCATGTCTCATTTGTATACTCATAAATGTTAGATTTGTGTTAAAAATCTCCAAAGTTTTGTCATCTCCTTTACTCCAGACAATACGTTGTTCAGAGTCGAGTCCTTCACAGAATAGCACCAGTCTTGTGTTCTCTACAGCGCTTACAGTGCCTGGTGAAGGATCGCCATTTTCCAGTTTTATTGTTAATGCTAAAAAATAAACGGTACACCAATTACAGATATCAGACATGAATTTGAATAAAACAAGTGTCTATAACAATTACTGCGACCGATAAATTTTACTATGAAGAAATAACCTTAGCCTAACAAAACTTTATGCACTTATTAGGTTGGTGAACTTAAAGTGCACCTCCAGCCCAGAATTTGATATTTTTTTCCTTTTCATTTCCTAATTAATAATGAAATTTTGCGAACACTTCCGCTAATCCGGTTATATAAATCATTTGCTAAACATCTTCGTTTTCTACGCACATAGAACCTTATAATTTGTAACCATGCCAAGAAGAGATCACGGTGGAACATCCAAATATACCGATGTTAGATGCGTTGCCGCTTATTGTGGCATTAAAGATGTAGATAGCGTTTCCTTGCATTATTTTCCGACGCGAAGAAAACAATAGACATATTTCGTACATGTCGAAAGAGTATGGAGCGGGCCAATGCATTATTCTGCTTTATACTGAACCCATTTCGCTGAAGGGTGCATCCCGTTTACACGCAGATTTCAAATGGAACATATGTGTACAAAACCCAAGAGATTACCGCTGATACTGTACAAACAAGTTGGCTTCTTTAAAAAAGGAGCCAGGAGAGGTCGGCATCAATGTTTTCAAATAGTTTATTGGCTTTTGATTTCAATATATTTTTGTAGATGTAAACAAACAAGTTAGGCATTAAATGAATGGGAAAAAACATGTTTTTTTTTTCAATTTTTGCAGGTGTATAGACACAAAACAGTACATGTTCCACATGGTTATAATATTCTAAGAACAACAGGCCTATAAGGGCTAAAAATAGCTCTACTGGCATTTAAATACAGACTCGGGTTTTTACAAAGAGTTGTGGAGGTATAATGAAATTGAGAGCTGATATGAGCAAAGCTATTGTTTTTCATGTTAGTTTCCAAAAATACATGCGGTAAGCTCTTGACAAGCTCAAAATGCATTTTTTAAATTTAAGGGCAAGGAATTTCTGACCCAATAATCCGACGGTTTGCAACAGCATCCAGCTCCCATGAATATCTATAAACTGTGTGGGTTTTGTGAAGATTGAAAGTAAAATGAAGGCTGTGTTCACAAGCTAAAAAATGTATTTTATTTTTAAATTCAAGAGCATGTAATTTGTGACTCCATGACCTGACTTTGCTCAATTTTGAAAGGAACCAACCTTTCATAAATATCTAACAACGCGAGTTTGGTAAAGATTGGAAGAAATTGTAGGCCATATGCTATTAACATGCTCAGAAATGCATCTTTTTTTTAAAAAAAATTCAAGGACACAAAACTCAAGATGATGATCCAATTTGGCTCATTTTCAAAAGGAACAAACCTCTAATGAATGTTTGTAATGTGTGCTCAGATAAGCCAAAATATTTTTAGAAAGGAGAAATCGTTCAATTAAGATTAAATACAATTTGCTAATTCCACTGAATAGGCAAGAATATCACTTGATGACAAGAAATAAAGGTGGCCTACACATAATACTAGTACCACACATGTTAAAAATAAATGTAACATTTTAAAATCTTAACAAACAGCACTTTTTGGACTGTTCCAAACAGAAAGAGCTTGCAGACGACAATTCAAACTTTGATAATTAATGTGGAAGATGGTGATTTATGTGATGGAAACCATTGTGACAAAAGGAGAAATTGCAGTAACTAGCAGTTTCTCCTCTTCCCACAATATTTTGAAAAGTTGTCTGCTGCAGACATGTAAAATGAAGAGGTTGTTTGTCTAAACGTTAAAAATTTAAGAAAGAAGATAAATGAGCCATGCTCTGAGAAAAGGGCGCTTAATGCATCTGCAAAAAGTATCTACCCATGTCAGCCTGCACAACCCGCCCAAAACCAAAGTACCAAAGGACTCTTTTGAGGTGTGCGGTACGTACTATAGGGCGAAGAGGCACGACTTTTTTTTTGCGCCCACAAGTTAATTTTTCGCGGGATTCTCGCAATCCCGCATCCTAGAAGCAACTCTGTGTGTCATTTCATCAAATCTATATCATTATAAAACCATAGAATTTTTGTATAAAACTGAGAAAAATGCTAGAATCTAGTCAGTTTTGAAAAATAAAACTTGAAAACATACTGATCAACCTAATCCTGCATCCTAGAAGCAAAGTTCTCTGTGTGTCATTTCATCAAATCTATATCATTATAAAACCATAGAATTTTTGTATAAAACTGAGAAAAATGCTAGAGTCTAGTCAGTTTTGAAAAATAAAACTTGAAAACATTTTGATCAATCTATTTATATCTATTTATGGGGTAGAGTTCTCCAGATAACTCGTGCTCTCGAGATTAGGGTACGAATTCTCCAGGGTACGAATTCTCCAGATAGTATCAAGTCAC
Source organism: Tridacna gigas (assembly GCA_945859785.2). Classification (NCBI taxonomy): domain Eukaryota; kingdom Metazoa; phylum Mollusca; class Bivalvia; order Cardiida; family Cardiidae; genus Tridacna; species Tridacna gigas. The sequence goes on along the minus strand of OX244035.2, from coordinate 41,047,207 downwards.
GTGATCTTTTCCCGGGTGTTCTTTCTCTTTTTTTTTTTAACGAAATTTTTCTTTTTGCTTAGATTTATTTGTTTAATGAAAAAGTACAATTATTGGAGAGGTCATTCACAATCAATATAGTATAATAAATCTTTTTGGATATCCGTCATATAAAAAAACACGTTTATTTCCTATTTCAGTTTTTTGATTTCGGTTTATTTATAAAACCATGACGAAATAGACTGTGTATACGAACAATTTCGCAAAAACAAATGGATTTAGACAGCGATTTCTGTGGCAGTCTGCCTTTTAAACTCACCACTGTTGGAGAGGCCTGATGACCTCTCCAATGAATGCCGGAGAAATCGTCCCTAAACTGATTGATCTACATATTGAGGGCTGGTCGACGCCCTCTCCACTGCAATGCACGGAGATAGATAAGTAGATCTATGCATTTTGGCTATTTTTGTGTTTTCCTGATACAACTATAGATTACTAAGAACTTTTCTTGTTAACATATTGGTAGTAATTTTGCAAGTATTATTAATGACATTACAACTACAATATCTTCTCTAAGGAGTTGTTAATCTTTCACCACACAATGGCAAGTTTTAACAATCCTGAAGAAAAAGCCCTTTGAGAACATTGCGGGATGAGGAGAAAATGTTGGTAACCAACATTTCCTGCTTTTTCCACAATGTTTTCCACCCTTCCAAAAGACGTAATTCAATTTCCCACTCCTGTTTATTTTGTCGTCTGCAAATGCGTTGATTTTGGTCTGGTCCAGAGAGGGTTAAAGTGACTTTACCATTCTAGGTTTCATTATTTTTAGACTTGTCTATTTTGAAAACATATACATGTAAGTTATTTAAATGTAGCCTAGGTCTAATGATGAGATTTTTTTAATGAAAGGATAGAAAACCTTTTTGGACCTCCAAGAGTTGGTGGGTAGGAAACCTGCATTTTCCCTTTTCTGACAAAGTTTTCAAGCCTTTTCAGCAGGAGTGGTTGGTGAAGAGTATTTATTGTGTGTATGGTAATTTGTTGCAGAAACTTGTTGTATGGGGTTTTATCACCATAAACAATGTGATTTTTTTTCAGCATGAATTTGATATAGAAGTCAACACAGCTCTTAGAGCATCATTAGCTGAACAAGTCTCAAAACAATGTCAGATTAGAAACAAACTGACAACTAAGAGCAAAATTGTTTCTCGAGGTAAACTACTTCACATTTACCTTTAAATTTGCTACAAAGTAGCATGTTTCTTTTTGTAAGAATTGTGTTTATTGTTATTCTTTAATAACTTTTGCCAACAATTGAAACTTCTTATGCTCCTGTGGAGTGCAGCTTGTGAAAACACTAATGGAAAAGGAGTGCTTGCTTGTAAGAAACATTTAGGTACAGTATCTTCTTACTGTTTGCATAACGAAGACTCCAGTCGAGAGTACGTACAAAATGTTGTTTTTGCTCTGTGCCATTTCAATGTTTATCAGAATCAGGGAGGCTGCAAATAAAAACGTGAAGTGGATTAAGATTTTACAGTCATTGTTAAATATCATCTTCATTGTAAACCATTTAATCCTTAGAGCTTGCCACAAAAAGCTCAATATTTGAAAATAAAATAAAGGTTTCTATGGCAAAAGAATACTATGACAAATAAGGAAATTGCTTCTTTGGCCATTTATTTTTTATTTACCATTATTTTTATATACAAGACTGTATCTTATGTTAACAACACATTTTGTCCTAAACCTTTCACAAAACACTCACTATATTTACATCCCTGAGGATGAAAAAACATGTATACAGGGAAGAGGAGAAAATGCTATTAAACAGCCTAGTACTAGTGAAACCCAGGAAATACAGAAATATGTGAGCTGTTGCCAAGATATGGCTGAAATAATGTTGAAAGCGGCGTAAAACACCATTCCATCGATCAATCAACTTTATATGGAATAGTCTAAAATCTTGTTGTTTAGTAAACAATCAACAAAGATACTCCCAGCTTCATAGTTTGTAGTTATGACTCTGGAAGCAATATATAAATGGACATTTTACTCTTCACCAAACATTTCCTGATTTTCACGACCCTAGGAAAGAAGGCTTCTGAAAATATTGTGGGGAATGGAGAAAATACTGGTAACCAACATGTTGTCCGTTTCCAAATGTTTTCTATCCTACTAGAGAGCTTCAGCTCAATTGTACCAATTCTAAATGTGTCGACTGCAGATGTTTTGAATTTGAAAGCGTCTTTCATTTGTCGTGTGGGAAGTGGTACAAGACCTGGCCAGCACAATGTCATAAAGCATTCAGCAGTGCAGAGCTAAGATCAGTCAGCATATTCTGTGCAATCTAATCTCCACCTACACTGTCATCCAAAGAAAAATATGATGAACTTAGCAATCAAACGCTTTGAATTACTTAATCTTTTACCACACGATCCTTACTTTTAATAACCCGTAAGATGAGGCGTTTTAAAACGCTGTAGGAAAAGGAAAAATCCCGATAATCATTTTCTTATTTTCCTATAATATTTTCTACCCTTTCAAAAAAAAAAAAATCTAATTATTTGAGCCATGTTTATTTTTTTCCTCTACAATTGCTTACATTAGGATGAGTAATAAATTTTGTTGTGTCGTAAAGGGTTATAATGCATGATGTTTTGATGTAGACCACTATTTGACTTGGCAAAATATCTCAAGCGAACTATGAAGGCTCCCAACTCCAAGATCCTCCTTTGCTTGGCAGCGAGTAAAAGCGTCCTGATCGTCAAATGGCTGTGAGAAGTTGGTGGAGTATTTTCAGTGATACTCAGCATCATGAAAGTTCTTATGTCTGGCTTGGGCCTTGAAAGGCAAAGCATATCTTAGGCACAACAAATGCTCGGACATCCTTCCACAAATAGTGCCAACACCATCTCATAACCTGGCAGTATGCAGTGTAGAGATGCCTCCTACAAATATATCTTTTTTTAATATTAGAAACATAAGTAGGACATCTGATTTCACTTGATAATTTCTCCTCTGCAATATCATATTTTCTTGTGCTTTTGCTTCTCTCTAGGCTTTAGACACACGGATAATTGTGGTTACTATATAATGGGCATTATGGTGATGTTTTGGTTACTGCATCAACCTTTTATAGTTGTCTCCCTGTCTGAGTACATGTGCAGATGACAAATGTGTCTCAAATGGCGGGATTTGTGTTTGAAAGGGTAGAAAACATTTTGGGAAATGGAGAATAAATATTTCAATGAGAAAAGATATCATGTCATCATGCTTATTCAAAATCAAATTAAAAGAGGCACTAGTTATGTTATTAGTAGTTGAAAGAGTCAAAAGCAGTGGGGAAAGGCGAGAAACGCTGAAAACCAGCAATTTCTCCATTTACCACCATGTTTTCAAAGGCTATCTTCTTAAGACTTGTTTTACTCGTTATCAGACAATTACATCTTTAACGGCACAGCGGAAAAAGGCTTTTTAAACTTTGGATAAAATGGAGAAAATGCCGGTAACCAGCATTCTCTCCTTTTCCCTCAATGCTTTATACCCCCTCTGATCATCTCACTATTTGCACCAAGTTTAATTTGTCGTCTTCCGGTGTTTTCATGATTTCGGATCTGTCAAAAAGTTAGCCGTTTGGTTAAGAGTTTAATATGAGATCATTTGGTGAAGGATTAGAGCTATCTGCAGAGTGCTGAAGGTGTTCTTTTGCTTCTAAACTTCAATGTTATTTTTTCATATCCTGTTTTGGAATCTATACTGTTAAAATATAAACATTACTTGAAAAAAATCTTTCTCAATGTGTTGTTTGGGTCTTTCTCCATACTGCTGCCAATACTGTAGATGACTAATGACTGTCTTTCATGACCTGAACGACTGTGTCTTTTTCACAGCAAAAAACACATTCTCTTGCTGAACGCAAAAAAAAAACTTTGCAGTGGCCACATGTGCATCTATGAAAAGAAAGATACCCATTAATTGTAACCTCCAGTCTCGAAAGAATAACAAATTTGAGGGTTCATAGGGTTTCATTTACTCAACCAGAGTTTCAAAAATAATCGCCAGCAAATGTTTAAAAAGCAAGTGCTATGTGTTAAACAAGATTCACGGTCTGATATGTAGGATAAAAAAAAAACGTTCAATTTGGAACCAAAGTGCTTCCACATACAGGCCTCACGATCGACTCCACTCGGGCAACTTGTCTGAACAACTGCGTTTTACTATTAGGCATTTTCTAAATTCAACAGAGGATAAATTTAAATGTAAAAAAAAAAGAAAGAAAATCCTCTTCTTTGATTGTTTCAAGGTAATAGGAATACACTTTCTTTGTAACACATCAAGCGGTATCGTGCATGAATGGTATAAAGCTACACAGATCGAGTTTTACCCTACCCAATGCTTTCATTAGGGGCTTCCTTCGCAGCCCTTTCTTCCTATGCATAGATCTACAAGTTGTTAATGACAACAGACATTAATAACTGGATTGAATTCGATATTTCACAATAGAAGAAATTACCTGTCATTATTTAGTAATCTATCTTCCCCATCCGAATCATTTTCGTCTGAAAAGGTGGTTTCTTCCACAGAATCGTATGGGACGAACCTTTTTGGTATCGGCTATTCTTTTGCTGATGTTCTTAGCTAGTCTCTTGTGAATCCGAATCTTATTCGTAAAAACCAAAAGGAGAAGAGCAACAAGAAAGTAATAAATCATAGCTGTTCTCAGATTCGTCTGGAACGTCATAGCAGTCCATTTTCCCCGTTTTGAAGTACAACTGTTCTGTAGAGTTATCAGTAAAATGATGTGAGGCGTTCATACTATGGCGTCACGTGTAATCTCTCAAACGATAAGGTGATGAAGTCGGGGTTAAACAGGTGCAAATCCGATCTTAAAACTGCGATTTCTGACAGATTACATTTTTTTTTGAAAGCGAGTAACACAAATGCGTTCCCATTTGTATTATAAAAAGAAATTGTGAAATTTATTTTTGGGCTGGAGGTGCTCTTTAATTGATTGTCCCAGTTTTTACGCTGGCTATTCTTCAAGAATTTTTATTCTTAGAATTAATGCCAGTTGAACCATTGAATGATGGTTTGACTGCAATTACCTGCGAAATTGGTGGTTTTTATTTTTTCCTTTTTATACAAGGAGAATAATTAAGCACAAGAGTTGGGTAATCACGACTTACTTCCCTTGAATTTGTCTTTGCGTTAACGCGCTTTCCGGAAAGTGTGTGTGTGGGGGGGGGGGGGGGGGGGGAAACATCCAGAAGCCCACCCATTGTATAAGGATTTGTTTGCATTATGATGAGATATTACCTTTGTTGTAATTTTATAACTTCAGGCTTACACGGAACCAAGTGGGACTAGTCAAGACAGTCAAGAATGACGCAAATAGCAGAAGAAACAGCCTATAGAACTATAGTGTGGCAGGCATAAAAATTCAAAGACCTGTTTGGACTTAGAACAGCTGTTTGGTTCCCCAGCAGTTGCCAAATCTTTAAGTTAATGTGAAAGTTTTTGTCGATTGAATGTTCATTTGGCCTTGGCGTAATATGTGTATTAGAAATTGATATTTGAATAGGCTGGTTTGGTTCTCCAACAGCTTAGTTCTATTACTGTTGTTTTGCAGCTGGTTTGGGTTCCCCAATAGCATATTTTATGCCGAGATGTTTTAGTGGAAGGAAAATCACTGACTTGAGTCTATTTGTGAAAAAAAAAAAAAAAAAAAAAAAAAACATTTTGCAGTAAAATTAAAGATTGATTAATTTGAATAGGTTTTAAAATTCAATATTACTTGACTGTCTTGGCCATGTTTTCTCCAAAATAATAAAGTTTAATTGGTCAATGTATAAGTTTTGCTGTACTATTGTCTCTGATAATGAATTGCAGTCTTGAACAACCATTTTCTAATCATCAGTTCTGAAAACTGAATAGACTGTTGATTAAACACGTATCCTACGACTTTGTGTTGGCCAAGATCAGGTTCAAAGTAAGCCCAGCTGCTCTTTATCTAACCTTTTCGTATCTCTATTGACGTTTTCATACTTATCATTGCCAACTGACACCAACGAATATAAAGGAATATTTTTGGTGAAAACGGAAAACGTCGAATTGGCAGGAATATACGTTTAAATCTGTCAGCGCCAAATAGTTCAGCGTCTTTCGACGGCTTAGGTTACAATACAGTGGACCGGAGGGCGGGGAGTTAATTGTTTTATTAGGCATCACTAAACAAGCGAGCAGTATAGATCAAAGATCAGACGGCAGGGTCTGTGCAGTTTGGTCTTTGATCTATGCCGATCGCAAAAGCCTTTGTATTCGCCTGTGTTGCTGAAGGGTCAAAAAGAGGAAGGAGAAGAAACAACGAAACATATAAATGAGCCGTGTTCCATGAAAAGGGGCTTAATGCATCCGCGAGAGGTATCGATTCAGGTCAGCCTGCGCAGTCTGCGCAGGGTGACCTGGACCGAAACTTTTCATTATTACTCATTTTTTTTGTAAGTCCAAGGACCAGTCTAACTCATGACTAAGTCGGATTTAATTATGCGATGGTTTGATTGGTGTAATATATCAAGGAGGTCCATTAAGCCCCCTTTTGCCAGAGCGCGGCTCAGATATTTCATTGCTGCATACTCGCTGTGAAAATGATAATGATTAAAAAGAAAATGAATAAAAACATTAGAAAAAGCGCATTTGAAACAAATACTTACCTCGGCCTATATCAGCAAGCCCCGTCCAGATTAAAATAGTAATTAATATTACACGAAATTCTGTACCCATGGCAACCAGACAAACAAACAACAACAAAAAAAGAGCTCAACAAAACGAAAGGTAAACGGAATCAAGAGCTTTCTCAAAGATAAGCCATTTGTTTCAAAGAAATGATATTAATACTTGTAAACGATTGAATATATTATCCGTGCCTGTTTAGTCAATCCGTTCATGAAATGGACAAATTAGGTAAATGAATCAAAGCAGTGATGGCCCTAAAATTAACATAAGGCTGTAATTTACATGCCAAAAGACCCCTCCCCCAGCCCTTTACTAAATGAACTGATACCCGAAGTCCTGGCGAATATCACACGCCCACACGTATACATTGAACTGTTACTTCATAAAGGAGGGTTGTTCACGCAAAAGCTTAGAACATTGTGGGAAAAGGAAAAATGTTGGTAACCAGCATTTTCTGCTTTACCACAATATTGAGCACATTTAACTCTTTACCACCTAAACACGAGTTTTAACGACCCTAAGAAACAAAGCTTTTGAAAACATTATTAGAAAAGAATAAAATGCGGTAACCATTCCTTTTTCCTTTTCCCGCAATGTTTTCTGTCCTATCAAACACAAATGTAATTCTTTGAGTGACATTAAATTCATAGTCTGCAAATGCTTTGATTATTGAAGAGTCTAAAATTTTGTCATCTGGTAAAGAGTTAGTTTGTCCTCTGCAAATGCTTTCCAGATGGACAAGTCTAAAATTTCGTTGTAGAGAATTACAAAAACAGCTATACTGACTAAAGTGTTGGTCCTATCCTATTACAACATTCATTGTCTCATTTGAAGGTTTTATGGTTAAATGATCACTTGCGCATGTACCCAATTGATGGTCAGATCAAGGTGCATAACCACTTGACCCCTTACCTGAAGACAAAAAACTACCCAGATTAAAAACCTTTGCAGACCATAAAGCAGATGTGGGTCAAACTATAGGATTTTTTATTAAAAGCGATAAAAACATTGGGGGGAAAAGGAGAAAATGCTGGTTACCAGCATTTTCCCCTTTCCGCACAATGTTTTCCAGAAGCTTTTTTCTCAGGGCCGTTGATAAACGAGATTGTGAGATAAAGTGTTAATCCATTATGAAACAGTCCCGTCTTTTAAGTACCCTTGGGCAAAAGCTTATTAAAACACTGAGAAAACAGCATTTTTTCCTTTCTCTAAGATTACTTCTTCTACCCCTCTAAACACAAAAGCCATCACGTGAACCTTACTTGATATTTCGGCCTCAAATGCTTTCGATCTCGAACAGTTTTGATCAGTTAGCAAAGTGATAGTTTGGCAGGTCCGACGTAATGGACAACATTTGTGTGCACAAACTGATTTTGCAGACGGTGTAGTTTAAGATCAGATTGCACGACAAGGTCTGATCCTGTATCTACACTCTCTACAAACTGATTATAAACACCGACCATTAGCAGTAAAATGACATAAAAGCATTTAAAAAAAAACCGAATAGTTCATTTGGGGGCGAATTTGTTGTGTCATTTCTAGCTCGTGACGTTACAACCTGGGTCCATATTCACTAACCATTCGTAAGAACATTCTTAGTCTTATTCTCAAGAATGTTCTAAATTTGAAAGTAACACAAGTTCTGATTGGCTAAAACAAATGTTTTAGCCAATCAGAACTTGTATTACTTTCTAAATTTAGAAAAATATCTTTGTTAATCGTTACTTTTGTTACTTTCTAAATTTGAAATATTGGAATTTTCTAAATTTAGAATATTAGAATAAGACAATGAATATTCTTAAGAATGGTTGGTGAATACGAGCCCTGATCTAAATAGATGCAGAATTAAGAGATTGATCGCGAGAAATGTAATGTTACAAATCGAGCAAACCATCTGACAATTTTTGGAAACGCTCAAAACCAGGAAGTGGAACATATCCTCAAAAAAAAAAACAGTGTCTTCGTCTGTCCAAGAGTTTTCGAGCGCTTTATCACTTTACCAAACGACAAAATTTTGGACTGGACCAAATTGAGAGCATTTGCAGACTACAAACTAAATGTAGCGCAAGTGCTTATGTCTGTCTTCGATGGGTAGAAAACATTAAAGGAAAAGGAGGAAATGCTGGCTACCAGCATTTTCTCCTTTTCCAACAATGTTTTCAAAAGGCTTTTTCCATAGAGTCGTCTAAAGTCGGGATTATGTGGTAAAGAGTTATACTACTCTGACATACAAAAACAATCGAGCCCCGCTCTGACAAAAGGGGGCTTAATGCATCTCCGAGATGAATTATACCAAGCAAGTCATCACATTATGGTAGATACATGAAATCCTCTTTGTATAACAACCGACTGAATACTGAGATAGAATGGTCCTTGGACATGCAGAAAATTGACCAAAACCAAAAAGTTTCGACCCAGGTCAGTCTGCGCGGACTGCGCAGGCTGACCTGGATCGATACCTTTTGCAAATACATTAAGTCCCTTTTTCATAGAGCATCGCTCAATTTTTATGTAGCAAAGAGTCCACATGTGATTACAGAGAAACTTATAATTACAATGCAAAGTAGGCCCAATGACCTCAATTAACCCTGAAACGGATCAAGGTTGTCACGCCTAAGTGAACGGTTGAGGATGAATATCATTTCCAACTAAAATGTTTATTCTTCCATTGGAAACTTTTCATCAAAACAAATTTGCTTTAAATCTTAAACACAAGATTTTAATGTTTTTCTTAACTGCAGTAAATTTTTACGAAAGAAATCATGTGTTCCAGTTTCACTAAGATAGAGGGGCACCGTTTTTTTCTTTTTTTTTTTTAAATCGGAAGCATGCATGTTCCATTTTTGACATCAGCAAGTATCTCTTTTCATTATCGGGTCAAAATTTCAGGATAATTCAAAGATGTGCAGGACCAAAAACAAAGGAGCCATGCTCTGCAAAAAGGGGGCTTAATGCATCTGCGAAAAGAATAGACCCAGGTCAGCCTGAGCAGTCCGCTCAGGCTGACCTGGGCCAAAACTTTCCGCTATCGGTCAATTTTCTGTATGTTCAAGGACCATTCTGCCTCATGATTCAGTCGGTTGTTAAAAAAGTGGCTATTAAGGATCCATAGTTATGTGATGACTTGCTTAGTACAATGCATCACCCAGGTGCATTAAGCCCCCTTTTCCCAAAGCACGGCTCAAACTTAACACTTAAGCTGCTGAATAAATGAAACGCAAATTTCTACTCAACACTAAAAGCCCAAACATTGCGGTTTCAAAGTTGATTTCACCGGAAAGAAAATACTGTATCGGACAGTGTAGATCAAAGATCAGACTGCACGTTCTGTGCAGTCTGATCTTGATCTACACTGTCCGCAAAAGGTCAGTGGGTCGCGATTAGCAGCTTAAGGGTTAAAATGTCCAAGGTTAATCGGATCGTTAAGTATTCTATTGAAGTTTATTATCCCCAAACTATTGCAGTACTAATAGATAAACGGAAATTTTTAATCAATAGCAAAAAGCTATTTCAGGCTCTTTTACTAGGAAGAAGTCTTAATTACTAGAGCAGTGAAGATTAAAAACCAAACTGCATGCACTGTTCTGTCCGATCTTGATCTACGCTGTACGGAAAAGAGCACTAAATCGCTCTTAGCAGATAAAGGATTAACCCCTATCCTGCTAAATTGATTAGTAATAAGTTGAATAAAACTTTCATACTTATTTTTTGGGGAAAAATATCTCCTTATCCAAGATCAGACTGCACGTTAACTGCAGTGTGATCTTGATCTACACTGTCCGCAAAAAGTCAGTGAGTCGCTCTTAGGAGATAGAGGATTAAGAGATAAGATTCACATGCAATACGCATCGTATCTCACCGACAACTCCTTTCGCTTTGCAGCGGACCACTTTTGAAAATTGCCTGTACATAATAAGCAATAATGTTTCATCATCTTTTGCCATGATGTTTTTACATGTATTCGATAATAATAACGTATGTTGTTTATCCATATATCACGAATATGTTTCCAAATCGACAGCTTTAGATTTGTTCAGGGGATGACGAGTTCATCCCTACCCTACTTTGTGCATCTCAATCCCTTGTTGTAGACAGCGTAGATTCAAAATCAGACCGCACAGAAAGTGAAGTCTGATCTCGAATCTACATTCTTTGATTCAGAGAGATTTTATCCCACGAAAAGAACTTTGAAATCACAATATTTCGATGAGTACCATTGACTAGAAAAGCCTGTTCAACCCTATCAGACGAAAGTAGGGACTATTAGCGAAAGCGGGAACTTTTGGAACGGCATGTATAAAGATCAGACTGAACCGTACGCACAGTCTGATCTTAGATCTGTACCGCCCGCTTGCTAAGTCAAGCCTATCAGTTAAAGATTTCAGAGTTTTAACCCTATACCACACAATCCCTACTTTTAACGACCCTGAAAAGAAGCCTTTGGAGAACATTGTGGGAAAAGGAGAAAATGCTGGTAACCAGCATTTTCTCCTTTTCCCACAATGTTTTCTACCCTGCCAAAGACAGAAATCATCATTTGAGTTACCTTTGATATGGCGTCTCCAAATGCTTTCCATTTGGACCAGTCCAAAATTTTGTCGTTTGGTAAAGGGTTAACCCTTAAGCTGCTAATCGCGACACACTGACCTTTTGCGGACAGTGTAGATCAAGATCAGACTGCACAGAACGTGCAGTCTGATCTTTGATCTACACTGTCCGATGCGGTATTTTCTTTCCGGTGAAATCAACTTTGAAACCGCAATGTTTGGGCTTTTAATATTGAGTAGAAATTTGCGTTTCTTTTATTCAGCAGCTTAAGTGTTAATGGACTGTATTTTCAGCCGTCGAAAGGAGTCGAGTAAATATATTTGACGTTAACCCTTAATCTCCTAAATAGCTCAAATGAATCTTTCAAGCCGATAGTGAAAATCCAACTTTTGCTATATCGAATTTAGCTTATGGACAAAACTATCTCCTTATCGGACAGTGTAGATCCAAGACCAAGTTCTATGCAGTCTGATCTTGGTCTACACTGTCCGCTAAAGGTCTCCGAGTCGCGCTTAGCAGCCTTAGTGTTGAAAGAGTTAATTTATTTAGCAGTTCAGGGGGCAATGTGAGGTCCTTAATTGTCGCAAAGGATTGTTTGATATTTGTCTTTGAAGGATAGAAAATGATGTTAGAAAAGAAGACAATGCTGGGTACCAGCATTTTCTCCTTTTCAAAACAGTGTTTTCAAAGGTCCTCTTCCCCAAGGAGGTTAAAAAACGAGGTTGTTCGATAAAGCGCTCTCAATGCCTCATGTTCCCTTTTCTAAGTATTACACGTTATTAGCGTTACGACCTTGCTTCGTTCAACATTGGCTGTTTAGCCTTATAGACATCGTCAAAAAATGTTCCGGGATGACCTCACGAACAAAGTCTATAGCAATGACTATCATCTATCCTCGAAAAGAGCTTGACCAAGCTTGGAATCGAACTCATAACCCCCTGTATTACAAGATTCGTATGTTACCGACCGACCGACCTGCTGTGGTTCGAATACCAGAGAGGCAATGCAAATCGAATAATAGATATTCGGGCTATAAAAAAGTCTCTTGAAATTCCTTTTTTTTTTTACATCTACGAGATATGTCTCCATAGTTGAAAACCTTATCCTGCTAAATAGATGAAACTTTCGAGCCGATAGAAAAAAACCCAAATTTTGCTTTTTCAAAGGTCGTTGTGGGGGAAAGATATCCCCTTATCGGACAGTGTAGATCCAAGATCAGACTGCACGGAACGTGCAGTCTGATCTTGTTTTACACTGCCCGCAAAAGATCAGTGAGTCACGCTTAGCAGCCTAAAGGTTAATTTGTACTTATTCACCTACCATTCTTCAATTCATTCATAATCTGATTCTAGATTTAGAATGTAACACAATTTCTGATTGGCTAAACCATTTGGTTTAGCTAATCAGAAGTTGTATTACTTTAAGATTTATAACATTCTTGGGAATAAGACTATGAAAGTTCTTAAGAACTGAGGGTGAATACGGACCTTGGTCATATTCCCTTCACACCAACCGATGTGTTTTCAAAGGCATCAAACATTGTAGATCCAAGATCAGACTTCACAGCTGTGGAGTCTATTCGTTATTTACAGGGCAAACAAAAGAACTCAAGTCGTGCATATGCATGCCTCAGAACAGATAAGGCCAAAGGAGGTGAATCGGAATGTAAGTTATTGCTGCTTCGTGGATGACCTATATTTTAAAAAATGATAAAAATAAACAGTTTCGGAGTATACCACTATCTAATTATAGAGCACTATTTTTAAATCCAAGACAGAATGAAACATGGCGGAGGCGATGGGAAGCGACGATTTAGAGGAAGATTTTCAGTCGTTTGCCTTCGGAAATGCCGGGAAGGATCCGGATACGGATTCTTTGGTAAAAACGGGACAGGGAGGGACAGACCAAGTAGATGCTTCGGCATCAGCAAGGACAGGTTTGGTTAGAATTATACCTGGCACACTGTCGGAAGGGGTCAATCGTTACAAGACGTTTCAGAAATACGGATGGGACCAAATTAATCCCTTTCCGAAAGCTTCCGATTTATCCGATGCTGGATTTTACTACGAAGGTCAGTGAAAAATTTGTTTCTTTGGACTTTGTTTCATTTTAACTTTTATAGCCCGAAATCACTCAAGTTGTCGAGACACATTAAAACATTCATTTATTGACTTTCGGTTTTGCTGCACGAAACTTCGAAAGTTGATTGAAGCAACCTTCGAACAAATCATAGATACCCAATGTATTCAAACGTTCATATGGCTTACAATCGTGTCATAAATGTCCTTTTAAATCTCAAACATTTTGTTCAACCCTTTACCAAACGATAAAATTGTTGACTCGACCGCACTGAAAGCATTTGCAGACGACAATTTTTAATGAGGCTTAAATGGTGCAGTTTTACTTCGATAGGGTAGAAAACATTTTGGGAAAAGGAGAAAATGCTGGTTACCAGCATTTTCTCCTTTTACCACAATGTTTTCAAAAGGTCATTAAAACTCGGGATTGTTTGGTAAAGGTTTAATCAAGGGATTCCCACTTTAAATTCTTTAGCTACTTTGGGAAAACCATTCTATTTTTAGAATCAATCCCTATCAAACGGTGTCTCAAAGCAGAATCAGACACCCTAAGTTCCTTGCAATGTCGGTAAATTTGTCATACACTGAACGTTCTGCACCGTCTCATCTTTATTTACGCTGTCCACCAAAGCAGCTAAGGCTTCGATTTTCAGGATTACATGTTTGTCCTCCACTTATAAATGTTAGTATTTTTGGCCGCTTCTGAGATATATACTTAGAGGTTTTTTTTTCTATGGAAATTTTCTATTTATTCATACAGCAGATAAATCATTTCTGCTACACTGCCATTTATACCACCACCACCACTACTACTGAAAAAAAAAAAAAGAATCATTCATTTTAACTTTTTTCTTTGTGTGTGAAAATACGTGAATTTTGAAAAATAATTTCATTTGTCATTCTAACTGTCCACATTTTTTTACGTCATACATTGCTAAATGAACTTTTTGCTACTGGTCAATTTTCTGCATTTCAAAGGGCCATCCTACCTCATGATTCAGTGTGTTGTTTTACAAAACTGATTTTATTATGACTTGGTATCATACACCACAGAGATGCGTTCCACCTCTTTTCGTCACAATTTTAATTAGGCAAATAAATGGACATTATTTCCGGTCTCAATCTACATGTAGTTGAGTGACGCTCTGGTAAAATGGTGTTTAATGCATCTTCGTCATGCGGTATACAGAGCAAGTCATTAATTCAAATTTTGTCTAATAACCGACTGAATCATGAATAGAAAGGTCCCTGGACATACAGAAATTTTAAAGACATGGCTAAATACCTTTTGCAGATGCAACCCTCTTTTCATCATCATCAACGACATCATCATCGTCGTCATCGTCATCGTCGTCATCGACCTTGTTATGATCAGCTTCATTATTAGGCATTTATGTTCTTTTTCTTTCAGGAAGGGGAGACACAGTTACGTGTCAATACTGCAACCTGAGGCTGTCTAACTGGGAAGCAGACGACGACCCTTTTGCTGAACATAAAAAGTGGTCCCCAAAATGCCCATACATCAAGCAGTTCTATCCGTAATCATGGAGGATGTTGTGAGGATGTTGTGACATTTAGCCCCCCTTTTTTTCCCAATAACATTGTTGAACATTCTGAAGGCTCATTTAGGTCGAAATCTTTCATCTTCGTTGCTTTGAAATATTAACATTGGGTGTTATTCACCAACCATACTTAATTTATAAAGTTACACGCTTTCAGCTGGTTTAGCCAATCAGAAATTGCGTTACTTTCAAATTTAGAAAAAAAATCTGAGAATTAGACCACTAAGAATGTTTGGGGAATACGGACAGTTCTCTTCGTCTGAACAGCAACATTACTTAATTGTAAAGTTCTTTATGATGTCACAAAGTGGCCGAAGTACAGAATGCTATGGTTGTCTAAGAATTACTAAAATCTTTTTACCTTTTGGTGGTACAGTAAAATTGATGTGCTTCTCCACATTCTACGCAGGTTTGTAGAACATCACTGCATTTCTATTTGTTTGTTTGTTTGTTTGTGTGAATATACATTATAACACGCAGGCTGACATTGGTCGTTGCTTTTTGAAGATGCGTTAAACTCCCTTTTCGCAGAACATAACTAACATCATTTTAACTCTTCACCAGATTACAATTTGATAGACACGTCCAAATTGACAGGATTTGCAGACGTCAAATAAAATGCTGTTTAAATGGTTTGATCTCCACATTAAAGTATAAAAAAAAAAATAATTTGGTAAAAAACAGAAAATGTTGTTTACTAGCGCTTTCTGTATTTTCCACCATGTTTTTTCTATGATTCATGATCGGGGTCATTAAAACAGGATTGTTTGGTAAAGGGTTAAAACAGGATTTTTCTTTATGTTATATTGTTGGGACGTGATAGTTCAATGATTGTGTAAAATGAGAACTTAGTAAAGTAAAACGGCGATAATATGTCACTTGGTAAGGGTAAAACGAAGTATTTTTATTTTTTGTAGAAATACATAATAATATACTTAGATAAATTCTATAGACGATAAACTACGAAGTTCATAATACCCATTCTGTGTGTGCGTGCGTGTTTATGTATGTGTGAGTTTTATTGTAAATACAAGTGACACAATATCAACGTTTAACTTTTAACTATAGTAACTGTTATCATGTTTTTGTGAACAATTGTAAATAGCCACACATCTCTTTATCTTTTTTTACCATATGCGCATGTCGGTTTTAGTGCTAGCATTGAAAATTGCAGCTGGAAGTTAGATTTTGTTTAACAAACGAAGTCTTAGTGCATATTTCTTTTTTAAAGGATGTATTTTTTGTGCCACCGGGATTTTAAACTCCGTTTCTTCCAAAGAAAACTTTGAGGTATTGTCATAGACCTGCGTCGTCAGCATCTGCGTCGTTGTCGTCGTGCGGAAACGTAGACATTTTCTGATATCCTTGTCATAGAGAGACCAGCGGCACTCTTGCAAAACGGTGTTTAATGCAAGTCATTATATAAATATGGATCCATACAATCCGTTTTGTTTAACAACCTACTAGATCATGAGATGGAATGGTCCTTGGACATGCATAAAATTGACCAATAGCAAAAAGTTTCGACCCAGATCAGCCTGCGCAGTCCGAACAGGCTGACCTGGGTCGATACTTTTTGCAGATGCATTAAACCTCCTCTTCACAGCGCATGGCTCATGTTTAACTACTATCAGTAGAGGAACCAATACCAGGCGAGTAGTGTCAAAATAATTCTGACAAAGTTACGCGGTGCCTTGCTCTTTTCATAATAAACCAGTGCTTAATGTTATATGTGATTTTCTAGCGGTGCAAGTTTTGAGAAAATATTGCAAGAATTACTTACCAGTATTAATTCTAAATAGTACACATTTCTTTCTTCAACTATTATTGACTGAGAATCATTTGTTTTATTCATTTATTAGATATTTCTGTCGTGTGGTAGACACTGTCACATGATTCCAACCGACAACATCATTCGGACTGATATTCGGAATCTACTGACAACATAATATGGCACGAACATTTAAAAATCCCAGATATATTTTTTTTATTGTTTGCATTTCACTAACAGACGCATGGCGTTTCGTTTTACTAAGAGTTGTGTATAAACATTTCATTTTTTTTTTCTGTTATAAAGATGGTAGGTCTGTATTTTTATTTGAATGATGTATCTTGTAGGTCTGAATCTTCCGTTTTCTTTTTTTTTTTGCTTTGATCACTTACCTCCATGAACAAATACAGTACAGGAACCCTGTCAATGACTGGCAGCGACGGTTTATATGATTTCTTAGACTGACATCATTCTTGGAGAAGACGTTTCGTCTAAAAGCGCAAGCTCAGACGACAAAGCCATATGAATGGCTTATAAGTTACTTTTAGTCATTTTTCTGCATTACTGGTCTTTAAATTCACATACATGATTGTCATTGATGCTCCGTCTCCGCCATACGGTTTAAGCTTTAGAATTTTCTAGATTGATTTCATTTGCATTTAGAAATGAGCCATGCTCTGTGAAAAAGAGAGGCTTCATGCATCTGCGAAAAGTATCGACCAAGGTCAGCCTGGGCAGTCCGCACAGGCTGACCTCGACTGAAACTTTTCGCTATTGGTCGATTTTCTGTATGTCAAAGGATCATATTGACTCATGATTATGGCTCAAATTATTTGTGATCATGCCAGTAAAAAAAAAGATCTAACGTTACATTTGTCATTATGACGTCACAGCTGAACAACTGTAATACATTTAAAAAAGTGTGTCTTCTCGTGCCTTTGGGATTATGGCATTCATACATTTGTAGTATCAATTTGACTGTGTGTCTTCTGAGGCCATTGGAAAGATTGATATACATTTGAATCATGTACTGTGAAAAGGCGGCTTAATGCATCCACGCTGGCTGACCTGGGCCGAAACCTCATGATTAAGTCGGCTGTTAAAAAAGTGTGGCTATTACGGATCCATAGTTATGTGATGACTTGATTGGTGTCATGGATCTTGGAGCTGCATTAAACCCCCTTTTCCAGAGCATAGCTCATTTATAAATTTGTAGCATCAATTTGACTATAATTCCAGGGTCGTATCACCAGCCATTCTAATCCGCATTCTGCTTTATTTTTAAATTTTGAAGGGACCCAATTTCTGATAGGCCAAACCAAACAAGCCTGTCAGGGATTGTACCACTTTCAAATTGAACGGACCAATTTATCGATATAGATTTATTTAATGTGACATTGTACTTTTTCTACTGTTACGTTATTGTAATTGTGTGTGTGTGTGTGTGTGTGTGTGTCATCTAATCGAAGTCACGTGAGACTGTGTGTACATAAGGAGGCAGTTAGATGGTTTCTACCTGTTACACTTTAAACCGCTGAACTTTATAGACTTTCGGATTGAAACAGTACTGTAAAAATTAGAATTGTTTTAGAATGTAGGTCTAATACTTGAACTTGGAGTCGGCGAAACGGAAAATACGAAAAACTGTGTGTTTTGTCCTTACAGCTGACAGTCCTAAGCCTAACCTTGATTGTTTTTGTGGATAATGTAGATCAAGATCAACCTACGTTTTGCAGTCATTGTAAACCAAGCTTAGACTACACAGAACATGCAGTCAGATCTTGTAACTACACTGTCCGCTTTTTTGGTGAAATATTATCACAAACACCCCTAAAATTACAATGTTGAAGTCAGTTTTCCCGATTAAGAAGTTAATATAATTTGTACTCTGTACCAGACGAGAGATTCTGGAATTGTCTAAATTTGAAATATCTACAGATGACAAATTCAAAATTGGTACAAATGAGCTGAAGTTCTCTGATATGGTAGCGAGAAGGGAAAATACTGATACCTGCATTTTCTCCTTTTCGCACAATGTTTTCAAAAACCTTCTTACTCAGGGTCGTTAAAATTCGGGATTGGTAAAGGGTTAAGTATTTACCAGGCAAGGACTTCTGGGCTGGCCCAAACTGAAAGTATTTGCAGTCGACCAATTAAATGTGGCTCAAATAATGATATTGTTTTGGAAAGGTAAGAAATCGCTGTCGGAAAAGGAGATAATGCAAGCAACCAATATTTTCTCCTTTTCCCACAATGATTTCAAAATCTTTCTTTCTGAAGGAAACTGTTCGGTAAAGGGTTAAGAACTAACGTTTTTTAGGGAGAGATAACAGGACATTTTTGGTATGAGATATCTACCTTAGCTCATTTAGTTCTTTTTTCCTTTTCTCTGTTAAAGGGGCATTAAACCAGATATCGTTCCGAAAGTTTTTTCCAGAAAGCCTTAACAAAGACGGCCAGTTTCATTTGCGTGCGAAAAATGTCATCAAAGTTTAAACACAGCTAGAAATACATGTAGAAAACGCAAGGAATTGCCGATAAATATGTATACAAATAACAATAACAGTTTGCTCGATAGCATAGATGTAAAATCTCGAACTCTTTTGTTTTGAAGGTCGTGAGTTCGAGCCCCGCCGGAGGCAATCATTTTTTTCACCCAGTAAATTTTCCCCATCTTGGGATAAACAGGCATGTCCTTGTGATTTTCTTTGCAAAAAATCAACTTTCGATTTCAAAACAAGTTTTGGGTCAAAATCTGGTGTAATGCCCATTTAAGACTTACGAAAGTTACGCAAGATAAGTAATTACGAGCTAATTTAGTTGTTGCTGCTTGTTCTCCGTTTAGACAGGCAAATATATTGTTCTCTATCTAGACTAGCATACATAATGTATAGAACATTCCAGAGCTCATTTATTTGTTGTTGCTTTTTCTCTATTTAGGCTGGCAAACATAATGTACATACATACTACGTTCAAGAGCTCATTTAGAGTTTTTATTGCCGTTTTTCTGGTTAGACTAGAAAATATTAAATATTACTTCATGTTTTTCGGTAGTTTATCGAGAAATAATGGTGGATTATGGTTTGATATTTCATGACTACCATCGGTGAAAAATATTGATTTCATTTTTTCTAACTCTTCAATTGAAGGCGGAAACAGTAGTACACGCGCACTAGTTACCTCAGTAAACAGCACGTGCAATTCAGCCGGGGGAATCATGACGTAATTTACCATATATTTCTTGCGCTTTACGTAATATTGTATTACTTTGTTATTTGAGGGGTACACCACGGGGGAATTACCGGAAACAACTGAACTGGAGTTTGATGAAAGTCCCAACAAAAAAGGGGTTAGAAAAATGAAATAAATAGAATAATTGTTGGTTTTTTTTGGGGGTGAAAGATCAAAATTTATTTCGTTTCGTGAGCATCGTCAATAATAGTTTCACCGATGATGTTCACGAGATGAAATAAATTTCGATCTTTTACCTAAAAAAAAATTCTCTATTACTCTATTCGGGAGCTCATTTAGTTGTTAGTGCTTTTTCTCTATTTAGACTTGCAAACATAATACATTATATATTCCAGGGCTTCTTTAGCTGTGTTTGCTTTTTCTCAATTGAGGCTTGCAAAAATAATGTACGTATACTATGTTCCAGAGTTCATTTAGTAGTTTTTTTTTTTTTCTGTATGTAAACTGACAAAAATAATACATAGCATATTCCATGGCTCACTTAGATGGTATTGCTTTTGCTCTATGTAGATTGGCAAAAATTATACATAATATATTCCATAGCTTATTTACATTTTGTTGCTCTTTCTCTTTTTAGACTGGCAAAAATAATGTTTACTCTATTCCAGCGCTTATTGAGTTGTTATCGCTTTTTTACTATTAAGTTTTTCCTTGTATCATGTTGCTTGATATGCTTTGCCTTTCTTAAAACACACACACACACACACACACACACACACACACACACACAAGGTAAGGCATGTGTAATGGGGAACAGCTATTTCTGTTCCTTTATTCGGTCACATGTGAGACATGTTCTGTGACGAGGTGGTTCACTGCATCCAAAAAAAAAAGTATCGTTCAGGTTAGCCTGCACAGTCGTTGCAGGCTGACCTAGGTCGAAACTTTTTGCTATGAGTAACTTGATTCACCCATTTTTTACGATTATTATACGATTATTATACGACAAATTGCTTGGTATAATACATTACGAAGGTTCATTATACCTCCGTTTCACAAAGTGCTGCGCATACAAATGATCCGTGCTCTGTGAAAAGGGGGCTTAATACATATACGAAAAGTATCGACCCAGGTCAGCCTGCGCAGTCTGCGCAGGCTGACCTGGGTCGAAACGTTTCGCTATCGGTTCAGTTTTCTGTATGTCCAGGGACCAATCTACCTCATGATTTAGTCGGTTGTGAGGTAGAGTGGCTCTTATGGATCCATAATTATGTGATGACTTGCATGGTACTGTATAATGCATCACAGAGATGCATTATACCCCCTTTTTCCAGAGCATGGCTCATATATATTTTTCAAAATTGTGCAAATAGCATATACCGTGCCTTACCTTAATTTGGAGAAAGTAAAGAAAATAAATCAATATTTTTCTGTTTTTTTTTTTTTTATTATTAGATATTAATGACATTGGAGTGGTGACTTACGAATGACATGCTACAATAATGGGGG
The DNA here is from genome assembly GCA_945859785.2 of Tridacna gigas. Classification (NCBI taxonomy): domain Eukaryota; kingdom Metazoa; phylum Mollusca; class Bivalvia; order Cardiida; family Cardiidae; genus Tridacna; species Tridacna gigas. The sequence continues at coordinate 41,025,830 of OX244035.2, read as the reverse complement.
AGGGGGTCTTCAAGGCCGAACGGACGGTTTCGTAAAGGATGTGTAAGCATTTTTTTCGAGCCATGCCAGAGCCGATTGTTGCAGTCAAGCAGTCGCTGTCGAAGGCAGCCACGCCATCATGATATTTTCGGTTATACATGCTTCTATTTTCGCGGCATAATATCCGTTCCAAAAGCCCATGAAGGCGGTATGTTGTAATTTATCCAGGTTATGCAAAATGGTATGTATCCCAAGACAACAAAATCTGAGACTCGTCTAAATTGAAAGCGATTGCAGACGACAAAGACAAAAGCTATAATGACGAATTTTGCCTTCACTGAAAACACTGTGGTAAAAGGAGAAAGTGCAGAATTCCAGCGATTTCTTCCTTTCCTTTAATGTTTCGAAAGGCACTGTTCATTGTTATTGTTAAAAAACGTGATTGCTTGGTAATGGGTTAACTATAACCTCATCTTAGTCTTTTAGTCGAGATCAGGTTTTGCTAGTATGGTGTTTAACGCCGTTTTTAACATTATTTCAGTTAAAGATGTATCACTGCGGCCAGTGCATCTATCCATCTAAGCATCTATCTATCCGGGCTCTGTTCTTAAATAAGGAGCTTTTTTTGCCAGGTGTACAAGTTTAAACAGCCGAGCCCGTTAGCTCAGTCAGTGACGTGCAGGGCTTGCTACTTTTTATTGGCAGAATTTTGAGTTATGCCCACCGCGTATTTATATTTATTCTGCACAGGACAGTGATGTATCTTTGCAGACAAGTCAAGTTTCGAAGAATATGATATAGCCAAACAACGAACGTACCCCGCACGCGAAATACTTTTCAGATTGGTTTGCAGTTGGATTGTTAAAAAAGGCGATAATATCCATCCCCGAGTCTTAAAAACGACGTTTCCTTTACTATCCATCTCAACCAGTATTTATTTTATTTGTTTATAATATTTCCGTTTCCGGAAAAAAGAAGTCAATGATTTGAATATTTTGCCTTGAAATATGAAGGTATATAATAAAAGGAATATTATGATGTAGTAACTTTCCTGGTTCTTGTATTTGCTTCTCGCTGCCTGAGAAAAAATTGTCATCTCGCTCGGTCTTCATTCTTGCGCGATATCATTTTTGTCACGCTGCTCGAAGCAAATACAAGCAACGGGAAAGGAACTACAACATAACATTCCGTACATACACACACGCAGAAAATATAAAGAAAACATATCCTTATTTTCATGAGACAAGGTTGGACGTGCCCTCGGTGCATATTCTGTTATCTCCATACGCTATTATCGAGTTTAGCCGATAATCGTTACGAAAGTAAACAGAGGGCAAGTTGAACTTTGTTTACTTGTATCTATTACAAGACATGAAAAAATTGCATGTTATACTATTCGCAGATAGCTCTGAATCGATTAACCCCATTATTACATGGCATGTCATTCAGTCTAAAGGAACAGCCGTTGTTCAACCTTGCACAATGCTGCCCAGGATTTGTACCAAACAGCCCGTTACACCACACACTACTTGAGACTGCATGTCCATCCGAGGTTGTCCACTGGCCGTCGTCTTCTTGTCTCTTAATATCCGTCCAGTACCCAGCACCATGGTATACTGCGAAATATTCGAATTTCTTTATTTGGCTTTCTTAAATTAAATGAATAGAAAAGGATAACACGACTCTTTTTCTCCCCTTTTTATGGTCTTTAGTTTGATCCATGACGAACGTCTATCAATTTATACCATGTCCCACTGCTTAAAATCTTATAGTTTATCTAAATAATGTAATGGCATCGAAATTAATGACTGTTGATTGTTAAAAAGAATGTAATGCGGCTTTTCTGTGCATCATCCATATTCATGAGTGGATCCGAGTTCTTTAACCCTTAAGCTCTTAAGCGCGACTCACTGACCTTTGGCCGACAGTGTAGATCAAGATCAGGCTGCACAGAATGTGTAGTCTGATCTTGGATCTACATTGTTCGATAAGGAGATATTTTTCTCCAAAAAATAAGTTTGAAATAGCACTATTCAGGTTTTTACTATCGGCTTAAAAGTTTCATTTAAATTATGTAGCAAGATAAAGGTTAAGAAACACCTCCCTTTATTAAAGGCATATAGTTTGCAGAGAAGCGCGGCCAGTGTAGAATTTAATTTCAGCTCTTTCGTTGCCAGTTGCAAATCAAATGGCTTTCGAAGAGGTAAGATATCAAGACCAGACTGCACAGAAGTACAGGTAAAAGAAATTCCATCAAAGCATAGATAGTTGCACTTTGTCGCCACGATATAATTGAAAAAAAAAAAAAGTTGAAAACGGCGGCAAAAACAAACAAACAAAATCAAAGTTTAAAGACTATTTTAGGACGAATTACCTTGACATGTTTGTAGGAATTCTATTAGGTCTTCTGCCTTGTTGTCGTTATCCATTTTGATCAGCTGCATATTCAGATCTGCGCACAAGCTAACTGCATCGGCTTGAAACACGCTGACGCTTAGAAATTTGAAAGTATAGTACATTCCTGTAGAGCCTTGCAAAATGAGGTCTTCTGTGAAAGTAGTGGGGCATGTGATATTGGAAAATATCGGATAAGCATGGAAAAAAGTCTGATATTCTGAAAATGAAGTAAGAATCATGGTACAATAATGATAACTATTAGGACCATGATCGGTGAAAAAGGGGTTTAATGCTTTGCAAAATGTACCGATTCATGTCAATCTGCGCGGTCTGCGCATGTCCAAGAACCAGTCTCCCTCTTGATTCAGTTGATTTTAGATGATCATTGTTTCGACGATGGTTATGTGGGAAAGCAGCCAGTGGCTTGGAAGGAATATTGTGTAGAGTATTGTTAAAAGAAACTCCAGAAAAGCATGGATAGGTGCTCTGGCCGCCACGATATAACTGAAATAATGTTGTAAACGGGGTTAAACACCATACAATCAATCAATCGGTAGGTTGTAAGACGAAATGGATTTTTAGGATCCGTAAACATGTGATGACTTGCATGATATAATAAATTACCAAGATACGTTAAACCCCTGAAGGCTAGCCCGCACCTCCTGGGTGGAAACTTGTTTGCTATCAGTCAATTGTCTGCATTTAACTCTTTACCAAACGACAAAAATTTTAGACCAGTCCAGATTGAAAGCTTTTGAAGACGACTATATAAATTGTGACCCAAAAATCAAAATTTGTCTTGGGAAGAATAGAAAACATTGTGGGAAAAGGAGAAAATGCTGGTTACCAGCATTTTCTCCTTTTCCCACAATGTTTTCAAAAGGCTTCTTCCTCAGGGTCGTTAGAAGTCGGGATTGTGTGGTAAAGAGTTAAAAGGACCAGACTACCTCAGAATTCAGTCAAAATGGATTTTATGGATCCTTAATCAATATGACAAATTGCATAACCGAGACGAATTAAACCCCTTTTCCAGAGCATGTCTTACATTAGAGTATTTAACAGATTAGCTCTTTATCATATTTTTAAATACGTCTAAACTGAAAGTATTTGCAGACAACATTTTCGTTTGGGCACAAAATTCAACGATGTGATTTTTCTTTGAAAAGGGTAGAACACGTCGTGGAAAAAGGAGGAATATCATGCCTCCGGTATTTTTCCTTTTTTTTTTTTACAGTATTCTAAAAAGCTGTCTTCTCCAGTCGTTATAACACAGGGTCTTTTAGTAAAGAATTGTAAACAAGCTCAGCAGGACGGAAAATGGTAAACACTAGATCTATCTGGAGAAAATAAAGACAGTCTGACTTCTGAAAACATCTTGAAAGACAGAGGTAGAAAATACTTGACACAAGCTGGGATAAACAGAATATTAATACTAGTCTGCATTTCTGTATGGTCTGATCAAGTCGAGTTGCGTTTGTAAAAGATTCAAACCCGTGTATGATTAAAAAAAAAAATCAAGGCGGTAAAAGCGCTGCTGAGGTGACGTTTAGTCCTGCTCAAGTTGACATCTAACTGTTGTACCAAATAATAAGCACGTAGTGCTGCTAGAAAGAGTTGAGTAAAAGCTAGCTAACAGACATTTAACCCATTACCGCACGATGCCGCCTTTTGACGCCCCTGGGAAAGAAACCTTTTGAAAACATTGTGGGAAAAGGAGAAAATGCTGGTAACCAGCATTTTCTCCTTTTCCCACAATGTTTTCTACCCTATCAAAGAGAAATGGCACCATTTGAGCCACATAGAAATTGTCGTCTGCAAAGGCTTTCAATTTGGACAAGGCCAAAATTTTGTCGTCTGGTAAAGGGTTAAAGAGCTGAGAGGTACAAATCTCAGAACAAATTGGCAATGTTAGTTACCCCAAGAATCAGATTTTTTAGATTCAATTTCCCGCATGGTAAATCTGAGTTGGGATGGTTTGTACCCCATCTCAAAAATCGCAATGTGCATATTGATACGAGCCATGTTCTGGAGAAAAGAAGCTTAATGTATCTCCGTGATGGCTGATACCTACTAAGCCATCACATAATAATGGATCCATAATTGCCACTTTTTTTAACAACCAACTTAATCATGAGGCAGACCGGTCCTTAGATATACAGAACGAAAAGTTTCGGTCCGGGTCAGCGGACTGCGCAGGCAGACCTGGATCGATAATTTTCGCAGATGAATTAAGCCCCCTTTTCACAGAGCATGGCTCACACTTAGGTACTGAAATCATGGGAGGTCGTGTGATAAATAGAAAACTTACCAAATTTCTCGAAGTATCCTGCCAGACTATCATTTCTAAAACTGTCAAAGGTATCGTTTGTATCTAGAAAACATTCCTGAACAGTCTCCGAATGATAGAATCCCCGACAGCTGCTGTTTAAATTACACAGTGCGCCGCATTCAGTTGCACTTCGCACGGTTATCGAACCTTGGACTACCGGTGTTATCCCAGACAGGTTGAGGTTTCGGGAGTAGGTAGTCTCTTCAAACCCTGTGGCTATTTCTTAAACGCAACGAAACAAACAAACAAACAGATGCAACACAGTATTTTCACTAAGACAAGAAGAAGTGAAAGTAAAGAACTGTTGCTAACAAACTGTTTGAAAATCGTTGTGCAGAAAGGAGCAATCGCTTGTTACAGATAACTGAACTTTTTGCCTAAAGCGTTTTCGGAAGTGACAAATCACATATATAAGAGATATACCGGAACAAGAAAGTATAAAATAAAGGAGAAATAACACTACACTTTGTCATTAACGTGCCGACCGGTTTCGCTTTAAAAAGCTCATCAGGGTAATGCTTTTATGAAACGACATAACCAATGTCATTTTACGTCATAGCTAAATGGTTAAATACAGTTCATTTTTGGGCGGAACTTTTTTATTAAATATTTTTTCTGTATTAATCTAGCTGAAACATCATTAGATTTACACTTAAAGAAATGGAAAAATCGAAAATTTTGGATTTGTCTTGCAACAACTGTCTAAATGAGAACTGACTGGTATTTGCCTTCTTGAAGGGTCTCTTATTTGTTGATTGTGTATTGTTGCTCTGTTTGTAAGCTTGTCGCCTGTTTGGCCAATATAGAATTTCTACACATCCATTACAAATCAAAACATGCAAACAATTTGAAACTTTGCAATCCATATCTTCTTTGACTGTAAATATTCTACCTCTTATTTGATATATATCTCCTTCAGTTATGTGTTTACAGAGTCCAAAACGTGGCTCATTGCATTTTTTAACAGATGGCTTTGAACTAGTGTCTTTAAACTCTGATTTGATCAAGATCATTTTAACATTGGCAAATTTTATTATTTTGGTACTTTTTGAGACATTGTTTGGTCACTTTCTAAAATTTCAAAATTATTTTTGATAATCCCAAATTGTTCTCTGTTTTGGGGATTAAAAGTTGAAATATAAGTCATAATATTTTCATCTGGTTTATCCTTAACCCGTAAAAGCGAGTTCCTGGGTATTTTAAAAGCTTTATATATTCCTGCTTTGATTACTGGTTTAGGGTATTTTCTCTCAGTTAAAATATTTTCAAGTTCATGTAATCTTAATTTTAAAATTCTTTTGTCAGATACTATAGTACAGATTCTTCTAGTTAAGGAAAATGGAATATTTATTTTGTTATGTTTCGGGTGACATGAATTAAAGTTCAAATATTGTTTAGAATCCGTACTTTTGAAATAAATATCAGTTGAATTTTTTAAACGATTTTTAATAACCAACACATCAAGAAAAGGCATTTTATTTGAGCTTATATCCATCTTAAACTTTATATCTTTATGTTATGTATTTAGTATGTTGTTGAAAATAGACAATTCATCGACTGAATGAGTCCAAAAGATAAAACAATCATCGAGAAATCTCTTCCGCTGGTTGTATATATATTCATCAAAATTGCTATCCTTTACTTGTCTGATCTTTTCATATAATATCTCTTCTAAAAATCCTAAAACTGATGTTGCATACGTTGGGGCTACTTTGGTGTCTCCATGGCTGTCCCTTCGCATCGATTATAAAAACATGGAATTAAAGGCGAAATTATTATTTTCCAAAACTATTTTCAAGCCTTCTAAGATGAATATTTGGTCAAGTCTGTTGTTAATAAGATTTGGATATCTTTCCAACCACTAAGTAATTTCTTCATATCCTAAACTGTGCGGAATATTTGTGTACAAACTTACAACATCAAAGGATACTAAAACGGTGCTTATAGGGACTGTTTCTGGAATAAAACAGAGGAAGTCTGTATCATCTCTGAGATAGCTTTGGACCTTAGCTACAAAAGGTTTTAAAAGTTTGTCTAAAAAGCAACTTAACAGGCTTGTTTCACAGTTAGGTCCTGCAACAACTGGTCTAAATTGAAGATCAATAGGATCTATGGTTTCAATGTATTACTTTATTAAGTTCGTGACAAATATTTTGAATTATTTTGCTTTTATGAATTTCCGACAGGCCATAAAAAATACTGGTCTTACAATCAAACTTTGATAAGATATCAGCCTCTTGTTTAGTAATACAACCCAGGTATTTAATTTCACTAGAAAGTTAATTAACAAAAATATGTCAATCACTAAACAAGAGGCTGATTTCTTATTAAAGTTTGATTGTAAGACCAGTACGTTTTATGGCCTTCCAAAAATTCATAAAAGCTAAATAATTCAAAATATTTGTCACGAACTTAATAAAGAATACATTGAAACCATAGATCCTATTGATCTTCAATTTAGACAAGTTGTTGCAGGACTTAACTGTGAGACAAGTCGGTTAAGTTGCTTTTTAGAAAAGCTTTTAAAACCTTTTGCAGCTAAGGTCCAAAGCTATCTCAGAGATGATATAGACTTCCTCTGTTTTATTCCAGAAACAGTTCCTTTAAGCACCGTTTTAGTATCCTTTGATGTTGTAAGTTTGTACACAAATATTCTGCACAGTTTAGGATATGAAGAAATTACCCACTGGTTGGAAAGATATTTTAATCTTATTAACAATAGATTTGACCAAATATTCATCTTAGAAGGCTCCAAAATAGTTTTGGAAAATAATAATTTCGTCTTTAATTCCATATTTTTATGATCAATGCAAGGGGACAGCCATGAGAACCAAAGTAGCCCCTACGTATGCAACGTTAGTTTTAGGATTTTTTGTAGAGAAATTGTTTGAAAAATTCAGACAAGTAAAAGATAGCAATTTTGATGAATATATATACAACCAGTGGAAGAGATTTCTCGATGATTGTTTTATCTTTTGGACTTATTCAATCGATGAATTGTCTATTTTCAACAATATACTAAATACATTACATAAAGATATAAAGTTTAAGATGGATATAAGCTCAAATAAAATGCCTTTTCTTGATGTGTTGGTTATTAAAAATAGTTTAAAAATTTTAACTGATATTTATTTCAAAAGTACGGATTCTAAACAATATTTGAACTTTAATTCATGTCACCTGAGACATAACAAAATAAATATTCCATTTTCCTTAACTAGAAGAATCTGTACTATAGTATCTGACAAAAGAATTTTACAATTAAGATTACATGAACTTGAAAATATTTTAACTGAGAGAAAATACCCTAAACCAGTAATCAAAGCAGGAATATATAAAGCTTTTAAAATATCCAGGAACTCGCTTTTACGGGTTAAGGATAAACCAGATGAAAATATTATGACTTATGTTTGAACTTTTAATCCCCAAAACAGAAAACTATTTGGGATTATCAAAAATAATTTTGAAATTTTAGAAAGTGACCAAACAATGTCTTAAATACTAAAAAGTATCAAAATAATAAAATGTAAAAGACAATTGCCAATGTTAAAAAGATCTTGATCAAATCAGAGTTTAAAGATACTAGTTCAAAGCCTTCTGTTAAAAAATGCAATGAGCCATGTTTTGGACTCTGTAAACACATAATTGAAGAAGATATATATCAAATAAGAGGTAAAACATTTACAGTCAAAGAAGATATGGATTGCAAAGTTTCAAATTGTTTGCATGTTTTGATTTGTAATGGATGTGTAGAAATTCTATATTGGCCAAACAGGCGACAAGCTTACAAACAGAGCAACAATACACAATCAACAGATAAGAGACCCTTCAACAAGGCAAATACCAGTCAGTGCTCATTTAGACAGTTGTTGCAAGACAAATCCAAAACTTTCGATTTTTCCATTTTTTAAATGTAAATCTAACGATGTTTCAGCTAGATTATTACAGAAAAAATACTTCATAAAAATATTCCGTCGAAAACTAAACTGTATTTAACCATTTAGCTATGACGTAAAATGACGTTGGTTACGTTGTTTCATCAAAGCGCTGCCGTGATGAGCTTTTTAAAGCGAAACCGGTCGGCACGTTTAAAGACAAATTGTAGTGTTATTTCTCTATCTCTCTCTCTCTATATATATGTGTGTGTGTGTGTGTGTGTGTTTCCTTGATGTATTTACCAATCGAGGCATCACATAATTGTGGTTCCAAAATAGCCACTTATTTAAACAACTGACTCAATTATTAGGTAGACTGGTCCTTGAACATACAGAAATTTGACTAATAGCGAAACCTTTCGGTCCAGGTCAGTCTGTGCAGGCTGATCTGGACCGATACGTTTCGCAAATGCATTAAGCCCCCTTTTCACAGAGCGTGGCTCATATTAATTAGTTCAACTGGTGAAAAATATAAAACGTAAAGGTTTCTTCAAGTGGTTATGCGCTATCAGAGTTGTATTGAGTTTATAAGGAACCTTATAGTAACAGGTAACCCTCAGAATTTTATTAGTCATTACATCAAAATGTTTGTAATTACATACTGAAAACCAGGGCCCGGTTTCACGAAAACAACTTAAGTCTGTTATTTTACTCAAATCTGCATACAGACTTATTTTACGACTTAAGTTGAGTTTGTTATTCCAGACACATTTCACTAACATTAGCAGACTTATATAACATTCTCAAGTCCTGCGTTGACACAACGTTTCGGACTCATCTCAGCAAAACAATGGACTTATGCCTGTTAATTGACTTTAGTCCATTTATTTTGCTTAGTTTAGTCTGAAACGTAGTCTCAACTCAGGATTTCAGAACATTACTACAGTCTGTCAATGTTGCTGAAATGTGTCTCAAATAACAAACTCAACTTAAGTCAGAACCTGGTACCGTTAGTAGATTTGAGTAAAATAAGAGATTTATTTTTTTTCGTGAAACCGGACCCAATTACTATTGAGTTACACTGTGATTTATACAAAAAAAGTTAACTTGCACACTTAAAACCCTCGATAACATGACATGGCGTTACATGATATAACATGACAGAATATTTTGTTACATAACATACTCTAACACATAACATAGCACATAAAATAACATTACATGTTCAGCATAAAACATGTCTTAAATGTTATATAACTTTCAATATGGAAAACACAACATAACATAATGTTCAGCATAAAACAGCACTTAAGTATGTTTACAAAGTTTACGATGTGAAAGACAAATACATGTACCGATGCGCAGAAAGAGAAAGACCTACACTGATATTACTCAACTAAATTGACCTATCACTCATTTACTTTCGTCAATGGTGGGAGAATTTAGCGGGGTCATTTGAAAACTTTTATCGTACAATTTCATATTAGGTTTTTACCAACAAATGGCCCCGTGAAATTCACCAATACTAAAACAATATTTAAAAGAAATAGTAAAATATAATAAGAACCTAAGCCAGATTCGAACCTATGACCCAAGAATCAAGAGTCAATCACCTAACCAGAGTAGCTATCTATCTGTTCCGCTCGAAAGGCGTAGATGTTTTTTTAAATTATCATTTAAAAACCTACATTTAGAAAGTTAGAAGCGACTACTAATGACGGTCAAAAGGAATATTAATGAGCTACAGATTAATTCTGTTGAGTAATAATGACTCATAACACTACAAGATATGACATAAGATATTATAACATAACACTTTGTTCAGCATAAAACAACACAAATACTGCATGTTAATGTAGCTTACAATGTTGAGAACATGACTTGACATAACATGGCATAAAGTAACGTAACGTAACGAAATGTAACGGCGCTTATATGTTTATATACAAGTAGCTTACATACTGAAAAACAATTACCAGCAAAAAGTATCCCGAGTAAAATTGAAACTGTAGTAGGCATTTTTAGAATAGTCTCCTCGCTAGTCTGTGATTTCAAAGACCATTCGATTCCCTTATAAAGGTATCTTTCTTTTATTCAAATCAATTTAATTCCACAGTCTATTGGGGAATCAAATTCTTTGCAGTTGAATAGATTTTTTTCCTGAGTAAATATTTACAACATCTCCCATTCAACTAACTGACGGCTGAAACAAAATTAGCAACAGACGACTCGTAAAACATTCCTGTAAAACATGAAAAAATTAGGCTTAAACTATGGGTAATACATGAATTTGTGTAAAACAGTGTGACAATAGAAGAAACAACTTATTAAAAAAATAGAAACATAACACTTCTTTTATCACAATGCTTTCAAAGACTGTCTGTGCGAGTTGTAGTCTTTTAACCCCTTTCCAGATGACAAAGTTTTAGACTGGTCTAAACTGAGAACATTTACAGACGGTAATTCAGTGTGTGGCTCAAATATTAGGATTTTTGTTGATTGAAAACTAGAAAACATAGTGGGAAATGGAAAACATGTTGGTTACCAGCATTATTTCTTTTTCCTACAATGTCTTTAAGACCTCTCTTCCTCAGTGTCGTTGAAACACAGGATTGTTTGGTTCAGAATTAACCGTTAAGCTGCTAATCGCGACCCACTGACCTTTTGCGGACAGTGTAGATCAAGATCAGACTGCACAGAACGTGCAGTCTGATCTTTGATCTACACTGTCCGATACGGTATTTTCTTTCCGGTGAAATCAACATTGAAACCGCAATGTTTGGGCGTTTAGTACTGAGTAGAAGTTTGCGTTTCATTTATTCAGCAGCTTAAGTGTTAATCGAATATTGATCAATGCTTTTTTTCTGTTTCCGTATTGTGCGGTACAGCGTCCTATTATGTTCACACAAATATGTCTAACTTCGTTCGAAGCTGACAGATGGTGCAAACATTGCGACAAATTGCAAAACTGTTATTTATGAACACCATTTCCGTCTATCACGATGCTCTTTCCATCTTGTGTCTAGGTTCTAGTAACAGACGAATTATAATTACTTTTAACTGTTACTTTTTCTCCTCTACATTTTTTTTCAATCTACAGTGTGCAGGATTTTCCCATGAGGAAATGAAATTCATTGCAGAATCGCAGTTTCCTGGTTTTACAAACCAACCTGATTGACTAAATATGTCCCCTCTCATTTAACCCTTTCCCAAACGACAAAATTTTGGACTGGTCCAAATTGAAAGAGTTTGCAGACGACAATTTTAAATTTGATGAAAATGACAGAAAGTTATCAAAAAGGGTAGAAAACACTGTGGGAAAAGGAGAAATTGCTCGTTACGAGCAATTTCTCCTTTTCCCACAGTGTTTTCAAAAGACTTGTACTGCAGACACGTGAAAACCAGGGCTTGTTTGGGAAAGGGTTAATCTTTAACCAATTTATCTCGTTTTTTTAACGACCATCAGACAAAAATTTATAAAACCATTGTAGAAAAAGTGGAAAATGCTGGTCACCCTCACTTTCCCCTTTTCCTGCAATGTATTCTACCCAACCATATACAATTTTCATTTTTTGAGTGACACTTATTTTGTCGTCCGCAAATGCTTTAAGTTTTGACAAATCTTACATTTTTACGTTTGGTATAGACCTTAAACTTTTGCTTGTATTTACATAAAAAAAAAAATTATTCGATTTCTCTCGAAGTCAAAAGGTAGGGTCCCCTGTCCCCTGGGAAACGATCGGTCATAGATCAGCATCGTGTGGCTGACGGTGCAATCTGTCGTCTGCACATTTTAATGATGTAGACAAGTCTAAAACTTTGTCGTCTGGTTGTAAATTAAATTTACCAAGCAATTTTGTGTTCCTACAACCGTTCGAATAATGGCCTCGGAAAACTATTGCGGGAAAAGGATTAAAAGATGGTAACTAGATTTCTCCTATCCCCAGACTATTTTCTAATTTTTTTCTAAGACGATTGACATTATTTGATTTGTCATCTGCAAATGATTTCAATTTGGATTAGTTACAGAACTGTCGTATGGAAAAGAGATGAAGCAGAAAGCAAGCACTATAAACCGAGTTCTTCGCTCTCCAAGAGCTACAGTAAGTTGCCATACATATTTCATCAAATTCCGAATTCCCGTAAACTTGCATGCAGTTTTCAGTGAGCAAGAAAATTCATTACGCTGCTATGGTGGCATATTTCTGCCACGAGATACGAGATAGCTATCATGATAATTTTAGAGAACTATAAAACAAACTTTCCTGGAAATATTATCTAGATGACAAAAAGTTTCACAATAAAAATATCGCGATATTTCTAACTGTTATCACGATCTTTTTTTACGTTCGTGCCCACAACTGACATTCACGGTATCTATAATTAGTTACGGTTTCGGATCATCTTTGTCTCCTGTACAGTGAAAAACTTCCGAGTTCATCCAAATGGTGATTTTTTTATTTATAGATATCGGGAAACGGGTAGAACTATGGCGATAATTTTACCTCGATGTCAGCTTCGTGCACGAATGAGAAATAATCAACATAAAAATTTCAAGATAACAAAGTTTATCGTGATATTTTTTTTCAGAAAACTTTTCACTATCTAGATAAAATTTCCAGGAAACTTCGAATTATCGTGAAAGTTTTCTAAAATTATCACGATAGCTATCTCGTGGCAGAAAATGCCACCATACGCTGCCTTTGATCTTTCGATCATAGGCTAAGGAAAACTATACTGACGGAAGGCAAGGTTACCGGTACTTTAACTTTTTACTCTCATATGCCATTAGTATTCGTCGCCCGACATCCAAGTTGTAGCTCTCTGAAACATAGTGGTATTATTCTTCAGCTAAAGTTTGGCGACGTCGCCTTTGGCGTCAATGTAAACAAACGCTTTTCTGAAATTTAGATCACTTTGTAACAGCTGCTTTTATATCATATTGCATTTTATCGAGTCTAAAAATATACCATTAATCGCACAATTCTATTTTCTTTATTTGAAGTTATTAAAGTTTCATAACTTTAAACTATGATATAGTATTACCCAGAATACGCAAGAAATGTCACATAATTCGATAATTTTTCTGTGAAATTCCTTACTTTATGAGTAATGGGGTGGCCGGTATTACGTAGACAAAATATGAATACATTTCAAATTGTTACACCGAATTCTCTTTTGTAATGAGTTGCTGAGAATAACGGTTTTAATGTTTATTATATACCTACATAATTATGATCTGACTAACATGTGGGCGTTATCTAAAGCACATATACAACTGACCAGAAAATGTTTTCCGTAGATCACCGATGTACTCTGTGTAGGTTTTCCGTATCACACATGTACTCTCTGTGTGGGTTTTCCGTATCATACATGTACTTTGAGTGGTACTTTTATGTATTCGTGCTCGTGTCTTTCCGTCAATTCTCGAAAAAGTGCGTCTCTCTGATTTCTTTTTTGTTATTTAATTCATTTTTTTTTTTTTTTTTCATAGTTATTAATATAAGGTATATGATAAGGGAACATTACGATACTCTGTATCTCTGTATGGTCGGATGAGGTCGAGTCGTGTACAAAATAAGTTCGCATAGGATTCGACCTTCGGTCTCATCCGAAAAGAATCTCTTTACACGCGCCAATCGACCTGATCCCACCACACAGAAATGCCAACTTATGTAATATTCTCTTAGTGTTTTCCCCAGTAAGAGTTTACAGTCGTATCCTCATGAGTTTTCCACTATTAACTCTTTACCAAACGACAAAAGTTTAGAATGGTCCAAATTGAAAGGGTTTGCAGAAGACAAAATAGATGGGATTGAAAAATTGAAATTTGTTATGAGTAGAGTAGAAAACACTGTGGGAAAAGGAGAAAATGCTGGTTAGCAGCATTTTCTCCTTTTCCAACAATGTTTTAAAAAGGCTTCTTTTACAGGGTCGTTAAAAGTCGGAATTGTGTGGTAAAGGGTTAAATATGAACCTTCTTCTAGAATTAAAAAAAAAAAAAACTCCCATTGCAACTTAAATGGGTCTATTTAGAATTCATGCCGTAAACCAAAATTTCTTTTAAAACATCGAAAAATAGATCTAGATAAATTGTCCTATGCAATTTTATAGAAACTGCGCAGTTACACTCAGTAAAGAACATTCAATTCTTGGCGTTTAGGGAACGGAATGGTTATTTTGCAATTAGTAACGCCGTCTATTTTTATCACATAAATGTGACGCCATCGTTCTGATTTGATTACGAATCCACGTAATTGACGCGTGGTGACATGGGTTGGCGTTAGAGATAAAAGTTTTATTGACCCTTATTCTGCGATATAACTTAAATAAAACTGTAAAGCCGATGGTAAAAACCGAAATGTTAATATTTTAAATTTATTGGGATGGAGGGAAATATCTCCTTATCGGACAGTGTAGATCCAAGATCAGACTGCACGTTCTGTGCAGTCTGATCTTGATCGACGCTGTCCGCAAAAGGTCCGTGAGTCGCGCTTAGCAGCCAAAGGGTTAAACGAATGGATAAATGTTAACTATCAAGCCTTTGGAGAGTATCATATTGTTTTTCTTTGACGAGTTTAACTCTTTACCAAACGACAAAATTTTAGACTGGCCCAACTTAAAAGCATTTGGAAACAACTATTTAAATGTTGCTCAAATGATGAAATTTGTCCTTGATAGGGTAGAAAACATTGTGGGAAAAGGAGAAAATGCTGGTTACCATCATTTTCTCCTTTTCCCACAATGTTTTCTGTAGGGCCGTTAAACCAGGGATTGTGTGGTAAAGGGTTAATAAAATTTTGTCTCAATAGCCAACGTTTGTCGGGTTCACTTTATCACAAAACTCTATCTCGAGGATTACTTGTAGTTATTAGATCTAAGCGAAACCTGCATATTTATGAATGAGACCTATTCACCGCCTTGACAGGAAAGTAGGCCTGTATACTTTTTTTTTTTGGAAAAAACAGTTGGAAAAAGCTGACGTATTTCTATTTTAATTTAATCTAAAGGTAAAAGAAAAAAAAATCCTAACTTTGTAATTCTTATCGATTGTGACTGCTGAGTTGGTCAGGAGTTTGTGCCTGACATGGCTTTGAAATACCGGACAAGAGAATTTGTTTTGATAAATGACGTCACATACGACGTACGTAATGCTCGCATGGTGTCATAAACGTGTGTAAGGTATAGGGGATCTTACCTGAGTGTTTATGTATTATCATTTTTATCAAACGAGTTGACTAAAAATGTATGATGCGAGCCTTGGGGAGCGTCCAATACATTTTAGTCAACGAGTTTGATAAAAATGATAAAACATAAACACGAATGTGAGATTCTATCACATAAAACGAATGACAGGCAAAATATATCCTGCATCATAACCTTTAACCTATACACCATTCACGGGTCCATAGTTACAGTTGTAGTTTGGTTTCAAATGTGTACATACACAAGTAGATAGTTCTTTGATATTTACACCGAAAGTAGAATGAAACACTTTCTAGAGGGATAAGTCCACCCATTTACGCAATCTTGTTGATTTAAAAGACTTTCGCTGCATTTCCTAATTTTTATTAAACATGAAAATCAAAAACTTTCCCCGCGTATACGCCTTAGCAACAATGACGTAATTTTTTCCGCGAAACGCACAAATTCCGGCACGTGCTGTGGCTGGTTTCTCCGGCTTCACGTGCTCACGACTAAAAACTAATCAGAACCGGGACCCAAAAAACGATAATACATTAGTGTATTATCAAAAATAAGTCATGGGTTTAATACACTGCCGGAGGAGGTTTTATGTGATAAAAGGAAATTCGTAATGGCTACATTACGCGGGAAAAAAAAGAGAGGTTGTGTGACAAAAATATTATTTGTTGCATCTTTATACTTAGGTTGGAGCTTTAAGATCTAAAATGTATGCATTACTTGTCCGTAAAGAGAGTCAATGTTTTAACCCATTACCGTACGACAAAAATTAATGTTAGTCTCATCGAAATTGAAAAGTTTGAAGACAACATATAAAGGATAGTGTATATTATGAAATTTGTCTTTGAGAGTGTTTTCTCCTTTTCTCATAATGTTTTCAAAAGCATTTTTCTTCTCAGGGTTGTTAAATTTCGGGAAAGTATGATAAAGGGTTTGGTCCCAAAATTCCTATATTGTTACCATACCAAATAACATGCATGCAACAGTGACGTAATTAGCTAGAGATACAGTAATGAATATAAATAACCATTGTTTCATCTTAAAATTTTACCAAGTCAAATAATACTGTTCTAACCGGCCCGTAAATATGGAATGCCATAGCAGAAAATATCCAAGATATAAAAACACTATCAAGATATTTAAAATATTCAATCAAGATAGTCGCAATTATAATAATACATGCATCATACAAATAAGTGTCAATCAGTACAGAGTGTTAATGGTTTAACTCTTTACCAGAGAACAAAACAAAGACTTGTCCAAATTGAAAGCATTTGCTGACGACAAATTTGAGTGTGGGTTAAATGATGAAAAATGTCTTTGAGGGGGTTGGAGATATTATGAGGAAAGGAGAAAATGCTGGTTACCAGCATTTTCTCCATTTCTCACCTTGTTTTCACTGTTGCATTGTGTAATGTTCTCTCTTCTCCTGCAGTTTGCGACCATTGGTGTAGTTTGCGGGGAGTGTAAAACAAGATCAGCCTTCACATACGTAATCGTACTCTACACTCTCTGATGCTCTTTCATGAATCTCAAATGTAACAAAATTTATGTCTGTTATCGTCAACAAAGAAAATGAGGTAGCATTAGGGTTAAAGATTAATGAAGGATTTGTTTGTTTGTTTGTTTGATTTTCACGCCGTTTTCGACTTTTTTCAGTTGTATCGCGGTGGCCAGTGCACCTATTCATTCTTTCCCTGAATTTCTTTTTACAAGTACTTCTACCAATTAACCAAATGCCAGCTGTCAATCAAAAAAATCAATAAGTCAATCAGCGATCAGTATTTTTCCATCCAGAGCGGAAGCCGTCTTGCCGTTATAAAACCTAGACATTCTGAATCATTAGGAGTTATAACTATATATAAATGTATAGTATATTTATGAGAAAAAACTGATGAATAACTTTAAACTTTATATCCATTATTAATCCTTAAGACTGCAGTTTCAAGATGCAGAGTTTCACCAGGTAAAACTATTGTTGCAGAAGACAAATTCAGATTTAAAAGGAGAAAAATAAATGAATACTTATTGTTAACATGCTTTTTTATTGTCATAACTTTTCCAGAATTTCAATCTTGGCAACAGATTCCTGTTTCTTTACTAAAAGAAATGTATAGATAATATTTTAGACAACTTATTTGATTTTATCATGTTCAGTTATTTATTTCCTTTACCTTATTTTTCATTTAAATATATACTCGGTAATTCATTTTCTTACCAAATTGAGTTGACTATTTTGAATGCTGGTTACATCTCTTTTGTTGAATCTTTCCCCCCCTCGCAAATTACCCTTAAATAAATTTTGAGTCGACGAAATTTGGGTAAAAATGCTTTTCATATAGTCTTCATAGAAGTCAAACCTGAACAGCGCCCCCCCCCCCCCCCCCCCACGCTTTTAAAGTAAATGCAATGTAGGCACAGTTTTGACATTTGTTTAAATTAAAAATAAATGCCATCTTCCTCCATCAGTAAACCATTAAAAACTTTGTTCCCATTGGTCTTTGTATTTTGACATATCTATGAATGCAAACTTAAAGCCTGTTAAATTAAAGACGATATGCCACCCTATATATATAACCATCTTTCCCCTCCCTTTATTTTCAATCTTTTAAACTCCCTTAAACTATTATTTATTTATCGAAAATCAATTAGGTACCAATCAAGCCGTTTTCGTTTGATTTGTTGTACATGTTGCCACTTTTTACGCAAAACGTGGAGCAAGGGTTTATGCGGTATTCCTTTGATATCGGTATACCACCCCAAAAGCGTCTGGTACTGTCCTACTTGTAAAATTACACACACGTGTCATATCAGTCTGACTCTTTGTGACCGTCTATAACTCCTTTCAACGATTATTAGTGTTTGAAATTTGGATTATACATGTTCAATGTGTAAGTCAATTTATTTTTTTTTATTACTCTTACAGCATAGTATTTACCGGCGAATGCTTAAAAATATATTCATGTTTTTATTCTTTTTATTCTTCTCCTCGGGTTTTTCCCTCAAACTTGAAAAAATCAATTTGGTAAACCTATCATTTGTTAATGTATCTTCTAATTTCAATTCAAACATCTGGTAATCATACTGCCCTGTTAAAAACATGTATATTTCATTTGGTAATGTAAAAGTCTTGCAATTTGTGGTGAAATTATTGAAGCATATATCACGGACTAAGTAATGGAAAAATCTCTGGAACTTTGAAAAAGCTTATTTTTGTCCAGGTAAAAGATGAATTGCATTTGAAGACCAATGACTTTAAGAAATATTCAGGAAGCATGAGTTATATGTACACGTATTGTACCTACATTATCAAACGTAAGTGGCGTAAGAGGTGTAAGTCAACTGACTTCGAAATAAACAGTCTCTATTTCAATTTTCATCTATAAAACTTCGAAAAACCTAAATCCAAAAGATGTAACTACCTTTTCTCAAATTGTTCCCATGCTTATTTTATCTTGAACAATTATTTCTTGTAAAAGTATCTTCTGGTAACTTGCATATGTCTCCTAGCTAAGCCCTCGTGTCTGGGTAATGTTTGTCTAGGTTTTTAGATTCGCGGGTCACGCGACATCAGTGGGAGGAGCGATCTATCGTCTGTCGTTTGGTTAATTACCTTCCCAAGCCACTGGCTGCTTTCCCACATAACCAGATTAATGACGGAGGCGAGGTTGAAGCATTTCTATTGAATACCGAATGTCCAAGTCCCGTGCGCCGAGCCCGGTAGTTCAGTGGGTTATGTACAGGGCTTGAAACAGTGGGGTCGGAAGTTCGATTCCCAAGCTTTGCCATTTTGTTTTTTTCAGAGGAATTGATGATACTCTTTGCGTCAAGAGTCTTTTACCCTCTCACCGCTATACAGTTTTTCGACGACGTTTAGTTTGGAAAACGGCCAATGGTACAGATAGATTGTGTTAAGTATTGGTAAAAGAAACTCCATGAAAGCATGGATAGGTTTACTGGCTGCCGCGGTAGAGCTGAAATTACTTTGAAAACGACGTTAAACACTAAATGCCTTATGAAAGGAAATGAACCAGACTTTGTGAAAAGGTGACTTAATGCATAGGCGGAAAGTATCGACTCAGGCCAGCCTGCGCAGTCCGCGCAAACTGACCTGGGCTGAAACTTTTCGCTGTCGTTCAATTTTCTGTATGTCAAAGCACCATTCTACCTCATTATTGAGTCGCTTGTAAAATAAGTGGTTATTATGGATCCATAATTATGTAATAGCTTGATTGGTACAAAGCATCAGGCAGATGCATTAAGATCCCTTTTGCCAGAGCATGGCTCAAATTATTGTCAGAAGAGGGCATTTTTACGTTCACGGCGACAGCTCACTCATTCCTATGGGCTTTTGTCAGTACTGAGCAAGGGGTCAGCTGGGTCGTGTCTGAAGACAATCCTTCGTCACCAGCGAGGATCGAACCCACAGAATCTCGGGAACACAGATTTAACGTCCTTCCTTATGAGCCACAGAAGACTTCACATATCACGAAAATAGTTCGCTGTTTTGTCTTTTATCTAGTTTCCACCAATTCAGGCCTAGGGCATTATAGTGTCTTGCCAAAGGACAAAAGCAAGCAACGAGAAGATAATCAAACCCAGACCATCCGAGGTACAACGCCTTTCCCGCTTAGCCAAGCAGCGCCCAAAGTAAAAAAGAAGACACGCAGACATATAAGTTTTATTTCGCCCCTTTATGTCACTGATACGTATACATCATTTTGCACGAGTGGTTGACTTTGGGAAAAACCCAGAATTACATGAAATAAGCCCACTTGATAAGATAATGACTGAGTGTACGCAATGGACGCAAAAAGAGGTCGTTACAAGGAAGTCTTTATTCAGGTTGACTGCAAGGTAGATAATTCATTATTATTTTTTTTTTTATCATCATCATCATCAACATCATTTTCAGAATTTTATCTTTAAATCAACGACTATCTAAATGTGGCTCAAATTATGGAATTCGTCTTTTAAAGAGTAGAAAACATTGAGGTAAAATGAAAAGAAAAAACCTGGTTACCTGCATTTTCTCCTTTTCCTACAATGTTTTCAAAAGCTATTTTCCGAGGGGTCAAATCAAAAGATAAGCTATAACATATTATGATCATAAAGTCAATCTTTTCTGCTTTGAAACTTTTTTTTTTTTTTAAACACCGCATATTTCATAATCATTGTGCTGTATAATACCATCTATTTGCATTTGTATGACCCCGTGTAAAATATGGATAACCAAGAAAACAAACAAATAATATGAGCTATGCTCTGTGAAAAGAGGGCTTAATGCATCTGCAAAAAATATCGTCCCAGGTTAGCCTGCGCAGTTCGCGCAGGCTGACCTGGGCCGAAACTTTTTGCCATCGGTAAATTTCCTGCATGTCAAAGGACCAGTGTAACTCATAGTTTCAGTCGGTTGTGGACTAAATGGATTTTATGAATCCCTAATTATGTGACGTCTTGTTTGGTATTATGTATCACGAAAATGCATTAAGCTCCCTTTTGCCAGAGCATGGCTTATATAACTACAACTTAAGATTGTTGGTCATTACGAGCAATATTTCCTACCGCCGCAATATTTTCAACAGAGGTCTAATGCGAGATGAAAGAGAGTGGCTAGAAATTGCATGGTAGAAAAAGATTTTACACTTTATACTGAACAGCGCAAATTCTTTTAACCCTTAGGCTGCTAAGCGCGACTCACTGACATTTTGCGGACAGTGTAGATCAAAATCAGACTGCACAAAACGTGCAGTCTGATCTTGGATCTACACTGTCCGACAAGGAGATATCTCTCCTCCAAAAATACCTTTGAAATAGAAAAACATTGGTTTTTACTATCGGCCTGAAAGTTTCATTTTTTTTATTTATCAGGATAAGGGTGAATCTTTTACCAAACAACCCTGTGTTTTCAAAAGCCTGCAGAGGACAGCTTTTGACAGCATTGTTGCTAACCAACATTTTCTCCTTTTCCTACAATGTTTTCTATCCTTCATAAAGTCGGACGCGTTTAATTTGTTGTCTTCATATGTTTTCAAAATAATAGAGTGTGAAAATGTGTTCGTCTACCAAAAGGTTATTTATTTGAAAAGCAAGGTGCATTCGGTTGACTTTCAAATCAACAAAATAGATTCAGACACTGCAATTGTCGAGGTTTGGCTACTGGCTTTTTCAGCCTTATATCTGCACGACATAACACGATTTTAGACTCGTTCAAAACAAAGGCTTTTGTAGATGACAAATCGGATGTTGATTAAGAGATGATTTCTATCTTTGAATTGGTAGAAAACTTTGTGGGAAAAGGAGAAAATGCTGGTCACCAGCATTTTCTCCTTTTCCCACAGTATTTTCAAAAGCTTACTTCTTCAGGGTTGTGAAAACAGTGATTCTTTGGTTGTTTAGCAAAGGAATAAACCATTCGATTAGCGAAACGAAAATCTCCAGCAAACAGCGAATTCTGAAATATTGCGATTTCCCGAAGAAACTCACCATGTCTGATAATCTAGATCCGAGATCAGGCTCTTCGTTCTGTTCAGTCTGATCTTCATCCACGCCGGCTGGAAAAGTTGGTAGAAAAGTTGTAGAAATTAAACATGTAAATGGGAAGAAAACTTTTTTTCTGCGGAAAAAAGTTACATGTTGTGGCAAACAGAGCAGTCGCTTTTACCATCTTTTACAATCTTTTTTCAAGGTTACAAGGAACTTTTTTACCCCCACAAAGTTTCCAAGAGCTGTAAATCACAGGCCCATAAAAAGTCGTATTTTTGTACAGTAATGGCGGGTAAAGCTACCTTAGCCCTCAGGCTGCTAAGCGCGCCTCACCGACCTTTTACGGACAGTGTAGATCAAGATCACACTACACAGAACGTCCAATAAGGAGATATTTTTCCCCTAATAGATAACTTTGAGATAGTAATATTTCGGTTTTGACTGTCGACTTGAAAGTCTCATTTTAGTTATTTAGCAGTTTAACCCTTTACAGCACAATGCAGCCTTTTAAAGCCCCTTGGAGAGAAGACTGTTGAGAACATTGTGGGAAAAGGAGAAAATGCTGGTAACCAGCATTTTCTCCTTTTACCACAATGTTTTCTACCCCATCAAAGAAAAATTGCACCATTTGAGCCACATTGAAATCGTAGTCTGCAAATGCTTTGAATTTGGACTGGTCTAAAATTTTGTCGTCTGGTAAAGGGTAAAGGGTTAACACCTGAACAAACCATCCCGAGTTTAACTCTTTACCACACGACAAAAATGTGGACTGGTCCAAACCCAAACCATTTGCAGATGGCAAAGATAAATGTGACTGAAAAGTTGAACTTTATTTTGGAAAGGGCAGAAAACATTGTAGGAAAAGGAGAAAATGCTGGTTACCAAAAAGGCTTCTTTCACAGGGTCGTTAAAAGTCGGGATTGTGTGGAAAAGGGTTAAACAACCATGTAAAAGATAAACATTAGAAAACATTTTTGGAAAGGGAGAAAATACTGGTAACCAGCATTTTCTCCGTTTTCCTACAACGTATTCTACCCTTTCAAAGGCAAATGCCATAATTTTAGTTACAAAATTTAACAGTCTGCAAATACATTGAGTGTGGACCTGTCTAAAGTCGTTTTGTTTTCGTCTAGTAAAGGGTCATGTTCAACCAAGTGTGAGTCGCTCCACACAAGTCAACTCTTTCGCTGCAAACTGAATAAATTTGATTGTTTTTAGGGCCTAAACGTAGATTTCTACCGTAGTTGAAGATAATTTTGGTTGCTAAATCCGTCTGGATGCTAAATCCGTAGCTGATGGCCTAGATCCAAGATCAGACTCCACGTTCTGTGCAGTCTGATCTTAATCCACACCGTCTGGTAAAGCTGTTTATAAACGTCGGTGTAGGTAGTGAATAGTTTAAATTGCAAAGGATAGAAATAGATTTCATAGAGATAAATTTACGGATATTACTTTTCGAACTTAATAGACATGACTACAAAAACTTTATTTTACCATCTTTTCTGTCCCAGCGGTTGAACCTTGGAGAGCTATATTTGACCTGCAACATGCTAAATGAGACCTTCGGACATTTGCGCAAAGTGTCGTCCCGGATTAGCCTGCGTAGTCCGCGTAGGCTAATCCGAGATGGCACTTTACGACTACATAAGATATTTTCATACAGTAGAATTTCGTGAAACAGAAAATTGCACAAAAACGGGAAGTGTCGTCTCGGATTAGTCACAGCCTGCACAGGCTGATCTGGGACGACACACTTTTACGCATATGTCCGAAGGCCCCTTTTCGTGTGTTGCACACCATATTAAACATTAGGCTGCTAATCGCGACCCACTTACCTTTTGCAGAACTCCTGATACTTAGGGTACACAAGAATACGAGCTCGTATGTAGCTGATACTTTAACAATTTACTGCTCGTATGTAAGCTAATACTGTAACAATTTACAGCTCATATGTAAGCTGATACTGTAACAATTTACAGCTCGTATGTAAGCTGACACTGTAACAATTTACAACTCGTATGTAGGCTGATACTGTAACAATTTAAAGCTCGTATGTAAGCTGATACTGTAAAAATTAACAGCTCGTATGTACGCTGATACTGTAACATTTTACAGCTCGTATGTAAGCTGATACTGTAACAATTTACAGCTCGTATGTAAGCTGATACTGTAACAATTTATTTACATCTCGTATGTAAGCTGATACTGTAACAATTTACAGCTCGTATGTAGGCTGATACTGTAACAATTTACATCTCGTATGTAGGCTGATACTGTAACAATTTAGAGCTCCTATGTAAGCTGATACTGTAACAATTTACATCTCGTATGTAAGCTGATACTGTAACAATTTACAGCTCGTACGTAAGCTGATACTGTAACAATTTACAGCTCGAATGTAAGCTGATATTGTAACAATTTACAGCTCGTATGTAGGCTGATACTGTAACAATTTACATCTCGTATGTAGGCTGACAATGTAACAGTTTAGAGCTCCAATGTAAGCTGATACTGTAACAATTTACAGCTCGTATGTAAGCTGATACTGTAAGAATTTACAGCTCGTATGTAAGCTGATACTGTAACAATTTACAGCTCGTATGTAAGCTGATACTGTAACAATTTACAGCTCGTACGTAAGCTGATACTGTAACAATTTACAGCTCGAATGTAAGCTGATATTGTAACAATTTACAGCTCGTATGTAGGCTGATACTGTAACAATTTACATCTCGTATGTAGGCTGACAATGTAACAGTTTAGAGCTCCAATGTAAGCTGATACTGTAACAATTTACAGCTCGTATGTAGGCTGATACTGTAAGAATTTACAGCTCGTATGTAAGCTGATACTGTAACAATTTACAGCTCGTATGTAAGCTGATACTGTAACAATTTACACCTCGTATGTAAGCTGATACTGTAACAATTTACAACTCGTATGTAAGCTGAAGCTGTAACAATTTAGAGCTCGTATGTAAGCTGATACTGTAACAATTTAGAGCTCGTATGTAAGCTGATACTGTAACAATTTACAGCTCGTATGTAAGCTGATACTGTAACAATTTATTTACATCTCGTATGTAAGCTGATACTGTAACAATTTACAACTCTTATGTGAGCTGAAGCTGTAACAATTTAGAGCTCGTATGTAAGCTGATACTGTAACAGTTTACATCTCGTATGTAAGCTGATACTGTAACAATTTACATCTCTTATGTAAGCTGATACTGTAACAATTTACATCTCGTATGTAGGCTGATACTGTAAAAATTTATTAACATCTCGTATGTAAGCTGATACTGTAACAATTTACATCTCGTATGTAAGCTGATACTGTACCAATTTATTTACATCTCGTATGTAAGCTGATACTGTAACAATTTACATCTCGTATGTAAGCTGATACTGTAAAAATTTACAGTTCGTATGTACGCTGATATTGTAACAATTTACAGCTCGTCTGTAAGCTGATACTGTTACAATTTTTTTTAAACACCATTTTCTCCTCTTCCAAAAATGTTTTCAAAAGTCTTTTTTTACCTCGGATCTATAACTCGGGAGACTGTTTGCAAAAAAAAAATGTTTCTTTTCTGCTTTTTTTAATGATGTAGCGTAATGTAGCCTTTTTTGACATTAACTCATTGTCTCCCGGAACGAATTGGCAGCAGACGACTTCATAGTGTTCTATTAATCCTTTACCTGACGACATAATTTCAGACTGGTCCGACAATTTAGATGTGGCTTAAATAATAGAAGTTGTTTTTGATGGGGTAGAAAATATATTGAGAAAAGGAGAAAATACTTGTTACCAGCATTTTCTCCTTTTCCCACTTTGTTTTCAAAAGCCTTTTCTGTTAGAGTCGTTAGGCTACCAGCATTTTCTCCCTTTCCCACTTTGTTTTCAAAAGCCTTCTCTGTTCGGGTCGTTAAATTTCGTGATTGTTTTGTGAAGGGTTAAAAAAGGAATAATGGACATAGATTCACAATGAAGTCTTCACCAGACAAAAGCTTGGATTCATCCACGATGAAAGCAATTGTAGAAAACACCTTAGATATGTCTCAGGTGATAAGATTTGTCTATGAAAAGGCATAAAACATTGTGGGAAAAGGTTTTAAAAAAAATGCTGGTTACCAGCATTTTTTCCTTTTCCCACCACGTTTTCAAAAGTCTTCTCTGTAAGGAATGTTAAAACTCGGGATTGTGTGGTAAAGGGTTCATAAATGAATACACTAATACATGAATACATACACGAATGAAAGAATTATGGTTAAAAGAAAAATGCTCATGACGAAATAAGTTCCCTATTGCGAAATGTTTTGCAAAGCAGACTGCTTATGACCAACAGTATTACTTACCGACACATTCAATAGATTTCAAAAATGATATCATCCAAACGTTGTGGGAATCGAGCTATTGCATGCAGTGAGTAAATTTTCATCTTACATCAACGTTTTTTTTTTTTCTCAAACAAAAGAGATGTCTCATGCAGGGTTGTAAAATTTTGAATCTGTAAGGTAATGGGTTAACAATTGAGCACACAGGATAGGTCTGATAAGAAAAAAAGCAAGCCCACCCCCACTTAAAAAAATGAGCCATGCTCTGTGAAAGTATCGACTAGGCCTGTGCAGGCCTGACCTGGGTCGAAACCCTTTGCTTTTGGTATTTTTTTTTCTGCATATCCAAAGACCATTCTACCTCAGGATCCAGCCGGCTGTTAGACAAAATGGATTTTATGGATCCATAATTTTGTGATGACTTTCTTGGTATTTTACATCACGGAGATCCATTAATTTCCCTTTTGCCAGAACAAGGCTCAAATGTAAATGCTTATAAAGAAATGATTTTTTTTTTTTTGTTTTATCAAATCTTGTGTCTTTTTTTGTTACGTCATTTCATTATCTATTTCAATACTTGTAGTGACCTTTAATTTGTATTATATATGAGTATGTTACGAAATGCATGTGTATGCATAAGTAATTAATAAAATCTAAATCTCTAAATCTCTGTACAGTCAAGTTTTCATGCTTGATGTAGTATTATTAGTCATTGGGTAAGCACGTTTATACATGAGCCATGCTTCTGGCAAAAAGGGGCTTAATGCATCTCCGTGATGTATTAAACCAGTCAAGCCATCACGTGGTTGTGGGACCATAAAAACCACTTTTTTTCAAAAACCGACTTAATCATGAGGTGGACTGTTCCTTGGACATTCGGAAAATTAACCATTTGCGAAAAGTTTCGGCCCAGGCCAGCCTGCGCGGACTGCGCAGGCTGGCCTGAGTCGATACTTTTCGCAGATGCATTAAATCCCCTTTCCTTAGAGTATGGCTCAATTACAGGTGTTGTAACTTTGTAAGCATTTCATAAACCCTAAAATTCGGTCAGATGGGTTTCTAGGTACAAGTACTTATTATCCATGTGAGATCTCTGTGGTATTTTTTTTTACAAAATCAAAGGGGCTAGTGCTAATTTTTTGAAAACAGAAAACAATTTAAAAAAAAATTCGGGGTGCAACAGTCTACGTGCTAAAGATGGTGTACTGAAAGTAAATAGGTATGTTGCGATGTTCCAGTATTTTCTTTTCGTAGTAAAGATAGAAAATATTCAGATTAAAACATGTATAAAGTTATGTTAAATGATATGTCTGTCGGTAAAAATAAACTTGTTAACAGAAGTTAAACCTTTAGTCGAAGAAAAATGGAGAAAGTGTGTAGCATTTTTGATTATCTTATCGAAATAGTGAATAATAATAATAATAATAATAATAACAGCATCGAATATGTATTATCACAAAATTGGTACTAATATATATGAATCTACTTTGTGATCAGTGTCCAAGCCCAGTGCTGGTGAAACGCAGGATATACACGAATATGCAAGCCGTCGCCGTGATGTAACTGAAATAACGTTGAAAGCGGCGTAAAACACCATCCACTTAATTAATTTTACTTTATGTGGTGACTTAAAAGCGGAATTTAAAATCGACATCTAATTAACTCTTAACCACACGACAAAAATGGACTTGTCCAAATTGAAAGCATTTGCAGATGACAATTTAAATGTGGCTCAAATGATGGAATTTGTTTTTGATAGAGTAGAAAGCATTGTGGCAAAAGGGGAAAATTCTGGCAATCAGTATCTTCTTCATTTCCAACTTTTTTTTTTTCAAGAGGGGTCCTTCTCAGGGTCGTTAAAACTCAGAATTGTGTGGTAAAGAGTTGAAACCACTTTTGCCCCAAGTTTCAACCATAGAGATGAACACACAAATATGTTTCATAATAAATGAGACAACTACCGCTTTTAAGTCTTTATCAAGCAATCCCGACCTTAAGCATGGAGGAAGGTTTTTGAAAACATTGTAGGAAAAGGAGAAAATGCTGGTAACCAGCATTTTCTCCTTTTCCCACCATGTTTTCTGTCGTTAAAAAGACAAATTATAACATTTGAAATATATTGTAACATTTGAAATATCTTATTTCGCCATCTACAAATTGTTGAGATTGGACTATTTCATTTTTTTCCGGTTGGAAAAGGGTCAACAGAAATCTACACGTCTACCCATATTCTACGAACAAAACCCGCCTTCCTAGAAAAAAAAGTTTTGATTATTTGTGACAAGGGTAATATTAATAAAATTGTAAATCTGATGCAATACGACACTTGTGTTATGGTGCAATGTCAAAAATTACAGTATTATTAGGTGGCGTGTAATCATATTGTTCAAGTGAAATACACGTTTTACAAAACGTGAGATAGACTTCATACTCATAAAAGATGTCTGGGTTAAAGTCGATGAGAATTTGCATTTTTGAAAAACCATGTTTCTTTGTTATGAAATCAAATTACCACTCTTTCAAAGTGTCAGTTCGTTACAAGGTAATCTTGATTATCTTGTTCTCATTGGCATATGACTTGGCAAGATATGTTTTGCAATTCTTCACGGGAAACTCGGGTTAGTCATCACACTGCATTTCTAGATTTATTCTAAATTCGAAATTCCAAGTCTGGCCATCTGATTGACTAACACGGAATATGGAACTTAGACGTTGAAAACGAACCAAACCTATATTGCCATATTTAGTCTTCCTTAACGTCCAAAAAAATCTGAGTCACGCTCTGGCAAAAAGGGGCTTAATGCATCTCCGTGATGCGTTATACCTATCAAGCCACCACATAATTATAGATTTATAATAACCACTTTTTTTTTAATAACCGACTTAATCATGAGGTAGACAGGCCCTTGGACATATAGAAAATTGATCAATAACGAAAAGTTTCGGCCCAGGTGAGCCTGCGCGTACTGCGCAGGCTGACCTGGGTCGATACTTTTCACAGATGCATTAAACCCCCTTTTCACAGAGCATGGCTCATTTATATAGCAAAATACAAATACCGTATGGTTCAGTAACGGTCGTGTTGAAATATGTTTGTGCCTGGTTTAAACAACTTTCATAAATTATAGACTTTGCTTTCTATAGAAAATCTTTAAACTGGGGATTTACCATGTACAGTATATTTACTTGATGTTTGAGGCTTTTGAAAGAAAAAAAGAGAGAAAATGTTGGTCACCAGCAATTTTCCCTTTTTCCACAATGCTTTCTACCCTTTCACAGACAAGTTTCAATTTTCGAACCGCATTTAAAGTGATGCATGCAAATACTTTCAAAATTGGACAAATCTAAAATTTCGTCGTTTGGTGAAGGTTTAGTTAATTTCGAAAGAAGACTAAATTTGAGACCCATCCCTTAATCATTGTTCGACAGTATGAACATACATGTACGAGATAAACACTTCACATTTGTAACCAATAAACTGCTTACCCCTTTGAATTCTTCGGAAACCCCCGAATTTTGAAAACTGCAGTGTTTTAATAAGAATTACTTAGAAAACTTGGAGAATGTTGGACAGTGTAGGTCAAGATTAGATTTCTCGTTCACCGAGCAGTTTTGTGTGGATTTGCTTTTAGTAAATCACGAATAGAACTTATATAGTATACCCTACAAAAGTATTTTGAAAATTTGAACAGTCTTCAAATTGCATATGAGCCCTAAAATCCGTTTTGCCTAACATTCGATTGAATCGGAGTAGAATTAATGTTCCCTGGACCGGCAGAAAATGTATTAACCCTTCTTCTGCTAAATAAAAGAAATGGAACTTTGAAACCGATAATACAACCCAAAAATTTCCTATTTCAAAGGTTTTTTTTTTTTTTAGGAAAGATATCTCCTTATCGGACAATGTAGATCCAAGATCAGACTGCACTTTCTGTGCAGTCTGATCTTGATCTACACTGTCCGCAAAAGGTCCGGAAAAAAAAAAGAAAAACTTTAAGTAGCGTGGATAGGTATACATGCCGCCTTTTCACCACTGAAATAATGATGAAACAAAATCTTAGACTTGTCCAAAATGATTGCATTTGCAGGCAACAAATCAAATGAAACTCAAAACAAGAAATCTGTCTATCAAAAGGTAGAAAACAATGTATGAAAAGGAGAAACTGCTGGTTACCAGCAATTTTGTCCTTTTTCCCACAACGTCTGAAAAAGCCCTCTTCCTCAAGGTCGTTAAAAGTCGGGATTGTGTGGTAAAAGCTTGAACACAAAACAAGCAACAAAAATTTGATGTACTGCAAATTGAGCCACGCTCTGACAAAAGGGAGCTTAGTGCATGTCCGTGATGCATGATACCAAGCAAGTCATCACGTGATCATGGATCCATAAAATTCATTTTGTCTAACACCTGACTGAATCATGAGGTAAACTGGTCCTTGGACTTGCAGAAAATTGCTCTGTGTCCGTGGTGCGTCCGTCCGTCCGTCCGTGCGTCCGTCCGTCCGTGCGCGTGTTAACTTTTATTTCCAACATCTTCTCTGAAACTGCCCACCCGATTTTAACGAAACTTCACAGAAATGATCCTCCCATGGCCCTCTTCAGAAACTTTGCAAAGAATTCGATTGCGGTAAAAACTCTGGTTGCCATGGCAACAAAAATGAAAAATATTGAACATCTTTAAAAATATTCTTGTCCGAAACCATGAGACCTAAGGTTACCAAATTTGGTGTGTAGCCTCATCTGATGGACCTCTACAAACAGTTTTCAAATTATAGCCCTGCGATAAAATTTGGCCCCGCCCCAGGGTCACAAGTTTTACCTAGATTTGTATAGTGAAAACTTTAAATATCTTCTAGTCCTAAACCATATGGCCTAGGGCTACAAAATTTGGCATGTAGCTTCAATTCATGGACTGCTACAAAAACTTATCAACTTATAGCCCTGGGTCAAAACTGGCCCCACCTCTGCGGCCAAAAGTTATACATAGGCTTCCATGGTGGAAACTTTAAGTCTTCTTGTCCTAAACCATATCGCTTAGGGTTACTAAATTTGGCATGTTGCTTTATCTAATAAACCTTTACAAGAAATCTTCATACTATAGGCCCGAGGTCAAAATTGGTCCTGCCCCACGGGTCCAGTGGAGCGATACAGGGCCATCATGGCCCTCTTGTTTTAAGTATGTTGTCACTCCGTCTAATTACAAGACGGGATGGAAGGCAAAAAATTTTGAGCAGGCTCTTCCCGTCCTAGCCCGTCTATGAAATTCGTAAACAGATCGTAAAAAGTTGCCATTACGTCCACACCGTTCGACCACAGTTTGAGTCCATTTGACAACAATTTTCGGAACGTAGTGAGAACGAGTTCGGTGTGAAGGGGGTATAAAAGGAACTTCGGAAAACATTAAAACGCGAAATCGTCAAACTGATATGTCATTTATGTTTTTTTTTTTTTTATTCAAAGATCAACAGAAAGAATGTTTTCGTGGTATTTCCTACCGTGACACGTAGAATGCTATGAGCAATGGGTAAAGTTACTGGATCGAACCTGATCGGACTTAATCAGAGGATTGGACCGACTCGGACTTGAAAACTAAATCGGGCCATTTTTTCATCAATCTTGTATGGACAAACCAAGGTTTTATCGTTATCAAGTATTGTATTAGATTGGAGGTTAACACCGTTTTTAACAGCTTAGATCATATTATGGTGGTCAGTGACTCAGTGAACCTTCGCATGTTTCCTGGCTTTCTCACACAAGTGCTGACAAAACTTTCTTTCCAAGCCACTGAATACTCACATGCAGAGGTGAGAGGCGAAAAATCGCCGGGAAAAAAAAGTTTGTCTCAACCGGGTATCGAATCCGCAACCACCTGGTCACGCATTATACACGCCAACCTTTTACTCGGCAAGGCTTATCATTACCAAAGCCCTTTATTCAACATTCGCTTGTCTGTCAGTACTTTGATTTATCCTTTGTACCCACTGCTTGACAGGTTTATTCTTTATTAATCAGAAACTTGCAAAAATTAAGCGAAGGAGATATATTTGAGGGAAAGGAAAATGGTTGAACTAAATTGCCATGAAAACACTGAAGAAAAAGAAGCAGTTGCTTGTATAAGCTCCCTTTTCCTAAAAAAAATCATAAGTCTGTCTCTTGCCCAGGAGTACAAAGTCACGGTTTAGCTGTACTGGGTTCAGATGGAAAATGGGCTGACCTCTTACTTTTCGAAATCGGGTTTAAAAAGATAAATGTAAGTCACACCATTTTCTAAAATCCCACAAAATTAGTTTGCATAAAATTTCATCAGTTTTACCATGTAAAAGTAATGTATCTCCTGGGTCTATTTACATCCTTAATGAGTGTTTTATACCCGATTTTTTTTCTCACAGAGAGAGAGAGGGAGAGAGAGAGAGACGGACGGACGGACGGACAGACAGACAGAGTGGAACATATAAAGAAATAGGCAGGGGAAAATATTTCTAACGGCTGGATATTTTTATGTGGTTCACATGGCCATTCTACTAACTCTTTATTAACAAACCCGCGTTTTAACAACCCTTACAGAGAAGCTTTTTGAAAACATTGCGGGAAAAGGAGAAAATTCAGCTATCCACCATTTTTTGTTCACCATTGTTTGGATTTCCTTCTCGACTGATATAAAAAAAAAAATTATGCTCTTTGATATACATCGTCAACATTCAAACGTGAAATATTTGAAATATTTTCTTTTAGATCAATATTTATTCAATAAGAAGATCCTTATTCACGTTAAAAAATGAGAGATTTTATCTCCTGATATGAAATTAAGCGTGAATTATAGGCCAGTATAAAAGATAAGTACTTAGCCCTCAATACTTGAGCTGCTAAGCGGAACTTGAAGTCACGTAAATATTGGAGCCAGTAAAGATTACGATCAGACTACACAGAACGTGAAGTTTGATCTTTAATCACCACTGTCCGATACAGCGGGATTTTTCTTGCTATAGGGTGGAAAGCAATCGGTGGCTTGGAAAGAATATTGTGTGGAGTACTGGTAAAAGAAACTCAAGGAAAGCATGAATAGGTGCACTGGCCGCCGCGATACAACTAAAATAATGTTGAAAACAGCGTTAAACACCATACAATCAATCTTGCTAAAGGAATTTCGATTTTATGATCAATATGTTTTTCTTTACTGATTGCAGGCCAGACATTTGATTTATGTTGCAGTTTTACCCTTTACCAAACAATTCCGAGTATCAACGACCCTGAGGGAGAAGCCCTTGAAAACATTGTGAGAAAAGTTCGAAATCGTTTCGCCTATTCGCAGAACATTTTCTACCCTATAGGAGATCAATCCCATTATTGAAGTCACTTATCTATTGTCGTCTGCAAATGAGACAAATACATGTCCGTTTGGTAAAGATTTTACTCTTTACCAAACGGCAAAATTTTAAATTCTTTCAAATTGAAAGCATTTGCAGACAACAAAATAAGTGTGGTTTCAACTATGAAATTTGTCTGTGGGTAAAAAAAAAAACGTGGGGGAAAAAGAGAAAATGTTGGTTACCAGCATTTTCTCCTTTTCCCACAATGCTTCCAAAAGCTTTCTTTCCAGGGTCGTTAAAACTCGGGATTGTGTCGTAAATGGTTAAAGGTTAATGCATTCTTCTAGCAGACGACTCTGTTTTTTTTTTGTCTTGCAGCAGACAAAGATTTGAAGTCATTTTAGGGAAAGGTGAGACTGCTCGTTACGAGTAATTTTTCCTTTTGCCATATAGTTATGAGTCATGCAATGACAAAAGGGGGCTTAATGCATCTCCGTGATGCATTATACCAAGCTAGACATCACATCGAATCGATTTTGTCTAAAAACCGACTGAATCCTGAGGTAGACAGGTCCTTAGACATACAGAAAATTGACCAATAGCGAAAACTTTCGGCCTGGGTCAGCCTGCGCGGACTGTGCAGACTGACCTGGGTCGATAATTCTGGCAGATGCATTAAGCATCCTTTTCACAGAGCACGGCTCTTATCTATTGTATTCACTCGTCCAAATCTTGATTTTACATCGTCGGTTATATTTTACAAGGACGTTTTCATAGTCGTTTGCTGTAAATTTGTTTCAGGTATTTACATGTATTTTCAAACAGATTATAGGCCCAGTGGCGATCAAAAGTAAAAATGCGATTGACAAAACTGTGTATTTGAACTTAAAGCACACCATTCAACAGTATGGAAATGATTGTGAAGACGACAACCTTTTTATTGTACGATTGGTCAAAGGACATGTTAGTCGTTGGCAAGAAAAATATATTTAAAACTAGGTAAATATATAGTTGCCAAGTCTCTCTATCATTTGTTTACTTTTTACCTGGATTTAAAGTTCATTTTTCTACCAGTGACTATTTCCATGCTTCAAAATGGTACGAATTAAATCTAACTGCATTCTTACACCCGCATTGTTTACTTTTAGTCGCTACTGGGCCTTTGACGGGTCCTGCTCCGTGAAAAGGTGGTTTAATGCATCTTCGACGTCAGCGCAGGCTGACCTGGGTGGAAACTTTTTGCATTTAGTAAATTTTCTGCATGTCAATAGACCGCTTTACGTCATCGTCAACTCGGGTTTAAGACAAAATGGATCCATATGTTTCATACGACAACTTGCCTTGTGTAATCCAAGAGCGCCGCTCTATTAGTCATTCTCGTTTAAATACCAATTCTCGCACACCTGCGAAAAAAAAAAGTGTCTAAACAACGCGCTACTGCTTGCAGACACACACAACAACCATTCCTTTTCCTACCAAAGGAAAATGGGAAATAGTGGGGTCTCCCATAACTAGAAACTACTTTTTTTTCATGTACATGTATGTCACATGATATTTTTCAGCCAAGGTAAGCAAGTGTGATATAAACAGTATCTTTATAAAAGACCAACAACTGAATGAATTCATAATTACATACGAGGGTTGTTCTTTGAGGCTGTGTTTATATCTTCTGAACTAAAAGTCACATGTATAATATGTTATTCATATCAACATCAAGTAGCACGTGTCAAAAGTTTTAATACAAAAGACACATTTTATAAAATCTACTATATTTTTACTATATGACATCGCAAAGGCAACTCAAGTTCAGCGTCTTGGTGCACTGCCAACTTTGACTGTGTTATTTCATTTTCACGAAACCTTCTCAAAAAGGAAAAATAAAATGGCGTCAGATACGCATTATTCACAAATTCGATGCAAATCTCATACACGCAACCATTGATGTCATACCTATGGTTACGCAGACCCAAAACGGACAAAGCATGTATTTGAAAATGGCCACCAAAATATCGACACTGACGTCGAAACTGAACAACCTGAACAGGGATGAAATATGTTTCAAAGAAATGAATGACGTCAATGAAGACATAAATCTTCATTTAGTGTGATAAAATTTAAACTACATTTGTAAGAGCACTTAGTTTTCGATAACACCGAAGATTGGTAGACGGCGGTGAGAGTATTAAATGAAAACACTGCAGCTGGCGCCGTCTACAGAAAGTTCTTAGATGAAACTGCAGACATTCTGTACATGCCCTTTTAAGATCATCAAACGGAGCCTACCCCAAATTATGGTTTAGAGACATACTCTTACAGTGGGTTTCACGGCAAAAGACGTGCGTGGACGCCCGTGGCGAATGCTGTAAGAACCTTAAATACCGAATAACGTCAACTTCCTGAACATTGAATTTACAAATGCTTGTAGTAATTGTACGGCTCTTCAAATTTGAATGATTTTTAAATGATATAAGGATCAAGAATACTTTTAATTACATGCAAACTCTGGATAAAATCGACAGTGTATATTTTGGTTCTTTTCAACAGTCTCAAAACTTTCGGAACAACCCTTTCACAGGTTTTTCTTTATGATAAATGATTTCATTATTCACATGTAACGAAATGATCGACCTCGCTCACCAAGTACCTATATTTAGCTTTTCGTAATGGAAAGGGAATTTCCCATAAAAAATTTTGTCTGAAATTTGAAGATGTCACGTGTTATCTGATACGGCTATTGTGGCTCCACCCGTAAACAGAGTGTTTTATGACCTTCACAAGGGCGACTTTTGAAAACTTTTGATAACCAACATTTCATCTTTTTCCTACAAAGTCTTCTCTTCTTTCAAAGACAAATGGCAGCTAGAGTCAGATTTCTTTGTCTTTTGCACATGCTCTTGAAATCGGCAAGCTTGACAATTTATCAAACAATCCCGAGTCTTAACGACCGTGAAGAAGAATTCTGAAAACATTGTTGGAAAAACGAAGAAACTGGTGGTAAGTGGCACTATCTCCTTTTTCCACAATGTTTTCTACCCTTTCACGAATAAAATTTATGAGTCACTTTGAGTTTGTCGTCTGCAAATTCCTTCAATATGAGCAAGGTTTAAAAAAAATTGTCGTGTGCTAAAGACTGAAAATATCGTCAGGTAAAGAGTTTATCATAGGCGCAAACGTATTGCTTAATCCTGTACGACACAATCCCGTGTCTTAACGGCTCTGACAGAGAAGGCTTTTGAAAACATTATAGGAAAAGGAGAAAATGCTGGTAACCAGCATTTTCTCCTTTTCCTACAATGTTTTCTTCCCTTTCACAGACAAATCTCATATTTTGAGTCACATTTCATTTGTCGTCTGCAAGAGCTTTCAATATGGATCAGCCTATAATTTCGTTGGCTGGTAAACGGGGTTAACCTTTTTTAGGCCAGGGAATCCCTCTCAAGGGATTCCCTTGCCTATAGCGATCGTAAGCTGACTTTTCCGAACTACTTTCAGACAAAATGTTGAACGGTGTGTCCACTCCATATCGCTGAGTCCGCCAAAACAACTAGTTTCATAAGTACAGAGATCGCTTATCACACGGCTTGAATGTTTTCCTTTCCTCAAAGCTTTCCGACATCTGCATAGTGCTATGGAATTGCAAGGGTATTACAGCCCTTTAATAACCAACGAGTGTGTTTTAAGGGTTGCGTCCCTGTTGAATACACAACAGACGGTCAATAACTTTTCCAGGTAAAAGTTAAACGTCCACCGAATAAGTCTGTACACCGTTTAAGTCTGATGTCTATTTTTATCCGGTACCGCCTATGGGCGGAGTTTATAGTTACACAAATCTTGTCAGGAACTGTGAATTAAGGCGTTGCCGTATTATGACTGACATCAGACTTATTCGGTGTACAGACTTATTCGGTGTACATTTAACCTCTACCAACTTTTCCATCACTGTGATTGGATACTGAAATCCTCTCGTATTACAGACATGATTACTGCCCCTGATATCACTGTCTAGTGTACTAGCGCGAGGGAAAAACCCGAGAACCAGTTATCTATTTTTAGTTTCCATTGTAACTTGCTAGTTACTGTCCGCGTTTCAAATAAAGATCAAAGGGAACCGTACGCCGCGTCTCCTTTGACTGCCTGGTGAAAAGATTGAGATATACGATTTTCCATGGAAATGTCGATAGTTGAATGAGATTATTGGTGTATTAACTGCATTTATTATAAGTTTCTTTTAATCATTTAGAACTGAACTTGATTTTCTCTATATGTTTAGAAAAAAAAAAAAATCGATAGAATTAAGAAATATGCAGAAATTAAAAGAAATTATACTCTCTTTTTTCTGTGTGAATCGATTTAAAACATCTCTCTTTTTGTCATAAGAATAGGCAAACATTATGGAAAAATTGGAAAAATAAGAATTTTTTGTTCTATCTACATTTTCCGATAATCGACCATGTTATCTGCTTATATTCTTTTTTTTGTGACGACTGTTGATTGATTAGAAATCATGAAAGTGTTGTGCGATCCTTGGACATTTTTTAACTTTCAAACAAAATTATTTGAAAATAAAAGGTGTGTTTAAAAAATTAGGTTTTAATTTATCAGTTATTCATCACATTTACATACCTAGAGTTCATTCACATAACTGGTAGTTTCCGAAACATTGTTTGAAAAGGAGAAATGAAAGTTTAAGAATATTTATTTTGAAATACATCCCGAATGTGCAAATTCATTTTAAGCGCCAGAAGCCGTTGTTGGAATCTCTCTCTCTCTCTCTCTCTCTCTCTCTCTCTCTAATGGGACGAGAAGGGCTAGTGGACGTCTTTGTATGATATAGTCAAAAGAATAGATTTAGATCGACTGTTTGAGAACAAAACTGCGATGTATTGACATCACCCTGCCCTGCGTTCGCGATATTAAGCGTTGGTATTTGCGTTGTGTCCAATTTTGAATTGTGTCTTATCTTTCTTATCATTGACGATATTCATTTGAAACTTGGAATATATGTGCGTTATCATAAAGACCATCCTTAACCAATAAGGCAAATAACTCAAAAATAAAATTGCTTGATTTAAGCCCCTTTTCGACTTAGAAATTTTTAAAGCCATTATCATGCACCCTATAGCCGAGCGTTGGTATCCACTATTTGCTTCGGTTTAATTATAGAATCTGGCTTCTGAGCACTGCCTTTTTTTTTTTTTTTTTTGCATTAATTTAATTTTTCCTGTTGATTATTGTATTATTCCATATTATGCGTGACAGTACCCCTTTACCAATGAATTCTTTTGGCATAATTGAATTGGCCTGACTGTCTGTATGGTACTGATAATTAGAAAATGAGGTCTCGTGTGAGTTCGTATCCTTCGTTCTTTAGAGATTACAGATCACTAGATTTCCTGGCCTTCAGTACTATCAGTACTTTGATTTTTTTTCGGATTGAAGTAGTCTTTTTAATTCGAAGAAAACATTGAGAGAACAACAACAACAACAAGATAATAATTATAGCTAACCATGGTCGAGGACGCTAGATTAGAAGGAAAAGAAAGCGTTTTGCCGCCGGTAGCTAAATTTTCCGGTGCAATAAGTCAATGAGTTTGGTTATAACTTTGGTGATATTCTTTATTCCTTCTATAAATAAAGAAGGTTTACAAAGAACATACAATACAAACAAAAACAATGCACATAATAAATAATTACAAACAAATCACATGAACATAATTAACCCCCAAGCTGCTAAACGCGACTCAAGAATCTTTTGCGGACAGTGTAGATCAAGATCAGACGGCTCAGAACGTGCAGTCTGATCTTGGATCTATACTGTCCGATCAGGAGATGTTTTCCCGACAAAAATACCTCTGAAATAACAAAATTTGGGTTTTACTGTCAGCTTGAAAGTTTCAGTTCAGTCATCTAGCAGAATGAGGGTTTATATGTCTCATGTAAATCCGACTGTAATTCTGTGCTTTGTAATATTCCAGATTCTATAAGCTACAGCTGCATTGCTGATTAATAGTGAATCTTAGCCGATGAGACTTGGTCAACTGTTGTCAAAAATTATTGAAAGAGAAACACTTCGTCATGTGGAAAGGCTTTGTGCGTAGGGCGGGGGCGGCCGGAAGATATGTGTCCAGTCTCACCCAGTTATTTGAACCAAAAGATAGAACGTCACGTGCAAAATACAACACGTCTGGGAACCTGCATGAGGGGAAACAGGACGAAGATAGTGACAGCGGGAGCAATCAAGTAACAGACGATAACGACTCGGACAGTATTTCGACCAAATCCGCCGACGACGCAGGCCCAAAAGTGTATCAATTTGGCAGTGATACTGGTCTCCAAAAGTCATTCAGCTTCAACCAAAGTCAGACTTATGACGAAAAGGGAATCGATCAAAAGCAGGTTAAGCTTGATGAACCTCTACCTTCCAAGGTCGTGCGTAGGTCATATCCAAACGGTTCGTACAAAAAGAGGCGACGAGACTGTTATTTCGACACAAAGAGGAAGAGAAATATGGAGGACACAGACAGCGAGGCAGAGGAGGGGCAAGAGGTCTATGCAGATACCAGTGACTATTTTTCCGGGGACCGGCTTTTCCAACAGACAGAGGATGGGCGGCTTGATAAAACAAAGAGTGGTATGTTCTTAAGTCACTATGTTCTAATGTCCATAAATTGTTTTATAAAAGTCCGTATATTTCAAGCCAGTATGACATCACGCCCATAACTATGTTTTGATCTGATCTTGGATCTACAATGTCCGTAAAGGAGATCTCGCCCCCCCCCCCCCCCTTCAAAGTACCCTTGAAATAGTAAAATTTGGGTTTTTACGATCGGCTTGAAATTTTCATTTACTTATTTAGCGGATTCAGGGTTAAAACTTAACTCATACTCACATTTTTATTTATTGAGTAGTTTTACACCTTAGGTCACAATATAGTAACGAGCAATTACTCTTAGGCCACCATGTTTTCAACAATTGCCTTCGTCAGGATACAAAAAATCCTCCAAGTGGGATAATAAATTTGAGCCATGATCTGACAAAAGGGGTCTTAATTCATCTCCGTGATGCATTATATCAATCAAGCCATCACATAATTATGAATCCATAATAGCGACTTTTTTAACAGGCGGCTAAATCATGAGGAAGACTGTTCCTTGGCCATGCAGAAAATTGATCAACAGCGAAAAGTTTCGGCCCAGGTCAGCCTGCGCGGACTGCGCAGGCTGACCTGGGTCGATACTTTTCGCAGATACATTCAGCCCTCTTTTTACAGAGTATAGCTCATTTCTATTATGAATCAGAATTTTTAATGACTTATACACTTGAGCCATGTTCTGACACAAGAGCGGTTAATGCATCTCCGTGATGCATGATACCTAGCAAGTCATCACAGTATCATACATCCCTAAAATCCGTGTTGTAAAGCAACCAACTGAATCAACTGAATCAAGAGGCTCACTCGTCCTTTGTCCAAAAGCAGAAAGTTTCGGCCTCCTTTTCACAGAGCATGGCTCATATACCGGTATATACATGTACATCATCAAATAACAAAGTATTTTGTACAAATATGTCTAATTAAGGAATAATCCTCTTTCTATTGTGGTTTATTGTTTAATACACCACGCTTGTGAGTTATGAGGCACTATAAATAAACCATGAGGGCGATTACGCCTCATAACTCATAACCATGGTTTCCTGGACGATAAAACACGATAGAAATAAGATTATTTCGATCCTAACATGACCAATCCTTGATCAAAGAAAAACAAGTTCATAATTAGTACACAACAGCGGACGCAGATCAATACCTTTGAATAAATCATGGCTGTTCCAGTTACTAACAAAAAACAAAACTCCACTGCCGCGTCGGTGAATATGAAAAGAAAAATAATCAATAAAATCATAGGCATCAGACACAAAAACCCCGCACTGTTTTATTATCTCATTTTCTCCCTTTCAAACGACAAGTAATGATGAATGTATCGTCTAGCATTAGAGTCGTTGTCGCTTCAAATGCTCTGAATATTACTCCAACCGCTCCCAATTCCATTTCCATTGCAACGCCGACCAATTTAGATACTGATCTTCAATATGAAAGAACAAAAGTGCCCCCTGGAAATCTGCCCCCTCAGGAGAATCCCCCCCCCTCCCCCGGAAAACTGCTCCCGCCCACACTTTTATGTGCAAATTGTATTTCTTATGGTGGCATATTTCTGCCACGAGATGCGAGATAGCTATCATGATAATTTTAGAGAACCATCGCGATAAAACAAACTTTCATGGAAATATTATCTAAATAACAAAAAGTTTCACGACAAAATTATCGACTTTTTTTACGCTCGTGCCCACAACTGACATTCACGGTATCTATAATTAGATACGGTTTCGGATCATCTTTGTCTTCTGTACAGTCAAAAACTTCCGAGTTCATCTAAATGGTGATTTTTCTATTTATAGATATCGAGAAACGAGTAGAACTATCGTGATAATTTTA
Source organism: Tridacna gigas (assembly GCA_945859785.2). Lineage (NCBI taxonomy): Eukaryota > Metazoa > Mollusca > Bivalvia > Cardiida > Cardiidae > Tridacna > Tridacna gigas. The sequence goes on along the minus strand of OX244035.2, from coordinate 40,983,429 downwards.
CCTCGATGTCAGCTTCGTGCACGAATGAGAAATAATCAACATAAAATTTTCTAGATAACAAAGTTTATCGTGATATTGTTTTCAGAAAACTTTTCACTACCTTGATAAAATTTCCAGGAAATTTCGAATTATCGTGAAAGTTTTCTAAAATTATCACGATAGCTATCTCGTATCTCGCGGCAGAAATATGCCACCATAATTTCTAATAAAAACTATTTTGGCTCATCTATAAGTCTCATCAGTGCGGTGATGGCATGTTCTATCAAAAAGATAGAAACTGCCATAGATATCTCCGCTTTATTTTTCATCTTATTTTATTGTTTTCGTGTTTTCGTTCTAATACTGTAATGGAAACATTAAACAAAATGGAACATACATAGCAAAGAAATGTAAGCACTTTTCAAAAATGATATAGTGCATATACCTTTTTTTTTTTCCGTTTATTTCTAAGTCTGTGTATCTTTTTTATTGGGCAGCAAGCACATGTTTTTTCTTTTTTCAATTTTCAGTACTATCATCTTTATTAAGCAATATATTTACAATGCATTTTTAAATGTTCACAGTAAAGTTTGAAGAGCAAAATTCTTTACAGTAAATACTTAAAAGCAATCAGTTAGCTTCATTAGGAATCACTTGCAAAGGGAATCTTAATTTCTCGAGAAATGTGCATTCATGTGGGATAAATTCAATCAATGAAAATGAAATGCACTGAAATAATAATCAACAACATCAGCATCAGTATCATATCAGTATCGGGGGCAATTTTCCTAAGGGGCAATCGTCCTGAGGGGGCAGATTTTCAGGGGGCAGTTGTCAGGGGGGCATTTTTCTAGGGGGCAGTTTCCAGTTCCTTCATTGTCAGTTTTTATCAAAAACAGTAAATATTGGTAAATCCTCGATAATTTCCTTCCTCCTTGGTCGAGTAGCGGAAAATGACGATTTGTTTACGTCAAGTGACTTTCATTAATAAAGTATCCAAGGGTGGAAATATGGAAACAGCCACGGGCGACTTACTTTACATAGAATGATGTCACTTTATATTGAATGACGTCGATTTTACAACGCTTCCATTGCACTGTGTTGATTGAGCCGAATTCGCATATCATGTTAGAATAGTTCTAGTTGTTTGTATTGCAACGTGTATAAAACTGTTGTTGACATCCCTTTTCAGCTCCCAATTTAACAGGACAAATGGAGCCTTGTACAACACACAACATTGGTCTAGTGAAAAATTCAACCATCGGAACAGGTAATTTTAAAGAAAGAAAGAAAGAAAGACATTTTATATCTGATTATGACTTACTTAAATGGGAACCTACTTAATTTGTATATGTTATTTCGAAGCTTAGCTAAATCAAAAGACTGGGGTCCGTATTCTCAAAACATTTTAAGCACATTTAGATCTTTTGTCTTATTCTCAAGAATTTTCTAAATGAAAGTAGCCCAATTTCTGATTGGCTATACCTAATGATTTAGCCAATGAAAACTTTCGTTACTTTCTAAATCTAGAAAAAATGATACTAAGACTGGTCGGTGAGTACTGCACTTGATTTGCTAATTTCTACTAATATTTTGTTCTCTAGTTTTCGGTGCTTACTGCCGGAAATTCTATTTTGTTAACAACGACAACAACACGTTTTATTAAAGAGCTTTTTAGTGACGATAAATTTTACTGCACATATATAGATATCTGTGATATAGTGCATATACCTTTTTTTTCCGTTTTTTTTCTAAGTCTGCGCATCTTTTTTATTGGGCAGCAAGCATATGTTTTTTCTTTTTTTCATTTTTCAGTACTATCATCTTTATTAAGCAATATATTTACAATGCATTTTTAAATGTTCACAGTAAAGTTTGAAGAGCAAAATTCTTTACAGTAAATACTTAAAAGCAATCAGTTAGCTTTAATAGGAATCACTTGCAAAGGGAATCTTAATGTCTCGAGAAATGTGCATTCATGTGGGATAAATTCAGTCAATGAAAATGAAATGCACTGAAATAATAATCAACAACATCAGCATCAGTATCATATCAGTATCGGGGGCAATTTTCCTAAGGGGCAATCCTCCTGAGGGGGCAGATTTCCAGGGGGCAGTTGTCAGGGGAGCTGTTTTCTAGGGGGCAGTTTCCAGTTTCCAGTTCCTTCATTGTCAATTTTTATCAAAAAAAGTAAATATTGGTAAATCCTCGATATTTTCCTTCCTCCTTGGTCGAGTAGCGGAAAATGACGATTTGTTTACGTCAAGTGACTTTCATTAATAAAATATCCGAGGGTGGAGATATGGAAACAGCCACGGGCGACTTACTTTACATAGAATGATGTCACTTTATATTGAATGACGTCGATTTTACAACGCTTCCGTTGCACTGTGTTGATTGTGCCGAATTCGCATATCATGTTAGAAAAGATCTAGTTGTTTGTATTACAACGTGTATAAAACTGTTGTTGACATCCCTTTTCAGCTCCCAATTTAACAGGACAAATGGGGCCTTGTACAACATACAACATTGGTCTAGTGAAAAATTCAACCATCGGAACAGGTAATGTCAAAGAAAGAAAGAAAGAAAGACATTTTATATCTGATTATGACTTACTTAAATGGGAACCTACTTAATTTGTATATGTTATTTCGAAGCTTAGTTAAATCAAAAGACTGGGGTCCGTATTCTCAAAACATTTTAAGCACATTTAGATCTTTTGTCTTATTCTCAAGAACTTTCTAAATTGAAAAGTAGCCCAATTTCTGATTGGCTATACCTAATGATTTAGCCAATGAAAACTTTCGTTACTTTCTAAATCTAGAAAAAATGATACTAAGACTGGTCGGTGAGTACTGCACTTGATTTGCTAATTTCTACTAATATTTTGTTCTCTAGTTTTCGATGCTTACTGCCGTAAATTCTATTTTGTAAACAACGACAACAACAAGTTTTATTAAAGAGCTTTTCAGCGACGATAAGTTTTACTGCACATACATTGTATATAGATATCTGTGATGATGATTTTTTTTTTTTCAGAGAACACACGCATTGTTAAATCGAAAGAAGGTGAGTATAAATAAATTCTTGTAATACAGCAGGGTGATACTATGTTCCAGTGAATTCAATTGCAATTAACAGACAGATATGGATGAGTACTGCTTTATGAAAAGTAGGTTTAATGCATCTGCAAAAAGTATCGACCAAGGTCAGCCTGCGCAGTTGGCGCAGGCTGACCTCGGTAGAAACTTTTTGCTATTGGGCAATTCTTTGCATATCAAAGTAGGGCTATCATATACCTCATGATTCAGTCTGTTTTTAGACCATACGGACCTATATTATGAGACGAATTGCTAGAAGATGAATGAATTCTATCGTAAATACTATTATCAGTCTTCGGAGCGAGAACTGCCGATACAGTATTCAGATCCCCTGGTTTCTACCGCCACTGTGGGGTACCGCGTTAACTACCGACCACGGTGGGATAGACCATAAACAGAAAAAAAAACCAGGCATATATACAGACAGCCTGATAAACAGATAAATTCACAGAGAGAGAGACAGACTGACAGGCTGATAACTGAATTGATACACTTTTTACCGATGAGTTTCATTTATCCAAATTTCTTTTTGCTTTTCTTACCTGTTTAAGGTGACCTCAGAGCTCCTTCTGAATCTAGCATGAAGAAACGCGTGAAAGGTAAGGATTTTCTTGTCAACTAATATGGATATTATAATTGAGCCGGGCTCTGTGAAAAGGTGGCTTAATGCATCTGCGAAAAGTATCGATCCAGGTCAGCCTGCGCAGTCCGCGCAGGCTGGCCTGGGCCGAAACTTTTCGCTATTGGTCAATTTTCTGTATGTCAAAGGACCAGTGTACCTCATGATTCAGTCGGTTAAGAAAAGTGGCTATTATGGATCCATAATTACGTGATGGTTTGATTCGTACAATGCATCACGGAGATACATTAAGCCCCCTTTTGCCAGAGCACGGCTCATTTTTTTTTTTTTTTTTTTTTTGCTGACATACTTAATTTTCAAAATATTGATCAGAGTAGATACAGGAAGACACTGTTTATTTAGTCTGATCTTAGTTTTGCATTGTTTGCAAAAGCAATCAACCCAATCAGACAGACCATAGGCGAGAGCGGGCTTTTCAGAACGTGCAGTCTGATCTTGGATCTACACAGTCCGCTTCTGTAGTCAAGTCTATAACATTCAGATCTTTCTGAGTTTTAGTGGATTTGATTTTCAGTTGGAGGACGAAGATCTTTAGACTAAGGATGTAGTTTGGAATATTTGATGAATACGAACCCAAATTGCAATCAGAACTCTTGCTTTACTGTTTTCTCAAGCTGCGTCCCTTTAAAAAATACTCCAAAGAAACAAAATTTTGGAATATTAATTAGAATGGTCCATTTTTTTTTACTGAATATTAGAGTATATATTAGAATAAATATATCACTTGTTTGTTTAATTTTTAGAGAGAACCAAAATGGTGCTGAAGTGCCAAACCGTTCCGGGTGTTGAGACCGAGTCTTTTCTGGCTCTGAAGGCCAAAATAAGCAAAAGGCCAAAATTTGCAGTCCTAACGGGCAGGGGCAGCAATTTTAACGCTCGTAAGCTATTGAAAGATACCTATGAAAAAAGTTTGAGCCGCGGAAAAGGACCTAAAGCTTACATTCTGGATAAATCAGAGGAATGGACTGTAGTGGATAAGCGACACAAATCTTTTGTCCTTATTCCTTGTATTTGTGAAGATGTAGATACCGACAGATCTAGGTTTCTGGAATGGAAGAAAGCTATCAAGGCCAAAATTTTGCCAGTGCTAAAAGAAAACGACAACATTACAGTGGTAGTTACTGCAGATCCTGAAACAGTCAAAAGCAATTCGGTATTTGATACCGATGTTCAACTACAAGGAAGTGTAATTCATACGCCAAGCTACCAACTTTCCACAAAAGTACGAGAAGAACTAATAAGACACGAAATGGAAAAAAACGGAGTATCTGTTTGTGAGACGAAAGGGAACCACAATGATCATAGCCAATGTATTTCTAGCAAACACATAGAATACATTGTTCAGCAAACAAGTAACTTATTGTTTGCACAAAGAGTTGCAGATTTTTTCTCACAGTATCCTGGTGAAGAAGTGGTCGATTACTTCAGTCGACCGAATCCTGGGTTTGTACAGATTATAAAGACTTTGGAGCCATGTGATTTACTCGCAGCACTAGCTCTTTGGGCGTTTCGCGGCCGCTTGTCTGAAAATGAAATAGAGCGACACAGAAGAATGAACTTCACTTTAGAGAGCCATTTCCGCTCTTCAATGTCTACGATCCCGCAGAATGTCCGTTCTTTGGTCCTAAAGACACTGATGAATTTTGCGAAAGAAATCGGTGAACAGAAAGACATGTGGGACACAATAGAAAGTCGTCTGAGAAGAATGACAGGTACTATCGTAACACAGTACAATGGTGTTTACTGTTTTGATGGCCTTTCTATGCAGTATGCATTCCTCATCTGTGCCCCTATCCCTATGGATGTTATTATTGCATATTGCGATGATTGGTTCCTTTACAACTTGATTTTACCCCAAGCCTTAAAAACGGATAAAGGTGGATTTGTGTATTTAGGTAGGAGTGCATCCAGCGCGAAAGAAGCTTTATTTAAAAGGCTTCTTGAGAAAATAAAAGATGGGGAAGTCAAAAAGGCATGGAGCCATCGTATGTTGGAAGAGAGATGGTTTTGTGATGAATTTCTAATATTTCTGAAACAGGAATCTGGCCGCCTATCGAAATACATTTTGCAATCTGATCGGCGAGAAGCATATAACATCCTTTACTTTGGCATGGAACGTAAGTTCAGAATTGCCGACGCACAGGCCTCGGCTAATATAACGGAACTTGTCCTCCTACACCCATCATATACAAAGTGGAGAAAAAAGTCATACTATAAGGAAGTGAAAGATGCACTGGAAGAAGCAGCACTAAAACATGCTGTGGAGCTCGAAAGAGTGAGCACAATTCAGCTCTTTCTTCAAATGGGTGTTCAAGTCAAAGATGAGTTTTTGCTCATCGCCACTGAGACACGAAACCTCCAGATTGTTGAGGTCTTGCTTCGGGCACAACAGCGGAAGGACAATAAACTTAGCTTTAAGGTAAAATGTAAAGCACTACATAGAAGTCTTGAACTCTATTCTGAAAGTAACCGAGGTGAGATTGAAAAAGAAATCTTCACAGTTCTCGCATCCTATGCAGACATCAACTACTGTCGAAATGACATTGAACCGTTGGTCATAATGGCGACTAGAAGATGCGACATGGCCATGCTTGATCTTCTTACAACATATCACATACAGGAAGATTTAGAATGTCCCCAGCCATGGGTTGAGGACACATGTGCAGTAAAGAAATCTATAAGCGTTAATCAATTAAAAGACAAGTACCAACGACGCTCCGTTGAAAAGGTCGACCTTAATTTGGTCACAAAGAGTGGGAAAACTGCCCTGATAATTTCTGTCAAAAACCAGACACATGAAGTCACAAAGTTCCTCTTGGACAGAGGTGCTGATCAACGTGTGCAAACAAGGAGAAATATGGAGCTCCCCATCATGATTGCTATTCAAAAGGATGATATCCAGGGTCTTGAGCTTTTATTGGATAATGACCCTTCTATCATAAATGAGGCAACAAAAAACACAAACAGGCCACTGCATGAGGCAGTCGCCGAGGAAAGTCTGGGCTGCTTGAAACACATACTGTCATTGGGGAAAGTTTTGCAGATTGATGCAGTCAATGGACAGAATGAAACAGCGCTACATAGAGCAGTTTCTTATGGTAAAGATGGTATTGTGGATATGCTTCTGCAATCAGGGGCCGACTTACAGGTAGAAGACATAGACGGAAATACCCCACTGGATGTTGCAGTGAAGTTGAAAAACATCTACTGTGCAGAACGCATTCTGAAGACTGCAAAGAAGAGAAACGTTGCCCCAAACGAGAGGGTACTGTTCGATGCAATCGAAAGAAACGACCAGCAAATTCTGAAAATCCTGTTACAGTGTGGATATGACATAAACTGTCAAAACCGTAACATCGAAACACCCCTAATAAGGGCCATTCAGATGGGGAATTATGACTTGGTAAAATTCCTGCTCAACAAAGGGGCTAATCGCGAGGTTAAAAGACAGGGGATACCACTTATTCAGTTAGCACTAGAATACCAAGACTTAGAGCTATTACAGCTGCTTCTGAAATTCGGAACAAATATCAGTTCCATAAACGAAAACACCGGAAATACAATTCTACATTTGGCCGTGTCAGCCAAAAACCTAAGGAAAGTTCAGGAAATCCTGAGATTGGACACAAATGGCGATTTGATCGACATGCCAAATTTTAGAGGAGACAGGCCTCTGCACCTTGCCTGTCGATCTGGAAATCCAGCATGTGTGCACGTTTTGCTAAGCTTCGGTGCTACGCCAGGGGTCTTCAACAAGGATCGCAAGACGCCAATGATGCTAGCAGAAAATGGTTTGAAGATGGAGGTATTTAAGCAAAATAACAGGATAGAAGAGTATGAAATGGTACAGAAACTGATGCAAAAGAGAGCTATTGGACCGCTTTAAATAATTATATACATTATATATATTATGCATCATATTTGGACTAAAGGACGAATATAATGATACCGTAATGGTGTCATAAAAATCCCTCTTTTTGCAAACACCTTGCCACGTGGAACCAAGCAATGAGTCTAGAAACAAGATTTTTAAAGACGGGATGTTTTCAGAGTGTATTTACTTTTATGAGACCACCATGGTATCATTAAATCTGACCGTGTAAGTATCCCAAAATATGATGCATTGATGAGCTGATAAAATTGAGCAAAAAATGCAGAAAAAAAAAACCCAGCCATTTGCCTAAAGTTTCGTCAAAGTGTCAAAACAAAACAAGATATGAGAGCTACGTGATTTTCCCCCATTGAAATTCGTCGGTGTTTCTACAAGGAAAATTAGTATAAACGTCTACGAGTAAAGCAGCGAGCGCAACTCTTGTCAGCCATGTTGGAAAACAATATAAATCATTATCGAAATCTCCCGGACAAAGTAGATAAAGATCTGGCTACACAGAAAGTGTATTCTGATCTTTGATCTACACTGACTGGTATTTTGTGAAATACATTGTCACAAAAACACCGTTGTATTTGAATTTTTTTTTGGATTTGAGGAAGTTCATTTCATTTAATAGGCGCTTTACCCGAATAATGTCATTTCAAACATTTTTTTAAGAAAAATATCTCCTTATCGGACAGCGTAGATCCAAGATCAGACTGCACGTTCTGTGCAGTCTGATCTTGATCTACACTGTCCGCTAAAGGTCAGTAAGTTGCGCTAAGCAGCTTAAGGGTTAAATGAAACTTTTAAGTCGATAGTAAAAACCCGAAAAATGCTATTTCAAACTTATTCTTTGGAGAAAAATATCTCCTCATCGGACAGTGTAGATCCAAGATCAGACTGCACGTTCTGTGCAGTGTGATCTTGGTCTGCACTCTCCGCAAAAGGTCAGTGAGTCGAGCTTAGCAGCCCAAATGTTAGTGTCGAAGCCTCAGCTTCCGCCCCGCTATGTACAATGTGATTTACTCCCTCTGATTTAGAATGGGTTAGAATGGGACGTGTTTTTTGTTTGTTATCGGAGTGGGGTAGGGGTGTTGATTCAACTCTTTACCAAACGACAAACTTTTAGACTGGTACAAATTGAAAGCATTTGCAGACGACAAAACAAATGCGACTCAAAAACTGAAATTTGTCGTTGGAAAGGTAGAAAACATTGTGGAGAAAGACTAAAATGCTGGTTAAAAGAATTTTCTCCTTTCCGGTGTTTTATAAGGCTTTCTACTGATAAATCATTTCATACATACTCACATTCCTTTTATTTCGTTTCGAAAAGGAATCGGTGATTAACATCAAATGATTTTGGACTTTCGGAAACAAATGAGTGACGCACCAGTAGAACGGGGTTTAATCCATTACCGTGATGAATTATACCAAGCAAGTCATCACCTAATTATGGATCCTGAAAATCCACTTTGTCCAACAACCGACTGAATCCTTACCTAGAATTGTCCTCTGCCATGCAGAAAATTTACCAAAAGCAATAAGTATTCATCCAGATCAACCTGCTTGGACTGCGCAGGCTGACTTTTTGCAGATGTATTAACCCTTTCCCAAACGACAAATTTTAGACTGGTCCAAATTGAAAGAGTTTGCAGACGACAATTTTAGATTTGATGAAAATGGCAGAAAGTTCTCCAAAAGGGTAGAAAATACTGTGGGAAAAGGAGAAATTGCTCGTTACGAGCAATTTCTCCTTTTCCCACAGTGTTTTCAAAAGACTTGTACTGCAGACACGTAAAAACCAGGGCTTGTTTTGGAAAGGGTTAAGCCCCCTTTTCACAGAGCCTAGGTCAAACATTTGTTTGTCAATACCAAAGGATAAATTATTTGATCAATAGCCAAATTCCTTTTATTTCGTTTCGAAAAGGGATCGGTGAATAACAACAAATGATTTTGGCTTTTATAAAACAAATATGAGTGATCTAAATGTAGACTGTGCTAGTAAAGTTTCGTCATATTCAAGTGAATGAATGATATCTATAAATCAACGTATGTATGACCGGTCTCTGTAAACAACTTAAAATACTCATTAAAATACCCATAATACTAAAGAATAAGATTATACATGTATTTAATAAAACACTCAATTTTATAATACTCCCCGTTTGTCAGCCACTTTTTTGAACGCGAGAATTTTTTTTTTTCTCGTAGGTGGTTTCTTAAGACAGATTTCAATGTATTGCTTTAGCCCTTAATCTGCTATATAAATTAGCCATACTCTGTGAAAAGGGGGCTAAATGCATCTGCGAAAAGTATCGACCCAGGTCAGCCTGCGCAGTCCGCGCAGGCTGACCAGGGCCGAAACTTTTCGCTACTGGTCAATTTTCTATATCTCAAAGGACCAGTCTACCTTATGATACATTCGGCTGTTAGACATAATGAATTTTATGGATCTCTATCTATGTGATATCTTTTTTGGTATGATGCATCACGGGAATGCATTAAGCCCCCTTTGGACAGAGCCGAAATTAAAAGTAAACTCGCCGAAAATAATAAGTCAAATATATTACGGTTTCAAAGTTCTTTACACCGAAAAAAAAATCGCCGTATTGGAAAGCATAGGTCAAAGATCAAAGATCTGACTGCACTTTCTGTAAGTCGTATCTTGATCTACACTGTCCGTAAAGTGTTTCAGCCGAGCATAGCAGCTTAGGGGTTAATCTGTAAAGACATGCTCTGGTAAAAGGGGTTTGACGCATCTCCCTGCTGCATTATACCAAGCAGGTCATCACATAATTACGGATCCATAAAATCCATTTTGTCTAACAAAGGACTGAATCATGACTTAGACTGGTCCTTTGACACGCAGAAAATCGACCATTAGCAAGAAGTTCTACCCAGGTCAGTCTGCGCTGACTGCGCAAGTTGACCTGGGTCGATACCTTTTTCAGATGCATTTAATCCCCTTTTTACAGAGCATGGCTCAAATATTTGATGTATATATAGATATGCGTATAGTTTAACTAGTTTAGCAGCAGTTGTAATTATTGTATTATATTTTTTTTATGCGGAAAGTATTGTTTTGAAACAAATTGAAAGCATTTGCAGACGACAAATTAAATATAGCTCAAGTGGTTATTTCTGTCTTTGATAAAATAGAAAACATTGTTGGAAAAGGAGGAAATGCTAGTTACCGGCATTTTTTTCCTTTTCCCACAATGTTTTCCAAAGGCTTTCTTCCACAGGGTCGTTAAAAGACGGCTTAGTGCGGTAAAGAGTTAATAGTTTGCTTTCTTTCTATTCTTTTTTCTATGTCGTCAGTGTGCAGCGAAACAGTTATTTCTATTGCGTTTATCTTCATTTATTTTAGATAAATCTAAGTTTGCCTTGTCAATGATATTGCTATTGTTTTACGCAAGTTCAGTCTTTATGACATTATGCACAAATATGTTGAAGACGGTTATTTTCCTAGTAGATTTTTGTGGAAAAATTCCATTACTTCAAGTCTAAGTAGATATTATATAAATGAATGGGAGGCTCGAACTCCAACCAATCAGTTTGTCATATATAGACAGATACAACAAGAATATAATTCTGCTCCTCTATGGATTTATGCAAAATATCACCCTAAATTGCTAGGGGCCTGTTTTTCTGTTGCTCAGTTGATTGTATATCTCTCCCACTATCAAATGGCTTGCTCACGATGTGGAGAAAAATATGTTCATGTAAGCATCACTGAGCGCTTATTAACAAGTTGTACTTTGATACAGCCTCTTGTTACTTCCTTTATGGAAAAAGTTAAAATGTTACATGGCCATAATACTTTTATTTGTTTGCGATCCATGCCAAACAAGGATTTTGTTTATGCAATATTTGGTATTAATCCAAATTTCTACTCTTTTATTAATGGAATGAGCGAGAGTTTTTATGTAAACGTAGTCTATTTACTACATAGTATTTGGATCTCATACAGGCAAGCACATCACAATACGTGATGTGATGTGATTACCTCGAGCATAACTGTTTCCATATATTCTTTACTTGATGCTCAAAATCTAACTTAATTTTTCGTTTCGGTTAAGTCATTTATCTACGGCACCAAGTGAAATTTATCATTTGTTGTTCTCCCTCTCTCTCCCTCTGTCTCTCTCTCCCGATATTTCTATCATTCGTATAACTGTATATTTTATTGATTTATTTTCATGAACGTTGTGTAGTTGTAAATCTTCTGTATGGAGGAAATAAATGCAATTTAATGCAGTCCTCCCCCCGAATAGATTAATCCCACAATATTTTTTTTCAGTCCTTTAATTGACAAACCTAGTGACTCTAGGCACATCGCAAATGCTTTCAATATAAACGAGTCTAAAATTTTATCGTCCGGTTGAAAGTTAAAAACATGTCCATTTTTGTCCTCATTAGAGTCTAGTTTCAAAATCGCTTACTGGTACTTACTAAAACAACGCAATAAATAGCGTTTATTTAAGACAGAGTAGACCTATGTTACAGTAAATGAGCCATGCTCTGGCAAAATTGGGTTTAGTGCACCTCTGTGATGCATTATACCAAGTAAGTCATCACTAACGATGAATCTATAAAATCCATTTTGTCTAACAATCAACTGAATCATGAGGTAGGCTGATCCCTTGACATGCAGAAAACTGACCAATAGCATAAAGTTTTGACCAAGTCAGCCTGCGCGGACTGCGCTGGCTGACCTTGGTCGATACTTCTTGCAGATGGGTAAATCTCGCTTTTCACAGAGCATGGCTCAAATTAGTTAACAGTGCTTTGAAGCAAGTTATGTCTATACACACAAATATGTGCACGCACAAATAAGCCGCGCTATCTTACGTATATGTGTGTGAGACTTAGGCTTTGATTTCAAAATCGCTCTCTATCAGGGCCCATATTCAAGAACTATTTAAAATGCATTCAAGTCTTATTCTAGGTAACGAAATATGTGATTGGTTAATCCATTTGGTTTAGCCAATCAGAAAATGCATTACTTTGAAGCTTAGAAAATTCTTGAGAGTTTTGATAAGAGTGTTCTTAAGAATGGTTTGTGAATACGAGCCCTGAAGCATAAATGACACTGTAAGTTTGAACGCAAGGTCATTGGAGCTTTAAATTAAGTTTTTTTTTTTTCTTTTTAATGAGCACTGGCTCTGGAAATCTATGTATAAGCCGCTTTTGTTATATTACGGTACATAGTCATAATTCATTAAAAGGTTAAGAAAAAACTTCTTCAATTTGTTTATATATTGACCATTATCATTACATGTACATGTATTTTCACGTCCATTGCTGACGCTTACATCATCTTTTCAAAGTATACACGAAAATTAGTCAGAGACTTTGTCTTGATAATATACACGTATACCTACTACCAAAAGAAACGATACATAATTTGAAATCGTAGTTTCAAAACAGGTTTTTTAAATTATCAAACCCGGATTGAATATTATTGTGTGCGTCGTCTCGCATGGCTGCGCTTGACTTTGATTCATATCGGATGTTCCGTATCTCGTTAACGTCATTTTTTTTTTTTCGGTTTAGACGTGAACTTGATCTTGAACAAGTTACCGACAGCACATTTAGGTGAAATGCTTAGTGTGTTATACAGAGCTCATACTAAATCAATTACGCCTATTATAAACGTAAAAGATACATGTACAAGTTGGCTTCTTTAAAAAAGAAACCAGCAGAGGTCAGTATCAATGTTTTCAAATAGCTTACTGCTTTTAATTTCAATATATTTTGGTACATATAGACAAATAAGGCATTATATGATTGCCGCTGTCTAAAAAGGAGAAACCTCTTATGCATTACATGACAGACACGTGACCTTTTTCCCACGTTTTCAAGTCGCGTGATCTTGTCCGATTAACGCTACAAAAACTTGACTACAACTGTAGGCTTTATAGTATCTTGGAAGAGTCGAAAATGAGTAACCATGGTTCAAAAAGTAGTTCGCTAGTTTAATTCGATGGTCAGGGTTTATTTTTAAGGCGTAAAACGTTGTAGTTTCCATTCTCAGATACATACCTACTCAATCGAAGGTTTTATCACGTTTTATGACACATGTTAATTGTACTGGAATTTCGTCAAAGTTAATCAGCAATTCGGTTTTCCATTTTTATAGGCCTGTAACATAGATTTACGTATCTGTGACGTAAAGCCATGACTAAGCAAGTTATTTGCAGGAATATCGTTTAACTCTTTCCCTAATAACGAAATTAGACTCTTTCAAATTCAAAACATCTGCGTATGACAAATTTGAAATCGGTATAAATGAGTTAAAGTTTCCTGCTAGGGTAGAAAACTTTGTGCGAAAAGGAGAACATGCCGAAAGTTATTCTTTTTTTTCATTTAGAAATTAACATCCAGCTGGATGGACAATTCGGCAATCTACATACATTGTCTGAAAGGCAAGGAGTCTTTGATTCGATTACCAGCTTGGCATTTTTTTCTATTCGAAGGATTGATGAATTCATTGCAACAAAATTCATACCTCTATCACTGTTCCTCATTGTTTCGACAATATCTATACGCAAAAAGCAGCAAGCGGCTTTGAAAGAATACTTTGCAAAATACTAGTGAAAGAAACCCCATGAAAGCGTTGAAAGGTGCACCTGTCGTAGCGATTTAAATGAAATATGTTGATGACGGTTTTAAACACGACACAAACAATCAAAGGATTCAGAAAATATACAGAGCCAGGTGGTTTAATTATTTTAGCGTCATAGGCGAAAACAGGAGCTTAAATGGCAGACGGCAAAGATCAAAATCAGCGTGCACGTAAGGTGCAGTTTGACCTTGGAATTATACGAACTGTTCGTTGAGCCTAGCCCATAAGATAAAAAGTGTCTTAGTTTCAGAAGTGTATTTTAAATTGTCGAAAAGAAATCGTGATTATGTACTTTTATTTCATGTTTTTCGGTAGTTTGTCGGGAAATAATGGTGGATTATGATTTGATAATTGCACGGTTTCGACCTGTGAATTTACAGATTGATAAACTCACTGATAAGGAAAAACGAGAGCTTCCTTGTACTTCACAAGTCCCATCAAATGTTTAGAAACATGAAATAATTTTTTTTTTTGTGAAAAATTGAAATTTATTTCATCTCAGTTATCGCCACTCGTGAAAATATTACCGTATGATGTTCGTGAGATGAAGTAAATTTCGATCTTTCACAAAAAAAAAAAATCCTCTATGTATTTGGAAATTCAAGTATGTACTATTGTCTACCAGTCTATCAAGTAGGTGAATACCGAGAAACGAACACCGGTAGTTTTCGGGAGGAAATAGAGTTGGACAACTTGTCTTATATACTAGATAATAGAGGGCCAAGTTTATCGAGACATCAGTGCCTGTGGGAGTTGAAAAAAAAAAACAGATGAAAAATAGCAAACGTAATTTTCAGGAAGACAGATGATCACTCTAGTTAGGCTCTTGGAAGCCCAAAGGTTTAGATCAAGTTCAAAATTCTACTCTTTTGTAAATATATATATTTCTCAGATTAGATTATGGCTTTGACCTCGAGGTATCAATATCACGGCCAATGTCGATTCATCATGTTTCTTCTCGTCAGCTGGTTGTAATACACCCTGGTTACCATTCTGATCTTCATGCTATGTTTGTACAGAAAAAGTCCTACTGGTTCCACACTGCGGCGAGTAAATTACATACAAACCATATTATTTTTCATACACAAATGTGTACAACGACGGCAAGTCCACAAACACATGCGTTCCCACGTCTTCTTCTATTACACAAAGTGCCGTTCAAAGCCACTGACTTTTTTGTCCACATACGGACTGAAAGTGAGACAACAGCACTTTTGAGCCGCTGTTTGGGTAGAGGCCGCCAATTTTCAATACTCCATATCGCAAACTTGCATCATCATCATCATCATGATCGTTGTCCTCCTCCTTCTCGTTTTCCTTATCATCATCCTCCTTATCGTGATCAAAATCGACTTCATCGTCATCATTAAGCCAGTGGTCGATGTCATCAACAATGCTATGCCTTACAATGCAAGGCTTTCACAGAACTTCCATAAAAGTTCAGTCCTGGGTCCATATTCACCCACCATTCTTAAGAATATTCTTAGTCTTATTCTCCAAGATTTTCTACATTTGAAAGTAACACAACCCCTGATTGGCTAAACCAAATAGTTTAGCCAATCAGGGGTTGTGTTACTTTCAAATGTAGAAAATTCTGGAGAACAAGACAAAGAACGTTCTTAAGAATGGTTGGTGAATACGGACCCTGATGCCATTGTTCCACCTTCACAAAAGTAGACTGATGGATTCACACCTGGTTCTGATAGACAATGCGGAAGAAGAAACGTATCTCAGACAGAAAATCACAGGGATGCATGCCAGCGACGGTAAGTCAGAGTTGTCATAGTAGGTATCGGATCAGGAACTTCTTGATAATGAATCTTACGCCTTAATCACAGCTCCCCCGGGATCCATGATACATATATGTATTCAATCCTTAAAAGTTTTTAAATACTGAACAGTGTTCTGTGAAAAGGGGTTTAATGCATCTACAAAAAGTATAGGTGCATGCCAGCCAGCGCAGTCCATGCAGACTGACATGGGTCGAAACCTTTTGCTTTTTAGTAAATTTTCTGCGTGTCCGATGACTACTACCTTAAGATTTGGTCGGATTTTAGGCAAAATGGATTTAATGGATCCATAATTTTGTGATGTCCTGCTTGGTACAATGCATCCCGGAGTTGCTTTAAAAGCCCCTTTTCCAGAGCACGGCTGACTACAAAACAGCACAAAAATCATAACAAGTGATGGTAATGCTAGTAGAAGTATAGAATGCTCCTTTTCCTGCACAAAACTGTCATCTGTCGGGACGCAAAACGTCGTATTCGTGCGATAATGGCTTAAACTCACACAGCCTCAGGGTACAGAGCCGTGGGCGCTAGGTCTGTACATTTGTATTAACTACTAGTATTTATCAAGGGTATTTGTATTGGAGTTTAACGCCTTTTAAAGAGCCTAGGTCATATCGCGACTGTCAGGGCACCTACCAATGTGTTTCCTTGCTTTCTCACAGCAATACTGACACAACTTTCTTTCCAAGCCATTGACTACATGTACTTTTCTCACATGCATCAGAGGTGAGAGGCGAAAAATCACTGGAAAGAAAGTTTGCCTCAACGGGGTATCGAACCCGAAACCACCACCAGGTCACGAATCATATAGGCTAACCACTGAGCTACCCGTTCGGACATTTAACAGGGGACAAAATTTTTATTTGTCCAGATCGAAAGCATTGTCTGCAATATGAATGATGTGGCTCCATTGACGGGATGTCTTTGTTATGGCCGAAAACATCGGGGAAAAGGAGAAAATGCTGGGAATTTAGGACCGCCAGATTTCAAATCCTGCACTTTCGTCACTGGGTCACGCAGGATCACTTCAAAGTTCAGAACCAAGATACAGACGGTGTAGAGTCAGAATCAGACTACACTTTCTTTGCAGTCTGATCTTGAACTACACAGTTTGCAAGAGCCTTTTTCATATAGGAAATACCGTTGAGAGTGCTAACTCTGACTTGTTTTCAGGGATACCAACATTCTTGGGAAGAAACAACATGTTGATTATAGGACACACGCACGCTGCTTGCCGGCTTATCTTCTGGGTGTTACGGCTCATCTTTTGGGTGTAACCAGGACTGAAATGTCCCCTTGTTTAGTGTGTGTCGTACTTTATTTGTTTGTTGAGGTTAACAGTTACTTTAATTAATCAGCTCAAAGTGAAACAGTCCCACTAGTAAAAAATGTGGGGAAAAAAAATGCTGGTATCCAGCATTTTCTCCTTTTCACGTAATGTTTTCAAATGACGTTTTCCATAGGGTTGTTTAAACTCGGGATTGCTTGGTAAAGGGTAAAGGAAATACCATTGATAAAATGATGATTCATGGGAATTTAAATCACTCCTAGCGTTCAATAAGAGGAACTTCGTGACTAATTTGGTGCCGCACATCTGATAAGGGTAGGTAGGTTTATAACTGAATGTGCAGTAATATAGAATACGTGCGCTTCTGTAGATCGAAATTCCGCTAAAGCGCTAAACCGATACACAGCTTTCTTTTGTGTGCAACACTAAAACTTAGTCACTTAATTCCACACACTAATGTTCCAAGAAGCAGATCGGGAGGGAAATGTATACTTACATAGCCCATAACAAGAGATAACAGGAAAGATATTAATTCAAGATGTTATACAATGCATTTTTCGTATATTTCATTTTATTCAAAATCTGATAAAATCAGTATGATATGAAAACAAAAAAACACACGATTAATATAGCGATTGATAATTAACTACGCTATGTGTACAATATACTAGGCAATAAACGACACCGAGGACAAGTTAAACGACCCAATATAAATGTCCGTTGTGGTCTGTACCAGACAGTACAAACAAAATAACAATCTTCTGCGCTGTCACGATCCAACAGATGCCATCATCAACTATTCATAATATTAACCATGCTCTGTCAAAAGGGGCCTAAAGCATCTGCGAAAAGTATCGACCCAGGTCAGCCTGCGCAGTCCGCGCAGGCTGACCTGGGCCGAAACATTTCGCTATCGGTCAATTTTCTGTACGTCAAAGGACCGGTCTACCACATGATTCAGTCGGTTGTTGGACGAAATGGATTTTATGTATCCATGATCACGTGATGACTTGCTTGGAATCGTGCAACATGGAGATGCATTAAGCCCCTGTTGCAATAGCATGGCTTATATCTAATGCTAAATTCGACAACTAGCCATTTGATTGGCCAACAAAGAACCAATTAACCCTTTACCAGACGACAAAATTTTAGCCTTGTCCAAATTGAAAGCATTTGCAGACAACAATTTCAGTGTGGCTCAAATGGTGTAACTTTTCTTTGATAGGGTAGAAAACATTGTGGGAAAAGGAGAAAATGCTGGTCACCAGCATTTTCTCCTTTTCCCACAATGTTTTCAAAAGGCTTCTTTTCCAGGGGCGTCAAAAGGCGTCATTGTGCAGTAAAGGGTTAAGTGGCTCATCGTGGAATTCTGCCACTGATTTGTATAGATAACTATGGAAGCACATTCGAGGCAAGTTATTTGTGTAAGGTTGTAGAGGCATTATTATCCCGTTCCAATTTAAACTGCGATATATTGTGCAATGGAGAAAAATCCAATGGCATACATGAGCGACGCTCTGGGAAAAAGGGGGTTTAATACATTTCCGTGATGCATTATATAAAGCACGTCATTGCATAACTATGGATCCACGAATTCCATTTTGTTTAAGAACAGACGGAATCATGAGGTAAACTAGTCCGCTCACATGCAGAAAATTTACACAAAAGCAAAGATTTTGACCCAGGTCAATCTGTGTGGACCTGGGTCGATACTTTCTATAAACGCATTAAACACCATTTTCACAGAAGATGATGCATATACATTGGAACTATACTAAGCTGACATATGACCCGTTTCCTGGGTCCGTATTCACCAACCATTCTTAAGAATATTCTTGGTCTTGTTCTCCAAAATTTTCCAGACTTGAAAGTAACACACCTTCTGACTGGCTAAACCATTTGGTTAAGCCAATCAGAAGTTGTGTTACTTTCAAACTTGGAAAATCTTGAAGAATAAGTCTAAGAACGTTCTGAAGAATGGTTGGTGAATACGGACCCTGATGACAAAACTTTAGATTCTTCCAAATTTAAGGCAATGTAGACGACAAATCAAATGAGACTCAAACAATTATTAGAAAGGTATAAACATTGTAGGCAAAGGAGAAAAAGCTGGTTTCTAGCATTTTTCTATTTTTCCCAAAACAGTTTTCAAATTACTTCGTCGGAACGAGATATTATCTTCTGCAAAAAAAAGGGTACATCATTGTTCCTTTATGTCTCCTCAATGCTTCCGTATAAAAAAAAAATTATTCCAGAGCACCAGATAGAGTGTTTTTTATTTTAAAATTGAAAATACTGATCACTCTCCACTAAACCCTATGTTATGGGTACTCATTAGAATCGTCTCAACGAGAAAATTCTAATGAGTACCCACAACATTGGGTTTGGAAGAGAGATAATGGATTTAGAGTACTATTACTTCCTCTTATCTGGAGGTCTGTAATTCGTTTACGAGAGTTCAAGCACCTGGACAAGTCCTCGAATGGTAGTCGCACACCATGGAAACAGCGTCAAACAGAAGTCGTTCTGGGCATGCGCGAATATACAGGAAGCCTTCAGAACACGTGGAGAAATAATGGCATCCCCCACAAGCTTGAAAATCGCCATTCCCGATTTTGTTGCAGTTAGACTCAGCTTTTAAACAACCGTCTTGAAAATGAAAACAGTTTTGAAAATAGATGATAACATTTCTTTCACACACCCAATCTTTAACAGAAGTAGTGAGAGCAAGTTTTAACCATAGACGCTAAGTTATTACCTATTCCGTGCCACAAAAATCATGACACAAAGTAATTCAGACGAAAAACTAGGAGCGAATCCAGCATTGAAGGGCCTAGTAGCGTCCAAATGTAAACATTGCGGATGTTAAAATACATTTAAACTCAAATCTTACCATTTAAAAGTATGGAATTTTTGTGAAGATGACAATATGTTTATGTAGAGTCGGGCCAAATACTAATAGCTTGCAGAAATATGAATTTTGAAACTAGGTTAAAAGGAGCCAAGTTGTTCTATTTTTTGTTTCATTTTTACCTGGTTTTAAAAATATTTTCGAAAGCTTTCTTCCCCAGGGTCGTTAAAAGTCGGGATTTTGTGGTAAAGGGTTAAAAAGTAAGACTTGGATATTACAATATCAAAGTTTATGTTGGCCAAGTATCATTACAAATTGTCACAGGATAAAGTTCTGTGAAGTCTAGTCCTGGCTGTGCACTGTCCAAAAACTATATTAACACTTAAGCTGCTGAATAAATGAAATGCAAATTTCTATTCAATACTAAAAGCCCAAACATTGCGGTTTCAAAGTTGATTTCACCGGAAAGAAAATACCGTATCTGACAGTGTAGATCAAAGATCAGACTGCACGTTCTGTGCAGTCTGATCTTGATCTACACTGTCCGCAAAAGGTCAGTGGGTCGCGATCAGCAGCTTAAGGGTTAACCCTTAACCTGCTAAATGTAAGTAAAATGACACTTTCAAACTCATAGTAAAAACCTGAAAGTTGCTATATCAAAGTTATTTTTGGTGAAAAAATATCTCCTTATCGGAAACTGTAGATCGAATATCAGACTGCACATTCTGTTCCGTCTGATCTTGTTCTACACTATTTGCAAAAAGTCCTTGAGTCCCGCTTAGCAGCTTATGGGTTAAACTATCCATTGCACCCAGAAGATTGGTTTATTCGATATCAAAAAGAACTACTCACGTGTAAAGTTATGGTTTGGGGGCTCTGGTGTAACTTGTGGATTCCCTGGAAGTCAAAGGCATATTGAAAGTTATATTTAAGCTATGCTCTGGCAAAAGGGGGTTTAATACATTCCTATGATGTATGATACTAAGCAAGTCATTACATATATAGGTTAGGATAAAAAAAGAAACATTTTTGTGTAGCAACCGATTGAATCATGAGGTAGACTGGTCCTTTGATAGGCAGAAAATTCACTAATAGCAAAAACTTTCGATCTAAGTCAGCCTGCGTGGACTGCACAGGCTGACCTGCGTCGATATCTTTTGCAATTGGATTAAGCCCCCTTCTCACAGAACATGGATCATTTCTAATAAGGAGTTATTCAATCTTTTATCATAAGACATGAACCACTTTATTTCCGTATTAATCAATCGAAACTTTCTATGCAAATAAATGGTCTTGCGTTCCTGCTTTTTAGATGATTTCGGTTTGAGTTTCATTAATGAAATGGTTCTCTTTATGGAATTTATAAAGTCCGGAATTTAGGACTACTTTAAATAATTTCCAAATATTGGCAGCCATTGTAATTCCTCGGTAAATATCTGGTTGAGTTACCTCCCCTGCTTTATAAAGTCCTTGTTTGTACCTTGCTGCCCATAAGGAAGGATAAATCTCAGTTGATAATTCAAGGTTAAATCTTTTATTGAGTGTATAAAATTTATCTCCATCCTGGTACATGGAAGTGAACAAGTGGATCAATGTTAAGCGAGCTTCATTTTGAAAATTTTAACTTTTAAAGTTTTTATTACCGTGTTGGATATATTTAACGATTCTAATTAGCCGATGGAACTCAGCGATCGGCTTTTGAAATAAATACAAGCTGCTAAAAACAGTATTGACCAATGAAATTCGTACAATGTATGCTCCTTGGCGTGAAAATTTCAACGTGGGATTAGAAAAAAATGTCCGCCTCAAAAATATGAGCCTTTAAAAACTTCAAAATATATGTACACTTGTTTCGTTGTGTGTACCAGGGTCCCTATTCACCAACCATTCTCAAGAATTTTCTAAGTCTTCTTCTTCAAGATTTTCTAAATTTGAAAGTAACACAACTTCTGATTGGCTAAACTAAATGGTTTAGCCAATCAGAAGTTGTTACTTTCAAATGTAGAAAATTCTGGAGGATAAGACTAAGAACATGCTTAAAAATGGTTGGTGAATACGGACCCAGATTGGAGATAAGAGTAGCGACTTTCTCAGTTCATACTTCAGAATCCATGTATGTGAAATATACTGACAAATGACGAGGAGTTGCGTTTGGCAGGTAATATCGGTGGCAATCTTGTTATGTTAGGTAATAGAGAGCAAATCTTATCAAAAACAAGTGTCTATGGTCTGAAAGAAAGTTTAAGCTTTAACCCTTTACCACACAGTCACGACTTTTAACGACCCTGAGAAAGAAATCTTTTGAAAACTTTGTGGGAAAAGGAGAAAATGCTGGTGCCCAGCATTTTCTCCTTTTCCCACAATGTTTTCTCTCCTATCATAGACAGAAATCGTCACTTAAGCTGCGTTTCATTTGTCGTCTACAAATCCTTTCAATTTGGTTGAGTCCAAAGTTTAGTAAATGGTAAATGAATGAATCAAAACTTGTAGATTGCTTACTTAAACACGCTGGTACTACGTTGCCTGATGGCCAAACGCCCGTGTCCTTTGCACAAACACGTTTGACAAGAACTTCTTTCGTTTCAAAAATGTATCCTTCCGCGCAGCTTGCTACACACACTCTGAAAGTAGTTTTCATTAATTTTAAACCAGAAGTTTTGACAGTGACAACATCGGACATTAGAATGACTTAAATATATGAACTACGCTCTGTGAAAAGGTGCTGTAATGCTTCTACAAAAAATATCGACCCATGTCAGCGTACGCAGTCCGCGCAGGCTGACATGGGTCAAAACCTTTTGCTGTCTATAACTGTTCTTCATGTTTAAGGACTGCCCTACCTCACGATTTAGTCGGTTGTAAGACAAAACTGATGTCATAGACCCATAATTAGGTGCTAACTTGCTTGGTATAATGCATCACGGTGATGCATTATACCCCCTTTTCCCAAGCATGGCTGATAAATATTTTTTAATTAACAATCATTTTAATTCTCCCAGAAAATGCAAAAAACGTATTTAGCCTGTAAAATAAACCTTACTCACATTCTGAGGCAAACTATATATATGTGTGTGTGTGTGTGTGTGTGTGTGTGTGTGGAAAAAAAAAACAACCCGGTTATATATATATGAGAGCCATGCTCTGGCAAAAGGGGGCTTAATGCATCTCCGTGATGCATCATACAGACATCACAGAATTAGAGATCCGTAAAATCCATTTTGTGTAACAACCGACTTAATCATGAGGTAGACTGGTCCTTTGACATACAGAAAATTCACAAATAACGAAAAGTTTCGGCCCAGGTCAGCCTGCGCAGACTGACCTGGTCGACACTTTTCGCAGATGCATTAAGCCCCCTTTTGCCAGAGCATGGTTCATATATATTGGAACCTCAGACGAATAAAGATTAAGTTCTTCTTATCTCTAGATGCTAGCTATATGTATTTCAGACTACTTCTTTGGCTTCGATTCTCTATACATATCTTTCAGCGTAAAGAGTGAAAACAGCGTAGATAAGATCAGACTGCAACAAACGTGCCCTCTGATCTTCGGTCTGTGCTGTTCCTTTTTCACTTTCAAGTATAACAACATTTTTCTATATTTGTATCAAACCTGTAATTTAAGCCTTGAAATAAGCGATCTTTATTCTATGCTAGTACGTTTAGGTTAATCCCGGAATTTGCTATATAAGTCGGGTAAAAATTTCGAGCCAATAGTAACTTCAATAGGCTAGATTTCAAAGTTTTTTTTTTCCGAGTATACATGTGTTTGTCATGTCAATCAAAGTGGAAGGAGAAATACGGAAAAAAAGATGTAAATAAAATTGCCACTTACACCTCATTACCCCTTTGTTCACAGTTCATAAGACCGTTGGTTGGTGGTGGTATTGCATGGCACATGTCTAGTGGGGGTACAGCTTTGTGAAAAAAATATGAGTAAATAAATAAATCAATAAATATGTAAATAAATTTTTAAATGAAAAAAAAAAAAAGTTGAATAAGATATATAAAAAAATAAATAATTTATTCTATTAATTACTGTAGACAGACAGACAGACAGACAGACAGACAGACAGATATAAAGACGGACGGACGGACGGACAGACAGATAGATAGGACAGACAGACAGACTGACAGACAGGACAGACACACATGGACAAAGCATGGTGAAATAGTTATACTGCTTACATTGTAGATACACGGAAAAGGAAGAATGTCTCTAGTCCTGAGTACCTTATGACTCATTGTGCTAAGTGTGAAGATAAGCTCAAAGGAGAACAACTGACATGCCAAAACTGTAACTTAAAATTTTGTATGAGATGTTCAGCTTTAAATAAAAAGGTTGTGGACCTAATATTCTCGGGTGAATTGGCAGATTTTAACTTCTTGTGTAAAAGCTGTAAGATGACATTCCCATCTATTTCAAAATAAGTGACAAATTAACGAGAATAGACGAAAAACAGGAAGCAAGACTGAGAATTTTAGAAAACAGAGTTGAAAAATTAGAAAAAACAAATGTTGTCATAATGGGAGAAATAGGAACAGTTGAAAATAAAATTATGGAAAACATTGAAGAAAAAATTACTGAAGTAGTGGATAAAAGAACAAGAGAAATCGAAGACAGAAGAAGACGGGAATGTAATGTTGTAGTGTTTAATCTTGAAGAAGGACAATATTCATCTGGGGGAAAGAACAAAGAATATGATGAAGAAAACATGAGAATTATTGTACAAAGCATAGGTGTCAATGATTTAGAAACTGAAACTAGTTACAGGTTGGGAAAGAGACAAGTAGGAAAAAAACATTAGAGTATTAAAATTGATCTTATCTAACAAAAAGCAAAGAAAAGCCCTCGTGGAAAATTCAAGAAAAATATCTGATCAAGCGCCTGCAAAGTATAAAAGAGTTACAATAGCCAAAGATTTAACCCCAGAACAAAGAGCAATAAGAAAAGAAAAAAGAGATAAGTTAATTAGACCAAGCAATGAGGAAGCACAGGCCAATAACTCTAGGAAATTAGATAAAGAGACAAGATCAGACAGTATGGTAAAAGATTTGAATGAAGATGTATGTGATATGGAAATACAAAGTCCATTTGATGAAACAATAACAGTAAAGGAAACAACAGAAGAAATTAACAGTGTGGAAAGAAATTTACAGGATGATAGTGGTGGAGACGTTGAGAAAACAGTTAGTTATGAACATGACAAAACAGTTATTGGCGGTACACCAGCAGTAAACTTAAAGAGCTTTACTGAAAAATTAATACTAGACAGAGAAAGTAAATGTGAATGAATTGTGTTTTAACCCAAATAGAGTGGGAAACTTTTACCAATACAAAAGACTGGGGAAATTAAAGCAATATGGACTACTGAAAGTGTTTTATACCAATGCCGATTGTTTAACAAAAGAAAAGCATCACGAACTGGAGATGCTAGTAAGACTACTTAATATTGATATTATTGCAATAACAGAAATTCATCCTAAGAAATGTCTGCACATAACAGATCCAAATATTTTTAACAAAATAGATGGGTATAACCAATTTATTAATAGCGATGAAGGCCGAGGTGTTGTAATATATATAAAGCAGACTTTCAAGTCAATCTAAATTAATATGGAGGATTTAAGATATCGGGATGCTGTTTGGATAAACATAGAACTAATGAAAAACAAGAACTTGATCTTTGGATGTGTTTATAGATCACCAAATAACTTGGTAGAAAATAACTTGGATCTTATAAACGATATCAAAATTATCCATTCACTTAAAAGATCCATAATGGTTTGCACTGGTGATTTTAACTACAGAGATATTGATTGGGAAACGTATAGTACAAAAAAGAATTCTTCACATCATGAAAGTAAATTTATAGAGAGTATTAAGGATATGTTCTTTTTTCAACATGTTAAGGATCAAACTAGACATAGAGATGGTATGAATTCAACATTGCTAGACTTAGTACTTAGTGGAGAAGAAGATGACATTATAGAACTAGTACATAAACCGGGTCTGTATAAAAGTGATCATGACATACTTTTATTCAAGATAGCAACTGATGCAGAAGAAATCACCAGAAAAACACAGAAATATAATTATTTTAAAGGTGATTATGTATCAGTTTCTGAAGAAGTATATTCTCTCTCGAGATCAGTTGGCTTCCGTGGAGATGTTGGTATTCAGGAGATCTGGGATGATATAAATGATACCATTACCAAAATTAAAGATACTTACATACCAAAAAATAATTTATCCAAAGAACGAATGAAAACAGATATCAATAGGGAAGCTAATATGGCCGTGAAAGAAAAACACAAAAAGTGGAAGAAATATTTAGCAAACAAAAATAGTAAAACGTATGAGGAATATAAAAAAGCACGAAATGAATCTACTAGAGAAATACGAAGAACAAGATACCATAAGGAGAAATCAATAGCTGAAAATATAAACAACAATCCTAAAAAATTTTGGAAATATATAAAAAATAAAACAAAATGTAATAATAATGTAACAATATTGGAAGTGGATGGTATCCAAATAACTGATGAAACTAAAATTGCTGAAAAGCTGAATAGCTATTTTTGTACTGTGTTTACTAAGGAAGAACCTGCCATACCAGAACCAGTCATTATAAATTCCACTGAAATAAACGATATACCTATAGATGAAGAGACTGTGGCAAAGGTTATTAAGGAGATTAATGCCAACAAAGCCCAAGGACCAGATGGAATTCACCCTAGATTATTAACAGAATGTCAAAATTCCTTTGTTAAATTGTTAACACCTATATATCAAAAATCATTAGATGAAGGGATACTTCCGGAACAGTGGAAACAAGCAAATGTAACTCCTTGTTAATGTAAGAGACAAATAGCGTTCACTGTTGATAGTCTCGGTGTTTCCGTCTTGATCTTGGAAAAAGAATGGCCCAATTATTCCTGTAGAGCTAATGGCTGACCATACCGTTACTTTCTCAGCATGACATGGTTTCTCTACAAAAATGCCTGGTCTGACATCTGACCAGTGGCGATGGTTCTGTTTGTTTAACTGTTGATCCAAGAAGAAGTGAGACTCATCACTGAACCATACGATTTCAAGAACCTCAGCATTGTCTGTCATCCAAATGGAAAAATCAAGACGTTGGTTGACATCACTGTCTTTCAGATGTTGGAGCACTGGTATTGTATAGGGTGTTAGTTTTAGATCGAACCTTAGAGAACTGTACACACTTGTCACACTGGATGGATTTGTAACATCAGAAAGAACCCTTCTTACCGACCTCTGTGGTGTTTCACTAATCACCTGCTTCACCTCTGCAACATTCTCGTCACTCCTGCTCGTCCTAGGGCGACCCTGGTTATTGTGTCTCTGGTCCAGTACACTTCCATGCTGCTCAAACCTTTTTACTACTCTGCTTACTTGTAGCCTGGTCACCCTCCTATCGCCAGGGTGCAGTTGCCTCATTCTTCTGGTTACAGCTATGATAGAACGGTGTTCATAGTACAATTTTATGATATCCTGACACTTTTCCATGGACAAGGCCATCTTGAAAATAACAGTTAATGATGACGTCATATATGACGTCATTACGTCAACGTCATCCAGTAATTTACGCTGCATACAAAATGGTGAAGTGTCTAGTTTATTATAGTACAAGCATTGTGTTTATAACTATAGTATCAGTGAAGCAACAATTATTTGAAAGTGTATCACATATTATGAAACACTGTGTACACCAGTTCTTTTTGAAATGTGGCATACTTTATAAAAAGGGGGTCTAATATATTTGCCGTTTAGCAGCATTTTCTCCTTTTCCGAATGTTTTCTGTCCTTTCAAAGATAGATCTTATGATTTGAGCCACATTTAATTTGCCGTTTGCAAATGCTTACAATTCGGACAGATCTAAAATTTTGTCGTTTAGTAAAAGGTCAAGTCAGTTATTGTGGCATGTCTTGTTATCTAACAGTATGTAAATAAATACGAAATAGAATAAATCTTCACACTTTACCTATTGTTGTAGTGGGTGGGGTACTGATAGCCTGTGTTGTCGGTGCGGTTGGCAGGGAAGATTTACCTGGGGAAAAAAAGGATCGAACATAAATCTAGTGATATTCTTGTGGGCTACATCAAGGACATATACCTATTCTTTAGACTGTTTTAAAACCTTTCATAGCCGTTGGCCAAAAACACGGGCTATTGCGGACTATATACTATTAGGTCAAGATCAGACTGTACAGAAAAGGCAGTTTGATCTTTGATCGATACCGACCGCCTGTTAAGTCACGCCTAAAAGATAGAAATCGTGTCAATGGATTGTATTTGCTGTCGTGGAAAGAGTTTGAGTTTATATATACAGCGCCAAAATAGTTAAGTAACATCAAGAAATTTTGAGAACACTTTAATTCAAAGGCAAATCTGAGATATATTTTTGCAGAAAGTTAAAAGAAATAACTTTCAGAGAGAGAGAGAGAGGAAGAGAGGAAGATCGACAGCAGACAGACTAACAGACTGAAAGACGGATAAACAGACATACACACAGACATACACACAAACAGACGGACAGACAGGCACAGCAGAAAAAGACAAATAGAAAATAGACATACATGCAGACATAGACAAAGGAAGTTATCCTACAGCACAGTGAACAAAAGTTAAATACAGAAAATATGCATTCTTACACACAGGTTTTGTTCCGTCAGCCTCACATCCATAGAGTTCGAATCTCAAGGCGATGTTCTCGTGCCATGCCAATGGATTTATACGGACATACAGAGCATCGAACGGGCAATTCAGTGTGTTTATATTGGGCGTGACGTTATCTTTGTTTCCGTCAAGAAACTGTAAGAAAGTATCGATATTTTCTCCTTGAAACCATAACAAAACAGTTCCGTGTTTTAACCCTTATCCCGCTAAATAAGAGAAATGAAACTGTCAAACCACTGGTATAAACCTCAATTTTCCTATTTCAAAGGTATTTTTGTAGGAAAGATTTCTCCGTATCGGACAGTTCTGTGCAGTCTGATCTTGATCTACACTGTCCTTAAAGGGTCAGCGAGTCGCCTTAGCAGCCTTAGGATGAAGGAACCTTAGGAAAGAAGGCTTTTAGAAGAATCGTAACGAGCATTTTCTCCTTGTAACACAAAGTTTTCTACCACATTAACCCTTTACCACATTAATTCAGAGTTTTACCGACCCTGAGAAAAGACACATTTGGAAAAGACTCCAGGAAAAGGAGAAAAATGCTAGTAACGCTTTCAATTTGAACGTGTCAACTTTTTTGTTGTATGCTAAAGAGTCAAAGTAAAATCGCATTATTTGAGGCACATTTAATTTGTTATCTGAGAATGCTTTAAATTTGGACCAGTCTATTTCCCCCTATGGTAATGAGTTCAAATTGTGTTGACTCATTATCTCATAAAACAAGGTTGTACACAGCAGACGACAGTAAGACATTCTTGTAAGATATGGATGACCAATATGAAATATGGTTAACATTTTACCAAACGACAAAAAATTAGAGTGGACCAAATTGAAAGCACTTGCAGACGACAAAATTAATGTGACTCAAAAATTTAAGTTTGTTTTGGGAAGTTTGTTTCTTTTTGTTTTGGAAGGGTAGAAAACATTGTGGGAAAAGGAGAAAATGCTGGTTAACAGCATTTTCTCCTTTTCCCACAATGTTTTCAAAAGGCTTCTTTCTCAGGGTCGTTAAAAGTGGAGATTGTGTGGTAAAGAGTTAAAAGATTCAACAAGTGAAAAGCTAGTGATAAAAGACTGAACTAAATGACATTGCACAACTTAAATAATATCACAATCTTCTTGCAGACGTGTATCAGAATGTTTTATTACGGTACTCAACCGGAGGCTTAAGGCGCATAAAACGTTCTGAAAGAGTTTTTTACCACATAAAGCTAATCTGTAACGCAATTGGTGGATTTGCATGCCTATTTTTTTTCTATTCTGTATGTCCTTACTCCTACAGTTATAGACCCTCTTATGAACCATGTCTATAGCGAATAGGTTCCTGTGCATGTATTCTGCCGAGGTTACAATGTCAAAAGATACCATAGAATGACAGCATTAAGTGATGTTTTGACTGAATATTTTAACCAAGCGACTAGTTCGTTGTAGGTGGAGCTCCTTTACGTTGGATGATATGCCTCTAAGCTACAATGGTATTTACCTTGTCACGTGCATTTCTCACGCAAAATAATCTGCTTCCCTTAATTCTCTGTAAAAACATTTGCGTCCTCATATAATATTAACTGAATTTCGTTTAGCTATAGAATAACATCATTAACTAAATAGTTTCTGAATGTCCTCTTGTGAACTTTTATACCGTTGCTAAATGTAAAAGTATCCCATGGTATTTGTGGTTTCACATTCAATCACATGACAGGTGACTAAGCCAATCAAAACGAACCTGGTCACTGACTGTCTCACTACTGTATGGTTCCCAAGTTGTTCCGTCCACGCTGTACAAAACACGAAAACGAGTCACATATTCGTTGGCTGTATCCCCTGACAAGACGACTCGCCCGGCCGTAGCTATTCCATTTATTCGGGTGAGACTGTTTAACTTTACCTGGAGAAAGTCGAAACGGTGAGTAAGTCATTCTTACAGCCTTGCTTAAACTGGATGGATAACGGGTTATGTGCTCTATACTTTAAGTGGTTTGATATCTCATTTCTTTTTGACTTCGTATACAGCATACGTGTATGTATAAACGTAGTTAGTTTGACATAGGAAAAACAAGTCTTAACATACAAAACAATAAGCTTCTCACTAGAAAACATAACGTAACTTGAAAACCAAACATTTCGATACCTGAATATATTGGTCTAAAGTATTATTTGCTGGTCTCCACCCACCAGCCAAAACCAGTGAACCAGAATTGGTGACGTCAGAGTTCATCCGGGCTCTTTCTGGGCCAAAATAGTAAGTACGGGCACCAGACCAAACGGAAGAAGCAGTTATTTGTGAATCATTAACTGTGGACAACAATGGCTCCCTGCAGGTTCTTGCTGAAATTGTAATTTCGGTATGTAGAACAATGGTAAGTTGAGGTGACTCTATTGCGGGCGGCAAAAATAAAAATTTTGCAGCAAACAAATTAAATGATTTCAAATGATAGAATTTATCTTTCAAAGGTGGAAATCATTGTGGGTAAGAAAGAAAACCTCCCCACGAGTGTTTTCAAAAGTCATCTTCCCCTGTGTCAATGGCTAGAGAGTTAATACAAGAAAATAATGAGCAGCGCTCTAGTGAAAGGGGTCTTTTTACGGTAAAAAATTGACTAATTAACTAATAGTAAAAAGTTTCTACTGAAGTCAGCCTGTGCAGTCTGCGCAGGATGACCAGGGTGGATACTTTTTGTAGAGACATTAAATCCCCTTTTCACAGTGCATGACTCTAACAGTAAAGCAAGTCACTGTTACAGAAAATTTACGTTTTAGCATCTTCAGAAGCATTTAGCAAATGAGTCTCAGAGAAGAGAACGACTGCCAGACAGTTCTTCTGCCAGTTAGCAAGTCATTCGACTAATATTTGTATATCTGAGATTCGAACCGAAAATGTGAAGTATGAGAAGTAAAAGAAGTCTCCGAGCACTGTCAGTCGACAAGATTTTGATTATACAAAAAAGTAAAAGAAAAAGAAAAGTATAACAAAGACATTTTCGCATGGGAAAAATAAGACAGTTTGCTGATAAAAAGCCCCATACCTATACATTCAGGCAAAGCCTCTCCGTCAGTCCATCTTCCAGTCGCCCAGGAACACGTTTTGGATACAAATGTATCCCCCGTGAGAAACTTATAACCAGTGTTACACGTCGCTGTACATGACCTGAGTTTTTTTTTTTAAAGAGATGAAAATTTGTTAAACGCCTTTTACCTAATTATTATTTCTTTATTGATTAACAAACTGCGTTGTCGCATTTCAGCATCACTCTGTGAAAAGGGGTTTAACTCGCATGAAAAAAAAATATCGACTCATTTCAGCCTGCGCAGTTCGCGTAGGCTCACATGGGTCGAAAACTTTTGCTATCTGTAAATTTACATCATGTCCAGGGACCATTCTATCTAAAGACTCGATTGATTCTATGGCAAAATGGATTTTGTGGATCCATAATTATGGGATACTTTGGTTGGTATATGATTCACTAAATTGCATTAAACTTCCTTTTCCAGAGCGTGGCTCATTTATATAACGAAAACGGTCCGTCCAATACAAAATGACAAACTCGTCCAAAATCAGAAAACTCGGCCAATACGAGAAAAACTCGACCAATATCAAGCAAACCAGGGCAAATATGTCTCGGTCAGTATTAAATCCAAGTGGACGACAAATTTCTGCCGTTAATTAATAAAACTGTCATTAATCAAGTAATTTTGTATAGCCCGAGTTATAGGTCCGAGGTCTGCGAAATTAATAACATCATAACATCACGGCGACCACTGCACAAGCACATTAATCAATGTTTTCCTGAAGTTTCTTACTCAGTAGTTTGCACAAGACTCTTTTCTGGCTGCTGTCCTACATTAACAAAGCGGAAACGGTATTAGGATGCAGGATCTGAAGAGACAGGTTCGCTTGGACATTACGACATTACTGGCAGTGCGCGGAAACGTTGTTGGAAAAAGAATAATTGCTGTTTAAAGCATTTTCATATAATTGAGAAAATTATTTCGTATATCAATTAGAAACATTGTATGCGAAAGATAAATAAATCAGTCTTGTTTAAGCTCTACAACCATCTCAAGGGATTTTGAGGACGGCAGAGATCAATTTCAGATTGTCAAGAATGTGCAGTATGATCTTGGAGCTATACCATATACTGTTAAATCAAGCATATTGTAAACCGACTTATTTTCGAGGGGCAACTGTTTTCGATCCCGAAATAAAATTTGGGTTTACTTGCAAACATTGAAGTGAATGACGTCATCGTTTTGTGTGAACCGCTTGTCTGAATCTAAACAACTGTGTCATTGCTGTTAATTTACGAAATGCGATAAAAACAAGAAAGTGCTTATGTCTCTTTAAGAACTATCGTGTATACTGACAAATTTCTTATTTCCCTTTACAACCCCGTACGTGCCGACTTTAAATGCGCTTTCAAACATTTAGATTTAATCCCGAAAAGTTCCCGACTTGTGACATAGCCAGTCTTGGTACTAAGAAGTCACGTGACCGTACAGGAGTAATGTGACAAGGTTGCGATGTATAGTTAGATCAGAGAATTTCGCGACCTGTTTCTGTCGGTCTCTTATTGATTAAACAATTTTTCCAGAAAATTCGCTGCAGCTGAGAGCAATTTTTTCGAACCCTTTTGTTAGGACACTAAACCGTCTCAGATATTTAATGATAAAAAAGGTGTTTAAAACAATTCCTAAACTGTTTCACAGGTGGATACAAATTTAAAAAAAAAAAGTGACCAAAATGTCTTAATTTTTGCTATTCTTGGATCCAGATGCTGTAGTCACGAGAGAACCATTAATCGCCATGACACTCATCCGTCTTTTTCATCACCATTAAAAACTGAAGAGAATGTATATAGAACTGTTCATTTATATCGTTCAACACTGTTCCCTCTTGTGTTAGTAAACTATTTACTTGAGTGTAGGTGAAAATTATGATTTTCAGTTCTTTATTTATGAACTGTCCTACAGAAATCGAAAGCCCCAAAATGGGATTGGTTTTTTCCAATACACCTGTACTGTTTCCGGCACACAAATGAAGAGTGAACTATGTCGTTACCACTGGATATGCTTGATGCAAGCAGAATTTATGGTTACAGAGGGATATTGAATACAATTTACATTGTTTTCGGTAATCAGTACTTCATTTCAAATGTACGTAAACTAAAACTATGAATTAAGTCCCTCGAAAAGTGGTCGTGTTCAGCACAAAAGATAAAATACCTCTGAGTTTCAGTGGATTGTATTTTCAGTCGTCGGAAGAGGTCAAAATTCTTCCTGTGTATTTGGCGCTGAGAGAGTTACAGAATGCAATATTTACTCAGTACTCAAAACTGGATTCTCTGCCAACTGGAAGAGTCACAACTATGCAAAATAAAT
Organism: Tridacna gigas; assembly: GCA_945859785.2. Classification (NCBI taxonomy): domain Eukaryota; kingdom Metazoa; phylum Mollusca; class Bivalvia; order Cardiida; family Cardiidae; genus Tridacna; species Tridacna gigas. The sequence goes on along the minus strand of OX244035.2, from coordinate 40,949,198 downwards.
TTCTGTTCCTCTCCCCTCCCCTTTACGAGTTTTAACCCTTAACCTGCTAAATGAATGAAATGAAACTTTCAAGCAGATAGTAAAACCCAAAATTGGTCTATTCCAAAGATATTTTTTGAGGAAAAAGATATCTCCTAATCGGACAATGTAGATCTAAGATCAGACTGCACGTTCTGTGCAGTCTGATCTTGATCTATACTGTCCGTAAAAGGTCCTTGTGTCGCACTTGGCAGCCTTAGGGTAAAAAGACAATTAACTTTTGCCCCGGAAGTGTATACTCACATGGAAGTTCCATTATCAGAACAGCTCACGATACCATTCGCCGGTGACCTAAGTGGGCTGCAGACCACAGCCGGGCTTGGTGTATTAGTGCTATCCTCTATATGGAAAACATAAGTGGCACCAAGTCATTTGGTATTTTAATGATGACTTATTATTTGATTCATTTAATACAGGCTTACTTGACTGATGGGCATAATGAAGTCGTACTTAAGGTGATGGTTGACAAATATGAGATTTTACACCTTTGAATTTAGTAATAAGCTAGTTTTGAACGCTAAAGCTGATTCACTTTCTTTCTATAATGTTCTCTCCCTAAAGCAAATCCCATTTTTATTTCATGGTTTTACGGTTTTAAAAAGAATGTGTGAGAAAAATTTCGAGAGTGAATTTTTATCCGACGCAATGGTGAACGACATGTCTGTCTGTCTGTCTGTCTGAATTAATTAATTAATTAATTGATTAAGATCTTTTTCGTCTTATACATTACATTCCATTTTCGTCTATAAAAAGATAACTTTTAAAATGTTATTGCCAAAGGAGAAATTGCTCGTATTGAAAAATGTCTCATTTTCTCACAGCGTTTTATAAGTATTTGTAATTCAAATATCAACGGAAGCTTATAATTCGTATTGCACATGAATGTTTTCAGTCGCCTGCTGCAAGATTGTTTCCGGCGGTATTCTGTGCAAATCGAAGATACAAATAAGCCATGCTCTGACAAAACGTGGCTTAATGCATTCCGTGATGCATCATACCAAGCAAATCATCATAGTATTACGGACCCATAAAATCCATTTGTATAACAACCGACTGAATTATGAGGTAGACTAGTCCTTTGACATGTAGAAAATTGACTAACAGCCAAAAGTTTCGGCCCAGGTCAGCCTGCGCGGACTGCGCAGGCTGACCTGGGTCGATACTTTTTGCCGATGCATTAAGCACCCTTTTTCACATAGCATGGCTTAATTATAGAGCTCCTAAAATCATTCATGATTCATAACGGAATAGAGGTTGATATATATTATCTTACTTATACATTCCGGAAAATCTTTTCCTCCCTGCCAGCCTCCTAACAGATCAGAACACGATTTAGTGATAGAGGCATCGCCTGTCGAGAATACGTAACCTGTACTGCACGTGGCCTTGCAGAATCTAAATAAAGAAAAATCATTGTAATTCAAAAAAGAGCATTGCCATGTGAAAGTGGTTTTTAATGCATCTACAAAAGGTATCGACCTATGCCGACCTGGGTTCAAACTGTTTGCTACTGGTAATTTTGTTGCAAGTCCAAGGACCATTCCACCCAATGATTCAGTCGGATGTTACTCAAATTAGATTTTATGGAATTGTGATTATGTACCATCTTGCTTGGTAAGATGCATTACGGAAATGGATGGAACCCCCCTTTTGCATAATTTACATATGGTCCTGTTAACGAAACCTGCTGCAAATACAAAATTTATACCTTAAAACAACTACTCTTGATAGCTGGCTGATCAAAGGGCTAAAAGGATCGAGCAAAATCAAAATGGCACCAAACCTGGTACGGTCTCGCCGTGCACCGGTTGCTTGTTGGAAATGTGATGGCTTGCAATTTGCATTTACTTAGTAATATCTGAATTGCAACTGCATGCCCCTACCGTGAATTCATATATTTAGGAACTGTTATTCAAAATCCGATAAATAACAATAATAAAATCCAATACTGTCACGTGATCCGATATTTGAAGGGCGTTGTTAAATAATCGTTCCATATTGCTTTCTACATCACGTGTACGCGTTTTATTGCATAGCTCATACTTTACTATTTACATACACTAAGATAGTGAACCGAACGGGTAACCAGGTGAGAACAGAGTAAAAGGAACAATTGCTTTTTACACAAAGAGTCGCCTGTAGAATTAACACAGCAAATATACCGAACTTCCTACAATCTGCCATTGCACTCCACGCTTTCATTTTTGAATTTTGAATTTTTGAATTGAGTCCACTTACAATGTTATCCCATTAGTAGAGCAACTACTCATGCCATTAGCCGGGGCCTGTAGTGGGTCACATATAGCAGGCGCTCCGTCTACATCTGTAATTGCTACAAAAACAATGTTAGATTAGTTAAGAAAAAGTCATATAATTGAATCAAAGGGCTGAAACCCCTGAAAAGCCGAAAAAGGCTATATTTAGCCATGTTACAGAGGAATGCAAGAATAAGCTTTTCATAACATGTTATCCCTGTTTTTTGAAATTACATGATGAAACAAGCAGGGAAAAGGACAACAAAGTTGGTCAGTCGCGAAGGAAGATCGATAACAGGATGCCAATTGAGTTATTACTAGCAAGATCTGAGAGCAGGATGCGTAAATCGGATGCTTATACAGATAACTTTGCTCCTGTCAGAATGGATAAAGTTAGCTAAAATGATATGTTCATCCTAAAGGAGGTCAAATAATTCCTGCGAAACGCCCATTTTAAAGGGTTTATAGAAACCCTGTGAAGTTATTGCTTAATATGTGACGTTTCACTGCGAAATGTCAACATTTTTTAACCAAAGTTTTAAATGTATGTTTCGATTTTTATAACAATTTTCTTAGAAAATTATTTCTTAAAGTTAATCCAAAAGATTACAAAATATTTATCTCAAGTATATCGCCCAACACACAGGTTTGAAGTTAGAATTTTCTTCAACTAACACGGGTAGGAAACTTCATATTCGGAGCCAATGGCTCCGATGAGAAAATGTTGTGTTGGTCTTCCGGTTCCGAAACTGTCAGCTCAAAAACAATAGGAAAACAGGAACGCTTGTCATTCTTTGTAATTATGTGTACTTATGTCTTTGAAATTCCAAAAAAGGCGGATGTCATGCAATTCTCAAGTCTTTCAGCGTGTTTTCTACACTGCGGAAAGCCGTGGAATGTGTATAGTATTATCTGAATCATTTGTGCCGTGGGTTGACCGTAGCGGAAATAATACGTCAAGAACCTAGGTTCAGTCTGTTATTGCCATTAAATTAGCAAATAAGAGAGAGGTTTGATGTCCTAAAGGCGTGAATTAGTATTTTGAACTGTTATAATCGCTGCTGGTAAAGAATTGAAAAGAAATAGCATAAAAATGACAAAAACAAAGAAGGGCTCCGATTATGTGAACCGGATCTGAATATGTTAGTCGGCACCGATTGATGAGGGCATCCTATTAGAAAATTAGTTCTCTGTTAGAAATTACTTAATTCATAAGCTCTGTTTTCCTGGAAATACCCTTCAGTCCAAAGTTTAATACATTTCTTCAAAGGAACGTGACCGAACTTATGCCAGTACAAAGGACTGATATTTTCACACTTGAAAAATACTGTCTCACATTTGTCTATCTAAATTTTGAAAATACTTTTGTGTAGCTTTTGATTAACCAAATGGTCTATTTGTCACATTTGTAATGCTTTCTTCGTAAGTGCAGCAAACAAATAAACTCATACAATGAAAAACATTTGTCATTTTCGGAACGCTGTGTGGTCTTCCAAAAGTCATTCAACAGTTAAATAGAAAATGGAATGTACCTATCGTACAGAGACACCGAATAAAAAAAAAATGCGTCTGCAAAGAATACTTGATATATATATTTTTTTTCTTTTGCGAAACAAAAATCTTATCCAACTACACATGCATGTTACAGAAGCCCGATTTATCATGGATTAAATATCGTTCTTTTACAAGTAAGAGAAGAGAAGAAAATACACGCACCACGTTTGAATGATCCACATATCTACATGAATTTGCATTATACAATCTATAATGCGTTCATCAACATAATAAATGTAAAATGAAAAGAGAGTAAGTGACACAATTATTCATCAAATTTAAGTTATCACAATTAATTCATTCATTCATTCATGCATTCATTCATTCATAAGTTGATTGCCCATTTGTATATCTTTTCTTCTCTATCTCTCTTACCTTGAAAATTGGCAGGGGTGAGTGAGTGAGTGAGTGAGCGACCGAGCGAGCGAGTGGGTGGGTTGGTGGGTGAGTGATCACATAATATATAATGGGAACAGGCTGATGTAGTAAAACTGAAACGTAATGTCTTACATATAAACTTTTCAGGTAACAATTTTATGTTTAGACATAAGTTAAAAAAAAAAAAAAAAAAAGAATAATAAACTCAAACTCAGACGTGTAAGCAAACTAACGATATACGCATTGTAAATGCTACATGACACCATTTTATTTTTCCAATCAATGCTCTATGAATTTTGAAAAAGCAATCAAATCTGCAATGGTTGGAAAATTGATGTCATGTCACATTTACAATGTGTACGTCATTAGTTTGCTTACACACAATCAATTACAGTGCAGTATTAAACTTCCTGTTCACAAACGCGATCTTTTACCCTTAGCCTCTTTGGTAAGATATGTGGGCAAAGAATATTGATTGATTTGAGGTCTAAATTACAACTTTACCGCTCGTACCAGAAATTGTGAAGAAGACAACGTTGTTGTTTTTTTTGTAATGCATGCCTAAACGTAAAATTATTATCCGAAATGTTTATGTGTAAGACATTACGTTCCAATTTAACCATATCAATTTAACCTTATATAGAAGGTGAACACTCACCCACCCACTCGCTCACGCCCACCCACACGAGAGATAGAGAACAAAAGCTTTACAAATGGACAATGAACGTATGACTGAATTAATGCACTGATGCTTGAATTAATTAACTAATTAATAGCTATAACTTAAGTTTGATACATCGTGTTACTTTTACTCTCTTTCATGTTACATTATCAAGTGTAAACAGTTATGTTGATGAATGCGTAATAAATTGCATAATGCAAATGTATGTAAACCATTCCAACATGTGTTGCGTGTATCATTTTCTTCTCTTCTCTTACTTGTAAAGGAAAAGTGCTTATTGCCAGAGTAATACGGCTTCTGTAATATGCATGTGTAGTTTGGAAAAAAAAATTAAAATATTCTATGCAGACTTTTTTTTTTTAATTCAATATTTCTGCTTGGATAGGTGCATTACATTTTCTATTTAGCTTTTGAATGACCATTTGAAGACCACACAGTGTTCCGAAGATGCCAGATATTTTTCATTATATGAGTTTATTTGTTTGCTGCACTTACGACCAAAGCATTACAAATGTAACATATAGACCACTCGGTTAATCAAAAGCTATACAAAAGTATTTTCAAAATTTAGATAGACTAATGTTAAACAGTAATGTTCAATTGTGACAATATCAGTCCTTTGTACTGACATAAATTCGGTCACGTTCCAACGAAGAAATGTATTAAATTTTGGACTGAAGGGTATTTCCGGGAAAACAGAGTTATGTATTAAGTAATTTCTAACAGACAACTAAAGTTATGAAAGGAAGCCCTCATCAATCGGTGCCAACCTATATATTCAGAGCCGGTTCCGTAATCGGAGCCCTTCTTTGTTTTTATCATTTATACGCTATTTCTTTTCAATTCTTTACCAGCAGCGATTATAACAGTTCAAAATACTAATTCACGCTTTCAGGACATCAAACCTCTCTCTTATTTGCTAATTTAATGGCAATAACAGACTGAATCTAGGTTCTTGACGTATTATTTCAGCTACAGTCAACCCACGGCACATATGATTTAGATAATACTATACACATTCCATGGCTTTCCGCAGTGTAGAAAACATGCTGAAAGACTTAAGAATTGCATGACATTCGCCTTTTTTGGAATTTCAAAGACATAAAAACACATAATTACAAAGAATGAAAAGCTTACCTGTTTTTCATTTGTTTTTGAGCCGGCAATTTTGGAACTGGAAGACCAACACAACATTTTCTCATCGGAGCCATTGGCTCCGAATATGAAGTTTCCTACCCGTGTTAACCTGATATCGGTGCATTATTTCTCAAAAATATGGGAGTAAAGAGAACTGATATTTAGCACATTTTCTCGTCATGTTTAAAATTGAAATAAATAATGTTATTGGTGTATTTGCACATTAATCATAAAGTAATGAAACTGAAAAATATTTACCTCATTTCAAACTAAAATAGGGAAAAGAATGTAATTCATTAAAAACAAGAACAATACAGATATTTGATAAAGTTATCGAGGCTTCCTTTATTTTTTTTTCTTTTAAGTTTTATCGCGGAAAAAAAAACTACCTTAGTCACATACAATATTGAACATACAACCAAGAAATAAAACAAACCGTGTACTTACTGAGAAATGTAACCACAATGACGAGAGCTGAAATGACGATATGAAAGTCTAAGGTTCAATATTTACGATTATTATTTATTTTGATCTTAAAAGTAAAAGGTATTTTAAATAATTTTTCATAATTATTGAAAAATGTCAAAAAAAAAAAAAAAAAAAAAAAAAAAAGAGCACGTCCAAGCCACATATATAAACGGTAAAATTTTAAAAAATGGTTTTAGGTCATGGGTTCGGGCATCTGCCCCATATATATAATAATATTATGTATTTTAAAACGGTTCATGTATTCATTTAGTAAGTAAACGTCTTAAATAAAGCAAGATCAATATAAGAATTACAATGAAACGATTTTCTTTACTAAAAATAACCAGATAAGTCTTTTTTTCAATTCTTTAGCAAACGAAAGAATGTTGGACTTGCCAAAATTGGAAGAAACAGATTTGCAGACGACAAATTAAATGCAACTCAACAGATGGAATTTGTCTTTGGCAGGAAAAAATAACACTGGGGGAAAGTAGAAAAGGCTGATTGTTGGACTCATTAATAAGAATCTAATATATGCATCGAAAACATTAAGCGGAGACAAGGAAAATAATCTAGTTTTGTTAGTTTCAGGAAATTTCTTGAAGATAAAAGTTGCACCTTACTATAAAGGTTACTTAAAGTACCTCGTGCGATAACATCATATATCCTAGCCGCCATTTCGCTTTAAGAACGGAACTTCCACTGAGCATGCGCGGTGAAATGTTGCGTCACTAGGTCACTTGTCATAAAATTAACAATAGTTTTAAGATGGACAACATAATGATAAGAGGCGACTGTCTGTTGGTATTTAACACAAAAGGACGGAATTAATCTGCCAATCAGCTGTTTAGATCCCAGCCCAGTAATGTAAAAATGTGGGGCGAGTCGACGCAACCCGAAAGATAAAAGCTGGCCAAAAGCCATTTTAATGAAGTGGACTGTTTTCTTTTACTTTCACCCTCTTTTTATCCACCGCATGACTCAGACCGACATTCTTTCCTTCTTTGCTTTTCACCCATTTCTGTATATGTCATTTAAGACCTAATAAAGCACTTTTACAAACAACACAAGGGAAAAGTTGGAGAAATAAATGGAAACATTGATTCAGATATTAAGGAAGACATTGTTTGAAAAGAAGGACGTGCGCGTTACAGTGAAATTTTCTCTTTTTCCTACAATGTTTTACAAATCTTTCAACTACAGGGGTATGAAAATTGTATGTGTGCATTTTTTTGGTCAAATTAAGTCATGTCATTGTGTATTGTTTGTGTCAGAAGCCATGTACGATTCTTCGCTACAAAGAAATCCGCAAAATTTCTGCAATCCTAAACAAAAAACAACATCTTTACGAAAAGACTATTTTTTTCAGGTTTATCTAAACCCAAAGCATTTGCAGACAACAAATTAAATGTCTCTTGAATGATGGGATCTGCTTTTGAAAATGGAGAAAATATTGTGAGAATAGACGAAGATGCTGATTACCATCATTTTGTCTTTTTCCTACACTGTTTTCAAAATGTGTCTTTCTAAGGGTCGTTAAAATTCGTCCAATTTTTAGAAGACTAATATTTAGATTTGTTTAAGTTCAAACCATTAGCAGGCAATAAGTTTACAGTTGCTAAAATGATGGAATTTGAACATTAAGAAAATATTTTTGGAAAGGAGAAAGCCTCTTTTTCATGGCCGTTAAAACTCGGGATTGTGTAATAAAGGGTTACTATTCTGCACACATAAAGAGTGTTAAATTGAAGGCACTGCTCAATGTGAAACAAATTTGCAATTTATTTTGAAGTCGTCTATGAGCTATGTCGATAATAAATACGAGTAAAACTTTGTAACACAAAAAAGAAAGTAACGTCAAAAATGAAGGAAAAAAAAAAACATTCCTTGTTTCGAACGGTATTTGTAAAAGTGGTCTGCGGTAACAAGAAGTGAAAAGGTCCTCTTAAGTAGATGAAGAAAAGTCGCTGGTTTGAAACCCCGGTTCCTCAATTTCTTTCCCAGGATTGATAATAGTTATCGCGACAGGGTCCATTCCTCTCTTACCGCTAAGCATTGTTTCGTCGATTGTTATGAAAGGAAGCAGTCAGAGACTCAAGAATTGATTGATTGTATGGTGTTTAACGCCGTTTTCAACATTATTTCAGTTATATCGCGGCGGCCAGTGCACATACCCATGCTTTCCTGAAGTTTCTTTTACCAGTACTCCGCACAATATTCTTTCCAAGCCACTGACTGCTTTCCCACATAACCATCGTCGAAACAATAGTCAGCGGTGAGAGAGGAATGAATCCTGTCGCAATGACTATCATCAATCCTCGGAAAGAAATTGGCCAACAGAGACTCAAGAAGGATGTTATGCAAAATACCAGTTACTGAAACACTGGGAAATCATGATAGGTGCACTGACTACCACTGTATAAGGGAAATATTGTTGGATTGATTGATTGATTGATTGATTGTATGGTGTTTAACGCCGTTTTCAACATTATTTCAGTTATATCGAAATATTGTTGGAAACACCATATAAACCAAACCAAACTAGATTAAGACTAGGGCCCGTATTCACCAACCATTCTTAAGATTATCATTTGTCTAATACTAGTTTTAGAAATTAACACAAGTTCTGACTGGCTAAACCAAATGGTTTAGCCAATTAGAACTTGTCTTACTTTCATTTTTTTTAAAATTCTTGAGAACAAGGCTAAGGATGTTCTTAAGAATGGTTGGTGATTATGGACCTAGATTGTTGCTCCGTTGTCCTTGGCCAAAGACATGTGCCTAGCGCCGCTTGCCGGCGGATATAAAGTACATATCCTTTTTATTTCAGAACTTGAACTCTTATCACAAATCTATACTGTCCGCTACCCAGTGCTAAACTGTGACCAAATTCATTTTCAGCTGCATCGACACACAGCTCTTCAAAAAGAGTCGAAGATAATTCTTATAGTAAGAGAGAGAGAGAGAGAGAAAAAAAAAAGAAAAAAAAAAGCTGTTAAAACTTGGTAGTAAGTAGAATGGCTTAGGATTTAGTCAGCTGTGTAAACATGGATAAACATGGATAAATTACCTATAAATATAGTGCAAGGAATAAAGAAACTCAAGAGAAAGCCGGAAATGAAAGCAAAGGTTGCCTTTAAGGCCTCAAGAAAATGAGATCCATTTTCTATCGGTTTTAATCTCTGCAACCTAGCAAGCGTCAGGGACAACATTTGGCATGAAGATAGAAGAATGATTATGGTTTCATAACATAGAAATGGATTCAAAACTGGCTGAAAACGAGTAAAGATTTATCTTTAACTGGCAGCTACACAGTTAAACCTTTAAAACCCCTTTACACACCATCCTAGGTTTTACCGACCAAGAGAAAGAAAGCTTTTTAACCCTTAGAGCGCCGAATAAACCTGTCAGAAATTTTCATCCTAGAAATACGACCCAAATAAGTGCCATTTCATGGTTGCTTTCATCTACAGTGTTTCAGCAAAGCGGACAGAGTAGATCAAAGATCAGGCTGCACGTTTTGTGCAGCCTGATCTTGATCTACACTGACCGCAAAGGCAAGTTTTGTCGTGAAAGGCGCTTTAAGGGTTAAAATATTGTCACAATGCTTTCTACCCTTTCAAAGACAGTTTCCACTATGCGACCCACATCCAATTTGTCGTATGCATACGCTTTTGATATGGACAAGTACAAAATTTTGTCGTTTGGCAGAGTGGTCACGCTTTACCAGACGGCAAAATTTTGACATTTGTAGACGACCAATCGAATGTGGTTCAAACCCTGGATTTTGTCTGTGAAAGCGTGGAAAATATTGTGGAAAAAGGAAAAATCGCTGGTTACAAAAACACCTCCAGTCAGGGTCGTTACAATTCGGTATTGTGTGGTGAAGTAAATAAATTATATGAATATGTCTAACTACAATAAAAAAAACTCAAATAATTAGACGTAAAAGATCTTTTCGACCGAAAAACTTTCCCACATGGAGTCTTTTATGGTAAAATGTAGGACATGACGGCCCCTGGTTCGAACCTCACAAGAATCACTGGGTTTGTCGTGAGAGTGCCCTTGAGCTAAACACTTCAGAGCCCCAGCCTAGTAATGGTGAGACCCAGGGCATACATGAACATGTGAGCTGTCTCCGTGATATAAATGAAATAACGTTGAAAATGGCATAAAACACAATTTCATTCAATCAGTCAGTTAATACCGTATCTGACAGTTTATGTTCAAGTTTAGACTGCACATTTTGAACAGTCTAATTTTGACCAACACAGTCCGCAACAGCTCAATGAGTGGCGCTGGGAAGCCTACGTGTTAGAATGCAAATAGTTTTGTTGGACTAGACCTTCAAAATTACGAACCAAATATTTAGACAAACATGCCTTTGGCAGAGAAACTTCCGCACAGTCAAGGTGACAGGTTTCACAACCTTGTATCAAACAATCTCGTTTTATCCTCTTATCCTACTATATAAGTAGTATAGGCAGGTAGCAGCGGACATTTTCGGCGAAAATGCTCTATGCTACCTACCCTGGAGCCAAATTTGCCCTGTATTGCCTACCCCAGGGCAGGCAATAGGGGGCAAAATTGCCCTAGGCTCCCCTACCGCCAAAACTGGGGAGGCTATTTCGGCATTTTGTCCGCCATCTTGGATTTGCCCTATAGTGCCCTCCCGTGGGAGGTCAGTATGGGGCAACTCACGCTGGCTCAGGCAAAGACCCTGTTGGACTTAGTCTTTTTTCTTCGTCTTTGTTCGCCTCAGGCTTTTCTCTATCACCGTTGGACTTAGTCTTTTTTCCACGATATGGGCTATATTCCCTCCTCACGCTGGTTCAGGCAGAGAGTATCGTTGGACTTAGTCTTTTTCTTCGTCTTTGTTCGCCTTGGTCGATCATCGTTCGCCTCTGTAGGACTTAGCCAATTCTCTATAACCGTTGAACTTAGTCTTTTTTCCACGATATGGGCTATATTCCCTCCTCACGTTGGTTCAGGGAGAGAGTATCGTTGGACTTAGTCTTTTTCTTCGTCTTTGTTCGCCTCAGGCTTTTCTCTATCACCGTTGGACTTAGTCTTTTTTCCACGTTATGGGCTATATTCCCTCCTCAGCTTGGTTCAGGCAGAGAGTATCGTTGGACTTAGTCTTTTTTTCCGTCTTTGTTCGCTTTGGTCTTTCTCTATCACCTTGTTGGACTTAGTCTTTTTTCCACGATATGGGTTATATTCCCTTCTTAGCTTGGCTCAGGCAAACACCTTGTTCGACTTAGTCTTTTTCACCGTCTTTGTTTTGTCTCAGTCTTTCTCTCCGTCTTTGTTCTTTCTTTCTCTACCATCGTTGGACTTAGTCTTTTTCCCACGATATGAGCTATATACCGTATCATAATTGAATTAGTCAGACAAGATTTGTCTCTCTTTGTGCTATACGTGACTTTCCCGGAAATCTAACATGACGTCATTTTCCGAAAATGTAACCAAATCATGTTTACTGGGTTTTTCCGACATTTCCCAGGAATCAGATCATCTAGACTTATCCGATCTTAGTCTTATTCGTCCCTAGTTTTATTCGTCCCTAATTTTTTATCTGCAAAACTTTTTTAATTGTAAAAAATTTTATCCGAGATTTTTTCTATGATAAAAATTTTTTTCTATCAATAAATTTTTTCTATTGCTAAAAGTTTTTCTATCGATAAAAATTTTTCTCTCTGTAAGATTTTTTTTATTTGAAAAAAATTTTGTCTACAACTTTTTTATCTGTAAGTTTTCTCTACAGGTTTTTCTATTGCTAAAAGTTTTTTCTCTCTGTGAGATTTTTATCTCTGTAAGATTCTTTGTCTGCAAGTTTTTTCTCTTTTGCAAGATTTTTTCTCTTTACAAGATTTTTTTTTAATCGAAAATTTTTTCTACCACTAAAAAAAGTTTTTCTATTGATAAAAGTTTTTCTGTCTGCAGGAGTACTATACATTTACGAAATTGACACAATGTTCGAACGACTGCCCATGGCCTCAGACTGGTGGACTTAGTCTTTTTCTCTAGTTTCGATCGTTTCTGTAGGACTTAGCCATTTCTCTGCCACTGTTGAATTTAGGTTTTTTCTCTATCACCGTCAGACAGAGATCATCGTTGGACTTAGACTATTTTTCACGATGTGGGGCTATATACAATCTCATGCTGGCTCAGGCGAATTCGTCTTCCTCTCTAAGGATGTGGACTTAGGTTTTCTCTACCATAGTTGCTACCATCGTTAGACTTAGTCTTTTTTCTCCGACTTGGAGTACATCGTTTGGAGTGCAACTCTCTCTGCTAACTTTTTTTTTCTCTCTACAAGTTTTTCTATCGATAAAAGTTTTTCTCTCTGTGAGATTTTTTATTTGAAAAATTTTTGCCCACAACTTTTTTCTCTTTGCAAGATTTTTCTATCGCTAAAAAGTTTTTCTATCAATAAAAAGTTTTTTCTCTGCAAAAGTACAACTTTTGGGATACATCTGTGAAATTGACAATTCTCAAAAGATAGACTTCCTGGGTATTGGTTAGTCCTGAAAAGGACTATTTCGTTTTTTGGTATGGCTTTCTCCTCTATTGAGAGCTTTCCTTTGGTTCTTTTGGGATCTTCGGAATCTTGAAGTTATCCATATTCTACCAGGGTTGGTGTTACATAGCTGGGATCGAATCGTTGTTTTTTGTGAAGTTGGTTATCGTCTTTCTCTGCTTTCTCTGCTTTTCGTTTTCTTCTTGACTTGACTTCTTTTGTCTGATTTGACTGTTGTTTTACAGGAGTGACGATAGAAGCTGTTAACTTTTGAAAAATGGTTTTATCAAGGTTAACCTGGGCTGGAATCGATACATTTACAGATGAATCTTGTCTTACAGATGAATCTTGTTGACTCTGTTGATTTTGTAGGCATAATGTCTCAATATTTCTATTGAATTGATTCATATTTGTGTTCAAAGTCTTCACTTCGTCTAAAATCTGAGTTATCACAGAATTTTGGTTTGAAATCATTTGGCTTATTTCTTCTTCGATTTTAATAACCGATCCTGTCATCGGCTCAATGAATGTTGAATTCATAGCTGTCGATAGAATATCTCTACTGTTTTCAGGCTGTGGTAAGGAATCGTCTAGGACAGGGTTTTCTTGTGGTAAGGAATCGTCTAAGGCGTCTAAGTTGGAATCCATTCTTCCGTTATTTGCACTAGTTAACAGTTTGTTTTATTCGCACTATTCGAGAATCGAGAGTCGAATGATTATAGAGAAAGTTCACCAGCAATTTATAGTTTTTGGTCGAGGGGACTTGTCTTGGGACGTAGACTTAGACTTTTCTGTAGGCATTGTAGATAGAACATAATGTACTATATGATCTCACATAGAATGTTATGATCTAGCTACATTTTTTCCATCTCTGTTCTTTTTTGGGATCTTGTTAATTTTATATTCTGAACTATTTGGGAAGTAATCAAAAAACAGGCGACTTTTTTAAATCATTTCTTTATTCAAAGTTTTTTAACATTATTCAAGTTACAATACATGATTGAAATACATGATTGAAATACATGATTGAAATATTTCTGACAATACAGTTTTTAACAATACAGTTTTTCACAATACAGTTTTAATCTACAACAATGATAAAACAATTCTTACAATGCAAATTCACAGATACCTTGATTTTTCCACTTGTCTTCATGTTCCACAATAACTTTGTGCAGATGTTCATTTTTCCACTCTTTTTAAAACTGTTTTTAAAAACGTCTTACTTTGGTCGTTCACTTCAATGTAACACGATGTTGTTTTCTTACAGTTTATTTATACCCTCAAACTTTTATAACCATAGGGTACAGTATCAGTATCGTTTACAATCACTCTTTTGGTGTATACAGAGCGAAACGTTTTTGACTGTGGTTCGCTGCTCACTGTTCTGTCTCTATGCCTTTTGATTCTACAGTCATACTGAACTTTGATCTCTATTGTACGATCCAAAGCACATTTTGAATAGGCGTCGAAATTCACCAGCTGATTTGTATTGTAATCCAAAGTAATTCCCTTGACTTTACATTTGCTTTTTTCTTTTCCATCTTTTGTTTTCATTTTATAAGCGTAATTCTTGGGACCTAATCCTCTGAAATGAGTAATTCTGCAATCAGGCTCTTCGTCGGTCCATTTTCCAAGTCTGCTGTTAATGATGGGAGGGTTCCACAATTCAGGATCATGAATGTACATACAACTATCTGTATCGAAATACAGAACTCTATCCCCCAATCTTTCAAGAACGCTATACAGTTCCATCCTTGCATAAGCTGTTACGTAGGATGCTACAATAACATTGGCTGTCGCATGCGTTTCGACAAAGTCCATCTTTTCTTCATAGTTGACCAAAATGAATGGGCACTCGTTGTCAAAGATTTCCACATGTTTTACCGTGTATTTCGGGTCGGTAATCAACTCGAAATATTTAGACGGTTCTCTGATGTATTTCGTCTTGCTCATGTTTTCACGCTGTGCTAATTTTCCCCAAAGACAGTTCAGCATAATCTTAGCAAATGATCTTTTGCCAGGATTTTTTTGAATACATTTGGGATCGAGACGAATCCCTTCGGCTTCCTCATACTCGCGAATGAATTGGGACTTTTCCGAGTCTGTCTGACACCAACCGGGATATCCACTGGCTTCTTGCTTGATTTTCAAGAAATTGTCCACATAGCCTTTAAAGAATTGGTCCGAAACAGAGTCGAAATGCCAGATTTCATACACTTGCATTAGCCGATATCCACAGTCGAGAGCTTTGAACAGTTCGAATGTAACCCAAGTTCCAACCAATGCTCTCTCTTCTCTTTCATGATTACAAACGTTTGAGCTTTCTTGTGCACATTTCATACAAAGTGGAAACATCATCTTGTTGTTACAGTGAACTGGAAGAACGGGGTGAAACAAATCAGTTGGGGGTAGAACTTTGCATTTAATGAGTCCTTCGTACTGACGAATATTCTTCATGTCAATGTTCTCATAAGTCAAGATTGTTGGATGGCCTACAGGATAGAATTTATGTTTGCAGACGTAAGGATACAGAGAGCAAATGTCAATGTACTTGATTTCCTTCTCACTGCTTTCCTCAACATCATAGGCAATTTTTATTGCATTGCATCTGCCTCCAGCCAGGCCCTCTCTTGGTTCGATGGGATCATGGTTCGGGTATAGACTTTCAATGGTTTTTTTGTACTCTTTGTCCTTCTTCATCTTGGCGTCGAATTCATGCTCCCATATGGTCACGACGTTATATCCCATTCTTTTGATGGTTTCTAGCCGTTCGATAGTACTGTTGTACAATTCATCCATTGTTTTTCCATTGATGGGGTTGATATATTTTCGATCTTTGAAACATGTCTGGCAGCCATGAAATAAATCCCCGAGGAATTCATAGACAGTGTTTGATTTGTGGTGAAATCCGTCTACAGTGTATTTCCCTATTCGAAATTCACCACCATTTTTGGCATGTTGAATATGAATCACTTTTTCTCTAGCGATGCTTTGAATCCAACGTATTGCTTTCATAGAAAACCGACGTCTGACTGGATCTTTGCTTGAAATGATGGCTATCTGATCTTTTGGTAAATAATCTTTTCACCAAATCTTGTTACAGGCGCCGGCAATGGTAAACGCCTCTGTAAATGGGCAAATTCCACTCTGTTCGATGAACAACTTTCGGAATTCACCACATCCTCGTCTTAGGATATCAACATCCGATCGACAGTACATCTCCGTCTCTTTTTGAAAATTGAATTCCTCACCGTTTTGAACTTTGTCATTATACCAGACTATGAATTTCGATCGAGCATCTTCAGACATTGAATCGGGTTTGTAATAAGACATGTCCAGGTACGGGCCGACGTAATCCCAGAATTCGTCTGTATTTGCCCAGTGAGGAAAGTAGCCTTTTTTCATTTCTTGAAGTCCAAACGTAGTCGGAAATTTCGCCAGCCCAAAGTTCATGAAGCTGAAGGAGTCGATCAAACACACGCCGTTCAGTTCTAACTTCAAAATATTATTCCCATTCATGGTTAGTTCTGGTTCTTTCATCCCAACGTTGATAATGTGGTTGAGAATAAATTGGCCATCATACCCTTTGAGATTATGGGCAATAGCTATGATTCCTTTATGATGGTTTGTAAAGAGCCAGCTGCAAAATTGACTCAAAGTTTCTTTTCCTTGAAAAATAACTTCTCTTCCTTCTTCGAATTCACTGCATGTGGAACAATGAAAATCAAGTGGTTTATCGATACATTCAGCACAGGCTCGGTGTGCAATACAGTAATTCGGAATGTGTACTCCCGTGTCTTGCTGGCATTCGAAATCAAAGAAAATGAACAAAGGCTTTTTGACTACAGAAGAACTCGTCTCATCGTCGCTGTCGTGTTTCATCTTACTCTGGTAAGGCTGAATAAAACAGCGATGAGAGAAGTCAACTATCTTCTTGCAGAGGTGACACTTTTTCTTTCCCTTACAGACATGATTTCTCTTTCTGACAAAAACCTGGCCTTCACATTTTGAACAAAGTTTCACTAATTCACAAATGGTTTTCTTCTCTTTACCTTGAAGCGTTTTGTGATTTTTCAAACATTCTGCACTGAAAAATCGTCTATGACACTTGGAGCAGACATACTCTTTTGATTCCGATGGACATTTTCCAGCACGAAAGCAACCTTTACAGATCTTTGAGCAGGCATGGTCTTCCCGCCTGTTGTAACGTGTGTCGCAGAACTCACAATAATAAGCACAATCAAGAAATCCTGTGATGGATTTGATGTAATCATAGTGGTTTTGATGAAAGTACAAATGTATGATTTTACTATCATCTTTCACTTCTGGATGTTCAAATACTTGTTCCACTCTCGACTGCTGTTGATGGACTTTAATAACATAGTCTTTTTCATACAAGAAATCTTGAATTTGTTTGTATTCTTCAAGACCTACAGGTTGTGTCGGCGAAACTCCAACTTCATTCATCAATTTCTCGGCTTCAGTCTTTTGAAGTAATCTGTTTGATCTTTTGATGTTATCCCATCTTCGGTTCCATTCTTGGGTGTTTTCACGTTCATGGTAACAAATCCCCACAACAACGGCTCTTGCAAAACATAGATGATCACGATTGTTAATTTCAATAACCGAATGTTTCTTCTTTGCGAAAACTTTTGAATCCAATACTTCTGTGGTCCTAAGCCTTTTGCCACTTCCACTTGGGGGGTATCGTATGTGTGATATCGAATGTCATGCGACCATCGTTCAAGACGAATTCCTCATTCGACTGTAGAACTTTTTCAATCTCGTCCAACATAGTATGACTCTCCAACTCCTCCACATATAGAAAGGGAATATGAATTCCCACATCCAATGAAGGGTGATTGATGCTAATTCTAATCATATCCCTCGATTCAGCCTTTAACTTTTGAACGATTTGTTGGATAATATCGTCAAATAAGACGGTCAATTGCTGTGGTTGTAACTCATCGAATTTCTTAAAAGACGCCTCCAGTACATGGGATTCTGTATTGAATTTTCTTGACTTCTTTTTTCCCACTTCTTTTAAGACGTACAGACTTTTCATATCCAAAGATTTTTTGTCTTCACTTTCTTCTTCCTTAGGCGAAAATAGCCCAGCATGACTTTCTTCTTTCAAAGATTTTTTATCTTCTTTCAAAGATTTCTTCTCTGAAGAATCCACTTCTTTCTTCGGTGAAAATGGCCCAGCATGACTTTCTTTTTTCTGTGGTGAAAACGATCCAGCATGATTCAAAGATTTTTTGTCTTCTTCTTTCAAGGACTTTTTGTTTTCGCTGGTACAATCCACATTTATTCGTACAGATTTCTCCTTCGTTGAGGTGAAATCGCATTCAGCGTCACTTTTTTCTTTCTTCGGCGAAAATGACCCAGCATGACTTTCTTCTTTCAAAGATTTTTTGTCTTCTTCTTTCAAAGATTTTCTCTTTTTGGTTGACGGTGAAAATTTCTCATCGTCGCTTTCACCGTCACTTTCTTCTTTCAAACTTTTTCTCTTTTTGGGTGAAAATTTCTCATGGTCGCTTTCATCATTGCTGCTACTGTCTGGGTAGACTAGGATTCTTTTTCTTTTCTTTGCCGGTAGTAATTTTTTTCTCTTCTTCGACATGGGCTGAATTGCCTCATCGCTGCTTGTACTGTCTGAATACGGTACTAGCCTTTTAGACATGGTTTTATGACTGATGATAAGTCAGACAATGACCCAGAACTAAAAAAATCCTAGCTTTTTTATACCTTTTTTCAGGCCAGCCGTGTATAAAAAGAGACGTTACGATTGAAATCTCCATCATTCCTCGGAAAGATTTCAAACAGGACAGTTGGTAGAAAATGAGTGAGTTCAAGCTACAAAGTACAACACCAAAGAGAATGTATCTGTATGTTAACCCATACACTCACGATTATGAGATCACCAATATACCGTCAAGATATCAAGTCTACCATACTGGAAACTACGTGGGATCATTTCTATCCCACCAACATTTTGCAGAAAAAGACGTCTATCGTATCACCAGAGTCCTAGATCAAGCGACATTCGACAAACGCCATGGAGTGGGTGATATGACAACGAATATTTGCTTTACATGCGATAGATCAGGACATTGGGCCAGCCAATGCCCAGAAAAAGAAAATCAGATGTGGAAATTCGTTTTTGTCTTCGTGGACCCCTACAACCACGATGTCAAAATTTCACCAACAACGGAAACGGGTGGTGAATCTCAACATATGAAATACGTTGGGTCTCTATTATCCTATAAAGTAGACGAAAATAGATGGAAGACAAAACCGTCACAGCCTGGAAAGGGGAAAAGTTCCCAAGACAAGAAAACCTCTTCAACGTCTGGAAAGAACCAAAACAGCAAGATTTCTTCAGGATGTGAAGAAAAGAAAATCAACGAGTCATCGACTGAAAATCAGATCGAAAAGCTGATCGAAAATATGGAGCATGACAACACAGAAATCACCGATACAGAAATCTGTAGAATTCAGATAGATTACCCTGTGAAGAAAAAAAACAAGAAACTTTCTTCAGAAAAGTTATCTGGAGAGGGACAAAGTTCGCAACAAAACTCCCAAAACAAGAAACTTTCTTCAGCGACTGGAGAGAATCAAAAAAATAAACTTTCTTCACAAGTTGAAGAAAAGAAAATCAACGATAAAATCAACGAGAAAATCAACGAACAGAGTTCCCAAAACAAGAAACCTTCTTCAGTGACTGGAGAGGGGAAAAACAAGAAATCTTCTTCAGAAAAGTTATCTGGAGAGAATCAAATCAACAAGATTTCTTCAGGGTCTGGAGAGGGGAAAAACGAATACCCACGTGTAAGGCAATTACCATATGCAAAGCCTATTCGACGAGAAGGAAAGAAGATCTGTTCAGATATCGAATTGAGACGTAGATGGAAATCCGATGTTGAGAAAATCAACGAGAAAAGGGAAAACAAGAAAAAGAAGAACAGTTTCCTTCACAAATCAAAAAAACATGGTGCAGAAATCTGTCCAGATAATGTATTGAAAAATAACAAGGATAAAAACATTAATGAAAACAATGAAAGGAAACGCAAGAGTGACTGTGAGCCTAACATCCCGAAGAAAAAAAGAAAAACACAGTGAGCTGTAAAAAATGTGGTAACATTTTCAAAGAACTGTTTCAAAAACGATTCTATTTTTCATACTCACAGTTTGTATATATATTTCGACATGGACTGAATTGTCTCATCACCACTTGTACTGTCTGAATAGGGTACTAACTAGGGTACTAGCCTTTTAGACATTGTTTTAGAGGCTGATGATAAGTCAGACAATGACCCACCAGAACTCAGTTCAATGTTTCATTGTATATACTTCTGTACTTCGATGTTTCATTGTAATGATTATTGTACAAAAGTTTAAATAAAAATATAAAAACATATAGGACTTGACTTTTTTGTTTTTGACAATTTGAAGAAAAGTAAAAACCTTTCTTGGTCTTGGTTAGCCCTGAAAAGACTGTACCTTCTTTTCCCCGTAGAGGGTTCTAAACCTCCTCATCATCACCTCATAGCTCAGTGGATAGCGCAGACTCCCCGTACTCAATTCGGTAACAAATGTGCGATACCAAAGCCTTAACCCATTATAGTTGTACATTTAACACTATGGATTTACATCCTACCAAACCCGATAATAAAATATACTCCCAGTACAATTTTAACCGTCGATATAAAATTTCAATCGTGGTACCGGTACTACACGCGAAATACTGCAGCAGCGATAATATTATTAGGAATTCGCACCCTATATATACTCACTAGACGAGTCTATTGTAACCATCGGTTAAACTGTTGTACAATATCTCATTTGGTTTCATTGCACTATACAGACAAATACTACCTGTTCACCCGTCACACATGGACTCGCCTGCAAGATAAACAATTCTACACCTAATCAGTTCGGTTTAAACCTTCAGAGAGAGTAGACGTACTTTACTATCGCTCTCCGCCACGTATTGGAAAATAGTAGACGATATTTGTTACTGAAATACACCCCAGTCTCAGCGATATAAAACGCTCTGGTAGTAATCAGTTCGGTTTAAACCTTCAGAGAGAGTAGACGTACTTTACTATCACTCTGCTGTTCATATTGGAAAATACACTCCAGTCTCCTTTATCCTAATAGAGAGAAAGAACAAAGCGAACAAAGACGGAGAAAAAGCCTAAGTCCAACGATACTCTCTGCCTGAACCAAGCTGAGGAGGGAATATAGCCCATAACGTGGAAAAAAGACTAAGTCCAACGGTGATAGAGAAAAGCCTGAGGCGAACAAAGACGAAGAAAAAGACTAAGTCCAACGATACTCTCTGCCCGAACCAACGTGAGGAGGGAATATAGCCCATATCGTGGAAAAAAGACTAAGTTCAACGGTTATAGAGAATTGGCTAAGTCCTACAGAGGCGAACGATGATCGACCAAGGCGAACAAAGACGAAGAAAAAGACTAAGTCCAACGATACTCTCTGCCTGAACCAGCGTGAGGAGGGAATATAGCCCATATCGTGGAAAAAAGACTAAGTCCAACGGTGATAGAGAAAAGCCTGAGGCGAACAAAGACGAAGAAAAAAGACTAGGTCCAACAGGGTCTTTGCCTGAGCCAGCGTGAGTTGCCCCATACTGCCCTCCCACGGGAGGGCACTATAGGGCAAATCCAAGATGGCGGACAAAATGCCGAAATAGCCTCCCCAGTTTTGGCGGTAGGGGAGCCTAGGGCAATTTTGCCCCCTATTGCCTGCCCTGGGGTAGGCAATACAGGGCAAATTTGGCTCCAGGGTAGGTAGCATAGGGCATTTTCGCCGAAAATGCCCGCTGCTACCTGCCTATACTACTTATAAAATAAATGAAACTTTTTAGCTGATAGTCAAGGCCCAAATTTTGCTATTTGAAGGGTATTTTTGGGACGAAGATATCTCCTTATCGGACAGTGTAGATCCAAGATCAGACTGCACGTTCTGTGATCTACACTGTCCGCAAAAGGTCCCATTTTTATTTCATGAAACTATAATTATTGTTATATCTGCGCACGAAATGTCGCCCCTGACGGTGGCAAGGTTTCACAGATTACGACCGATAGAAAATGAATTTCACTTGAGGCCATCAAAGAAATCGTTTCCGGTTTTAAATCGTAGACAAATTCCTTGCGTTTCTTTATCTCTTACACCACATACGTATATCGGTAATGTATCTGTGTTTACACAGCTGACTAAATTCTTAACCGTTCTACACACTATCAGGTTTTAACAGCGTTTCTCCCTCTTTCTCTCTCTCTCTCTCTCTCTGGCCGTAAGGGATTTTTTTTTTATCTTTCTTCTGTTTAACCCTTTCCCAAACCACAAATTTTGGACTGGTCCAGATTGAAAGAGTTTGCAGACGACAATTTTAAATTTGATGAAAATGGCAGGACGTTCTCAAAAAGGGTAGAAAACACTGTGGGAAAAGGAGAAATTGCTCGTAACGAGCAATTTCTCCTTTTTCCACAGTGTTTTCAAAAGACTTGTACTGCAGACACGTGAAAACCAGGGCTTGTCTGGGAAAGGGTTAAGAGGAACCAATACGACTTGCTTTTCTACTGATAAAAATCGCGATTGGTTATTATAACTTAGTTTGTGATCGACCTTGGGAGTGCTCATCGCTATAGATTTTTGACTTTTTACGCTCCCCAAGACAACGTCTTTCAAAAACACTTTAAGGAAAGGAGCAAACAGTAGCTGCTTTCTAAAATATTTCCATGGTCTCCAAGAAAAAGGCATTTCCCCTATGCGTCTGTAGTATCAGTTTTTTTTTTTTTACTTTTTTAACCCTTAAGCTGCTTAGCGCGACTAACTAACCTTTTGCGGACAGTGTAGATCAAGATCAGAGTGCACAGAACGTGTAAAATGTTTGATAAGGAGATTTTTTTTTTTTTTTTTCTTCAAAAAATAATTGAAGTAGCAACATTCATTCGGGGTTTTAGTATCTTCTTGAAAATTTCACTTATTTAGCAGGATAAGGGTTAAAAATGGACCTCATGGAAACGGGCTTAGCCTGTCGCTGCCTATTAACCCTTAGTCTGCTAATCGGAAATCAAGGACCTTTTGCGGACAGTGTACCAGTGTATCAAGATTAGACTTACTATAAAAGTTACTTAAAGTTTCTCGTGCGATAACATCATAAATCCTAGTCGCAATTTCGCTTTAAGAAAGGAACTTCCACAGAACGTGCAGAACCATCTTACAGCTACAAATCTCTCATTAGGTGATATTTTCCCCCAAAAAATACATTTGAAATAGCAATTTCTTTTTTCAGTATCGGCTAGAAAGTTTCATTTCACTTATTTATCAGATTAAGAGATAGATAAATTCGTTTTTCGAGGTGGATAAAAATACAACGTCTGAAGAGACAAATGGGCTATATTAACCCTTAAGCTGCTAAGCGCGAGACACTGACCTTTTGCGGACAGTGCAGATCAAGATCAGACTGCACAAAACGTGCAGTCTGATCTTTGATCTACACTGTCCGATACGGTATTTTCTTTCCGGTGAAATTATCTTTGAAACGCAATGTTTAAGTTTTTACTATTGAGTAGAAATTTTCGTTTCATTTATTCAGCAGCTTAAGGGTTAAGTAATCGGAAGGCGCAGATCAAGATTAAAATGTGCGTTATGTGCATTCTGATTTTGAACCTAAACGTTTAACAAATGCTACTTATACAAATCTTCCATGACAATAAAAAGATTTAAACTGACTAATTCCAACTTCCGCCGAATGTCATGTTTGCTAAAACCTAGCTGCTGTAACACGCCGGAATGTAAATTCAGCCACATCAAAACGACCCCTGAAAATGGAAAACTGTTCGGCTTTACTTTTACTGTTAGGTACGTAGACCTTTTTGGCTTATTTGAACAACTGTTTTCTTGAATTGATTTTTGCCTTTACCAATTTTATAAGGGTATAATTACGATTTCGACTTTGTCATTAGATGAAAAGTATACTTCATTAAATGCCGTTATTTTCTTTTCCGTCCTAAACTAACATGTTTCTTTTGTTTGTCTGTAATATCTCACGTCGGTTTTAGCATTTTTTGTGGTATCAGAGCGACAGCTTCATTATTCACATCTTGTCTGGGTTGCACCAGTACAAGGTTGAAACTCTGCAATGCCTTGCTTAATATCACCCCAAAAATGACCGGCGCATCATGAAGTCATTGCATCACGGTCCGTATTCACCAACCATTCTTAAGAACGTTCTTAGACTTATTCTTCAAGATTTTCCAATTTTGAAAATAACACACCTTCTGATTGGCTAAACCGTACGGTTTAGCCAATCAGAAGGTGTGTTACTTTCAAATTTGGAAAATTTTGAAGAACAAGACCAAGAATGTTCTTAAGAATGGTTGGTGAATACGGACCCAGGACTTCTTGCTTACAGATCGAAAACCTGAGCTTCTGAGGCACGGAGGATTTCGTCAATGTTTTGTATAGCTTGGTACTTAAGTTTTTACCAAAATATCCCATGCCCTAGCGACGTTCAGGGAAAAAGCTTCAGAAAACATGGTGGAAAAAGGAGAAAATGCTGGTAACGAGCATTTTCTCCTCTTCCGAAAATGTTTTCAATTCCTTCAAAGTCAAATCTCATTATATTAACCCATGTTTTCGTCCGCAAGCTCTTTCAATTTGAACAGGTCAGACAGCTTCACTGTCTTGTAAAGAGTTAAGGATTTATAACTCAGTAGACATAGCTTGTTACTAGGAAGGCGGCAACATGCACTGAAGTATACCAGTTCAGTGCACTGCATGGATGTGACGTGCTTGCCTTAATGCTTTCTGGAGCCGTCTGTTGCAAACTGAATAAAGAATCAAAGGACTGAAAGTGCCGAAAACGGATCTGTAGGACAGTATTTAGCGATCATAATTGGGACTGAAAAAAAAAAAAAAAAAAATTCATCACATGTAAGACAAATTTTTCAAAGTGCATAATAGAGCAAACAGGAGACAGAAAATTTAGAGCTGGTTTACTCAGCTGGCTGACTGTGATTTTATTGGTTATGGGTAATTAATTGATCCATTGGACTGACAAGACAGCACGTCAAACTGATGTGTTTTTCTGCTGGTATCAGATATAAAGCCATTTACACTATGGCGAGGTTAGTTATTATTAGCAAAATCAGATATTGAATTTGCAGTGTGCATGGGTATCCAGAGTATTTGGCGTCGGTCAGGTTTACAGTAAGGAGATTTTCTCAGTAAAAATATTGTCTGAAGGTGATAATGAGCTCAAAGTTTTTAACTTAGCTTTATGAATATGTTGTATATGTTCGAAAAATTTTACTGGTCAAATCCTTGCTCACGCGAGTCGTGGACAGAATAAGTGAACTGACGATATAGAGCCGAAATAATTTTGAGACAACATTAACTAACTTATAAATATACAGGCTATGTCAGGCGTACAGTTAATTGAAAGAAAATACACGAAGGGGCTCAATTTGAACAAACGGAAAGTGCATTGTTATTTCTCAACAACATTACATATTCCATTCTTTCTCAACAGAATAGAAGACCTTTTCATGAACATGCCATGACTTGTTACAAGCAAACTATCGTTTTCAGACATTGTTTACTAAAATATATCAATTTCAAAGGCATGAAATATTGTATTGGTACAATAACGTTTTACACACCGAACGAATTAACAAAACATTGATATTCTATTTTGTATTTCATATAGATCGAAATGAATATTTTATCGTTAACTTTATCGTATACTTGTACCTGTTGGGCAATTCTAAAGTCCTTATTTTTGTTTCAGGTGTTTTGACACAGTTTGTAAGCGTGCACGTAAATGGTACGTATTCAACTCCGAAACGTGATTTCTTCATATCAAATCTTGCCACATCGAAACCATGACATTGGGTGAATTACTGCATTGCCGCCTTTTCTAGAAAAAAATCATACATTAGAGATGCACCAGGCTTGTGAAACCTCGCAAATTTTATAGATGCCTTCTTGACGGACAATACTGCAATTGTCACCTGATTGTCGACATTTGCTCGAGCAAGAATTCATGCGGGGAAACTGCCTGTGTATCTTTCTGTCTTTCTCTTTGTATTTTTATATATCTGTCTGTCTGTCTATAAGAACAACAATTGCATTCAGTAGATTAATCCCAGCTACGGTAAATGACTCAACAACAAAGCTTGCACCGATTTAAAACCTCGACTCTTTTTAGTGTTTTCATTGGCATAGAAAAGAGAATAAGCTGATACATGGGTGACTAACTGCTTCAAATAATATAACATGTTCTTTTTTCTTCCATATGTAACAATGATTTATAAGATAACTACGGAGGACCCGTGGGATGCATCTTCTGAGGTAATATCTGAAATACCGGTATATAACGAATTGGCTTACTTTGCACAGACACATCCGGTTCGTACTGCGCGCAAACATGCAGCCCCACTTGATGATACATTTCCGTCGCCATTATTGATATAGTGAGCATGCAATAATGGAACTTTAAAGTTCAGTAAACTCTGTTACATTTTAATCAAGGTAAAGATAACCTATGCAACGAACTTCTGGTACAGTCCCTGCCAGATGATCACCTTACAGCCACAAGTAGCCGAGGGGATCCAATTGCAATATCTTCACCTGCGAGGAGCCGTCTTAACACGACAGATGTCGTTTTGAGTAATGGTACG
Source organism: Tridacna gigas (assembly GCA_945859785.2). Classification (NCBI taxonomy): domain Eukaryota; kingdom Metazoa; phylum Mollusca; class Bivalvia; order Cardiida; family Cardiidae; genus Tridacna; species Tridacna gigas. The sequence goes on along the minus strand of OX244035.2, from coordinate 40,922,441 downwards.
ACGCTTACCGGCGGCTGGTCTCCCGTATCAGACAGTAGGAACCATTACATCCAGGTATGTGAATAACATACAGATAAGTGTCGAAATGGAAATGAATGTCTTTCTATATTCGTATAGTCACAAAAAAAAGTAAAGACAAAAACAAATGAAAAATGGAACAGAAAGATAACCTATAAACAGGCAATGTAAGTCCAATGAAAAAGCCAGCTGGTAAAACATTTACTGTAGTTGTGCAGACCGAGTCTCGAATTTTATATTGTGCAGATTCAACTTGTGCAACTGTAACCGTGATCAACAAAAGATAAGTGAATATTCTTTTATTTATGTTCTGTTGCTGCCAAATGCCATTGAAACTTATTTTGTATTTGACCTTTTATAATTGACTTTCCTTGCACAACAACAACAACGTTCAAGGTATTAAAATGTTTATTTATGTGACAGGCGACATTTGATCACATGACCATGATCAATGAGATTCTGACCCAAGGTCGTCACCAAGGTAACGGTCGTGTGACGTTGTACAAAGTAGAGTACACCATGGATGGGAGTAACTGGCAAGTAATAAAAGATGACAGCGGGGTAGAGAAGGTATAACTGTATTTAGTTATGCGTAAAAAAACTCTCTTTCAGGAAGAATAGGTATATACTCTTTTGCCAGACAGAGAAACAGAGACAGAGAGACAGGCGGACGGAAGGGAGGACGGAAGGGAGGACGGAAAGAGAGAACGAGAGAGAGAGGCTTATAACACCAAAAACATGCCAGACAGGAGAGGCGTGTTTCATGTGTTTATCACTTTACTACACAGTTCCGATTTTAACGACTCTGTTCGAGAAGGGTTTTGAAAACATTGTGAGGAAAGGAGAAAGTGCTGGTAATCAGCATTTTCTCATTTTCCCACGATGCTTTCTACTCTTTATTTGACAACTTTATCCACTTGAGCCACGTTTAATTTGACATCTACAGATGCTTTCAATTTGGACAAGTCTAAAATTGTGTTGTCTGGAAAAGATTAAAAATGATATAACTGCATCTTGCGAGGAGCCCAAGCCCTTCTCATAGACGTATATCCATCCAAGGAAAGCCCCTGCTTCTAATCTCACCAAGTTCCTTTTGGAATTTTCTGTTCACCTGATGGCTATGTTCTAGAATAGTATCCATGACGTGCTGCTTCGATAGAGCCAATACCAGTTACAGTCAGGTCAACGGTCTTTTAGCACACGTGTCCACATTTTGTAAGAAAATGAACAAGACTCGGGAGGCAGGGCAAGATAAGCTGGACATCCAAGCCAACCCTTAAACAAACCCAAGAGAGAAATAAAAACAAGAGGGCCATTGGCCCTAAAGCGCTCACCTGAGTAAAGTCATCTTTAGCTGATAAAGCTGAAGAGATCCTGGTTTCAATGATGTAAAACGCATGAGTGTTTTGAACCAATCTGACCCAATTTCAAACTGGTCCTAGATATCATTAAGACAAATATTAATACCAAATTTCATGAGTATAAGACTGAAAATGGGGCCTCTACGGTGCACACAAGGGTTTTCTAAGATCTGGTCCAGTGACCTACTTTGTGACCAGATGTGACCAACTTTGGAACTTGTCCAAGATATAACCAAGACAAACTTTCTGACCAAGTTTCATGAGAATCAGGTTGAAATTTGGCCTCTACGATTCACACAAGGTTTTTCAAAGATTTGGCCCCTTGACCTACTTTCTGACCAAATGTGACCTCATTTTGAACCTGTAAAAGACATCATCAAGACAAACTTTATAACCAAGTTTCATGCATTTCAGGCTGAAAATGTGACCTACAGAGTGTTCACAAGGTTTTTCTAGAATTTGGCCCAGTGACCTACATTTTGACCCGACATGACCCAATTTGGATCCTGCTCAAGGTATCGTCGAGACAAACATTCTGACTAAGTTTCAAGAGTATAAGGCTGAAAACGTGGCCTCTAGAGTGCAGACAAGGTTTTCTAGGATTTGACCTAGTGACCTACTTTTTGATCCAATGAGATCATTTTTAAACTTGTCTGAGATACCAACAAGATATACATTCTGACCAATCTTCATTAGTGTAAGGCCGAAAAAGTGGCCTCTATGGTGCACACAAGGTTTTTCTAAGATTTAGCCCAGTGACCTACTTTTTGACCCGACATGACCCAATTTTGAAGTTGTTCAAGATCTTATCAAGACAAACATTCCAAGCAACTTTCATGATATTTCAGGCTGAAAATGTGGCATCTAGAGTGCACACAAGGTTGTTCTAAGATTTGGTCCGAGATATCATCAAGACATACATTCCAACCAACTTTCATGACTTTCAAGCTAAAAATGCACTCTCTAGAGTGCAATCAAGGTTTTTCTAAGGTTTAGCCCGGTGACCTACTTTTTGACCTGACATGACCAAATTTCAAACTTGTGTGAGATATCATCAAAACAGACAATCTGACCTAGTTTCATGAGTATCAGGCGAAAATGTGGCCTCTGGAGTGCACACAAGGTTTTTCTAAGATTTAGTCCAGTGACCTACTTTTTGACCCGACATGACCCAATTTCAAATTTGTCCGAGACTTTATCACTTTATCCAGACAAACATTCTGAACAAGCTTCATGAGTATCGGACTAAAATTGTGGCCTCTAGAGTGCACACAAGGTTTTGCTAAATTTTGACCTGGCGACCTACTTTTAGACTCGACATGACCCGATTTCGACTTTTTTCGAGATATTATCGAGGCAAACATTCTGATCAAGTTTCATGAGTATGTGATTGAAAATGTGGCCTCTAGAGTGCACACAAGGTAATTGTTGACGCCTTGACGACGGACGACGGACACCGGACACAGCTCGATCACAAAAGCTCACCTTGAGCACTTTATGCTCAGGTGAGCTAACAACGAAAGACGAAAATCGAAATATTTCAGTTACACACTAGATTACAGTACCTCTGACAGCAAAAGGACAAATTTCTCCAAATTCACCAATATTGCCTAATGCTGGCAATATTCGCAGAAAATCTTTGAATTTCCATAAGCCCCGATAGCAAGGCTAAACGAACCTTTAATCAGAGAGTTCCAATTGCGGAAATAGGGAGTATTGGACTGTAAGTGTCCTTGAAAAAGGCATTTGTCCAGAGCCTCAGTGCTGACCGGTATATGAGAGAAGGGACATGTATAAGGAGGCTATTATTGATATTACTGAATTATTTTGTTGAAAACACAGTCAGGTGCCACCAATTAGTATTTTGTACTCAACTCTATTTGACATTTAAAGTAATTTTGTGCTTTGTTTTAAAACTGAAAACCCAATAGAAATTTGGACACCTTTGGTAGGGGGTCGCATATTATCCCACCGCCTCCGATGGGTAAAACACATATTAAAAGCCGGAAACAACTCAGGAAAACACTACTGTCATTTTCATTTACCATTGTAAGATTTTAAGTTGTTTTGTTTTAATTCTTAAAACACTAGCAACCCTATGTATGCCTTTATTTTGTACCTAAAATACGGAATGTTTCATGTCACAAAGTACTTTTCTATTCGCGTATTTTACTACAAGTATACCAACAAATAATGAGTGTCTTGAATTCGCAAACATTTTCCTACGCAAAATGTCTATAATCGGTAATTCGCTAATTTTTCGCCACGCATATATATTTATCCACGTATACAGTAATCTTCAACATGAAGGAAGAATATTAGTCATAACCGAAAACCTGATGGTAAGTAAGGTAATAAGGTAATTAAGGTGTCCTTCTCTCTTTTTAGATATTTAACGGGGGTTCTGATCCCGACACAATACAAGCAAACACTCTAGACTGTCCTGTCTTTACAAAAGGTATCCGCATAATACCAATGGACTGGGATACCCATGTTGCACTGCGGTTTGACGTCACCGGATGTTATCTAGATACTACAGTGACAGGTATATTTGCTTGATTAACTTATTTGATGCAATTACAAAAATAAACATCTGGTAAAAAAAATGTGTTCGAACACAAAAAAAGCTGTGGGGCTTTAAGTTCAACGTCGGCATCGAATTTCATTCATTTTCTGTTTTGAATAAATCTTGACCTGTGACTAATTTGAAAATTACAATTGCTCAAAGCTCTAGTGAAATTCAATCTACACTAATTTTCTTAAAAATAGCAAATATCAGCTATCGTTAGACTGAAACCTCAACCAACGAGGTTTTCTTCACAGACGATTTACTTTATTCTTAATTTCAAGAAAAAACCTTCGATTGGCTGTGGCAGAACGCTTCAACTTATCAGACGGCTAGTCTCGGAATTGATAAAAAGCATTTCAACTTTCTGAATACGGGTAATGATAAGTTCGAGGCCGTAAAAAGAAATAACTGGATAATGGAATGATATTCCTAATGACTGGAAATTCTACTAAAGAATTTGACTGGTAAATCTCGGAGCTTGAAATTAATGTACAATAAATATGTACTAATAAGGTGTTTGGTGTGCAATACATGTATTTCCATATCTACTAATCCGTTTGACTGATCCAAAGCAGCCGTTGGGAACAGTTCGGACAGAATCTGGCCATCTTGTCTGTATAGGGTAACTAATCATGACATCAGTCCGCTATTTAACTTAACTACTATGTTTCAGTGACGACATCACCACCTTTTGTGTCGTCAGTAAACTCTACGTCATCGCAGTCTTCAGTTTCACCCTATACAGCAGTAACAACAGCACAAATTATCACAACAACGCTTCCAACAACGCCAACAACAACGATATTGCCAACAACCGCAACGAAAATAACAACAAAAACGACAGCGGTTAAAACTTCAACCAAACCAACACAGAAAACAACAGGTATACCATTTTAACATCGACATGTCGACATGTGACATAAATCTGCTACCATTTAGAAGATAATAATGGGAGATATTTTCTTGAAAATTACCTTATATTCTATCATAGTCTCATGTTAATTTATTCACCTGTTTTATAGATAACAAATGAATAGAAATAATTGCGACATACTTTTTTTGGCATCATTTTATAATATTATAAGATACACATTGATTCCATTTCTAACATATTTAGTATGATGATATTTCCCCTGTTGTCTACTTACTTTTTTGTTACTTAACACTTCGAAAATATATCACGATAGTTTTGAAATCTACCACTCCTTTCCTGTAAATATCCACAATAATTTGTTGGTCAGCAGTTGCCGTCCTATATCACTAACTGGGACAAATCACGTAAATATATCTATCTGCTATCATGATGAAATAAGAATTATCCCGAAGGTTTTAAATTAACGTGAAATCCGCCATAATTTTGGGTAAAACATCGGCTATTACTATCGGGTAAGTGGCGGCAGTGTTGTGCCACCATAATGATGTCATGATAGCTTTGAACTGCCACAACTTACCTGATTAAAATGACAGATATTTTCGCGAAAAATGTGGAGCATTTCAAGTAAATCCAAACTTGTCATAATGATTTCACTCTCTATAAAACTAGTGAAATAACTTACTATTTTTTTTTTTTTTTTTTCCTGTTATTGCTCTAAACTGCAATCCATTACTAGTTTTCTTGATAATTATTCGGGACACCTCGGCCACTCTTTAGCAAAAGAGTATTGATTCATGTAAGCGGTCGAAATGTTAACAATAAAAAATTACATGTCACATACTTTGGAATCCTTTTTGTAGATACTGTTATACTTATTACGCGCATCGAATGTTTTTTTTTTTTTTTCGAAATATTTGGTATCATGTTTTATTCTGTTTTCATAATGACTTTTTCCTTAACAGAAAAATCACGATTGCCTTAAAATAAACAGAAATCCGCCATTCTTCTTATGAAAATATCCTCCCTAATTATCGTATAGGTGGCGGCAGTTTAAGTTATTAATTTGGTAATGCAATGAAATAAGAATTACCATGAGAGTTGCAAAATAACTTGAAATTGGCCCTAATAATTTACTTTGTTATTATCTGGTATATGGTGGCAGTACTTTGCCATCATATAATGTTATGAAAAGTTATCATGGAATTCTTCAAATATCGCAAAATCCACCATTGTCTTCGCGAAAATATTTACCGTAATTATCCAATAAGTGGTGACAGCTCTAAGCCCCCCATACATGTGAGTCATGCTCTGTAAAAAGGGGGTTTAATGCACCTCTGTTATACATGATACGAAGCAAGTCATCATATAATTAGGTATCTATAAAATCCATTTTGTATAATAACCAAATGTATCGTAAGGTACACTGGTCTTGTGACATGCAGAAAATTTTGAAAAGTTTTCGAAAAGTTTTGACTCAGGTCAGCCTGCGCGGACTGCGCAAGCTGGCCTTAGTTGATACTTTTTGCAGAGGCATTAAGTCCCCTTTTCACAGAGCGTGACTCATGTTATTTCGGGTGATTTCTGACGCTTTGTTCTTTTGATAAATAACTTCCCGCAGACTTATCGCTTCTTGCAGCAGGCCATTTTTTAAAACATTGATGCAAAGGAAGAAAATGTTCCCTACAATACTTTTTTCTCCTTTTGGCCACAGTTATTTCACGAACACCGGTCTTTATGTACAAAACATTCATTTAGTAAACTAGTATTCAAATTTTGTGAACTTTATCATTTCTTTCTTTTCATTAAAGACCCGTCCTTTAGTATAAGAATTTTACTTGTTGTCAGCAAATGTTTTCAAAATTGGTAGATCGTAATTTTGTCGTCTGGCAGATAGTTAAATAAACAAAAAAAATGGCTTTCGGCAAACGACTTCTTTGCATCTTGCAACCGAAAATCTAGGAAAGCACTGGGACAAAAAGAGAAAATTCCGTTACGAATCTAATTCACCTTATTTCAATTTATTAATTTTTTACCACATTTTTTCTATTACAGCTACAAAACCTACGACTAATAAGCCCACAATTAGGATGACTACGCCATCAGTTCGAACAACCACACCGTACATATTTCTGCCTGGCATACCTAACCCCTTCGCAACTACAGCCGCTCAGTTCCATCCTGGAATTGCAAACCCTTTTGGTCCAGGGCAGCTGATTGGATGAAATAGATCTACCTACCATTTTTCAAAATTTGAAAACTTTTACACGTATATGCTGGTACAGCTACAATGTTTTCAACGCCTTTTCAAACCTTTTTTGGGGACATAAATACGTCCATTTTACGGAAAAAGTATGAAAAAATTGTTTTAATTTTGAACGGTTCAGTGCCAAAAAATATTCTAATTTTGGCCCGTGTGTCCCAACCATTCTATACACCAGAAGCAGCCTTGGGCTCATATTCACCAACTATTTTAAATTGCAGTCTTAGTCTTATTTTCGATTGTGAAAGTAACGCAATACCTGATAGGTTAAACCATTTGGATTAGCCAATGAGAATTCTCGTTTCTATGAAATTTAGATAATTATTTAGAATTAGACTGAAAGTGTTGTTCAGAATGGTTGGTGTGTACGGGCCCGGTCTTGATAAAAGCCATACAATCTGATTGTCTATGACATTTGGTTTATGCAATCAGGCTTTGCTCTTTCTTTGAAATTTAGAAAATTCTGGAAAATTAGGCGGTCAAAGAGGTTGCATTCACGATTCATTATAAGTTTAGCTTTAATTCAAATTTCCAAAATTAGCCATTTGATTGTCTGAGGCAAAGCGCCTATGCCTAAGCGCCTAAGCAGAGCGGCTTGTCTTGGAATGTAGATGAAGAACAGAATTTGTATTCACCAACCATTCTTAAGAAAGTTCTTAGTCTTAAACTGCAAGAAATTCTAAATTTGAAAGTAACACAACATCTGATTGGCTAAACCAAATGGTTTAGCCAATCAGAAGTTGTGTTACTTTCAAATTTAGAAAATTCTGAAGAAAGAGACAAAGAATGTTATCAAGAATGGTTGGTGAGTACGAACGGTCTGCGATTACAGCCACTCATTGTACTGATGACCAACATTCCCGTCTTTTCAGGACCCTGGGAAAGAAGGCCTTTGAAAACATTGTGGGAACAGGAGAAAACTTTTCTTCTCTTTCAAATCCCATCACTGGACCGAGTTTACTTTTAATTTGTTGTCTGCAATTGCAATATCAAAGAAGTTTACGACTTTGTCGCCTGAAAGAGATATGTATGAGCCATGCTCTGGCAAAAAGGGGGCTTGATGTATCATACCAAGTAAGACATCACATTATAATGAGCCCCCTAAAATCCAATTTTGTTGCACAACCGACTGAATCATGATCTAGACTGGTCCCCGCACATGTCGAGAATTTAAATATAGCAAATGGTTTCGGTCCATGTCAGTTTGCGCGGACTGCGCAGGCTGACATGGTCGAGACTTTTTGCAGATGCTTTAAGTCCCCTTTAACAGAGCTTGGCTCAATTATGAAATATGTAAAACAACCGTGAAAATTTATTCTATGATTTGTTATTTGATATGGCTCAGTTTATTTGTGTATGTGGAAACCTTTTTAAATGAAGTAAGCAATTGAAATAAAACTGCAAGTTCAAATATGACATTGTATTTATTTCTTGCTTTTCGGTAGTTTATCGAGAAATAATGATGGATTATGGTTTGATATTTCATGGTTGCGACCAGTGAAAAATACCGATTTCATATTTTCTAACTCTTCAATTGAAGGCGAAAACAGTAGTTCCCGGGCACAAGTTACCTAGATAAACAGCTCGTGCCATTCAAACAGAGGGAAATATGACGCAATTTACGCGCATTTACCCTATATTTCTCGCGCTTTACGTAATATTGTAATGCGTTGTTATGTGAGGGGGGTACGCCACGAGGAATTACCGAAAACAACTGTACTGGATTTTGATGGTAGTCCCGACAAAAGGGGTTAGAAGCATGAAATAAATAGAATATTTTTGGGGGGAGAAAGATCGAAATTTATTTCATCTCGTGAACATCATCGGTAATATTTTCACGAGTGGCAGAGCTCCAGATAGAGGGAGTGATTTTGATTTCAAAATTAAAAATATTAATTACTCTCCACTAAACCCTATGTTACAGGTACTCATTAGAATCGTCTCATCGAGACGATTCTAATCAGTACCCACAACATAGGGTTTGGAAGAGAAATGATGGATGTAGAATACTATCACTCCCTCTTATATGGAGGTCTGGGATGGGGTTTTGTTGAGAAGAAATAAAGGATAAAGTTCATAAAATTTGAATACTGGTATACTGAATGAATGTTTTATACATAAAGACAGCCAATTGTGAAAATATTACCGATGATGTTCACGAGATGAAATAAATTTCGATCTTTCACCGAAAAAAAATAACACTCTATATCTTTAAGTATGGTCATCATTTCTTTAACAAAGATCCTTTCTTTTTTTAAATCTCAGTTGGGCGTCTTGTATGGCTGAGTGGTATAGAAAAGGCTTCATAACCTGGAGGCCCATGTCTCAAGCCCGACTGGAAGCACTGAGCTCTTTGTTGGAGTGCCCTTGGTCAAGGCACTTCAGTGCCCAAGCCTCGTAGTATGGTAACCCAGAATATGTGAGCCGTCTCCACAATATGACTGAAATAATGTTGAAAGCGGCGTAAAACATCATTAAATCATTTAATTAATTTTTAATCTGACTGTATTTTCATGAAGTATCTTGACAACTAGAAATGACGAAGTGTACTTGATGTACTTCTGCAATTTTCGAGGTTAAGCGGCGTATTCTTTCGGGAGTTGTCTGCTTCCTAGAGAGAAAGGGAAAACATCTTTCGCCATTTTAAAGGTGTCATCTTTAATCCTTTACCTGCTAAATAAATTAAATGAAACTTAAACGCCGATAGTAAAAACCATACTGTTACTATTTCAAAGTTATTCTTTGGGGAAAAATATCTCTTTATAGGACAGTGTAGATCCAAGATCAGACTGCAAGTTTTGTGCAGTCTGATCTTGATCTACATTGTCCGCAAAAGGTTCATTAGTCGCGCATAGCTGCCTAAGGGTTAGAAAGAATCCACATACGTTCGATTAGAAATAATCTTGACGTTATTGATGAACGAGGGGCAAGGTAGTGGCCTCTGATTGTCAGGTTCTAAACTCTGAAACTCTAAAATTCAATAAAGGTGACTACCCTTTTACGTTACAGTTTTGTCAATCGCGATTTTAATTCGGAACCAGTTTGGTCGCAGTGAAAGTCAATGTTTCCTGGCTCACTGTTTTTGGCGCGAAAAAAAAAACACGGTCGAAATGTAGGTCGATGCTTCCCCTGTATTGCTGAGACTATATTCGTTATCGAGAGGCGATGTTCGTTTGTATAAGATTGCAAGATAAGCCACAAAATATGGGATAATAAATAGGTGTACTTAGACTTCTGTTATCTATTGATATTACATCAACGGCAGTAATACTTTACTCAAAACTCTGGGACTTCTTCCATCTGACCTCTTGGACCTGGATGGGTTCTCAAAATAGCAAACAAGACCAGTGTTCCCCAAAACATTCTTAATTTTATTCTTAGTCTCATTCTAGATTTAAAAGTAACGGAATTTCTGATTGGCCAAACCACTTGGTTTAACCAACCAGAACTTGCGTTACTTTGAAATTCAGACAATTATTTAGAATTAGATTTAGAAAGTTATTTATTGAGAATGGATGATGAATACTGGTGTGGTTATAGATGAATAACACCTGGGGCTTGAGAAACGGTGTTATGAGCAAACGCAAGACACGTATCAAGTTTTTAACTTCCGCGGAAAAACAAGTATCGCTAAAAGGACAGACTTCAATTAACCACTGTGCTATACCGAACCTCTCTCCATGGCAACTTGTTATAAGCATTATTGTTTTAACTGATTTGGACGTGTAAATATTGGAATTATTCTCACAGTCTGAGACCATAATGCATTATATTACAACGCTATATCCAGCTTTAATGATATCATAGTAGTGTCGTAAAATTCAAACTGTTTGCAAACACCTTGTCGTGAAATTTTTAGTTTCGATACACAGCACATACACTTCTATGAAAATATGTTTGGCAAGAGTGGGAATTTTTGATACACTATTACGATATCATTAATACGGACAAACGTCGCCGGAATGTGATTCATAGATCGTCCGATGAAAATAAGCACGAAAAGCAGGAATAGCTATCTACCTTAGCATTTTGAACTAAAAAGCTGTTTGTCAACATATGTAAAATGATTCTAAAGGGTATAGGTCAGTGTATTCTGTATCAGCCCACTGCATTCTGTATAATTATGCTGTACAACGGAATGGTCCTAGGTTTTAGCTCATAATGAACGAAGTAAAGGAGTTAAAAATAAGATGCTTATTAGTAAGCTTTGATCAAAAGGAATCACACAAAAGGGCTTAATGCTTCTTACATGGAGATTTCTTAGATTTTGTCAGAAGGGTGGCTTATACACCTGACTTGTTAAAAGGGTATATGGGCCACTTGTGGATTATTAGGACACCTCTTCTACCTCCTCATTGTCTTAGAGGTCATCCTAGATAAGACATTGTCACATGTAAGTATACATGTACGTTAGGCCGATCTAACCTTGTTCATTCCTGGATCTCATCTCACTGGTGACACAGCGCACGGACAGAAACGATCATAATGTTTTCTTTTGTAGCAGGTTTGAGTTTGATATATCATAAAAGCATTATGGTTTTTGTTTTATTATTTCTCACGAACGATGCCTCATGTATATTTGTATTCTATTGCTTTTTTTCAACTTTGTCTAATAGATCAAGTCGATTCCATCTGCAGCCAAAGATACAATTTGATTGAAAATGAAAAGGCTATTTGGTCACACCACGATTCAAAACGAAGAAGCTAAGTGTAGATAAAAAAAAGAAATCAGACTGCTATAAAGATCAGACTGCACCTTCAGTGCAATTCTGATCTTGATCAAACCGCCAGCAGCCCATACTTATGTTATGTTTGTCAGTAAACGATGTAATTAAACAAATTACAAAAACTTGCTCATACATTTGATAGGGGAAAGAAAGAAATCCCATTTTCCGCTGCCTTTTATTTTCATAAAATGATTTCATTTATCCATTGTGATCATGACAATTTTTCCTTTTCTTCTCTTTTTTCGCAAAGCTGTTGTTTGTCACGTCATTTGGTGTGTGGGGCTCATGACCATCCTGTTCACACCTTTTCTTTTCTCTTCGTATCGTATTTGTCATTGCCTAAAATGTTTGTTAGAAAAGCACGCTTGTCTACTTGTTTTCTTTCACAACTTCGTACAGAGGTGAAATTTCAGACTTTTTTCTGTGTTTTCTTCTCTGTGTGTGTCCAGAATGGATAGTGTTATTGGCTGTTGAACACATTTCTTTGAAAAAGAAAGTAAAAATAGAATCGCTCCGTCTTTGACTGCATAAAACAAGGATGCAACATCAATTCAAACCAGTCCATCATGCTCTTTAAGTTCAAGGAAACTTTTTTAATCATCTTATCTCTGTCATATTAGAATTTCGAAAGGTTCATTCATGTATTTATGTATATCAAATTTCATTTAAATATCCAAAAACTATTTTTTTTTTTTCAGCATCGATTCTTCTGTGTGGGGTCAACGCCTTTCTATTCCCAGCCAGTATTCTTGACGGTAATTGTCATAATAATTGCCAATACTTATCCTTAGGTCTTTACCAAAAGAACAAATTTTAACCCTTTACCAAAGAATCCCAGGTTTTAACTTCCCTGAGAAAGAGGGCTTTTGAAAATATCGTAGGAAATGGAGAAAATGCTGGTAACCAGCATTTTCTCTTTTTCATACAATGTTTTCTACCCTCGCTAAGGCAAATACCTCAAATCAGCCACACCTGTCATGTCGAATACAAATGTTTTGATATTTAGACGAGTCCAAAATTTTGTCATTTGGTTAAGAATTAAGACTTGCCCAAAATGAAAGCTTTTGCAAATGGCAAATTAACTCTACCAAACGACAGAAATGTAGACTGGTCCAAATTGAAAGCATTTGCAGACGACAAAATAAACGTGATTGAAAAATTGAAATTTGTTTTGGGAAGGATGGAAAACATTGTGGGAAAAGGAGAAAATGCTGGTTACCAGCATTTTCTCCTTTTCCTACAATGTTTTCAAAAGGCTTCTTTCCCAGGGGCGTCAAAAGGCGGCATTGTGCGGTAAAGGGTTAAATGCGATGGGGTTGCATGTCATACAGGTTGACAGGTTTCATCTGCATGGTGACATAGCTAATAGTAAGATAATTATGAATTCATGTACAAACATTATGGCACAGATCTATTATTATTTTGTTAATTTCTTCTGAAAGAGGATGTCGAGAATGTTTGAGGAATACACTTCAGAGCCCTTGTTTTCTGTGAAACCCAGGGCATACATGTATAAGTGGGTTATCGGCGTGATTTGACTGAGAAAAAAAACGTTGGAAGCGGGGTAAAACAACATTCACACAACTGTGGTTGACGATGTCTACATGCGTAATATGTGTAAATCACAAGTCTCAATGTATTACATTTTCCTGGGTCTTATTTTGTACGTTGCATTTTTAGCTCTGCTGCTTTCAAAGAAAAGGTAGAGGTTTGTCATCACATGTTTATGGACCCATGAAATCCATTCTGTCTAACAACCGGCTGAATCGTGGGCTAGAATGGTCCTTGGACATGTAGTCAATTTACAAAAAGCAAAATGTTTCGACACAGGTCAGCCTGCGCGGTCTGCGCAGGTTGACCTGAGTCGATACTTTTTGCAGATGCATTAAACCATCTTTTCACCGAACTTGGCTCATATATAACAGCAATCACACAATTGTCGTTATTGAAGACATCTACGGATATGTATTTCAAACTTGGACTAGTTGTTAACCATCAAAAAGTGAGCTGAGAACCAGAGGGGCTGGTAACCCCGAAAACATTTGATACATCTATGTCCTTTTTTCCATAAAACCGTATTATTATTATAATTATTATTATCATTCTGGTTGTTCATGGATATATTATTCTTTTTTCGCAGGGCCTGAACCCGAACTCCTTTTTGTTTGCCCAGCGCCCCCAGCCCCCGCTTATGGTCAGATCAAATGTGACTACGACCTTTTCGATTTGTAAGTTGGACAATGAATAATGAATTTTACTATTTGTATTATGCTTTGTTGTATACCAGGGGTCATGTTTACATCAACCACTCTACATTCTTTCCCCGGAGAGCGTGTAAGCCAATGGGATAATTTTTCTCGAGTTTCTTAAATCAGCTCCTTTCCATTTTTTTTTTTTTTTTTTGGAAGGGTGGAGAAGAAAGCAGCCAGTAGCTTTGAAAAGAGTGTTGTGGATTGTGCTAAAAAGGCGATCGCTGTTGTGGACAGTTTAGACTAATACAAGACTGCACAGTGCGTGCAGGTGCAGGTTGATCTGGGATCCATTCTGTCCGGTACAATGAGATTTTTCAAGCGAAAGGAACTTTGAAACTGGAAAACATGTATTTGGCTGAGTTAGAATGGTCCTTTGGCACGCTGCAAAATGACCAATAGCAAAACGTTTCGACTCATGTCAAAATGGGTTGCGCAGGCTAACATGATAAATATTTTTTGCAGATGCATTAAATCACCCTTTTACAGAGCACGACTTTGTCATTTGTAACAGGTCATGCACAGCCACATGCTCCGCAGGATACAGTTTTGCGAACGGTGCCAGTTCGGCTAAAGTATACTGCAACTTGTTTGACGGTGGATTTACCACAGGCGACTTGCCCAAATGTGTCCAAAACGGTGAGATTTTTCACTTCAAATCAAGCGTTTGTGTTTTGGTCCTTTGATAAATCGCCGTAACAGAAGCATAGCTCAAAAAAACCAATACGCCGAATGCGACGATGCCCCCTTGTTAGAGCAGGGAATGCAGACGTTAGACTGAGGCATCCGAATTTTCTATAGGAATGGTTCAACCTTACTTTATAGCTACTTGCACATCGAAATACACTGTTGAACTTACACAATATCCGATGTGCACAAAAGAAGTAAGAACATTTGCTGACAAAGGTCATGATTATGTCGGCATTACTTGTCTTTGCACGGAATCGAATATTTAGACACGTACATAAGATCTTAAGACTATTTCCCAGTACATGTGTAATCATCAAATAAAAGTTCAGTATCAAATACCTACCCTTGTTTTCAGTGCAATATACTTATTACGTTTTTTTTTCAAACACGTTTCAAATTATCTTAATGTAACGTCGTTCGTCAAAGTCCTGTAATCATGTGCCATAGTTTTAAAACAGTCTAGACACAGATTTCTCTGTTAAGAACATTCGTTTGGAATCGATGATCTGGACAAACCTACGATCTTATTTCAATCTAGGATATAAATTCATATTGTTAAACCTCTTTTTCTTTGCAATCGTTTTTCATACACGGCATACACTCCTGCCTAAAAAGTGAGTAGATGTCATTTATGTAAATATCAACATGCATTATGTAGGTCGACCTTTTCGCATGTTATGAACTATTTTTCTTTATAGACAATTTCTTGATATAAAGAGATTGACACTCGTCGGCATTTCATCAAAAATTTCATTAAGCTTGTCTAAATCTATCAAGTTTATTATTCAAATCATACATATGCATGATATACGAACACGGAGGTATAATGCAACTAGCATAAAAAAGATTAATAAATAGTGACGGAGTAAAATGGGTTGGAATACTTGGTCAGAATATGAAATAGACTATAGATCTTGAAAAAAGTTATAGTGAATGGGCCTTTTTTGATTGGTCAATTTATTTTACACACAGTGGCATATTTTCATTGATCAAATTCGGTAATTAAACAAAGTGCACGTGAATGACATTCTTTTTTTTTTCTTTCTTTCGTGAGATACCAGAAATCGTGATTGTTTTATTAATTTTTTAAGTCCTGCTGCTAAGCTCGCCAAAAACCATACTTATATAATACTTTTTCCTAGACTTATTAGAATAAGTTACAATATTTCAAGTGCAAATTTATATCAGATCCCATGTATGTCAAAGGCCATTTTTAACTTTATTAAACATCAACATTTCTCAATTGGGTTTATTCTGAGACAAGTTGACATTTGATATATTTTTCTTTTTTTTTTATAAACGAGTCTAGAAAGAAAAACAATATAAAGTGAGCCATTAGGGAGCTTAGTAACATTTTTTTTTCTTTACGTTGTGCATGAAGTTTTACCTCAAAACTAACGAATGTCAATTTTTTTTTTTTATCGCATAACTGTACTCAATAAATTCATAGTTCATAGTATACGGGCACACAGGCTTAGATGTACGTAAACCCTATGCCTACGTGTATAAAATTTATAAAATAGGGATTTATTCACTTCTTTGAGAGGTGTGTATATCCCGTACAAAAAACTATTTCCAGGGAATCTCAATGACGACCTTATCTAAAGTCGAAAGATTAAAAAACATGGCTTGGTCATAATCATCGATTTTGACGGTTAAACTAGCAGGGATATCTAGTTCGGTAATACCTTAGAAATTAGGATTATTTTTACAGAAACTTGACCGATGACGGCAGTGTATGATTGTTTTAAAGGTGTGTAAGATCAGAAAAATCGTAATTGTTGTTTCACACTGAAAACAGGGGTAGTTATGTGACAAGATATAAGAGGAAAAAGATATTTAGTGTCTGAAATTGGAACAGTTTATCAGGCAGGATGGAGGAATTTATCTGATGAATCTAATCGATTCTGATAACTTCCAGGGTCGAGCCTTTAGATTTAATTAATTAATTCACTCGTTTTTTTTTTTCCCATTCATTTATTAATTCAGGAGTCTCAGCATCTACAGTCGGACCATTGGGACCTGTCAACCCGTCGACCAGTGGACAGTGTGTGCGAGGCTTTAACGACTGCTTTAACCGAATGCCAGGCGATTATGCATACTGTGATGACTGCAGAAAGTTGGTCACATGTGCCGGAAGTGGGTTTTACGTCCGTGATTGTCCGGCTCTTACTGTGTTCGATCCAGTCTTCGATGCATGTAGAGAGATGAGCCTATCAGCATCAAGTGCATGCAAACTTATGTGAATAAAATAGAGCTCAATTACAGGGCTCCAGATCAGAGGAGCATTTTTCATGAATTCGTATAAGGTATCTTTCCTTTTTTACTGAATCCTACAATATTGGTACTCTTTAGAATTGTATTTTTAAGACAGTTCTAATGGGTACCAACGGCATAGGCTTAAGTTATTAGATAAAGTTTCTAGATTTATAATATCTCCAAATATCTGGAGCCCTGCCATTTTTTCCCCTTTTTCATTAGATTGGTATTCCCATATGGACTTGAAGCATTTATACATTCATTATCCGATTCGGTCATTGATATACTGTGTTTGTCTAGGGTGATTAAAAACTCGTGGCAAGAGAAAAATTGTTGCAGTTACTTATTTGATTTGACAGTCTGCATCGACTTTGTTATTGTTGTTTGTTTTTGTTGTGTTGTGGTATTAGTAATTGTTGTTGTTTTCATGCATTTAATTATATTCAAACTCCAACTTCTGTACTGTTGCAGTTTCCAGAAGCCCCCCCCAGCTCGATTCTCGTGATTTTTGTTGTGTTTTTCTTTTTGTTGCGCAAGTTCTTACGCAAGGCACTGCAGAGTCAAATTCCAATTTCTGGTGAGATCCAGTTACAGGGATAAATAAGCTGACGCCTTGACCAGACTTAACCCTTTCCCAAACAAGCCCTGGTTTTCACGTGTCTGCAGTACAAGTCTTTTGAAAACACTGTGGGAAAAGGAGAAATTGCTCGTAACGAGCAATTTCTCCTTTTCCCACAGTGTTTTCTACCATTTTTGATAACTTTCTGTCATTTTCATCAAATTTAAAATTGTCGTCTGCAAACTCTTTCAATTTGGACCAGTCTAAATTTTATCGTTTGGGAAAGGGTTAAATAATGTAGATTGCTTCGAAAAACACCGTATAGCCCTTCACCGAACAATCCCGTGGTAGAATGACCCTGAAAAAAGCAAGACTTTTGAAAACAATGTTGAAATAGGAGAGAATGCTTGTAACAAGCACTTTCTTCTTTTTCCCACAATGCTTCCTACCATTTCAAATACAAATTCCAAAATTCGATGTTTAATTTGTAGCCTGAAAAGCTTTGAAGTTGCGTGAGTACAAAATTTTTTTCTCCTGGTAAAAGGTTAATCAGTTAAGATAAACAACTTGCCACCTACGACGACAGGATCTACCTTAACCCATAGGCTGCTCAGCGCAACCTAAGGATCTTTTGCGAACAGTGTAGATCAAGATTAGACTGCACAGAACGTGCAGTCTAATCTTGGATCTACACCGTCAGATAAGGAGATATCTTTACCCCCAAAAATACCTTTAAAATAGCAAAATTTGGGTTTTACCATGAGCATGAATGTTTCAATCCATTTATTCAGCAGAATAAGGGTTTAAGCACTGGAATGCAGAAAACCGACTAAGACATTCAATGTCATGTTCTCCTGTTCTCAGGACGTTTTCAAAAGCCTCCTTCTTCAGGGACGTTAAACTTGGGATTATGAAGTAAAGGGTTACACTGCTACATAAAGTCAATACAATTTTCCATCCCATAGTAGAAGCCAGTCCTCGTGTTCACCTAACATTCTTAACCCTTTACCACCCGACACGATTTTAGACCTGTCATAACCCAAGGCATAAGCAGACGCCAAATCAGATGCGGCCAAAAATTATGTAATTTGCACATGATAGAGTAGAAAACATTGTTGGGAAAGAAGTAAATGCTGCTAACCAGCATTTTCTCCTTTTCCCGCAATGTTTTAAAAAAGTCTTCTTTCTCAACGCTTTTAAAAGTACGCATTGTGTGGTAAAGGTTAATTGCAAAGTAATACAACTTTGATTTGCTAAATCAAATGGTTTAGCCGAGGAGTAGTTGGGTTACTTTCTAGATATAGAATTAGACAAAGAATGCAATTTAGAATGGTTGGTAAGTATGGGCCCAGAAATTCTGGAAGAGTCTCACCTTATCGGACATTGTAGATTTCAGACTGGACAACACTTTCCAAGCAGTCTGATCTTGAACTACTCAATCCGCAATAAACATCCAAGAGGTTAATACTACAACCCTAGCCAGTAACTACTTGTACATTACCATGCGACAACCTTTCGTAAATGATGACGATGGTGGTATTGATGATGATGATTATGATGATGATGGTGATCGCGATAATAACACTGATAATAAAATCAATAGTAATAGAAAGTGATAATTGTAATACAGTGCAAATAGTTATCGTATTAAGTGTCGTAAAAGTAAGTAGTAGTAGAGCTAGTAGAAGTAGTAATAGTCCTTATAATAGTGGTTGTAGAAGTAGTAGTAATAGTGAAAGTAGAACTAATAACGGTAATAGTTATTGTAGTAGCAGAAGCTTTTGAAGTTGTAATTGTAGCAGAATAAGAAATTTGACTTGTAAAGAGGAAGGATGAGAAATTCAAAACTTGAGAAAAAGAGAAGAGCAGGAATATTGATTGAAATGGAAAAAAAGTGTTTTGCAAATTCTTTTAATCAAATGGTATGTACAAAATTAATTTTCATTCATCTAGCTGGTTTTTTTTTTTTTTCAATTTTGAATGCTGTAACTGAAATATCATTGATGAAAGATTTTTAAATACTTTTTCAAAAGCCACTATGACAAAATACCAAATACACTTTTTAGTTTGTTTTCAATAAAAGTTAGATCCACGTTGAGGCCATTAAGATTACCAGTGACGATTCTGTTCTAATTATTTCCCATAATGCAACGGTCAACAACGCTCAAACTTAAGTTTTTGACCACAGTAAATTCGTTCTATATGGCAAAATATTGTCATAATCATGAGAAATGAACTTCACCTAAGGCCCAAAGCAAGTCGAAGACCTGTACTGGCAAAGTTTTAGGTTGTCATCCCATTTGAGATTTGGTGGACACGGGCGGTCCCAATACCCGCTCGCTGCGCATGTCGAATAGTGGCCGCATCCGATACAAGACTGATAATCGCCTTCCGCCTTGTTTGAACACTGTGATTGACTACTGACACATCCAGCTAAAATATTTACGATAATTCAAATGAATGAATCGCTCGTCACTATAAATATCGGTTATAATCCAGATAAACACATAACTTTTACTAAAATATCGATGATGATTCAAATGAATGCACGACAGTTTTACTTGTGAATAGATATCGGTGATATTAACATACATGTAAATGAATGAATAGCGTCTTACCAAAGTAATGATGATAATGCCAATAAATGAAAAGCTTGTTATAAATATATTAATGATAAATCGACTGAATGGATGGCTTCTTATTTGAACAATTAATAATTATTCAAATGAGTAAACAGTTCAAACTTTGTTTACAATTAAAATAAATGAATTCCTTTTTACAAATAAATGGTAGATTCTTGAGTCCTAAAATGACGATACCAAGGAGTCGGTGGTTCAAATCTCAAGATCAGCAATTTTTTCCAAGGATTGCTGATATTTATTTCAATAGGATTCATTCTTCTCTCATCACTGACCGTTGTTTCGAGGATGATTATGTGGGAAAGCAGCCAGTGGCTTGAACAGAATATTTTACCAAGTACCGTTAAAAAGGAATCCCAGAAAGGGCATGAATACGAGCACTGGCCGCCTTGATATTACTGAAATATTGTTGAACAAAGCATGAAACATCACACAAACAAGACGGCCTTAAGTACAGCTGGTTCTCAAGCTGCCATTTTTATATGAACAATTGACCAATGAAAGTTTTTGAAAGGGCTCAAAGACATGAAACCACAAAAAGGTGTTTCTGATGGACAGATGGACAAACAGACAAACGAGGACAGCTGATGGCCACACTTATCACCCCAAATGTCAAGTTCGGAGTTAGTGAAAAACAGGGGTCCTACATGTTATCTTTCTGAGCCAAACACTTAACCATTTTTCTAAGAAAATCTTAATAGGGTTGAAAGAAGTTTGGAGCAAACACAAACTTCAACACTCAAGCGCTTAACCCTCAAATAAGATATTGACCTTGAGTCTACATGGTTTATCCACGGGCTATACACCCTGTCTTACTGAGGTGAACACGAAAGTGTAACAAAAGAATAACTTATGAAAGTTGCTATAGCACTTACTGTAGAAAATGTGCCCATTTGTGCTCAGATAAGGGGCACCGCTTCGAGTTGGCTTCGGGATAAAAACTGAAAGAAACACAAGATACTATTTGTATTCCCATAAACTTGCAAAATATTTGCAGCAGAGGACTTTGAACACTTTCTTGTACATTATCACAGTCTTACTTGAAAATACAAAAACTATGTGAAAACTTTGTGGCAGCATGAGGAGTTGCTCTCTTCTCTTGTAACTATTTTTGGCGAATTCATATGGCAAATCCACTGTCTGTTGTTGCTGTGACCGGAACCAAATACTTGCATACACACATGCAATCAACCATTTTCTAGTTTTAGCTAATACGAGGGCTGTTCGATAAATTCGTGGAATTTCGTTTTTAAAACCAGGTTTCTTGATATTTTAAGCTAAAAAATGCCAGTGACAGTATTAACATATTACAAACTTGATACAAAAATTTTGCAGTTTGAAAAAAATTTCAGACGCAAAATATTCGTAACCATAGTAACCCATGTAATGCGCATTGCCGGGCTCAAGTTTGCTCCCGAATTGAGACATGTAATTTTGTGTAAAATTTATATTAAGGAATGTGTCAAAATGCCACCAATTGTGGAAACAATCAAATTGCATCGTAACGGCATTTCTATAAATCTTCATAGATGTAGCACTATAATAAGGTTACTATAATAACATAATTTTAGTCCTGCCAGTGCAAGGTAATTTTTGACGCAGTGACGTCTTTATTGGATGTTGAATTTCACGCATTAAGAAAATTTTGTGTTGGACTTGGCAAAATACCAAAACAGACCATATAAATCAGTTAGGAGTCGTCATTTTCAAGTTCCTGTAGCACTGTATTTGTCTAAAAGTGGCGTAAGCGATTAAGGAATAATTCAGAACATCGCTTAAAGATGATCTGCGTGAAGGACGGTCGATTAGCGTAACGGCGTCAATTTTGGCAACTGCGTATGGCAATGTGAATAATGACAGGTTAAAGCACGTGACATATCAAGCAACGTAGGGGTGTCTTGTTCCACAGTACAAATATTTCCTTACACAGGCCCTAGAGATGTCTAAATTGAGCAAACGCAGGGTTTTTGGATTTATTACATAAGAAAAGTACAACGATCACTTGACTTGTAATGAGGTTGACGTTAGTTTTTCCAATCCGGCGCCCGGCAATGTACGTTTACATGTTTTTTGTAATTCTCTGTTGAAAATGTATTTCTCTATGAATTTGTATGAAAAGAATCTATGTAGTAGAGTGTGGACCAAGATCTGACTGCACGTATGTCTACTCTCTCCATAGAGCACATCTATGGCCGAGTATACATGTAGCAGGATAATTGCTAAGAATGAATTATGGTACTTATAGTGTGACTGTATATTTTTAGAAAACACATCACAAAAAGTTACTTTCGAATTAACGAAGATTTTCCACTGCGACTGAAGACGTTTTGGTTTTAGTTTAGGATCATGTAGCAGATGGTGCGGAACCTAGATCAAACTGCACTTTCTATTATTATAGTCTGCTTTTGATCCACACCGCCTGCAAAGGCCATCTTAAGAGTTAAGGTGCATGCTTGTAAAATCATAAATATGTTTGATTAAATGTACTTAGTTTCATTAACGTTCACCGTGTTGTTGGCAGGGCAGTGCGAGACATCAACCTGAGTTATATGATATGATATTTTGAATTACTTTCATATCATAAATGTAATGAAGTTGGTAGCGGCTTTCAGGTATCTCGCCTTGTAGAGGACATAGGGGTCGTTACTATAGACGTTGTAGGCATGGGTCAACGAGGAAGCAGTGATATATTTTCAAGGTACAGTCGAACCTGGTTTAAGAAGAGAAATCTAAAAAGCGGTCTCTCAGAGTAGGTGGTCTCTTAATTGAAGGGATGAACTTTGCAACTTGTACTTAAAATCTTTAAGATCAAGCAGCCATACTTAAAATACCAGTGGAAGATACTGAAATAATGAATGACTTAGTATATGCTCTTGAAAAATTACAAAAAAAAAATATCTTTCACCATAGTCTTCATGTTTATTGCATTTTTCAGCAATGATAAATTATTATGCTGTTTTCTCATTTGAACGGTGCCCCAACACCTCAACACATACACGAATTTTGTATGTGTTTTATTCAACTATTTCTAATATGCTGACCAATTATCACAGTTAATGTGTCATAATTTTGAGGTAAGAAAATTGACTCTGCGGCAATTTATGGCACGTAGCCAATTTCCAAACCTTTCCATCATGCAGATCCTGTGCATTAAAGATCAAGCAAACAATCAAAAGACCGATTTGCTGTCAGAAAAAAATAAACAAACAAACAAACAAAAAAGAAATTTTCTAATGCGTAGTAATGCAATTCCAAAATCAATTTTGTTTTTATCAGCACATGTTATCAGTCTGGCATTTTAAGGATTTATACACCTGGATAGACGTAAACTTTACGTGTACCTCACAGTAACTCTTTATCAGTCAATTTTCTGGTATACTACACTACCTGCGTAATACACGTGAGTTATTTTTAGCCAAGCACGCATTCACGGCACGTACTACTTTACTCTGAGATATGCAAGTAAAGATGTACACAGTAAATTAATGACCTCTTCTTGGAGTTTTATGGCACTAGTCGCTAGTACAAAAATAGTTTCCTTATGTTTGTACGAGATAAAATGGTCCCTCTTAGGGGTATAATGATCCCAAGAGTCGTAATTTGCATGGCCGCTGGTTGTAGACACCAGGAAGTTGTTTATTACAGGTATTTAAGAAAATTCGTCGGGGAATCAAATGTAGTCGTTTACAACAGGGGATCGTTTTCTTTTTTTCAGGAGGTCTTGTAGACACATTTGATTGTATGTACTTCTATATTAAACTTGTGATAAATCAATTCTACTGACTAGTTGTTGGCGGCTTATGGGCCATTTCCATTGTAAAGAAATTTGGTGAAGTTGACAATGAAGTTGTAGGCGGGGCAGTGGGAGGAGTTATTCCGGAGAATGATGTATGTTTTAAAGAACATTATAATTGTGATACATATTTTTTTCCATCTAGTTGGCTGCGCCATGTAATCGTTTTCTCCGTCATTTTCTCCGTATAAACTTGGGAGCCGGGGTGGGACAATGGGAGGTGTCAACGGAGATTACTGTATTAAATTATATTTGAAAGAACATTTTGAAATTATATCATAGATATAATTAACCACAATTTATCATTTTATGGCGGCTTCTGTGTCACCTTTTTTCGTAAAGGAGAATGTCTTTAGGCCTACTGTCTCGAAGTTGTATGTGGGACAACGGGAAGAGTCAACAAAAGTCCTGATATATGTTTTAAGGTACATGTAATTTATAAATCGATTAATCAATTCTACTTACCAGTTGGCGGTGGTTTATAGGTCACCTTCTTCGTAGAGAGCGTTGACCTTGTGGATGTTGAAGTTGTGGGCGGGGCAGTAGGAGGAGTCTTTATCTGAATGCTCGGTTTATTGACAGGAGTCTTCCAATCTACAAAACAGATATTGCTTTTGTACACTCTGCTATGTAAGCGGTATAGATACATGTATTTTATCAAGTGATTTTTTTTTTGCTAACAGCAGTGTTTATTGTACGTTATGTAAAGTTAGTTCATCCACTTAGCAGCAACATTTTTTTGAAAACATTTTTTTGGTCTCTTATTCATTTAAATAATTCACGTATTATAATGGAAATTATTCTAATTTATACAACACTGAATTCAATAAGATATAATAATTAGTGTATGAGCATTTGCTTTTACGGTTTGAAAACATCACTGTAGGAGGAAAATTTGCTCGTAGGGAGTATATTCACTATTTTTCATTATGTAATTGGACGTTTACTGTACATACAAACCGATAAATGAGGGATGCACTGGAGAAATAGAGTTTAATGCAATTTTATAATACATTACACCATGTAAGTCATCACATAATTATGTATCCATAGAATCCATTTTCCAATCAACTAAATCGTGAGGTAGAATGGCCCATGGACATGCATAAAATTACAAATGCATAGTCTGTGCAGTCTGATCTTGATCTACGCCGTCCGCAAAAAAAGCCAATCAAGTCGCCAATGGCTGTGAAAGTATTAAGGTGACATACACTTGTCCTTTTCACATATAAAGTTCCTTTTCATTCCACAGCCGTCGTCATTAAGTTCACGACCCCAGAATTCCACACAATGTTCACCATATCCGCTGTTGTCTGGCTGCCCTTTTCTCCACTGGCTGAAAAAAATGGTACAAAAAAAAAAAACCTATTATAAGGATTCTATTAACTGAAAGTCGTCGTTCTTTGTAGTGAGGTAGTCAGGTGAATTCAAAAATCGTTTGGTCTTAAAAAAAAGAAAAAGTTGTGGTCCCAATAGCGAGATGGTCTTTTAACAAAGTTTGTGTGATAGGGACGTAACCAAGGTTTTACCACTCTACCAGGCTCGTTTTTTGCTTATCCTAAATGTGATGCCAAGCCTGTTGATTCCTTTTCAATTTTCGCTCTAGAATTTTCCAAAGGCCTATGGGAATATCACACGATCAACAAAGCGGGTTGATTATGTAGGGTCGTATTCAAATAGGGACGATGACGTCATATCTTGGTCTCATAAAAATGGTCGGAAATCCCGATTACAAAACTATCATCCCGTTATTTAAAAGCCAAATTCACATTTTTGTGTGTGTGTGTGTAATGGCCATCCAGTTTCTTTATGGTCCCAGAAAAAAAAAAAATTAGACTCGTCCATATTCAAAGCAGTGTCAAACGATAAATAATTTGCTCAAACGATGGTATTTGAATTTGAAAGATTAAAAATAGAGAAAAGGGAGACAATGCCGCTCACCAGTATTTTCTCTTTTTCCTACAATGTTTTCAAAAGCCTTCCTTGGGGTCGTTAAAACACAGGATTGCGTGGTATAGGGATGAATGAGTTTGTTTCGTAAAGCTTTAACTGTAAAATGTCTAATGAAAAATGTAAAGCAAGATAAGACTGCACGTACGTGCACCCTGATCTTGACTACGTTCTTTGCAAAGGCTATCAATCATCGATATTGGAAGGTTACGGGTTCGAACTCACATCACTGTCGGGTTCGGGTTTGTGCCATCAAGCCATTTATGGTCCTTGTTGTCTTTCCTTGGCTTGTTTGATAACCCTATCCACCACATACTGACGGACGGTCGTTTTCCCATCTCTTGTAGGATAAAGTTCTATAATTATAATAATAACAATAATAATAATACTCATCATCATCATCATCGTCATCATCATCATTATCATCATGAATTATAAAAATGATATTATAAAAGGAATGGAAGAAGAAGAAGAGAATGATGAAGATGATGATGATGATGATGATAATGAGGAGGAGGAGGACGACGATGAAGATGATGCAGAGGAAGAAGTATCAAAAATAAATAATCACTTTCGAAGAGTAAAAACCAAATCCTTGGTGCACACTACTACGTTGAATGTTACAGTGTATAATATTATAATGGATTTGGCGCTCCTTTTAACAGTAGATCTATATTATATTTAGTAATAGCCCGGCGACAGTGATAATGTTAATCATTCCAGTTTTGCATGGTCTCAAATAACAGGATCGGGTTATGCAGTCCTTTTCCATAGGACTTCCCCACGTGATAAGACAGGATCGAACTGAGATTTCCTGACTGAATACACAACACATCATTTACTGAGTCGCTGCGGACTCTTTGGCAGTCGTAAGCCGAAGCGTAAAGAGCCAGTCGCTTTTAGCAGATATGCTGGTTCCACAGACTGCAGGAGATAGCGTCAACTATTTGCCTTTTCCATCTTATCGCCGGCGCGAGAACTGTTGATAGTGGTGGCAACCATCGACAGTGATAAAAAAGTATGTTGAAGAGCTGGGCCCGTATTCGCCAACAATTCTAAGGAACATTCTCAGTCTTACTCTCCAGAATTTTCTAAATTTGAAAGTAACACAACTTCTGATGGGCTAAACCATTTGGTTTAGCCAATCAGAGGTTGTGTTACTTTCAAGTGTTGAAAATCTTAGATAATAAGACAAAGAATATTTTTAAGAATGGCTGCTGAATACGGACCGTGGTTCCATAATGGTGAAATGCAGCTGATCTACCTGAAAGGTTCCCTTTTATACGAAAAAAAGAAAAGATTTCTGTAACATTTTGAATGATGATCGAGAACTTAAGACACTTAGACTTGTGCCATAATTTTATTTTCAAGCAGAGCTGGCCGTCACTAGCATAAGCAGCTGCGCCCTAATTACGCTCATATTATGAGACATGAGTAAGGTAAGTTCATAGCTCCAGACAGAGGGAGTGATTTTAATATCAAAACTGAAGATATTAATCATTCTCCACTAAACCCTATGTTATGGGAACTCATTAGAATCGTCTCGATGAGATGATTCTGATGAGTACCCACAATATAGGGTTTGAAAATAAAATAAAATTTAGAATACCATCACTCCGTCTTATCTGGAGCTCTGATAAGTGATTAAAACATTATGTTTTGAGCAATTCTTGCCTATACCACACGCCTTGCGGCTTGTTCACTGAATGGTTTCGAGGTCGTTCTTTTTTTGTAACTCTTTCGCATTAAGCAATTGATGTAAAAATATTTGGGCAAAACAAGCTTTTACAATGAAGATATTTCTGTGAAATGATGATTAGGAAATTTGTGTTACCCTCTCCTGTACGCTGTTGATATACACCAAATGACCTTGACCAAGTGTACATGACCTTTGAGCATCATCGAAGGACATCTGGCTATTGCTTCCGTTTACGAACAGATAACAGGAATTACTTCCGGGAAGGTCAGTCCATCCAGGGTCACATTTTCCCAAATCAGCTAATGATTGAAATAAGAATGCAACAGATAATGATTAAGATTAGAACAAAACAGCCACTGATTAACCCTTCGAGCGCTGAATAAACCCAACAGACATTTTCAGTCTAGAAATTAGACCAAAATAGGTGTGATTTACGGTTGCTTTTGTTTGGAGTGTTTCAACGTAGTGGACAGAGTAGATAAAAGAGCAGACTGCATGTTTGGTGGCTGCTAAGGCAACTTTAGTTGTGAAATGTGCTTTAACTGTAAATATTTCAAAAAAAGGAATTGATTCAAAGCGTAAAGTCTGTATTGATGAAGATTTTACTTTCATCAGAGATTGAGGAGGAGAAAGCAAGATACTGTGTTCCATCCCTTTTCCTGTCTTGCTGATGGAATGATATAGGATCCTGCATGGCTCAGTGGCAGGTTATAGGACTCGTAACCTGAAGGCCCTGGATGCGAGCCCCACTGGAAGCACTGTGGTTTGTCCTTGAGGAAGACACTTGAACAGAGCCCAAGCCTAGTACAGGTGAAACCCATGACATACATGAATAAGTCAGCTGTCGCCGTGATATGACTTAAATAATGTTGAACGCGGCGTAAAAAAACACCATATAAATATAGAATGATACACTTGTTGCTTCTGTGGTGTGATTTTGTTTAAAAGTGTTTTTGGTACCAAACATGACATATATATTTTCAAAAAAAAAAAAAAAAAAATAGAAACGTTCCGTAATAAACTGCGCCAGTTTAAAAAAAAAAAATAGACAAGTTAATCTTACACATACCCGTCATTGCCTGACAGCCAATAGCATCGAATCTGAGAGCCACGTGGTTTTGCCAATCCTGTGGATGTATTCTGAGATACCGAGCAATAAAAGGACAGTCAAGCATGTTTGTTACCAGCGAATCATCGTCTGAGTTTCCTTTAAATAACTGTAAAATGGAGGAAAACAATGTTTCACTTTGGACAGAATGATCTCCTAAATTTGATTTGTTTGTATTTTGTTTAATGCCGTTTTCAGCATAATCTCATTTATATTGCGGCGACCAGCGCATCTGTCCATGCCCTCCCGGAGTTTCTTTAACCAGTACAATATTCTTCTCAAGCCACTGGCTGCTTTCCATTTCGGACAACTCTAAAATTTCGCAGTTTGCTAAAGAGTTAACTCTTTTACAGAAATTTAAAAGACGACAAAAATTTAGTCTCGACTTAAAACAAAAGGGCTTGGTTACATAAACAACTGTTCTTCCTCCGGCAATATTTTCCATATCATTGAAAACTTATGTCTTAACACCCATCAAATGTGTACCCTTTGTATAATTTGTAATACATCGTAGACGTAGCTTTCGTAAGTTCTAATCTATACAGTAAGTTAATCGACTGACTGTATGGTGTTTAACGTCGTTTTCAATATTATTTCAGTTGTATCGCGGCGGCCAGTGCACCTATCCATGCTTTCCTGGAGTTTCTTCTACTAGTACTTCGCACAATATTCTTCCCAAGCCATTGTCTGATTTCCCACATAATCATTATCGAAACAATGATTAAGGACAGGGATTTATCCTGTCGCAATAACTATCATCAATCCGCGGAGAAAAATTCCCTAAGCAAGGGATTTGAACCTACGACACCCTGGTTCTGCATTCACAAACTATTTTTAAGAATAGTCTTTGTCTAATTCTCCAGAATCTTCTAGATTTGAAAGTAACGCAACTTCTGGTTGGCTAAACAAAATGGTTTAGCCGATCAAAAGTTGTGTTACTTTCTGATTTAGAAAATTCTTCAGTATAAAGCTAAAAGTATGAGAATGATTAGTGAAAAAAGAGAATGATTGGTGAATACGGACCCTGTTCTCATGTCCTGTAGGCTACCGACTGCGCCATTGGGGCTCGGTTCTGTACAGTAAAAGGAGGATTGGAAGACCAAGAGTTACCTTATCCTTGCCGTTCTGGTCCTTGATCATGATCCAAGTTTTGCCATCGATGCTGTAGGACACTTTATATTCAGTTGTTCGCTGTACACAACATAATGTAAGCGGGTTTAAATGTCGACCTTGGGTAACTACACCGCGCACAAGACTTGGTCTCATAAATTCAACCTGGAGAAATATAGTAATCATTACATGATCACAAGAAGAAGAAGAAGGAGAAGAACAAGAACAACAATGACAACAACAAATCCAAAACTTTAACGTATGTTAAAGAGTTAAAAAGTCTCAGGAATTCTTAATTCGAACTCATTTTCTTGGTCAAGCTTGTAAGCAATGACCAAGACTTTGCGATACCTGTATATATTGGTTTTTATCATTTTTCCCTGCGGACCATGCACCTCTGTAGAAAGTTCCATTTCCGTAGTCATATGCTGGAGTGAACAACCTTGACCTTTCGGGTCCGTTATTGTCGTTTGGCAGATGTGAGTTCCAGGAACTGGAAGCAGTCAGGTGGCTGTCTGGTACCCCATGCGGACCAGAAACGAGGTATTCATGACAAACCTGGGAACCTGTCAAATACATGTATATATATTACTTGATGGACAGGATTTGTTATTTGTTACTTTATCCTTTTGATGTAAAATGAGAAAAAAGACCTTTTTTCGGACAGTGTTGATCAAGATCAGACTGCACAGAACGAGCAGTCTGGTCTTGGATCTGCACTGTCCGATAAGGAGACATTTTCCCACAAGAAATAACTTTGAAATAACAATTTCTTTTCCCTTTGGCTTAAAAGTTTCATTTCATTTATTTAGCAGGTTATGGATAAATCATAGAATCACTTTTTTTTTTGAGACAGTCAATATCTGACTAATGAGAAACATGTTCCACCCGAAATAATCGTAACCTGTTTTATGGTACAGCACTAGACAGACAGGCATTTGGTAACCGTTACATAACTCTTTACCACAAGACTAAGTTCTAGATTTGTTCTTATTTGATAGCATCTGGGGACGACTAATTAGCCTTTTCGCTGCTGAATATTATAGATTCAACACTTGTCGAGGTTTACAAATTCGCAGTAGACAACTCTGAACCAAGCTTACAACTATGGCATTTAACATGAATTAGGTTTAGATGCATGAAGACATCTACTAGCATTTTCTCCATTGGCCAAGATCTGTCAGAAAATATTTCTCCAGCAAGACGGAAAAAGTCTTTGGCAACAGGCAATAAATTAGCCAAGTTCTTGTCGGGAATACTTTTCTTTCTTGTATGGTGTAAGTTAGAAACAAATATCACATAAACAAACCAACTCTACCTGCCGGTGCATTTGAAGGTGCCTGGAATGGAATATAAGGCGGGAACGTAGTCATCGTCGTCGGAGGTAACGTTGTTATCGTTGTCTGAGTCGTAGGCATTCTCTTCGTTGTTGTTCTGGTCGATAGTGTCGTTGAAGTGGTCCTAGATGTCGACGTAGATGTTGAAGTTGTAGTGGACGTCGTACTTGGTGTAGTTGTGGTTGTTGACGTCGTTGTTGGTGTTGTTGTTGTCGTAGTTGTGCTGGTAGTCGTTGGCGTTGTCGTAGTCGTGGTTGTAGACGTCGTGCTTGTGGACGTCGAAGTTGTAGGCGTGGTGGTAGTTGTGCTGGTCGTCGTTGTCGGGGTAGTGCTGGCTGAAGTCGTCGAGGAAGTAGTTGACGTTGTTGTTGGGGTTGAGGTTGTTGTACTTGATGTCGTGGTTGGCGCTGTAGTTGTAGACGTTGTAGTCGGCGTGGTTGTCTGTGGCGCCAGTGATTTACATGTATATTTGACCTGTTAACAGACAAAGTTGTGTGCTACCAATGATTCACTATAGTAAATTTGAACTATTCATAAAATTAATAGATCTACCAAACAATCCCCTGTAACTCATGCGGACTTTTACCTTTTACGGTTGACGAAACAAGCGGACGGTATAAATCCACATTCAGGCTGCACTTTCGGTGCAGTCTGATCTTGATCTTTGCCATCTACAAACCCCTGTCTTCGCAAAAGGCGAAAAAAGTGGTATTGAATTATGCCTTTATTTCGACTGTTTATATAGTCGGCCAAGGATCCAGCTTGATTCCGTGGTTAAATTTGATTCTCAGCCGAAGCACTATACTTTTTGCAGGGATGTCTTAAGGTAAGACACTTTAGAGCCCAAGCCAAGTGCTGCTGAAACATCAGCATCAGTATAAGAAGACATAAATAGGTGAGTTGTCGCCGTAATGTAAAATTTGAAATGAGATTGCAAGTGGCGTAAAACACCATTCTATCAACCTAAAGTCTGCCAATAAGGACGAAGGATTCATGAACATCAGACTAAAAAAAAATGTCCAAAGGGAAATGAACTATAGAGCTATCTCGGATAAATCACAATACTCTTGTTCAATATTAAATTCGAAAAAAAAAATGTCACCTGTCAATTTTTGGCAGGATAGTCGCGTGTAAATATTTTGATAAGATAATCATCTGAAAATACATTTTGGTTAGATAATCACTGCAAGTATATTTTGGTTAGATAATCACCTCCAAATATATTTTGGTTAGATAATCACCAGCCAATGACTATGGTTAGATAATCACCTGCAAATACATTTTGGTTAGATAGTCACCTGCAAATATATCTTGGTTGAATATCACCTGCAAATGCACTTTTGGGTAGATAATCACCTGCAAACTTATTTGGTTAGATAATCGCCAAAAAAATACATTTTGGCTAGATAATTACCTGTAAATATTTAGGTACCCCTGGACAGGGATCTTCACCTAGCCATGAAGGACTGTCGTTCAATCTGCAGGATGACTGATGATCGCAGTATGTGTGTACAGTATTATTGCTGATACTACCGCCTTTACAGTTGAGGTTGCTGAATGGCTGATTATTGGGATTACACGTGGCTTGCTTGGTCCGTCCATAGAACACGTCTATTACAATTATTTCGTATCCGGGAGAGCACCGTATCGTTTGAAACTGCGGTGGGCAGACCAGTGCTTGTTTCACACCTAATAACAGAAATTTAAACCGCTTAATCAAATGATTTGGTGTTTTTACGAGTTTTCTTTTGCGATTCCTTTAGAAAACATTAAGAGAAAGGGAGAAAATATGTTGCAGTTTTTAAAATACATTTTTTAGTACTACATGGCACACTGTACGTGCTCAGAAAAGGTTTGCATATTTCAGCCTCTCAGTTAATAGCCCTACGGATGCAACTTACTTACCATGATTTGTTGTTTGTAAACTAGTACAACCCCCCCCCCCACCGCCATATAGACATTTTAGGCGGTGAAAGAAAGCAGAGCCAATATCCACCAACCAAAATATTCTTAGTGTAATTTTAGAAAGTAACACAATTTCTGATTGGCTGACCGATTCGGTTCAGCCATTCAGAAATTGTATTTCTTTTAGATTAAGAAAATTTCTGAGTATTGAAAGTAGAAGGCAAATTAGAATGGTGAAAACAGTTCCAGACAATGCGTATTTTCAACATTTTGATGTCAGCACATGGATAAAGAAAAGAACAGCGCGGATTTTCAATTATGTTACATGTTGCATACAGTCTGAATGAGGACCTACACTGTGTACAAAAAGCTGGTAAATTTATACTCTGCAAGAAGTCATAACAATACCATTTGGAAGAGAAGGTGTTGTAGCTTGTGTTGTCGTCGGTGTAGTTGGTGTCGTTGGTGTTGTTTGTGGTGTCGTTGGTGTTGTCGGCGGTGTTGTTGTTGATGACGTCATCGGAAGTGATGTAGGTGTCGTAATTAGTTCGCAACGATAACTAACTTGCAAATATTTCGGGACGTTTTGACAGGGATCAGGACCAAGTTTCGTCCAGTCGTTAGTGACAATACACGTGTTCTTCCCATTACATAGATTGTCCACGTACTTTCTCGCGGTCGAACCACCCATACAGTGAGCGCTACTGACGTTACTGTTGTATGGATTGCATAGGGAGGAAGGGGCGGGCGGAAGTCGGCCCCACAGCACGTGGATGATGAGAAGTCCATATCCGGCTTTACAGGTGAACGTCGCGCTCTTCCCTTCACAGATTGTAGATTGTTCTGAATTACGGGAAAGAAGACAATTCAGAGGACTGACATTACATATATCAATGGGTAACTTTTACATGATAAGAAACTGAAATGTAAGCTAATAGTTTTAGATGGTTTTTTATACAAATAAGCGGTTGTTTGTGCCTTTGAATTTTGCAGCTTTCGAAAACACTGTACACAGAAAAAGAAGTGCCTACTTGTAACATACAATGTCTCGTTTTCCAACAACGTTTTCCATTCTTTCAACATGACAGCTTCCTTTGTTTCTGTTCTCTTTCCTCTGAGAAATTTTTCTATAAAGTTCGATAGAAGTAAAATAGCGCAGTGTATAGTATTGAGGTTGGTAATTTGTCGTTTACCAGTAAATAGTATTCCCGCATACTCTGAATTGTAAAAAGTTTCCCTTGTACATTGTATCTCCAAGTTTCTGAACTATCGGCGTTTCCATGTTAATGATACGGCCGAAGGTTCTAAATGTCGAGATTTTCTGTACTTGAAATCTTCGTAGACGCTGAACCATTCAAGATTTTCCTGTAAATGACACCTTTGTTGAGGTTGAATTGTTATCGATTTTCTGACTACGGTAACTTCCAGACACTTTAAGTTCAAGCTAAATCTGGGCCCATATGCACCAACCATTCGCAATGTATGCTAGATCGACAAGTCAACACAACTTCTGAATGGCTAAACCATTTGGTTTAGCCGACTAGAGGATTTGTTACTTTCACATTTAGAAAATTCTTGAGAATACGGCTAAGAATGTTCCTAGGAATGGCAGGCGAATAAAAACAAATACAAGGTAGTAGAAAAAGTAGACCTTACTTGTATTTGGCGCGAGAGTTGTCAATTTCACAGTCATTGCGGGCGGGATCTTAGTGGTAGTTACTGGTGGAGTTGTGGTCAGTTTTGTTGTTGTCAAGGTAACGATCTTTGTCGTTGTTGGTGTCGGTGTCGTCGTGGGCGGCGGTGTCGGCACAACACATTGGTAATCTACCTTTAGAAACTTCGGAACTCCTGCACATGGATCCCCCAAAATGGTGTAGGTGTTGACCACAGTGCACTTTGTTTTCCCGTCACATTGCTTATTGACGTAATTCGAAGCCTGTGCTCCGCCGATACAGTTGTAGTTGGAAATGGAAACCTGGTATGGGTTGCATGTCAATGCCGGAAGGGCCCGGGTTCTACCGTAAATTATGTTAGTTACTTGTATAACTTTCCCCGCTGGACATTGAATGTTTCCCGGCCCAGTTGTCTCACACACGGTGATAGTTTGTGACTGTGCAGTACACAAAGGAACCAGTGATGCTGCAACTGACAAAAAAGAAGCAAAAAACCTTCGCCCTAGGATTGCAATAATAATGAAAGTGGCTCTTGAAAGCGTCTAGGACAAAAATAAATGCGTGCATGGAAAACTTGCATTTTCTCCTTTTTTTTTAAGACTTGAAAAAACCTTTTATGAGAAAAGTAGAAACAGTTTACTGCTGGAAACCAGTATTTGCTTATTTTCTCACATTGTTTGCTGCCAACTCAAAGACTTCAAAACTCTATTGAGCTGCTCTTAATTTACTGTCCGCTAATTCTTTCAATTCATCAGAATATAAGCGGAACAACACTCGAAACGTAATTTTGAAACACGACTTTTATTTCGTGTCAATTCAGTCAGTTGGTGTTTGTACGAATGTTAGAATTTTTCGTTCAAATTTTTAAAATCCATCATTTGTTAACAGCTCGAAGTCATTTGCTATAGACTGGTTTTAGGAGGTAAAGATTTATTTATACATGTAGATCAGGTCAAACACGGTAACCTATCACATAGTAACCAAGCAGATGATAAATATTGTTATCGATGTTTGAATGTTTGGTCGCAGTAACTCTTTACCAGACGGTACTATTTTCGAGTAGTCCAAATCGAAAGCATTTGCAGACGACAAATTAAAAGTGGTCCGAATGACAGGATTCGCCTTTGAAGGCATTGAAAAGCATTGTTGAAATCGGAGGAAATGTCCGTTACCAATGCTTTCTGCTCTATATACGAATATCCCCTCATTTGAGTCACATGTAACCGTTTAACACACATTCCGGCGCTTAAACAACCCTGAGGAAAAAGCCGCTTGAAAACAGTGTGGGAAAAGGATAAAATGTTGATACATTTTCCCACAATGAATTTTGAAGGGCTTCCTCCTCAGGGTCGTAAACAAAAACGACTGTTAACTGTGGTAGAGGGTTTGCCCATTGCCTCGTGAAAAGAAAATGCTTTCTCCTCTTTTCATTAACACATTTCTATGCTTATAAAGTTTGAAACTTTTTCTCTAAAAATAGTATAACCTGCAACGACCTGGTCACCCATCCAGGAACTAACTATAACTACGTTGCTTAACTTTCACGGAGGAAACGACACCAAACCGCATCGCTGTAAATGCTACCTGAACAGCAAGGTATGTTTGAGGTGCTTAAATATGTAGCTAAACTCTGTCCGTGACAACAGCCATTGCAGGCTACTTCATAACTGGGACCGTATTGTTTTCTCTTATTACACAGAAGAAAAAGCCCTTAAAAATATAACACTGTATAGGTAATGTAGAAGACTCTAAGATAAGTAGATAGATGTATTTAAGGGAATGGCCAAATCTAAGCTGGAGAACTTGTGGCCAGATCCTTTTGCCCCATGTTGATTTTGTATCTTTATAACTACATGTAAGTAGATATTGTGAGAAAAGGCAATAAAATATGTTTAAACTAACTAAAAAGAAAATGCGGTAGACGATTTCGAAAACATTCTTTGTCAAGTAGGGGTAAACGGCAGAAACTGTAGCTAAATGCATGGATACACGTGAAAACGCTGTGGCAAAAGGAGCAATTGCTCGTCAGTTTAAATCCTCTCATTTGTTAAACAGTTGATTTCAAACTGCCCTAGTAACCTCACAAAATAATTCAAATCAAAGTCAAGAGGTTTCAATAATGTCTCAAAAAGGTCAATACTCAGCTAGTGACATCATAGATCCATCTACCCGTTAACCTTTTACCAAACGCCACCGTGTTTCAATGACCCCCAAGGAGACTTTTGAAAACATCGTGAGAAAAGGAGAAATGCTGTTTTTTTTTTTTCTTTTCCCACTGTTCTCTCTACCATTAAGGCTAATTTAACCCCCTGAATTATTTGAAGTTGATATAATTTGTTGTCTGCAAATGATTTCACCATGGACCTGTTTTGAAATTTTGACATCTGGTAAAAGAGTTAAGGGTTAAATTGACCAAAACGGAGAATATTTCAGCCAGTTCTAAAAACCCAAATATTGCAATTTCAGAGATCTTTTCTTTGAAAAATTTCACCGGATTAGTCAGTGCAGATCTAAGATCAGACTGCGCGCTCCTTGCATTGAGGATATGCCTTATTCTACTGTAAGCCATTTATGGTGCATTTTACAGAGACTGCAGGCCAAGGCTGTTAG
Organism: Tridacna gigas; assembly: GCA_945859785.2. Taxonomy (NCBI): domain Eukaryota; kingdom Metazoa; phylum Mollusca; class Bivalvia; order Cardiida; family Cardiidae; genus Tridacna; species Tridacna gigas. The sequence goes on along the minus strand of OX244035.2, from coordinate 40,885,051 downwards.
TACGTGCAGTCCGATCTTGTCATTTCATTTCTCTCCTTTATGATTTAAGTCTTACAATCCCATTAACTGTTCTGTTTAAACCTTTAGGCTGCTAATCGCGACTCAAAGACCCTTTGCGGACACTGTAGATCAAGATCAGACTGCACAGAACGTGCAGTCTGATCTTGGATCTACACTGTCCGATACGGAGATATCTTTTCCCAAAAACTACCTTTGAAATAGCATAATGTTGGCTTGAAAGTTTCATTTCACTTATCTAACAGGATAGGGGTTAACGAAATTTTTTTTGTTTTTTGTAGTCATTATTCATATAAGTTCGCACAAAACAATATTTGAATTCGTAGAGTCCGTTAATCTGTACCATATCATGAACAAATCAATCTTGAAAATGCAATAGTTCAGTTATTTTTCCCAATTAGTGAAGTCCATCTTAGTAGCTCATTACCCTAAGGTTTAATACGCCTAACATTGTGGAGCATGACTTAACGAAAAACATGATACTCTATAAACCTACTGAGAAGATAATTTTAATAAACTTTGGTTGCTCGCCTAACCTAAGTTTTACCTAATACCAAAGTTCGTAGTGACAATCCCAGTTTGGGAGAATTTCAGACATTTCGTGTATGGTTTAACATTTTTTTTTTTTTATGTGAGGCACGCTGTGGCAAAAAGGGGGTTTAACGCATCACCGTGAGGTATTATACCAAGCAAGTCTGATCTTTGGTATTCACATTTCATATATAATGTACTATTTTGGCTAAAAAAAAGTTAAGAAATCTCATTTTCTAAGTCTTTTTGCTTATTGAATAATTATGTCCATTTCATCTATTTTACAATCTAAGGGTTGATTTCAGAGGATATAAGTATGAATATATGAGCCATGCTCTGTGAAAAGGGGGCTAAATGCAACTGCAAAAAAGTATCGATTCAGGTCAGCCTGGGTTAAAACTGTTTGCTATTGGTCACTTATCTGTATGTCCAAGGACCATTCTACCGTAGGTTTTAGACGTTTGTTAGACAAAATGGACTTTATTGATTTAACCCTTTCAGCGCCATTGGCGAAAACAGGAACTTTTGCGGATGGCATAGATCAAGATCAGACTGCACAGAACGTGCAGTCTGATCTTTGATCTATACCATCCGCTTGTTTAGTCAAGCCTATACGATAAAAATCTTTCTGGGTTTAAGTGAATTGTATTTTCAGCAGTCAAAAGAAGTCGAGTTTGTCTATTTGGCGCCGAAAGAGTTATGACTTGCTTCGTATAACGCATCAGAGAGATACATCAAACCCTCTTTTGCCAGAGCGTGGCTCACATGTATTTTTATTTCTTTTTTAAATTTACACGATGAATCAAATGGATAAAAATGTTGATATACAGCACTTAACTCTTTACCAAACGACATAATTTTAGACTGGTTCAAACTGAAAGCATTTGCAGACGACAAAATAAGCATGAATGAAAAATTAAAATTTATTTTAAGAAGGGTAGAAAGCATTGTGGGAAAAGGAGAAAATGCTGGTTACCAGCATTTTTTCCTTTTCCCACAATGTTTTCAAAAGGATTCTTTCGCAGGGTCGTTAAAAGTCGGGATTGTGTGGTATAGGGTTAACTAAGCAAGTAGTGACAATTCCAGCTTGAAAGAATTTAAAATCTAGTCGTTTTATTAGTAGACTTCAGAAGAGATTCTTGAAAGTAATAACGGATGTAATCACAGATCATAAATGAGGCATGCTCTGTGAAAAGAGGGCTGACCTGGGGCGAAGCTTTTTACTTTCGGTCGATTTTCTGCATGCCCACGGTTGTTAGACAAAATGGACTTTATGGATCCATAATTATGTGATAAATTGCTTTGTATCATGCATCACTGGGATGTTTTAAGCCCCCTTTTGCCTGAGCATAGTTCAAATGTAATTATCAGTTCATTCACAAAATTAATACTGAAGCGCGTTGTGGGGAAAAGAAGTACTGATGCTGAAAATTGGAGTTAGATTCCTAGTTTGAGACAATTTCAAATGAGTCATGCTCTCTGAAAAGGATTGGGGGGGGGGGCTTAATGCTGCTGCGAAAGTATTGACCCGCGCAGGCTGACCTGGGCCTACACTTTTTGCTATTTGTCAATTTTCTCCATGTCAAAGGACCCCCAGTGTACCTCATAAATTAGTCGGCTGTTATATAAAATTGATTTCATTGATTCATAATTATGTGATGACTTGTTTGGTATCATGGAGATGCATTAAGCACCCTTTTGCCAGAGCACGGCTCAAATATTAAATAATAGAGCGGCGCTCTGGGAAATTGGGGTTTAATGCATCTTTGTAACGCAGTATACCAATTAGGTCAGCACCTATTGATCGTCCAATAAATTCCATTTTGTCTCACAACCGACTGAATAATGAGGTAAAATGGTCTTTGGATTTGTTGAAAGTTTCGAATAGCAAAAAAGCTTCGGACTGCGCAAGCTGATATGGGTCGATGTTTTTTTTTTTTTTTTTTTTTTTTTTTTTTGCGGATGCATTAAACCCTCTTTTCCAAGAGCATGGCTCAAATGAATAACGAAGCAAAAACTAGCATTAGTGCAATTCTGATATTTTAATATTTTCAAAACAGTAAAAAGCAAATATACGAACTAAAAGATTATTTTTCAGATAAACTCACCGAGCAAGATGTACACGATCCCTCCCATGCTTAAAAAGAATCACATTTTTTTTCTATATGTCTTAAATCATTTTATATATAAAGAGTACCCACCCAGGGTCCGCCTTTGCGCTCAGAATTTATACAAACTTTGTGATTACTGACTTGTTGGGTATGCCAAACATTGCAATTGAAGGATCGCTAAATTCCGCCATCGACCGGCTTGTTGGGCCCACATGGGAAAGTCTGCCTCTCCAGAGTGGTTCTTCGTGTACGCAGAGGAGTGGTCAAAGTTCTTTTTTTAATCCTCAGGCTGCTGTGAGCGACCCGGGGCGCTTTTGTGAACAATGTAGATCAAGATCAGACTGCACTAAACGTGCAGTCTGATCTTTGATCTACATTGTCCGATACTGTATTTTCTTTCCAGTGAAATCAAATTTGAAAACGCAACATTTGAATTTTTACTTTTGAGTGGAAATGTCCGTTTCACTTATGTAGCAGCTCAAAGGTTAACCCTTTGAGCGCCTGACAAACCCAAGAAACAGTTACAATCTTGAAACAAGACCGAAACAAGTGCATTTTTATCTAGTTGCTTCTGTCTGTCTAGTGTTTCAGCAAGGCGGAAAGTGCAGATCAGTGATCAGACTGTACATTTTGTGCAGTCTGATCTTGATCTACACTGGCCGTAAAGGCAACTACAGTTGTAAAAGGCCCTCTAAGAGTTAACATTTGCGGTTATTCTTTTTGTCTGTGTTTATGCGTGTAAAATTTGTTTCGTCTGAAAATGTGAAATAGACTTACCGACGTTTTACTCTATACCAGACGACAAAACTTTCAACCCGCCCATAGTTGCAACCATCACCTTTTACCGGCATTTTTTCCCCTTTTCCCACAATGCTTTGAACCCCTTCAATGGCAAACCATACCATTTGAGATATATGCAGTAACGTGTTTTTTTTTTTTACCTAATGCAAATCTTATAGCGTACGCTATCTTCATTCTTGTAAATTTTTATTTCTATAAAGTGATGTTAACACTTTGATTGTGTTAATGATTAGTAGATTAGTATTTATCGCTGGATTTTTTTTTGACTTTTATCACTCGTTTATTTAGCAGTCAGAGTACGCAATATACCTTCCGGGAGCTTTATTTGCTGCATTTATTTCCTTTCATTGACCAGTTGAGCAGTGAAATGAAATAGAGGAAAGGTTAAAAGTAGAAACTGTAACAGTATCTGTGTTGAAGTTTATTATCTGAGCCATGCTCTGGCTAAAGGGGGTTTAATGCATCATACTAAGCAAGTCATCATATCATTATGGACCTGTAAAGTCTGTTTTGTCTAACAATTGCCTTCAATCCTGTGACAGAATACAGAAATTTACAAATAGCAAAAAGTTTCGACTCAAGTCAGCCTGCGCAGAGAGCGCAGGCTGACTTGCGTCGATACTTTTTAACCGATGCATTAAGCCCCATTTTCACAGAGCATGGCTGATTTTGAAAATTAAAGAGGAATACTGGATCAACTTGATATGCATTGATAAAACATTATCACAATAGGCATGACCACGGAATCAGGATCTTTGGGCTATCTTTTATACCTGAGGGTTCCTGCGTGACTCAGGTGAAGTGTAGGATTTGTGACCATGAAGCCCTGGGTTCGATCCTCACTTGAGCTTTTCGTGGGAGTGTGTTGGGGCAAGATACTTCAGAGCCTTGGCCTAGCATTAGTGAATATGTGAACTGTCGCCGTGATAGAGTTGAAATAATATTGAAAGGGCGTAAAACAACATCTAATCAATCATTTTTTTATAAACATTTTTACTCAAGAAAAAATATTTTACTATTTTTTTTTTAGAAAGTGGTCAGAACGTCTTTTATTAAGTAAGTGTTTAGACCTCTGTGATAGCGTACAAATTTATACAGACAGAGAGCTCCAAAACTATACAATCAAAGCCTGTAGAGACATGCCTTTTAAATCATTATGATAGCTATAAAATGTCACATAAGCTGCCATAATACATGTAGTTTGTTATATTGTAAAACTACTGGTCCTTCATTTAGGCTGTCTAATCTAGAATAACAGATATATAGAGTTTCCGCAATAAAACTGGGGCAGATTTGCACTAAACAACGTGTGGCGACATAACTTTCATGTACAGGGAACGAACGTTTTCAGTCAGCAATATACGAACGTATAATCCTAATCAAATTGTGCAAAGCTGAATTTTACACTTGTCAAAACTGAAAGCATTTCCAGTCGACAAATTAACCCTAAGGCTGCTAAATGCGATTCAAAGACCTTTTGCAGACAATGTAGATCAAGATCAGACTGCACAGGACGTGCAGTCTGATCTTGGATCTACGACGTCCGAGAAAGAGATATATTTCCGAAAAATTACTTTTGAAAAAGCAAAATTTGGGTATTCAGCAACGGCTTGAAATCTTCATTTCAACTTTTTAGCAGGTTAAGGATAAAATGTTTTACAAAAGATCGGATTTATCTTTCGGAGGATAAAAAAATAAAAAACAGTAAATAGAGAAAATGCCTGTGACCGGCATTTCCTCCATGACTAACTATGCTTCCAAAAATCTTCTCCCTCAGCGTGGTTAAAACAATAGATTGTTACCTAACAACTTACCATACAGTCCCGACTTTTAACGACCCGGACGAAGAAGCTCTTTGAAATCACTTTGGGAAAAGGAGAAAAGCCATTTGATAGCATTGTGGGAAAAGGCTAAAATGCTGGTAACCAGCATTTTCTCTTTTTTCTCAAAATGTTTTTTACTCTTTGAAAAGTAGATTTCATGTTTTGAGTAACACTTTTTTTTGTCAGGAAATGCTTTCAGTTTTGACAAGTTTAAATTTTTGTTGTCTGGTAAAGGATTAAGGCTTTACCTTTACACAGTTTCAGTGATCCTGCGGAAGAAGCGCTTTGGAAAACCTTGTGGGAAAAAAAAGAGAAAATGCTGGTAACCAGTATTTTCTCCATTTCCCACAATGTTTTCTACCCCTTTTGAGTCAATTTTCGTAAATTGAGCCACATTTAATTTGACGTCTGCAAGGGCTTAACCCTTTCCCAAACAAGCCCTGGTTTTCACGTGTCTGCAGTACAAGTCTTTTGAAAACACTGTGGGAAAAGGAGAAATTGCTCGTAACGAGCAATTTCTCCTTTTCCCACAGTGTTTTCTACCCTTTTTGATAACTTTCTGACATTTTCATCAAATTTAAAATTGTCGTCTGCAAACTCTTTCAATTTGGACCAGTCCAAAATTTGTCGTTTGGGAAAGGGTTAACTCTTTACCACACAATCCCGAGTTTTAACGACCCTGTGAAAGAAGCCTTGGGAAAACCTTGTGGGAAAAGGTAACCAGCATTTTCTCCTTTTCCCACAATGTTTTCTACCCTTTCCAAAACAAATTTCAATTTTTCAATCACATTAAATTTGTCGTCTGCAAATGCTTTCAATTTGGACAAGTCTGAATTTTTGTCGTTTGGTAAAGAGTAAACTGAATTTGGACAAGTCTAAGATTTTGTCCGGTAGTAAAATGTTAAGCTGTCCTTAATACTCTGTTTTACCGCACGTGCTGATTTCTGGTATGTGAAAAGCATAAAAGAGAAACGTTTGAAAGGAAGCAAAATGTTTTGTTAAGATATGAAAAACACTGTGATAAAAGGAGCATTTGCTTGCATCAGTGTTTTCACGACAAAAGATGAAAATAGCCAAGACATTAAAAGTTGCATTTTACACGGTAAAAAGTTAAATCAACGTTTCATACGTTCGGATGAAGTCGCAAAAAAAATTGTTTCAGAAAAGGTACGACATCGAGGGAAGAGACTGGACTTTGCTTTGTAGTCTGACTTGTTTTTTATCACGTGCACCTGTTGTCATAACAACGTTGACATATGAAGTTAATTTGAGAAAAACATAGAGCCAAACAGGGGAAAACAACGTGGAGAAAACGGACATGCAACTGTCAACAGCGGATTTTGAAATTGGGAATGGAGTTATTTGTACTGGAAATGAACGAGGTCTTGCTGCAAAATACGATTAGCAAAACTCATTTGTCATCCTTTTTTCTCTTCCGCGAGGCTGTCCCCATTTTCGCTAACCAATCAAGGAAGCTTAAAAAATGACGTGGTTAGCTCTTCTAGCGTCATGTATATGAGCCGTGTTCTGCTGGCAAAAGGGGGCTTAATGCATCTCCGTTGTACATTATACCAAGCATGTCATCACATGATTATCGACCCAGAAAATCCATTTTGTCTAACAACTGGGGTAGAATGGTCATTTGACATGCAGAAAAAGGACCAACGGCACAGGCTGACCTGGGTCGATACGTTTCCAAATGCATTAAGCCCCCTTTTGTCAGAGCATGATTCAAATAACTCGACCTTCTTTTGACGGCTTAAAATACAATTCAGCGAAGCTCGGAAAGAGTTTTTTTTTTTTTACTCTTAAAGGCTTAACAAAACAAACAGAGGGTAAAGATCTAAGATCAGACTGCACGTTCTGTGCAGTCTGATCTTAATCTATGCCATCCGCTAAAGCCCTCTTTTTTCTCTAAAGACTGAAATGATTACTCCAAAATGATAACGAGACGTGTAAATCTGTGGTCTAGTTGGGCACTTTAGACAGAAATTGATCAAATTCAATTTTAATTAAATATTTGTGTTCAAATATGTCCATCGAAAATGGTTGTAATAATTGAAACTAGTAGGAAAATTAAATTAAGTGGGGCTTGATCACAACTATGCTCAACTACCAATTGATGTTAAAATTCATTTATTCGGTACAGTTAGAACTTCAACGAAAACGTCCGAAAGTAGAAATTGCCGTATGAGGATAGTTTCGATCTTGAAGAGTCTTAAGGTTTATCATTTGGGACAGGGTTAATGTCTTTTGATTGGCCCATTCTGCAAGACACGGACTGTACAGATCAAGATCACACGCTTCACAGAACATTCTGTTGTCAAAAATATATATGGACAGTATTTTGTAAAATTTCATTATTGTCCTAAGGGAGGTAACTGGAAGTGACCTTTTTCTGAACCATGTTATATTTTACAAATGATTGTCATAAGCATTGTATTTACATTACACGCTCTAGTTTTCTATTACGAGTAAAATAACGCATTCCATTGATTGAGAGATTGATAGCAAATAATGTATGAATCAATATACATGTATTACGTAAATATGATTTTAATAGCGGACGACTTCCGTGTCATGAAGGCACGAATACATTCCAACAAATATTATCGAACCTTAAATTTCCAATAGGGGAATTCCCTCCGGAAACGAAAGCAGTTGCGAAAAAAGCAGTGGAAATATACCAAGTGGTATGTGTTTACTATATCCACCAAGATTCTTCTGTCTTTTAAATTATCCGTAAGGAGTTCAGTCTGACCTTCAGAGTACTGATTGAGCTTTATACGTACTTGAAACATGAACAGTGGTCTACATTGTACTTTCGGTTTCACTATTAAGGTTTGTCAAAATCGATGGAAAAACCCATGTTATGTGGTACGTGAAAACAAAAATACACCAGGAATATGTTTTTTCTATTGAATATTTGAGCCGGGTATGCTTTTATTTCATTGTAATTAATGCTTTATATTATTCAGGTAAATTTATCAGCCTATGTCGGAGTCTGCTGTTTAAAATTCCTCAGTGTACCGGTCAGGCCTTACCGAGATTTAGGCCTAATTAGGCCTTTCGAATCGACAGGGGCCAATAAATTTGACTATTCTGTAATTCTGTAATTTTCTAATTTTTCTGTATATCAAGACCAGACTGCACAGAACGTGCAGTCTGAATTTTGATCTACAGTTTTCGATAAGAAGATTTGTTTTTTTTTTTCCCTCCAAAGGATAAGTTTGGAATAACGTTATTCCGGTTCTTACTATCGGCTTAAAGGTTCTATTTAAGTTATTTAACAGGATAAGGGTTATAAGCACTGTTGTAAACAAAAGTAGATCTAGCTCCTACTTTTTATGTAGTAATATGTTCATTTTTCCAAAATATACCCCCCTTCTCCAAGCTCAAAGAAATTAGTTTTGGTTACAACGTAGTATTAGATCAATGTTTTCTAAAAAATGTAAGTCATTGCAGTCGACAAATCAAATAATGTTGAAATATTGGATTTGGCTTTTAAAGGGTGATAAAATAACATTGTCGGAAAAGGGAAGATAATGCTGGTGTCCTACTTTTCGCACAATGTTATCATAAAACCTTCCTCTCTCAGCGGCATTAAACCCCTGAATTGTTTGATAAGGTTTGACCGTTTACCACACAATCCCGAGTTTTAATGACCCTGATGAAAGAAGAGGCGGTTTGTAAACATGGTGAGAAAAGGAGAAAATGCTGGTAACCAGCATTTTCTCCTTTTCCCACAATGTTTACCACCCTATTGTAACAGGATCAAAACATTCCCTACACGGCCAGGTGTACATATGTATCAATTAAACATAAAACATTGAAGGAAAAAGAGCAATTTCAATTCATGATGTTCACTTTTGAAATAATAAATAAAGCAGATAGCAATTCTGCCACACTATCAAAGGCATATTCTATCATTTGAACCACATTTAAATTGTCATCTGCAAATGCTTTCAAGTTGGACAAGTGTACATAAATGTCGTCTGGTAAAGAGTTAAAGACGAAAAATAGAGTCTTGACCAAGATCAGACTGCACATACATGTATGTACAAGTATTTTTGCAACAACATTCATGATGGTGGTTTAAAGGATAGGGTGTTGAAGAGTGTTTCGATTGGGTGTGTTTACGAAAGTCTTAACTCTTATCCTGTTGAATAAGTAACAAGAAATTTTCAAATCGGTAGTAAAAACCCGAAAAATGCAATTTCAAACCCACGTTTTGGAGAAAAAGAAAAAAAAATCTTCACATCGGACAGTGTAGATCCAAAATCAGACTGCACGTTCTGTGTTTTAGAAAACTTTTGAAAACTTAGACTAGGAATGTTCTTAAGCATAGTTGCTGAATACGGACCCAGAGGTGTGTTTGATACAGGTTGCTTGCTTAACAGAGGTGGTTGCTAAGACAGGTTTTTCTGTACATGTATACTGAGAGGGGCATCTTCTTTCCAAAGGAAATACAGTCATAGGGCCTTTGGAGTTAAAATGCGTTTGTAGACCGTATTAAGTCATACATAGTGAATTATCATGAATTTTTGTTTAATCATCACATTGATTTTTTTTTTCAACAGACCTCACTTAAAGATATTGAGGCATAAGGACAAATTACTCATGACAAGCACTTTGTCCGTTTGCCTGAGTGTTTTTAACACGTATTCACGTATACCTACTGGTTTGTTGATAAAGCCTATAGATCCGTCTTATACTCACGTTGTTCGGGTATTTTCATCGCAGTCTACTTGAAACTTGTTTCCGGACGAAATACAATGAAAAAGAAATGTCAAACGAGGAAAGGTTAATGCTAACAAGACACCTTGGTTGGATCAAAATTCTTTTGCTCATTGAAATAACATATGCCTGATTCGTTTAACTCTTTACCAAACGACAAAATTTTAGACTTGTCCAAATTGAAAGCATTTGCAGACGACAAATTAAATGCGACTTAAATGATTGACTTTGTTGGTGAAAGGGTAGAAAACATTGTGGGAAAAGGAGAAAATGCTGGTAACCAGCATTTTCTCCTCTGTTGGTAACCAGCATTTTCTCCTCTGTCCCACAATGTTTTCAAAAGGCCTCTTCCTCTTCTACAGGGACGTGAAAACGCGGGAATCTTTGGTAAAGGGTTAAACTGACAGGATACGTTGCGACGACCAACATAATATTCTACTCAAAGTGGAAACACGTACAAATGATCCAAGTCATTTGTCATTTCTCGGCCGATTCCGTAACTACATCTAACCTCGTCCGTATCAAGGAGGTTTCCGTTTTTAAATATGGCCAATCACATAATTTTAAACATAGCGACGCCATACAAATCGATTAGCAACGGCAAAAATAACCAGGGTGAAGTTATTCATATATATTAACCTGCGCCTGAAAAAATGCCAGCGAAATTGATGGACCCATTCAAAAGAATGCATGTACAAACTTGTTGTCAACGAAAATGTTTTTAGAAAATTGTGACTTGTGTTTCCTTTTTGATAGTGGAGTGCTACGACGACTTTAGGAAAGGTAAAGCAGTCCATAGAGAAGAAACGTACCGTGTAGTTGCATGTCATTCATCGTAATACAACCGAGGGATTTAATCAACGGATAACCCGAGGTTTGCCGAATGACTTTTTCTAAGGAGCCGACTAAAGATAACAATGTACTACTCATATCTAAGTACATGTTGGCTGCATTGTTTTTTTTTTCACATTCAGGAAGTACATAGCATGATGACTCATTGCCAGCATATTTGTATAGATAAACCATGAACACTGAGACACAAATTTACTTTTTAACCCTTTACCACACAATCCCGAGTTTTCATGACCCTAAGACAGAAGCCTTTTGAAAACATTGTAGGAAAAGGAGAAAATGCTGGTAACCAGCATTTTCTCCTTTTCCCACGATGTTTTCTATCCTTCCCAAAACAAAATTCAATTTTTGAGTCACTTTTAGTTTGTTGTCTGCAAATTCTTCCAATTGGGACTAGTCTAACATTTTGCCGTGTGGTAAAGAGTTAAGCCATTGGCTGTTATTGAGCCTTTAGCGTACTCGTTGTACAGCACCGTCACACAGGATCTAGGTTTAACTTCTCGTCCGAAAGACTAGTAGTAATTTTAGTTGGCCAGCCGTGGGAATCGAACCCACACATTCGAGTAGCCCAAGATAGGTCGCTTACAAGTCTCATTCTCCACCATTTGAGCTATTCGGGCTGGTCATGTGCACGAACGATTTACCACCCTAGTTTGTATTTTTCACATTTTACTTCTGTTGAGTTTTGAAGGAGCAAGTTGGTGTTTTGTTCGATGTATTGCTTTTTTCCGACTTTCATGTTATACAGACTGAAAAAATCCAGATCGCTCACTTGTCGCTCAAATGCAAATGAAATTGGAATGAAGAAAAAAAGAAGATAAACGTAAGGGTAAGAGTTGGGCGTTGCGTATACATACGTTCATGTACATTTGACGTACAACTTTATTATCTAGACCGGCCAATTTCTTTCCAAGGACTGATGATAGTCAGTGCGAAAGAATTCATAATTTCTCACCGATAAAAAGATTCTTAGTCCTTCCAGCTTCGATTTCGAATGGGGAAACGATAAATCTGTTGGCAAAACATTTAAACCAAAACCTCTTTTCTCCGTAGACACTGTCTTGCCTTCGTTCTGCTTATATATTCAAACTGCCATCGACACGAATCTGAATTGCACCAGTCGCTGAATTCCTTTGAGCAATCCAACTAGAAGGGTCAATACAGGTTGGGAGGGGCATATTTCTCCTTGTCGCAGGTGCTCCAGTATTGAGCAAGACATTCTAAACCGATGTCGTTCAAATACTGTACCCTCGTCCAAATCTTCCAACTTCCGTCTTTAAAACAGCGCGGTTTTCGCCTCCTTTCACACTGAATCTGTCTTCTAAAGAGGCGAACGTATGCGGCGGCTTTCATTATCACGGAATACGAGACAGGGCGAATTCTCTTGAGTCTGGTTCAGACCATAGTCAAGATAGTTTGAGTTTCATGCTCAGTTAAATACGATCTCAAGATTCTTTATAAACACAAAATTCTGAGTCGGACGCAGAGTTGAGCATGAATCCGCTCCTTGAGCATGAGATTGTACTCAAAAAAAATTACAAGCACTGGGACAGGAATCCAGAGATACAAATTACCGTAAATTTTAAATTAACAGAGTATTTTTTCACGTTTCTACACTTGCTATAACCCCAAGGCTGCTAAGCCCGACTTACTGACCTGTAGCGGACAGTGTAGATCAAAATCAGACTGCACAGAATGTGCAGTCTGATCTTGGATCTACACTGTCCGATAAGGAGATATTTTTCTCCAAAAATAAGTTTAAGATAACATTATTCTGTTTTTTTTTTTTTTTTTATTATTATCGGCTTGAAAGTGTCATTAAACTTATTTAGCAGGATGAGAGTTAAGTTTAATACAGCTATTACGAATATTCTAATGTGACGTCATTTTATACTTATTTCGGAGAAGTGAGTCCGGTATTACTCATGAAAATTCCTATCTCGATTTGTATGGTTCTGCATATTTTGGTCTTACATTCGTGAGACATCTTTATATGATACAGAGAATCTGACATTCTTTGAGCTCTGAGGCAAAAGTTTTGTTGAATTCGTCTATAAAAAAAAAGTGTGCTTAATCTCGCCAGAGGCCCTTTAACCCCATCCTCGTTGACCCAGTTCCGATGTATTCCGTGAACTAAATCTATCGTCCCTCGGTTATCTCGCGTATGTTTTCTCGTTCTCATGAATTATTCATAAGGCATTTTGATTGGTAATCTCAGTTTTTCAGTCAGAAAATTTAATCCATTTTTATCAACCATATGCTGTCATTTCTATTTTCATCTCCCCTACAAGCAGTCAGATCGCTTGTTTTTTTCAGGTCTTTTCAAGCTTTGTTTAGTCGTTGGTGTTTTTACAGGCTGGTGTAGACGACGTTGAATTTGCACCTGGCATTTTTTTTTTTGCAGTTCACAATAAATAACCTGCACATCGTGTTAACATATTTGTTGTTTTAAAAGGATGTCACTTTTCAAATTCACGATTTTGTTCAGTTTATTCGCGCATTTACAGCAGACCTTCCCCCTGCTACATACCCCTTAGGACTGCAACAGCCCGCTGTATTTCTGGATATTTGCCTTTGTATACAAGGATTTGTAATGTCTGCCCTGGATTGTCTTAAGGCAAATGCCGCAGAAGGAAGGCCCACCGGCGGCCACCATATTCGTTGATAATGATGTGGGTTTTACCCGGTTTATTCATAGTAACGGAAGAAATGCGATTATCCTCCACTACAAGAAAGCATCGTTGTGTTATCGGCAATTCGATTGGCTATCGGGTGTAATTCGCAATCTTATGAATATTCATAGAAACGACGGTTTTGCAATTGAATGTCCGAGGTGTGATGAATGGTAATACTTCACACCTGGGTTAACGAGGGTGTTTAACCCTTATCCTGCTGAACAAGTGAACTGAGACCTTCAAGTCGATAGTAAAAAATCTAATGTTGCTATTTCAAAGCTATTTTTCGGGGAGAAATTTCTCCTTATCGCACAGTGTAGATCAAGATCAGAATGCACGTTATGTGTGGTCTGATCTTGATCTACAATGTCCGCAAAAGTACAGTGATTCGCGCTTAGCAGTCTACAGGCTAATAAAATGTATCTACACTCGTTTTATAAAATTGTATCTTATATGCCAATTTAAGTCAGTTCCTCTGTATCTCTTTCGTTCTTCACTTAAACCTGTACTTAGGAAACTCGTCAAAAGTGTCTTATCGAGACAATTCTAATTAGGACCCATATCACAGGTTAAGGGAAGGAAATTGTGTTCGTTTTTTTTTTTTCGGTAGATTACTAGTATTTGGTAATTTCAGTGTGTTAAGAAAGTGGCTATGATGGATCCATTATTATGTGACTTAGCTTGATTTGTATCAAGCATTACGGAGATGCATTAAGCCCGCTTTGCCAGAGTATGGCTCTTTTTTTTTTACATCAAACTGAAGTAGTGTAGCAGAAAATAAACTTATCCTGATACAATAGCCGAAACCATTCATATACAGTTTTATGCCAAAAAGAGAAATCCAATTATGGCTTAATTTCAGATTACCGCTACACAACGTCATGAGCGATGCAAACAAAGATAGAACCCCGAAGGAAACGCCATTCAGCAGACTGCCAAATACTGAGGAACAGGTCGAAAACAAAGATGACATTACAAATGTACAATCAGCACCCGAAACAACAAGCAGCCCGCAAAATAGCCAATATACTGTTGGTGATAATGAAATCTCGCCTTTAAGTACGATACTCCTTCCTTACTTGGGGCTTCAATCTCCTGGCTATGATACATATGGTTACACTGGTTATAGACCTGCGGGAATAATAAGTTTTCTACTTGGATTATCCAGTCGCCGTCGTATGTCAGCAGGTCATGACGATGTCAGATACGGAGATGAAACTCAACCTGAATCTGACCCGAACCTTACATCCCGCACATCTTATTATAAACCACTGACACAGAAGACAGACCGCGGACAGCCATCAAGTCTTAAGACAGGATTTCCAAGGGGGCAAAGGAACCAGTTTGCGAATTTACTGCCTTTGTTTGTGCAACTGCTGTATGACACAAAACCCCCTAAACATTCTCAAAGTGCTCAAGAAGAAATTTACGATGGTCCAGATATTACTGAAATAATCGACGAAGTGGACTGTGAGTCTGACTCACCAGTCCCAACTCTACAGTCCACATCTGATCCTGCTGAACGTACAGGACTTACTATGGACAAAAACACTAGGATTCAGAAGACCCCTGTGGAACAGAAAAACTCTATGGAAAGAGAGTCAGACAAAAGCAGTACAAGTAGTGACAAAGGGGAGATAAAAAAGAAAGGGAATCAGAATGATGAAACTGTTTCCACTTTGGGCTCGAAAGACAACGATTGGGTTGTATCCGAAAGTAGTCATAACAAAAGCCAATTAACGGGACAAAGATATACTGAACAATTGTTACGACGAAAAAGAAATGACCCAAGACAAACCGATAATCGATATGAATATCTAAAAGAAGAGTTGCAAAGGCGTCTTTCAGTTTCCCCTGAAAAATCGAACGTGCCATGCACATTCGGTAAGTCTAAAAGGTCAAAGGCCATGGCGACGAGTACTTCATTAGTAGACAAAGTTAGCGAAGATAACCTTGTATCACCGTCATTGAAAGATTTGCATTCAGATCTGAAACATAATCACGAAGGGGAAGAAGAAAGCAGGAAACAAAACTATCGATTTGGTGGGCGTCAAACAGCCAGCACATGCGACTCTGAAACAGACAAACGACTTGGTATTTCAGAATTAAATCGAATTGCGGTAAATGTTGAACAAACTGAAAGAAAAGACAAGGAGCAGACTATAAACGCAAAAAATGATATGTGCCATGACACAGCTAAAAGTCAGCTACCAACTGGTATAGAGACTCAGGAATGGGACAGTTCTTTTAAAGAAACGCCCACAACACACAGAATAGGTCCGAATCGAATAAATCAGTTTTTCAACTCCCAACGAAACACAAGTTCTATAGACCAGTTCAGTGATACTGTTCAAAGTGTAGAAGGTAGTAAAATAAATTATTCTGAAAGCATGGCCTACAAAAGACCTACATGTACAACGGCAAGTGAAAAAACTACATTGAAAAGTTCGACGCACTTAAATGAACCCCAGACTGTAAGTCACGGGGACAATACCCTTTCTCAAGGTGCTCATGGCAATAAAAGAAATGATACAAAGACAGAAAGTGAACATGAAACTATACATAAAACTGGAGCAACGAATGTATTCGGCAAGTACACTCGACAGTGCGAAGACTGCAGACAGATACATATTCATTGCAAGCAGTGTGATGATATCCTTCATATCATTGATTGTAACTGTAAAACTTGTGATGAAATAGTATCTTCATACCTTAATCAAAATGCTCATCTATCCAAGAGAGGTAATCCTCAATCGGTACATAAAAGTGATTATGATCTCGTAAAGTCGTATGGATCAAATAGTACCAGTCCTTACCAAAGTCAAAGTGCACATGGTACTACTGACCAACCGGAAACTTATTCTGGTACATGTAGTAAAAGTGGTGAGTACACAGGGTTCCGCTCTAAGTCAGCCGGTTTTGATGCAGATATATCGTCACTGCTCGGACAGCAATATCCGTCAGGTTTGATACGTTGGTTTTTGTTGTTGTTGAATGTCGTTTTCAGCAATATATCACTTATGTCGCGGCCAGTGCACCTGTCCATGCGCACTTAGAGTTTCTTTTACCACAATCTTCTTTCCAAGCCACTGGCTATTTTTTCATATAACCATCGTCGAAACAACGATCAAGTGTGAAAGAAGAACGAATCCTGTCGCAACGAATACTAGTATAGTCATAAGACATTGGCCAAGCTTTGGATTCGAACCAGCTACCCCCTAGTTATGTAACCGACTGAACTTCCAAGTTCCGGCTTATCCATATTTTAATCATATGATGCCATTGTTGTTTACCAATGGTGAATTTGTCCTTTCATTCATCGTTTGAACCATGCTATGTGAAAAAGGGATTTGATGCGTCTCCGGGATGCACATACAGGCCTTACTAAGAAAAAACAAGCAAGTCCTCACATAATTTTGGATCAATAAAGTCTGCATTGTCTAGCAAACGCGTGAGTCGTGAGGTAGAATGGTCCTTTGACATGCAGAAAAATTACAAGTAGCAAACAATTTCGACCCATGTCAGCCTGCGCGGACTGCGCAGGCTGACATGGGTCGATACTTTTTTTGCAGATGCATTGAACACCTTTTCGCAGAGCATGATTCTTTTACTTTTGGATAATAACGGAAAAATAGTGTAATTACTTTGGGATTCATATTTACCAACCATTCGCAATTGTAGATTAATTTTAAATTTAAAAACAAAGTAACACAATTTCTGATTGGCTAAGCGATCGGCTTAGCAAATAAGAAATTGTGTTACTTTGAATTTCAGAAAAAGTTCCCGAGAAGTACGAAAGAATGGGACTTTAAAATGACTGTTGAATTCCTGCCTGTATCGCTATGGCTGTATGTAAATGTATCACTATATCTGTATGTATCGCTATGGCTGTATGAATCGCTGTAACTGTATGTAGCGCTATGGCTGTATGTATCGCTATAACTGTATGTAGCGCTATGGCTGTATGTATCGCTATAGCTGTATGCATCGTCATGGCTGTATGTATCGCTATGGCTGTAATCGCATACTTGAAAGGATCATGACCACAAGCAGACATTAATGTTGTTAAAGGCGCTTTTCCACTTGGACGAATTGAAGGAAAGTATCGTGAACGAAGTGAAAAACTCGAATACGCACAAACATGTACCAAAACCTGGAAAAATGCATTAACCCTTGGACTGCTAAGCGCGACTCACTGACCTTTTGCGGACAGCGTAGATCAAGATCAGACTGCACAGAACGTGCAGTCTGATCTTGGATCCATACTGTCCGATAAGGAGATATTTCCCCTCCAAAAATATACCTATCTTTGAAACAGGAAAATTTGGGATTTTACAATCGGCTTAAAAGTTTCATTTCTTTTATTTATTAGGATCAGGGTTATTTGGTTTGGTGGGAGAGGGATAAGCATAAGCAACTGTAAACGAAACTAAAACGACGCCATGTCGGGTTCATAACGTGCTAGAGCGACATAATAACCCTTATCCTGCTAAATATATGAAACTTACAAGCCGATGGTAAAAACCCAAATTTTGCTGATTCAAAGGTATTTTTTTGTTGGGGGGGGGGTGGAGATATCTCCTTATCGGACAATGTAGATCAAGGTCAGACTGCATGTTCTGTGCAGTCTGGTCTTGATCTACACTGTCCGCAAAAGGTCCTTGAGTCGCGTTTAGCAGCCTAAGAGTTAACGAACCAGATCGATTGCAAAGCGAATATCAAGGAATGGCAACGATCTCTCAGAACGCCTAACGTGACATGTACGCTCTCTGAATCAGTTCCTACGAAATAATGTCGAAAGAACACCGTTTCAACTCGCTCGTTATATACGTACGAATTCGTCAAAGAATTCGGTTGGACGAATGCCACAGTAGAGATAACAATCCCTTGTCGAAAACCGGACAAAATCAAAACACTCGCATTATGTTCATCGAACGAACACGCTGCGTATGAGTAGTTCGTCGGAATACGCCTAAAACTTTTGTGCGTACACAAACATTTTCGACGTCCTGAGCGAACAACGACGTACGGAAACGTTCGGAAACGTATTCAAACGAACGATGAGCGAACGAACTTTAGCGCATGCCAATGAATTTCAAAGTATCTCAGTACGCTGGCATAAGCCAGGTTAATTCGTTGTAGCGTAAAGGCTGCTTTTGCAAGTAATATGAGTTAACTCGTTACCAAACGACAAATCTTTAGACTAGTCCAAATTGAAAGTACTTGCAGAGGACATAATAAATGTAACTCAAAAACTGAAATTTGTTTTTAGAAGATTAGAAAACATTGTGGGAAAAGGAGAAAATGCTGGTTACCAGCATTTTCTCCTTTTCCCACAATGTTTTCAAAAGGCTTCCTTTTCAGGGTCGTTAAAAGTCGGGAATCTGTGGTATAGAGTTAACCTTACATTTTCCAGATGTTTCGACTTTCAACCAACCAGAATCGGAACAACTAAATGACGCCATGAGCCCGAACTTGCCTGCAAACCAGACACCAAGAAAACCATCGAGGAACAAGAATGCGACGGTGAAAAACCCGAGCTTTGCCGTGCAATCAAATACAACAGACGAATCGATCTCTCTTCAATCAGGATCCAAAATTAGTAGTCCAAACTTTACCACACCGTCCTATCTTAAAGGTAGGCAAAAAGATCATCTTCAAGTGAGTTATTTACAGGTGGTGAGGTGGTAGGTAAAATTAACCCTTTACCAAACAATTTCGAGTTTTAACGACACTAAGGATGAAAACCTTCTAAAATCATAGTGGGGAAGAGGAGAAAATGCTGGTAACCAGCATTTTGTCCTTGTCCGAAATTGTTTTCTACCCTTTCAAAGACAAGTTCCATTCTTTCAGTCTAAGTTACTGTTTGCAAATGCTTTCAATTAGGGTGGGTGTGAGATTTTGTTGTTTGGTTAAGACTTCGGTGTCTACTGACTTCCCATTAGCTACTCGAACGCCGAATTAACCCTTTACCGCACAATGCCGCCTTTTAATAATCCTAGGAAAGAGGCCTTTTAAAAACATCGTGGGAAAAGGAGAAAGTGCTGGTAACTAGCATTTTCTCCTTTTCCCATTATGTTTTTAAAAGTCCTTTTCCTTGGGGTCGTTAAAACTCGGGGTTGTGTGGTAAAGGGTCACGAAGCGGACGGTAAGGATCAAAAATCACACTTCACTCTTTCTTTAGTTTGATCTTGGTCGGTACTGTCCGTCCATGTTACTTACATTGCCCAAGGTAATTAGGTGTTCAAACAACTTACAGCTCACAGTCGACGTTTTTCTGTACCTACATTCGTCAGTTTTTTAAAGGTTAGGAAAAAAAGAACTTTTTTGTTACCATGGGGAAACCTGCCTTTCCTCCTCTTACAACCATCTTTTCTACCATTTACCAAACGTCAAAATTTTAGACTGGTCCAAATTGAAAGCATATGCAGACGACAACATAAACGTGACTGAAATATTGAAATTTGCATTGGAAGGGTAGAAAACATTGTGTGAAAAGGAGAAAATGCTGGTTACCAGCATTTTCTCCTTTTCCCACAATGTTTTCAAAAGGCTTCTCTCTCAGGATCGTTAAAAGTCGGGACTGTGTGGTAAAGGGTTAAAAGACAAATCGCATTATTTTGAACCATATCTATTTGTCGTCTGCCAATGCTTTTAATACGTTCCATTTTTTGACACCTAGTGAAGAGTAAACTGCGTTGCAAGAAGTTTTAGCGTAACTATGTAAAATGGTTGTTGACCCACCTCTTGATATGAGCCTCCAATTAATAAATAGTAATTTTCAATTGGTCGAAAATGAATATGGACATTAACCATGCTCTGTGAAAAGGGGGCTTAATGCATCTGTGAAAGGTATCGCCCAGGCCTACGCAGTCCTCGCAGGCTGGCCTGGGCCGAAAGGTTTCGCTATTGGTCAATTTTCTGTATGTCCAAGGACCAGCTTACCTCATGATTCAGTCGATTGATTGTTTTAAAAAAAAGGCTATTATGGATCCGCAATTATGTAATGGCTTGATTAGTATAATGCGTCACGGAAATTAATTAAGCCCCCATTTTTCAGAGCATGGATCACACGTTTATTCTGCAAGCCGACTTGCTGACCCTTTTATGACACCAGTATACAAGGGTTGCTACCTTTAATCGATACTGAACAGAATAGAACAGAAATTTTATTTTCACACATAAGCATAGAAGCTTAATGAAGAATGTAAATGATTTAAGTGATTAACTGGACATTATTACTTAGTATCCTAAAATGTGAGAGTGCTTTAAAACCATGCATCTTATTTTCTGCAATGTTTTATATCATTAAACAAAGAAAAATTGGTTGAAAGCTTTCGACAAGTTCTGACAAGGTCGTACACAGGATAAAAGACTAATTTTTATTTCATGCTTTTCGGTAGTTTAACGAGAAATAATGGTGGATTATGGTTTGATATTTCATGGGTACGACGAGTGAAAAATAATGAATTCATATTTTCTAACTCTTCAATTGAAGGCGGAGACAGTAGTTCCCGCGCACTAGTTACTAGATAAACAGCGCGTGCTATTCAAGCAGAGGGAAATATGACGTAATGTAGGCCTACATAGAGGATCTTATATGAATGGTCATGAAATACCAAATTTATTAAACGAGTCATCTAAATACAGATAAAAACGAGGCTTTACATGAATGTAAGATTCTATTTATAATATGACAAGAATCTTTCCGAGAAAACCACAAAATTTAAATTGTCTGGCCTTACTGACCTATATAGGAATGCCAAAAGAATGATGCAATAGAACCTAACCACTGTTTAAAAAAATGTAAAAAAGTAGTTCCATGTTTTTCTTTTGATTTCAAGATTAAATCTGAC
Source organism: Tridacna gigas (assembly GCA_945859785.2). Taxonomy (NCBI): domain Eukaryota; kingdom Metazoa; phylum Mollusca; class Bivalvia; order Cardiida; family Cardiidae; genus Tridacna; species Tridacna gigas. The sequence goes on along the minus strand of OX244035.2, from coordinate 40,863,647 downwards.
AATTGTGGGTTGTTTTTGAACAAATTAATAATTTTCCTCTAAATATTAGAAACACTGAAATATTTGCAAATAGAAATCAATAACTCTTCAACGTCAAAATGTACCATATGCAGACCAAGGTCATGACGTCACTATAAGTAGAAATGCATATGGATTTTTGAACTGTGTAATAGTTAGTGACTGTCACCATCAATGCATCTTAAACGCCTCTTTTTTGGTGAAGAAGTTTCCTTATGGGAAGCATCTAGGTGAACGTTAATATTAAATGTTCCTCCATATATTGGGGCGTTGAAGATGTTTTGAAAACCACCAGATACGTGAACATCACACTTGGAATCACTTGTGACAACAGCAGCGGTGTGTTGACATGAAGGAACACTACTATTCGGACAGGATATTTGGCGTTTTTCGTTGGAATTGGAGTGTAGGATTTGTAAAATTTGTTTGTGTTGGTGATCATTTATGTGGCTGTAGTTATTGATGGAGGCTATATTTTTATGGTCGGATATCTTGACCCTTGATTTGTCGTCTGGTACATTTCGGTACTCCCATCTAGGACAGTCAATCTCTCTCGCTCCAGTTCTATTTCAAACGAACTGTCTAGGAGCCGTACAATGTAAAACGTAGCGAAACCCCGAAATACCACCTCAGTAAGGATTCCGTAGCCTTGTCCATCGATTTGAACCGTTTCGTTGATAGATATGTCGTTCGACGCCATTGTTTTTGTTTTTATTTTTGACAGCGCGTATAGATACAATTCGGCCTATTTGCATAGTTATTACACTAGTTTATTATTGGTCCATGTCATACGCAAAAATATTGAATGGGTTTTCAACACTCCCACACCGTAGGTCATATTATAAACGCATTTACTCTATATTTCTCGGGCTTTACGTAATGTTGTAACGCGTTGTTATGTGGGAAAGGTATGCCACGGGGAATTGCTTAAAACAACTGTATTAGATTTTGATGAAAGTCCCAACAAAAAAAAAAAAGAGTTAGAAGCATGAAATAAATAGATTTTTTTTTTCGGTGAAAGATCGAAATTTAGTTCATCGAGTGAACATCATCGGTAATATGGCGCAAATTTATTTTATCTCATGGAAATTTTACCGATGATGTTCACTCGATGAAATAAATTTCTATCTTTCACCGAAAAAAAAAATATTCTCTATCTCTTGTACTTCTGGGTAATTTGATACTCTTTATGCCTTAGAAACTCATCATTGTACAGTCTACATGTATTTTCAGACACGTCATTTTTAGCAGCAACTTCTTCTTTTCTAACATTTATTTCGATTAACATTTAATTTTGTAAAATATTTTAAGCAAAAAAGATGCATTTGCTGGTTTCGTCACTTTTCAATATTCCTTATTATCTCTAAACACACAAAAGATCAATATCCATATTGCAGTGGCCCCAGCGGCGTCCATTTTTCTTTTCTTTAAAAGTTTTTAACTTCTGTCACATTTCTGTTTCCATAGATTCTGCTGGTAGTGGTAGCTACCTCTCTCAACAATACGGAGGCGATAGGTTGTCGAACTTGTCAAAGGCAATGCTTCAAAAAGGCATGATTGTGAAGGATGTATACCCAGACGGAAACTGTCTGTTTGCCGCCATAGTAGACCAACTTAGGATACGGGGAGAATTCTTCTATACGCCCAAATTGTTGAGACAGGCCGCAGTGCGATATCTTAGGGAACATCCAAATCAGGTACAATTTGGTTTGTTGATGAGTAGTAAAACAGTTTGATATAATGCGTTATGAATATGCACTCAACCCCCTTCTCCCAGAGCGCCGCTTATATCCATATGAGCCTTGCTCTGGCAAAAGAGGGCTTGATACATCCCCGTATTGCATGGTACCAGTCAAGTCATCACATGGTCATGGATCCATAAAGTACATTTTGTTTAACCCTTTACCAGACGACAAAATTTTAGCCTTGTCCAAATTGAAAGCATTTGCAGATGACAATTTCTGTGTGGCTCAAATGGTGCAACTTTTCTTTGATAGGGTAGAAAACATTGTGGGAAAAGGAGAAAATGCTGGTTTCAAGCATTTTCTCCTTTTCCCACAATGTTTTCAAAAGGCTTCTTTCCCAGGGGCGTCGAAAGGCGGCATTGTGCGGTAAAGGGTTAACAACCGACCGAACCATGATGTAGACTGGTCCTTTGGCATACAGAAAATTGACCAACAGCGAAAAGTTTCGGCCCAGGTCAGCCTGCGCGGACTGCGCAGGCTGACCTGGGTCGATACTTTTCGCAGATGCATTAAGCTCCCTTTTCACAGAACATGGCTTATATCTATGATCATGAAGGGCTGCTAGTGTTGTGATTTATTCGGATGTATCTATCAATCGATAGTAACCTTAACGGGCACAAAAATCAATCACTCGTATACATCCTATACTAAGGGCCATCATTGGCGAACATGATTAACCCTTGTCCTGCTAAATAACTTAAATAAAACTTTCAAGACGACTGTAAAACTCGAATAATGTTATTTAAAAATTACTTTTTGAAGGACAATATCTCCCTAACGGGCAGTGTAGATCCAAGATCAGACTGCATGTTCTGTGCAGTCTGATCTTTTTCTACACTATTCGCAAAAGGTCAGTGAGTCGCGCTTAGCAGCTCAAGGGTTAAATAAATGCTTGTTTTCTTTGAAAATAGCGAAAAGAAGCATTTCTAATGGAACCTCGACTATTGGAACAATTCCTATGGGAAAATTTTAAACAGCTTGGATGGACATAATCCTCTGGCAAAAGGGGGATTAATGCATCTCCGTAATGCATTATACCAAGCACGACATCACCTAATTATGGATCCATATAATTACCCCATGGCATGCAGAAAATTTAAACATAGCGGAAAGGTTTGGCCCATGTTAGCCTGCGCGGATTGCGCAGGCTGACATGGGTCGAAACTTTTCGCAAATGCATTAAGCCCCCTTTTCACAGAGAATGGCTCATATATTGTAACGACAATTCTGATTTGTCATGAAAGCAATTAAAAACCGATGTTACATTCTTACCTATTGATTGAGCATAATAAAACTGCGAATGTGACCTTTTTACGCACATTAGATCAAACCTGCTAAATGGATAAAAAATCTAACTTCAAGCAGATAGTAAACCCCCTTTTTTTGTTAATTTCAAAGTTCTTTCCGCCCGTATACGAAATCACAGTATCAGACAGTGCTGATTAAAGATCAGACTTCTTGTTAAGTGCAGTCTGATTTTGATCTACAAGACTGGCAATAAACTATTAAAGTGATGGGTAATTTTTAGATGAAAATTTATTTTTTTACGAAACAACATTAACAGAAAAAAAAGACCTTCTGTTTACCCTGAAGTAATTTCTACAATTACCCAAACTATATGGCCCAAGTCAGGTAGTGTTTATCTTGCCAATGAATCAGGTAGTGTTTATCTTGCCAAAATTTTCCCAAATTGGAATAATGAAAGGTAGAACCTATTCTCTTACTGATGACTATTACTGAGAAAAGTCAAAGGACTGAAAGTCCTGTTAAACGGATTTGTGGGACAGTACTTAGCAAGTATATTGAGAAAAGGGTTGAATTACGTCCCCTAGTGTGCAAACACAGTCTGGACATTATCTATTTGAGCCATGCTCTGGCCAAAGGGGCTTAATTCATCTGCGTGATGCACTATTATGAAGCAAGTCAGCATATAATTATGGATCCTTAAAGAACATTTTATCTAACAACCGACTGTATCATAAGGTAGATTGCTCCATTGACACACAGAAAATTGACCTTTAGCGAAAAGTTTCGGCCGAGGTCAGCCTGCGCGGACTGCGATACTTTTCGCAGATGCATTAAGCCTCCTTTTCACAGAGCGTGGCTCATTTATAAATCGACCAGCGTTTACTATTAATCTATGTGCTTTCTTTTGAAGGCCGATGGTACACCACTATTTGAGTTTGTATCAAGTCACGAAAATCTCACCTGGGAAGGGTATCTCAAGCGTCTAAATCGTGATGGAGAATGGGCAGACCATATCATTATAAGGTTGGTTTTAAATTCTACTTGTAAGGTCAATTTATTTGTAAGGTCAAATTTGAAAGGTCAGGGGCAAGATTCAATGTTTCGAAATTTGTAAAATCCTAATCCAAGTTCATCTCTTAAAATCATATTTGCTTATGTAATTTCTTCTGTCTTGCACCTTCTTGGCAGCTGTCAGTTATAAATCAGCATTTCGCAAGATCAGACATCATTTGTTGTCCGAACCACATGACTTCTAAATTGACTCGGCTGATATGAATAAATATGACCAGAAATGTATTTTGATATGCACAACGCGGTAACATGATTTCGAGACGTTATTTTCATATTTTCCCTAATAAAACGGTACCATATCAAACGTTGTTATTTTCTATTTTCTTTTCTCAATGAAATTGTGCTCTAGCAAACCTTGTTTGTATTCATATTTTTCTCTTTCAAATAGTGCTATGTTTTGTTATACTCATACTTTTTTTCTGTATTCATTAGCGGTATATGACATCAAACGTTTTATTCACATTTCCTCTCTATCAAATAGCGCTATATCAAACGTTCTTAGACGACGACTTGTGATACATTCGATACTCCAGTCTGACATGCAAGTCAGCCAAACCATAATGGAACCAGACCTGAAAGGAAAGTCGCGTGATAGGGAACCACCAATCCAAACCGATGATGATCATGCCCCTTGTCAAACACATGGGATATCTACAGAAAATAATGCCAGTGACCTTACAGGGAACGAAACAGATAGCCAGGAGGAGTTACTAGAGGACCTGCAGCTGGGCCATATTCCAGAGGCTCACTACGTCAGCTTGAGATATCAGGACTGGGAGGATAAATTGTATGCGAGTAAGTAAATAATCGATAATTAAGCCATTTTCAAACAAAAAGTGTTTCTACGACCCATAGGGAGGAAATTTAAACAAGAGGGCCAAAATGACCCTGAAGCGCTCACCTGAATAAGTTTTACTTTTTCCTTCTGATCACCAGAGCCATGTTTCTTGACGGATCAAAATATCACGAACAATTTTTTGAAAAGGGTCAACCAAAGAACATCCCTGTGAAATTATTTCAAAATCTAACCAGCGGTTTCAGAGAAGAAGAATTTTTAAGAATTTCTTCATTTCTGTATAGTGCAAGTAGCCCCCATTCACCAGAGCCATGTTTCTTGACGGATCAAAATTTCGCGAACAAGTTTTGAAAAGGGTCACCCAAGGAACATCTCTGTGAAATTATTCTAAAATCTGGCCAGCGGTTTCAGAGAAGAAGAATTTTTAAGAATTTCTTCATTTCTGTATAGTGCAAGAAGCCCCCATTCACCAGAGCCATGTTTCTTGATGGATCAAAGTTTCGCGAACAATTTTTAAAAAGGGTCACCCAAGGAACATCTCTGTGAAATTATTTTAAAATCTGGCCAGCGGTTTCAGAGAAGAAGAATTTTTAAGAATTCCTTCATTTCTGTATAGTGCAAGAAGCCCCCATTCACCAGAGCCATGTTTCTTGACGGATCAAAATTTCGCGAACAAGTTTTGGAAAGGGTCACCCAAGGAACATCTCTGTGAAATTATTTTAAAATCTGGCCAGCGGTTTCAGAGAAGAAGATTTTTAAAGAATTTCCTAAAAAATTCCATTTTGTTGCCATGGCAACCAGAGTTTTTGACGGAATCAAATTCTGCGAACAATTTTTAAAGAGGACCTCCCAAGGAACATTCCAGCCAAGTTTGGTCCAAATTGGCCCAGCGGTTTAGGAGGAGTTGATGTTTAAAGAATTGTTGACGACGCACGACGGACGACGGACGACGGACACTGGGTGACCCTAAAAGCTCCCCATGAGCACGTTGTGCTCAGGTGAGCTAAAAAGGAAAAGGGTACATATATTATTCATGATCGTCTTTTTCTCTTTTTCCCGCAATGCTATTTTACCTTTTCAAACACAAATTCTATCATTTCAGACACAATTGGTCTGTCATCTGAGTCCGTATTCACCAACCATTCTTAAGAACGTTCTTTGTCTTGTTCTCCAGAATTGTCTACAATTGAAAGTAACACAAGTCCTGATTGGCTAAACCATTCGGTTTAGCCAATCAGGATTTGTATTAGTTTCAAATGTAGAAAATCTTGGAGAATTAGACTCTGAATATTCTTAAGAATGATTGGTGAATACGGACCCTGAAAATACTTTCAAAATGAACGCATATAAAATTTTGTCGTCTGTTTAAGTGTTTGATATACGAGGGGTGTTCTGAAAGTTTTGTGACTGTGTTTATATTTCATGAACTATGAGTCGCACTGTAACGATATTCATTCCAACAAGAAGCAGCACGTGTTCCGAGTGTTTGTGAAAATAATAAATTCTATCAAATTTATATTATTAACATAGCACATCACCAAGGCCCGGAGCACTTTGAAATATGACATTTTCTTAAATATTTCATTTTCGCGAATCCTGTACGCAGCAGAGATGGAGCCATATACTTCCAATAAATTACGGAATATCAGATTAATGTTTATTCAATTTAAATGCAAAATATTGACATCATAGCACAAATATCAGCTAGGCAAACTGAAAAAGAAAGAAAACAGTGACTTAAAACGGCAACCAAAATAGAGATGCTAACGTCGAAAAACGAACAACGGGCCGCGATGAAACATTGTTCAAACATAGGAATGACTCGTATGGAGACATATAAATTAATTTCACGCAATAAAATTAAACCTGTGTGTTCAAGATCACTCCTGTTTCGTTAGTACCGAAGATTTACGGACGGGGATAGCAGTATAATCGACAAACACCGGAGTGGAATGTCGAATTCGCAGTCTAAAGGAAAATTTGAGAAGGATCCTCTACAATACTGTAAATGAAATTCGGATGGCTGTAAGATCAGCAATCGGAGCCAACCAAAAATCATGATTATTGGTTTAGAGACACATTATTACCGTGGGTTACAAGGCCCAAGAAATGTATGGATGCTGCTGGCGAGTATTTTGAGAAACTTTAATTTGACACTGTATTAACTCTTTACCGCACAATGCCGCCTTATGACGCCCCTGGGAAAGAAGCCTTTTGAAAACATTGTGGGAAAAGGAGAAAATGCTGGTAACCAGCATTTTCTCCTTTTACCACAATGTTTTCTACCCTATCAAAGAAAAGTTGCACCATTTGAGCCACACTGAAATTGTCGTCTGCAAATGCTTTCGATTTGGACAAGGCTAAAGTTTTGTCGTCTGGTAAAGGGTTAAACTACGTGGACGACGTCAAACTGCTCTGTGTTGAGTTACTAGTGTACGTTCATGTCCTTGAAGTTATTGAATGACTTGTCTGATTTCAATGAAATTTTCCAAACATATTTATCAAATGTGTTTTTTATTAGTTCGAAAATCTGGATAAAACCGGACGTGCAGAGTTCGTTTTATTAAAGCAGTTTCCAAACTTTCAAAACAACCCTCATACAACTATCACATAGGTCGTGCGTGGTGGTGTATGTGTGTGTAATTTGGTTTAAATTTGTACAAAATAGTTGTGTGATATATCACAAATAGCATTATTCATCCTGTGAGTTAGATGAGTTTCACACGTTCAAGAAAACAACAGTTGAACGAGCAAACTGAAAAAAACAAGATATGAGCCTTGCTCTGGCAAAAGGGGGCTTAATGCATCTCCGTGACGTATGATACCAAGCAAGTCATTACATCCATTTTATCGAGCAACAGGTTGAACGGTGAGGTAGACTGGTCTTTTGACCTACAGAAAAAAATTGACTAATAGCGAAAAGTTTCGGCCCAGGTCAGCCAGCGCAGACTGCGCAGGCTGACCTGGGTCGATACTTTTCGCAGATGCATTAAGTCCCCTTTTCACAGAACGTGGTTCACACACACACACACACACACACACACACACACACACACACACACACATATATATGGGCCATGCTCTGGTAAAAGCAGGTTTAATGCATCTCCGTGTTGCATTACAACAAGCAAGCCATCACAATATTTCTCGATTAATAAATTACATTTCGTATAACAAACGACTAGGTCAGGATGGAGAATGCAGAAAATTAACAAATGGCAAAGAGTTTTGACTCGTGTCAGCCTGCGCAATCAGCGCAGGCTGACCCAGATCGATACTTTTTGCAGACCATTAAACCCGCTTTTAAAAGAGCACGGGTCATATATATGTGGACTAAAATGCAACGTTCTTAAACCAAATGTCTTTATTAATAATAAAAGGGCCAAGCCCCCGTAGCTCAGTCGGTAGAGTACAGGACTTGAGAACAGGAGGTCGGTGGTTCGATCCCCGGCTTGGCTAATTTCTTTCCGAGGATTGATGATAGTCATCGCGACAGGATTCATTCCTCTCTCACCGCTGACCATTGTTTCGACGATGGTTATGTGGGAAAGCAGCCAGTGGCTTGGAAAGAATATTGTGCGGAGTACTGGTAAAAGAAACTCCAGGAAAGCATGGATGGGTGCACTGGCCGCCGTGATATAACTGAAATAATGTTGAAAACGGCGTTAAACACCATACAATCAATCAATAAAAAAAGATCTCAGAAGATAGCACTGTAGTGGTATAACTACTTTTTGTGGTGGATACAGATTAAGTGTCGTAGCGTACTTTCTGTGTTTAGAAGGGATTAAGTGGACAATTGTAATTCATTTAAGCCAGGCTCTGGCAAAAGGGGGCTTAATGCATCTCCGTGATCCATTATACCATGCAAGCCATCACATAATTATGGATCCATAAAAGCCACTTTTTTTTGTAACAAACGACTGATTCATGGAGTAGACTGGTCCCTGGACATTCAGAAAATTGACCACTAGCGAAAAGTTTCGGCCCAGGTCAGCCCGTGCGGACTGTGCAGGCTGACCTGGGTCGATACTTTTCGCAGATGCATTAAGCCCCTTTTTCACAGAGCATGGCTCATTTCTATGTTATCTTTCTGCGAAGGAATACTGTTTGTATCCCATCTTAACCCTTAACCACACAATCCTAACGACGGAAGTCGTTTGAAAACATTTTGGGAACAGGAGAAAATGCTGGTAACCAGCATTTTCTCCTGTTCCCACAATGTATTTTAATCCTTTCAGAGACAGATCCTATTATTTGAGCCTCATTTAGTTTGTCATCTCTAAGTGCTTTCAAAAATGGGCATGCTAAGATTTTGTCATCTGGTTTAAGTGTTAAGAGAATAGTTAACCCTTGGGCTGCTAAGCGCGACTCAATGACCGTTTGCGGACAGTGTAGATCAAGGTCAGACTGCACAGAACGTGCAGTCTGATCTCGGATCTACCCTGTCCGATAAGGAGATAATTTTTTCTCCAAAGACTAACTTTGAAATAGCAATATTCAAGCTTTTACTATCTGCTTGAAAGTTTTATTCAAGTTATTTAGCAGGATGAGGGTTAATAATCATGTAAGTGTTGTCACTAATTGTATTCCCGCCGAAAGGCAGAAGAAAATTGTTTTGGCATTAGCCGTCGACCGTCTGCACCATCTCCCCGCCTGAATTCCTGTATACAATATCCACTAAACGCTTGAACAGCTGAAAAAAAAAATCCAAATTAGCCTCTTTTTTTTGATGACAACATCTACCGCAATTTCTCAAACTGTTCCGTGTTAATGGTCAGGATGGCAACAAGAGGTATTTAAAAGTAGAATACAACCATAAACATTCTCTTCCTTGAGTTCAAACATATCATGCTCTGGTAAAAAGGGGTTTAATGCATCTCCGTGATGCATTATATCTAGCAAGTCATCACATAATTATGGATCTATAAAATCCCCCCCTTTTTCCCCTATAAACAGACAGAATCATGAGGTAGACTGGTCCTTTGACATGTAGAAAATTGGCCAATAGCAAAAAATTTCGACTTGATCGATTCTTTTGGCAGACATATTAAGCCCCATTTTTAAAGAGTACGTCTCATATTTTGTTGCCATCTGTGTACAAATCATACAATATAATGTACATTACATGAGAAGAAATACAAGTCGGGCAAAAGAGTCTGGCCACAATTTCTCACAACTTAGATTCGGCCTTCTCTTCCTAAACCAGTTAATGGATTTAAATAGAACTTGTGGCCAGACCCTTTTGCCTGATTTGTATCTCTGTTTGTGTAAACTATGTATGTTGTATGATTTGTATATAGATGGCAATAAAATATGTTTAAACTAAACTAATGGATTTAAATGTAGAGTAATTTTTAGGTATGTTTCTGGCGCAAAGCTCTAGAAAAATAATTCAAACCTTTTGGCTGTTCTGCCAGCTGGCATAAAACGCCAAAAGCAAAGCGAAATGAAAAAAGATAATGATAATAGATAGGCATTAATACTTGTACTTCTGCTACACATTAGACTATTTCAGGTATATTCATATGTGTGCTACGATTGTGCAAGAATTTCTTTTTCTCTGAACAAGATATCCGCTGGTGCTAAATATAGACAAAAACTTATTTATGAAGTCTTTCTGAAAGCGGTAGAAGGACTTAACATTATTTTCACGAGAATTCTTTCGGTACCCTTCCACCAAATTGCTCAATGCACTCAAAATAGCTGTCATAGTTGAAAAACGTCATTTATTACCGTCACAGCCTGATCACTGGACAAATTTTGAATATATTTTGAAAAGTTTCTCATGGCAAATGCTTCGGTGGCCGTGATAAAAATATGTGGCACCAGACTTAATACATAAACATTTAGACACTTTTCTTGGAAAACGGGAACGGATTTTGAAATATTTTCTGTGGTTGCCGTGGTCTGAATTTGCTAAGACCATCTTGTCTGTACAGGATGATCCAGTATACCCATGACAATAAATAAAGACAAACTAGGACTATGTTTCCCCTTTCTTAAAATTGCAACACTTATATTGTTAGAAAAAAAAGCTTGGCCACGAGCCAAGCTCAACAACCTTACTCCATACATTAGTATGCCTTCATCGGCGGGAGATATCCGTTTAACCCTTATCGTGCTAAATAAACGAAATCAAACGGTCAAACCGATAGTATAAACCCAAATTTTCCTATTTCAAGGGTACATGTGGAGGAAAGATATCTTCATATCGGACAGTGTAGATCCAATATCAGACTGCACGTTCTGTGCAGTCTGATCTTGACCTACGCTGTCCGCAAAAGGTCAGTGAGTCGCGCTTAACAACATAAGGGTTAACAGAGCACTTACCTTGTTTATAAATAGGATTTAAACTAAAGAGCATGAACTAGGCTTTTTTTTTCACTTTTCTTTCTATATTCAATTTCCTGAATAGCGCTCAAAAAAAGGAATGACGACCCAACCACTCACCTTACTGCATATGGTCATAAGCCTTCCAAAGGGAGTAAAGATTCCTCTTCAGGTAAGATTATTTGGACACTTTTGCCGAGAAGATCTTGATTGGAATCTTTCTATATATGATAACGAAATACGTTTGGAAAAAAAACCACTGAGTTTTATGATTACAATCTTTGATCAGAACAGTACAGTTGTTTCAGAATAATCAAAAAGTTAGATACACCAAAATGGATTAAATTACATCTGTAGAGCTACATGTTGTTTTTCCTCCATTTTAGATTCCAATGAAGATTTTGGCGGCCAAACTCCAACACATCTTTTGTGTCGTCTACCAAGTACGCACTTCAATTTACTGCTCAAATACCTACGGGACGGAAATTTTCTTGCAACAAGTGAATATTTCAAACGTTGGCACGGAAAGTTTCAATGTGAATTTGAGGACTTATTTACTATATGGGGGGTCGGCGATCGTTTTAACGCGCTGGAATCATACCTCATAACGGAGGAAGTGGAAGTATCGGCTTTCGACAGGAATAATAATCCTGTTGTATGGTACACAGTTTTTGCTAACGATACTGTAGTGTCCAAGCAAGCAAATATCGGTGGGCAAAAACAATTAGTTCCGGACGAGACTGGATGTGAGTTGGGATATCTTAAACTCAGACCAGCAAATCCTACTCTTTGGAGACAAAATATTAGAGAAGAAAATGGCAACTGCTACCTGAAACACTTGTATTTTCAAACTAAAAGAGAAAGCAATACAATTGTGCCCATACACGTTTCATTCAAAAGTGACTGGCCGGAAGCCGCTTTAGAATGCAAGGAAAGAATTACACAGTTACGTATCAAGGGCGATAAAGACATGGACATATTGACACAGAAAGTGGTAGAAGGCGTACGGGTTGTACCAGTATGCTCTAAAAATAACACGTGTAGAGACACTGATTGTTTGGAATGGAAATATTCTTTCTCAGCTATTGAATTTGTTTTCTGCATGCAAATTATAACACGCAATGCTCGTTTTTGTTTCAAAATAATGGAACATTTCTTACGCTTTGTCTTCTCTGGCAACAACATTATTACCAAGGAGCATCAAAAAAGTGTCTTTTTCTATACCTGCGACGAATTGGACATAGGCAACAAATATCCGAATTTTTTTATCATCGTGTCCAACTTCTTATTACGCCTTGAATTATTTTTAGAAGCAAGAAAAATCCCAGATTATTTTTTAAGACCAAAGAATCTTATCGAGCAAGTTGATGAAAAGCACATATCCTGGCATCATGAAAGAACTTGTCTTGTCCGTAACCAGTACCTCGTGTACATGTTCCTTTTTCTTGACCAGAACGGACTTTTGGAGCATTTCAACCTGTCCGGATGTTTCGACACTCTGTTATCTGATGCATACAGAGTAGCCCCCAATCCTTCCCAGTGTTCTAAAAGACTAACTGTGATGGTAGCGCGCGAATGGGTTGTGGCACAGAGATATAGTTTTCATAAAGCTAAAAGACTGATAGAAGACTTTAAGTCGGATGTAGTAAGTTCAAAGGAAGGCGAAGAAAGTGAGGGCGACTCCTGTGCAGATACACCGGTCAGTACTGAACTTCACAAACGTGTCATGAAGGGACTACCATTACAGGAACAGTGGCTGTATGCTTTTTTTCTCGAGATTGAGACGGGCGAACCATTTTTGGAGCATGTCTGCAAAAACCAGAAATGCGAAATGCTTCAATACTTCTTTGGAGAAAGTATTATACAAATTCTTATAACGGATAAGAAAATGAAAAACTCCTGCATAGAACTACCCGTCGATATTGCTCAACAAGAAGGAATCGCCAGATTTGCTGTTAAGTTTGGGGATGTCATCAAGAAGCAGATTTTTGATTCATCTGCATATATCGCTGGTATTCACTTTTTTCTAAGTCAGCATGCTGGCTCTTTGTTGAATACTTTTGATGATAATCCAAATCATGAAGAATCGCGTGTGCTGTTTCATGCCATTGTTCAACCTCTTATTCAACTTTTCCTTGGGATACACAGTCAATACGTGGCTAGCGGGCGCGTGGTTGACTTTCGTGATTTGATGCCCTCGTTTGAAAGATTGTGTGATTATACACAATATGTGGATGACTATGAGCTTCTGGGAGAACTGTGGGTCTTCTTTGGTGATCAAGAACGGGCATGCACCGCGATGATGAAGGCAGACTCTTTGAGAAAAAACTACGACTTTAAATAGGAATATCGTTATAATCTGATTTGGATCTATAAAGAGAAATGGTGAGGTTTTTTTTTTTTTTTTTACTTACGAAAAAAAAAAAAAAAAAAGCCTTTTATCCGTTTACCACACAATCTCGAGTGTTAACGAGCCTGGAAAAGGGGTATTTTGGAAACATTGTGGGAAAAGAAGAAAGTGCTGGTATCAGCTTTTCCTTCGATGTTTTCTGTCCTTTTACAGACAAATCTCACCATATGAGCGAAATGTAATTTGTCGTCTGCAAATGATGTCAATTTGGAGTAGTGTAAAATTTTGTCGTTTGGTAAAGGATACATGGAAATGAGAACATTAATTTTGTTTTCAGGCGTGTTTAACGCCGCTTCATATTTTATTTCATTTATAAAACGACGATGAATCTTATAACTAAGTGCAATAAGTGAAAAATGCTTAAAGAAGTTAATGGTTGCTGCTGCTGTTATTTGTGTTGCTCTCGGAACCATAATGTCTTACTCATTCAAAGTATATGTATATATGTATATGGTCCATACTCTAGCAAAAGGGGTTTAGTGCATTTCCATGATGCCATTTAACAAGCAGGTCATCATATAATCATGGATCCGTTGTTATCTAATAACCGATTGAATCATGAGGTAGACTTGTCCTTTGACATGCAGGAAATTGACCGATAGCAAAGTGTGTCGGTCCAGGTCAGCCTTTGCGAACTGGGCAGGTTGACCTGTGTCGATACTCAAGCCTCCTTTTCACAGAGCACGGCTCATTTTTTTTAATCTATAACTTTGACAAGTATATAACTAGCCGACACTTGCTCTATGCTGATACACCAGTCACACACTAACATTTTGAACGGGACAGAGAGTTTGGAAAAGACTCTGCAATTGTTCACTAGCTTTGTAGGCGTCGTAGTTTTCTTAACGAATTCAACGTTACAGCTTTAAACGCAGTTTGACGCATATGGATGCAGACATGTAGTAAAATAATCCCATTATACTGATAAGATAGAAACATTTAAGCATTATGGATACAGACTCTCCGTGTATCATCCATAACCTTCCGGTCCCTTTAGATAAGGGAGAATACGTTCCAATACGGATTATTGCGACCACCTAGTAGAAAGAAGGTTTTCTGTAACCTAATACCTCATGGTGACCACATGGCGACCACCCTGCGACATCGCCAGGCAGTCCTAACTACATTGCTGGGTACCAAAACAGGCAAGCTCAATGGTCTCCGTGTTTGGCGGATTCTGTTGGAAGATTGTAGAATGCAGTTTCAGCTTTTAATCATTCGTCCTAGTTTCACGTTTTCTGCAACGATTAAAGTGACAGTCAAAGACCCTGTGATTCTGTCTCAAATGGGAAACAACATTTGGCTTCATCATACACTCCGGGGACTTCTGCAATTCCAGGATAATTGTTGTGTGTGTGGAATCTAGGCCGTCTACTAAATGAGCCATGATCTGTGAAAAAGGAGGTTTAATGCATCTGCAATAAATATCAACTCAGGTCAGCCTGCGCAGTCCGTGCGGGCTGACCTGGATCGAAACTATTTGCTATAGGTATTTTTTTTTTTTTTTCTTTTTGCAGTTTGAAGGACCATTCTATCTCATGATGCACTTGCTTTTTAGACAAAACTGATTTTATGGATCCATAAAATTACGCGATGAGTGGCTCAGGATAAAGGATATCGGAGATGCTTTCAGCCTCTTTTCCCAGAGCACCGCCCGAATAGTTTAAAGTTCCACTAGCTAGGTTAGCCTAAAAGGTCCTCTTTCCTACTCTCTGTCGTCATCGGCTTGGTTTGTGATCAACTGTTCTACAATATCTTGCCAAATCATATGACAGACGTGCTAGTCTAAAATGGAGAATTGTGGCACAGACTGGGTATCACAGTGACTTGAAGCTTTTCACCGAAGTAAAGTACCTTGCTGTGATGGCAACTTTAAGTCAAACCTGCTGCAAGTCCCATGTGTTGGGTTCTTTGGAAGGCAATAAGGTATGAACCTTGCTCATACCTTATTGCCTTCCAAAGCACCCTACTTGCGTTTTCCCTCCCTCCCAACTCACCAGTCACATACTACAATAAAACTTATCCCGATTGACACCAGGATTCCTGAAAGTCTCTGAGGGTGTCGGAGAAAGTCGCAGACCGATGTATTATACTCGGGAGGGTCCCAAAAGATCAAAACTTGCATTTGTGCTTTCTTGAATAGACCTGTCAACCTGATTGATATCATTTTAAAATTCTATTAATATTCCATTTCTATACAAAAAAAAAAAAACCCTGTTTGAGAGTGTATCAACAGCTTTTTATTGCCAAAAGAACGTACTTGCCGTAAACTTACTACTTTTGATTATTCAATTGTGCCCGGTGAATAATCCTGGAACCATGTTTGATGTCATTTTAGAATTCTATTAACATTCCTTTCCTGTGCAAAAAGAACATATTCGAGATTATGTCAAATGATTTTCGTTGACAAAAGAACCTATTCCCGGTCTCAAAAGAACTCATTTGCATTTATATTTAAAAATATCATTTTCTTTTGTGCCCTCTTGAATAGAACTGTCAACGTGATTAATGATACGCCACCTGTTCGAATTCTATACCCTTTAAAGTGGGGTGGAGGGAAAGAGCCGAACATAGTAGTGTTTTTTAACGGTCGATATATACTACTTGGGGGGGCTAACTTTTCATAACAGACATTTCGTCCAAAATTTTCGTCTCATGTTGGTTGTAGCGATATTCATACTGTTGCATTAAGTTTTATTGTAGTAAGCGACTGGTGAGTTGTGGGGGAGGGAAAACGCATACCCTGGCTACCAGCGAAACTTTGTCCGGCCTGTATTATTTTGTTTGAGCTATTTGAATACTTAAAACTTGTCACTGAACCAATGGTCAAGGTCATATCTGAGCCGATGAGTGCTAGAATGGAAATCAAGCAACCGTAGGTACAGCTCAGGTGGGTAATTTGTAGGCATATACTTGGTCGATACACTATAGCTGGTTGACTTTATCATTATTTAAAAGGCATCATCTTACTCGAAGTACAAAGCGGGGACATACGTGTCCAACAGACACATTTCTACCTAACATGTTTGAGTCATATTCTATGGGTAGTTTAATGCATCTACAAAAAATGTCCGACCCATGTCAGGTTGTGCAGTCCACGTAGGCCGACCTAGGTCGAGACACTTTGTTATTGATAAATTTTCTTCACGTCAAAGGACCATCCTCCTCAATGATTTAGTCGGTTTGAGACAAAATTGTTCCATACTTTGCAACGACTTGATTGGTAGGATGCATTGATGAAGATGCATTACAACGTCTTTCCCCGAAGCGCCGCTCATTATATATATATATATATATATATGAGCCACGCTCTGGCAAAATGGGGCTTAATGCATCCCCATGATTCATGGTACCAAGAAAGTCATCACATACTTATGGATCCATTATCTCTACATTTTTCAACAACCGACTTAATCATGATGTAGACTGGTCCGTGGACATACAGAAAACTGACCAATAGCAAAAGGTTTCGGTCCAGGTCAGCCTGCGCGGACTGAGCAGGCTGACCTGAATCGATACTTTTCGCAGATGCATTAAGCCCCCTTTCGCAGAGCATAACTCATATATTTGCTTTAGAAAAACACGATTCTATGTGAAAATATTGACCTGAAATGTTTTAGTTATTTGCTTAAATGATGTGAATACGAAAACCTACGGTTGTGCCCAGCAATCGTTAAAGCTATATCGATGTTGTCTGACGCTTGAGTTATCATGTAGTGCTTCTCTTATCATTTTATAATAAATAACAAGATAAAAGACAAAATCAACATAACAGTCCCGATATCTGATAAAGAATATGACTGGTCGACCTAGTGGCGGCAATTTATTTTCGAATAAAGGCAATGAAAATTGATGCTTTTATCTGGCTTTTCAGTACAATATTTCGAGATTTCTCGCTCAAGTAATATCAGATTAACTTTGTTTGATACCATTATCTTGTCTCGACAAATAATTCACACAGGCTAAGTGTAAGGCGTATATGTACCGGGTAAAGACCGATGTTGAGCCTAGGCGGTATATGACTCTCTACACGGAAAGTAGCCAATAAAGTGTATAACACACAGTTGTTCTAAACCTTTTCTACAACAATGAAGTCAGCGTCTGTTTATATCATTACAGGGGATGCCAGAAAGACCGATTTTCAAAAGCTTCATGGCGAGTTTGTGATTCGTTACATTCAAAGCAGCATGTACTTTGTTAGATGCCCTGTGACAGCAACTTCACCTTCAACAGTTCAGATAATTTGGCCATTTGATGGTCTGTATTGTATGCCAATGTCTTCCACAAAAGGCAAAACAGGCGGGATACGCAAAAGTGTCTTTGGTACAAGTAAATATATGGACCCTAAAGCTACCACAGGGCTAACAAACACCTGGTGTGATCGAGAAATACAGACACTGGTTTTCAGAAGACCACATGACACTTACGTTTATCAATGCCGAAGAGCAGGTATGAAAAAAATAGATTTGTTTTGCGATAAACAAGGCAGTCCAGTCGGATATACAAAACTATGTCCAGTGACAAATTGTTGGTCGAAGAAACTTGTGGATAGACGTGGAAAACGTTATTTAGAACACCTGGTCATGCCGAAAGAAACCGAAACAATTCACGAGATAATCACCTTTAAATGCGAGCTACCCGACGGGGTAGAGGAATGGTTTGTTCGAGAAAGACTATTCAATTGGCCACCGCTCTCTTTCATACAAAAGATGGCCGAATCTCATTCGTGTGTTGTATCCGCACAATCTAATCCAAAAAGTCAGGATCCATCCATAGAGTGGAAGTTCTGTTTCGAGCTGATGGAACTAGACCTCATAAGGGAGGCTGTAACAGAACCACAGAAAAAAGGCTTTGAAATGTTTCAGACCTTGATGTTTCACATGTTTCCTTCCGGCCCAATACGATATCACCACATGAGGCAAGTTTTTTTCTACACCTGCGAGAGAATTGATCCGACTGAATGGGATTTAAGTCTGTCAACTTGTCTGCAAGCAATGGCCGAGATGGTCCTTAACGGTATTAGAG
Organism: Tridacna gigas; assembly: GCA_945859785.2. Taxonomy (NCBI): domain Eukaryota; kingdom Metazoa; phylum Mollusca; class Bivalvia; order Cardiida; family Cardiidae; genus Tridacna; species Tridacna gigas. Next base: position 40,845,001 of record OX244035.2, on the reverse strand, counting down.
AAGGATTTCTTCCAAATTACTTTTTTGCAGACATGAACACAATAGATTATTTCACCGATTTTGAAATAATGATTAGCACCGAAAAACTTGAAACTCTGGTAGCATTCCCAGTTACTATTTTATATTTCATGTTAGAGGCACAGCACAAAACAGAACTACCTTCGCAGTTCGGTGTGTTTGACGGAGCTGTTGAAGACTTTCAAAGATTTGCGCAGGACAACAATGTTTCCAGAAGTCTAAATGAATGTTTTATACCCATCTCTGCGCGGGGCATAAGTATACTAGCTGCAGCAATGTACTTTAGCTCCGCTCTCTCTCGTTCAAGATCAGCAGTTAAACAATTGAACCATCTGTGTAAACAGATCACGCCTATATCTCTGAACAGGTTCATGTTCTTAGTTATTCACAACATTCTTTGCGAACAAAAGCGATGGTTGTTTGCTTTTTATTTGGATCAGACATTGGATGGTTCCTTTGTTAATTCTGTAATCGATAATGAACATGAAACAGTGTCACTTTTTCGGTACTTAGGGATCTATCTGAAAGATTATCTGAGAACAAATCAACGTGGAGACATACGGGTACCAAAGTCTCTAACAAGACTGGATTGCATTCTGTCTTTCATTCTTGATTTGGAGTCTATTCTAGCAGAGATTTTAGACGTTGAAGATCGTGTTCTGAAGCAGTCGGTAAGATATTTCTACGACAATGTCTCAATCTTTGTCGAAAACTACATGCTGCTGTGTGATGAAACAAAGAAGAAACTTTTGTCCAATCAGTTAGAATTACTCTGGGCTAAAGCGCAAGGATAAGAGGAATCAGACGCGGATGACTCGTAAAGGCCACTTTAAAAACAGAGAACGATGATTTGAACAATTTACCATGCCAAATATATGATCATTATACACGTGTTATTCTCGTCGTACTGTAAGGCAAGTCGTTTCTTTGTCAAAAAACCTTTTCTTTTTTCATCTGTGGGTTCAAAATGTCAAGATACTGTAATAGTTCAAAGACAGGACAACATTCTTTCGCCAAAGAATACCTTAGCCCATATCTACACCATATATTGCGAGCTGACGTTGCTTTAACACATTACCAAGCGACAAAATTTTAGAATTTTACCAATTTGAAAGCATTTTCAAACAAAAAACAAAATGTGGTTAGATTTGTCTATAAATGGGTAAAAAAAAACATCGATGAAAAAGGAAAAAATGCTGGTTACCAGCATTTTCTTCTTTTCCCACATTGTTTTCAAAAGGTCCTTTCCTCAGGGTGGTTAAAGCTCGGGATTGATTGGTAAAGGGTTATCTAAAAGATCACCATCGGCCTGTACGTCCCGGCATTTTGATCTAACTCTGCCGTCTTGAACACATCGTTACTGGCTTTACGCCTTACTGTGCTGTAAAATACATGTTTTACATTTATTAGTACAAATGACAATAAAGAGAAACTACTGAAACGGAAAAATTGTGCTTTAAATTGCTTTTAGGAAAATTAGTAGAGAAAAAAGCGATCCTCGTTTTTATTTAATCGGTCGTGCTTCCCAAACGCTTTCAACATCACGTACACTAAAATTCGAATTCGTGCCGTAATCAGTTGAGCTTTCTTATATTAAACATAATAAGTAGGTACCTAATATTTTTTTCGGCTTGAATACATGCATCTCGTGGATAATATCAGACATGACGGGGGGAAGATCCGTACCTACACAGTGTGATGGTCCCAAATATGCTATGATGATGTAATCCGCATATGGACTACTTTCGGCTTTTTTTGTGATTTGATTGGTCAAAATGTTATGCAAAAATATTCATCCGCCATTAACAAAAAAAAAAAACGGTTTCTATCTTCTAAAGCAGTATTTGTTTTTAATTACCTAACATTTTCGAATAGAACTGTCCACAATTGCTTGCAGCATTTTGTTGTTGAAATTGGCAATTGTGTAATGAAAGGAATACTATGTTGAAATAACTGTCCTGGTGTAGGCACGTAATGAATGGAATACTGTGTTGTAGTAACTGTGATGGTGCTTATATTCGCCTCTGCGTCAGAAAGTTTTGACCTCTCGCTCGACCTTCCGTCTCGCACGATATCGAATTTTCCAAGGCAGCCCAAAGCAGATAACAAGAACCAGGAAAGTTATTACAACATTATTCGTTTCTTTTACAACTGAATTTGGCAGGGAATAAAAGCTTAAATTGTGATATCTTTCTGGGCGACAGTTGTGTAAGGGGAGAGAGTCATCTTCTCACATCAGAGGTGCCAGCTCTTCATGAATGGAATCGACAGTGGAACTACCCACACCTGATACTGGTGTCCAGAAGGCAATTCACGAAAATGAAACGAAAATTTCCACTCGATAGTAAAAACCAAAACATTACGATTTCAAAGTTAATTTCATCGTAAAAAAAAAAACCTGTCGGACAGTGTATATCAGGCTTAAACACGACTATAATAGTGCCCGTATTCACCAACCATTTAATATCGCGTTTTAAGCCTTATTCTGTAATCACAAATTAAAGTACCATAAACCATTTGGTTTAGCCGATCAAAAAAATTGTTACTTTGAAATGTGGACTTTTCTTTTCTAAGAATAAACATAAGAATGGTATTAAACTGATTCGTTAGTACGGGTCTTCATCTATACTGCAGTCAACATGGATCTTGATTTTACGTTATCTTTTCAAAATAGTTTAGTTCATGCCTATCCATATTGCCATAAGGATACAACTTTTTAACCATTCACCACACATTCCCAAAGTTTTAACTACCTTGCAGCTAAAGACTTGAAAACATTGTGTTAAAAGGAGAAAGTGCTGGTAAGCAGCGTTTGCTATCCTGTCAGAGACAAATCCTCTCATTTGAACCACATTTAATTTTTCGTCTGCAATTGGACAAATCTAATTTTTTGTCGTTGGTAAAGATTTAATGGAAGGTACGGGTAATGCTGAACAGCTGTGTTTGTTATAACGGTACCTCAAGGATTTGATTTATTAAAGTTACGTGAAACAATAATTAAAAGTGAACTTAACAATATTGATTTATTTATTTATTTATTTATCTATTAGAGTCTCATTCATGTACAACAATAATTACAAACTGCATAAAAGACACAAAGATAGATGTACATGAACATTCAATACAGAATTATAAGAGACTATCACAACTAATTTAAAAACAGTGCATAAACATTCTATACATTCTAAATGAGTAGTAAGATTCAGTTGCTAATTGAGCCATAGAACTCATAATTAAATGAGTCTCATTTTTCAGTTCAGCTTTCTTCAACTCTTTACCACACGCCATAATATAAAACTCGACCAAATTAAAGCATTTGCAGTCAAAAAAAAAATATATATCATTCAAATAATTAGATTTGCAATTAAAAGGTTGAAAACATTGTGGAAAATGGAGAAAATGTTGGTAACCAGCATTTTCTCTTTTTCCCACAATGTTTTAAAAGCCTTCTGTGTCAGGGGTGTTAAAAGTCGGGATTATATGGTATAGGGCGAATTATTGTTTATATAGAGGATATTTGTTTTTTTCGTTTCGGTGAAAGATCGAAATTTATTTCATCTCGTGAACATCATCGGTAATATTTTCACGAGTGGAATATTTTCACGGGTGGCTGCGCCACTCGTGAAAATACTACCGGTGATGTTCACGAGATAAAATATATTTCGACCTCTCACCGAAAAAAAATATATATTCTATTTATTTCACGCTTCCAACCCCTATTTTGTTGGAACTTTCATCAAAATCCAGTGCAGTGTTTTCGGCAATTCCCCGTGGCGTACCCCACCCCACGTAACAACACATTACAATATTACGTAAAGCGCGAGAAAAATAACGTAAATTACGTAATATTTCCCTCCATTTGAATGGCACACGCTGCTTACCTTGGTAACTAGTGCCGGGAACCAGTTTCCGCCTTCAATTGAAAAGTTATAGAGTATGAAATCGGTATTTTCACTGGTCGTAACCATAATATAACAAGCCATAATCCACCATTATTTCTCGAAAAACTACCTAAAACCATGAAATAAAAGTAAAAGTAATCACTTTTTTCATGTTCATTACAAAGGTTACAAGTATGGCAAGTAATTACCTCCCTTAATTAAAATAAAAAAAAAAACAGCGGTTTAATTGACACTTTGCGATCTCTATTGATCTCGCATTGATATCTTTTATAAAATTACGAATAGGATAACAAACAATTAAAGGTTAACTCGACAGTAACATTTCATCTCGATCTATATTAATATAGTCTATTTACACACTTCAGAGCAATAGACTTGCACTTGTGAAACCAAGGGCATTCATGAATAAGTAAGCTGTCAAAGTGAAATAATGTCGAGAGAGGCATCAAAAGTGACTCTGTCAACTTACACGTAATTGTGCAGGACGCTTGAATTAATTGTAAACTGACATTTGTTATTAATAATGTTTGAAGTGGTTCTCCTTGGGTTGCTAGTTCGAATCCGCAGGCCGGCCAAGTTCTTTCCGAAGTATTATGATTGTCATTGCAACAGGGGTCATGTCTATCTCGCCACTGTCATTCTTTTGACGATGTTCTTTTTTTTTTTTTTTTGGGGGGGGGGGGGGAGATGCAACAACAAGAGGTTGTCTTTCTTAGCGCTCATGATTTTGATAACGGCGTCACAATAGTCAAATAATATGTTATGGTTAAATTTGACTGACTGGCAAGAAACGTCAAGTAGTTCTGAAAAAGTCATACAAAAAAGGACTATCTGGACTTTCGCCGGAGTTCGGAGAATTTACATATACCATGACGAGGCCTGTCTATTCAAGATCATTTCTTCCATACCAATTGGACAAATTCAGCAATACTTTGTGAAAAAGGGGGGGGGGGGCTTAATGCACCTACAAAAAGTATTCACCCATGTTAGCCTACGCGGACTGCGCAGGCTGACATGGCCGATACCTTTTGCTATTTGTAAATTTTACGCGTGTTCCAGGACCATTCTACCCCTATATCCAGCCAATTGTCAGATAAATGGATTTTTATGGAACCATAATTATGTGATGTCTTACTTGGTATGATGCATTACGGAGATGCATTAAGCCCCCTTTTGTCAAAGCATGGCTCATGTAAAGAGTAAGTATATGGCTGATATTTGAAAGGTTTTTGGTGTTTGTGCGCTATTGTTCGTTAGTGAAGCCGAGCCCGGTGACGTTGTTGGTAGCGCACACGATTTGAAAACAGTAGCTCGCTGGTTCGAATCCCCCGCTCAGCCAATTTTCTCCGATGACTGATGACAGCAACATCGACTGAATTTATCCTCTCTCACCGCTGATCACTGTTTTTATATGGCAAAGCAACTAGAAGTTTGGAAATAATATTTTGCGAACTAGAGTAAAAAGAAAAAAGAAATTTTAGGAAAGCTTGGATAGGTGCATTGGCCATCACGCTCTAACTGAAATATTGTTGAAAACGGCGTTTAACAACACTAACATAAAGTGTAGAAAGTCCAGTTGCAAGTTTTCACAGGATATTGTTTTATAGTGTGACCCATTCAAACATGGTTAATTTTAAAACAATAGCTAATTTGATTTTAACCCTTAGGCTGCTAAGCGCGACTCACTGACTTTTTGCAGACAGCGTAGATCAAGATCAGACTGCACAGAACGTGCAGTCTGATCTTGGATCTACTCTGTCCGATATGGAGATATCTCTACTCCTAGAATACTTTTAAAATAGGAAAATTTGGATTTAAATTGTCGGGTTTAAAGTTTTATTTCTTTTAGATAGCAGGATAGGGGTTAAAAGTCACATCACATGCCTTTGAAGCTCTATTGGTTTATTACGGAACACTAAAATTTTGCTTGGTCGATCATCGTACAGTGTTACTAAATAGCACATTGCTGCATCGTCAGTATATCACGGAATACTGAAATTTTCATCAACACGGTCTCTAAAAATAGGAAATCGGCGACTGCCTCTATATTGTCGGCAAATGCTTTCAATTTGGATAAGTCGAAAATTTTGTTATTTGATAAAGAATTAACTCTTTACCAAATGACAAAATTTCAAACCAGTCCAAATTGAAAGCATTTGCAGACGACAAGATAAATGTTGCTGAAAAATTCAAATTTGTTTTGGGAAGGGTAGAAAACATTGTGGGAAAAGGAGAAAATGCTGGTTATCAGCATTTTCTCCTTTTCCCACAATGTTTTCAAAAGGCTTCTTTTTCATGGTCGTTAAAAGTCGGGATTGTGTGGTAAAGAGTTAAACAAGTCATCTAAAATATCTGGTGGGTATCTTCGCAAACTATCTTCAGGCATACAAGAATGAGTAATGTGTTTTTCCTCATAACAAGTCCAGTACAGTCCAGCAACTCTTTCGCTACTAGTACGTAAAGATAGCAGCTATACTTAATGGTTTTGATGCTGCGTTTGTCGTCGGCGTAGATTCACTGTGCTCATCAAGTTCTTTACAAATTCTCTCCACTCTCTTACTACATGCTGCTGTATTCAGGTATTTGCCTGCTTCTCGTAAACGCGGTAATAGGTCCTTGAATTCTTCCTTCTCGCCTAGGTCCGAATAACAATCAAACAACGAGGTGTAAAGGTTAAATAATAGACATGCTTGTGTTGCGCTGATCCCAGAAATATCGAGCCTACCAACAAAGTCATAGTAAGTGTCTAGATAATACCTCAGGCACTTAGAGAGGGCAAGTGTTTTTCCCGCGCATCTCAACACTTTCACAATTTCTCTTGGGAAGTACAAATCGCCAAAAGTCGGTAAAAACATCTGGAAAACAACCGTGTCAGGAAGGAAATTTGTAATTTCCGGCCCAAATACATCAGCGAGAGAGACTGTAGGCCAGTACATCCTTTGGCGTTCACATACAACTTTCGACAACCGTGTGTCCAGTGTAATGTCCATATAAAATGCAACACACCAGCTGTATCCAATATGACTGTTCCATAATCCATTGCTGATTATATCATGTAGGTCGATTTGATCAAGTCCTACCTGAGATAACTTTTCCTTCAAACACAGGATAGAGTGCATGGCGAAATCGTACTCGCCTTGACCCACAAAGTTCTCTAAGAGGCTGCATGAGCCAGGGATAAACGCCTCCTGGGCAGTTCTTTGTATATCCTCATGCACCTGGAATTTGTCTGTGTCCTCAATAATCTCGTCCAATAATGGCCCTATTTCAGTGGACGTGACTTTGTGCCTATCCAGGAGAAAATACAGGAAAGTCCAAGGTTTCTTCCTGGCAAATTCTATCTTTTTGTGACATGACTGCAGATCTCTGTCTGGGATACCATTTAACATGTTCTTAGCAGGCATGAAGTAATGTGGAATGAAACCACGACTGAGGGAATCGGAAAGTCTTCTAAGGAGAATCAGAAAGCACGTTCCTGGAGAGTTTTCCCAGGTCACTTTTCTTATATTTTCGCATGCATAGAAGAAAATATGCTTACAGGCTACCATTGGAAAGTTCTTGTCTTGCAAAACAAAATCAGTGAACAGCTCAAATAGATAGTAGCTATTTTTTTGGGCTGGACTCATACATCGAGCCATCTCTCTTTCTGGTACTGCGAATGAAATAGCCCATATTGATTTATCTGTCATTTGTTTGTAATTCAAACCAACACAGTCCTTGCGAAATTCTTCAAACTCTGTTGCATGAATCAAAGGGATTACATGACATCCATTTTCCTCCAACCTATCAATAGTTAACTGATCAGGCCACAATGCAGGCCTTTTCCTTTTCATCCAACCCCTGGCTTCTGCCGGCCATGACATAGCAAATGCAAGCAACTTGTTACCTTCAAGATCAATGGCTAATACGCACTCATGGCCATCTATCTCTACAGTATTTCCACGCCATTTCTCTGGGCAATGAGGCACTAATCTGATTAAATCAACTGACCATTCAGTGCTTTTAGACAGTAAATCAAACCTGTCAGCCTCACTTCTGTGATGCCTTATCTTGGTATCATTTGGGATATGAAGCAGCGTGCACATCTCACTGTCATCAGCCACCCAATTATATTTCGGCTTGCCATCATTTCCAGTTTGACAGTACAAGAAATCTCCGACGTCAGGCGACATTGTTTGTATGTGGTCAAAGCAAGGTGCAAGTTTGTTGATAACATTGCCAACTCCTTCGTCCTTGGCCTCTTGAAAACTCCCTGTTGTCACTACAAAGTCGGTTTGTTCAGAATGAGCTGAAGTTAGGTAGTTGAACTGATAAAACTGCATGAGGAAAAAATTAAGATGGTCCATAGAAATCTTTGTTGGTACTGCTGGTTGCTTGTGTCTCTGAGTTTTTTGCTCGACGTTCGTGTCAAGGTGGAAAAGCTTGTCTGCAAGATACAAACAAGAAAAGAACCATGCTCTATGAAAAGGGAGTTTAATGCATCTCCGTTGTGCCTTATACTAAGCAAGTTATCACAAAGTTATGGATCCATAAAATCCAATTTGTCTAACAACTGACTGAATTACGAGATAGACTGGTCTTTGGACATGCAGAAAATTTACAAAAACAAATAGTTTCAACCCATGTCAGACTGTGCAGACTGCGCAGGCTGATATGTGTTTATACTTTTGGAAGATGCATTCAATCCCCTTTCCATAGAGCATGACTCAAATAGTTATGAATATCATATTCTAACCTCTTTAGCAGAAGACAAAATTTCAGCCTCATTCAAACTGAAAGCATTACCAGACAACAAATTTAATCTGCTCAAATTGTTGGATTTGTTTTCATATAGGAAAAGTATGAAATATTGTGGGAAAAGGAGAAAATGCTGGTAGCAGATATCCTTAACTCTTTTCCCAAAAGACAAACTTTCAGCCATGTTCATGTTGAAAGCATCAACAGATGACAAATTAAATACGACTTTTAAAAATGATTTGATTTGTTTTGTTTAACACATTGCAAGAAAAGAAGAAAATGCAGGCAAACCAGTATTTTCTCCTCTTCCCACAATGTTTTCAAAAGCTTTTTTCCTAAGAATCATCAAAAGTCAGTATTATGTGGTTATGATGTAAATCTGTTTCGCACATCGTAGAATTTCTTTACATTCTATGCAACTGCTAAACAGTAAACAACAGTCATTGATTCTTAAGATAAATTTTATTAGACTTCTCAACAAAAATGCTATCAAACTCACCACAGACTTGCTTTATAATGTTCTTTTAGACTCATTCGATAAATCTTATCTCAAATGCCAACATATGTCAGATCCTATATATCTCAAATACCAGATCTTGTATACCCCTTGACACATTTTTGCCCCTTCAGATATGTTTTGTCTTACATAAAAATGTTACAGGATGACTTAATAATGACCTGAATTTTCGAAAATTGACTGATACAGGAGATGCTGTCATAGAATTCTTAACCAGTCTTTTACCTCTGACTGACCTTATAACATGTTTGGAAAAATCCCCGTAAAATAGAAGTAATCAACAGCAAATAATGTTCACCCTGTTACCAAACCATTGTGTCTGTTCTTTTGAAAACATAAATGATCAGAAGTCACTGCTCATCTACTGTGTTCACATACACATTTCAAATGATTGTCTTTCACATCTCAGCTCGTTTGAAAACGCAAGAAAAGTACCAAAAATTAAATATATCAGCTCATACACCACAAGAGTTTCTCTGTTGCTAGAACATAGAAAATTGATCACTAAAACCAAATTTGAGGTCATTGGTCATAATGTGTTAATTCATCAAATAACATGGGGCTTTTGTCCAACGGGGCTATTGTCCTAAGCCGCTTTTGTCCTATGGAGCTTTAGTCCAATGGGGCTATTGTTCCAAGGGGCTTTTGTCCTATGGGGCTTTTGTCCCATGGGGCTTTTGTCCTACATCCATTTAACCCTTTACCAGATGACGAAATTTTAGCCATGTCCAAATTGAAAGCATCTGCAGACGACAATTTCAGTTTGATTCAAATGGTGCAACTTTTTATTTGATAGGTTAGAAAACATTGTAAGAAAAGGAGAAAATGCTGGTTACCAGCATTTTCTCCTTTTCCCACAATGTTTTCAGAAGGCTTCTTTCCCTGGGGCGTCAAAAAGCGGCATTGTGCGGTAAAGAGTTAAACCACCCCGAGGTAGATGGCTTATGAAAACACTTGGTGGGAGAAGGAGAAAATGCTGGTAACCAGCATTCACTTCTTTTCCCACAATCTTTTCTACCAAGTCAAAGACAAATTCTATCATTAAGCCACAATCAATTCTAATTTCATGGCAATTAAGTAAGGAATTATCTCATTTTGGTGAAAACACATCAAAAGAATAGTAAGTTAAAATGAAATGTAAAAAAAAAAAGAATAAAACAAGCAAAAAAGTAATTGCTCCATTCCTATTTATTACGCCTTTACCACAAAATCTACTTTTCATTGACCCTGAGGGAAAAGCCTGTGGAGAAACATTGTGGACAAAGAAGAAAATGTTGGTAACCCGCATTTTCTTCTTTTCCCCACAATGTTTTCTCCCAATTAACCCTTTACCAGATGACAAAATTTTAACCTTGTCAAAACTGAAAGCAATTGCAGACGACAATTTTAATGGGGCTCAAATGGTGCAATTTTTCTTTAATAGGGTAGAAAACATTGTGGGAAAAGGAGAAAATGCTGGTTACCAGCATTTTCTCCTTTTCCCATAATGTCCTCGCAAGGCTTCTTTCCAAGGGTCGTTAAAAGGCAGCACTGTGTGGTAAAGGGTTAAGGGACATATCTCACCATTTGAGCCATATCTAATTTCTCCTTTGCAAATATTTTCAAACTGGACCAGTGTAGAATTTTGTCTTTTGGTAAAGAGCTAATTCAATCATAAATACGTTTTCATGACAGTGCTTATACATTGCCTTTACCTTACTTCAACCCTTTACCACATAATCCTGACTTTTAACAACCCTGAGGATGATGCATTTTGAAAACATTGTAGGAAAAGGAGAAAATGCTGGAAACCAGCACTTTCTCCTTTTCCCACTATGTTTTCCACCCTATCAAAGAAAAATTGCACCATTTTAGCACCACTGAAATCGTCGTCTGCAACTGCCTTCGATTTGGACAAGGCTAAAATTTTGTCCGTACAGGGTTAACTCTTTACCAAACAACAATCTTTTTAGACTTGTCTAAATTGAAAGCATAAGCATACAACAAATTAAATGCGACTGATGAAGTGAAATTGCTCTTTGGAAGGGTAGAAAACACTGTGGGAATGGGAGAAAATGCTGGTCGCCAGCATTTTCTCCTTTTCCTACAATTGTTTTCCAAAGGCCTGTTTCTTAGAGTCATTAAATTTCGAAATTGTATGCTAAAGGGCTTAGAATAATGTATGTATTGTATTTGATCCATGCTCTGGCAAAAGGGGGTTTAATGCATCTCTGTGATCCATGAAACCATGCAAGTCATCATATAATTATGGGTCCATGAAATCCATTTTCTCTAACAACCGACTTTAATCTTGAGGGAGAATGGTCCCTTGACATGCAGAAAGTTGACCAAAAGCAAAATGTTTCAGCCCAGGTCAGCCTGTGCAGACTGCACAGGCTGACCTGTGTTGATACTTTTTGCAGATACATTAAGCCCCCTTTTCAAAGTGAATGGCTCATTTATAGACTAATAATGAAGATATTTACCATACCAATCCTTTGGGCGTAAACTGATATAATGGGATTCACCAAAATGGCCAAGAATAATGGTTCCATCTTTTTCAAGGCTCTCAAGTCGCGCTTTTTCACTTCTCGCTCTGCTGTTGTCATGCCCTGTTTTCGCTAAGCTGTCCTTAGGTTGTTGAATGTCCATTTCTGATCCATAACTTCCTTTTGTTTTAGCACGTTCTGGTACTTTTACAAGAAGAAAATATTTTCAGGCTATGAATTTTGTTCTTTGATTATACACACAGAAATTCAGACACAGACAGAATGTACAAGGGCTGAATGATATGTTGTGAACTTTGTATTGGGAGGGGTCATTTTTCATCCCTACTATTCTCTGACTCTTTAACCCCTTGTCAAATGACAAACTTTAGACTTTTCAAAATTCGATACAGCCTCAGACTATAAATACAAAATTGGTACAAATGAATTAAAGTTTTATGGTACGGTCGAAAACATAGTGGGAAATGGAGGATATGCTGTTACCAGCATTTTCTCCTTTTCCCACAATGTTTTCAAAAGCCTTCTCTGTCAGAATATGATACCCATTTCCATAGCTCGAGATGGCCTGATAAAGGATTAACCCTTTACCACACAATCCGGACTTTTAACGACCCTAAGGAAAAAGGCTTTTGAAAACATTGTGGGAAAAGGAGAAAATGCTGGTGACCAGCATTTTCTCCTTTTCCCACGATGTTTTCTACTCTTCCAAAAACAAATTTCAGTTTTTGAGTCACATTTATTTTGTTGTCTGCAAAGGCTTTGAATTTGGACTGGTCTAAAATTTTGTTGTTTGGTAAACAGTTTAGGATGTGTACCAGAAGGCCAATATCATTTGGTCAGTTTGTGTCAAAAAGGTACAATACTAAGCACTCTAAAGTAAACAAGGGAAGTGACTTTCACAAAAAGGACCAAACTGCTGAAAGAGCATGTCTGTCTTTGCCATGGCTATCACTAACAATTGTGGCTTTGAATTGATTGATTATGGATTGGCTCTTTTTGCCTGATCTCGCTCCATCAGACTTTTATCTATTTCCAAAATTGAAAAAAATCCCATTTTTCAATACCCACTTTCAGTCAGATAATGATGTCATACATGCAGTGGAGGAGTATCTGAACACTCAAGAAAGGAAGTCTTTAAAATTTTAGTGACATTCTGGCCATTGAACATTTTTGGCAAAAGTGTATAGATACTGAAGGAGATTATGTTGAAAAATAATGCAATATGTCCACCAAAAGTCAAACCCTTACATATGAAGCTCACAACTCATCAATCAGCCCAGCCCACGTAAATATCTTAAAAATTATGACTGATAAAGAAAGCATCAAACTCCTAAAATGCTAAATCCAGCTTTTAATTCAGTTATTTTCAAGGGTAGTATAGTTCAAGATCAGTCGGATCTTAGATCTCTATTTTGTCCATGATCCATCCTCTTCCAGATCTTCTTACGAAACCAACCCTGAAATTCCTACATATGCATCTTTTATACTGACTGAACACCTAATGTTCAATTCATTTCTCACAGGAGTTAGCCCTCCACTGTCACAATCCCAAGTTTCAACCCTCTACCAAATGACAAAATTTTGGACTAAGCCAGATTGAAAGCATTTGCAGATGACAAATTAAATGTGACTCTAAGGATGATTTCTGTTATTGATAGGGCAGAAAAAATTGTGGAAAAATGAGAAAATGCTGGTTACCAGCATTTTCTCATTTTCCCACAATGTTTTCAAAAGGCTTCTTTCTCAGGGTCATTAAAAGTTTGGATTGTGTGGTTGAGAATTAACAACTCTGATGAAGAAGAGGGCTGAAAACGTGGGAAACAGAAAAAAAAATGCTGGTCCTTCCAATGTTTTCTGCTGTTTCAAAAACATATGATTTGAACCACATTTGATTTTTCCTCTAGAAAATATATATCAAGCTATTACGTGGAATAATTATACACAAGCAATCAACGAAAAGACTGATAGCCAGAATTACACAAACATATGAGAAAGCATGCAAGTGTCATTTCAATTAGTATACAAACTATAGGCCGAAATTGTTATGGGCGGCAATGTCAGGGAATTGTTAAGTTTTTGGGAAAAAAAATATAAATACGCAACATCACCCCAAGAAGAATATCAAACACATCTTAACATAAGCTAAACAATCAAAATAAATCATCATGAATAAAAGCTGAAAATCTTCTGCCAAGAACATTGAAAATGTGTAAAACAAATTGAAATACTTGTAGGGTTGAAGTAAAATACAAATCAAGGGAAAGGAAGGGTTCTAACAATGTGGCCTGAAAAAACTAGTTATTTCCCTTATGAGCCCCCCTACCCCACAACCCCACATACACATAGCAGCTATGACTTTGAAGGATCAAACAAAATCGAACAGCCATGTTTTATGACTGTAAGACATTTTAATATTTTATTAAAATTTAAAAAAAAAGAAGTCCATCCATGTCAATTTGCAAAGCATATCAACCTGTAATTATAGGGAAGAAAATTTTTGAAGATTTTCTCTTTTTTTTTGTAGTGTAGTCATCATTACAACCACAGTTTTTTGTGAAACCAATTCCTTTGAAACATTATACATGTAATTAGTACTACTGGAGAATGGTTTCTGTGAACTTTCCTCTACCTTATTTCAGCAATTTTGAAGGAAAAGATGTGATAATAGAATTTTTTTTCACTGAGACATGGATGGATACATAACAGGCACAGGAGCATGCATAATATTGCAGGTCTTCGACCTGTGAAGCTAAACTTAAGTCTTTACCAAACGACAAATTTTTAGACTAGTCCAAATTGAAAGCATTTGCAGACGACAAAATAAATGAAACTTAAAAACTGAAATTTGTTTGGGGGAGACTAGAAAACATCGTGGAAAAAAGAGAAAATGCTGGTTACCAGCAGTTTCTCTTTTTTCCACAATGTTTTCAAAAGGCTTCTTTCTCAGGGTCGTTAAAAGTCGGGATTGTGTGGTAAAGAGTTAAAATAAACAGTCATTATGAAAGATCCTCTATTTAGTACCTTGCTGTTGCATGTCTGTTGGTAAGATGACTGTTTTTTCTTCACCAGATTGTCCCCCAAAGATGACAATTTTTTGGTGTATAATGTTAGAAATTGCACTAAAATAAAGGAAAGAGGTAGCTTGATTTTTAATTTTAACTGCTGAAAATCAAGAAAATGATATACAAAACTTAATGCACACCCTGAGGAATACCACTTTTGAGAACATCATCGAAATGGGAAACAGTTTGGCAGCAGTTTCTTATTACCAACACTTTTCTCTATGTAGAGTACAGTCCACCAGCTATGGTCTAACTTGTGGTTGGAGCCACTTTTGAAAACAATTTGGAAAATGGAAAAAAATGCTGATAACCAGCAATTTCTCCTTTTCCCACAATATTTTCTTTCTCTCAGAGGAAAATTGCCTTATTTTAGCCACTGTTAATTTATTGTCTGCCAATGCTTTCGATTTTGACAAGTCTACAATTTAATCATTTGGTAAAGTGTTAATGGTTTGACTGATCTCTTCTTGTGCTATCTTTATCCATTTTTACATTTGAAAAGTGCACGTACAGTAAAGAGGTCGGTTTTTTTTACCTCAGCATCATGTGGTCACCCCACTCCCCATCTTTACTCATTCTGCACAGGTATTCGTCCCATGTTTCATCCGATAGGAACAGTTGGTAATGAGTGACTCCATCCTTCAAAAAGAAAGGTCATGAAAATCTAGAGTGCTCACAAAGTTTTTCAAAGATTTGACCTAATGATCTACTTTTTGACTTTAACCCTTTACCACTCAATCCTGGGTTTGAACGACCCTGAGGAAGAAGGCTTTTGAAAACGATTTGGGAAAAGAAGAAAATGCTAATGACCATTTCTACCCTTCCCAAAACAAATTTCAATTTTTGAGTGATGTTTATTTTGTCGTCTGCAAATGCTTTCAATTAGGACAAGTCTAAAATTTTTCTGTGTGGTACAGAGTTAAGTAACATTCAAATTGCCATCTGCAAATGCTTTCAATTTGGATAAGTCTCAAAGGGTTAATCTCAAAAGCTCTATTGTCTCAGATCCTACAGGTTATTACGAATGAATTACTAGCTTACTGAAGAATAAGGATGATCCCTCAGATAATCCACTGCTGCTTGTCGTAAGTTCTGTACTGTATAGGAAAAGATGCCTCGAATACGAAGCTGGTCAACAACAGCTCCAAATAGACAGTTACCATCGGGATACACATCATGCACAAGTAGGTTGTTCTCTTCTACAAGTTCCTTTAACTGTTTAAACATCTTGACAAAGCCTCTCATTGTAGTAACTTTACCTCCACATTCTGTCAAAATTACGTTACAATTGATTCATTACATTGTGTTTTATGCCGCTGTCAACATTATTTCAGGTATATCACAGTGAAAGCTCAAATATTCACGTACCAGTATGTCCTGGGTGTCATTAGTGCCACTGGTCAAATAAGACCTTAATCATACAGGCAGGTATCAACCCCTAAAGTGCCTTTCACAACCACAGTTGCTTTTGTGGCTAGTATTGATCAAGATCAGACTGCACAAGACATGTGGTCTGATCTTTGATCTACACTGTCCGCATTAATGAAACACTATACACTAAAGCAATTATAATACTGCAATTGTTTGGGTTGTATTTCCAAACTGAAAATGTCTGTTGAGTTTATTCAGCGCTCTTAGGGCTTTAACTGTTCACTTGAGAACAAAATTTTAGACTTGCATGTATTTAACATGCAAGTCTAAAATTTTGTTCTCAAGTGAACAGCTAAAACCCTAAGAGCGCTGAATAAACATTTTCCAAAAAAGAAAAAAAGAGATTGCTGCTAGAATGATGGTATTTTTCAAAGGATAAAAACATTGTGGGAAAAGGAGAAAATGCTGGTAACCATAATTTTATTTGTAAAGATGTTTTCAAAAACCATCGCTGTACACTGGTAAAATGCAGAATTTCTTGGAACTGTTGTACCCCTTCATACAACAATTCCAGTCATAGCGACCCTAAAAACAGACGGCTTTGTAACACTTAAACTGCTAGATAAGTGAAATGAAACTTTCAAGCCGATAGTAAAATCCCAAATGTTGCTATTTCGAAGTTATATTTGACAGAAAAATATCTCTTTATCAGACAATGGAGATCCAAAATCAGACTGCATATTCTGAAGTTGATCTATACTGTCCACCAAAGGTCCTTGAGTCAAACTTAGCAGCCTAGGGTTTAAAACATTATTGGAAAAGGAGAAGAACCTGATAACCAGTGTGTTCTCCTTTTCCCAACAGGGTTATTAAAAGTCAGGATTGTGTGGTAAAGGGTTAACTACTGTAAGATCGTCTTGGCGGAAAAAAAATCCTTGCTTACTGGTACATTTTCCATTCACTACTGACCCATAGCCATAACTCTGGTTGTAGCTTTCAGTAAAACCATATGTATCTCTGCTGGTGCTTTGTCTTTCATAACACTGCATGCAGGGAAACTTGTATTGCGTCCGACTTTCAAATGAAATGTCCTCGCCATACTCTAAAATGTCCGATGGTTCCATGCCATTAGCAGTAGCAATGTTTTTAAGGATGGTCAGGGGAGAGTATCCACTATACACAGAGATCAATGATAGTCTATTGTAATCACACTTTCCTGTAAACATAAATACTAACAGGTTTTATTTTTGTCTAAGCCTTTACCACACAATCCCCACTTTTAACAACCCTGAGAAAAAAGCTTTTGAAAACATTGTGGGAAATTGAAAAAATGCTGGAAACCAGCATTTTTTCCTTTTCCCAAACTGTTTTCTACCCTATCAAAGTCAGAAATCATCATTTGAGCTACATTTAATTTGTTGTCTGCAAATTCTTTCAATTTGGTCAGGTCCAGCAGGGTTTTGTTGTTTGGTAAAGACTTAACCATTTTACCAACTAATCCTCTGAAAAATATTTTTGGGGAATAGCAAATATTGTCCTTAAAATGAATCCCGTCACAGAAGCTATCTTCAGTCCTCTACTTTTCCCACAATATTTTCAAAAGCCTTGTTTGTTAGGGTAATCAAATTATCTGGATTAACTATACCCTTATGCTGCTAAACGCGACTCATTGACCTTTTGCGGACAGTGTAGATCAAGATTATACTGCTTATAATGTGCAGTCTGATCTTTGATCTACTCTGTCTGATAAGTAAGGAGATATTTATCTCCAAAACATAAATCTGAAATCACGTTATTCTGGTTTTTACTATTGGCTTGAAAGTTTCATTTAACTTATTTTGCTGGATAAAGGTAAACTCTTTGCCAAACACCAAAATTTTAGACTTGTCTAAATTGATAACATGCTAGACAACAAATGTGACTCAAATATTTGAGTCATGCTCTGTGGAAAGGGGGCTTAATGCATCTGCGAAAAGTATCGACCCAGGTCAGCCTGCGCAGTCCACGCAGGCTGACCTGGGCTGAAACTTTTCACTATTGGTCAATTTTCTGCTTGTCCAAGGACCATTTTACCTCATGATTAGGTTGGTTGTTAAAAAAAGTGGCCATTATGGATCTGTAATTATGGGATGGCTTGATAGGTTTCACGCACCATGGAGATGCATTAAGCCCCTTTTTGCCATGGCTCATTTTAATTTGAAATAAAATGGGTAGTAAATATAATGGGATACTTGGAGAAAATGTGTAAGTAGTTAACATAGTAAGGATAAGGATAAAATGCTGGTTATCAGCATTTTCTCCTTTTCAAACTATGTTTTCAGAAGTCTTCATTCTAATGGTTGTAAAAACATTGGATAATTTAGTAAAGGTCGGGAGGAAAAAAAATACTGATTAATTTATGCTCAATTTGTCTCTTCTCTGGACTATCTTAGGAATAATGGTTTACAGAAGCAAGAAAAGTTTGTCGAAGTTACTTTCATAAATTGCACTTCAGCATGTAATCATTAACTTACTTGATGATCTTAGGTGATAAATTCTTGGATATTTCTGGAGTTTTCCCCACTGAACTTTTACTACAGGCACAGGTTTTCTTGCAGACTCAGTGAGGGATGGATCGACCCAAATGGTTGAATCAGTGGATGTTTGAGTTTCAATCAAATCTTCGTTTTGTAAGGTCCATAATTTGTTCCAATCTTTCAATTTGTCACCAATCTCTATCTCTTGCTCTATATCATTTTCTTCTTTGCTATCATTTCCCACAGCTTGTGATTTCTTCCCGATTTCTTTCATTTGTGAATGTTTTGCTTCTGTCTTTATTTCATCTTCAGTTTTGATACTATTGTTCAAGCTATTTTGAGAACCTGTGTTGGGGTTTGCACATTCTGCAGTTTCATTATATCTAAACTGCCCATTGAAAAAGTTTGGCTTATTTATCTTCCCTACAGGAGGCTCTCTATACTCCTTTGCTATGTTAGAGGTACTAAACACAACATCTTGGTCATTAATCACTTCCGTTGGGTTAGACTCTGTGTTCTTGCAATCCGTAATATCTTGGTCCGACTCAGAATCAAAATCAGATAAATTGTTATCAAACACCGGAGGAGAAGGTGATCTCGAGTGATCAAAGGGGAAGAGATTGCTCTTTGTGGAAGACATTCTTGAATATAGTCACTTTGACTAGAAAAGTAATAAAATGTTCAAGACCTCAAGATAAGAGGGAGTGATAGTATTCTAAATCCATTATTTCCCTTTCAAACCCTATGTTGTGGATACTCAATAGAATTGTCTCGATGAGACGATTCTAATGAGTATCCATAACACAGGGTTTAGTGGAGAGTGATTAATATTTTCAATTTTGAAATCAAAATCACTCCCTCTATCTGGAGCTCTGATGTTCTTCTGATTCTTGTTTCCTTTGACTTGAGTGGTGATACAATATTCTCTTGTGTTTCTAGTTTCTTACATTCTAAGACTCTGTCATGGCTAACAATGTAGTTTGGTGCATCCTCTGCAGTCTGTCAAACATCTGACACATTGATAGCAAAAGGTTGATTTTTTGCTGAACTCTCAATCAACTTGGTCTCTAATTAACCCTGTAACAAACAATCCCGTGTTTATATGGCCCAAACAAAGGTTTTCGAAAACATTGTGGAAAAAGGAAAAAAATGCTGGTTACCAGCTCTGGCAGAGAAAATATGACCCAAACAGTTTGGTGGGGTTAAAAATTTACGCATCATTCTTTATGTTTTAACTTTAGCTTTTCAAATTTTCAATCTATATCCTGTCTTTAGCTTAACAGCAGAAATGTCTCGGTTTTTTTTTTCATTACATGGCAAAAATATGTAGTACCACAGATAACCTTTAGGCTGCTAAGCGCGACTCACGAACCTTCTGTACACAGTGTAGATCAAGATCAGACAGCACACAATGTGGAGTCTAATCTTGGATCTACACTGTCCTATAAGGAGATATTTTCCAAACCCCCATAATTTTGAAATATTAAGATTTTGGTTTTTACCATCGGCTTGAAAGTCTCATGTAAGTCATAAAGCTGGATAAGGATTAATAGGCTGTATGTTAGTGGACTGCAGATGCTTTCAATCTGGAGAAGATTTCAGCCTAAAATTTTGCTATCTGGTTAAGGATAATTTGTATAAAATTAACACTAAACCTTTTTTCTCTGGTTATAATATCCCACAATATATCTGACGTCAAATATCAAAGATCACTGATTGCAATTCTGTACAGCCTGGCCTTTGTCTAGACAGTTTACATCCTAAGCCATAACAGTAGCCAATGGCTGTTTAATTTTGTAAACATAAGAACACCTTTCATGTGTCAAGGAATTCAATATAGATATATCAAAGTTACAGCAAAGAATGACATTTCTCGTAAATAAGAATTGCTACTTTCTTTTTCGAAAACGAAAGTAGAAATATTCTGTATAGAATATTTTTAAAAAAAAATTATACTTAAAACGAGTGAAAAGTAAACATATCCGAAAAAAATTCAACAATTCCACCACCAACTTTAAAAATCCCTAAAATTTGATGTATCTTACGGCAGAGTTAAAGTCTAAGATTGAGATAAAGACAAACGAGTTTTCCTCTTTTTTGTTTTTTTCCGAGGGGGGGTCTAAATCACAGCTGGTGAGAGGAGGTGGGTGTGACGTGGGTGGGCTTAAGTAGTGAGAGGTGGTCATTTAACACCGCCTTCCTACACACACACAAAATAGGCATGTTTAGTTAGATAGGTAAAGTGCTGCGCCCTGTTTGGGAATATTTACCGCATTCACTATACAAAAGGATTAGGTATGAAAAATTATGAAAAATCGCTATGACCTGGTAATAGGGAATGAAAGATTAAGTTGGCAAAGAAAAAATCAAAGAACTGAAAGTACTGACAGACTAGCGAATTCGATTGTTTTATAGACAGATAGATTGATTGATTGATTGTATGGTGTTTATTAACCCTGTTTTCAACATTATTTCAGTTATGTAGCAGTGGCCAGTGCACATATCCATGCTTTCCTGGAGTTTCTTTTACCAGTACTCTGCACAATATTCTTTCCAAGCCACTGGCTCCTTTCCCACATAACCATCGTCGAAACGTGAGCGAGAAATGAATCCTGTCGCAACGACTATCATCAATCCTCGGAAAGAAATTTGTTAAGTATCAAACCAGCGACCTCCTGTTCTCAAGTCCTGTATGCTACCGACTGAACTGCCGGGGCTATATGTGCTATTGGTTAACTATAATCCAGTTTAAGTTAACCCTTAACCTGCTAAAAAATGTTGAATGAAACTTTCAAGCTGATGTTAAACACCTGAATATTGCTACTGCTATTTCACAGTTACACTTTGGAGAAAATCTATCCCCTTATCGGACAATGTAGATCCAAGATCAGACTGCACACATTGTCTGCAAAAGGTTATTGAGTCGCAGTAGTGCTGATAAAAGAAACTCGAGGAAAGAATGGACAGGTGCTCTGGCCGCCGCAATATCACTGAAATAATGTTGAAAACGGCGATAAACACCATGCAGTCAATTAGTCAATATCTAATAGCACAAGATGTAGTTAACTATTTAACTCTCCTTACAAAACGAAAAATTTTACATCCGTCTAAATTCAAAGCTGTTGCAGACCATGAATTAAATGTGGTTGAACTGATGAAACATGGTTCCAGAAGGGCAGAAAACAATGTGGGAAAAGGTTTAAATAATGGTTACCAGCATTTTCTCCTTTTCCCACAATGTATACAAAGGGACCCTTTCCCAGTATCGTTAAAACTTTTTTTAAGCTTTATTTGCCACGTCAATCGGTATGTGAGGGTCGTGGCCATCCCGCAACATACCTTACAAATCAATGTTAGTAAATATTTTGTTAGTAATAAATATTCACAATATCATTATGTTTCATTATGTTAACAAATGTCAAGGTCTTTTCTTTTACAAGTTTACCATTTCAAATTTAACCAATTTACATATTAATTGATAAGCCAAACTAATGATTAAAAGGTGACAACAAAGCTTTTTTGTGATGAAAAAGTGTGTGTGTGTGGGGGGGGGGGGTGCGTGTGTGGGTGCGTGTGTTTGTTTGCGCGCTAAAATTGACCAAAAAAAAGAAAAGTTTTTTGTCTTTAATTCTACTTTTTACTAATTGATTGTGTTTGGTTTTGTCTTCATTTATTCACTATCTTAATCGGCTCATGGGAGGTTTTGTATGATATGTTCTACAAATGTCATGATACTTTCTACTTTTTCAAACATCTTAGTATTTTTGTAAATGTGTAAATTAGTGATAAGATGGTTCCTTAATCCGCCTGTTGAAGGTTTATTTGATTTATTTCTGCAATAATAGACATACTTTTTGATTTCCAAAAGAAGTATATCTAATTTAATATTTGGTGCACTTGAGCCCAAAAGTAAAATAGAGCTGTTGATTTGCTCATTTGATCAAAATTGGTTATTATTCCTGTGATTCTATTTATCAAAGGTCTCGGGTATCTACATTCGTAGAATAAACGTACAATTGTTTCAGCATCTGTGCCACAGAATGTACATAAATTTGTATCTATCAGCTTCATTTTATAAAGTAAGGAGTTTGTTGCAATAATACGATGCACTATTCTTGTTTGTAACCATTGGGTGTAAGTATCTCGTGTGTATTTGAAAACGTTTCCGTGAATTTGTTTCCAATCAAAATTTAAACCATTATATACATGTAATGTAGACCATTTGTTCCTACTTGTTGGTGTTTCATTGTTTTTGATAAGAGCGTTGTAAACGTGTTTGTTTATGTCTTTTTTAGTTATTATATGAAAAAAATAACTGTTAATTGAAGGATTATGGCACTCGTTCAAAATTGTATGTGTAACTGGAAATGAAATATTCTGCTGTAAAAAGAAAGCTTTTATTGAATTTACAATACTATAATAGTTTAAAAAATGTATTCCGTTCTTGGTAATGGTTTTGATATCATTAAAATTTCTAAAACATCCGTTGTCGCTCAACATGTCTTTAACATATCTTATACCACATTTGTATAAGTTGGCGTTGTATATATATTTAGAATTTATCGTAAAGTTTTCATTATAAAACAGAAGCATTGTCATAATTTCCGACCATTTTGTAAATTTGTATGTAGAGCTGAGTACCGTGAATGATTTTAAAACATCTATCCAGAATACATTCTTTATTGTGCCTAGAATGTTTTTGCAGTAAAAAGTTCCAAAATTAAAAATTCTCTCTGGATCAAATATGTTACTTATAAATTTGTAACAATCATTTTTACCATTAGCGGCTATTTTCTTCATCCATTTTAATTTCATGGTTGTATTAAAACTGTATATCTATCATCCTTAACCCCTCGTCCACATAATCTTTCGTCATCACTTTATATTTTATTTTAACTGGGCCATCCCATACAAATTTATAAAGAATGTCATGCACTCTTTTTAAATATTCATTGGTTGGTAATGGTAAAGAGATAAACAAATGTGTGAGAACTGGCACAAAGAGACTTGACCAAAGTTATTTTACCAATAGGAGTTAATTTTCTTTTTTTCCAGTATGAAATGCTATTACTTATACTTTGTAATTTGGGCTCATAGTTCAACATTTTTTCCAAATCAACATGGAATAAGATTCCAAGTAATTTAAATTGCGTTTCCCCCCATGCTAATTTCCATTTAATTGCTCGAATGCTATATTTCCTGGAACCAATCCATATTAATTTGGTTTTATCAAAATTGACTTTAAGACCAGAAATGTGTGAAAAGTGTTCAAGCAGCTCCAAAATATTGTTGAGAGTTTTTTCAGACCCGTCTAAAAAAAGGGTTGTGTCATCTGCGAATTGCGATATTATGTATTCTTGGGTTTTTATCTGTATTTCTGTGATATTCTTATCATTTTTTATTTCAATATTTAGTACCTCTGTGCAAAGAATGAGAATGTATGCATATATTGGGTCCCCTCGACGACAGCCCCTCCTTATAGTAAAGTACTCTGATAAAAATCCATTTGAATGAACAGAAACTTCAGTATTATACAAAAATAATTGAATCCACTTCTTGAATGTTTCCCCAAAATTAAAATGGGTTAACGCGTTTTCAATGAAGTTAAAAGATAAAGAATCAAAAGCTTTTTCGAAGTCAATTAACATCAACAATCCAGGAATATGATGTTCTTCGCAGTGTTGCATAATATCATAGACTAGTCTTGTATTTTCGCCTATAAATCTGTCTTGTAAAAAAACGGTTTGATCTCCTGATATGACGTGATTTAAAACATTTTTAATTCGTTTAGCTATACTACCAGATGCAAGTTTATATAAAACATTTAAAAGTGTAATCGGCCTCCAGTTTTTTTTTTTTTTTTTTTTAGAAATTGTCTAGGTTTATCTTCTTTTGGAATTTGTGTAATAATCCCTGACTTAATATTTTTTGAAAAACAATTAGTCATAATTGCATAATTTAAGGCTTTTACTACAAAGTGGCCAATCCTTTTCCAAAACACCTTGTAAAAGTTTGTAGTAAAACCATCTATACCACGGCTTTTGTCATTTTTCATACTTCTTAATGTTTCTGTTACCTCACTGTATTGTAAAAGTCCTTCGATTGCATTTTTATGTTTTTCATCTAATTTATTCGCTGCACAATGTTTAATGTAAACTTCAAAGTTTATGTCTATATTAGAGCTTTTTTCACTAAATAATTTTTCAAAATAATTTTTTGCTTCCACTAAAATTTCATTTTGATAAAAAAAGTATGACTTCCATCGTCTTTTACTAGGAAAGGGATATTTTTCGAAGCTATATGTTGTTTTTTCCAAGTTAAAAAAAGTATTTTGTTGCTCTTTCTCCATTTTCAATCCAATTTGCTCTAGCTCTGGCGAAGTAACCATATAGTTTTTCTTGCCTCAAATTTTCCAGTTGAGTATGTAGTATACTTAACCTATCTTCATTTGTTTCATTTAAATTATTTTCTAAATGAGCAATTTCATCTTCAATAGTTTTTTCTATTTGACATTTTGAATTATATATCTATCGTTAAAACTTGGGATTGCTTGGTAAAAGGTTAACAGAATAACAGTTTAACATAATAGTTCAACTGTACACAATGATCTAAATAATGAATGACTGAAGGAATGACATGGGTTCCCTGTCCAGTAGGGGTTGATATTACACAAGTTAACCTAGGTGTATCTATTAATAGATTCATTCATAAAGTTACAGTTGTGTAGGAATAAGTGATTCTCTGCTTAACCGTCAATTTACATATTAGCAAAGATCTTGTACCTTATAAATGACATCTTGTTCAGTTTATTACCTTGCAAGACGACATGTTCAAACCGGAGAGGTAGAGATTTAGTGGTTTATGTCTAAATTGTCATGTATAACAGAATTAAGATTTCTAACAGAAAGAAGTATTTTCTGTGTGCAGTATTTGGCAACTGTGGGGTTTTGAATCTAGGTCAATCTTGATGCCTATAGACTAGCTTCACTAGTCAAAAATGATATAGTACACGTGCAAGAGGTCGTCCGTTGGCCTTGATCATAACTGAATTTGGGTAGAATTTAGTTCGATTACTGGGTTAAACTGACACTAGATTATCGTTCTTCGTCTATGGGCAGATGACCCTTTAAATAAGCATCAAATATAAACCCTAAACTAGTACCCGTTGTATCTCCCGTAACCGTCCGATAGACCGACAACAGGCTGCCAGTTTAATATAAACTCGATCTCTTTTGACGGCTAACAGTACAATCCACTGAACCTCAGCCAGGTTTTATCTTCTAGGCTTGAACAAAAGGCGGACGGTATAGATCCCAGATCAAACTGCAAGTTTTGTGCAGTGTGATCTTGATCTATGCCGTAGGCTAAAGCCTCTGTTATCGCCTATGGCGTTGAGAAGATTAAGGAAGATGTAACAGGTGCAAGCTTACGGGCTTGTTCGCACCTCGGGATGTTGTACATACATGTAGCTTAAACAATAGGACAATAAATAATCGATCAATGCATTATGTCTAATTAACGATCTTTTACAAGAAGTGTGGGGAAGTTCTTGTAGGATGGTGTGTTGCTGGTATATAGCATATTGTAGTGTTTTACACGCAGTGAGGGAGGTTCTCGTAAAAAATGACATATGATGATACAATAAAGGGTATACGTAATGCTTTACAAGCAGTGAGGGGAGGTCGATGCAGAATTGCATAATGACACTTATGTTACTATGTGGTAGGTGTAACGCTTTTAAAGCCGTGAAGAAAGTCCCCTAAATGGATGACGTTATGATCCAAACAAACAGTACGGATAAAATGCTTAATTTGACATATAATGATGCTACAGAGTATTGAAATGCTTAACAACGTTGGGGGATATCCTTGTATGTACAATGGAATACTGATGCTAAATCGGTAAAGTATGCAATCAGTGAGGGGAGGTCCTTGTAGAAATGCATAACAATGCTACTTTATGGAATGAGCAGTGCTACACAATCGGTGAGGGCAGATCCTTGTAGAAAGGCATAATGATGCTACTTTATGTTATGTGCAATGCTATACACGTATAGTGAGAGAAGGTCCTTGTAGAAAGGCATACTGATGCTTCTTTATGGTATGTGCAATGCTATACAAGCAGTCAGGGGAGGTCCTTGTAGAATGGCATTTTAATTAGGGCTACTTTATGGTATATGAAATGCAATACATGCAGTGAGGAGAGTTCCATATGGAGTCGTATAATGATGCTACTTTATGGTATGTGCAATGCTATCAAGCAGTGAAGGGAGGTCCTTGTAGAAAGGCTTAGTGATGCCACTTTATAGCACGTGCAATGCTATACAGGCAATGAGGGGTGGTCATTTTGGAATGGCATAATGATTCTACTTTATGGTATGTGCATTGCTTTATAAGAGGTGTGGGGTAGGTCGTTTCAATAAGGTATAATGATGTTAATTTATAGTATGTGAATTGCCTTACAAGCAGGGAGGGGAGGTCATTGTTGAAAGGCATAATGATGCTACTTTTGGTATATGCAATGCTACACAAGCAGTGAGGGGAGGTCCGTGTAGGTTTTTTTTTTTTTAATTATTGGAGTTTAACGCCATTTTAACAGCTTAGGTCGTATTATGGCGGTCAGAGACACACCCATGTGTTTCCTGGCTTTCTCACACCAGTACTGACACAACTTGCTTTCCAATGCCACTGACTACTTTTCTTACATGCATCAGAAGTGAGAGGCGAAAAATCGCCGGAAAGAAAGTTTTACCTCAACCAGGTATCGAACTCGCAACCACCAGGTCACGAGTCAGATATGCTAACCACTGAGCTACCCGGGCAGGCTCAAAGGTCCTTGTAGAATGGCATAATAATGTTACTTTATGGTATGTGAAACGCTTTATAAACAGTTAGGGGAGGTCGTGATAGGATGGCTTAGTGATAAAACTATATGTAAGTGCAGTGCTATACATTAGGGAGGGGAGGTACTTGTAGAAAGGCATAATAGTGCGACTTTAAGGTACATGTTTGTGCAATGCTGTTCAAGCAGTGAGGGGAGGTCCTTGTAAAAATAAATAATGATTCTAACTTATTTTACGTGCAATACAAGTATTGAGCGGAGGTCTTGTAAAAAGGCATAATGATGCTACTTTACAGTTTGTGCAACGCTATACAAGCTTTGAAGGGAGGTCCTTGTAAAAAGGCAAAAACGATCTACTTTTGGTATCTGAAATGCTTTACAAGCAGTGAGGGGAGGTCCTTGTAGAAATGCATACTGATGATACTTTATGGCACGTGCGATTTTTTACAAGCGTTGAGCGGAGGTCCTTGTATAAGGGTATAATAAGGCTACTTCATGGTACGTGCAATGCCATACATGCACTGAGGGGAGTTATATAGACTAGCATAATGATGCTTCTTTGTGGAATGTGCAATGCCTTACAAGCAGTGAGGGGATGGCCTTGTCAAAAGGCATAATGGTGCTACTTTATGGTATGTAAAATGCTTTACTAGCAGTGAGGAGGTGATCCTGGTAAGATGGCTTAATTATGCAACTATAAGATATGTATGTGCAGTGCTATACAAGCAGTGAGGGGAGGTCCTTGTAGAAAGGCATAATAATGCTACTTCATCGTATATGCAATGCTATACAAACAGTGAGGAGAAAAAAGGAACAATGATACTACTCCATTGCATTTGCAAAACTTGTGGGCAGGGAAGGGTAGTCCTTGTACAAATGCCTAGCATTCTACTTTATGATACGTGCAATGCTATACAAGCAGCGAGGAAAGGTCCTAGTAGAAAGGCATAAGATGCTACTTTATAGTATGTGCAATGCTACATAAGCATTGAAGGGAGGTCCTAGTAGAAAGGCATAATGATGCTTCTCTATGGTATCTGAAATGCTATAGAAGCAGCGAGGGGCCTTGTAGAAGTGCATTCTGAAGCTAGTTTATGGTATGTGCAATGATACACAAGCAGTGAGGGGAGGTTCTTGTACAACGGCATATTGATGCTACTTTATGGTAGTCTTTGTAGAATGGCATTATGCTGAGATTTATGAAAATGATATGTTATGTGCAATGCTATTCAAGAGTTGGGGGAAAGGCCTTTCAGAAAGGCATAATAATCCTACTGTATGGTATGCGATATGCAATACAAGCAGTGAGGTTCTTGTAGAGTGGCATAATGATACTGCTTCATGGTATTTTCAATGATATTAAAGCAGTGAGGGGAGGTCCTTGCGGAATGGAATAATTATGCTACTATACAGTATGTGCTATACTATACAAGCAACGGGGTTCCTGCTTTTAAAGTATAGGACTCATAACCTGGAGGTACCTCACTGGATCAACTGTTTTTTTTTTTTTTTTTTTTTTGTTGTTGTTGTTTTTGTTGGAATGTCCTTGGGCAAGACACGTCAGAGCCCTAGCCTAGCCCTGGTGGAACCAAGGAATATATGTGAGCTGTCGCCGTTTTATGACTGAAATAATATTGAAGGCAGCGTAAAACACCATTCATTTAACGGTCATCTTGTAGAATGGCATAGTAATGCTACTTTATGGTTTTGTGCTATGCTGTACAAGCAGTGAGGGGAGGTCCTTGTTGAAAGATATGAGATGCTATGTACTATGTCATTTTCAGTGCTATACAAACAGGGAAGGGGACAGCATTGTAGTAAGGCACAATGATTCTACGTAATGGGATACGTAATGGGATGTAAAATGCTTTACAAACAGTGAGGAGAGGTCCTTGTAGAATGGCATAATGATGCTATAGTACTGTGTGCAGTGGTACATATGCAAAGAGGGGAAGTCCTTGTAGAAAGACAAAATGAAGCTACTTTATGTATGTGCTATGAAAAACAAGCAATTAGGGGAGATCCTTGAAGATAGGCACAATGATAATATTTATGGTATATACAATGCTTTACAAGCAGTGAGAGGAGGTCCTTGTAAAAAAGCATAACGATGCTATTCTATGATACATGTATGTGCAAGTGTTATACAAGCAGTGTCCATGTAGAATGCCATAATGATGCTACTTTATAGTATAATTATGTAATACTTCACAAAGACATAGGGGAGGTCCATGTAGAGTGAAGATGATTGATTGATTATATGGTGTTTAAGGCCGTTTTCAACATTATTTCAGTTATATCGCGGCGGCCAGTGCACCTATCCATGCCTTCCTGGAGTTTCTTTTACCAGTACTCCGCACAATATTCTTTCCAAGCCACTGGCTGCTTTCCAACATAACCATCGTCGAAACAATGGTCAGCAGTGAGAGAGGAATGAATCCTGTCGCAATGACTATCATCAATCCTTGGAAAGAAATTGGCCAAGCCGAGGAGCGAACCAGAGACCTCCTGTTCTCAAGTCCTGTACGCCACCGACTGAGCTACGGGCTCGGCAGAACGAAGTTATCATGCTACTACATTTATATACATGTAGTATAATTATTGATTTTACAAGTGTAATATGGCGTAATAGGGCTACTATGTTGTAAAAGAAATAATTTACAAGCACTGAGGAGAGATCCTTTTACAATGGCATAATGATCGTATGTAGTGCTTTACAAGTAGTGAGGGGAGGTCCTTGTAGAGTGCTAAAGTGATGCTTCTATAATGTTTATGCAATACCTAACAAGCTGTATGAAGAGGTCCTTGTTTTATGATCAAATGATGCTAGTGTTTATTGTGTGTAACACTTACAAGCAGTTAGAAGAAGTGCTTGTAGAATGGCATAATGATGCTACTACATAGTATGTGTTATGCTGACAAGCGGTGAGGTGAGGTCAATGCAGAATGAAGTTATCATGCTACAACGGGGTATTGTTTATGCTTTACAAGCATTGAGGGGAGGTTCTTGTAGAATGGCATAAAAGTGCTAGTATATATTATGTAGTATATGAACATCTATGGCTGAGACATAAGGAAATTTGCCAAAAGGCATCATTACGCTTTTATGTATAATCCATTTGTCGGTAAATTTATGTTGGTGAACATCTGTGGCTGAGACAAGAGAAAGAGGACAAGGGGACATAGGTTAGATGCTTCTTTTGGTTTCTTTCGGGTGTATATTGTTGCTGCTTGCAAAGATTTTTTTTTTTTTTTTTTTTTTTTTTTTTTAAATGTCATGATTTCTTTCATTTCAGTCTTAGACTAAGACAGCTTTCACTAAATATAGACTTAAATGAAATTTGTACGTAGCAAAACCTATAAATAAACTACTACTTTACAAAATATGATTTTTCAATGACTGCTCAAATAACTCTGAGAAGTCATACCACAATTTTATCAAATACTTAAATCTAAAACTCTGAAACCTTATTGAAAAACATTTAAAATGGATCAAGCATACTGTATAAGAATCTATTGATTTTACTCATTGGCATTGCCATTATTCTTCAAAATGGGCGATAGTACTTAATAAATTTTGCTAAGGTGTAAATAGGAAAATTCTACATATAGATTACAGAATTCACAGTCTGCACTTTAAGGTTAGCGTCCTTTCTAAAATGCCACAAAAATAAATATTTCTAAAAGGCAAACTATAGCTGTCAAAGCAAGTCATAGCTGTCCTAAATTACTGAATGATTTTGATACGTTTTGTTTAAATGTGTACTCTGAATATCATTATCAAAGATTTCTAATGTTCATTTCTGTCAACAATTTATTGCAGTTACTAAACTGATTTCTTGTTTAAGACTGTCTGAATTTGCTAGTGAAAGTCAAAGAGTTAATGATACAGCTTGCAATTTTCTAAAAAGTCAGTTCAGATTACATTTTTGGTTTTTGTGCTAGAAATGTTGACCTTAACATTTTTTGCAAATAAAAAATGTTGACTTTCTTTCTCTCTCTTTTTAAATGAGCATCAGGTGTGCAGCACCATCCCAACACAGTTACATTATCTCAATAAGTATTGTTGCAAAATTACTGGCCAGATACCTGTTTTCATGATATATGATATTCATACCTGACTAATTAGCATGGTTTTTTGTTGTTGGAATTATAGAATTCTTTTACTACAACCGGGGATCGTATATAACGATCTCTGCTACAACAGAAATTAGACTTGTCCATATTTAAAGCACTTTCACTTGATACAGACAAGAACGATATGAAACAAACAAAAAAAAAAAAGAGCATTTTCTCCGTTTCCGCATTTTTTCCCCGAAATCTGTCTCCTCCAGGGCCACAGGAATATGAAATGTTATGATAGATGGTTTCAATTATTGCTTCCGGAATCAATTATTGCTGAAAACCTGTCACTAAATAATTAATCGCAAGCTCGCTTATTTTTCCAGTACTGTCAGTGCTTTGATTTTTAGTGCATACGAGTGAAACAATATCGACTTTGAAGTATAACAACGAAGTTCGTTCAAAAAACGATCAAAGGACTGATAGTCCTGAGAGTTGCCTGTTGCTTAGTTGTTTGAAAGTTTAAGGGGCATTAAACCAGATTTTGACAAACCCCCCCCCCCCCCCCCATTTTTCAGAGGAGGGGATTGATTGTTTAGTAAATAAAAATCAAAAGGACGTGGCTTTTTACTCTAAGTGGCGAAAAAAATGTAAAAATAAAATGCCTCCTGTGACCTCCAACCATAGTTAGCTACTATACCAACTGTTTAAGATCATGTGACAAGGAGTATTTCAGTATGGAAATCCCTTTGTTACAGACGAGGTTAGATGTAGGTTACTAGGTACGGAATCGGCTGAGTTGTGACGAGTGCGTGGAAAGGTGGAATAAACATAGAACTTTCCCTGACAAGCCAGTTCCTGGACGACAATTGTTTTAGAGGCAGTTCCCAAACACTTTTGTTCTAAGTCAAACTACATATACCTATTACTTACTATCATTAACAGTTATTGTTGGTAATCATTGAAAATTAAGGATATTTATTGATAACACATGTTTTGTGATTGGATAATTTGTACCTGCTTTTCTATATATCTTATAAACATTTGGCAACAAAAGCATCTGGTTGGCGTCCGCACCGTCCGTAGATGGCAGTCTTATCCTAAACTACATCAGGCAAACACACACAAAACCGTTAAAATATAACGATTCGAGCTTCTGGAAATACGTGACATTTCAGAGCTATAATAACATGTTAATCTATCACTGAAATATGAAATATTGCAAATTAAAGAGTTGTCAGAAATCAAGTAAAAAAGAAACTGAAAGAAATAATTATACCCCATCATAAAAGTACTATCTAAGGTTCCTCAAAATATAATCAAAATCGATGAGAGTCAGAAGATCAGGCTGTACATTGCATACAGTGTGATCCGAGTTTACACCACCTGCAGTTCCATAGAAATTACATATGTATACATGCCATAATAGTTGTCTGAAATTGTCGGGAAACAGTGTACAGATGTGTCAGGGAATTATCTTGTCGGGGAACTGTGTTGTTCCCGCGAAGGTGAAGGTTGTTGCTATAAATAGACACCGGTAATATGAATCTAAGCACATCTTGAACGGCATATAAAGATGTGAAAATACTTTGAGAAAAAAGACAACCTTATCTATTGTATACTTAATATATTTTGGGTCAAGTTTTGTTGGTTAAATCTTCCTAGGAGAGTAAACTCTCACAGTTGAACAAGTTAGCCTACGACGCAATTTCCCTCTTTGACCAATGCCGTTCGACATTGCCTTTTCCTTCTGTCATTGACTGATTTTAAATCAGAAAAGGGTATGAGGGCTGGAACCAAATTAATGCACTTTAAGTGGGTAATTTGGCCAATGAAAAAAGAATAGTTTTATTAATAACTGTTGCCGTATATATAGCGGGGCTTCCAAAGCACACGCCAGACGACATCCAGATATGCAAATTATTCTCGGGTGCATGGAAAACCCGAAATTCACTTCGAACCGCATTTCACCGAAATTCATTTCTTGATAACCGTATTTCACCTCGTATGACCATATTTCACGTCAAATAATGAATTCTTCGCCATGGTGATTTCTCATTTAGCTAATTTATTATGTAATATAGCTTATCCACATGTCAAAAAAATCTTTTCAAAAGGAGTTACATGTTGTTCTAAAAAACCCTAACAAATTATTGTTAGAATAAGATGTTTTCCAGAAAATTAGCATAAAATTATGCTGTTCATAAATATATTTCATTTCAGATCAAAAGTTATCACTATGGCAATAAAATTTGTCATACTTGGGTGAAATGCGGTCATCAAGAGGTGAAATTGGTGAAATCCGGTTCGAAGGGAAATCCGGTTTTCCACGGACCGATTATTCTCGATGCCAATGTGAAAGTTCAGTGTTCGTGTATCCTAGAGCAGGAGACAATTATTTCAAATATTTACGCATTTGAATACTTGAGCTGTAATGCACGTCTTCGATATATCTGAAAATTTAGCAACTGAAAATTATGTACATAGAAGCATTGAGGATAATGCAACATTACAAATGAACTACGCAACGTCTCGCAAACCGGAAGTCAGTACAAGGCCGGAGGCATGCTTACGTCACCCCATGAATCAGGATGATAACAATGAGAGCCTGGCTGCTACGCAACCAGGCGACTCAAAAAATCTAAATAGATCAATAGCATTTCTCATTTCTTTTTATATCAGACGATAACGATCAAGATCAGACCACATTTTGCCAGCTAGATTTTGATCTATAGAAAAAGGATTCAAATTTCATAAAACCACCCCATTTTGACCACGCCAAAAGAACTTTGTGGACCACCCCCCACAGGGAATAAATTTATTTGTTTTGCTTGATACTAGATTAATGAAGTAAAACAAATTAATTTATTCCCTTCGTACCCTCATTGTTGGACCGTGAGGAACCGGGTCAATTTATCAAAACGCCAACTGTAGAGAAAAATTTTGTTTAATATACGGGTCAACTAATGAAGAAAATAAAAAGCATGTACAAACCAAACCTAAGTGTCGCAGAGAGACCCAGCAAAAATGACGAAAATGGAGGCAATGCAACTAACCACGAGATTTCTGTTCCCGCCAAAGTTAAGATCGTCGTTACAAACTGCTTCTCTTAAATTTCGTCTTTCGCGTCTGTTGCGAAGTTCTTTTCGGTTTGCAGTCTGCACTTCGTTCACTGACGATGAAACAAAAGTCTTTACCAGAAGCAGCAATGTGTAACTTTGTAAAGTGATTTTGGGTACGTGTAATTTACGCTTTTCAACATGGCGTTCGATAATGTCGTCTGCATTTAATGACGGAAATGAACTTTAAATGGCGAAAAGGATATCTATTCAAAGAAGCAAATTACACTTATTGGTAGCAATTGCAGTTGTCCACAACACTTAACAATAAGAAGGGAAACAATCAGAAATTTCTTAAACGGAACCCAGAAATAATAAAAAAAAAAAGATTTACTTGGTAAAATGTTTAAAAAAAAATCTGCGTAAGTGTGTGGAGGGCAGGGGGAATGTTCATATTCATAAAAATATACTCCAAGTCCTTAACAAATCACTTCGTTGGCAGTTGTATGGTACTATTTTTTCTCCCTAAAGAGGTGTCTTCTTTTCATGTACGAGTACTCTGCGTTGGAGGTTGAAATTGTATTTTTGCAGTCCACAAAAAGTCTCCTTGCTGACAGACGGAATGTATTTTGAGTCCCTAAAAGCGTTGTCTGCGCATGTCATATTCTTCGAAGATGATGTATTTGAAAAATGCCGCCCAGCGGGAGATAACGCCCTAAAAGTCCCTTCGTTTGCAGTAGAGATGTATTTTCAGATTTTACAATGTCCCTTCTCTTACCATGGAAGTGTATTTTTATTCCTGAGGAAGTCGCATTGTTGGCAGTGGAAATGTATCTTGAGTCTCAGGAGATCATTTAGTCTGCAGTCCACGTATGGTCTCCAACTCAGCGCTAGAAATGTATTTCGGTCCTCAAATAGTCTCTTCTTTAGATTTAACCCTTTACAAATGCTGGTGATCAGCATTTTCTACTTTACTTACATTGTCTTTTAAGTTTTCAAAGACGAAATCCTCATTTTTAGGCTCATTTAATCTGTCCTCTGCAGCTGCTTGCATATTGGATGACCCTAAAATTTTCAAGCGCGGTAAAGAGTCCATTAAATCGCACTGTGTGTCTCTAAAATACCTCTCTATATGGGAAGCAGGTCTATTTCGAGTCCAAAAAATTGCCTCGCCGTTCGAATGGGAAATGTATTTTCTTCAGTCTTAAAAAAAGTCTTTTCCTTTGCATTGGAAATGTGTAGGCCCTGTTTTCAGACACCAAAAAGTTTTTTTCTTTTTTACTAGAATTGTATTTTGAACATTAATCAAAAAGTAGTTTCATTAGCTATGGAAACGTATTTTTTCAGCCCTTCTGTAGCCTAGTCTCTGTATTGGCACTCGCGGTATATTTCCCCTCTCCGCCGTCCACCTCCCATAAAAAAGCACGAACTGCTTCATTTGGCCATGAGAGTGCTAATTTAATCCAGCGTTTTTACCATTCTTAATTTTATGAATTTCGACGTTATTTACATATTTTACCTTCCTTTTACCTTTATCAGACAATGCGTTTGAAAACAAAAGTGCCAAATTAAGAGACTTCTTGTAGATCTAATCAGCATTTGGTCCTTTTCCACCATTTTTTTTTTTTTTTTTTTCCGGTTAAACTAAATCCAAAGATTTGATCCACGAATGAGTTGTTGTCTGCAAATGCTTTGAATATAGACGAGTCTATTTATTTTTATCGTGTCTAAAAATGAGCTGATTAATATGGCGGCAAAACGCTCTGAGGGCAGGGGCGGAGCAGAATCCAAGCCTACAACTGATAGAACTATCAGAAAAGTAAAATGTTGCCCTGATAACAACTAAAATACTATTGAAAACGGGAAAAAATCTCAAAGGTACAAGGACCCCCCCCACCCCACCCCCCTCAAAAAAAAAAAAAAACGTCTGCAATTCTTTCAGCACCATAGAGAAACTTTCGCCTACGAAATAGATTAAGATAAGACTGCACAGAACGTGCGTTCTGATCGTAGATATATACCTTCCGCTTGTTTATTCAAGACTATGTGCTAAAATTCGTTCAGATATTCAGTAGATTGCTCTTTGAGGTCCAGATTATTATATAATAAGCACGGCGCTGAAAGAGTTATAGTTCGTTCAGACTTTGTTACGAAACATCCGGAAGCAATTTTCATAGCAATGTCAAACCTTATGTTCATTGAGTCTTATTGACATTTCTTGGACAGGAAGTTCGGAGTTTTTATCTTTTTCCAATACTGGCCAGGGAGAAATTTGGCAGAAACAGATTTAGGATATAAATCATTTTCTCGGATTTTCAACTCTTCCAAAATCCCGCAGAAACCTATAGAATTGAACGCAACGTCATTTTGTCCCTGACCCCTGCGTTAAAATCTTTACCCGACGACAAAAGTTTGGAAGCGTCCAAATTCAAAGCATTTGCAGACGGCGAATAAAATGTACCTAGAATTATAAGATTTGGCTTTGAAAGCCAAGGTTTAAAATATTGTGGGAAAAGGAGAAAACGCAGGGTACAAGGCGCACTGTGCACAGTGCCCTGGCAGGGTAGAACTAGTACTGGTGAAACCCAGCACATTCGGCATACCTCGGGTGATCCGGTGATCAAATCCCTTGGCTGTATCACCTAGCTTGATATGCACCTACACGGTACATTTCCTACATCTCCGGAAGCACACCGCTTTACCGTTATTGAAATTGTAAGGCTCCTCTTTAGAAAGAACGCATGAGTAAATTTTCTATCGTTATCTTTCTAAGAGTATTTCAGTCGGCAAACAGTTTGTACATTCAATTTTTAGCGTGGTTTATCAATTCCGTTAGGAGCTTTCATCGATAGATCGATAGAAGTGAATTACTTCACAGTGGTTGTTCATGTCGTTGCTAAGCGATCTACAGGGGCGCCGCCATGTTTAAGATCGTGTGATTGGTAGTACAAAATGGAAGCCACTTTTATACAGACGAGGTTAGATGTAGGTACGGAATCGGCCAAGTTGTGACGAGTGAACCCAGCAAAGACATGAATACGAGTGACCGTGATATAAGTGTATACTGTTGAAAGGGGCGTAACACACCACCTAAATTATTCACCTAAACTATTAATCCAAAAAGCGCTGGAACCGACTTAAGTTGTTGTTTTCGGACAGTATAGATCAAGATTAGACTGCACAGAACGTGCAGTCTGACCTTGGATCTACACTGTTCGCTTCTTTGTCACATATTATTGCTAAAACAACTCTGAAATGACAATATTTTGGACGTTTTTCCTAACTGAAAGGGTCCATTTAATTAATTCATTCTAGAAATAAGACCAAAGTGGTTGCAATTTTGAGCCTTACTACCCAGAATATCTGCGCATGCGGACAGTGTAGATCCGAGATCAGACTGCAATTATATGCAGTCTGATCTCGACCTATTCCGGCCGCATTGGCAACTATAATTGTCACGGTGCCTAAGGGCCAATCGTTGCTCCTGTTTCTGACTGGTCACTTGGATTTTAGGCTGACCCCTATCACGTGACTCCTAATCCACCCAGGTGATTGTTACTCAGTGTGAACTCAGTCAACGTTTAGTCGGGCAAAATAGAGGTTCAAACAAAGGGCCAAGCAGGTTGATCCGGGAAAAAAAAATGAAGTAAGTCTCTTTTTCTTTCGTAATCTTTGTATTTTTTTCCATGAATAAGTAAAGTACATGTATGTATATCTAGATCTGGCATTGTAGTTGAAATTTGTGATTGTTTTCGTATAATTTTCCCTCGCATTTGTAAAACGCCAGCGTCTTTGTGCCTATGTTTGCGTCCGCCTCCAGATTTCCTTCTTAAAATGTCGGTCTAATATGCATATCTTTTTGAAATTTGTTTTGAAACAAAGTTTTCCTTGAATAATTAGGAGATCGCAGACATCTTAGAAATTAAAAAAAAAAGAAAAAATGGGAACACTGGTGTGAGCGGGAATCGTAGCCTTTCGCACAAGGAGCATAAAAATGTGCATCTTGTTGTAATGGGTTCATTCTTTAGTGCATGGAGATATAGTTTTATAGACAGATGAATTTTATTGACTTATACAAATGCATGTATCTCGTCATATACAATAGCAAGCAATGATAAACATAAACAACCGATAGTAAACCAAGGGCAATAACTGTTACATGTATAGATTATAAAACGTGAAGAATCTACTTTGTATTTGAAGCGGTTAATTTCGTATAATCTTTTTAATGTGATATTTCGTCTCAATGTTTTCAAATCAACTTTTATAGAGATATTTTCCTTTGTCTTTTTCGTATTATTTTGAACTGTAGAGAGTGAATATGAATATTATTATTATCTCCTAAACTGCTAAAAAGAAAGAGAGTGAGAAAATAAATTAGTTTTCATCCAATATTAAAAACCTAATGTTTCGGTTCCAATTTCTCATCGTCTTGAACATTTCCTCCATCAGGCAGTGCTGATCATAGATCCAGGCGCACTTTATGTGCAGTCTGATCCAAATCCGGCATTTACTACTTAGGGGAACATTGTGGAAAGTAGAAAAATTGCTTAGTGTAGCGATCATAGACATGTCTACATACTGTATGATCCTTGCTTAGAGAAAGCAATACCGTGAATCCATTAAGATCAGAATTTTTTATCGAATGTTTATCCTTAAGCTGCTAAATAAATAAAGGAGAAATTTCCTGTTGATAGCAAAAGAAAAATCCAACAGATTTATTGTGATTTCAAGGTTCTCTTTGCCAGGAAAATCTCCCTATATTGGACTGTTTTGATCCAAAATCAGACTGTGTGTTTGTTGTATGCAGTCTGATCTTGATCTGTACACTCCAAGTCAGGATTGTGTGATAAAAGGTAAAGAGGCCTTCTTAAATTGTTTTGCTGCAAATTATTTATTTCTTGTTTTGTTTAACACTGATAAGTACCACAAAATACTCTTTTCTACATAGCCTATCAAGGAATAGATAGAAAAATGTTTTTTCTTATATACATCCATTTTTGGCAGCGGGTGAAACCCGCTGTCATAGTCCCCAGGTATGAGTTACTGATTTTCAACGCTTACGATATTTATCTAGGTCGAGAATTCTTGCATCCGGCAGCTTTTTCCTGAATACGCGAGGTAAACAAAACTTGATTCCTACACTTGACTAAATAGTTCCTCCATGAATACACAAATGATCATGTATAAATACGCGCTACTCGCGCAGACGACACCCTTTCAAAACTGCCTTACACCTTACGAGTTCATCCGTAATGTTACTGTAGAATAGAAACGGAAAGAGGGCGTCGGTATCTACATAGACCGAAAAAGTGCAAAAGAAAATATTTTCAGAGCAAAAGTTTTTATTAGTCGCCGCGCAGAAGCGCGCGACTATATTTTAATAGTTTTTCGAGTTAGGACATGGACAATGGGAATTTCTTTTTTATAGGGGTGTTAAGGTTAACAAGGAATCTTTCTACTTCGCCTTAAATTGGCTTTTTAATTCATTCTTAAACTACGAAGTATATACAATACGATACTATTTTTGCTCTGTTAATACTTACAACATCAAAAAATCCGCCCAAGTATTACTTTTATTTTCGCTATTCGCGAGAAATGGACTCATCCAAATAAATGCCTTGTTTCCATTGGTCAAGGCTGTACAGGTTTCCAGTCATTTCGTACCTAGTTAATTTCGTACCTAGGTCATTTCGTAGATACGATTTTGGTCATTTCGTACCTACCTATACTTTCTATTTTGGTCATTTCGTATCCAGTTGGTCATTTCGTATCCACTTTCGTCATTTCGTACACAGGTTTAATTATCATTTTGATTATTTAGTACCTAGTTTTTCCTACTATTTGTGTTTTTTGTTGAATGACCACCGCTAAAATTGTACATTGCTGAAATTGTGTTAAATTCCGCCGAAGAACGAGTATGATGGTTATGATTGTATCTAACCATTATTGGTTACTTCTTTCTAAGTTTAGTTTTTAAAACAAAGATTGTTTAGAACCCTTTTGTTTATTTCTCACCAAGTTCTAGATAAATTTACATGTACTTTGTTGGAAAAAATCTGGAGAGAGACCAGTTTTTCTCTGTGTTGTTCATAAATCGCAATGCAAAACCAATATTCTTTATTAACAGCGTTCACCAAACAGTATAGTTTTAGACTTGTTTAAATTGAAAGCATGCCTTGCAAACTTACGTTCTCTTGAATCATACTATCCTAGGACAGCAACATTTTAGTAACTTGGCCCTGTTTTCAACACTTTCCCAAACAAACGCGGGTTATCACGTGCGCTGTCAAATTCTTTTGGAAAAACATGTTGGATAAGGAGAAATTACTCGTTATAAGCAATTTCTCCTTTAACAAATACTTTTCCCCCCACTACTAGCGAATTTTCTACCATTTTTGCAGCTTTTTAAATTGTCGTCTGTCAACTCTTTGAATTTGGAAGAGTCTGATATTTTTCGTTTGGAAAAGAGTTCAGAGAGCGCTATGCGAGGGTATTA
Organism: Tridacna gigas; assembly: GCA_945859785.2. Taxonomy (NCBI): domain Eukaryota; kingdom Metazoa; phylum Mollusca; class Bivalvia; order Cardiida; family Cardiidae; genus Tridacna; species Tridacna gigas. Next base: position 40,803,931 of record OX244035.2, on the reverse strand, counting down.
GATACTGTAACAGAAGACAACTTTTGATATAGATTCACAGTCACATCAGTTTCATAATGTGTTAAAAAATCTGCTGATGAAAACTGACATTCACTTATTTGCCCTGGCTTTCTTGAAGCATTAAATAAAAAAATTTGCGGCGACTTTGATTCTTTGCATCGACTTTTTCTTGTCGGTGTTTGTTTGCATGATGAATTTTGAGCATAGGGCATCATAATGGGATTCGTGTAACATCGCCTTTTATCGCCAAAGTCATACGGATTTGGCTATGACAGGCGATGTTACACGAAAAGTCACCCATTAAGCCTTTGGCAGACGGCGAAATTTCAGCTGTGTTCAAACTGAAAGCATTTGCAGACGACAATTTCATTGTGGCTCAAATGGTACAAGTTTTATTTTATAGGATAGAAAACATTGTGGATAATAGAGAAAATGCTGGTTCCCAGCATTTTCTCCTTTCCCAGACTGTTTTCACAAGGCTTTTTTCTCAAGGTTGTTAGAAGTCGGCATTGAGTGGTAAAGAGTTAAAAGTAGTTATAACTGCAAATTATATTATGCATTTACTTGTACAACACAATCTCAAGTTTTAACGACCCTTAGAACATAACTTTTTACAAACATTGTAGGAATGGGAGAAAATGCTGGTAAGCAGCATTTTCTCCTTTTCCAACAATGTTTTCTACCCTATCAAAGATGTACACTGTTTTTGAGCCATGTTTCAATTTTTGTCTGCAAATGGCTTCTTTCAGCATAATTTATTAGCAGTTAATGAAATTTAAACAGCTTGGGTCATAACAGCTGCCAGTGTACCTATGCATGCGTTTCTTGGCTATTTCCTTAAGGTCATGCACTGAATAACAACATGGCATAAATGATAAGTGGATCAGAAAGAAGACCATGCTGGAAATTTAAACCAGCGGTACCAACTTCAAGTATTTGAGCTACAAACTCCTTAAAAGGGATCGGCAAAACTTTTATAAAGCACATTATTTGGCCTACAAGGATTTTGAGGTGTAAAACCTCAAAATTATACTAAGACTGGTTTTCAGTACTTTAAGATACCTTTCAAGAATTTCATAAATGTTACGGATTGATATAATAGAAAACATTGGTTAGAAGCACTTTCTCCATTTCCACAAATGTCTTTAAAGGCCTCTTCCACAGGGTCATAAAAACTTGGGATTGTTTTGGAAAGGATTAATATCATTTATTCAAGTCTTGTTTTCTGCCTGTGCTCATGTACTAGATTTTATCTTTATTTTAGCCACAAACAAATGAGCTGTGCTTTGGCAAAAGGGGGCTTCTTGCATCCTCGTAATGGATTATACCAAGCAAGACATAAATAATTATTGATCCATAGACCGACCCTTCGATGTACAGAAAATGGACCAATGGCGAAAAGTTTCAGCCCAGGTCAGCCTGTGAAGACTGCACAGACTGACTGCCTGCACAGGCTGACCTAAGTCTATACTGTTTGCAGATCGATTAAGGCACCTTTTTACTTCAAGTCAAGTATAAAGGAAACCTGTGCAAAGAAAGTAATAAGATCTGTAGCTGGCACAAACCTGCTGCCTTCAGTGCGTCAGCGCTTTGATTTAACTGATGGTTTGCCAGCTATTGCATTGGTTAGAGATGTAGTGTTTTTTAAGTTTGTTGAGATTATTAAAAATCTGAATAGTCCCCCTTAAGAACTAAGGACAGCTTTACATGTCTTGGCAAAAAGTTTCATTCAATATCAGACTACAGAACATGCAGTGTGATCTTAATGCTTTATCACACAATCCCGACTTTTAACAACCTTGAGAAAGAAGCCTTTTGAAAACATTGTGGGAAAAGGAGAAAATGCTGGTAACCAGCATTTTCTCCTTTTCCAGCAATGTTTTCTACCCTCCCAAAACAAACTTCAATTTTTTGGTAACATTTATTTCGTCATCTGCAAATGCTTTCAATTTGGACCAGTCTAAAATGTTGTTGTTTGGTAAAGGATTAAATGTTTTATCAAGGTAGGTATTCTGCGATAATGTCCCATCATAAGGCACACAGATTGGCATTTCTCCCTCTCTTCATTTCAGAATAAGTATTGATTGCATTTGTCTAGCTTATTTAAATACAAAAACATGTATTTGCTCTAGTTCATAGGACTTATTTCCCTCTCTAAACCCTGTATTACACTTGGGTTTTAATGACCCTTTGGAAGAAGCCTTTTGAAAACATTGTGCAAAAAGGAGAAAATGCTGATAACCAGCATTTTCTGCTTTTCCCACAATGTTTTCTATCATTCCAAAAACAGTTTTCAATTTTTGTGTCCCCTATATTATGTTATGTGCAAAATGCTTTCAATATAGTTGAAGTCTGAAAGATTGTCATTTGGTAAGGAGTTAAACATCTTTGGCAATACATGATCTTGGAATTAACCCTTTACCATACAATCCCAAGTTTTAATGACCCTAATAAAGAAGCCTGAAGTGTGGTGAAAAGGAGAAAATGTTGATTACCAGCGTTTTATTCCTTGTTCCACAAGGTTTTCTACCATCCAGACTATTATCGACCCTGAAGAAAAACCCTTTTGAAAACATTGTGGGAAAAGGAGAAAATGCTGGTATCTAGCATTTTCTCCTTTTCCCACAATGTTTTCTACCCTTTACAAAAAAAATTTAATTTTTGAGCTGCATTTGATTTGTCATCTGCAATGCTTTTAATTTGGACCAGTCATTTGGTAAAGAGTTTAAGACAAATTACATTATTTAAGCCACATTTAATTTGTAGTTTTCCAAACACTTTCAATTTAGGCAAGTCTAAAATTTTTTTATCCAATAATGATTTGAACCACTTGCTATTCTGTGAAATATTTTTTAAAAGAAGCCTTGAATACAGCATTTAGGTCTCTTTTTTTTTCTAACTGAAAATATTAGTCATTATAAGATAAAAATCTAAAGGCAGTCTTGGTCAGGATGTATTGCAAAATATGGTGCACACATTGTAAATCCCAGATCAGACTACATATTGGGTATAGTCTAAACCCAATACATCTTTACTTGTTTTCAGCCAGATTTTTACCCATTTCAGTTTTTCACTCTACTGGCTAAAAGCCAGCAGAGCCTATGTCATAGCGAGGTTTCCGTCCTCCATCAGTCCATCACTCTGTCTGTTCATCTTTTTCTTGTTTACATGATAAATTCTGCATTTTTGTCGGATTTTTGTGAAACTTGCACAGTTTGTTTATCTAATCAATAGCTTGAACCCTATTGATTTTGAAAAAATCTGACAATCAGTAAGGGAAGAGTAGCCATTTAAAGTTGAAAATTTACATATCGTGTTTACTGGATAAAATCAACATTTTTTTATCCAACTCTTTTGTATTATCAAGGGATTGAACCATATTAAAAAAAAAAAAAAAAATGAAGAAAATCCAGAAACCAAGAACTTACATGATGACTGAAAACCTAACATACCTTAACCTCTTTGGGTGAAATTTGTGGCAGAGGATTTTAAAAATGTCCTCTTGAAATATGGATGATAATGTTTGAGACGTAAATACAAGTGGAAATATTGTGGCAAAATGCAATATAATTCGGTCATTCCCAACAATTTCTCCTTTGCCACATTATTTTTTTATTGTTGTATACAGCAAGGCCAAAGTCAAGTGTGGGTGATTATGCTTTAATTCTTTACCAGACAATAAAACTTTGAACCTGTCTAAATTGAAAATATTTGCACACGACAAATTGTGATTGGAATAGTGGTATTCATCTTTTGTAAGGTAGAAAATGTTGGGGAAAAGGAGTTTTTTCTTGTTTTTATCCAACAATGTTTTCAATATCCATCCTACTCAAGGTCATATAAGCATTGGAATGTTTCTGGGAATTTCTTGGGCCTATGTTCAGCGCAGAATTAAATATTTTAGGGTAAGAAAACACCTATAGGCCATTACAGCATACTGAGGCAAGCCAAAGAGTATAATTATGATAAGTGTTTTAATCACCCTATACCAGACCACAAAACTTTTTACTGGTCCAAATTGCAAGCCTTTGCAGACAACAAACTGAATGTGACTTGTATGATGTAATTTGTTAAGGAATAGAAAAAGTTGTGGGAAAAGGAGAAAATACTGGTTACCAGCATTTTCTCCTTTTCCAACAATGTTTTCAAATGACTTTTTCCTTAGGGTCATTAAAAGTTGGGATGGTGTGGTAACACTATTAAATATACACATTTATTTAGAAATAGTTTTTTTCACCTGGAACAACTTGGTGCTTATGTTACTTGTTAATAATTCTACATAAACTTATCTTTATCTTTGTAGATTTACAATATGACCAGATTTGGACTTTGTTAAGGTAAGAGTCACTTAACATCGGGTAATCAAGGGTTAAAATAAGTGCATGATAAATTATACAAAGTCTGTCAGATTAATGATGGGCAAGTTTATAAAAATTTGTAAAAAATTGTGATATGTATATTACAAAACATGGGGATTTGAATTTGATGTTTTTTACCTGCCTAAAAGTCATATTTCAAATATAACATGGTAGAAACTGATCGTCTGCCATGAAGTCAAAGGTGTAAGACAATAATATTATGGTTGCCATAAAGTGTTGAAAGGTAGCAAACTGAGAAAGTTTGTATGTAATTTCAAAATATGAACCACACACAAATGAAGCCATTTTACTAAGATGGCACACACTGCCCTCAAAGTACAGCATTCTGCCTCATTTTATGAGGCTAAGCCCTGGAATCAGCTATATAGGTCCAAAGTTTGACAGAAACATAAGCTAGTATGGATATTAGTATGAAGTTTGCTTTGATTAAAAAAAAGGGGCATAGTGTCATGAATGTTAAACTTACATTGTTGCCAGACCCATGTGTTTTATTTCTTAATGTAATTTCAAATATACCAAATAAATCAAGTAACAGACCAATCCCATGTACTAAAGAACCAAATTTACCAACAAATACCGGTAATGCCTTCAGACTGCTGAGTTGAAACATGTGATACATTATCAGTCTCCAAGACAAACCATCTTCAAGCAGTTCCGAATATATCCTGACCCCAATGACATCAGTTTATGCATATCTTTACATAATGTCTCTGATATCCAGTAACATCTCTTGTGGTTTTAAGACTGTAAAATGAAAACTTGGTAATACTCCTTGACCAACCCCTTCTTGGTACACCCCAGTCATCAACAAAAAACACTGCATACTTTATTTTTATCATTATTATGTCAATATGACCGGTACTATTTTGCAATGATGCTTTGATAAAATATCGTATTTCACCTAATTAACGCTCCCTCCCTAATAGTAGCACCCCCCCTCCCCCCCACACACTATTATTTCTTACTCCAAACGCTTCCAGACAACCCCCACCCATACCCACCCTTAACCTTAAAATTGATAACTGGGGTGACAAACTTCCAAACACAAGATAACTTCACTAAAACTTTTCAAACGCAGTCTGATGAAAATGACTAATGACCAATTATTTATAAACAAACTTACAGGTACGGCGTCGACATAATCCTAATTACTTCAGCAATCAATGTCATTAACAGCTGACTGTCTGAATACACATACACTTCCACTAACATTATAAACTTCCCGTAAAACAAAATTTGTCAACTAACTTGGAAGAACATTAAAAAGGTGAAGTATTGAATTTCAGTGTCCCATACTAATCGTGAATGCTATTAAATGTCTAAATGAATCATGATCGGCGGTAAAATCAATATTCTGCATTACTGCATTACAGGAAGTCTTTCAAAATGGCAATCACTTTGCACTGGGCTCTGACTAAAACTAGGATCAAAGTACCATACTTACTCTTAAGTGATGGCAGTGAAAATTTTGGGAAATTGGCTATGGACTAAGAGTGCCCTGTTGGTGTTTTGAATGGTGCCCCAGCGCATTAATTAGGTGAAGTGCGGTAGGAACAATAACTTTCAATAAGTCAATCAATAATGTCTTTTATGCAAATACGGAATACACATAATCTTTCTTAATTTAACACTTTTACCTACTATTTTTATCTTTTTAAGAACAAAAATTGCATTTTATTATCTTTTAATACATATATGTGCGCTAAATTACCTGAGCTGTCATCATGCCATAAAATGACAATTATTAATTCATTCAGCTTTCAATAATCTAACATTATCAGGGATCAATCACTTTACATTGATCTTTTAGGTCGGTGTTGGTCATCATTCATTTATAGGTCACACTATTTTTCACAAAACAACTCAAAAGTGGCTTGCTATAGGTTTAATGTATTTGTTCTTACACATTGTATATGTCTAAGAATTCATCTTAAAGTGGGGCTATGTGGATGGGACAGTCGAAATAATTGAGTATACCTGTACTCTTTATATCACACATGATATAATGATTACATCACTTATGATTTTAAACGGTTATTGAGGCTGAAATTTGTTGATTTTTTTTTAATCACATAATAATTTATTGTCACTTTACAAAATATTTGAATTAGACCAATCATAGACCATCAGGTAAACACTTAAATATAACTTTGATTTCCTGCTAGTAACAGATCAGTAAAGAACATGTTTGTTGCCCCAATGCTAGTCTGCATCATATTAAGTATGAGTTACATAGCTGTTGTCCTTAAATAAATAAAAAAACATCAGAAACAACAACAAATTTCATTCAGTGTTTGACACCTACATACAAGGGGTCCAGTATGTCAAAAATTTGCATAGGGTATTACTCTTGAAATTGTAATTCTGACTAGCTCTTAATTGGATTTGACTTCTGAAAATTTTTGCTCTAAGGCTTCAGTTTCAGAGTAGAGCAGAAAAAAAAGTCTTATAGGAGTTTCTTAAGTTTTAGTTTTGTGGCCTGTGTATTCAAAGTATTTCATTACTTGAGAAGTACAGAATGGCATAACATTAACAATGGATGAATCCTTTAAATCAGCACCATGTCTATCAAATTGGTAGATGTGATACATATTGAAGTATCCTTACATGATGTGTGTCTATCAGACACACATTAACTTAAACATGTTTGAGGGTTTGTAAACCAAAGGGAATTGTAATAGCCACTAAAGTATTGTCAGCATACCTTATGTGATGCTGAGAATCTTAAATCCTATATGTATATCAGATAAAAAATGAAAGTGGATGTAATTTCTTATTACTTAAGTATATTTTTCTGTTCTGTTATTAAAAATTCTATTTGCCTTATTTAGCCCTTTTCCAAATGATCCTGCATTGTAGCAACACCAAGGAAAAAGGCCTTTAAAACATTGTGGGAAAAAGAGAATCAGCATTTTCTTATATTCCCACAATGTTTTCCTTCTACAAGGACAATTTGCACTATTAATTGAGCCACATGTAATGTGTCATCTGCAAATATTTCCAAATTGGACAAATCCAAATTTGTTGCTTGGTAAAGAGTTAATTTTCAGGGTTCATTTCAGTTTTTTAACCCTTTCACTAAAATAGTTGCCTTTGCAGCCAGTGTAGATCAAGATCAGGCTGCATAAAACATGCAGCCTGATCTTTGATCTACACTGTCCGCTATGTTAAAACAGGCAAAAGGTAGCCATGAATTTGCAATTATATTGGTTTATTCTAGAATGAAAATGACAATTGGGTTTATTTGGCACTTTAAGGGTTACTTTCTTGTTGCACTGTTATGAAAGCATCTTTTTTTGTACACAAATTCAATTTGAAATGAACCCTGCAGTTCTTTATAAACCAAAACCTATGCAGTTATTATGGTGTTAAGGATCTTTGATCCAAAAGTAAGAAAGAAAATAATTTATTATCTCATGCAACGTTTGATGTTAAGGATCTTAAATCCAAAAGTATAGAAGAAATAGTTTATTATCTTATTGTAATGTTTGATGTTAAGGATCTTACATTAAAAAAAAAAAAAAAAAAAGAATTATCTCATGCACTATTTGATGTTAAGGATCTTAAATCCAAAAGAAAAGAAAAACTCATGCAATGTTTGATGTTAAGGATCTTAAATCCAAAAGTAATTAAAAAAAAAAGAAAAAAACTAATTTTCTCATGCAAATAATAAGAGTGATCTTAAATAAAGCAGAAGTTGAATTATAGTTAGATTAGTAAGTTAAATCTGTTCATATAAATTTTGAAAATGGCTTGAATAAAGTAAACTAATTACTTTGGTAAAGATATAGGTGAAAAATATTGCATTTATGAAACAAAATTATTTTTATAATTCATTGCTCAGAGAGGTTATCCATGCATTGGACTGGTTAGTATCCCGGAAACACAGAAAGATACATGTAGACAGAGTTGATTACTGGGTGGGATCCAGGAAAGATTTGTCTTTTGTTCAAAAGTTTTAAATCATGAACAAACAAAAAATACAGAGATTAAACTGTTACCAATGACGGATCAAGGCAATCCAGAAAGGTTTGTCGGTCTATTCAGGGGCAGCAAAGTTAACTTCGTCTGAGCATTTTTGTCAAAACCCAAGTACATGTAACTGAAAAATAATTAATCAGTTCCTAAGACCATTTTCAAAAGTTATGTGAATGCATTTATCTTACCTTTTTATTTGTGAAAGGTACTGTTTTTTAGTCCACTCAGAAAAGACTTAGCTTTTTACCAAACAACAAAGTTTTATAGTCAAAGATGAAAGCATTTTCAGGCAACATACCAAATATGGCACAAAGATAGGATTTGCCCTTGAAAGATAGGAAAACATTGAGGAAAAAGGAGAAAATGCTGGTAACCAGCATTTTCTCCTTTTTCCACAATGTTTGCAAAAGCCTCCCTTCCAGAGGTTGTTAAAATAAAAATCAGGATTGTTTGGTAATGGGTTAAGACCACACAACAGTTTTTTTGTGTGTCAATCTCTGCAAGGTTCATGAGAAAGATCTTAGCCTGCAAAGTGCCTTAACAACAATAGTTTTGTTTTGTTTTGTTTTGTTTTTTTCTGGCTAGTGCAGACCAAGATCAGACTGCACAATGCAGCCTGCTCTTAGATCTACACAGCATACTATGGATAGACATGGCTTGCAAAATTCAGCCTCATAATGACATTTTATCTGGTCCCTGTTCACTTTGTTTGGCACTTCAAGGGTTTTATCCAATAGATATGTAGGGCTTAATGATACATTTATTTATGTAGTTATTGCAACATGTGTATGGATATTTTTTGCTTTTAATTTTAGATTTTCTTTGTTCAAATGTTTTTAATTTTGACTTTTTCATTGAAAACTTTTTGAGTAGGCAGGGACTGCCCAGCCACTCAGTAATGTCTTTTATGCATTATACAGTCTTACTTCATTTAATTTTTTTGCCATGAATTCATCATTTTGTTCAAATCTTTTTAAGTGCAACCATTCTACTTTATCATCTCTTAATACAGACATGCACACTTAATTACCAAAGCCGTCAATTGATGCATCATAAAACAACATTCATTCATTCATTCATTTATTCATTCATTCATTTTGATTTATAATAACAAGTTTGCTATTTCTCAGTATGGAAGCTTTTGCTTTTGTGTGATCTGACTGTCTATTAATGCATCCTGTGAAGGCAAGTGCTCCGGTTGAATAGGATCATTGACTGTAAAACAGCTTTGGGGCAATTTTAAGTTTAAAATTAAATCCAGTGCTGATAGAAGAGTGGACCCTGTTCTTTTTTTCCACTCGCGTAAGACTTCAGATCACACTCTACAATTAGGTATGCCTCATATTCCATTTAAGTTGCTCAGAGCCTTGCACAATGTTGTAGGCTAAGGATCTTATTTCCACAAGCAAAAGTAGATATTCATTTATTATTAACTCGGCTGTTTCAAAAAAAAAGTCGAGTTATTGTCATAGCCCTGTCGCCGTCTGCAATGTCGTGCAAAAACTTTGACATTTTATAATATCTCTGATATTACTGAAGATATTTACTTCAAACTTGAACAAATTGTTGACTATGAAAAGGGGAACCCATAGAACTAGGGCAGGTAATCACTAGAATATTTTGACACAGGTATGCCCTTTTTGCGACTTCGAATTTTCACTGAAAATCAAGCAACTTCAGCCGAGCGTTGTCACCCGCATGCCATGCACTTGTTGTTTTTATATAAGGAGGTACACAATTTTAGAAATGATGTACCTTTTAATATAGAATGTTTATCATAGTTAGGTTGTATTCTGTATTTCATGATGAGAAGTAGTCATTTTTTTTCCACATGAATGTAATCCCTGTTGGTTTAAAAAAAATCTCAAAGATGTGGTCTGTGAAAAGACTTTAGATTTAATTGGGGAAACAATATCAAACAGATATTGAGGAAAATCCAAGACTTTGTGCTTTTAAAAGATTCATCTGTTGGCTCTCTATTTATATATTGACACTGTTTGATTTCATCTCAGGAACGCATGCAAATCTGCACATGGAATACTTTTGAATACTGGAACCAGCCACAAAGCCAAAACAACAAATGATTTGAATGATGTTTTAATTATATTATTTCCTGTTAAATTAGAACAGAAAGATATCTTGTTTAAAAATACAGGAATTCAGATAAAAAATGTATGCCTGATTTCAAATACTTCAGCAGAGCCCTGATATTTATATTTGTGGTTAAATCTGACAATTACTATCATATTCATAAGCTTGGTCTTTACACTTTCATCTACAGAAGTTTTATGAAGTTGTTTGGTATTTGCAAGGAATTTAAGTATTTTTGCTGTTGTTTGTTTGATATAGGGGAAGAGGGTTGAACTGCATTGAACGCAATGTCACCTTCACTATTTAAGTATCTATGAGCATTGAAGGAATGTCTGAGAAAGAAGAATTTCCCCATTAAATGCTTAGGTTTTTAGTAGAAATACTGATCAAAATCAAGATGCTAATTATTTACACTGAAGTATACATAGTGCAACCTTTCAAGATCATCCCCATGATCTTTAATTAATAATACTTTCATCAGTTTACCAGCACGGTCCAAGTTTGTATATTACAGGCTTAATTGTTTGAGGAAACTTGTCACATACATGTATTGTTTTTTCCTGTGATGTATCAAATTGTCATTTAGAAAACAAAGACATCACAATTTTTAAGTGTTGCTTGATTATTTCAAAGTTCAAGTGCTATTTCAAAGTTCAAATGCAAATATGAGGATAAATGACAACTGTCTTGGTTTCTACAATTTTGGCAAGCCTAGAAACATTTAACCCTAGGAACATTAGCTTATTTCACATGAACTCATAGCCTGGATGACTCCAGTACACTACACATTAAATTGTGTCAGTAAAATTAAAAAACAGCATAATTCAAGCACTTTTCAATAAATATCTCCTGAATTCCAACTTCTTTTTTGCAACACTTTTTCAAAATCAACTTTTTAATGGGTAATCAGGGGTAGTTATTTCTAATCATCCTTTGGAGTTTTTGTGAGAAGCATTTGGTGGAGTATAGGTCATAGTAGATCAAGGACACTGATAATATATCTCTTTACAAACATATTTTGGAAATAGCAAAAGCACACAACATGAAACAGAGCTGTCTCAGCTTTGAGTAACCTGGTTCCCATCCAATTTGTCTGGGCTCATAGTATTCCATAATATACTAGGGACATTTACACAAGTATACTGAGACTCTGACATAAAATCTTGACAGTGGGGACAGATTAGAAAGCAAATTCTGCCATGAAATCTTGACAGTGGGGACAGATTGGAAAGCAAATTCTCCTTTTAAAGCAGATACCATATCTTACCAAACAATTTACTAAACCAATCCCCAAGACATGAATTTGTTACTTACTTCTGTAAAGGGTGATTTTTATTTTTAGCTGGGTTGTTCATAAATATATTTTATTCCTTAAAATGTTACACACATGGTTATATTTCACCAGGGTAGTGCATGAAAAGGATCAAAACACACAAAAAAATGGTTCTACTCTGTTTAATGCAATTGGACAAATCTGGAAACAAAATAAATTGATCAAAGCAAAAACCAAAAAGAATCTTATTAATAGAAAGTTGGAAAAAAAAATGGAAAATTCAGGAAAAAAAATTAAAACAAAATTAAAAAGAAAAAATCTTAGAGATAAAAACTCGTAAAAAATGAAAAATTGAAAAAAAAGATAACAACAACAACAGAAAAAAAGGAAAAACAATTAGAATATGATAATAATAAACAAAGATGATTTAAAATCATGTAAAAAAAAAAGAAAGAAACAGTCTGTAAAACAAACATGTAAAAAAACAACTGAAAATGGCAAAATTTAGAATAAGAAATTATGAAAAGAATCTTTAAAAAATGAAGAAAAGCAACATCAACAGAAAAAGGGGAGAAAACTTTAATAATCAAAACTGAAAATGATCAAGAAACAAATGTAAAAAAAAGTAAACAATTTTTTTTAAAAAATGTGTAAAAAATGAAAAAGGCAAAAGATTAGAACAAAAGAATAAAGACCAAAAGAAAGAAGAAATAAGAAAACACTAGAAAAGAAAGAAAATTATAACTAAATGATAAAAGAACTGAAAAAAATCATATCAAAAGAATGAAAAACTTTAAAAAGAATAAAAAGAAATAACATGATAAGAAAAATAAAGAAAACTTTAAAGAATACGAGAGAAAATTACAAAGAGAAATAAAATTATAACAAAAATGATGAAAAAAAGAAAAAAATGTTACTAAAAGATGAAAAACTTGAAAAAGGAATAAAATAAGATAACATAAAAAGAAAAAGAAAACCCATAAAAAGAGAAATAAAAATGAAAAACAGAAAAAGAAGCATGAAAAGAATGAAGGAAAAAAATAACTAAACAAAAACATTAAAGAATTTAAAATGAAAACAATAAAACTGAAGAAATAGAAAATAAAAAGAATGAAAAACAACATCAACAGAAAAAAAAAAAAAAAAAAAAAATGGGAAAATATATAATAGTAAACAAAATTATAATATACTAAACAAAAATGATTAAAAATAAAAAGAAAAACTAAGAAACTATAAAAAAAGACAAGAAAGAAAATTCTAACAATATAATAAAAAGAATAAAAATTGTATAGAAAAAATAGCAAAACAAAAACAAAAAACAAACAAATGTAAAAAAAAGTAAACAGTTTTTCAAAAAAATATGTGTAAAAAATGAAAAAGACAAAAGATTAGAACAAAAGAATAAAGACCAAAAGAAAGAAGAAATAAGAAAACACTAGAAAAGAAAGAAAATTATAACGAAATGATAAAAGAACTGAAAAAAATCTTATCAAAAGAATGAAAAACTTTAAAACGAATAAAAAGAAATAACATTATAAGAAAATTAATGAAAACTTTAAAGAATATGAGAAAAAGTTACAAAGAGAAATAAAATTATAACAAAAATGATGAAAAAAAGAAAAAAAAAAAGTTACTAAAAGAATGAAAAACTTGAAAAAGGAATAAAATAAGATAACAGGAAAAGAAAAATAAAACCCATAAAAAGAGAAATAAAAATGAAAAACAGAAAAAGAAGCATGAAAAGAATGAAGGAAAAAAATAACTAAACAAAAAAATTAAAGAATTTAAAATGAAAGCAATAAAACTGGAGAAATAGAAAATAAAAAGAATGAAAAACAACATCAACAGAAAAAAACCATGGGAAAATATATAACAGTAAGCAAAAATATAATATAGTAAACAAAAATGATTAAAAATAAAAAGAAAAACTAAGAAACTATATTAAAAAAAAAAAAAAAAGAAAGAAAATTCTAACAATATAATAAAAAGAATAAAAATTGTATAAAAAAAAAAAAATAAATAAAAAATAACAAAACAAACACCAAAAATTAAAAAAAAAATAAATAAATAAATAAATAAACAGAAACAACCTGAAAGAAATCTTAATAAAAGAATTGATAAATTGAAAAAGAGTAAAACGAAATAACATGAAAAGAAAAATATTATCATAAAAGGAGAAATTGAAATCAAAAACAGAAAATGAAGTATTAAAGGATTAAGAAAAAAATGTAGGGAATTTCAGTTGGGATATGTTTGTTTCTGATACCCCCTGTCCCTGGCAAAAATATTGCAATAAGTATCAGAAGCTAGCATTTTCCATTAAATCTTAATTTTAAGAGTAATGGAAGGAATTTGCACAACAATTTTCAAAAGGAACTAAAACAAATTTGCAAAGTGCAAAGGAATCTTCAAAAAATTACCTTAGATACAAACTTAGATTCTAAAAAATATTTAAACTGTAAATCAACAGTCATGAAACTGTATATGGAGTATAAACTAAAACTTTCCAGTACTTTAAGAATGAAAAAAAAAAAAAAAAAATCTGTGATTGAAAATGAAAATATTAACATAAAAGAACTAAACTCTACTTTATATTTACTTGAAAGGTAAAGTTACGTAGCAAAGGTGTAATTGACAAGTTAGATATGCACACAGCTTTCTATAGCAGCAGGTCATTCTCACTCCCAAACACATGTATTAGCAAGAAACACTTGTGGAGTGTATAAAATGAAACTGACACATTGAAAATGCATACAGTCAGCTTTCCACAGCAACATATTGAGATGATAAAATTACACACACACAAAAAAAAAAATTTGAAAAACAGACATGTTAAAAAAGATGAACAATGTAACATGTGAATTTTTCTTGAAAAAGTGTTCCTTCCCTACAATTAGCTGTTTTCCCCCCCTCCCCCAATCCCACCCCACAAAAAAAAAGTTTTTCCTTTTTTGTTGTTTTTTTTCAATTTAAGATACCATGGTTTTGAAGTGATAGTACTTGGAAAAGATGTTGACAGACACATTGCCCAAAGCAGTTATGTGAACAATCAACAAGTCAGCAGAGCATCTACATGGTAAGTTTAACATGGATTAGGTATATTAATATCCCTTTCACTTATTCACTTATTTAGTATCTGATTATATACCATTTGGAAATGTATGGTAGTAGTAAAATGAAGAAATCGTGTGACTAAATGCATGAATTTAAACGATGTTCTGTTCTGATTAAGATCAGGCTGTACAGAACATGCAATCTGATCTTAAATCTACACTGTGATTTTTTAGCTCCACTGGCCGAAGGCCAGCAGGCTTATGTCATGGTGTCCGTCGTGCGTCCGTCTGTGCAATAATTTTTATTTCAAACATCTTCTTCTCTGAAACTACCCATCCAATTTTCATGAAACTTCACAGAAATGATCCTGCCATAGTCCTCTTCAGAATTTCTTGAAAGAATTTGATTCCTTCGAAAACTCTGGTTGCCATGGCAACAAAACTGAAAAATATTGGAAATCTTAAAAAATCTTCTTGTCTGAAACCATAAGGCATAGGGCTACCAAATTTGGCATGTAGCTTTATGTAGTAGACCTCTATCAAGTTTCTTCAAATTATAGCCCTGGGGTCAAAATTGGCTCTGCCCCAAGGGTCACAAGTTTTACATAGGCTTATATAGAGAAAATTTTAAAAATCTTCCTGTACCTAGCCATAAGGCCTAGAGCTACCAAATTTTGCATGTAGCTATATCTAGTGGGCCTCTACCAAGTGGGCCAAAACTTTAGCCCTGGTGTCAAAATTGGCCCCGCCGCAGGGGTCACAAGTTTTACATGGGCTTAGATAATGACAACTTAAGAAATCTTCCTGTTTTGATTTTTTTTTTTTTTTTTTGAAATTGGCCTTGCATCAGGGGTTTTACAGAGGCTTCATATGGACAAAACTTGAAAATCACCTTCGTTATAACCATACAGCATAGACTTGTATTATTTCGGCATGTGGCTTTATCTTGCGGACCTCTACCAGGGTTCAAGTAATTATAGCTCTGGGATCAAAAATGGCTTTGCCTTGCTGGTCTCAACTTTCACATGGGCTTTTACAGAGAAAACTTAAGTCTTTATTTTGAAATCATTTGGCTCAGAATTGAAATGTTTACTATTTATGGTTTGTATTTATAAGCCAGTGGAGCGATACAGGGCCATCATGGCCCTCTTGTTTCTCTGATGTAATACCAGTACATAAAAATGCAATATCTGGAAAGTCTTTTGACTACCAAACATCTATTCTTAAGCTTGTCCAAATTATTAGCATATGCAGACAACTTGTTTAAATATGGCTCAAAAAATGGATTTGTCTTTGAAAGGGTAGAAAACATTTGGGGAAAAGAAGAAAATGCTGGTTACAAGCATTTTATTCTATTCACACAATATTTGCAAAAGCACTTTTCTCATTAAAACTTGAGATTGTGTGGTAAAGGGTTAACTCTTTACAAAATGACAAAATTTTGGAGTGGTCCAAGTTGAAAGCATTTCCAGATGACAAATGTTGCTATATTGATGATTTTGTCTTTGATACAGTAGAAAACATTGTGGGGAAAGTAGAAAATGCTGCTTACCAGCATTTTCTCCTTCTTCCACAATGTTTTCCTATAGCCTTCTCTTACAGGGTGGTTAAAATTTGGGATGTGTGGTAAAGGGTTAAACCAACTGAAAATATCCACCGTGTTTATTAAGCAAACTCCTGAAACGAATTTGCTGCAGGTACCTATGAGAATATTTTTGTAAAATAGGTATTACTGGCATTTATTTAGGTTGAATGGAATTTGGCTAAATAAGGAATACACCTTTAGCCACAATATTTTCCAAAGAACATGATTGTATTTTGCAGAAAACCCAAAAATATTTCATCAGGAATTGGAAGTCCCTGAAAGCTTGCTTAACACTCTTCATTGTGGCCAGCATTTTCTCCTTTTCCAACAAAGTTTTCTTCTCTCTCACAAGCAAATTTCAGATTTTGGTTAAGTACATTGTCTGCATGTATATTCAGTACCAACAGTTCTGAAATTTTGTAGCCTAGCCCTGGTAGCTCAGTCGGTAGCATACAGGACTTGGGAACAGGGGGTCACTAGTTTGATCCCCAGCTCGGCCAATTTCTTCCGGGGATTAATGATAGTCATTGTGACAGGATTTATTCCTCTCTCACCATTGACCATTGTTTCAGCAATGGTTATGTGGGAAAGCAGCCAGTGGCTCAGAAAGAATATAATGCATAGTACCAGTAAAAGGAACTCCATTAAAGCATGGATAGCTGCTGGGATATAACTGAAATAATGTTGAAAATGGCGTTAAAGACCATACAATTAATCAATCTAAAATTTTAAGGTTTGGTAAAGAGTTAACTCTTTACCAGGCAAAAAAGTTTTAGGCCTGTCCAAAATTTTGAAAGTACTTGCTGACAACAAAACAAATGTTGCTCTAATGACGAGGTTTATGTTGTAAACAATATTGTGGAAAAAGAAAATTCTGGTTACCGTTTTCCCCCTTTTCCCAAAAGGTTTTTAAAACACCCATGGGAGGTAAGAACACAACATGGGTCCAAACTTTTTACAGATGCATTAAGCTTCTGTTTCATAGAGCATGGCTCATATGTAGACCTCCCTTTACAACCTTTATTTTTTCTTAAGTTTTTCATCCTTTTGTTTTAAATTTCCAGTTCACATGGGGTCCTGCATGACTCAGTGGTAAAGTATAGGTCTCATAACCTGGAGGCCCCAGGTTTGATCCTCGCAGATAGCACTGGGTTGTTTGTCAGAGTTTACTTGGCAAGACACTTCATAGGCCTAGCTTAGTACTAGTGAAACCTTAGGACTTACATGAATATGTGAGATATAACAGTCATATGACTGAAATGACATTGAAACAGTGAAAAACACCATTTAATCAATTAATCATTAAATCTGTTCATAGGTATTAGAATACCGTAGCTGCCAATACACTATGAAACACCATTCATTCATTCATTCATTCATTGTGGTACATGTCTTTAAAGTAGGTGTTGAATTTTGTTAATCATATAATTTGTATATGTAGATGATGAACAGTTTTATTTTCAGTGTTTTAATGTTCCGTTTAAATTTCTTTCAGGGAGGAAATTAGCTAGCTGATAAGGACACTTTGGCATGGTCATGGACTGGAGGTAGGTCAAAGTTGTCAGTTTTCAATATTTTTTTCTAAATTCATATTACTTTGGCTCAATAGAACTTTCCATCAGTAGAGCTAGAGAAGGTTATAGTGTATTTCTTATTTCATCATTTTTTGCATAAAATCCTTGTCTGCAATGCACTTCACTTTGGCAGTGCTGATGCAATAGTAAGAGTACTGGGTGCAAGACATTCACACTCGTCTTCATTGTACAAAGTTCCGCAAGTTTTTTATTTTCTGTATTATATTTTTGTGTAGCTTTGCATCCATCAGTTACCTGAATAACTGTGAAAGATTATAGGCTAACCCTTTACCACAAAATCCTGAGCTTTAACTAAAACTGGCTTTTGAAAACATGGTGGGAAAAGGAGAAAATGATGGTAAGCAGCATTTTCTCCATTTCCTTCTGTGTTTTCTATCAAATCAAAAACCATTACTTGATGCAGATTTGATTTTTCATCTGAAAATGCTTTCATTCTGGACATGTCTACAATTTTGTTGTTTGGGAAAGGCTAAAACGATAAGAAAAACATTGAACTTTTTCACACTATAGAAGCTTTTCAATAACTGTAAAGAGAATGTTTGCAATGATTTGTATCTAAAAGCTTTTGCACATGTATTTTTAAATTACACACCAAAGATTCTTTCCAGTCAACTTATAATAAAATGTTTTACCCATATAAAGTAGACAAGTAAGATTCATTTAACTGATGGTAGGAATTATAAAGCACAAATGCAAGTTTAAACTAACAGGTTGCTAGCAATACTTTAACTGTAAACAGGTAAAATATACCTCAAGTAGCCAATAAAATGTTTTTTCATTACGGAATTTAGCTCTGGACTAAATACAGGCTGCAAAATCTAGCTCTTGAAAATATCCTCTTTGAATTATATAAACTGTTAGGTTAAATACAAATCTTGGCAAGTTTGGTTAACATTTGAGTCTGGTTCTAAAAAAACCCACCTATAACATATAAATATTTAAACTGCTAGCTTATATATAAATCAAAGGATTAATTTTAAAAGTTCTTACATAAAACATAAAGCATTAAGGTTGTATAGACATGTGGTTATCGGCAGACTGACAGTTGGAATTTCCATTACCAGTTAATACATTGTGGCCTGGGACAGGGGCTCTATAAAACAAAATGAAAGTTTCAACTATCAGGTTGCTTGCAATACCACTTTCAAATCATATGTAATACATCAAATATACATTAAGTATGAAACCATAAAGTTCTTTTCAGTCACTTTATTAAACCTTTGCACTATCATTAAATGCCCCTAAGAAGGCAAGCTTAAGTTAACTGAGAGACAGAATTTTCACTGTACAAATGTTTATACAGGGGCCAGGTACAACACATCATCAAAAAAGAGGTCACTTAAGCAACTTCTGTACATAAGTTAAATTACTATAAAAAGGTGAGGTTCAGTTAACTAACAGCTGGAATTTCCTTCATATACTTTGTGACGAGGGACAGGGGTTTTACAACCAAGAAGGCAATTTCAGCTATTAGTTTGCTGGCAATACCTTTTGTCAACTATTTTGTAAACAGGTGAAATGCATATCATGGTGCCAAGTAAAATAAAACTAACCGGTAGATATCTTAGCATTAGGTTTAACCCATAACTGCACAACTCCGAGTTTTAGCAATGCTGAGAAAGAAGCCTTTTGAAAACATTGTGGGGAAAGGAGAAAATGCTTGTTACCAGCATTTTCTCCTTTTCGCACAAAGTTTTTTATGTAGTTAAGGACAAATACTATCATTTGAAAAACATTTGAATGTTACTCTGTTAATACCTTCAACATGATCGAGTCTAAAATTTTGCCATGTGCTAAGGGTTAAAGTTCTTTGATAAAACTCATACTTACAGAAATTTCCTTTAAACAGCTGAATTCATTAGACTAACAGTTATTTCTCTTTTCTAACAATATTTTTTTTTGTTTTTTTTTTTATGAAAATTCCCATGGTCTAAACTACATTTGATTTGCCATCTGCAAATGCTTTCACTATAGATGAGTCTGAAAGTAAAGAATTAATGCCTTTGTCAAAATCAAACTTTGTACACTTCAAGCCAACACTGTGAATGTCTTACATCTTTCTTAATTTTGCATCTGGACTGTTGTCTGGTCATGCTATGCTATGTCAAAATGAATGAAATAAAACATACCAGAAAACCTCTATATAACAAACTCTAATAATTTTCTAGATTCAAAATTGTTTTTGTTTGTACATTTTTTCATGCTTATTTCAAACTTCTGCAGAGGTTTAGTGAACAGTGCTATCACCACATTGATAACCTAGGTACCGGCCTGCAAAAATGTACCCGATATGGCCAATGTACAGAAAGGATATAGGGCCTTATGCTTTTTCTGTTACAAAGTATTTTGTAGGTTAAGATGGTACTGTCATGGAGTGTGTTGGCAACCCTGGTGCGGAGATCATCTATACAGACTATAGGATCTCTGCCAAGTCTGATTCAAAACCTCATCCCAAATATTTACTTCTTCAAAACAGGCCCATGTGTCTTTCATATAAAGACTGTCAGGCCAAGGCATGTCCGAAAGCATCGTAATCGTGACCCCAAAGTGACAGCAAGATGGCCATTAACATGTTGACACCCAAATTGTATTGAGCAGATAAGAAACTGGCCACTGACATGCCAAGAGAAAATGCTCCTCCCTATGTTGGCCACACCGTGCTAGGTGGACAGTCTTGTCTGATGTCTGGAGTGTATGAAATAAACATTAGATATTATGTCAGCATACTTGTTAGGTAATGGGTTCTACTTATTACCATACAGACTATTTGTTTTTGATCTATGAGAAAAGAAACACAGCTGAGAAACATTTGAAAGTAATGTCTTTTTAACCCTTTACTAAACACGCCTGTGTTTAAATGAACCTGAGGAAAAACCTTTTGAAAACAATGTGGGAAAAGAAGAAAATGCCAACAATCAGCATTTCCTTCTTTCCCCACAGTGTTTTCTACCTTTCCATTGAAAAAACTTTTCATTTGAGCCTATGAAAATATGACATCTGCTAATGTGTTTAAATTGGACCAGTCTAGAATTTTGTCATTTGGTAAAGAGTTAACAAACAGGAAAACTTTTCAGGAGAGAGGGAATAATTTTTTGAAATATGCAAATACTACTTTTTCAAAGAAAGATCTTCTTCAGGGGCTTAACAAGTAAAGTTTGTATGGTAGTGAGTTAATACTTTTGATAAAAGACTGTTAGGCCAGGGCATGTCTGAAAACATCTGATCGTGATCCAAAAATGAGAGAAGAATGGTCATTGCAAAGCCGACACCAAAATGAGCATCATTTTAAAAATGACCATGAACATGCCCATAATACATTCCCTAAAATATTGGCCACACCGTGCTAGGTGAACAGTCTTGTCTGGTTGGATGTTTGGTGTATGATACAGAATGCAGTATAGTGTCGGCTTAAAGGGAAAGGAATCCAATAATTTTCACATAAATAGATTTTCGTATCTGTCTTCAAAATTTGTAATTCTTTGACAGCAGTAGGCTAAATCAAATGATAACTTTGACCTACTTAAGGATGTGGTTGTTGTTCCTTACCTCTATTTCTGTTTCAATTTTAGGTAAAGTACAGAAGTAGAACAACACAGACAGAATATGGAAGGCAAAGCCGAGATGATTTTTGTAAATTGAACCAATGGATGATGTACATTATACTAGTGTAAAAAGTACAGATCCAGAAACCACCATAACACTCTTCATATCACTGACATTTTTTTAAATATGGCAAAAGCAGTGTTTTCTTCACAATGATGATGTGTGTTTAGCTACTCTGATGACATCACAAGAACAAAACTGGCCAGTTAACTTTGTACCTGACAACAAAATTTCAGACTTATCCAATTTGAAAGCAGCTGTTGGTGACATATTAAATGTGACTCAAACATTGATATTTTGTCTTAGGGGGTGTAGAAAACATTATAGAAAAGGAAGAAAATATTTTCTCCTTTTTCCACAATTTGTCCGAAAGCCCTCTTCCTCAATGTTGTTAAAACAGGGCTATTTATCACAAGATTTCCAAAAGGAGGTTGTCTTATGATAACAGATCAGTTAGATTTTTCATCCAAAGTTATGTTGTTTAATCAAATTGAACAATGTTTTGTGTCCAACAATACATACTTGATTTTACTTGTTTAGTAAACAACCAATGAGTTCCAAGGGGGAATGCACATACTGTATAGCAAAAGGGTACACTAACGAATGGTGTGTCTCATGTATGCATATATATATGTGAGCCATGCTCTGAAAAGGGGGCTTATTGCATTTGCGAAAAATATCGACCCATGTCAGCCTGCGCAGGCTGAGGGCCGAAACTTTTCGCTATCTTTAAATTTTCTGCATGTCAAGGGATAATTTGATGTCATGATTCAGTTGGTTGTTTGACAAAATGGATTTTATGGATCCATAATTAGGTGATGTCTTGCTTGGTGTAATGCATCATGGAGATGCATGAAGCCCCCTTTTGCCAGAGAATGGCTTATATGGTTGTGAGTGAACTACCACTTGATAAATTGATATAATAATGTGAAAAATTAGTGCTTTATTTTCTAATTTGTCCTTTACCAAACAACATAACAGTACACTTATACAAGTTGAAAGAATTTGTGGCAGACAAATCAATAGTTTGTCATGGAATTTATCTTTGAAAGAGCTGAAGGCATTGTGGAATAGGAGAAAATGCTGGCTAACAGCATTCTTTCCTTTCCCTACAATGTTTTGAAAAGTCCTCTGCCACAGAGTCATTTGAACTTGGGATTGTTTAGTAAATAGTCAAAGCAGAAGTTGCTTTTTCTATAGTGAACATGTCTTGATTTTATGGTTGTTTTTCCCTTCATTACACAGACTGACTTGATGCTTCTATGAGACAACAAATTTGCAGACTACAAAGTAAATGTGACTCAAATGATGGAATTTGTCTTTCAAGGGGAAGAAGATATTGTTGGAAAGGGAAAAAACGCTGGTTATCAGTGGTTTCTCCTTTTTCCACAATGTTTCATTCCTCCCTCACCCCTGATCATTATTTCGACAATGATTAGGTAGGAAAGCAGCCAGTTGCCTTGGAAGAATATCATGCGAAGCACTGGTAAAACAAATTCTAGGAAAACATAGATAGGTTCACTGGCTAATGTGATATAACATAATTATGATGTTGAAAGTGGGGCTCAGCAACAAACATTTTCAAACTGATTTGTCTGTGCTATTAATTTAGTCATATCATATCATGGGACTACTCTTTGAAAGGTGTAAAAAACATTGTGAGAAAAGAAAAAATGCCAGTCTCCCTTGCTTAACTCCTACTCCTTAACGATAACTCTTTCACCCTTTACCAGACGTCAAAATTTAAGCCTTGTCCAAACTGAAAGCGTTTGCAGATGACAATTTCAGTGTGGCTCAAATGGTGCAATTTTTCTTTGATAGGGTAGAAAACATTGTGGGAAAGGGAGAAAATGCTGGTTACCAGCTTTTTCTCCTTTTCCCACAATGTTTTCAAAAGGCTTCTTTCCCAGGGTCGTTAAAAGGTGACATTGTGCAGTAAAGGATTAACTCCTTATCAGATGATAAGAAGTTTTAGACTTGTCCAAATTGTTAGCATTTGCAGACGACATATCAAATGTAGCTCCATCAATGGGATTTTTCTTGTGAAGGGTAGAAAAGATTTTGAAAAAGGAGAAAATGCTGATAACCATTATTTTCTTCTTTTCCTACTATGTTTTCAAGAATCTCCTACCTCAGGGTCGTAATAAAATGGGATTGTTTAGGTAAAGGATTAAATTATGAGGGAATATAGAGAAGCATAAAGCGGCAATTTCATGGACGATATTTGTGCTTTCAAATGATACAGGTTATCTTGAAAGTAAGATTTGTTTATTAGGTGTTTAATGCTGTTTTCATCGTTATTTCAGTCATACCACAGACTTTAGTCCACCACTGCATGCATTTCTTGAGTTTCTACAACAAGTACTTTGCTTATTATTATATACCTGAAATTTTTCTGGCTCAAATACATGCGTCACACGCGGGAAAAATAACACATGACAGAAAAAAAAATCTATCTATACTGTGAAATACAGTTCCAAATACATGTATGGTATTGATGACGTAACTCACCCGCGGAAATCAAATGTAATGATTTGTGATTTGATTGGTCAAAATTTATGCCATCACATTTATCCGCCATTCATGAAA
Organism: Tridacna gigas; assembly: GCA_945859785.2. NCBI lineage: Eukaryota > Metazoa > Mollusca > Bivalvia > Cardiida > Cardiidae > Tridacna > Tridacna gigas. The sequence continues at coordinate 40,779,785 of OX244035.2, read as the reverse complement.
AAGAGGTTACTAGCTACTACACCATTGTTTATTTTGTTTACCAATTTAAAAAAAAAAAGAATGAAATGTCAAGAACTGCAAAATTTTGCCATTGAAAGTTGTCGGTATATAATAAAAGGCATATTATTTTGTAGTAACTTTCCTGATGCTTGTGTCTACTTCTCACTGCATAAGAAAATTTTGACATTTCGTTCGACCTTCGGTCTCACGCAATATCAAATTTTCTCATACTGCTCGAATTAAATACAAGCACCAGGAAAGTTACTACAACATAATATTCTGTATATATTCCTCCCAATATTCCGTATATTTTCCCCCAAAGCCACTCGCTGCCTTCTCTCCTAACCATTATAGAAGCAATGATCGGTGATGAGAGGAAACAAATACTGTAGCAATGACTATCATCAGTCCTCTGAAAGAAATTGGCAGACCTGGGGATTGGAACCAGCCATACCCTGATATCAAACCCTGTACATTATGGCCTGAGCTATTGGACTCTAGCCACTTTCTGACATAAACTCTGTTGGAAAAAAAGTTTAGCTGTGAGAGAGATAAATAATTGACTACTATCAATACTCCCAAAGAGTCTTACATAACCACACTATCCCAAATTTTAACAACCGTAAGGCAGAATACCTTGGAAAGCATTGTGGGAAAAGAAGAAAATGCTGGTACCCAGCATTTGCTCTTTTACCCACCATATTTCCTACACTTTCTAAGACATATCTCATCATTCCCAGCACACTTAGTCGGTCATCTGCGAATGTTTTGAATTAGGGCATGTCTAAAACTTCATCATCTGGTCAAAAGTTAACCCTTCACCACACAATCCCAAGTTTTAAGGACCTTTAGGAAAAAGCCTTTTGAAAACATAATGGGAAAAGGAGGAAATGCTAGTAACCAGCATTTTCTTCTTTTCCCACAATGTTTTCTACCCTCTCAGAGAATGAAATGAAGTCATTTTTGTGACTTTTAATTTTGTTGTCTGCAAATGCTTTCAATTTGGACAAGTCTAAAATTTTGTCGTTTGGTAAAGAGTTAACTGGGCTGGGATTCATTCACGACACATTGATTGCAAGCCCTGAAACTTACTGGCTTGATTGTTTAGCTTTGCTTGAATGCAAGGTAATCTGCCAATCTTTACTTGGACCCACAGGAACATTTTTAGACCCCTCACCTACGAAATAGAGGGGTATATACTGGTTTCACCATATCTGTCTGTCTGTCCATTGTCAGTCTGTCCATCGTTTTGTTTCCGTGCTCTAACTTAAAAGCCATTTGATCTATGACCCTGAAACTTTATACAAGTGTTGCTCATGACCCAAGGAGGTGCCCTATTGTTTTTGGGTCAAAGGTCAAGGTCGGGTTAATTTTGTTTGAAAATCTATTCCATGCACTAACTCAAAAGCCGTTTAATCTAGGACCTTGAAACTTAATACAAGTGTTGCTCATGACATCTGGGTCCTTATTCACCAACCATTCTGAAGAATATTCTTAGTCTTCAAGATTTTCTAAATTTGGTAGTAACACAACTTCTGATTGGCTAAACCAAATGGGTTAGCCAGTCAATAGTTGTGTTACTTTTAAGATTTAGACAATTCTGGAGAATAAGGCTAGGTGTATTCTTAAGAATGGTTTGTGAATAAGTACCCTGGTCAACTCTGTAACTTGTTTACCTAGTTTATTTTGTACCTAATGACAAAAGTTTAGACCAGCCCATAGGGAAAGAACTTGCAGACAACAAGCTGGATTTTGCTCAATGATAGGGCATCTCTTTGTTAGGTAGAAAACCTTGTGAGAAAAGAAGAAAATGCTGGTTACCAGCAATTACTCCTTTTCGCACAGTATTTCCAAATACTGTCTTCCTCAGGTCATTAAAACTTAACACTGTTTGGTAAAGAATTAAGGACAAGCAAAGTGATGAAATTTCATTGAAATCAGATAAACTTAAACCGAGATAAAATCTCTTAAATCTTTAACAAAAGACAAAATCTTAAAGTCCTCCAAATTGAAAGCACTTTCAGATAAGAGATAAATTCTTGATGCAAACAAAAGCATTTTTCTTTTAAAAGATTGAAACATGGATCAAAAGGAGAAGATGCTGGTTATCAGCACTATCCTCTTTTTTCCCACAATGTTTTCAAAAGTCTTATTTCCAAGGTCCTTGAAACATGGCATTCCTCAGTAAAAGATAAAGTCTTTTCCAAAAGACAAAATTTTATACTTGTCTAAATCCAAAGCACTTGCAGAAGACAATTTAACCCTTACGCTGCTAAGCACCACTCAATGACTTTGTGGACAGTGTAGATCAAGATCAGACTGCAGAGAACATGTCACTGATCAGGAGACATCTTTCAACAAAAAATACCTTTGAAATAGCAAAGTGTGGGTTTTTACTCTTGGCTTGAAAGTTTCATTTCACTCACTTAGCAGGATAAGGGTTAATGTGGTTCAAAAAGAATAAAATGTCTTTGAAAGGGTGGAAAACATTGTGGGAAGAGGAGAAAATGCAAGTTACCAAACGCTATCAATCAAGTTGAATAAACATTAACCCGTAAGCTGCCAAGCACAACTCAGGGGCGCTTTTGTGGACAGTGTAGATCAAGATCAGACTGTACAAAACATGCAGTCTTGGTTGTTGATCTACTCATCCGATATGATATTTTCTTTCCGGTGAAATCAACTTTGAAACGGCAAGATTTAGGTTTGTATTATTGAAAACATTGGCAGACAACAAAATAACATGTGCCATGACTCAAAATTTGAAATTTCTGTTTGGTAGGGTACAAAATATTGTGGAAAAAGGAGAAAACTCTGATACCTGCAAAGATTCAACCGCTTTCCTCTAGCAATGGGACTAAATGATGTGATTTCCCTTTAAATTGTTTAGCATGGGCCACAAACTAAGAGCACTAAGAACATTTGATGATGCCTTTGGACAATAGTATAGACAAAGATCAGGCTGGTCAAAACTTTCAGTACATGCCTGAACCCTTTTAACAAACAACAAAATTTTAGAATTGTCAAAATTGAAAGCTTTTGCAGGCGGCAAATTATCTGTCGCTGAGACTGTGGCATTTGTCTTTGAAAGGCTAGAAAACATTGTGGGCAATGGAGAAAATGCTGGTTACCAATCTTTATCCTCTTATTGACACTCGACATTGCTAATGAGGCATGGCCGTAAAAGTTGGCTATGATGATTCTACACGCGTTTCTTCTAATACTGAACCTCAGGGCTAGCCATATGATAGGCTGAGATATTTGTCACAGCTAATCATGTTACTAGCTTTGAAATTCAGAATTTCCTAGAACAGAATTAGCCCAGTCCTAATACCAGATATTTATCAATTGTAATGCTAGGTTGTGTAACCCCTATGCTGCTACTGACCTTTTGCAGACAGTGTAGATTAAGATCAAACTGCAGTCTGATCTTGGATCTACACTGTTTGATAGGGAGATATCTTTTCTCCAGAAATGGGACAATTTGGGGTTTTACTGTTGGCTTGAAAGTTTCATTTCTTTTATGTAGCAGGATAAGGGTTAAATAACACAACCGCTTAAAACTGACTTCTAAATTATAATTCATGCAGCAGCCAACTTTTAAAGTCTCCGGTAAATGCTAGGTTGTTTAAATAACACACCTCTTTAACCCGTTACCAGACGACAAAATGTTAGCCTTGTCCAAATTGAACGCATTTGCAGACAACAATTTCAGTGTGGCTCAAATGGTGCAATTTTCCTCGCATAAGGCAGAAAACATCGTGGGAAAAGGAGAAAATGCTGGATACCAGCATTTTCTCCTTTTCCCACGATTTTTTCAAAAGGCTTCTTCCTCTGGGTTGTTCAGTTTGTAAATTATAATTCATGCCGCACCTAACTTCTTCAGTCTCCAGTAAAGGAATCAAAGGACTGATAGTCCTGAGAGTTGCCTGGAGGGTAATGGGTCAGAAGTTTTCACCCTTTCTTGTCCAAATCTGTTAAAAGCATTCAAGATACAAAACAAGAAAAAGTTGATGCAAAGCATCAAAGTCGCCGCCAAAAATTTTGTTTAATGCTGCAAGAAATCCAGGACAAGTAAGTAAATGTCAGTTCTCATCAGCAGATTTTTTACCACATTATGAAATTGATGTGACTGTGAATCTATATCAAAACTTGTCTTCTGTTACAGTTTTGAACATAACTAAAAAGTGGAATAAGAGGAAACTGTACCAATAAACTACGAAGGCTCTGGGTAAAAGGAAAGAATGCTTGCAATCAACACATGCCTCCAAAACCGTTTTGATATAAATCACAGGGTTGTACTGGTAAAAGTTGGGGTGTTTTGTGTATAGGTTCAAATTGATGAAACATTAGAACAAGAGCATAATGATCACGTGATATAGAATGACCACGTGAGAATCCAGAAGTACAGCCTCGACCAATGGAAACAAGGCATTTATTTGGATGAGTCCATTTCTCACGAATAGCGAAAATAAAAGTATTAATTGGGCGGATTTTTTGATGTTGTAAGTATTAACAGAACAAAAATAGTATCAGTATTGTACACTTCGTACTTTAAGAATGAATTAAAAAGCCAGTTTTAGGCGAAGTAGAAAGATTCCTTGTTAACCTTAACACCCCTATAAAAAAGAAATCCCATTGCCCATGTCCTAACTCGAAAAACTATTAAAAATGAGTCGCGCGCTTCTGCGCGGCGACTAATAACTTAACCATAAGACACTATTATATGCAAGCATATTTCTAAGTTGTCATCCTAAAATTACAAACATCAATATTAAAATTTACATGAAAAAAATATGTGGTAATTTAGGCACCAGAAACAGGTTTAAAAAGTTAAAAGTCTCTTATCCCGGTTGACTTCATTTAAAAAATGGTTTTCAAAAGGTACAATCAATATAAGAACAAGGCATTTCATTGAAATGATATCCACCACCGAAAAAAAAAGAACCTTTTATTTTTTAAGAAACATAATTATGAGAGGTATTGTGTTTTGCATGTAAACGTGGCCTTTCTTGTAATTGGTAAAAATATATATTAAGCCCCCTTTTCCATGACACGGCATTTCATTAAATTAAAAACAAATACTGATTGTCTGTGGCTTGTGACAAACAATATAAAAATGAAGTTTCATAGAATTTTGTCCAGTAGTTAAAGAGATATTGGTCCAGAATGGAAAATACATCAAACCCCCTTTTTCCATGACACAGCATTAAAACAAAAACAAAAAAACAAAACAAACAAAAACAAAAAAACAAAAAAAACAAAAAAAAAAAAAAAGCAGACCGGAAGACACCAAGCCTCCTTTTTCCATGACAATGCATTACATTTAAAAAAAAAAGTATATCGGAGAAACACATGTATAAAGTTTCATTAACTTTCGTTAACGATTTTAGAATATATCTGTCTGGATGGACGGAAGATCGGACGGACGAACGGACTGCCGGACAGACAACATGAAAACTATATCCCCCACCACTCGAAATTCGGCGGGGCATAATATTTGTCTAAGTTCCATCAATATTTACAGTTCCTCCCTAGCTTAATAATGCCTGTAAAGAATGTGTACAAAAATTAGGCTTCTAGGGTTGATAAAAATGTTTTTCTAGCGCAGAATCTGGGCTACTTAACTTACATGTATATCTTAATTCTTACACATATTGCTAAAACAAACATTCTAAATAATTTCAGTAGGATAGGATATACATTTTCTCTCCAGATTTAGAACAAGAAATGACACAAATTTTCTAGAATTGGACCATGTGGTTATACATATATCGGTTAATTTGAATAATTGTCCTTTCCAAATACAGGATGCTAGATATGAAATTTGGGTATAATTGCTTATGCAGTTTCAGAGGCGGTAATTTTGAAATGTTACTAGTCAGTTCTGAAGCTTCTGTGAAGTTTGCGAAAACAGTGCAGAACCACTTGAACAATTTTACAAGAGGACCATTTAGACAACATTAGTATGGAACTCAATTGAACTTTGTCTTCTGGTATATGATCTACTGACATACTTTTAAACCAAAAATGCCCTTTTGCAACTCACCCATATCTAATCTAAGCAGTCTGACAAAGTTCCGTGAGTATCTGACTGAACATAAATAGATTCTAAAGCACTAGATCTATTACAGTTTCGTCTGATTTGACCTTGTGACAACCTTTTTCTTTTAACCCCCGGTGACCTACATTCAGCTTTGTCAAAAATATTATTGAGACAAACAGCCGGGCAATTTTATGATCATTGGACTGAAATGTAGCCTCTGGATCACACACAAATATTTGACTCAGTAATCTACATGTACCTGTCCCTTGGAAATATTTTGTTGTTGTTGTTGTTGTTGTCCGGGTTCAAGTTTTCTCCACAGTAGACTGTAAAAATGTGGCTGCTACAGCTCAAGAAAAACAGTATAACCCAATAGCATGATCATCAGCCTTTTAACTTTGTCTGCATTTTATAACGTCCCAGGAACTAGTACTGCTTCCACACCAATTGCAAATTGTAGAGATCTACATATATATTGCTTTGGTGTAAACTAAATGTTTGCGATTCGCTCTATTACCCTTTACAACAACCCTTTACAAGATTACAAACACTCCAATAAAGAACTTGTCGTTCGAGTGGGTTAACATTGATCTGTTCTATTAAATCTGAAATATAGTGGAGTAAAAAGTCAAGTTCTCAGATTGCTGGTTGTTAGGACCGCGTCGTTTCAAGTCGAATTCCTGTGTGAATTAAGATTTTGGCAGTTACGAAAGCACCTTGCGTTCTGACACCCGCACTAATAAATTGTTGTTTCATATATACCAGACCTAGGTTAATCGCACGTTAAGAAAAAAACAACAGCAGACATTGACAAATTCGCCTCTTTTTAAAAAAAAAAACACGAAAAACAATTAATCAAACACAGTGTAATTTAAAACACTCTCTTTGCATGGATCGGTGAAGCGCTAGGTCGGTGTACGCTGAAAATAAAGGCCCGTCCAGTGACTGATTCATAAATTTATAGAGAATTCCGCGTTGTCTGCGCATGTCATATTCTTCGAAGATTCGACCTGTCTTATATGACGCATCACCCATCCCCTGTATACCGGGGAAAAGTAGGGCTTATATTGAAGCTATTAGCCTATTACCAAAGTATGTAGGGGCTGTTTTAATAACTGATCGGTGCATAGGTTACATGTTAGCCAATCATAGCTGAATGAATGGCACCAGGCAGCGTTTTATTGAGTAAACGTTTATTTTATTTGAAATTCAAAGTCACGGTTGTTGTTTTGAAAAATTACTCCGCTTCTGTACCCAGGATGCCCAAATCAGATAGATGTGTATTTGTAGAATGCCATCTAGCGGGAGATAATGGAGGTGCAAATGACCTTATACGTCACGTGATTATAAGATCTATATTTGTCGCACAGCTACATTCCAGAGAGCACCTGTTAAGCGATGACTTCGTACAGCCTAGATTCGTGCGCACTGCATACTGCATGTACGATCTCTGCTTGTGCACCTAGAATACGGGTGTGCAAAGTATTTAAAGTATAGAATAAAAAGCTCTGAAGAAGCGACATGTAAGAATGTCTAAGAAGGCAACGCAACCGTTCCATGCCGTTATAAACTTGTCAAAAAAGAAAAAATCCTACTATTGAGAAAAATCTCCATTGAAAGCTTCCATGTTAACTCGGTATCGCCTTTCTCTTTCCGATCATAGGTTGAGTGTTGAATTGAAATAAGACTTACAATTAGGGACATATTTTAAGATTAAGACTGTACTTCAAATGGGTAATTATCTTTTTCACTGAGAATTGGCAACAAATAGAAGCGTGCCGTTGTAAAGACGCTGTCGTCGAAGAGTATGTTTCAGGGTGTCCCTTAACTTGTTTAGTTCACGACAGCTATTTTTAGATACATACATAATGCTCTATTTTTAGAGATGATATCTGTGTAAGCGATAGGCTATGGCGTACCCTTGTGGACGAAATGGTTGTTTCAAAGGTTTGAACAGTTAAATAGCTCAGTCTTTATAGACAAATTCATTATCACAAAGGCACAGCTGCAAGTTATTTACCACAGAAACTGGGTGGTTTACCGAATAATTAGAAAACTATGTTTTATCTCGTAAACCGGAACTTGGGACAGGAAGTAGTACAAGGCCGGAGGTATGCTTACGTCACCCCCATAGATCAGGATGATAACAATGAGAGCCTGGTTGCTACGCAACCAGGCGACTCAAAAACAAGCATTATATGTGAGGGGGTGCCCGTGCGTTAACTGATTTGCACACAATTCCCATTTTGCTTTGTTCGCATTCCTGCCTTCATCATCTCACCAAGACGACATGACGACAAATTTGGACCGCGACCATCGCTAGTTTCGATCACCATTCTGTTTGGTAAGCTTCTTATTCTTTTTTCTTGAACATATTGTCATGTATTGAAGTTTTTTTTTTTCTCTACATTTTATTCTGGATTGAATGTGTAGTATTTTCTTATTCTTGTAACTAAGGCTATTTTTTTTTCTTCGTAAATTGAACTCTGTATTTCCAGGCTTTCCTTTCACTGTAGCAGATAAGGCATATCCTTTCTAAATAAAGAGGAGGCAAGGGTAATTTTTGTTTGTTTGTTTGTATCTTTGTTTTTGAGAGAAGCAGAAACAGAGAAGGTTGATCATTTTCAAGAGTAGTTTATGTAATTTGTGGTATGCAGATGCTTTCAATTTGAACTACTGTAAAATTTGGTCGGCTGGTAAGAAGAGCTTCTTAACTCTTTCTCAAATAATGGAATTTATCTTTGATAAGGTAGAAAACATTGTGGGAAAAGGAGAAAATGCTGGTGACCAACATTTTCTCCTTTTTCCACAATGTTTTCGAAAAGATTCTGTCTCGGGGTTGTTAAAAGTTTGGATTGTGTGGTAAAGGGTTAAAAAAATTGAGATTAAGATGAATAATGCAAAGAAACAAAAAGGTAATTGCCGGTAGCTCGTCTGCTGGCTATATGAATTAAATGTGCTCTCAACCCTTTATCACAAAATCCCGACTTTGAACAACACTGGATCTACTGGGTTTTTCATGGGAGCATCCTTGGGCAAGACACTTCAGAGCCCTAGCCATGAACCCAGGAACTACATGAATATGTGAGCTGTTGACATGATATGACTGAAATAATGTATGTTGAAAGTGGCGTAAAACCCCACTCAATCAATCAATTAAAAATTCAGTTTTTTAGCAGGATAAGGGTTAAATTGTTTTCATAGCAGGAAGAAAGCTCTTGGAAATATAGTGGGAAAAGAAGCAAATGCTTACAACCAGCATTTTTTCCTTTTCCCACTATGTTTTCAATCCTTCCCAGGGCAAATTTTAATGTTTGAGTCAAATTCAAGTTGTTGTCTGCATTAATGCTTTCAAGCTGGTCTAGTCTAAAATTTTTGTTGTTTGGTAAAGGGTTAAAGCAAAGAAAACATTGTGGGAAAAGGAGAAAATTCTGAATGATATTTTAACCCTTTGGCTGCTAATTGTGACTCCCTGACCTTTTGCAGAAAGTGTAGATCAAGATCAGACTGCACAGAACATGCAGTCTGATCTTGGATCTACACTGTCCGATAAGAAGATATACTTCTAAAAGAAACTATACATACATAAAAATTATGAAAGCAGAAAACTTTTTGTAAATGCAAGAGAGAACGTTAATTGTTATCTATCCTGAAACTGTAACAGTCTGTGGTAAATTTCATTAGCACTGAGTCAAATTAACTTGCACCAGCTGACGTAATACTGCTTGAAATCACATAGGGTTCACAACACGGTCACACAGATTGTCTTTATGGTTTGTGGACATTATTCACATCTCTCACAACTGAAGAACGATGCCTTGTTTACTGGGTGTGTGCCTTATTTTAACTCCAAGGGAATGGGGTCTATTCTGTTCTATAATGTGATTAAAAAAAGCTGACATTGCTGGCATACTGACAATGTCTAACGTAACAAACCAACATCTCATAGATGCTCTGAACATGGGAGATCTGATGATTCTGTGGGACAAGGAAGAGCATTCATTTGCTGCTTTTGGAGAAGCTCCACACAGCAACATGCATAAGCAAAAGGTTTTGCGCATCATTGGTGAACCAACTCACTTCGATCCTTGCATTCCAAAAGAAAACTTGATTCAGGCTGTAACACTCACTGATAGGTCTAATGATTGTGTTGCCGAGTTGAATGTGTCTTATTGGGTCAATGACATAATGTAAAGGTTTGTACGTTATACTGATGTCTGGCTGTAAAGCCGTGCTCAGCGAAATTATCTAACAAAATGCATACTCACAAATTCTGTCATACTTGAACTTTCACATCATAGAAGCTGTTGCTGAAGCTGTCAAGAGCATACGTAAATGTGACGTCCTTATGTAGGGGTCCTACGCATGTGTCTTCAGCGAGGTATGTCTGAGAGGAGTCAATCAGCAAATTATCCTATTGTTCTGTAGCGTCCTGCTTAACCCCTGACAGGCATACACGACTCACCAAAGTGAGCTGTGATGTCACAATGACGTTGACCAGAATCATGCGCCTTTTACGCTTAAAATCCGCATCACTGATTTAGCCGCAACATTCCTAATTAGAGTCTTTTCTTCACATGCGTGTTTTTCTTTTGTTTGGGTATTAGTCCTGTAAAACACACTAAGCATTTTTCCTAAGCATGCAGGGATCAAGTTCACATCAAATGGTACATCTAAACATAAAAAAATGATGTTATGGAGAAAGGGGTTCATCCGATATGAATCAAAAGCAAGTGCAGCCATGCGAGACGATGTACAGAACAATATTTGATCCGCATTTAATCATTCGTAAACCCGTTTTTAAAATGTTCAATTTCGAAGTATGTATTGTTTCTTTTGGAAGTAAGTATATTTTTGTCTTTAAATTTTAAGCTCCACTGGCTGTAAGCCAGCAGAGCTTATGTCATGATGTGGCTTCCATTGTCCGTCCGTCTGTCTGTCCATCTATCTGTCCGTAAGTCTCTTGTTTATGTGTCAGTCTGTATTCATGGATGGATTTTCATGAAACTTGCAAAGTTTGTCCATCTCTTCGATTGCTTGAACCTTATTGAATTTGAAAACAATCTTGACAATCTGTATGAAAAAAGTAGCCATTTGAAGTTGAACATTTCCATTTCTTGTTTACTTGATCGATTTTGAAAAAAAAAAAAAAAAATCAACAATCAAAATGGGAAAAGTAGCCGTTCAAAGTTAAAAAATTGACATTTCTTGTTTTAAATCCAATTCTTTTGAAACTTGCAAAGATTATTTGTATCATCAAGGGTTTGAAACTTACTAAAAATGATGAAATTCTAGCAAGTTTAGGATGAGCAGCCATTTGATAAATTGGTATTGTTTACTCTATACAGTCCACATTGTCACATTACTTCGAAACTTGAAGGGATAATAAGTCTTTACTACACAACAAAATTATAGACCAGTCCAAATGGAAAGCATTTGCAGAAGACAAATAAAATGACACTCTAATGGTATCTGTCGTTGAGATTGTTGAAAACATTGTGGGAAAAGAAGAAAAAGCTGGTTACCAACATTTTCTTCTTTTCCCGCAATGTCTTCAGGGTCATTTAAACTCTGAATTGTGTGGTAAAGAGTTCATGCATTGAGTGCAGAAACCCTGTCAAATTTGGCTGGATTCCAAACAATTGGTTTTGAGAAATTGTTCTTCAATTTTTTTCATTATTTGTTCAGTTCAATATGCCTCCTTATGAAGTCTTAGGGGGTTCAAGCCCAGTTGCAACAACATACTCCCCCCCCCCCCCCATTTTCTGTGGGTTTGTCGTTTTCCTTTCTACATCATAAATTCATAAGCAATTCAAGTCCTAAACCCTTTACCGCACAATGCCGCCTTTTGATGCCCCTGGGAAAGGAGCCTTCTGAAAACATTGTGGGAATAGGAGAAAATTCTGGTAAGCAGCATTTTCTCCTTTTCCCACAATGTTTTCTACCCTATGAAAGAAAAGTTGCATCATTTGAGCTACACTGAAATTGTCATCTGCAAATGCTTTCAATTTGGACAAGGCTAAAATATTGTCGTCTGATAAAGGGTTAAGAGCCTCAAGTTACTACTGGCATGAAAATTTCATGTAAGTTATTAAGCAGGATAAGAGTTAACTCTTTACCAAACAATAAAATTTTAGAGTTGTCCAAATTGAAAGCAATTGCAGACGACAAAATAAATGTGACGCAAAAAATGAAAGTTGTTTAAGGAAGTGTAGAAAACATTGCTGGAAAAGGAGAAAATGCTGGTAACCAGCATATTTTCCTTTTCCCACAATGTTTTCAAAAGCCTTCCTCAGGTTCGTTAAAACTCAGGATTGTGCAGTAAAAAGTTAAGAAATAAAACGCATCTGGTTGCAATTTCATGGTTACAGGTACTTTTGTCTGTATAGTATTTTACCAATGTGGACAGTGTAGATCAAAATCAGATTGTACACTTTGTGCCATCTTATCTTGGTCCACACTGGCCACAAAGTCACATATTGTTGTGAAAGGTACTTTAAAGGTTAAGAGTGGCAGAAAATAAAATTAACCATTTTCCAGACAACAAAGTTAAGGTCATGTCCGAATTGAAAGCATTTACAATGACAAATGTTGTTTAACGTTTTACCAAACAACAAAATTTCAGACTTGTCCATTTCTGAAAGCATCTGCATCTAAAAATCAAATGTAACTCAAAAACTGAAATTTCTCTTTGGAAGTGTAGAAAACATTATGAGAAAAGGAGAAAATGCTGGTAATCAGGAAAGCATGGATAGGGGCTCTATGGATAGCAGGCAACTGAGATGTAACTGCAATGATACTTAACTCTTTACTACAAAATCCTGAGTTTTAACACCCCTGAGGATGAAGCCTTTCAAAACATTGAGGGAAAAGAAGAAAATGCTGGTAACCAGCATTTTCTCCTTTTCCCACAGTGTTTTCTTCCTTTTCAAGGACAAATACTATCATTTGAAAAACATTGAAATCTTTTTGTCTGTAAACTATGAAAATAGACATGTCTAAAATTTTGCAGTGTGGTAAAGGGTTGATACAGTTTTAACTCTTTACCAAAGGCTACATTTAACCCTTTACCACACAGAAATGTTTAAGATTTTTCCAGATTGAAAGCATTTGCAGGTGACAAATATGATTCAAAAATTGAAAATTGTTTTTGGAAGGATAGAAAACATTGTGGCGAAAGGAGAAAATGCTTGTTACCAGTATTTTCTCTTTTTCCCCCATTTTTTTTCCAGAAGCCTTCTTCCATGTTGTCAAAAGTAGGCGTTGTATGGTAAAGGGTTAAGACTAGTCCAAATTAAAGGCATTTGCAGACAACAAGTTAAATGTTACTGAAATGATTGGATTTGTCTTTGAAAGGGTGAAAGACATTGTGGGAAAAGGAGTAAACACTCTTTAACTGGGAATAAAAAACTGTCTTTTACAATATTACGGAACTTCAATTTATACACTATGAAATGGAAATGGTGAGGGTCAGTAAACTGATAGTAGGAATTCCCATTTACAGTATCTAAATTGTGAACAGGGACAGGGGTTTGATAACACAAATGGAAGTGCCAACTATCGGGTTGCTGGTAATACCATTTTCAAATTAATTGTAAGGAGTACATTTAAGTTGGCTTCTGGCATTTGCATCCCTGAAATTTTCATGTTTAAATGTAGACAAAAATAAAAGCTTTAATGTTCACTTGAAATATATCTCATTTACCTGGTACTTTGAATTCTGACTGCTAGGAAACACACCTTCAGAAACATGTCAAAGCTTTAAGGTATAGATTTCGAAGCTCGCTTATAAAACTTACTGACAGTAAATTCAGATTGCTGGCAAACCCATCCTTAACATAAAAATATTTACATGTAACTCCAGGGTTCAGTGATCAAAATATCCATTTAAGAGTCAATGCATAAAACATTTTACCTACTGAGTACATTAAATTCAGGCTGCTAGCAAATACTGTAAATGTCTAGGTAACATATAAATCAAGTCAGCGCCTGAATATCCACATATTAAAGCTGACCCTCCTTCAGTAAAATCAAATATATCTGCCCAAAAGTTCTCTGATTAGAGCTTTTCTAAACAACAAATACTAAACAACAAAAACTTTAATATACCTAAATAGGTTTATTTGCAGACGACTGGTTCAGTGTAGCTCAGTTGATTGGATTTGCCATTTGAGGGGTTGAAAACATTGTGGGAAATGAAGAAAATCCTGGTTCCCAGCACTTTCTTTTTCCACAATGTTTTCAAAAGCCATCTTCACTTTGTAAACTTGGGATTGTTAGGTAAACGATCAAACATCTTATATACCTGGTACAGTACATTTAATTTGGGTGGCTGATAAACACATTTTACATAAAACTGTGTACTTAATTGGTTATCAAAACTTCTCTAATAAAACAATACTTACATAAATTCCTATCCTATGAAATGGTGAGGTTCAGTAAACTGATAGTAGGAATTTCCATTTACCATATCTAAATTGTGAAGGGACAGGGGTTTGATAACACAAGTGGAAGTGCCAACTATCAGGTTGCTGGTAATACCATTTTCAAATTAACTGTAAAGGTCAAATGTACATAATATATCAAGAAAAAGTGCTGTCAAAAAAGCCCTTTTTAATTTTCAAACTCTGAATTGAAGTTGCCGCCAATAGCCCTTTTCAATTTAACGGTATATGAAAACTGTGACATCTCGGTTAAATTATCAGCTTCGAAAATTCACCCATAATACTTACTGCACACTACATGTTTTATGCTAGGATAAATGATTATTAATCAAAGTGAAATCTTAAATATATAAATTTGCCAAGTAAACATAAAAATAAAATACTAGATTAAGTTATCAAAATATCAGTTTTAATAATTAAAAAAACGAAAATACTGATGACCAGCATCATCACAGAAGTCTTTTCAGGTAAAATTTGCTTGTCATCTGCTAATGCTTTCAATTTCTTGGGGTGTAAAATTTTGTCACTTGGTAAATAGTTAAACTTAATTTTTCTCTAAGCTAATCAAACCTTGTACACGTAACTCTCTCCATACCATAGATGACACCAGAAGCTTTCTTGAATAGTGTAGATCAAGATCAGACTGCACAGAATGTGCAGTCTGATCTCTGATCTATACTGTCCACTGCTTTATACTTGATAATGACTGAACTGTCTCTTTATCTTGTAGTGGAAGTGCATTCCTAGCCACTGAGAAAATGCAATTTGTTAAAAAATTTGGTAGTGTCAGAGGTAGAAATGTCTTGCATCTCTGTCCATATTTTATCAGGATTGTGGTGTCTTCATGCTTTGTGTCAAAATGAATGAAATAACAAATACCAGAAAATCTCTGCATAATGAACTTAAGTTCATTTCTAAATTTAAAATTGCTTTTGTTTATCCTTTTTTTACATGGTTATTTCATACTTCTGCAGAGGTTTTGTGAACAGTGCTATCACCACATTGATAACCTAGGTACCGGCCTGCAAAAATGTACCTGATATGGCCAATGTACGGAAAGGATATAGGGCCTTACGCCTTTTCTGTTACAAAGTATTTTGTAGGTCAAGATGGCACTGTCATGGAGTCTGTTTGCAACCCTGGTGCAGAGATCATCTATAGAGACTATAGGATCTCTGCCAAGTCTGATTCAAAACCTCACCCTCAAATATTTCAATTTTATATCAGATTCTGCACCCTTCTCTTTCATAGACTGTCAGGCCAAGGCATGTCTGAAAGCATTGTAGTTATGAGCCCAAAGTGACATCAGGATGGCCACTGATATGCTGACACCCAAATTGTATCAAGTAGTTAAGAAAATGGCCATTGACATGCCCAGAAAAACTGCTCCTTTCTAAACTGGCCACACCATGCTAGGTGGACAGTCTTGTCTGATGTGTGGAGTGTGAATAAAATATGCTAGATAGTGTGTCGGTATATTATAAGGTAATGGGTTCTACATATTACCATACAGGCTCTCTTTTCATCTATGAGACCAAGGGACATAGTGGAGAAACCTTTATAGAAAGGAAAGTCGTCTTTTTCAACAAAAAAGGAAAACTTAAGTGGAAAGGGAGTAATTGTTTGTAAACTGCAAATACTACTTTTCTCCAATTCTGTTTCTGCTGGGGCTCAACAAGTTGTAGCTGTATGGTATTGAGTAATATTTTAAAAAGACTGTTAGGCCATGGCATGTTTGAAACATGTGATTGTGATCCCAAAATGACAGTAGAATGGTCGTTATAAAGCTGACACAAAAATGAGCAATTTTAGAAAATGACCATCAACATGCCTGTGATACATTCCATTAATTATCAGCCACACCATGCTAGGTGAACAGTCTTGTCTGGTTAAATGTTTGATGAGTGATGCAGAATGCTATATTGTGTCAGCTTACTAGGAAAGGATGTAAAACATTTCTACTTAAATAAATATAAAATGGTCAAAACTTGTAATCCTGTAAAAGCAGCAAGCCAAATCAAGTTATTACTTTGGCCTACTTGGAGATGTGGAAGTTGTTCCTTACCTCTCTTTGTTTTATTTTTAGGTCAAGTACAGAACTAGAACAACATTTACAGAATATGGTAAAGCCAAGATGAATCATCATGTTTGAAAATAGTCCCAGTGGAGGATATAGTGGTGTAAACAGTTTAGTTCTACTTGTTACCATTGTTACTCTTCAGATTCCTGCAATGGACAGTTTTTGAACATATAGTGGGAAAAGCACTGTTTTCTCCAGAATGGATTATGTGCATCTAGCTACATGTCACAGGAATGACATTCACTGCAACCAGGTTTTTGAGCAGGGTTATTCACTGGTTTCAACTCGGCTGATTCCATATATACACATCATTCTGACCTTGTCTGTATTAGCGAGGTTTCTATTTTCACCACATACAAGGGTGACATGATGGTAAACATGGAAGTGCCCATGGAAACTGACTAGCAACAACATCAACAATCATTGTGAAGTTATTCACATCTAACAATCTGTTGGTGAAAACTGCCAATGAAACTGATAAACCACGTTAAAAAATGACTTTACAAAAATTTCAATTTGAATTCCTTTTGTTCCCAAGTTTGTCAAAAGGGGAAGGGGCCTACGATACTTTTATATCACAGACAACAGAATTCAAGCTCTAATAAAGAGCTCCAATAAATTGTTAGAGATTTGTCCATGTAAATGTGGAAACATTGCTGGAAAGGAAAAAAAAAACTGATTACCAGCTTTTGCTCTGCTCACAATATTTTCAAGCAATTTCCTCTGAGTCATAGTTTTTTATGGGATTGTCTTAACTCTGTACAAAACAACAAAATTTTAGACTTTTCCAAATTAAAAGCAATTGCAGAACAAAACAAATGTGATTCAAAAATTGAAATTCGTTTTTGGAAAGGTAGAAAACACTGTTGTTGGGAAAGGAGAAAATGCTGGCTACCATCATTTTCTCCTTTTTCTACAATGTTTTCAAAAGGTTTCTTTCTCAGGATTGTTACAAGTTGGGATTGTATGATGAATGGTTAAGGTTCTCCTTTTTCCACAATATTATCTAAACTTCCCAAATCAATTTTCAATCTTTGAGCCACACTTAATTTGTCATCTGCCAATGCTTCCAATTTGGACAAGTCTAAAATTTTGTCATTTGCCAAAGAGTTAATTAATCCCTTCAAAAAAAATTGAAATTTTCCAAAGCAGAAGACAAATTTCCTGTGGCCCAGTTTATGGGGATTTTTATTTTAATTGATAGAAAACATTGAGGGACAGAGAAATATGCTGATTATTAACTTCAGGGTTGTTTAATGTTGAATTGTTTTGTAAAGGGTTGTGCTTTTGGCCAGGCTCCGTTAGCTCAATGGTAATGTGTAGGGCTTGTAATTTAGGAGCCGGAAATTTGATTGAAGGCCATGCCAAAGTTCTGTTAAAATACGGATTTTAACTCCTGACCAAACAGCAAAATTGTACACTAGTCCAAATTGAAAGCATTTGCAGATGGCAAATTGATTGTAGCTCAAAAGGTTATCTCTGTTTCTAAAATTGTAGAAAACATAATAGGAAAAGGAGAAAATGTTGGTTATCAGCATTTTCCCCTTTCTTACAATGTTTACCAGAGGTTTCATAAGTATAGGTTGTGTAGTAAAGGATTTTGATACTTTATTTATAGATGTGGTAAAACAACTAGTTGCTTGGAAAAATTGTTCACCCTTAAAACGCTGAATAAACCCAACAACAGAAGCTTCTATCCAAGAAATAACATCCAAATAATTGCAATTTCATGGTTGCTTTTGTTTACAGTGTATCAGCAAGGCGGACAGTATAGATCAAAGATCAGGCTGCACGTTTTGTGCAGCCTGATCTTGATCTACACTGGCCGCAAAGGCAACTGAAGTTGTGAAAGGCGCTTTAAGGGTTAATGATAACTGTTGACTTGTGAATTGAAAGTCCAGGTACACAAAAAATGTGCACTGTCCATGTTGATCTGATTCAAATACTGTTTAAAATGGCATCAGACACTGCCAAGTTGTTCCTGCCTGCGATACACATCTGATAACCTATAAAGCGCTGGAACCGACTTATTTTGTTTTTGTAGACAGTGTAGATTAAGATCAGACTGATCTAGATCTACACTGTCTGCTAATTTGTTGGCAAAACAGCCTTGAAATGACAGTATATCAAATTATATTTCCTGTGTAAAAAGGCCCATTCATTAATTCAGAACTCCAAGAGGCAAGTCTTGAATTTTGTTTTAGCGATATTGGTTAATTTGAAGTATTGACAAGCCCAGTCTGTCTTTTGAAAAATAATGTATCAGCAGTGTCGCTTTATAAAGGTTGTAGTTCAACTCTTGGGTTAAATGTAACAACAACGATTTAGGCTGGTCCACATAGAAATAATTTGCAGACAACAAATTAAATGTAGCTCAAATGATGATTTCTATTTTCTTAAGGTAAAAAACATTGTGGGAAAAAGAGAATACTGGTTACCACAATGCTTTCAAAAGCCCTCTCTTTCAGGGTCATTAAAACTTGGGATTGTGTGGTAAAGGGTTAAGCCTTTAATTATACACCAAATCGAGTCATTTCTTATCCCTTAGGGTGTCTTTGTTCATTGTCCTTATCAAATTAGTCGAAGTTTCTATCTATATGAAGCACTAACAGTACTTACAGTTTTAGCACAGACTGGGTTGAGCATGAATTTGGCTTTTATAAGCATGAACCTAGATCTTTGAAAACATTGGCAG
The DNA here is from genome assembly GCA_945859785.2 of Tridacna gigas. Lineage (NCBI taxonomy): Eukaryota > Metazoa > Mollusca > Bivalvia > Cardiida > Cardiidae > Tridacna > Tridacna gigas. The sequence continues at coordinate 40,760,520 of OX244035.2, read as the reverse complement.
ATGACAAGATGTAAACCTGTTTCAAAAATTGATATTTGTTTGGGAAGGTTAGAAAACATTGTGGTTACCAGCATTTTCTTCTTTTTCCACAATGTTTTCAAAAGGTGTTTTATTCAGGGACATTAAAACCTGTGATTGTGTGGTAGAGAGTTAATCAAACATTCTGGAGAAGAGTTACCCTGAAAGTGCGACTATTTTGGTTATAATTAGCTTGGTGGTTTTGAAGAGAAAGTCAAGTTAGTGTCATAGCCCTGTCGTTGTCTACATCGTCATGGTGTAAAAACTTTGACATTTTGTAATATCTCTTGTAATTTTCACTGGAAAATCGAGCAACTGAAGCCAAGTCTTGGCATCTGTTGTTTTGGTCATAATTTTTTCCTAGTCAAAGTCTAAGCTGGTACTCTGCAGTGACTTGCAGCCCCTTATCCCTATACCACACAATGTCGCCTTTCAACAACCCTGAGAAAGAAGCCTTTTGAAAACATTGTGGGAAAAGGAGAAAATGCTTATATCCAGCATTTTCTCCTTTTCTCATAATGTTTTCTACCCAATTAAAGACAAACTCAGTCATTTGAGTAACATTCAGTTTGCTGTCTGCAAACACTTTGAATTTTGACAAGTCCACATTTTCGTCGTGTGGTAAAGGGTTTATAAGAAATTCTTGGTTTTAACCCACAGTTAGTTCCATACAGGACCTGAAACCATGGGTAGCTAGTAGGAATTCCTACTGAGCCCCAGTAGCTCAATCGATCAGTAGCGTACAGGACTTGAGAACAGGAGGTTGCTTGTTCGATCCCGGGCTCAGCCAATTTCTTTCAGAGGATTGATGATTGTCATTGCGACAGGATTCATTCCTCTCTCCGCTGGCCATCGTTTCAATGATGGCTATGTGGGAAAACAGCCAGTGGCTTGGAAAGAATATTGTGCAGAGTACTGGTATAAGAAACTCCAGGAAAGCATGAATAGGTGCACTGGCGGCTGTGATATAGCTTAAATAATGTTGGAAACGGTGTTGAATACCATACAGTCAATCAATAGGAATCCCAAGCTTTGCCAGTATTTTTCCTTAGATAAATGGTATTAAGTGGAACACAATTTATTCATCTTTTACTAGTGATTGTTGTTTCGACAATAGTTTTGTTGGTAAGGAGCCATTGGGGAACAGCACCGTGGGAGGAGTTAGTGAAGGAAATTCCAGGAAAGCATGGAAAAACTAGCTGCCATGATATAGCTCAAATTATGTTTAAACATTATTTTGAAATTAACTGCGAAACAAGTTTTTACAGGTTTTATTCACTCTTTACCAAACGACATTTCTGACTCTACCAAATTGAAAGCATTTGCAGACAACAAAATAAATGTAGTTCAAATAACGTTTTCCATCTTTGATAGGATAGAAAACACTGTGCAAAAAGGAGAAAATGCTGGTTAACAGCATTTCTCCTTTTTCCACAATGTTTTGAATTCAAAAGCCTTCTTCTTTAGGGTTGTTAAAACTTGGGATTTTGCAGTAAAGGATTAATCCCCCTTGATGATCTCTTCCTGGAAACCTTAACCCTTAACCACACAATCCCGACTTTTAACGACCTGAGGAAAAAGCCCTTTGATAACATTTTAGGAAAAGGAGAAAATGCTGGTAACCAGCATTTTTTCCATTTCCCACAATGTTTTCTACTCTTCCCAAAAGAAATTTTAATTTTTGAGTTACATTTATTTTTTTGTCTGTTAAAGCTTTCAATTTGGACTGGTATAAAATTTTGTCTTTTAGTAAGAGTTAACCAGAACTTGAGAAGTGATGTGGGTACTTTCAAAGGAAGATACTGGTATAGTGATAAGAGTGTTGGCCTCTGGCATCTAAGGTTTAGGGTTTGAATCCCTTAACTCTTTACCACATAACAAATTTTAGACCAGTCCAAATTGAAAGCTTTTGCAGACAACAAATAAAATGGGACACAAATGACAGTATCTGTCTTTGAGATAGTTGAAAACATTGTGGGAAAGGAAGAAAATGCTGGTTACCAGCATTTTCTTCTTTTCCCATTGAGTTTTCAAAAGCCTTCTTCAGGTTGTTAAAACTTGGGATTGTGTGGTAAAGAGTCAATGAGCAGGTCCAACCCTTGAAAATACCAGTGTATTGAAAAGGTGTTAACCCTTTATTGCACGACAAACTTTTAGATTTGTCCAAATTCAAAGCATTTGCAGATGACAAATTGTGATCCAAACTATAGGCTTCATCTTTGGAAGGACAGAAAACGTTGCTGGAAGAGGAGAAAATACTGGTTACCAGCATTTTCTCCTTGTCCCACATTATGTTTTCAAACGCCTTCCTCGTTAGTGTCGTGAAAATTTTGGATTGTGTGGTACATGGTTTAACTCTATACCAAACAACAAAATTTTAGACCAGTCCAAATTGAAAGCATTTGCAGACGACAAATTAAATGTGACTTAAAGATTGAAATTTGTTATGGGATGGTTAGAAAACATTGTGGGAAAAGGAGAAATGCTGATTACCAGCATTTTCTCCTTTTCCCACAATGTTTTCAACAGGCCTCTTTCTCAAGGTCGTTAAAACTCGGGCTTGTGTGGTAAAGGGTTAATACCATGCAAACAAGTTTAACAGGTCTAAGAGAGAAGGCTTTTGGTAAAAAATTTGTGAAAAGGGGAGAAAATTCTGGTAACCAGTATTTTCTCCTTTACCGCAATGTTTTCCTCCTGTTCTTTTACAAATGTTATAATGGGGTCCTGCGTGGTTCAGTGGTAAAGTGTGGAACTCGTAACCTGGAGGTCCCGGGTTCGAGCCCCACCTGACCCACTGGGCATTTTGTGGGAGTGTCCTTGGGCAAAACACTTCAGAGCGCTAGCCTAGTTCTGGTGAAACCCAGGAAAAATATGAATATGTGAGCTGTCGCCGTGATATGACTGAAATAATGTTGAAAGCGACACAAAACACCATTCAATCAATCAATTAATACAAATGTTATTGTTTGTGCCACTTTGGCAACTTCAAGTTGGACCAGTCTGAAAGTTAGTAATTGGTAAGGAGTTAACTCTTTTCTACCCTATCAAAAGCAGAAATCATCATTTTAGTAACATTTATTTTGTCGTCTGCAAATGCTTTCAAATTTGATCAGTCTAGAATTTTGTCGTATGGTAAAGGGTTAAATTGAAAATATTGCCTAAAATGAAGCAGTTACATGCAATCATTGTTGAGTTTGGTTTCTCGGGTAAGTCAGAACAAGACTTGAAACCCAGAGGGTCCTGGGCCCAAATTAACTCTTACCAGGTGATAAAATTTATGACGTGTCCAAATTGAAACCATCTGCAGACGACAAACTAAATGTGGTCCAAATGACAGAAGTGGTCAATGACATGGCAGAAAACATTGTGGGAAAAGGAGAAAATGCTTGTTACCAGCATTTTCTCCTTTTTCCACAATGTTTTCAAAAGGCTTCTTCCTCAGGGTCGTTAAAAGTTGGGATTGTGTGGTAAAGGGTAAGCCAACCATTGGTAAGAACATTCTTTGTCTTATCTTAGATTTTGATAGTAACGTAAGTTCTGATTGGCTAAACCATTTTGTTAAGCCAATCTGAAAAATAGTTTAGCCAATCAGAACCAATGTTACTTTCAAATTTAGAAAATTCTTGAGAATAAGACTAAGAATGTTGTTAAGAATGGTTGGTGAATACAGACTCCCAATTCATTTTGACAGCCCTGCCAATTTCATTCAAAGGACTGATGATTGTGAGTGTGACAAGACTCATTCCTTTTTAACACCACTGAACTTTGTTTTGAGGATGTTTGTGGGAAAGAAGTAATTAACTTGGAAAAAGATGTGCAAAGCACAAATAGAAGAAAACCCAGGAAAGGATGGATAGGTGCACTGGCAACATGACGATGTTGAAAACAACATTAAACACCACACACACTTGCAGCAAGCATTTGTTTATCATTTTCAAAAATTGTTTACCATAGGACATACGGGTCTTATACGGGTCTATATATGAGCCATTCTCTGGCAAAAGGGGCTTAATGCATCTCCTTGACACATCATACCAATCAAGCCATCACTTTCATATGGCTACATAATAGCCACCTTTTTTAAACAACTGACAATCATGAGGAAACCGGTCCTTGACATACAGAAAATTGACCAAAAGCAAAAAGTTTTGACAAGGCCAGCCTGCACTGGCTGCGCAGGGTGACCTGGGTCAATACTTTTCGCAAATGCATTAAGCCTCCTTTTCACAGAGCAAGGCTTGTATGGAAATGAACAAATATATATCCTCACATTATGTCCAAATAGCTAGTTAACCCTTAGGCTGCTGAGTGTAAGTTAAGGATCTTTTACGGACAGTTTACATCAAGATCAGATTGCATAGAACAGGCAGTCTGATCTTGCATCGACTTTGTCTGGACACTGTCTGGTAACCAGCATTTTCTCCTTTTCCCACAATGTTTTCTACTCTTCATGAAACAAATTTGAATTTTTGAGTCACATTTATTTTGTCATCTGCAAATGCATTTAATTTAAACTAGCCTGAAATTTTGTTGTTTGGTAAAGAGTTACACTTTTAGCCAAGTCCTGATAGAGCTGTCGGTAACATACAGGACTTGGGACCTGGTCCAAATCCCCAGCTAGGCCAATTTTTTCTAAGAATTGATGATAGTCATTGCAAGAGGATTCATTTCAATCTTACTGATGAACATTGTTTTGATGGTTATGTTGTTAAGCAGCCAGTGGCTTGGAAAGAATACTGTTTGGAGTACAATGGTAAAAGAAACTCCTGAAAAGCAGGGATAGGTGCTCTGGCTGCCATGTTATAAATGAAATAATGTTGAAAATAGCTTTAAACACCATACAAACAAACACATTTAAACCCATTATCAGACAGTTTTGTGTACTCTAGACAGAAGGCTTTCAAAAACACTGTGGTAACCAGCATTTCTCCTTTTCCCACATTGTTTTTTACTTTTATTTCTTTACCACTCTTTACAACCCTTAGGATATAGCCTTTTGAAAACCTTGTGGGAAAAGAAGAAAATGCTGGTAACCAGCATTTTCTCCTTTTTCCACAAGGATTTTTACACTTTCACAGACAATTGCCATCATTTCAGCTAAATATGAGATGTTGTCTGCAAAAGCTTGGACCAGTCTAAAATATTGTTGTTCATTATAGAGTTAAAGTCAAACTTACTGCATTTAGCTACCTCTTATTTCTCATATGCAAGTGCTTCAAATATGGCCAAACCTGTAATTTTGACACTTGTTCAAATCCAAAGCATTTGCAGACAACAAATGTGGCTCTGTAAGTGGAATTTGTCTATGAAAGAGTAGAAAAAAAAAATGATGGTTACCAGCATTTCTCCTTTTCTCACAATGTTTTTAAATGTCTTCAACTTCAAGGTTGTCAAAACTCTGGATGGTGTGGTAAGGAATCAACAATTTCCCCAACCTGGGAAGTCTGTGAGAAAATTTTACAGGAGTGTTACATGTGACATGAGGTATGCTCAGTTTAATGCATCTAAAAGAAGCAAGTCGTCATTTAAATAAGAGGTTCATAAAATCTATTTCGTCTAACAAGTTCAAAATGTGGGCCAGGTCAAGTCGAATTGAAGGGCACTGGGAAAAGTCTTAGGAAAACCTCTCTAGAGGCCACATTTTCAGTCTGATACTCACGAAACTTGGTCAGAATGTTTGTTTTGATGATACAGGGTGTCGCACAATGTATGTTTCACTTTCAAATAGAAGGTATATCGCTTTAAAAGGTAATAAGATAAGATTTATACTATTTAATGACTTTAAGAGTACAGTTTTATGACATGCACAAGGTACATTAAACAAAAAAGGTTGCTAGTGCTTTTCAACACATACATTGATTAATATAAAATGTTCAGAATGACGTCCATGTTGAAGTCGCAGAGCGTTGAGTCTTTTTATGAAATCTGCTTTCATTCATCTGGGTTGTGATCAGGCTCATGTCTTGAATTATTGGTACATCAAGCTCATCTGTTGTCTGCGGGTGGACTTTATGCACATGGGATGCATCCAGTATGTATCTAGGTTAGGTTTTCTCAAGGACAATGTGCATAAAGTTCAGCCTCGTCCAACAGATGAACTTACGGTATCAATAGTTCCAGAGGTGAGCCTGATAGCAACCCAGATCAATGGAAGCGAATCTCATGATGAGATCCAATATGCCCTGCAACGTTTTGAATGATCTTGAAAACAGAGCAACCCTGACCCAATCACATGCCAGTTGTAAGCCCAATAGACTTTTTCGCTCTGTGATGTTTTCTCAAGTACAACGTGCATACAATTCAGCCTCAAACAACAGATGAATTTAAGGTATCGAAATTCATAATGATACCCAATGACCTGCGACATTGAAATGGACGTTTTTTTGAACATGTGATGTAGATCAAAATTGATGTATATTTTGAAAGGCGCTAGCCAGCCGTCGACCCTTACTTATTCAATAAAATGTCCATGTCATAAAACTATTCTTAAACTTATTAGTCCTCTACCGGCGAAGCCGAAGGGGACTTTAGGGTTGCACTCCGTCTGTACGTCTGTCCATCTGTCCGTCAGTCCGGCAATTCAGTTTTCCGGACTTTTTTTTCTAAATGCTGGTACATACTGAGCTGAGTTTTGGTGTGTAAGTCACCCACCATCACTTACAGATCTATCAAGTTCGACTTTCGTTCCGGTCCACTGGTTTTTCACGGATTTACGGGCCTTGGACTTACAAAATTTCACTGATAAATCAGTTTTCCGGACTTTTTTCCTAAACGCTTGTAGGTATTGATCTCAGATTTGCTGTGTAACTTAACCACCATGACTTACAGATCAAGTTCGACTTTCGTTCCGGTCCACTAGTTTTTCACGGATTTACGGGCCTTGGACTTACAAAATTTCACTGATAAATTAGTTTTCCGGACTTTTTTTTCTAGATGCTGGTAGATATTCACCTGACTTTTGCTATGTAAGTCAACCACCATGGCTTACAGATCAAGTTCGAGCTTCGTCCCGCTCCACTGCTTTTTCACGCATTTACGGGCCTTGGACTTACAAAATTCACTGATAAAACATTTTTCCGCACTTTTTTTCTAAACGCTGCTACATATAGAGCTGATTTTTGGTGTGTACATTAACCACCATGACTATACATCAAGTTCTAGTTTCGTCCCGCTCCACTGCTTTTTCACGCATTTACGGGCCTTGGACTTACAAAATTTCACTGATAAAACATTTTTCCGCACTATTTTTCTAAACGCTGCTACATATAGAGCTGATTTTTGGTGTGTACATCAACCACCATGACTTACACATCAAGTTCGAGTTTCGTCCCGCTCCACTGCTTTTTGACGCATTTACGGGCCTTGGACTTAAAAAATTTCACTGACATGCCAGCGATACATACGGCCGGTAGGGGACTGTGTATTGCTATGCAATACTATCAGAACGCTTGTTAAAAAAATGAAAATGTCATATGGGTGAATTCGGCCCTCTAAGTGTTGAAGCAGTGGAAGTGCTTCATTGCTATCCTGGCCTGTTTCTGTCTGGGGGTTAAAGACCGAGTGAATATCGTTAGGAAAAATTGCTGTCTGGGTGGTTTTTAAAATCATGTCCAAAGATTTTTGTATAAAATGAACCAAAAAGAAAAAGGAAACTTTCGCTGAGTCTGTGCAAAATTTTCAAGGTTACCTTTGAATACATCATGTATACACGTGCTGTAATTTTTAAAACCTTTATAGATCGAAAAATTGGTCAGATAATCCATAGCTGAAAGACCTGTCGGCTATTTAAGGCAAAGTTCGAGTTTCGGTGCATGTAAGGGATGGACATATCTGGTCCACGTATTGATCAGAAATATCAATGCCAAGATTTAACCCTGTCCCAAACGACAGATTCTGGACTGGTCCAAATTGAAAGAGTTTGCAGACGACAATTTTAAATTTGATGAAAATGGCAGAAAGTTCTCAAAAAGGGTAGAAAACACTGTGGGAAAAGGAGAAATTGCTCGTTATGAGCAATTTCTCCTTTTCCCACAGTGTTTTCAAAAGACTTGTACTGCAGACACGTGAAAACCGGGGCTTGTTTGGGAAAGGGTTGAAGAAAATTTACCAGAAAGAGTCATAGGTATGCTGGAGGTTTTGCTTTCTACTACAGAGGTTTGCAGTTCATGCTTGTGCATTCGCGCAAGCGCAATCCTGGAGTGCAAAAGACGTACACGTAGCGGCAGACTGCCCGTCACGGCTCGAGCTCAAGACCAATATAATCGTGAAACAGTACCTACTAGACCTACGAACAACAGTTACAGCCGCTGTTAGCCCCGGGAGCGTTCAGCTGATAACGGTTTGCACAGACGTCGCCCGTACGACTGCTCGGTTCTGACGCGCCGCAATCGCAATTATAGATAGCAAATGGACTTGGGACACATAAACTAGACAAGACGGCGTTGGCGGACATTTTTTTTTTCTGATGAGTCGAGATTTCTGTTGTCTCAAGCTAATGGCCGTGTACAATTGTTCCGACGCAGGAATGAACGTTATGCTGACTTTTGGGCACTGCAACGCGATCGTTTTAGGGGGCTGGGATCAGTCATGGTGCGGGGCGGTATTGCTTACGGGTATTGCACTCCACTCGTCGTTATTGGGGGAAATTTGAATGCCCCCCACAAATAGGGAAAATAATCTAGGCCCTTATATTGTCCTTCTGCTTCGACTGGGCAGCGACGTAATTGCGTCATTGGCAGCTGTCCTATAATTGAAGAACATTTTAATGATGATTTATTTCAATAACAAGGTGAACAATAATCCAGATTCACCATAATAGCCCGATCTTCGTTGGTACAGCCGCTATCAGATTTTCATATTTACTGTTTTGGCATTAATTGCAATCAAGAGGAAGACTATTCAAAAGAAAAGAAATAATGTAGGTTATACTTCTGCTTGATTTCGTTTCGTTCTATTTCGTTTCATTTCATTGGGCTTAGAACTTTCCGTTTCGTCAGGTTTCGTTCCGCTTCCTTGCGTTTCGTTTCTGTTCCGTTTCTAAGTTTGTAAGGACCTAAAAGTTTCTATTAAAAATCTCTACTTACCCCACCTACAGCATTTCGGACTGAAACCCTAAACACCGCTGTCTTTTTTTTTTTCCTCATAAAAATGAATGTAGGAGAAAAGAAACTTGGATCTTTGATGAATTGTATGGTTATTGATGCATGACTGCATGTGAATAAAAAAAAAAAACAAGAAAACATTTAGTGCCGCTGAGGAATTATGGGATTCAGGGATATTGTATAAAATCCACAGATATAATGCAGATCAGTAGACACAAAAATATCTAGTCTGTTTAATCCTTTACCACACAATCCCGAGTTTTAACGACCAAGAGAAAGAGGGCTTTTGAAAACATTGTGGGAAAAGGAGAAAATGCTGGTTACCAGCACTTTCTTCTCTTCTCTCAATGTTTTCCACCCGTTCACAGCCAAAAAGTATAATTCCAGCCACATTTGAATTTCGTCTGCAAATGCTTTCACTTTGGAAGATTTTAATTTTTGGCGTTTGGTAATTTTCTACGATGTCCTAAATCAAGCAAAAAGAATATTCCAGAATCCTCTTAACATGTAGACATGTAGCAGGCCATCATTTTATTTGTTGATGTAGGCCTACCATAGAGAGATTACCAACCTGAACACTCTAGGCATGCAGCCAGGAAGCCCAGGCTTCAACATTAACCCTGTATCACACTTGTAAGCCTGATTTTTCACGACACCGAGAAATAAGGCTTTTGCCAGCGTTGTGGGAAAAGAGGAAGATGCTGGTTACCAGCACTTTCTCTTTTTCCCACAATTTTTCGTACACCTTTTTCGGTCTTTGAGTCACATTTATTCTTTCGTCTGCAAGTTCTTCCAATTTTGACCAGTCTGAAATTGTGTCGTTTGGTAAAAAGTACACTATTAAATAAAGAAATGCCGACTTTCTCAACCAGGAAAAGAGACCAAATCTTCTCAATTTCAAAATTGCTTTTGCCAGAGAATAAAGCGAAATAGATCTAGCAGACAGTGTATATTAAAGATCAGACTACACGTTTTGAGCAGTCTGATCTTGATCTACATTGTCTGCAAAATGCAGTCTGTTCAGCTTGATTTACAATCTTCTAAAAAAAACAGAAAATGACACAATCAATGGAAGAAAAGAAAAAAGAAAAAAAGTAACTTTACTTAGATCTACAGGTGATTGGTGAGGCGTAATTAGAATAACAGTTGTGTTGAAATTCAATATGACCTTTTATTCTGACACTGCCCTATGTTGTTATTAAGTAACCCTTAACCTGCTGAATAGGTCATTTTTTTTTTTTTTAGGAAAATATTTTCTTATCGTTCAAATTCTGTGCAGTCTAATCTTGATCTACACTGGCTGCAAAAGCGCCTTGAGTCCCGCCTAGCAGTATAAGAGTTAAATAATTTCTCTAGGCCAAAACGAAATTACTCGACTGTTGTAATAAATTTTCACAGATGCATTAATCCCCCTTTTCACAGAGCATGGCTTAAATATAATTTGTGCTGTAAGGGCGAAACAAAGCACAGGTTTACATTACACCATAGTACTCTGGGCAAAATATGCATTTTATGTACACAATTCGACATAATACGTATAATGTACTCGCTTTTTTTTAGCCCTTTTAAAATGCGCCTCTCGCAACTAGTCTTTAGTTGCCTTTGCTGCTAGTGTTGTTCAAGATAAGAATGCTCAAAACGTGCCGTTTGATCTTTGATCTAAAATGTCCGCTTTCCTGACATACTCTAGACAAAGACAACCACGAAACAGCAAATATTCAGATATTGATGCAAAATTGAAGGCCTCAGTAGGAATTTAACCCCCAGGTTGAGCGGCGCGACTCAACGACCTCTTACGGACAGTGTAGATTAAGATCAGACGGCACAGAACGTTCAGTCTGATCTTGGATCTACACTGTCGGATAAGGAGATGTTTCCCCCAAAAAATACGTTTGAAATATCAAAATTTGGGTTTCAACTTTTGACTTGAAAGTTAATTTTGCTTATTTAGCAGCTACAGGATTAAATATTAGGCGCCCAAAGATAAGAGTTAACATCATTCTCTGTCAATCATACCCAAATGTTGATTTTTGCTCAACTCGATAGTGGCCACTGCACCTATCAATGCGTTCATGGAGTCGCCCTATACTAATGCTAACACAACAGTCCTTCCGAGCTGCTTTTCCACATAAAGCAGCGTTCTCACTAGGATTTTGAAAGTTGGATTCCAGGAATCCAACTCTGGAAAAAGTTGGATTCCACACTGAAAAGTTGGATTCCAGTCTGAAGAAGTTGGATTCCTGTACAGTCAGGATGAATTTCCATGATGCAAGTAATAAACATATAAAAACTGTAAACTTTAGATTGGTGCATTATGGAGACCATGTCTGTAATGGACAAGTCTATGTTTACATTAGAAATTAGTAGCTAGGACTTCCTTTGTAATTGCGCAAAGGGTTAAACAAGTTTAATAATTCTTCACTAAATATCTTTTATTTAGACTAGAGCTGTAAGTAATTCAACATGATAATGCATACCTTATATATTCATAATAATAATGGCAACATTTATGGACCCATCATCACAAACATAATTTTTTTTTAAATTCATTTCTAATTCCATTTTAATTGGTAACTGGAACTGAATTTAAAATTGTTTGTCCATATGGACCATGATGTCAATTAAATCTTTTCAGTAGTGGAAAACTTTGTGGGAAAAGAAAAAAAAGAAAAATGCTTCTTTACCCACAGTGTTGTACCAAGCTTTCCTTCTTAAGGTTGTTGAATTCTGTATAATGTATTGTTTGGTAAAGGGCTAATTAGCAGAGAGCAGCTATTGACAATAATGGAGGAACCAGTTGCATTAAGTTAGACTTGTAGTAAAAACAAAGTATTAGAAATTTTCTCTTGTCATAATGTTTTCAACTTATAATTAACTAGGGTCTACTGAATACAAATCAAATAAATTTTATCTCTCTTCATTCTTTCCTTTTATGGTCAATTTGGAGGCTAAATTTTCATGAGACATTTTTCTTAATTAGGTGTTTTCTTTAATCGGGCATTAATCCATAATCCGTGTAAATTAGTCTTTAATTCATGCTTTTTGGTAGTTTATCAGGATATAATGGTGGATTATGGTTGGATAATTTCACCGTTTGGACCAGTGTATTTACCGATTGATAAACACAGAGAATTCCCCAGTAATTCGCAAACTCCAACAAAAAAGGGAATATTAAGAAGCATTAAACAGTTTTTTTTTTTTTTGGTAAAAGATCGAAATTTCTTTAACCCTTTACCAGACAAGTTTTTAGACCGATCTAGATTGAAAGCACTTGCAGACGACAAAATGAATGCCATTTAAAAAGCGAAAATTGTTTTAGGAAGGACAGAAAACATTGTGGGAAAAGGAGAAAATTCTGTTTACCAGCGTTTTCCCACAATGTTTTCAAAAGGTTTCGTTCTCAGGGTCCTTAAAAGTCGGGATGTGTGTGTGGCAAAGAGTTACCGGTAATCTCGTGAACATCATACGGTAATATGATAGAGGGGCCACCCGTAAATATATTACCGATCATATGCACTCGATGTAATAAATTTCGATCATTCACCTTTAAAAAGGTGAATGATCGATGAAAAGGTGAATCCATTGATCGATGCATAATTTGCAAATATGTCAAACAACATGCCGGGCAGTTAGGGTATTAGCTATTTCGCATCCACAGTTTAACGGGTACTGGGCGAGTGATGGAGAATAATGCATTCCGATTGGTTGTTAGTCTCCCAGAAGGCCACGCCTACCCCTTCGACTACCCGACTTTAGAGATTACCTATGTAAACAATCACTTGATAAACAAATCAAGCTGAGCAGCTGATTTGGGGCTGATTAGGGACGCGTGCCCTGAAAAAACTTGTTGTCCGGTGGAATCCTTTGTTAGGATTTTTTGTCGTCCGCCGGAAAAAGTTGTCGTCTCAGACGACAGTATTGGCGTTTCCGAGAACTCTGATAAAGGATGTTAAGTGATGAGAGAAGTATGAATTCTTTCGCAATTACTATCCTGCGAAAGAGTTTGGCCAAGCTGGGATTTGAACTTGCAAAGCCTGTCTTACAACCAGGAGCTACCTGGCTTGGCCTGAACAGTGATGAATTAGCTTTTTTGGTGTAATTTTGATTGTTGCACACACAGGAGCTTCCTGGCTTGGCCCTGAACAGTGATAAAAAAATTTTTTTTGGTGTAATTTTGCTCTTGCACACAAAATAATTGGATTATTTTGTTGTTGCAGAGAAAATGTTTGTAATTTTGTTAGTGTGCACTAATTTGATAATATTTTTTTTGCACACAAAATGATTGTAGGTACATTTTTTGTTGTTTTACACAAATTTGATTAGTATACAAAACGATTGTATTTTTGTCTTTTCACACAAAATGTTTGAATTGTCGTTGTTGCAAAGAAAACGTTAACATTTTTGTTGGTGTACACAAATTTGTTTATAATTTGGTTGTTGTTGCACACAAAAATGTTGTATTTTTGTTGTTATACACTAATTTGATTTTATTTTGTTGTTGTGTTCACACCAAATGATTGTATTTTTGAGGTAGACCTACATAAATTTGATTGAACTTTGTTGTTGTGTACACTTAAAAATAATTTGAATGGGGATGTTGCACAACAATGTTTCGATGACGCTGACAAACTGGAGCGTACGTCTACGTAGATAACGGGGTGGAGGGGGAGAGGAAAACAGCACGTTGAGGAGGGCCCGTCTGCATCCCCCACCTCCCTTAACAACTTCTTTATTTTTTCAATTTACTTGATCTCCGACAGCATCTAAAAGAGGTGGAATACAGATACTGTATCGTTGGAAAATTTTAGATCTCTCCCTCAGACCGCAAAACTCGATCTGTGTTTTCAGCAAAAAGTGCCAGTTTTCGGCATTAACGCTATTGAAAATGTTCAATCCGTTGGAGACGTGTTTTTGCACAAACTGTAGATCAAGATCATACTGCATGTAAACTGAACTGAAGGTGCACTGATCGTGTATCTATACTGACACTTAGCGAGGTAGTCCATTATAAAATCAAAGCGGCCTAAACTTTTAGCGGTGCGCTTCTGTCTGTGTTATTTTTCAACGATCCGCGATTTTATATGCATTTCCAGTACATAAAATGTGTCTGAAAGATTATGTAAACGTGCAAAGTTATTTTTAGAGACAACCTCCTCTATATTCCTGGGGAACTATTGCACTATGTGTACATTTTGTTGCACCCACCCAGGTCTATGTCTACTTTCGATTTCAGTTGCCTTTTCATGTGATCGTTTCATTACATAAAACTTCTCCCTCATTTGTTTTTCCTGGTAGAAAGTACCTGGAAAAATTGAACTGCACTTAATTCTAGTGTGTCAAACAATGAACAGGACCTATTTACGCAGGAACATTAACGTTCAGCAGTGCTTTTTGGGATGAGGGGTCAAACTGATTTAACTCAATTAACTCCTAGGTCAAAGTACATCTGTGCTTTTTGAGTCTGATCTCAATCTGTCCACAGAAAGAAATGAAGGTGCGCATAGAGCTATGAAACGATTTATAATCGTTTCTTTTCAAATGACAGTGCTGATAATGGTATCTAAATATAGACTTATTTTCACGGAAATTCCACTTACATAATAGTCTATAATTAGAATATAAACAATCGAACATGCGAACGTCAACTGTGTTATCATAACACAAAGTCGAACGGGTTTTCCGGAAATAAATTAACGGTGTTTAAAACATGCATTTAAAACCCGAGGGTTAGAAAGCAAGTGATCAGATGACAGTCCGGCATTTAGTCTTCATTTACTACAAGCGGCCCTGGAAAAGGACGCCAATCATTACTTACTGAAGGTAACTTTTTTGTCCTTGTAAATGTATCCGATGTTTTCTGTTATAATTTCTTCCGGAATCAGTTGTGACACTACAGGCCAAGTTTTGCCATGCAAACAACTATAAAATATGAATAAAGGACTCTTTTATTAAAGGAGAAGAAAAAATATTGTTTGAATGGTATGAAAAATGTTGTGAGAAAAGCAGCCACTACGCAATTAGGCAATTTCTCCTTTTCTCACAATGCTTTTACATGTTCTTTCATTAAACAGCAGTATTTTTATCGGAAATTTTCATTTAGGACATTTCTCTTAGCCGTCTGGTGAAAACTTGTAGCACTGGGTAATGAAAATTTTCATCGGATAGTTTGAAGCTAAATATTGCCATTTCGAAGTTCTTTTCGGAGGAAAAAATCCACCTTTTACATAAAGTTAAAGAACATTTAATTCACGTAGTTGCGTATCTATTGAGTAATGTTCTGTGAAAAGGGGATTAATGCATCTGCAAAAAGCATTGACCCAGACTGCGCAGGCTGACCTGCGTCGAAACTTTTTGCTATTGGTCAGATTTCTGCATATCCAAGGACCAGTTTACCTCATGGTTCAGTCGGTTATTAGACAGAATAAATTTTATAGACTCATATATATTGAACGACATTTCAACCCCCAAACTGAGCTTTATGCTAGAAAGGATAGAAAATATTAAGATAGATGATACTACTTTTAGGTCTAAAAAAATTCATTTAAACGCCAATTTTAGTTCATGACAATTTCCATTTCGTCAAACGATTTCCATTTCGTTCATTTCGTCGATAAAATTTCAATGTGTATTTCAGGTGTACCCAATTACGGTAGATGTTTCACTTTAACACTTTACCACACAATCACTGGAACCGAGGCTAGTACGTACAATATCTTTCCTTTGAAAAAGATCTTTTTACTCGCATCACCTGCGAACTTTGCCCGCTAACTTGCGAACATTTTATTGTTCACGCGCGAAAATTTTACTGTTCGCGCGGGGACATTTAACTGTTTGTGCGCGAGAAGGATACTCTTCGCGCATGACGCGCGAAGCTTTCAAGGAACTTACGGGGGTTTTGCGAGGTTTTTGCGCAGACATTTTATCCTTTCCGTGCATTTTCGCGCATCACATGCGAGCGCGAATTCTCAAAGCTTCGCGGCAAGTGTACTGTAGCAAATTTGCTACTTGCTACTACTAATTACGAATCCTGAAAATGATGTGAGTGCTTTGCGACATGGAATGTATGTATATGTGTAGCCTGTAAATATACAAATTTTACAATGAAAATGCTATATTATTTATAACCCCTTACCACACAATCCAAAAACTTAATGACCCAGAGGAAGGGGTTTTGAAAACATTATGGGATGAGTAGAAAACGCTGGTAACCATGCTAATTTATTTCGAAATCCCATATAAATTCAGACCTAATATCAACAATGAAAAATTCCTAAAACAAAGAAAATTTAGTTTTTGATTAGTCACATCTGGGTAGAGAGACGACTGTGATAAATCAGTTAAAATCTGTGCATAGATTTTGTGAGCACTTTGAAACCCTCTTATTTTCACAGATACTGGACAAAACTAGAATTTGAACATACCTGTGGCTAATGTATTCAACAATCCTGTTTCAAATACAAATGTTTTCAATTTAAACGCTAAACATATGTAAAATGTTCGATTCATCTGTTACTCGAGGTGTTTACGTTCCCCAAAATACACACAAAATGGCCACCAAACACGATAAATCTCCTTAGGTTTTTCTTTTTCAGTATTCCCATTCACATCTTTTTCTGGGAGTGCATGCGCTCACTGGGATACACGTTTGGGAATGCAAGAGAAATTCTAGGAGTGCACTTAATAATGACAATTTTAGAGCTTTATGGAAGAAAGTAAGGGTCAGTTGAATTGAAAAAAATTGTTGTGGTGAATCTCACTCTGCTCTTGAAAACAATATGGGTAATTTAAAAAAGAAGATGCTTGTTATGTTTCCTCACTGACAGAACCAGTTTCAGAGGGACACCTTATAGCCTGATGGTCAGTAGAATTTTCCATATTACTGTCAATTTCAGACACTAATGAGCTTTCACTTATTGTTTTATAGAGATATTTATGTAAATTTACTGCTTAAAGTTATTGATAAAGCTGAATAGACAGTTTGAAATGCCTATGATCGGACGATGTCAAACCAATTTTTGTTTTGTCATGGGTTTTCGTTTTTTTTTTTGCAGAGATCTTTTTTTCGTGCCCGTTAAGTTTTGCAGTAGTATTTCCGCATGATTTTACATGGATTTGTCAAAAAGGGTAGCATGTAACTTCAGAACCTGTAATTTTACACCAGAAAAAGCGGATTGATATCATTAATACTTTTAAATAAATGACAACATTTTGATTAGCGGTGATAAACATTGACTTTCACATTTGATACCTGTTGTATATGCCATATCTTAATATCATGTAAAGACAATACTTGTTGCCTGTAGATTCGCCAGTGCTTAAGTTCTGGAGACATTTTTTCTAACTTGTCCCAATTGGCGCCACTGGCAATCGACAGCGGGAACCCTGAAACCTGTGCGTGTATGCATGCACGTTTCCCTTCATATTTTTGTGCGTGATTATTCACTCAAGTGCGTGAATCAAGCACATATGTTCATGAATAGGAACCCAGTTTGTTCGAGATTTACACATGTGTTTCCTGGGTTTCTTACATGAGTACTGACACGACTTCCTTTCCAGGCTACTGACCACTTTTCTCTAGTGCATCAGAGGTGAGAGGTGAAAAATCATTAGAAAGAAAGTTTGCCCCAACCAGGTATTGAACCCGCAACCACCAGGTAATGAGTCAGACACGCTAACCACTAAGCTACTTGGTCGGGCAGGTTTCATGCAAGAATTACGCATATTAGTATGATGTGTCGTATTTGATAGCATAACAGTAGACAGAGTAACATATTGCCAAGTATATTCATTATTTGAATGCCAAATTTGCACCTTTTTATCGTATTTAACCGTCCAGTGTCTTTAGTGGTATTCATCTGTGCTTAACAAAAAAAAAAAAAAAATTTGAAGATCTAAATTCTATAAAAGCCCCTTTAACACCAAAAAATTTTTAGTAGCACTGATCATATAGGGTGGTCATGTTGCTCAGTTGGTAGACCTGCATCATAGGCTCAGGTAGAGCATGGGTTTGTGTTGGAATCATTTCTAGGGTAGCATTTCCTGTGGATTCTCATTACATTGTTGACAAGCTTAATTTGTGTATGTTAGCAGGTGTTCTTAATCAGAGGATATAACAAACAGAAACTAGGAGTTGTTATATCAGCTTTGCTGCCTTCAAGCATGTACAGCAGTGCCCTGTTAGCCAGAAGTAACATGTTCGAACAGCCACCATTTTCCTAATTTACCACACAATCCAAAGTTTTAATGACCCTGAGGAAGAAAGCATTTGAAACCATAGTGCGAAAAGAAGAAAATGTTGGTGTCAAACATTTCTATCCTTTCAAAGACAAAAACTATCATGTGAAATAGATGTATCATCTGCAAATACTTTGAATATTGACAGGTCTGAAAGTTTGCTGTTTGGAAAAGACTTAATTTATCATTGTACCGGTTTGAGAGAATGGATGGATAGACTAACAAACTGACTAACGGATGGGCAGAATTACCTGTACTTGAAGCAATGTTGCCTTGTTGATATCTTGGGCCATGAATTTGTTGCAATCTTTGATTATTAAAACAAACAGTTCATCAAAACATTTTCATCTTTTTACTGTCAGGGATGTTGATATCTTGGGCTATGAATTTGTTGCAATCTTTAATTATTGAAACAAACAGTTCATCAAAACATTTTCATCTTTTTACTACCAGGGATAAACAAGGTTAAACAAAATCAAGAGTAGAACTTAAAAGTTTTTTAAGAATTTGTAGGATCTGGGTCAAAATGGCACCCTACAAAGAGTTTTGAGTGGCTCAGTGCTTAAGGTGCTGAATTAGTAATGTTAAGGCCCTGGGTTTGATTCTCATCCAAGATAAAGTTTTAGTTTTATGGGAGTGTCTATGGGCAAGGCAAGGTACATGTACATTCCAAGCATGGACTGTGTGTAAAACCAAGGAAACTACAATAAAGAGTGACCTGTCAGCCTGATACGACTGAAATAATTCTGAAAGGAGAGTAAAACACCAAATGATCAATCCAAAAAAGTCCTAGTATCAAAATGGATAAGGCCACAAAAAAAAAAAGGCTTGTTAAAAATCATGATTTTTTTTTTTTAATCATTATCTGACAATGGTATTCAAATTGAATTAATTTCTATTTAGTCATTGATTTGACAACAGAGTATTTCTATTTCTTAATTAAAGTTATGAACAACAAACATTTTACTTGCATGGATATAGGAAGAAAGCAAAGACTGAGAATTTCCAGAGATTTAAGTTTGTAGATCTCAATCTTAGTAAATATTTGTATAGAGTTTTTATGTTGTTTTCCACAGTAACTTAGCTTACTTATTGTCATTAACATCTTTCTTAGTAATGTTTTTACCAGTGCTAGCCTGTGGCTACGGTGTGCCTTGCTCAAGGATAGTCCTACATGACTCTAAGTGCAATCAGGGGTTGAAACAGGATTTCCAGATAACAAACCCTTTGCCTTGACCAAATAGCTGCAGTCTGCAGACCACCCTATGGATACAATACAGTCACCCACAAAAACAAATCTGCAGAAAAAATATTTCAGCAGCTCTCGAGTCCTTGCCATTACTTTGCCACAAATCTACTCTTAACAATCAATTCATCGATCGCACTGATATGTTTTTTTGTGACTATGCAGCTAAATGCAGCTAACGGATTTGCCGTGATAAAATAAACTTAAATTTGTTGAAAGCAGATTTAAACCGGGCATGTTAAAAAGGCATAACACCAGATTTTGTTTTGAGAAGATTAAAAAAAATCTTTTCCAAATTGATAAGCAATATCATTCTCTTTACCACACTACAAATTTTGGACTTGTCCAAATTCAAAACATCTGCAAATGACAAATTTAGAATTTGTGCAAACATGCATAAGCTCTCTGATAGGATAGAAAACATTGTGAAAGAGGAGAAAATGCTGGTCACCAGCATTTTCCCCTTTTCCCTCAATGTTTTCAGAACTTTCTCCCACAGGGTCGTTAAAACTCATGATTGAGCGGTAAAGGTATCATTTCTAGAGAAGATACCTAAAGGAGTATCCTATTTATTGAAAATGTTTTAACTGTTAAGTCACTGTAACAGGGTAGTTCATTTCATAAATACATTTAAACATGCATGACAGATACCATAGACTGGATGGTAGAGATTGGTTCAGTCAATGAAGGCATTCTCTGGAGGCAGTCATTCTGACCCTAAAGCAGACGTAGATCTCGATGAGAATCGAATTGTGTTGATTTCTGTTCAGAAGAAAAGACACGCTGATCAATCCGTCAACATCTACGTAGATAATCAAACTTAAGAGTTTGCTCGGGCCGAGTTGACTTGGGGACGAGTTAAATACTGGCCGAGTTGTTTCGCTACTTTACTGAACAAGATAGATGGATAGATACACAGATAGATAGATTAAAAAAAAATTAGGGGAAAAGTACTAATAAAACATGAACTAAGTATTCATTGGCTAGAACGCCAAAAACTTTTACGAAAAGATCGATTGGCTCACCCGAAATAGTTCAGCTGCTTATAAATTCCCGTAACGTTTATTTATGTATTCGGAAATATCTGTACCTCGGCCCCGTGCTTATAAAGAAATGTTGAGAACGATCTCATGCTCAGCACAAAACCGTACTCAAAGGCTTGAGTTTTGCTCACGGGAGTTTTGAACTCAGACGCTGCTTATAAACGTCGCTTGAGAACGTTCTCAGCTGAGCACAGTACGCACTTAAAACTTCGTGAACGTAAGCGACCAAACTACTAAAAATAGCCGATACCAACCGATTCGGCCCCAAGAAGATTCGACCCATGGCCCATGGCCGACCACGTTTTTAGAGAATATCCGGCCCAGATATTCTCAAAATTCGGCCCGGAAATGAGAAGATTCGTTGCAGTTACGTTGCTCAAGTGTGATTATGCATAACTTGTCCAGATTTATGGCATATATAGGTTCGGGAAGTGGCACGTTTGGTGTAAAAAATATATATGTGACGCCGGCAAGAGAAAGGGGTCTTACGGCTCCGACGTCAATTTCGAGAAAACATGTTTTAAAGTTTGCGCGTCATATTTTTATACGACTACCACCATATTTTTGGCTTTAAACACATATTGTTGTTTGTATATTGTCTCCTAAGTCTGTCTACACGTACTTCAGTCACAAATCGATAAAATTAAGGCCGCCGAAGTCATTCAGTCCGTACCGAGTGTATCACTTCCTGCATGAAAACAGCGATGACCTCATTTAGATACGATGACATAAAAATCAGTTTTAAAGGTAACTACGGTGACTACATACAAGAATATGCCTTAGGTAAAATTTATGTATTTTTACATTTTGCGGTAAGAATTTCTATCTCAATATTTCTTGACGAAAATAAAAATTTTCGACACTTTCAGTGACCCGGAAGTTGTGTCATCGGTAACTAACTAGTACAAGTTTTGTTTGTAGCAACGGTTTTGTTGTACATTGTCCGCCAAAATTTTAAAATTTTACGATTTTACATAAAATAATCATGTATCAGGACAACATTTTTGTTGAATAATTGAGAACAACATATCGGTTGTCACGGTTGAAAAAAACTACCCAACTTTTGAAAACAAACTTGATGAAGAATCCAGTGTTTTAAATGTAGACATGTGATCCACGGTGAATCCGATAATTATTCAGGCAATGCCAACAGTATTATATTTGAAACCGAAAACTAAGAATCTTTGTGTTTGTGTGTGTTGGCCTTTATTTATTACGTTTAAAGTTTATGGTTATTCAGTACAAAGGCAGACATTGAAGTGGAACTGTGTGTTTTGCATCTCTTGTTAAGTTAACTAAAACTTGAATGGAAATGAAACATGATGAACATGTTAGATTCTGAAACTTATCATCATTTACCTATGTATCATCCGACTTCAGTTTGGCTTGTATTTATACCATTTCATAAATAAACTGAAGGTGGGAGCTCTATGGTAAACAGTCAGGCATATAGAAAGTAACAATGATTCTTAAGCAATTTGACAGAGGATCAGACCATTGGTTAATTTCAGATTATCGGATGGTGATTGGAATTCTAAAACCTGTATTGCAGATATTCTTTCTTTATTCCACTAAGTACCCACAACACAGGTTTCATGTCATTTAAGTTATTTTCAGTATGTATATTTTCAGTATGTATATTAGTTTTATTCTTGTCAGTGCAAAACTTTCATTACTTTCATTCTCATCCCAGGTAAATAGACACATTTGACTGATGGTGAAGTGGTTAGTGAAAGAACAGACAGTGTAGTTAGCATGGCACAGCATTATTTCTGATCTTCAAGACCTGGAGGTCAGCATTCATAGAAAATGACAGGTATGTCTTGTTCAACAATCTAGCTTACAGAATGTTACTTTTAACCCTTTTGCTGCCAAAATAAATGAATTCAGCTTATTTCAAAGTCTGAAAGTAGATTAAAAATAAACATCCAAAGGCAGCTTTTTCTATCACATTCAACATGCAAAGATGACTTTATCTGTCACATTTGTGTTCTATGATTATATTCAATCTTGAATTTTTTTTTTTTTTTTTTACCTAATTATGAGTATGACTGCAAGTGATAGACATACCAATGTTTTACAGACTTAAGGCAATTTTTCAGTTATAAATACAAAATAAACTGCTACCTCACTGAAACTGACATATTTACATACATGAGCACCAAAAGTACATACCTGTGAAGCAATTACCAGTGATACATCAATGGTTATAGGAACATATTGTGAAATCTTCTTCATATCCACTTTGGTAAATAGATCTACTATCAACAAGAAAATATTGTTGTAAATCTTCTTCATTGTGGAGAGTTTTAACAGGTTTGTGTATTTTCTTGTCAAAGATAGTTTCTTTGTAGAAATGAAAAGGTGAAAATTTTCATAAGAAAAAAGGTTGTTGTTGCTTTCATTTCCAGTAGGTATCAGACTTAGTAAACATTAAAAGTTATAGCATGGTCAACAAATATCTGTGATAGTCATAATACTAATTTCAGAACATTATCCTTAACCTCACCTGCCAAATCTGTACAGTTTACTATATCATGTTCAGTCAATCATTTTCAGTAGACTTTCTGGTGATAAATTTCTCAAAGAAGGAGTGAAAGGATGAGACTAAAATTTGACTGTTTATAGCTAGACTGCATGAGCATATAGGGTGATTTTGGTGTACAAAGGCAAAATTTCACTCATGATATATATAGCATCAATGTTACAAAAGTGAGCTGGGTAGGTCTTTGCAACTGTCATTCAGAGATGACATCCATCACTTAACTCTAAACCAAATTGAAAAGTTAAGGACAGGTTTCATTTTCGGACAACAAATTAAAGTGCGGCTCAATTGATGAAACAGTCTTAAAATGTATAAAACATTGTGGCTAGCGGAGAAAATGTCAATTACCAGCATTTCCCCGTTTCTCACCATGTTAACAAAGTCCTTCCTATGGATACTAAACCAGAATAAGGGTTAACACAGTTAATTCTCTCTCCTCAAAAGAATGCATTTCTACATTAAATAGGTAAAGACAAGACATTCAGTACAGTATGATGGTGCCTGGACAATACCATACCATTTTTTCTCCAGACGGGTGCTTTGGTATTATGAGAGGCTCACATGGAGAGCTATTGCATAATTTACATTAATCAGTTGAACTCTAGTGTATAATTGTCCACAGTGTGCCACAGTTGGTAAAGGATACTTGAATTTGTCACTTGTGCAATCAATCTTTTTAAAACCAAAGCTATTTGAACCATGTAAGTTACAAATGTCCAGTCACTTAGATATTCCTTTTCTTACTGACAATTAGCTCAAGATCAGACTTCTTTTACAATGTAGATCAAGATCAGACTGCAAAAAGTGTGTAGTCTGATCTTTGATCTGTATCTTTCGTGTTGACAGTACTTACGGCAGACACCTGTGTAATTATATTACTATTGGCCTTTTTTCTTAGACTGGAAAAAGTCCATTTAACACCTTACCAAATGACAAAATTCTAGCCTGGACCAAACTGAAAGCATTTGCAAGGACAAGTAACTGTTGATAAAATGATGATGACGATTTCTCTTTTTGATGGGATAGAAAACATTAGGGGAAAACAAGAAAATGCTGGTTACTGACATTTTCTCTTTTTCCAATAATGTTTCCAAGAGGATTTTTTTTCTGGGGATAGGGGCCGATAAAACTCTGGATTGTGTAGTAAGCGGTTAAATTGTATGGTAGGAGTTAAACTAATTTGTATATTTCAGTACATGTATTTTTGACAAATTTGGATATTTGCTTAGTTTATTACAAATGTTACGTATATATAATCAATAGTCGTGCCATGCTATAGAAATAAATAACTTAGAGTAGTAATACTGTTTTTTGTCACTGTCCCACATTCAGGCTTGTATTGACATCCCTGTCTAACTGGACTTAAAACAACTTTTTATGTCTCTGAAGCTGAAAGCTTTAAGAGGAGAAATTGCGTGCAAAAGTTGATTGAATATCATCTTTATTATGTTTTTGATGCTGCTGAGAACAATATTTTCCTCTGTTATAAGTAAATCTGTGTGTTCTAGATATGTAATTTGTAATGGGGTTTGGACAGTCTAAAATAGCTGGTAAAGTAAAGGGTTAAAGTGTAGGTTTACTTGGTCTGTGGAAGACAGACAAAGGTATATGAGATGAATTAAAGATATCATTGAAATATAATCCTCTTAGTCAATTGTTCAATCTATTTACCAATGAATTAAAGCATTGAAGCAAAACGTTCACCTCTTGTAGACTAATGACGTCATGTGCACCACGTCCTAGATCTTTTACCATTGACTCCCTTTGGTGAAAAGCTTATAACTCCCTTTTTTTTTTAGGAATTTTCATTCCATATTCACAGATTGTGTTCTAGACATGTAGGTGCATCCAAATATGGGAAAAACTTAAAAAGTGATTTTTTGGCCATGATACCCCTTTCTGCAGTCACTGACACATATAGTAAATGATTTCCGTGAAACAATAAATTACATAACAATAGAAGTTAAGCATACTTTAAGTACTTCATTATCATTATTTCTACTATTTCATTTTTTAAATGCCCCCCCCCCCTCCGCACACCTTTTAAGAAGTTATCATTGATTAAGTTTTGTTCCGTGATTGGAGACAGGTGTTGGTGATGAAAGCCAGGTAAAGATGTGACAAACGCCGTTCTGCAGTATCTCTATCCATTTTCTACAATTTAAATAAATTAACTATCCATAGATATCCTTCTTACCGAACTTCGTTGTTATTTATCAAAACCCTGTCCCTCTTGATATGAACCGTAGTTGCAGTCACTCATTCAAGTATTTCTTTGGGCATTTAATAGACTTAAAAGTGAGAAAGGCTTGAACTGAAGTGTGTTTTGAACAATATTTCCGATTCTGCCATAAGCAGATGTTGTGGCATGCTGAAGCATTGTCACTTCTGCTTTTTGTCATGGATCAAATGTGAACAAAAACACGCATAGGTACATAATATAGATTATACCTTTAGTTTATATTTCAAACGTAATCGTTTTATAAACAGTCAATCCAGACAGGCCTAAATAATTACATGTAAGTATATGTACGTACATGTAGGGGAAAGCCGGGTAAAATTCGGACGCTTTTTGCAGCACCTTTGCGGAGGTTCAATTATGCGGTATAGTGGTGAAACTCGGACGCAGGTCCACCCTTACTCATTCGGACTATCATTTTACTTGCATTTTATTCGCAAAATGTCTAGTGAAATATGAGGCAAGATGTTAAGAAAGATGCTTTCTTCAACATATTGCAAAACGCGTAAATTCGGACGCGATAGGAAAAATACGGACACAAAAGAGGGGAAACCCGGACAAGTTAGTTATCGCAGGGTAAAATTCGGACAGCTTGAACTTTTGTTTAAAAATCTAAATCATCAGTTGTAGATTTTCAGAGATGAGATTCGTCAATCTGCGTATTTTTCTTTTCTAATCAGTTGATCATTGACATAGAATGTATTGATTAGGATGATTGTTACTAAATCCACTTGTTTGTTATTCCGAGAATTTTCTTTACCAAATTAACAAAACTAATAATGAACCTTTATCAGCCCTTTTCCAGACAATGAGTTTGTTATATTTACAGCAATATGGTTTTTTGGAGGGACCGATCGGAATAAACCTTAGCATTAGCTATCGGTTTATGCCAGTTTATAAGTTGATTGCTGCCAGTCCGAATTTATACCAAATCTGAAAAATAGTGGGGGAAACTCGGACAACTTAAAATCTTCCTATTTTCTCTCTTTTTTTTGGTCTAAAAGTAGTTAAAATTGTTATAATCGTGTTGTTTATTAATTCATCTGTCAACAGACATCAGTTCTATAATTGTTTTCATTTATACTATACCCTTTATTGGTTCGAGAACGGGACCTGCATGAATCCGCCTTGTTTTGAAGTCACCCAACTATCAAAACGAACGCGTGGGTGGATGACTTTAAGAAACTCAAACTAAGTCACCATCTTCGTGACGTAATTACTTTATGGAATTCCTTAAAAAGGACAGAAAGCCTATTTCAAAGAGGAGATAGTTTAAGGAATTGGTTCTGCTTTTCGTAAAAAAAAAAAACGCGGATTTTAGACAACCGTCAAGATTTATACGTTTGTCCGAATTTATCCGGTTTTCCCCTACGTGTAGTATCATAATATCTGAATGGAAATAGGAAAAAATCCGAATTATATAAAAACAAGGAAAGGTACGTAAATGGGCAAGAGTAAGTCAGTATCTCGACATCTTCTCCACTGTTTGCATTGGGTCGAATCGTCCTGCACACAAAAATAGCATGTTCTAATCGGATGGTGTCGACAGCTGATGCTTATGCCGATCCAGCTGGTTTGCCGGATCCTGCACAAAAAAAAAAATGAATTCTAGCCCTGAGCAAAAAAAGTGATTTTGGGGGAAAAACCATGGAAGATTTTAGCAGTTTTAACTGAATAACTGCATACACTAACTTCGGTGGTACTTTCTAAGATAAGAAGACACCCACCTTAAAATGTATCGATAACAGAAGTAGCAACCAGCCTTAATAATATTGATTATATGTCAACCAATCAACTTTCGTTTAAAAATAGATTTCCTTCGAGCTTTTGTTTTCAAAATTCCAACTAAATTACCAGCATTAACTGGAAAAACTCCTGGTTTGTCTTTCCAGCTTCGATTTCGATGGGGAAAACGACATAAATATGTTAGCAAAACATTTAAACCAACACCTCTTTTCTTTGTATACATTGATCTGCCGTCGTTCTACCAAAATAGGCCTATTGATTCAAACTGTCCTCGACACGAATCATGAATTGCACCGGTCGCTAAATTCCTTTGAGCAATCCAACTAGAAGGGTTGATACATGTTAGGAGGGACATATTTTTCTTTATAAATCGCAGGTGCGCCAGTTTTGAGCAAGCCAATGATAAAACTATGCCGTCCCTATTCCAAACCGATACCGTTCAAATTGTACCGTCACGAGTACGAAACTCCAAAGGGGTAACTTCGATATTCAAACCAGCGCGGTGTTTGCCCCCTTTCACACCGAACCTGTCTTCTAAAGAGGCGAAGGTATGCGGCGGCATTCATTTTCACGGAATACAAGACAGAGCAAACTCTCTTGAGTCTGGTTCAGACCATACTCAGCAGAGTTTGAGTTTCATGCTCAGGTGAGTACGATCTCAAGCTCAGGATTCTTTATAAGCACAAAATTCTGAGTCGGACTCAGAGTTGAGCAAGAAGCCGCTCCTTGAGCATGAGATCGTGCTCAAGAAAGTTTTATAAGCACGGGGCCTGGACAGATACGGAAAACCCCGAATTCCTTCGTATTTGACCAGGCCCCGTGCTTATAAAGAAATATTGAGAACGATCTCATGCTCAGCACAAAACCGTACTCAACTGCTTGAGTTTTGCTCACGGGAGTTTTGAACTCAGACGTTGCTTATAAACGTCGCTTGAGAACGTTCTCAGCTGAGGCAGTACGCACTTAAAACGCACTTAAAACTTCGTGAATGTAAGCGACCAAACTTCTAAAAGTAGCCGATACCAGCACATTCGGCCCCTAGAAGATTCGACCCATGGCCCATGGCCGACCACGTTTTTAGAGAATATCCGGCCCAGAAATTCTGAAAATTCGGCCCTGAAAATGAGAAGATTCGGCGCAGTTACGTTGCCCAAGTATGATTATGCATAACTTGTCGAGATTTATGGCACATATAGGTTCGGGAAGTGGCACGTTTGGTGTAAATCATATATATTGTAAACGATTTGAGGTTTCCGTGAAACAAAAAATTACATAATAACAGAAGTTAAGCATACTTTAAGTACTTCATTATCATTATTTCTACTATTCCAGTTTTTAAATGTTTCCAAGACAACACCCCCCCCCCCCCCCCCCCGCACACTGAACATTAAAGAAGTTTAGACAACGATGCAGTTGTCACTGATTAGGTTTTGCTCCGTGATTGAAGACGGGTGTTGGTGATGAAAGCCAGGTAAAGATGTGATAAACGCCGTTCTGCAGTATCTCTGTCCATTTTCTACATTTTAAATCAATGAACCATCCACGGATATCCTTCTTACCGAACTTCGTTGTTATTTATCAAAACCATATCCCTCTTGATATGAACCTTAGTTGCAGTCAAAGTTCACTCAAATATTTCTTTGGGCATTTAATAGACTTAAAATTGGGGAAGGCTTGAACTGAAGTGTATTTTAGCATTTCTGATTCTGCCACCGCTCGCATCTTGATGATAAGCAGATGGTGTGGCATGCTGACGCATTGTCACTACTGCTTTTTTTCTTTTCAAAAAAACAACAAACCTTGGACATTGTCAAAGATCAAATATGAACAAAAACACACGCATAGGTACATAATATATACCTTTAGTTTATATTTCAAACATAATCGTTTTATAAACAGTCAGTCCAGACAGACCTAAATAATTACGTGTACGTACATGTGCGTGTAGTATCATAATATCTGTATGTAAATAGGAAAATATCAGAATAATATAAAAACAAACAGGAAAAGGTACGTAAATGGGCAAAAGCAAGAAGTATCTCGAAATCTTCTCCACTCTTTGCATTGGGCCGAATCGTCCTGCACACAAAAATAGCATGTTCTAATCGGATGGTGTTGACAGCTGATGCTTGTGAGTAGTAAGATTATGACGATTCCCGCGCCAAACCACAACCCAACCATATTAACCCAAGCCACACATCAACCACAGCCAAACCATACTAACCCAAGTCAACATCAACCACATCTACACACACACACACACACACACACACACACATCAAGCACCTATCAACTCATTTTTATGGTTAAATTTAATCATAAAAACTTTTTTGCAGGAGGAGGGAGGGCACCATAAACATTTTTTAACCTTATGACTTATAATGACCTAGTGCTAAGGTGTGAATACCATTCTCTAAAATGATCCGCTTGTCATCTGCTGCGCTTAAGGCAACCTTGTTTATTTCCTCTGTGTATAAATCATGTTGATAACTTCTAATAACATTCATTTTTCTATGTTGATCTTGCTTTGTTAACAAGCAGTTTAAATAATCATTAAAAGTAATATCTTAATTAAAAATAAAGGTTATTTAAAAAATATCTATACTAATTAAAACAAAAACTATGGATATATTACAATGGTCTCCAGATGTTCTCATTGATGAGAGTATTGAAAGATATGAATATTATGAATATCAACCCATTATAGGAACAAATATAAATAATCCTGGTGAAATTAGATTAGTAATTGAAACTCGAGATATATTTACTCATCCTAACAAAAGTTATTTGTATTTTGAGGGAAGCTTAACAAAAAATGATGATACATTGTATGCTAACAATGATACTGTTACTCTTGTAAACAATGCTATGATTTTTTTTTTTTTTTTTTTTTTTTTTGTTTTCTCAAATTAAATATACACTTTCAGGTCAAGAAATAGAAAATATACAATTTCCTGGACAAGCAACTACAATGTTGGGTTTGCTAACATATCCAGATGATTTTTCTCAGTCTAGAGGTTTACTTCAATGTTGGTTTAAAGATAATGATGATGGAGGTTGGGGTGCCACTGCGAATAATAAAGGAGGAAAAACTAGAGCTGCATATGTTTTAGATGGTAATCCTGTTGGTAGTTTTTCTTTCTGTATTCCCCTAGAACATATTTTGGATTTTGTAAAGACTATGATAAAATTATATATGGAGTTAACCAAACACTATCATTAGATAGAAAAGGTAATGATGAAGCAATTTTTAGAGAAATAGCTGATGTAGCAAAGATAACATTAACTAAATTATCATGGTTTATACCTCATGTTCTTCCTTCTGATAATCTAATATATATGTTGTACAAACAAATAGATAGTAAAATGGATGTAAAAGTAGGATATAAATCAAGACAATGTTATTCAGCGGTAATTCCACAAACAAGTTATTGAACCTGGAGATTAACTATAAAATCAACAGCTGAAAAACATAGATATTTAATTCTTGGATTTCAAACAGGAAATACTTCTCTACAAACAGAAAATCCAGCAATTTTTAATCATGCAAATGTAACAAATGTTCATGTTTATTTAAACTCACAAAGATATCCTGAAATAGACTATAATTTAAACTTTACTAGAAATAATTATGCTAGAGCATATCTAGATGCTTCTTCATTTAGAGGTAATACACATGGTATTGATAAATTAATATCAAACTCTAATATAAACCCAGTTGATTATAAAAGACTCTTTTATCCATTGTTTGTATTTGATCTTTCTAAACAAAACACAAAGATGAGTGTTATTGACGTTCAAGTAAAAATTCAGTTTTCAGAACCATGTCCTGCTAATACAAGAGCATATGCTATGTTGTTATCAAATAAAACCGTTTCATTCCAAGCTGATGGTTGGGGAATGAATGTTGTGTATTAGATTTAATATATATATATATATATATATATATATATATACCATATACATTTCATTTTTTAGAAAAAAAAAAAAAAAAAAAAAAAATTATTAATATCATAATATACTACCATCATCCTCAAAAGTCCAGTCTAAAGTGATATTATATGAGTATACACATTGCGAAATATTAGACAAAGTTGTGAAATACTATGTCACATGATCTTGGCGTGGGAGTAGATAAACCTTTTTTAAATATTTAACCCTTTACCGGGTTAAATATTTTTTTTACAAGTCCAACTCTATCAGTATCGACACATGCGCGTTTCTCGCGTTGGAGTTGTTGGACCTAGTTATAAAGTTTATAGTGTCGCATTGTTTTACTTCTAGAGGCTGAGGAAAAACTAGGCAACTACAACTTTCTCCTTCCTTTTTCACTATGGAGTAGTCGGCCTTTTCGAGTCCGTTTACGACTATGTTAACTTTTGCCTCTTCTTTTAGGATATTACCAACTGTAACGATCCTTAAAGATCCCCTTATAATTCTGCCAGGAGCTGCCATGCAATAGCCTCCTAATTCATGATGTATTCCCGTGCTTCCATTACCGAAAGAAAACTCGTAATTACCGTCTCCTAATCCTCCTTGTTGCTCAGCATGAACGCTTATAATGGGTTTAGAGCCTATGAGAGATACTTTTCCATCCACGTAGGATTTTGTCGCTAAATCTCTCTCTTCTACTGGGGTTGCGGTGTTTTTTAGAGAAAAACCTTGGAGATTTACGTAAGCTACCGCTGAGAAACTCCCATCCGGATTTTTTATGATAGCTCCACCATTATCAACGTAATTTTCATTGGCAGCGACGCCACGGTCTACGGGATTCGGTAATCTGGTAATCGAGTGATCACTCATATCTATTTTGCCGGCCATTGAAAAAGATCCGTCTTGTTTTTTTGTCAAAACTTTTTCACCCGTGGTAGCCGCCTCAACGATGGTATCTACGTAAAGCTTATTCGCGGCTTGGTCGATTTCTATAGGCATGCCAACATTTTCTAACCTACGATTACCCATGCTTGTAGTTGCTGTAGCTAAATATACACCACTGTCACGTCTAAATGGTCTTTCAGAAACATCCACATAATTTTTAGTCGCAACGTCTTGCGGTTCCACGGGATCTATAACGCTCGTTAAAGTATAACCCGGCATATTTATATCTGCAACAGCGGAAAAAGTGCCGTCTCCTCGGTCTACTATTGCTTTGGCGCTGTTATCCACGTATTTTTTAGTAGCAGCTTCACTCGGCTCCGTAGGATCGCCTATGTTTTTATTTTATTAAAACCCATGTTTAAATACCCCGTCATATGGTATCCTCCGTTTTCATCCAACAGCCCTAAGTTGCTGTCAACATAATTCTTAGTCGCGATGTCTTGAGGATTTACTGGATTACTAACCCTCGTTAATGTATTACCGGCCAAATTTATAGAACCGGTAACGGCGGTTGTTCCACCTTTACGTAAAAAATTATTATTACTTATATAAGCGAGTGACACACCATCACCACTCGTTTTAACATCACCCGTTCTTCCAAACTTATCAACGTGCATTTTTTTTTATTACTAAAAAAGTTTGTTTAAAACATTTTGAAATTTATTACCTAAACCCAGTTCTTTAAGAATGTACAAATATAAATGACCACAAAATACTTGCCCAGCTTGTTGTAATTGATCACTATTGTAATGTATTGGACTTTTTAGGTACTCTTGAATTTCAATAGGTGGTTGTATACCATAACTGTCAAAGTAAATTTTAGTTTTACCGTTTTTATACCAAGCAACCCAATGTGTACCAGACCCGCTTTTTCGGTAGAGTGTTTCGTAAATATACTCCCCTAAAAGAAGGAATCTTTAATCTTTTTGCTGCATCTTCTAGTTCTAGGTTGTTTAACGGTCTGTTCGGTAAAATTACGTTTTCAATTGAAATACTTAACATTTTTTTTATACTGAAATATTTATAATGTCTTTATTATCAACCCATGAATTAAACTCATCGCGATAACCTTTTTTTATACTGAAATATTTATAATGTCTTTATCATCAACCCATGAATTAAACTCATCGGGATAACCTTTCCACTTTACTAGAGATTTCTTTTTTCCTTTTTTAATAACCTTTTCTATCCTATACAACTCTTGACTAGTTTTTTGCAGCTCGGGTTCATAAAAGGTACTTTTATTTCTTCCCCATTAAGATCTACAATTTCATATGTTACAGGCGATGTATGTTTTACTTCAGAAACTGTAAAAACCTCTTCAGTCCATCTGGTGGTATAACCTTTTTCAAAAGTCTTTTTCTTTTTAGTTATCCTTACTTTGTCTCCAACGGAAAACTTAGGTTTTATATCTTTTATTTCGAGATGATCGGGGTAAAGATTTCTCCAAACTTTGGTTTCATTTTCTTTTTTACTAGCATTTACTGGTGTCATCTTAATGGAAGAATGTCTCGTTTATTATATTTTTAACGAGATCTGGTAAAACGTCAATGTAAACGTTTGTGGAGTTAGCAGAAAAATACTTCCACATTTTTTCTTTCATTGTTCTAATCCATCTCTCAGCCACGTTAGATTTTTCCTCATTTTCAGTGGAATATAATTTAACCAAGTCTTTAACTTTCTTGTTATAAAACTCTTTACCCTTATCCACCCACATTTTATCTGGTTTTCTTTCCTTAAAAATACTCTTTAATGCTACAGCAACAGATATTCCTGTTTTGTCATTTATTGGTACCAACCATCCGTATTTTGAAAAGATGTCAATGACAGCGAAAAGATATTTAACACCACGATTAAACTTAGAAAATGCTTGCATGTCTACTAAATCCGCAGCCCATATCCTATCTATGCCGTTTACTCTAACTCTCCTTTTCTTATATTTTCTTTTTACGGGTTTGTGTAATTCTTCCGATAAATTTATCATGCTGATTTTTTTTTTTTTTTTTTTTTTAACCCCCATTCCAAATTTCATCTCTGTTCCAATGAGTTTACTAACGATGGACTTATCTATTTTTTCCCTAACCGTTGGATTGTAAATACCTTCTAACTCTGTTAACATATTTTTATCGCATACTGCGTTTCTAACTTCAGTAGTAGGATTTTGTAAATAGCAAACAGCGTGATGGTATGCAGATTTATCAACACGGTTTATTGGTTTGCTCCAATCCTTTGGTGTTAAATCTGGGTTGAGTCTTTCTTTAATTTAGTGCCGGGTCCCGTAAAATTATGCCCAGGAAGATGCATTTCAAAAGGCAAATTATTTATAGCTTTATTTAGCAATTATCCACCTTCTTTTACATCCTGTGCCTTAACAGACTGTGTTTTAGTTGTTCCACACACCATACATTTTCCGCGTTTCATATTTCTTCCATTTTTAGTAACAACATATTCTATGTTGGCTGTACCGGTAGTTTTTTTACATTTAACGCAACACATTTTTTATATTTAACGCAACTCATTTTTTATATATGAAAATTAAAAAACTTAAATAATATGGATATTGTAAATTTATCATGAAACGAAGTATTATCAAAGAGATTTAATCACCCTCTTTTACCAAAAAGTATTAGAGGGTTAATTGTAGGTAAATCAGGATGTGGTAAAACCACTCTTTTACTTAACCTTCTATTAAGACCAGGTTGGCTTGACTACAACGAGTTGTGTGTTTTTGGAAAAAGCCTTTTTCAACCGGAATATCGCATACTTAAAAAAGCTTTTGAAGAAAGACTACCAAAAGAGGGTATTTTAAGGTTGTTTAACATGCGAGATGAGATACAGGATTTAAATGTTTCTACAACAGCTTTGGTTGAAGAATGGGTTAAAACGATTAAAAATAAATCAGATATAAAGTGTAGGCAAACTATTAGAGAAAATGCAAATTTTATATGTCTTTTCCCCAAAAGACCTAAAAAACATTAACCATATTTTTAATGATCATGTAAGTGAAGATATGCCTAAGGATGAGTTTAGAAGATTTTGTTATAAGTCGTGGGAAAAACCACATGGTTTTGTTATCATTGATTTAACTAGTAAAAAACATAATGAAAAGTACAGAAACGGCTTTGACAACTTTTATATACCTATGTCAGTATTAAAAAAATGAATATATTGTATTGAAAAATATATCTTACACCTAAATAATATTTTTAGTAAATAAAAAATGGAAGATCTTTTAAAACAGATTGCAAAAAATACGGAACACAAAACCTCATTTCAAATTATAGTAATTAACAACAAAACACGCTTTAGAACTAGGTTTAATCCACCAATTCAGCTGGAAAAGGATAAAAAATATGAAATAGCATTAGTAAACCTTGATACTTACTGCTCTTTTCCAAACATTGATGCAACAAACAACATGTTTATTTATTCTCCAGACAATGGTACTTTATGGGTTAAATTAAGAATACCTGAAGGAAGTTATGACCTTATTGACATTAATGATACCATTCACCAGGAAATGAGAAAAAAGGGTCACTACGATGTAGTTAATGAAGAGTATTATATTAACATTTCTGCGAACACAAATACCCTAAAGTCTGTTCTTACTCTGGAAAATGGTTATCGAGTAGATTTTAATCAACCAAACTCCATTTCCAAAGTATTAGGATTTACTCGCGCTAAATATATACAAGGATTTCATGAGTCGGAGAATGTAGTGAACATTCTTATATAAACAGTCTGCTCGTTAACATAGGTATTATTTCAGGAAGTTATGTTAATGGTTCAACAAAAAACACTATTTACTCTTTTTTCCCAAATGTTTCTCCTGGATATAAGATAGTTGAGTCGCCAATTAATTTGGTATACTTACCAATAACATTGGATGAAATACATAACCTAGAGGTAACAATTACAGACCAAGATGGGGCACTACTAAATCTTAGAGGTGAGAATTTAACAATCAGATTTCATATTAGAGAAGATATATATATATATATATGTGTGTGTGTGTGTGTGTGTGTGTGTGTGTGTGTGTGTGTGTGACAAGTTACACTACTGTTAAAGTAAATATATCAGAAGGGCAAAAGCAAAAGCTTCAATATGCTGTTAAAGCCCAGTAAGTATTCGTTTAGGCCATGAAGATTTACAAGGTAATGATATTATAGCAATTACTAATTCACAAGCAAAGGAAATGGCTAAAGCCTATGAGAATGGTAAAGGTATAACGATCAGAATGAGTGTAAAACAACTTAAACATAATATGAAAATAGAGGGAGGTTTTCTTGGAATGTTGGCTGGAGTGGCTGCGAGAGCTTTGCCAATGATGGCAAAAACCGTTTTACCAGCGTTAGGTGTTTTCTGGATTAGCCTCATCAGGAGTACAAAAAGCAATGGGATCAGGTCTTTACCTTAAAAAAGGAGGATATGTTTGCCAGTTAGAGACTGATGGAAAAGGGCTTTATTTAGGACCAGCTAAAGGATTAGAGTCTGTTGGTGATGGTTTGTATTTAAAACAAGGAGGAAAGTTTTACGAAGGAAAAGGACTTCTTTTAGGACCTAATAGTCCTTTGGCTAATATACCTATTTTAGGAGCTATATTGTAATGTTATAAATAATAATATTTAAATATTATTTATAACAAAATAAATGAGTGTTTATAAATTTGGTGTAAAACCTAAGATTACTCAACCAAAAACAATTTATTGGCGTCCATTGCAAGGTGTAAAACATCCACCTCGAAAAGTAAATATGGTAACCT
This sequence comes from Tridacna gigas, assembly GCA_945859785.2. Taxonomy (NCBI): domain Eukaryota; kingdom Metazoa; phylum Mollusca; class Bivalvia; order Cardiida; family Cardiidae; genus Tridacna; species Tridacna gigas. Next base: position 40,723,708 of record OX244035.2, on the reverse strand, counting down.
GGGAAATTTTCAGTCAAGAAAAGATTACACTAAAGCCTAATGAAGCAAAACAAATACTATTAGGCTTTGGGTTTATGATGACTAAAGGAGTTGCTTTAACCTCGTTAGCATACTCTTTGAAATTTAAGCGGTGTAGTTTACAAAATGAGGTTATCCTTGAGGATACCGTGGATATTATAATTACTATTACAAATAACTCTAACAAAAATGTGGAAAACGAGTTTTTGTGTCTCGTTTATTACACAATTTAATAGTTTTTGTTTAAAAAAAAATATCATTTTAATAAAAAAATGGAGATGAAAGAAAATATTTATCCAAAATTACCACCTTCAGCCCCAGATATTGAAATGATGCCCCTAGATGACAATGGTCATTCATACCGTTTACAAAAGATATCTGAGGTACAAAAATTTCTTGAGAGTGAAGTACAACAGAGAGATGCATTAGCAAAGAAATACTTTAGAGCAGCTAGACTCATTGATAATATTGATACGGTTCTCATTACTGTTGGTATGGCATCAGGAGCTGCTGGAATAGGACTGTTATCAACAATTGTAGCTATACCAGCTGTCATTGTGATGGAATCAGCAGCATTAGCTACTGGTTTACTGAGTATTATAGGTAAGTATAGTGTAAGAGTAACAACCAGTAAAGCTGAGAAACATCTAAAGATTAAGATGATAGCTGATGCCAAGTTGGATACGATATCTACTCATATATCAAAAGCTTTGATTGATAATAGAATATCAAATGAGGAGTTTAAGCTGATAATGGAAGAGTTGGAAAAGTATAAGACCATGAAAAACGAGATAAGGAGCAAAACAAAGAAGAAGATAAAAGCAGAAAATGAAGAAACATTAATCGAGAAAGGGAGGCAAGAAGCGTGTGAGTCCTTTCGGAGGCTGGTGGAAAAGAACAGCAAAAGAAGTGAGACGCATTAGGTGCCCCCAGTTTAGATGCAGTTTTTCATGCGAGATTAGCAATAACCAATGTGATGGTTAAAACTTTACACTATAATTAACCCCAGGTAACTATCTATGCTAAAAAACTATGTTGAAAACTATGTTGAAAACTGTGATAAAAACTGCGATAAAAACTGTGATAAAAAATTATTTTTGTAATAAAAATGTCATTTTTAAAAATCACTGATCCTACAAAAAGGGACTTAATTGTAAAAGAATATCTTGAGATAAAAAGAAATATCCGCGATAGTGTACTAGCAGAGAAAACAGGTGAGCAAGAATTGCAAACTGGTCTTTCAAAGTTTTTTAAACCTATTACAGAAACACAAAAAAAAACTACAGCAAAGGAGGTTATAGAAGAACTTAAACCTATTAAAGAAGGTATAGAAAACTTACCGCAAGCTATTAACTTACCAAATTTCCCGTCAATACAAGCTTATTCCTCTGAAGGACAAGAGCCAACTAGGGGGAAAAGGAATGGTGGAAAGATGAAGAAAAGCATTTTATTGGACCAATCGCAAAGGAGTATTTAACAAAATTTTTTGGTAAAACTAATGTTGATAGAACATATGGATTATATGATAAAAATGGTAAATTTTATAATGGTAACAAATTAGTCATACTTGATGATGATGAAATTGTGGTTGGTAGTGAAATATATGAAGGAACACCTGGTCTATGGGAGTTAATTGTTGCTAAAGAACCGGATGAAAGCATTTATAAACTTGAGGATCTTGTGGAATATAGAGCATTAATGATAAAAACCAACGCTCTTTATCGTGATAACAATCCGGATAGTAAATATCCTAAAAGTTCTAAAGGGGAAAAGTGGTCTAAAATACTTAGACCTTTTTGGGTTGAGATCAAGAAAAAAAAAAATAACTGGAAAAGGAGTTGCGGCTCATGACAATACATTTATAATTCCGTGTGACCCTAACGCATTAATAGAAAGACTAGACTTGTTGATGGCAAGTAAAGCAGCAGGCAACACAGGTGTGAGAAACGAGCTTGTTAGCATATGTGATGAATTAAAAAGGCAAGGTGTCATAAATTCAAACAGTTATAAAAATTTAATGTCTATACTATAAAAAATGATTACGCCTAGAAAGCGAGGATTTAAAAGAAAGTATTCATACGGAGGTGCCGGAATCTTTGACAGTATTGCTAACTTTTTGACAAAACTTTTTACTAGTAGCGCAGCTAAGCAAATTGCATCTTCTGCCTTTGATGTGGGAAAGAGTGTTGCTAAGGAAGGGGCGAAAAAAGCTTTAGAGGCTGGAAAGAGTGCTGCTGTAGACGCAGGAAAGAGGTTAGTTAAAAAAGCTTTGACACCAAAATCACGAAAAATTTTACAAAAACATATTGCTACACCTACAGCGCAAAGTACACCTACAACACAACACATTAACACCTTAATAGATGGAAGTGCAATTGCTATTCAAGACATAGTTGAAAAATTAAACAATGGGTCTGGTATTAAAGTAGTATGAAAAGAAATGAAAAAATGGCTTAAGAAAATTATATTTATTATAAAAAAGAGAATGCCAAAATTAACATTTAATCTTATAAGTTATAAAAAATATGGCACATTTTCCATTAACATACTTGAGGCATCTTTTAAGCTAGAGGATTGTGAGATCCTTGAAATTAATGACACAGAATATGACTACCAAAAAGCTATTGTAAAGTTGTCTCCTGAAAAAGTAATCGTAATAAATGAGATTGAGGAAAAGGTAAATAAGCATTTAAGCGATATGAGTATTCCTGTTCCCCCAATAAAAATTGTGTATGGAAACAGGGTTTACCCCAAAAACAAAAAAATTATCCAAAAAGATAAACTGAAAAGCATTAAACTTAAAAGTGTGTTTGTTAATAATGAAAAAAAAGTCTTTTCCCCAGCTCTGGTTAGAGATTTAGAGTAAAGCTGGAGATGATATTAAAGTTATAATAATAATTTAAATTATTATTATAATAATAAAAAATGGACATTTTAAGAATTACCGAACCAATTTTAAAAGAAGATAGTATTGATGAGTATGAACACTTTGAGTATGAACCAATTACAAGTATCAATCTCAACAACTCCGGAGGAGATATCAGGATTAACATTGAAACCCAAGATATTTTTATACATCCTAGTGAAAGCTATTTACTTATAGAAGGCCGCTTAACAAAGGCTAATGGAACAGCTTACGCAGATGCTGACAACGTTTCTCTAACAAACAACGCCCTCATGCATCTTTTCAAAAATATCAGATATCAACTTTCTAGTCAGGAGATTGAATCCATAACACATCCTGGTCAGGCTACTACAATGCTTGGATTGTTAAAATATCCGGCTGATTTTTCTAAATCACAGGGGTTAAACCAATTGTGGTATAAGGATACATTGACCAGAGCAGTAGCCCAAAACATAGGTTGGAATGTAAGAAAATTATACGTTGTTAATAATTCCGATCCAAAGGGAACATTTAGCTTTAGAGTTCCATTAACACATATATTTGGTTTTTGTGAGGACTATAATAAGATATTGTATGGAATGAAGCAAACTCTCCCTTGACAAGAAATGATGATGATGATGCGATCTTTAGAGCTAACGGTGTTGATGCTGGTAAAAATTACGTTGGATAAATTATCATGGTTTATGCCCCACGTTATGCCCGCGAATAAGGAGAAGATGGAACTTTATAAACTTATCCAGCAAAAAGAAAATTTTGAAGTTGGATATAGAATGCTACAATGCGACTCTATTTCAGTTCCTCAGTCAACAACATTTACCTGGAGACTTTCCGTTAAATCATCTCCCAAGGTGCCACGTTTTATCATTGTTGGCTTTCAGACTGATAAAAGTGGTAGCCAAGAGCAAAATCCATCCATATTCGACAACGTAGACGTTAAAAATGTCTATGTTATGTTAAATTCCACTAGATATCCCGCGGTTGACTACAATCTTTTATTCCCTAGACAGCAATTTAGTAGAGCGTATGGTGACGCTGCTTTATTTAAATCTAAGTTTTATAACATGGATGATTTGGTATCAAATCCTAACTTTACCCCCTCAGAGTACAAAACCCTTTATCCTTTGTTTTTGTTTGATGTTTCCAAGCAGAGTGAAAGGTTAAAGTATTCTGTTACTGATATTCAAATTAAGGCAAATTTTAACACAAATGTTAACCAAAATGTGCCCGCGGGCACAGAGGCATATGCTGTTATTATTAGTGATAGGTTAATAAACTTCCAGTCTGATGGAAATAAAATGAGTGTAGTGTATTAAGATTTTTCTTTCTTTAAAAAAATGATAACGATTTCAGATTTAAAAAAAAAATTCTTAAAGAAAACAAAACAGAATTTTACTCTTACTGGGATAGAAAACAGTTAGTTGAGTTGGTAAAAGAACATGGTTTGTTACCAGAGGAGTCACCTAAATCAGAAAAGAAAAAAGATCCTAGGTTTGATAGATTAAAAACTATTATGAAAAATCCTAGAAAAGTTAGTTTAGAGGATGTTGAAACCGGGGAAATTAAAACTTTTCCATCAATTTACAAGGCAGGTAAATTTATAGATCGTTGCCCCCAAACGATTATGAACTGGAATGGAAGGGTTTGGAAAAATAAATATAGGATTAGCATCCAGTAATTTTATTATGATATAATCATAATGAAATTTTTGAAACAAAATAATATAGCTGAAGATTTTTTATACTATTTAAATATGAGTCTATTTAGTAAACTTTATAATTGGTTAACTGGTAATGTAGAGACAACACAGACTTTACAAGTGTTGGATGAAGTTCTTGAAGATGTAAGGTTTTATAAAAAAGTGTGGTATGCTCTTAAAGAAATAGAAACAAAAATCAAAGAAACAAGGGAAAAGTTAACACTTTATCATAGTTTGTATTTAGACAAAAACCCTGACTCAGAAAAATTTGCTGAAATTGTTGAGTATGTTATAGAGATTTAATATTTATAGATTATGAAAGAAAAAGAAATGTATTATGCGTATATGCATGAAAAAATTGTAAACAAGATAAAATCTCAACAATTAGTAGAGATAAGTAATGAAGAAATAGAAAAAAAAATTAAGGCATATGAATGATGTAATCAGTAATTTTATTATGATTATAATCATAATAAAATTTTTGATATAGCTTAAGTTTTTTTCCTACTATTAAAAAACATGTCACTATTTAGTAAAATTAGTAATGTAGCTAAAACAGCTACATCAAATGTTACTCCGGAGTAAGACGACTAGCCTCGGCAGTTGTTCCGGAACCTATACAAAGAAGGATAACCAAGTTTACTAATTGGCTAACCGGTAAAGTGGAGACAACACAGATACCGCAAGTGTTGGATGAAATTGTTGAACATGTTAGAGAAAATTATCCTCCAAGGCCAGCAAGACCTAATTTTAAAATTAAAAGAGAAGCATCTGCATTAAGAAATTTCACAACACAATATACTATAGATGGTACAGAGGGTTGGGGACCAAATGAGTTTTTAGAGGGTGCCAGAGAAAATATAACAAACTTTTTAAGAAATAATCGTAAAACAAAGGTTATGTTAAGTTGAAAGTGTTTTTTTAGAAAAGATGTTGATAATAATGTAGTAGAAAGAGATTTTAGGTCTTATCATGAAATTAACTTACAGGGAACCAATGAAAATGAACTATATACCACTATGATAGAACGAGTTTTAGAAAACTTAGCAAGTTTTCAGAGGGTGTTTGTGAGAGTTAAAGTTTTAACATTACACACCGTAGAATATAGACCATTAGGAGATAGTAATGGATGACCTTACCAGAAGGATTAAGAAGTGGAAAAGGTCATAATAATAATAATGGACTTATTAATATAAAAAATGTGGATGATAATAAATGGTTTGCTTATTGTGTTATGAGAGCAATTTATCCTAACAAAAAGGATCCACAAAAAATCGATACAACATTAAGACAACAGATAAAAGAATTAAATATGGATGGGATAGATTATCCAGTTAAATTAAAAGATATTAACAAGTTTGAGAAGCAAAATCCAACAATAACTATTGTTGTTTTAGGTTATGAAAACGGACAAGTTTATCCTATTAGAAAACAATGTACCTTTAATAGAGAGCATTTGGTGGTTCTTTTATTATTAACTAATAATGAGGGAAATACTCATTACGTGTGGGTTAAAAATCCCAGTGCTTTACTAACCTCTCGAGTGACAAAACATAAAAACAAACACTATTTTTGTTGGAATTGTCTAAATCACTTTTGGTGTCAAAAAGCTTTGGAAAAACATCAAGAGTATTGCTATGGTTGTGAATCTGTTAAAATAGAAATGCCTGAAAAAGGATCGGTTATTGAGTTTAAAAACCGCATTCACTCACAATGGTTTCCCTTTGTTATATATGCTGACTTTGAGTCTTATATTAAACCAATACACACCAGTGAACCAAATCCAGAAGAAAGTTATACAAAAAAATATCAGAAACATGAAGCATCTGCGTTTTGTTTCTATGTTAAAAGCTTTAATAAAAAATTTTATAAATCAAGGTTAATACAATATACAGGAAAAAAAGCTTCAAGAAAATTTATGCAAAAGATAGTAAGAGAAGTTAAAAGAATTAATAAAATCCCTGCTAAAGAGATGCTATTTGGAGAAAAAGAACAAGCGCTTTTTAATAAGGAGACTGAATGTCATATTTGTAAAAAAGAGTTTACTGATGATCCTAAAAATAGAAAGGTAAGAGATCATTGCCACTATACAGGTAAATTTAGGGGAGCCGCGCATAACTTATGTAATCTTAAATATCGTAAACCTAGTTTTATACCTGTGTTTTTTTTCATAATCTTGGTGGATATGATGAGCATTTATTTGTAAAAAATCTTGGTGTAACTGAGGGAGATATTGAAGCCATCCCTAACAATGAAGAAAAGTATATCAGTTTTACTACAAAAATAACTACTGGGCAAAATATTGATAAAAATGGAAAAATTAAAGATAAAACTGTTGGTATTAGATTTCTTGACAGCCTCAAGTTTATGCCTTCAAGTTTAGAAAGTTTAGTGAGTAATTTGAAAGATCATCAATTTGAAAACTTGTCAACCTTTTATCAAGGTAAATTCTTTGATCTCCTTCGTAAAAAAGGTATCTACCCATATGAGTATATAAGCTCACCCAAAAAAACTTAAAGAAAAACAGCTACCACCTAAAGAAGCGACCATGTAAAACTTGTTTGGAGGTCATTTAAAATGAAGACTCTTAAGGACTCTCATAATCTAAACGTCAAGTCTGATGTTTTACTCTTAGCTGATGTTTTTGAGAGCTTTAGGAAAGTTTGCCATAAACATTATAATTTAGATCCAGCATGGTATTACACAGTACCAGGGTTATCTTGGAACGCACTCTTAAAGTTTACAGGGGTAGAGTTGTTAACAGATATTGATATGCTTTTAATGTTTCAAAAGGGGATTAGAGGTGGGGTATCCATGATTAGCACCAGACACGCAAAAGCTAACAATCATTATATAGGTAAAGATTATGATCCTACTAAACTTAGTAAATATATTGTGTACTTAGATGCAAATAATTTATATGGAGATGCAATGAGTAAAAAACTCCCTACTGGTGGGTTTACTTGGATGAGTGAAGAAGAGCTGGTTGACTGGAAAAACCATTCATGTATTTTAGAGGTTGATTTAGAAATTCCTCCTGAGCTACATGATTTTTATAATGATTATCCTCTTGCTCCAGAAAATATCATGGTAAATAAAGTAAATAAATTAATTCCAAACCTATGTGATAAGACAAAGTATGTTCTCCATTATGAAAATTTAAAACAATACTTAGATTTGGGTTTAAAACTGAAAAAGATTCACCGAGGGATCAAATTTGAGGAAAGTTATTGGCTTAAACCTTATATTGATCTTAATACAAAACTTAGAGCTGAGGCGACCAAAGATTTTGAAAAAAGATTTTTTTAAGTTAATGAATAACTCAGTCTTTGGAAAGACTGGAAAACATTAGAATCCGTAAGGTTGTTAAACTATTTAGTAATAGAGAAGCTGCGAAAAAGTGGACCGCTAAATCAAACTTTAAACGTTGTAATATCTTTGATGAAAATTTAGTAGCGATACATATGGGAAAGACACAGTTAGTATTTAATAAACCTGTTTACTTGGGAATGTGCATTCTTGATTTAAGTAAAACTTTAATGTATGACTTTCATTTTAATTATATTAAACCAAAATATGATGAAAAGGCTGAACTTTTGTTTACTGACACAGATAGTTTGATGTATGTAATTGAGACTGATGATTTCTATTAGGATATAGCAGATGATGAAAACAAATTTGATATAAGTAATTACCCTAAAGAAGGTCATCCTTCTGGTATACCAGTTGGTAAAAATAATAAAGTATTAGGTATGTTTAAGGATGAATGTGGTGGCGAGAATATTAAAGAGTTTGTAGGGCTGAGAGCAAAGTTATATAGTTATGAAATGTCAGATGGTGGAGAGAAAAAGAAATGTAAGGGAGTTAAAAAAATGTGGTTCAAAGAGATATTACTTTTGATGATTATTTAAACTGTTTCTTAACAAAGCAAGATCAACATAGAAAAATGAATGTTATTAGAAGTTATCAACATGATTTATACACAGAGGAAATAAACAAGGTTGCCTTAAGTGCAGCAGATGACAAGCGGTTCATTTTTAGAAAATGGTATTCATACCTTAGCATTTGGTTATTATAAGTCACAAGGTTAAAAAATGTTATCAATATATGGAGCCCTCCCTCCTCCTGCAAAAAAGTTTTTATGATTAAATTTAATCATAAAAATGAGTTGATAGGTGGTTGATGTGTGGCTTGGGTTAATATGGTTGATTTTGACTTGGGTTAATATGGTTTGGCTGCGGTTGATGTTGACTTGGGTTAATATGGTTGGGTTGTGGTTTGGCGTGGAAATCGTCATAATCTTACTGCTCTTGTGCCGATCCAGCTAGTTTGCCGGATCCTGCAAAAAAAAAAAAAAAAAAAATTCTAGCCCTGAGCAAAAAAGTGATTTTGGGGGAAAATTAGGGAAGATTTTAGCAGTTTAAACGAAATCACCGCATACACTAGCTTCGGTGGTACTTTCTCAGATTAGAAGCAACCCACCTTAAAATGTATTGATTACAGAAATAGCCACCGGCCTTAATACGAGTATTGATTACATGACAACCAATCAATTTCCGTTTAAAAATAGAACTCCGTCCAGTTTTTGTTTCGAAAATTTCAACTTAAATTATTGCCAGCATTATCTGGAAGAACTTCTGTTTTGTCCTACCAGCTTCGATTTCGATGGGGAAAATGATAAATCTGTTGGCAAAACATTTAAACCTACAGCTCTTTTCTTCGTATACAATGTCCTGCCGTCGTTCTGCCTGTACAGTACAGTTGGCCTATTCAAACTGTCCTCGACACGAATCATGAATTGTACTGGTCGCTAAATTCCTTTGAGCAGTCCAACTAGAAGGGTTAATACAGGTTAGGAGGGACATATTTTTCCTTATCGCAGATAAACTATGGCCGTCCCAATTCCAAACCGATATTGGTCAAGCACTGTACCCTCACGAGTACAAAACTTCTAATGGGTTACTTCGGTCTCCGAAACAACGCGGTTTTTTTTTTTTTTTTTTTGTTGTTGTTGTTGTTGTTGTTTTGCCTCCTTTCACACCGAATCTGTCTTCTAAAGAAGCGAAGGTATGCTGAGGCATTCATTATCACGGAATACAAGACAGAGCAAACTCTCTTGAGTCTGAGTCAGACCATACTCAAGAGAGTTTGAGTTTCATGCTCAGTTGAGTACGATCTCAAGCTCAGGATTCTTTATAAGCACAGAATTTTGAGTTGGACTCAGGGTTGAGCAAGAAACCGCTCCTTAAGCATGTGATTGTGCTCAAGAAAGTTGTATAAGCACGGAGCCTGATCTCGTGAGGGTCTCGTTTGTAGACGGAACGCTGTTTCAAATCACGTGATTGTCAACGTTGTCAGAAACCATCAAGTCTGATTTGGCCTGGTGACAACCTTTTTCTTTTAACCCCCGGTGACCTACATTCAGTTTTGTCAAAATTATTAAGACAAACAAAAGTGGGCAATTTCACGATCATGGGACTGAAATGTAGCCTCTGGAGCACACACAAATATTTGACTCAGTAATTTACCTGTTCTTTGGAAATAATTTGTTTTTGTTGTTGTCCGGGTTCAAGTTTTGTCCACAGTGGAATCTAGGAATGTGGCAGCTACAGCTCAAGAAAAACAATATAGCCCAAAAGCATGATCATCAGCCTTTTAACTTTACGTTTTATAAAGTCCCAGGACACCAGCTGAAAATTGTAGAGATCTACATGTATATTGCTTTGGTGTAAACTATATGCTTGCGATTCGCTCTATTACCCTTTAAAACAACCCCTTTACAAGATTACAAACACTCCAATAAAGAACTTCTTGTTCGAGTGGGTCAGCATTGATCTGTTCCATTATATTCGATATACAGTGGAGTAAAAGTCAAGTTCTCAGATTGCTGGTTGTTAGAACTGCGTAGTTTCAAGTCGAATTCCCGTGTGAATTCAGATTTTGGCAGTTACGAAAGCACGTTGCCCTCTGACACTCGCACTAATAACTTGTTTCATAAATACTAGATCTAGGGTAATCGCAAAAAAAAGAAGCAGACTTTGACAACTTCATCTCTTTAAAAACGAAAAACAATTAAACACAGTAAACGTTAAAACAGTGTCTCTGCATGGATCGGTGAAGCGCTAGGTCGGTGTACGCTGAAAGTAAAGGCCGCTTCAGCGACTGATTAATTCATAAATATGTAAATTTATAGAGAATTCCGTGGTGCAAGTGACGTTATACGTCACGTGATTTTAAGATCTATATTTGTCGCACAGCTACATTCCAGAAAGCTAGGCGATGACTTGGTACAGTCTAGAACCGTGCGCATTACATACGCTAGGTACGATCTCTGCTTGTGCGCCTAGAATATGGGTGTGGAAAGTATTTAAGTCTAGAATAAAAAGCTCTGAAAAGGCAACGTGTAAGAATGTCTAAAAAAGCAACTTAACCATTCCAATGCGTTATAAATTTGTTAAAAAAAAAAATAGCCTACTGTTGGGAAAAATCTCCATTGAAAGCTTTCATGTTAAATCGGTATCGCCTTTCTCTTTCCGATCATAGGTTGAGTGTTAAATTGAAATAAGACTTACAATTAAGGACAGATTGTAAGATTTAGAGTGTGCTTCTAATGGGTAATTATCAAACTATTTTCACTGAGGATTGTCCACAAACAGAAGCGTGCCGTAGTGAAGACCCTTGTCGTCGAAGAGTATTTTGCATCGTGTCCGCAAACTTGTTCAGTTCACGACGGCTATTTTTAGATACATACATTGTGCGCTATTTTTAGAGATGATGTCTGTGTAAGCGATAGGCTGTCGTGTACCCTTGTGGACGAAATGATTGTTTCAAAGGTTTGAACCATTTAAGAGCTCGGTCTTTATAGACATATTCATTATCACAAAGGCAAAATTGTAAGTTAATTACAATAGGAAAATTGGGTTGTTTACTGAATAATTAGAAAACTATGTTTTATCTCGTAAACCGGACCTTGGGACAGGAAGCAGTACAAGGCCGGAGGTATGCTTACGTCACCCCATAGATCAGGGTGATAACAATGAGAGCCTGGTTGCTACGCAACCATCCGACTCAAAAACTGTAATCAAAGCACTGAAGAAGCTGAAGGCCTGGGCATCAGAACGGGGTGAAGAGGTAGGAAAATGAGGCCTAGAAGCTCAAAGTTGCTATCACATTTGTACAGGCTTAAAAGTGCTATCACATTTGTACAGACTAATAAAAAAATATCTACATGTCTCACACTGACAGTCTGTGGAGTTGACAACAGAATGGAAAAACATAAATTTGTAAAGGCCAATATAATGAGTATTTTTGTATAGCCTTGGCCTCGTGGTCTTATATGGATTGAAAGGAGATAATTTTCAAAGGATTCACTGTTTCCTGTTTTCTTCCTTTACGTTGCTTTGGCAATAAATCAAAATGGTAACAAACCAAAATGAGCAAAAAACTGCTGATAGAGGACAACTCCAGGGAACATTTCTGGAAAGTGCAAAAAAATCCACAAACAATGTGTCTAATTTTCTTTCATTTTACCATACTCAGTCTATAAGTTGAGCAATGACCAAGAACAACACAAAGTCTTTAAAGGCTAATATCACAGAGCATGATTTGGTGTCTGAGAAGACAATTTTTTGTGTATTTCCTTTAATTTTTGCATTTTGGTTTCTATAGCAACAAATAAAAAGACGACCGCATTCGGGCGCCAATGCTCAGCAACAGTTGTGTTTAGTAACAAGGGATCATATGAGGGTGCCAACACTCGGCTGCAGTTGCTTGATTTTCAGTGAAAACACAAAAGTTGAAAAGGGGGCATAACCTGATAGTTATTTACCCTTATTATTCATGTTTCCCTTTTGATGGTACATATCTTCAGTAAAAGATATTGTAAAATGTCAAAGATTTTGCATGACGACGACACAAACGACTAAGATTATGACACTAGGACTATGAAAATACGATGCCTCTAAAAACAGCTGAGGTAAAAGTTCTTAGTCGAAAAGGGGGCATAACTAATTACTTTGCCAAAAGTATTTTGGTAGTTACCTGTCTCTGTTGCACTGATATAAATTCCCCTTTTAATAGTTAACAAAAAGTCAAACTTTGAAGTAAGTACCATCATTAATGACAGATATAATAAAATGTCAAAGGTTCTGAAGATTCAAAGTTATAAGCAAGAGGGCCATGATGGCCCTGGATCGCTCACCTGAGTCAATAGGCCAAACATTCTGATCAAATTTTACAAGTATCTGACTGAAAATGTGGCCTCTATAGCGTACTCAAGGTTTTTCTAAGATTTAACCTAGTGACCTAGTTTCTGATCCCACATGACCCAATTTTGAACTCGCGTGAGATTTTATCAAGACAAACATTCTGACCAAGTTTCATGAGGATCGGACTGAAAATGTGGCCTCTAGAGCGTACACAAGGTTTTTCGAAGATTTGACCTAGTGACCTAGTTTTTGACCCCACATGACCCAATTTCGAATTTGTGTGAGATTTTAACAAGCCAAACATTCTGACCAAGTTTCATAAGTATTTGACTGAAAATGTGGCCTCTAGAGCATACACAAGGTTTTTCAAAGATTTGACCTAGTGACCTAGTTTTTGACCCCACATGACCCACTTCGAACTCGTCCGAGATTTTATCAAGACAAACATTCTGACCAAATTTGACAAGTATCTGACTGAAAATGTGGCCTCTAGAGGACACACAAGGTTTTTCTAAGATTTAACCTAGTGACTTAGTTTTTGACCCCACAAGACCAAATTTCAAACTCGTCCCAGATTGTATCAAGACAAACTTTCTGACCAAATTTCACAAGTATCTGACTGAAAATGTGGCCTCTAGAGCGTACACAAGGTTTTTCTAAGATTTTACGTAGTGACCTAGTTTTTAACTCCACATGACCCAATTTCGAACTTATCTCAGATTTCATCAAAACAAACATTCTGACCAAATTTCACAAGTATCTGACTGAAAATGTGGCCTTTAGAGCGTACACAAGGTTTTTCGAAGATTTGACCTAGTGACCTAGTTTTTGACCCCACATGACCCAGTTTCGAACTCGTCCGAGATTTTATCAAGACAAACATTCTGATCAAATTTCACAAGTATCTGACTGAAAATGTGGCCTCTAGAGCGTACACAAGGTTTTTCGAAGATTTAATCTAGTGACCTACTTTTTGACCCCACATGACCCAATTTCGAATTCATCCGAGATTTTATCAAGACAAACATTCTGACAAAATTTCACAAGTATCTGACTGAAAATGTAGCCTCTAGAGTATACACAAGGTTTTTCGAAGATTTGACCTAGTGACCTAGTTTTTGACCCCACATAACCCAATTTCAAACTCGTCCGAGATTTTATCAAGACAAACATTCTGACAAAATTTCACAAGTATCTGACTGAAAATGTGGCCTCTAGAGCGTACACAAGATTTTTCGAATATTTGACCTAGTGACCTAGTTTTTGACCCCACATGATCCAATTTCAAACTCGTTCGCGATTTTATCAAGACAACGATTCTGACTAAATTTCACAAGTATCTGACTGAAAATGCGGCCTCTAGAGCGTACACAAGGTTTTTCTAAGATTTGACCTAGTGACCTAGTTTTTGACCCCACAATACCCAATTTCGAACTCGTCCCAGGTTTTATCAAGACAAACATTCTGACCAAGTTTCATGAGGATCGGACTGAAAATGTGGCCTCTAGGGCGTACACAAGGTAAAAAGTTGACGACTGACGACGCACGACGGACGACGGACACAGCACGATCACAATAGCTCACCATGAGCACTTCGTGCTCATGTGAGCTAAAAAGGGCGTATCTGTGTCAAAAATATTTTGATGGATACCTGCCCCTGTTTTATGAGTACCCCTTTTGACAGTAAACAACTGGTCCAAGTCTGAAGTAAATATCTTCAGGAATAACAAAGATATTATAAAATGTCAAAGTTTTGCACGACGACAATGACGCATAGGCCTTGACAATAGCTTGAAGCTTTCTTCGTAAACAGATAAGCTAAAGACTACCAGTTGAATAAACTCATATCGATGATACAAGACTGCTCAAAGAACATTTCTATACAAGTTTTGTCAAAATATCTGCTGTAAATGTCACTTTTCAATTTTCCTCATTGAAAGTCTATGGAATCTTGAATTTGTCATAATCAACCAAGTTGGAGAGCCTATTTTCATAAACAAGAGGGCCGTTGGACCTAAAGCCCTCATCTGAGAAATGTCATCTATGATTGATAAATTTGGTTGTGATTATGTAAAACACAAATGAGCCGTGCTCTGACAAAAAGGGGATTCAGTGCATCTCCATCCATCATTCCAAACGACCCGTCATATATTTATGGATCCATAAAATCCATTTTGTTGAACAACCGACTGAATCATGAGGTACGCTGGTCCTTTGACATGCAGAAAATTTGCCAAAAGCAAAGAGTTTCGGCCCAGGTCAGCCTAAATGCCTATGGAGATCAAGATCAGATTGCATTTAATGTCAAGTCTGATCTTCTATATGAAACGCCCTCCTGTTACCTAACTCTTTACCACACAATCCCGAGTTTTAAGGACTCTAAGGATATAGCGTCATGAAAACCTTTTGGAAATAGAAGAAAATGCTCTTTTTTCCTACAAGTTTTTCTGCACTTTCACAGCCAATAAGCAACATTTCAGGTAAATCTAATTTGCCGTCCGCAAATGTTTTCAATTTAGACAAGTCTAAAAATTTCATCGTTTTATAAAAAATTAACTGGTTTTCAATGGCTCATGTTACAAAATTTACTGCACTGTGTAACGTTACATATTTGATATTGTATGCGCCGAGTTTGTTATTGGTCGAAATGGTTATGGGCCTAGATGTCATATCTGGACAACTCTGACAGGAAGAAATAAGGCCTGCAGACACGAGGTGCACAGTAATTTTACAAAAGTTAAAATCTTACCGAGATTTTGAGACAGCTTTTTCAGAGTAAGCACATCGTCTGCGTAAAATACGCTATCATTATTTGTCATTCACAAGGTGTCTAGAAAAAGAGCATACCGTCTGCATAAAACATGCTATCATTATTTGTCATTCACATGGTGTTTAAAAAAGGACAAACGAACGATCCCGATTAGTGCTCGGCAACAGCACTCGTCACAACTACATGTAGGGCCATTGCTTACCTACATCTAAACATTTGATCAACGATCAGCCGAGGTTTGCAAATTGTTTCTTTCACTGTTAAGCGTACGAATTTGCAGTTATGAATAAGCTCACCAGGGCCCAAAATTCTCAGTCAACACTTTCGTACGATTAATATCGCACATTTATCAAAGTATGTTGTGAAATTAACCCTTACTATGATGTTCAAATCGAAATATTTTTATTATTTTTAGGGGTCGTTTCTTTCAGCGTAGTAGGATGTATTGCAGGTCGTACTTTTTACTTTTACTCGGGTTTTTCCGTAAATGCTTGGATGGGGTTGGAATTTTGATATACGATTCCTATGGTCTTGGGCTTGGCAAGCCAAACCCAGGCCAAAAAGGACCAAAAGTTTATTTTTTTAATGACTCTAATTTATACCAACTTAAAGAGCAATAAATGAACTTTCTGACCTCACATGGGATAATTTTGACATTTCAACGCAAGAAAAGAAAATTTAACAAATAGTTCATTTTTTAACTTCGGAAAATGCATTTTCCCTCTATATTCTATATAAACCATACCTGCAATTTTAAAGTTAAAAAAGGACCAAAAGTTTTTATGATATTTATAAAACTTAGTTCATTTGAAAGAGCATACATTGAATTTTCTTACCTCACTTGAGATAATTACAGGTAAAATTCGCAGATATCGATTTTTACATGTCCGCGAAGTTGGTTATGAGTCATCGGCAGAATTTTTCAAATTCGACAAGTCTAAATTTTTTTTTCGTTGAGTAAAGACTTAACTTGGCGCGCAATACGCATCATGTTTAATTTTAGTTTTTTAGTTTAAACATATTTTATTCAGTATAATATTTACATACATGGTAATATTCTGAAAATTAAAGTTGCGTGAAAAGGATTGGAACGAAAGCTGCTAGCTTATAAAGTTCCTCTCCTGTGAGTCACGTCAATGTCAGAAGTTTAACAATATAAAATTGCAACATAATATGGTCAACTGTGTGTGTGTGTGTGTGTGTGTGTGTGAGACAAAGAGAGAGAGAGAGAGAAAGAGAGACGTGGAGTGCCACCAACATACAAATGTTCAGGTAAAACATGATTTTAAACAGAAAACTTTGTATTCCAACGTTGCGTATGATTTTAAAAGCAGGAATAGAGAATCAAAGGGTGATACTTCTAAAACGGTTAGTGTCAACAATGTATGAGTGAACCGCTGAAAATATTATTTCGTTATCGGCAAGACTGAGAGTCTCGTCTCCAAAAAGAAGTGTGTGCAGGCTTACAGTGGAAATTTCTGATACGCTTTGAAATAAGCTGTTTCTAAATTCACGATAGTATCTGCAATCAAAGAAATAATGCTGATTTGATTCAATTTCGCCACAAGTACAAAGAGGAGAATCGATTATGTTTCTGAAATAAAGGTGTTGATTAAGTGAACTACATTTAGTTCGCAGCCTAGCGTGAATAACTTGAATCCTCCTCTCTCCAAAGAAATATAGCTTATTTGGAATTATTTTATCTCTATTGATGTAACGTTTAAATGCTGAAAGGGAGTCCATATTTCTGATATCAATGGGTAGAGCATTCCAATCAGTAATAACCGAGGGTAGAAAGGAGTTAAGATACAGATTAGTCCTGCAAGCTATATTTTGTAGATTGTGAGAATCTCTAAGGCTGTAGGATGAAGTACTTCCTATTGTAACAGGAACTAATGAATTTAAATAAGAAGGGGCTAGTCCTTTTACCATTTTAAAAAACAATATAAGTTTGTGCTTATATCTTCTTTCACTAAGTGTTTCCCACCCTGACTCCTTGTTAAGATCCGCTAAAGACACAAGTTTACTGCATCCAGTTACAATTCGTGCAGCCTCGTTTTGTACTTTTTCAATTTGATCCTTCTGGTATTGCGATAGATTCATCCAAATAACATCTGCATATTCAAGAACTGGACGAATAAAAGAAAAATATATTATCTGTAAAGATGTTCGATCTAGGCGTATCTTTAGACGTCGCATAATTCCAATTCTCTTCCATGCCTTCGTTAAAGACTGATTTACATGATAATCCCAGGAACCATCATTAGAAATGAAAATACCGAGATGCTTATGAACCTGCACAGATGGAATTCCAACACCAGACATAAAAAGCTCAGGGTGAACAGGTTTATTACGTTTGCGAGATATTATTAAAGATTCTGATTTTGAGGGATTAAATTTTACAAGCCACCTATTTGCCCAATCTGTAATTCTATTGATGTCTGTTTGTAAAATTGCGCCGGCTGTATCAGGATCACCTACAACCATGGATAAACTGGTATCATCTGCAAATAGGTTTATGTTTGCCTCAATATCATTTACTATGTCATTAATGTAGACTAGAAATAGAAGAGGACCGAGAATAGATCCTTGTGGAACTCCCGCATTAATAGAACCTAAGTCTGAGACAGCACCAGGTATAACAACCCTCTGATACCTATTTGAGAGGTAGTCTGAGAACCACGAGAGAAGTTTGCCACCTATTCCAGCTTTTTGTAGCTTATATAGAAGACCTTTATGCCATACTTTGTCGAAGGCTTTACTAATATCAAAAAATATAACTCTAATTTCTAGTCCTTCATCCAAAGCTTTGCAAATTTTATCATATAGAAATACAACTTGGTTGACGGTTGAGTCTCCGGGTAGAAAGCCTGATTGAGAAGGTGTGAAAAAATTGGTATCGTTTAGGTGGTTAAAGACATGTTTGAATATTATTCTTTCAAATACCTTTTCCATGGTGTTTAATAGAGACACTGGTCGGTAATTAGATGCAATAGCAGAGTCACCACTTTTAAAGATGGGACATACATTGGAAATTTTCCAAGAAGAGGGAAATATACTTGTGTTCAAAGACTGGTTATAAATTTGACTAAGAGGATTGGATAATTGAAGTGCAACTTCCATTAAAATATGATTATTGATACCATCTGGACCAGATGCCTTACCTAGACGGAGCGTTCTTAAAACATCTAACACCTCAGCGGGAGTAATCGTTATTGAATCTAAGGAGTTGTCGTTAATTTGATTTATATCATCCGGAAGACTGTTAGCTGAGTCGTCAATAGTTGATTGTTTGGTAAAGTATGAATTTAAAACGTTAGCCTTTTCATGCTCATCAACAACCATTGTGTCCTTAGTGTCATCCATCAGTGGAGGTATAAAGGAAGAAGACGATGGGGCTATAAAAGATTTCAAGACTTTCCACCAATCTCTTGACGTAATACTATTTGAACGTAATTTCAGTGCCATTTGATCTAACTGGTCTTGCTTTCTTTGTCGAATGAAAGCAATCAATTCGTTCCTTAAAGCTTTAAATTTGGACCAATGATGTGGATTGTTTGTACGTTTAGCCTTCTGATATGCTCTTTTCCGTTGCCTTATTTTTCTTTTTATTAAACTATTAATCCATGGGGGTTCATGGGGGTTAATAACTATCACCTTATTTGGAATGCAGAGCTTTGCTTCTTTAGTTAATATACCAGTAATATTTTGAGTAAAAGTATCAACGTCATCGTCTTGCAGCTGATCCCAGTTAACATTTTCAAGAGTATCTCTCAGCTTGTTATAGTCACCTTGTTCATATTTCCATATGGTACGTTTGAAAGTTTTATATTTAGGTTTTAAGAAGTTAAAAACAGCAAATATTGGACAATGATACCTTATTTTAAGATCAAGACAAGGTTCACCTACTCCAGATATTAGAATGGAATCTTTGTTTGTTACAAAAAGAAGGTCGATTATAGTTGCAGAGTTTTCAGTGAAATGGGTAGGTTCCTCAATACATTGTGTCATATCAAAGTGGTTGCAAATTGATTCCACTTTTCTAGATTGAATTGGATTCAATGTGTTCAGATTAAAATCTCCGGTGACTATTACGTCAGAAATAGTGGAATCTATTGCAAGACCAATAGAATCTTCAACTAACGAATTGTAGACTGAATCTGAACTTGGTGGTCTGTAAAAGACACCATACAGAACATTTCTTTTGTTGTGCAATTTGATCTGAATCCAGATACACTCGAGTAGATTTAACTCCAGATCATATCTCCGTGTATATGTCAATGTATCCTTTACATAAAGAATAACTCCTCCATATCTATCACTCAGTCTGTCTTTACGTTCTGGAGGATGAAATGTAGGGAAAAGCAGATCTTGTGATGACACGGATTTATCTAACCAAGTTTAATTTTAGAACCCGAGGGATTTCCAAAATAAAATTCCTGACAGTACTATTCCAGTTGCTCTCAGTAAATACGAAATCGACATGGAGCTAGATGAAATTTTACTTGTAACAATTAAAGTGTTGATTGTATATTTTTGTTTTTTCAAAGGCTTTGTTACAATATTTGGTGTATTCTTCCTGATTGTTTTAATTGATATGTTATATAGGGAGTTGTATTCAGAGGTAATTCTTTGAGTAATTTTGAATTTAAATAAATAAATTTAAGGTATAACTTACGGTTACTAGACCAGAGGTAATCATCTTTCTTCTGAAGGTCCTCCTGTTTCTTGATTCTTGTTGGTTGTTATTTGTTTGAGTGTAGCAGCACGGGGTGAATTTACCTGCGTGATCTTTCCAATGTTTGTTGATTGTACTTTTAAAAATATTTACATTTGGTACGTTACAACATTGTTTGGTAAGCTGCTCCATGGTTCTGTTACCCTGATACTGAAGCTATTTTCTCTGATCTCACATTTTGACTGTTTCTTAGAAAGTTAAAGTTGTTTCCTCTAGTTATCTTATAAGTTGATAACTGGAGCATTTTATAGACTAGCGAAGCTAGTCTATAGGCATCATGACTGACCCAGAGTCAAAGTAAACAAAAAACCCCACAGTTGCTAAATACAGCCTCACAGTAAAATACTTCTTTCTGTTAGAAATCCTAATTCTGTTATATATGACAATTTTGACAAAAACCACTAAATGTCTACCACTCCAATTTGAACATGTCTTCTTACAAAGTAATATACAGAACAAGATGTCATTTATAAGGTACAAGATCTTTGCTTATATGTAAATTATGCAAAGCAGGCTATTATCATTTATTCCTACACCACTGTAACATTATGAATGAATCTAAAAATAGATACACCTAGGTAACTTGTAGCAAATCCCAGCTGCATTAACTCTCTCTGGAAAGGGAACCCTTATCATTCCTTCAGTCATTCATTATTTACATCATTGTGCACAGTTAAACTGTTATTTTACGTCTTGAATATTAACCCTTTACCACACAATTCGGAGTTTTGGTGACACTGGGGAAGAATCCCTGGTAACCAGCATTTTCTCCTTTTCCCACATTGTTTTCTGCACTTTTGGAATCAGGTTTCATCAGTTCAGCCTCATTTAATTTGTGGTCTGTAACAGCTTTGAATTTCGTTTCGTAAAGAGTTAAATAGTTCACTACATCTTGGTCTATTGGATATGAACTTATTGGTTGTATGGTGTTTAACGCCGTTTTCAACATTATTTCGGTGATATCATGAAGGCCAGTGCACCTATCCATGCTTTCCTGGAATTTCTTTTACCAGCACCATCGCGACTCTGTGACCTTTTGTGGACAGTATGGATTAAGATCAGACTACACAGAACGTACAGTCTTTACTTGTATCTACACTGTCCGATAACAGGATATATTTTCTCCAAAATGTAACTTCGAAATAGCAATATTCAGGTGTTTACCATGGCTTGAAAATTTCATTTAATTTTTCTAGCAGGTTAAGGGTTACACTTAAACTGGATTATAGTCAACCAATACCATGCATAGTCCCGGTAGCATAAAGGACATGAGAACAGGAGGTCGCTGGTTCGATCCCCGGCTCGGCCAATTTCTTTCCGAGAACTGATGACAGTCATTGCGACAGGATTCATTCCTCTCTCAAGTTTCGATGGTGGTTATGTGGGAAAGCAGCCTGTGGCGTGGGAAGAATATTGTGCGGAGTACTGGTGAAAGATACTCCAGGAAAGCATGGATATGCGCACTGGCCGCCGCTATATAACTAAAATAATGTTGAAAATAGGGTTAAACACCATACAATCAGTCAATCAATCAAATTCGCTAGTCTGTCAGTACTTTCAGTACTTTGATTTATTGGAGGTGCTTTCATCATCTTGCAGAATCTTATGAACTTGAATCACGTCAGCTCGTTGTCTTCTGAATTCTATTGATGGAAGTCCAAGATGTATTAATCTTTCTTGATATGACAGATGGCTTATTCCTGGTAGTATCTTGGTTGCTCTTCTTTGTATATTTTCAATTGCAATCTGGGTCCGTATTCACCAACCATTCTTAAGAACGTTCTTAGACTTATTCTTCAAATTTTCCAAGTTTGAAAGTAACACAACTTCTGATTGGCTAAAGCAAATGGTTTAGCCAATCAGAAGATGTGTTACTTTCAAATTTGGAAAATTTTGGAGAACAAGACCAAGAATATTCTTAAGAATGGTTGGTGAATACGGACCCTGGTGTTTTTTCATCTTTTTTAGGAGAACATACGGGACTTGCGAATTCTAGGAGGCGGCTAACGAGGGACTTGTATAAATGGAGAAATTGGACTTTATGCACATTGTATGGGATGCTCCCAGTATGTAACTAGGTTAGGTTTTCTCAAGGACAAAGTGCATAAAGTTCAGCCTCGTCCATCAAATGAACTTAAGGTATCAGAGATGAGCCTGATCATAACCCAGATCAATGGAAGCAAATTTCATGATGAGACCCAATGCCCTGCAACATCAAAATTGACGTCATTTTGAGTGATCTTTAAAACAGAGTAACCCTGGCCCAATCACTTGCCAGTTGTAAGCCCAATAGACTTTTTTTCTCTGTGATGTTTTCTCAAGGACAGTGTGCATACAATTCAACCTCAGAAAACAGATGAATTTAAAGTATCAATACACTGTAGTTCCAAAGATAAGCCTGATCGGAACCCAGATCGATGAAAGCGAAATTCATGATGAGACCCAACGATCTGCGTCGTCGAAATGGACGTTATTTTGAACATTTGATGTAGATGTATATTCTGAAAGGCGCTAGCCAGCCGTCGACCCTTATTATTTGATATGATGTCCATGTCATAAAACTATTCTTAAACTTACCAAATGGTATAAATGTTATTGTGATATCTCTATAAATAATAGGCTTGGCATATTTGAAATTGTAGTATATCATAAAACACCCTACATCTAGTACTGGTTAATAATTATGTTAGGTCAATAAGTACATATCTTATGAAAACCTTGCGCGCACTCTACAGGACACATGTTCAGTCCGATACTCAAGAAAGTTGGTCAGAATGTTGGTCTTGATAATATTACAGGCAAGTCCAAAATTGAGTTACGTCGGGTCAAAAAGTAGGTGACTGGGACAAATCTTAGAAAAAAAAAAAACTTACAAGTATGCACTCAAGAGGCCACATTTTTAGTCTGATATTTGTGAAACGTGATCAGGATATTTGTCTTGGTATCTCTGGCGAGTTAAAAATTGTGTCATGTCGGTGAAAAAGTAAGTCACTAACACATCATCATAACCAAGATCCCTTCAGCTTAGTAAATCCTCTGTGGCTTTACTCAGGCAGATATTGTATTGCGATCCCGGACTCAGGTGAGCGCTTTGGGGCCAATGGCTCTCATGTTTCATATTGTACAGGTCATTGATTTTCTTTCTGCCCTTTTCTTTCAAAAGAGAGACAGAAAGAAAAAAAAAAAACGTTGAATACTTCGTGAAATGATTAATGGCGAAACTGTGCGCGAATAATGGTCTAAGGGAAAAAACTCGTTTAGTGTGTGCGTGTGTGTGTGTCTGTATCAGTGTCGTGCTCCCTGTAACTAAACTCATTCTATAACCAAAGATGAAAAAAAAATATGATACACCTTTGAGTATGTAGAAACGATAGATAGAGAAATCACGACACCAGACCAAAGAAAAAGCATGAGATGAATCATGAGTGAGATTTTGTTATCAGACAACAGTCTGTTTCGCAAATTTGTGTTTCACAACAACTACAAAGTTCAAAGTGTCTTGAATGACATCTGCTAGAAGTGGACCAAAAAAAGGATAATCAGTATTAAAGTAGAGACATTTCTGGATGGAGCTGATGTTTAACACAGCCACTCAAGCTGGCGAGTCATTTATGAAAACGTGATAAATGTGTTGATTCACTTATCTAGTGTAAAATGGCAGGGTTGAATGTTACCTGCTAATTCATGACAATCAAGCAGTAGGCTATTTCTCCAAACATTAATTGACATGCAGAACAGATTGCTAACACGAAAACCCATAACGCAACAAAGGTCATTTTGGCATCGTCCGATCAGACACTTAAAACTGTCTTTTCATCTTTAATAATTAGTATAAACAGTGGATTTACATAAAAATCTGTATAAAACAAATAAGTGGAACTAAAATCTCTGTTCAATGATGAGGAACGTAATTTTGGTTGTTTTATGCAATGAAAGTACAGGTATATAACAACCTAGACCTTCAAATTGGACTCCAGGGAGAGTGGAGGATAGGCCTTCATGTCTTACAGTGTTAGCACTGAGACAAGCTTTAAAGAATAAGGTAGTGGACAGTCATACAAAGACAGAAGAATAAAATAAAAACGCTTTAAAGAATGTGACCTTTATTTTCTCCCTTTTCCACAGTTTGTTACAAGGTGCGAAAGTCAAATCAAATTATTTGAGCCTCATTTGAATTATCGTCTGCAAGTGCTTTAAATGTGGACGAGTCTAAAATTTTGTCGTTTGGTGAACAGTTAAAAGATAGTTTGTGTCCATTCATCCATGGTGATCAAATGTATGCGAAGGCAGCAAATTGAAATTCATTCAACCACTTCATTCTAACAAGTTTGTACATAAGATGTAAGAAGGTATTTTCTTGATCAATTTCTAGCCATTAATTAAGAACATAATAAATGAAAAATTTTGTTTATTTCACCCTTGTCTCTCCATGATAACCGAGTAATTTTGACCTGTGGACATCTCTCTTTGACTCTTGGAAATTCCATATTGACTCTTGAAAATATGGGCCCAAGAGTCAATGACTCTGGAGATTCAGGACATAGTGAGAAACCTTGATAGAGGCTTAAAGCAGGAGACCAGTTTACTTCGGACTTTGTTCCTGATCACTTTCGCGCATTGGACTTGTCGACAGTGAAAAACTGCAAGCGTCCGAGGATTGCGTGAAAAGAGTTAGTTAATGTCTCCATTTATCTTTCGCATTGCACTGAGCTGAATCACATTTCTTAAGGTAAGATTTTAAACCTGTATTTCCGAAAACATCTGATGGAATTTTACGGTACTAATAGTGGATATATAAATTATTTTTTACTTTAATTTTCAGGAATCAAAGACAACACAAAATTACATCAACTACATGTAGTTGACCTTTAACAAATATTTTAACTCTTTACAAGATGAAAAATTTTAATATAGTCCAAATAGAAAGCATTTGCAGACGACATTTTTGTCAGGAGCTCAAATGATGGGATTGTCTCTAGAAAACATTGTTGGAAAACGAGAAAATGCTTGTTACGGACATTTTCTTCTTTTCCAACAACGTTTTCAGAAGCCATCTACCTTACGGCTGTACAAACAGCTTATCTGGTAAAGGGTCAAAGTACCGAATTTTTAGTCCTGAAAATCTTATAAATATGGTCCATGTAAAAAGTTTCGGGTCCCTTTAAACTAAGAAACGGAACCGAAACGAAACGCAACGGAACGAAACGGAACGGAAACAATCCCAACGAAATGAAATAGTACGAAAAGAAATAGAACGAAATCTAGCAATGTGATTGTTATTTTGTTATTTTTTTCTCAATTTATCATATATCTTTTGTATCATTTCTTATTGCATTATCCCACATTTTACGTGGAGAGCACACAGAAACAACTGCTGAAATGTCGCGTCATCTCATGCGTGGTTTGCGGGTTTGAAAATCTAGTCAGAATCAGAATTAGTTGATCTAAACGACAATCCTTTACCAGGACCTATGTTTCGGAAAGTTGCACAAACTCCAACATGTTTGATGCAAGATTTTGGGATGGAAATGAAACTTTGTTTTCTTTCTGTTCTGTTCTTCTTTCGTTTTGGTACCTCCTGTAGCTTAGTTGGTAGCGTACAGGTCTTGAGAACAGGGGGTCGGTGGTTTGGTCCCCGGCTCGGCTAATTTCCACCCTTGCGAACATAGAGTCCTCGTAGATGTTTTTTTTTTACATATTAATAAGTCAATAAGAACCTGTAAGATGAAGAGATGGCTTCAGGTCTGAAAAGATAAATTGGGAGGGCTGTTCGTTGTAACCGCTTTGAAGTGAATGCCCACATCAGCAGAGGAAGATACATTCAGTCTAGAAGAAATCATCTGCAGTTTCAAAGACATTACTTAGTTACCAACAAATGTACATCATGTATATAAATTAATCCGAACATTCGCACAGGATCTAAAGGTAAGCAGTAGCTTATTTTAAAGTCATCTGAAAATGTTAAGTGAGTTGCAACACCACTGTCTGGCGAATAAGAACCCTTGCTCGCACGACATACGGCGGATAAGGATAATTTTTCGCACGACAGCAGTAAGGTAATTATTTCCTGTGACAGAAAAATATGACACTACATTGGTTATTTTGAAATTATCGAGGAAAAGATTCGCTCTTCTTATGCAAAATTGCTGTCTATGTGAAAATCATATGAGTTAAAGGCCCATTAGCGGACAAAAACTCAATGCTGGTGTTAAAATACATTTTAATTTAAATCATAACAAATCAAAGTATGGAAAATATTGTAAGGATGACAATCTGTTATTGTGTGGTAAGTCCAACTGTTAGTCGCTGCCAGAAAAAAAAAAGAATTTAAAAATCATGCAAAAAGTAAGCAAAACATGGAGCGACCTGGCAACTTTTAACCTGATTTTGAAATTAATCTCTCTGCCAGCGACTAACACTTGAGCCGACTGTACAATATCAGATTGTCATTTTCACACTTATCTCCATACTTTTAAATGATATGATATAAACCGATATGTTTTTAATACCTGCTTTGTTTACATTTGGCAACTATTGTTACGTTAAGAAACTTCAGGAACTGACTGAACTAGAAACCAAACCTTTTCCCCCACATCAAAGGAACTTTCAATGATACCGTTTAAAAAATGGTAATACATACCCTTATCAAATAACGGCCGCGACTGTCCAAGCTACCCAGGGTCCAACGATTTTTTTTTTTTTTCAAAACTTTATTTTCTACATACATGTAACATACAAACATTATATTCAATATGTATTACAGTTATTTACAATCAGTGTAATGCATTAGATACTAATACATGTAATACTAAATAGAAATAAAGTTGAAAGAAAGATAAGAGTAAAGGGATAATCAGCGCACACATACTTTCGCATTTTCATAACGAAGGTCTTTTCTGACGGATTATGGACTTTAAGATGACTTACGGTTTTTCTTCTGACGACATCGATATAATCTGAAATTTTAGAGTGCCTTTCACAACTATAGATGTTTTTAGCGGCAAGTGTAGATCAAGATCAGACCACAATAAATGTGCAGTCTGATCTTTGATCAAAACCGTCTCCTTTGCCGAAACTTTTAAATGAAAGCAACCTTGAAATCGCACTTAATTTGATTGTATTTCTACACTGAAAATGTCATATGGGTTAATTCGGCCCTGTAAGTGTTAAACCAGTGGAAGTGCTTCATTGCTATTCTGGCCTGTTTCTGACTAGGGGTTAAAGACTGAGTGAATATCGTTAGGAAAAATTGCTGTTCAGGTGGGTTTTATAATCACCTCCAAAGATTTTTGTATATACTGAACCAAAACCGGGAAACTTTCGCGTTTGCACAGACGTCGACGTACATGTACATCCGCTCGGTTCTGACGCGCCGCCATCGCAATTGTAGATAGCAATTGGACTTGGGACACATAAACTGGACAAGACAGGCTTGGTAGACAATTATTTTTTTCTGATGAGTCGAGGTTTTAGCCGTGTACAATTGTTCCGACACATGAATGAACGTTGTGCTGACTTTTGCGTACTGCAACGCGATCGTTTTGGGGGCTTGGATCAGTTATGGTGCGGGGCGGTATTGTACCCAACTCGTCTTTATTGGGGGAAATTTGAATGCCCCCCACAAGCACGGAAAATAATCTAGGCCCTAATATTGTCCCTCTGCTTCGACTGGGCAGCGACGTAATTGCGTCACTGGTAGTTGCCCTATAACTGAAGAACATTTTAATGATGATTTATTTCAATAACAAAGTGAACAATAATCCAGATTCACAATAATAACCCCATCTTCGTGCGTACAGCTGCTATCAGATTTTAATATTTACTGTCTTTGCATTAATTTCAATCAAGAGGAAAATTATTCAAAAGAAAAGAAATAATGAAGGTTTTACTTCTGCTTGATTTGTTTTTTTTTTTTTTTTTTCGTTTCGTTCTATTTCGTTTCATTTCATTGGGTTTAGTTCCGTTTCGTCAGGTTTCGTTTCGCTTCCTTGCGTTTCGTTTCTGTTCCGTTTCTAAGTTCGTAAGGACCTAAAAGTTTCTTTAAAAAAAAAATCTCTTCTTAACCCTACCTACAGCATTTCGGACTGAAACCCTAAACACCGCTGTTTTTTTAAGGCCTCATAAAAGTGAAAACGTGTAGGAGAAAAGAAACTTGGATCTTTGATGAATTGTATGGCTGCTGATGCAGGACTACATGTGAATAAGAAAAAAAAAACAAGAAAACATTTAGTGCCGCTGAGGAATTATGGGATTCAGGGATATTGTATAAAATCCACAGATATAATGCAGATCAGTAGACACAAAAATATCTAATCTGTTTAATCCTTTACCACATAATCCCGAGTTTTAACGACCATGAGAAAGAGGGCTTTTGAAAACATTGTGGGAAAAGGAGAAAATGCTGGTTACCAGCACTTTCTTCTCTTCTCTCAATGTTTTCTACCCGTTCACAGCCGAAAAGTTTTTTGATACCAGCCACATTTGAATTTCGTCTGCAAATGCTTTCACTTTGGAAGATTCTAATTTTTGGCGTTTGGTAATATTCTACGATGTCCTAAATCAAGCAAAAAGAATGCCCCAGAATCCTCTTAACATGTAAACATGTAGCAGCAGCAGCCATCATTTTATCTGTTGATGTAGGCCTACCACAGAGAGATTATCAACCTGAACACTCTAGGCATGCAGCCAGGAAGCCCGTGCTTCAACATTAACCCTGTATCACACTTGTAAGCCTGAGTTTTCACAACCCTGAGAAATAAAGCTTTTGCCAGCATTGTGGGAAAAGAGGAAAATGCTGGTAACCAGCATTTTCTCCGTTTCCCACAAATTTTGTACACTTTTTTCATCTTTGAGTCACATTTATTCTGTAGTCTACAAATTCTTCCAATTTCGACCAGTCTGAAATTGTGTCGTTTGGTAAAGAGTAAACTATTAAATAAAGGAATGCCGGCTTTCTCAATCAGGAAAGGAGACCAAATCTTCTCAATTTCAAAATTGCTTTTGCCAGAGAATAAAGCGAAATAGATCTAGCAGACACTGTGTATATTACAGATCAGACTGCACGTTTTGAGTAGTCTGATCTTGATCTACATTGTCTGCAAACTGCAGTCCGTTCAGCTTGATTTACAATCTTTAAAAAAAAAAAAAAACAGAAAATGACACAATCAATGTCAGTTGGCTGGAAGAAAAGGAAAAAAGTAACTTTACTTAGTTCTACAGGTGATTAGTGAGGCGTAATTAGAATAACAGTTGTGTTGAAACTTGACCTTTTATTCTGACAGTATGGATCTACTTGCACCAGCATAGCAGCCATATCAGGACTTAAATCTTGAAGATCTAGATCTATTATAAAAAGAAAAAAAAACCGTTTAGATCTATAGACATCAAAACTCGTATATAGTCCTTAAAACGCCTTTCACAACTTATGTTGCCTCTGTGGCAATTGTAGATCAGACTGCACAGAACAAGTAGTTTGATCTTTGAGAGACCTACATTATTAGCCATAGATAGATGGCGTATGTGTAAAATGTGACGGTTGTCTTTAATCAGTAAGCAAAAATAGGCGGGAAACCGGTTGAAAATTGGCATTACAAGGCGGGGTTAATGGTTGGTTGGTTATTTCCGTTTATTTATCGTCGCTACCGGTTGCCCATCTGAGCGACGCCCCCAGAAGACGGTTAGTTGTTACGAGGGATAGTGCAAGGATACAGGTCGAAACTACTGAGAGCTTCGCCTGGTTCTTTAACGTGCTCGGCGTATAGCACCGTCACACGGGACCTCGGTTTAATGTCTCATCCGAAAGACTATTAGTAATTTTTAGTTGGCCAGCCGGGGATACGAACCCACAATCTGTAGGACATTGTGTTCATGAGTCCTACGCTCTACCTACTGAGCTATATCGGCCGGTAAACGGGGTTAATGATTACCTGTCACGGATAAGCAGACGATAATTTCACTGTGGCTCAAACAATGAGATTTTTCTCTGATAGGGTAGAAAACATTTTGGGAAAAGGAGAAAATGCTGGTCACCAGCATTTTCTCCTTTTCCCATAATGTTTTCAAAAGGCTTCTTCCTCAGGGTCGTTGAAAGTCGGGATTGTGCGGTAAAGGGTAAAGAAAGAATATTTTACGCCACACCGGTAAAACGAACTCCAGAAAAAATTAATATATACCCTAGCCACCGCTGTATAATTCAAATTGTATTGGAAACGGCCGTTGAACGTCATGAAAACGTACAAACAAACGACTGCGTTCGCAGATCTATATG
Source organism: Tridacna gigas (assembly GCA_945859785.2). Taxonomy (NCBI): domain Eukaryota; kingdom Metazoa; phylum Mollusca; class Bivalvia; order Cardiida; family Cardiidae; genus Tridacna; species Tridacna gigas. The sequence continues at coordinate 40,693,107 of OX244035.2, read as the reverse complement.
ATTTTTAGGCAGCTGAGAGAAACTGACAGATGGACGAAGAGAGATAATCAAGTTTAAAACGTTACATAAACTTTTATACGAGTTACCTCCCGTAATACATTACACAATACGTGAAACGCCTTGCAGCAGACGATTTTACAGATTGTTTGTTTGTGCTGGAATTTAACGCCGTTTTAACAGACTAGGTCATATCACGGCGGTCGTAAACTTGTGAGAAATTACTTTTATGGGTGTTGTTGCTAGAGTGAGGATATCCGTTGGGTTTAAACTTTTACAATGGAGCTGGTGCAGAAGGCTTTTGAAAAGGAGCCTTTTCTCACAATGTTTTTTTTTTTTTTACTCTATCAAAGACAAATTCAATCATTCTAGCCACAGCAAAATTGTCATCTGGAAATGCTTTCAATTTGGACAAGTCTTCATCTTTGTCCTTTTGGTAAAGAGTTATTCGGCGCTCTCGGGGTTAACTCCAGTAAAACTAAACCACTCTGCTTACTCCCCTTGTCTGTACCTAACTTCTCTCCATCAGCTAACAGTTTTAGAAATAAGCATATGCGTCTTGGAGAGTTCCTGATACGTTTTGTGTTTTATGCTTTTACCCTTTACCAGTCGAAAAGTTTTAGACTGGTCTAGATCGAAGGCGTCTGCAGACGACAGTTTATAGGTGACTGTAGAAACTGAAATTCTTCCTTTAAAGGGTAGAAAACATCGTGGGGAAAGGAGAAATTCTGGTTACCAGCATTTTCTCCTTTTTCCAACAATGTTTTCAAAAGCCTTCTCTGTCAGGGTCGTTAAAACGCCAGATTGTTTGGTAAAGGGTTCATACGTGAAATATTGGACCATTTCTTAAATATAAACGTTTAAATAAACATAAATAACTATGTTTAAGCTGATTATTGAAGGTATCTTTTTGCTGCACTGTTTCGGTATATTACAGCTGAACGGTATTCTGGCTCTCATATTATATTTTTGGTACATGAGTTTACAACACAATCAGGTGAGACTTTTAAGATTCTTAGAATGTAACGCTTTACTTGAAGACAAATCTCTTTAGACTTAAAAACACTTTCCAGACGACGGGTTGATAACTGCTCAAAATGTTGAAATATGTTTTAAAAAATAGAAAACATTGTGTGATGGTAGACCATATTAGGTAACCAGCATTTTCTCCGTTTTCCACAATGTTTTCAAAGGCCTTCTTTCTTCGGGTTGTAAAGATGGGGTTGTTTCGTAAAGGGGATAAACCATTGAATCACACCTACAGCCCTATACCTGTTTCGTTTTACAACTTAAGACTTTAGAAAACATTGTGCAAAAGTAGATTTTTCTAGTTACGAACAATTTTTCCTTTTATCACAATATCTAGATGTATTCATTTATTATACCTGCTTATTTCTGGATGGTCTTGTACGCTGTTGGTTACAGCTTTTCGATGCTGACATTTTACCTACTTCTTGCTATTGTAATATTAGAATGAATAAATAGTAATCTGCGATTGGTAAAAAAATATGGACGTGTTTATTCAGCGGGACCATGGAGGCATATTTTTTGCACACTTACGCTAATATACATATCAAACCCACACTGCCCTATGTTGTTATTAAGTAACCCTTAACCTGCTGAATAGGTCATTTTTTTCTTTTTTTTTTAAGGAAAATATTTTCTTATCGTTCAAATTCTGTGCAGTCTAATCTTGATCTGCACTGGCTGCAAAAGCGCTTTGAGTCCCGCCTAGCAGCATAAGAGTTAAATAATTTCTCTAGGCCAAAACGAACTTACTTGATTGTTGTAATAAATTTTCGCAGATGCATTGATTCCCCTTTTCACAGAGCATGGCTTAAGTATAATTTGTACTCTAAGGGCGAAACAAAGAACAAGTTTACATTACACCACAGTACTTTGTGCAAAATATGCATTTTATGTACACAATTCGACATAATACGTATAATGCACTCGCTTTGTTTTTAGCCATTTTAAAATGCGCATCTCGCAACTAGTCTATAGTTGCCTTTACCACCAGTGTAGGTCAAGATCAGAATGCTTAAAACGTGTAGTTAGATGTTTGATCTAAAATGCCCTCTTTCGTGACATACTCTAGACAAAGGCAACCTTTGAATAGCAAATACTTAGATACTGATGCAAGATTGAAGGCCTTAGTAGGAATTTAATCCCCAGGTTGAGCAGCACAGTTCAACGACCTCTTGCGGATAGTGTAGGTCAAGATCAGACTGCACAGAACGTTCAGTCTGATCTTGGATCTACACTGTTCGATAAGGATATGTTTTTCCCCAAAAATACGTTTGAAATATCAAAATTTAGGTTTCAACTTTTGACTTGAAAGTTAATTTTGTTTAATTAGCAGCTACAGGGTAAAATATATTCGGCGCCCTAAGATAGGGGTTAACATCATTCTCATGTTTCAATCATACCAAGTGTTGATTTTTGCTCAACTCGATGGTCGCCATTGCACCTGTCAATGCGTTCATGGAGTTAACCTATACCAATGCTTAGCACGACACTCCTTCCGAGCTGCTTTTCCACATAACAGATGTTAAGTGATGAGAGAAGCACGAATCCCCTCCCGAAAGAGATTAGCCAAGCTTGGATTTGAACTTGCAAAGCCTGTCTTACAATCAGGAGCTACCTGGCTTGGCCCTGAACAATGATGAATTACCTTTTTTCGTGTAATTTTGATTTGTTGCACATTTGCTCTTGCACACCAAATAAATTGATCATTTTGTTGTTGCAGAGAAAATGGTTGCAATTTCGTTGGTGTGCACGAACTTGATTATAAGGGCGGGCAGGGGGGGCACACAAAATGATTGTATTTTTGTTGCTGTACACAAATTTGGTTATTTTGTTGTTGTTGTTGTTGTATACACACAGAAAGATTGTATTTTTGTGTTTCCACACAAAATGTTTGTATTGTCTTTGTTACAAAGACAACGTTTTCTATTTTTGTTGGTGTACACAAATTGTTTATAATTTGGTTGTTGTTGCACACAAAAAAAAAAGATGTATTTTTGTTTTTGTAAATTAATTTGATTTCATTTTGTTTTCGTGTCCACACAAAATAATTGTATTTTTGATGTAGATCTACATAAATTTGATTGAACGTGGTTGTTGTGTACACTTAGAAATGATGTATTGTGATGTTGCACAACAATGACTGGATAAGACTGACAGTGTGGAGCGAACGTCTACATAAATAGCGAGGTGGAGGGGGAGGGGAAGCAGCACGTTGAGGAGGGCCCCCCATACCCGCCACCCTTCAATTATTTTAAGAAAGGGGAAGGGGGAAGGATGTAATGTACATTAGAACCAATTTGAGTTATTAACGTATCCAAACGTAAAAGAGGTAAAATACAGAAACTGTATCGTTGGAAAATTTTAGATCTCTCTTTCAGACCACAAAACTTGATTTGTGTTTTCTGCAAAAGTGCCAGCTTTCAGCTTTAGCACTATTCAAAATGTTTTATCCAATGAAGACGAGTTTTTGCACGCACTGTAGATCAAGATCATACTACATGTGAACTGAACTGAAGGTGCGCTGATCGTGTACATGTATCTACACCGATACCTAGCGAGGTAGTCCACTATATGAGTATAAACAAAGCGGCCTAAAATTTTAGCGTTGCGCTTCTGTCTGTGTTATTTGTAACGATCTGAGCATTTCTATGCATTTCAGTACATACATGTCAAAATGATTATGTAAGCATACGAAGTTATTTTTAGAGACTACTTCCTCTTCATTCCTGGGAAACGATTGCACTGTGTACATTTTGTAGCCTTTGCATCTTGGTCTACTTTCGATTTCAGTTTCCTTTTTATGTAATGGTTTCATTGCATAACATCTCTTCCTCATTTACTTTTCTCGTAGAAAGTACCTTGAAGGGAATTGAACTGAACGAAATTCTGGTGCGTCAAATAATGAAAAGGGATCCATTTAGGCAGGAATATTAACATTTAGATGTGTCTTTGGGAGGAGGGGTCAGACTGTTTTAACTCCTTTAACTCCAGGATCAAAGTACATCTATTCTTTTTCAGCCTGATCTTGATCTGTACAAAGAAACAAGTGAAGGTGTACATAGGGCTATAAAACGATTTATAACCGTTTCTATTCAACTGGCAGAGCTGATAATGGTATTTAAATATAGAATGATTTTCACGGAAATTCCACTGACGTAATAGCCTATAATTAGAATATAAACAACCGAACATGCGAACGTCAACTGTGTTATCATAACACAGGTTGGACTGGTTTTCCGGAAATAGATTAACCGTGTTTAAAACATGCATTTAAAAACCGGAGGATAAGAAAGTAAGTGATCAGATGACAGTCTGATTTAGTCTACCGCAAGCAACCCGGAAAAGGACGCCAATCATTACTTACTGAAGGTAACTTTTTCATCATCGTAAATGTATCCAATGTTTTCTTATATAATTTCTTCCTGAATCAGCTGTGACACTACAGGCAAAGCTTGTCATGCAAACAATTATAAAATATGAATAAAGGACTCAATTTCAAGGAAAAGAAAATGTATTCCTTGAATTGTGTGAAAAACGTGGGGAAAGCAGCCATTGCGTAATAAACAATTTCTCCTTTTCCCACTATGCTTTCAGATGCTCTCTCACTAAAATCCGTATTTTTCTCGGATTTTGTTCAATCAGGATATTCTCTGGGCTGTCTGATGAAAACTTGTATCACTGGGTAATGAACATTTTCATCCGATAGGTTAAAATATTGCCACTTCGAAGTTTTTCTCAGCAGAAACAAGAAATATCTTTCAGAGAAGATAGACGACGTTAGAGATACTGAAATATGAATATTGAAACTCTTTTGTGGCTCAGTATGAAGTAAAATAACGAAAAGTAACCCCACGAGCAATTGTCTCCTTTTCCTCACTGTTTTTCATTTTGTTGAAAGTAGTATTGGGTTATTGGATGACGCTTACGAAAATATCAAAAATTCCAAGCAGCACAAGAGAAGAATCATTCTCTAGGTTATTACATTATTTTGCTATGGTATGAATCAAGGTCCCGGGGTACCGATTAGCAGTAGCAACGCTTGTTAATAGTGGTTTCATAAATGTGCAAGCAAACATGCCAGTAGGAGCCCGCCAATTAAACATGAGCCCATTTTTTTACCTCGCAAATTATAACCTATACATTCTTTATCAGTACCAAGAAGTAAGTCAAAAACCAGCTCATTCAGCTACGCCGTAAAATCTGTCTCTTACACAGCGTTAAAAGAACATTTAATTCACATTGTTGCTTATAATTTGATCCATGCTCTTTGAAACGGGGATTAATGCATCTTCAAAAAAAATGTCGTCCCAGATCAGCCTGGCAGTCCGCGCAGGCTGACCAGGGTCGAAACTGTTTGCTCTTGGTCAGCTTTCTGCTTGTCAAGGGACCAGTTTACCTCAGGATTCAGCCGGCTGTCAGACAAAATGGATTTTCTAGACCCGTATAATATTGAACGACAACGCAGACCCTAAATTGAGCTTTATGCTTGAAAGGATAGAAAACTATGAGGGAAAAAGAGAAAATGCAGATCTTGCTCTGCAGTGTCCGCATATCTGTTGATGATTTCAATCATATTATACGATTGAAAGCGGCGTTAAACACCATTCGATTATCAATTATTCAACCATGTTATCCCCTTTAATGCCAACTCGTACTACTTAACGAAAAAAAAATTTTTTTTTCGGGTACTGTGTAAGTCAACAAAATAGAATCGGTAGGTCAAGGCTTGAATAACAACAACAACAACAAATCACTATGAGATAAGCATGAGTGTTTTGTATCATGTTTCCGGTAACGCGCATTAAACCATTGATCCTTTACCAGACGGCAAACATTTAGACGTGTTCAATTTGAAAGCAGTTGCAGACGACAAGTTTAACGTAGCTTAAAAGACGATGTTTGTCTTTGAAATGAAAGAACACATTGTGGGAAAAGGAGAAAATGCTGGTTACCAGCATTTTCTCCTTTTTCCACGATGTTTTCAAAACTTTTCTTCCCCGGTGTCGCTGAAGTACGAGGATTAACCCTTTACCACACAATCCCCGCTTTTAACGACCCTGAGAAAGAAGCCTTTTGGAAACATTGTGGGAAAAGGAGAAAATGCTGGTAACCAGCTTTTTCTTCTTTTCCCACAATGTTTTCTACCCTTCTAGAAACAAATTTCAATTTTTCAGTCACATCAATTTGTCGTCTACAAATGCTTTGAATTTGGACTAGTCTAAATTTTTTTCGTTTGGTAAAGAGATAACCAAATATTTATCTGGAGAATTATATTTGTCAGTGTAGACTACCATCAAAGTACTGACAACACTGAAAAATAAGCGAATTAGCGAGGATTTGTCCCGTATAATTGTCAGGGTTTCAAGTAATACGAGATAAGTATGTTTTGTCTCACATGTCGGATGTATGCGCATTTAACCATTAACTTAGAGGAGATCATGTTGAATAATACCATCAAAGTTCTGACATTACTGAAGAAAAAGAAAAGAGCAAACTGTAAAGGAAGTTTCTGGTGTAACTGGCACGATATCAAATAATGCGAGATAAGTATGTTTTGTCTCACATGTCAGATACATGCAAATTTGAGCATTCACTTAGAGAATGATCATGTTGAAAAACATCGTAAAAGTTCTGACATTACTTAAAATAATAAAAAAAGAAAACTTGTGAGGAAGTTTCTGGTGTGATTAGCACGGTAACAAATAACGTGGGATAAGCATACAAGGGTCTAAGTCCATGACATGCGCATTTCGCCCTTTATGCCCCTTTTTCATGGTCCTGAGAAAAAAAAAAAAAAAAAACGGCTGTCGAAACATTGCTGGAAAATGAGAAAATATTGTTTACCAACATGTTTCCCCTTTTTCTACAATGTTTTCTGCCGTTTCACTGACTTATTTCACCATTTGAGCCACTTTTAATGTGTCCTTGGCAATGGCTTTAAAATCTGATGTCTAAAATTGTGTCGCCTTGCAAGAAGTTAATTCAAAATCTGCTGAAAAATAGCTATGATTTAACGCTTCCCATTTTATTGGTCCTCATTGGGTATGACATGAGCTGTAAATTAGAGAGTGAAGACTTTGGTCAGACTGGACGTTTATGCAGGCTGATCTTTGCCGAAACTATCCACAGAATGCGTCCATAGCAGTGTTAAGTAGATGAGTAAGAACCGATAAGCGTTCAGTAAACCACAATGTTTGTATATTGATACGCTATCCAGTTTGAAACTTAGGACAATAGTATAATATTTGAGGCATGCTCTGTGAAAGTCAGCCTGTGAAGTCTGCGCCGACTGACCTGGGTCGAAACATGTTGTTATTTGTCAATTTTCTGCTTGTCAAAGGACATTCTACCTCTAGATTTGGTCGGTTGTTAGACAAAATGGATTTTATTGATCCATAATTATGTGATGACTCTCTTGGTATAATGCATCACAGAGGTGCATTAAGACCCTTTTTTTGCCAGAGTGCGGTTCATTTATTAGGTTGATTGAAGGGTGTTTTTTGGCCTCTTGCAACATAATTCAGATCATATTACAGTGACATTTTACTTTAATACTCATACCTGTTTTAAGTTTCAACAGTACTTGGCACTGTCTCTGAAGTGTCATGTCTACGGACACTTCCACGAAAACCCAGCGCCATGGAGGTAAAATGCAAGTCAGAAGATCTGTTCAGCTACTCTTTGTCAAAGTTCCCGTCGATTGCAGAACAATAAATATTTAACTACAATTACGAGGGTCATCCAATAATTAGCGAGACTGTAGTTATTGAAGAAATACCTGAACTAATACTTATCCAATGTTCCTACATTCCTTCAATATAGGCTCCTCCCTTTTCAATGACAGAATTCCATCGATGAGGAAGTCTTCTTATTCCCGTTGCTAGGCAACCAGAGTTAATGCGTCGAATTTGACTGGCCACCTCTACTTCCAGGGCGTCTAAATCCTCAAAACGCACACCTCGCAATGGTTGTTTCAACTTAGGAAAAAGATCAAAGTCTGGAGGACTCATGTCTGGAGAATATGGAGGGTGCGGTAAAATGTCCCAGTTATAGAGCGTCAAAAGTGACGTCACCCTACTTGCCTTGTGGCAGGCGGCGTTGTCATGCAGAATTAATGGTGTAAGTTCAAGCAGCTCCGGTCGCTTCTTGCGAATGGCAGGTCTCAAGACAGACATCAGAAATGTACGATAATACTCTTGATTAACTGTTTTCCCGATCGGGACCCGATTTGCAGCTAATATGCCGTGATTATCATAGGCAAAAATCATCATCATCTTCAAATTTCCTTGTTTTCGCCTGAATTTAATGGGTCATGGGGACCCTGGTGTGTGCCATTCTGAAGATTGTCTTTTTAGTTCTGGTTCATAACTTCGTCTCCAAGTCTCATCTATTGCCACTATCCTGTTAAGAAACATATCACCCTCATTTTTGTATCTTTCCAGTAATTGACTGGCAACATCCACTCTTGCCTGTTTCTGCTCCGAGCTCAGTGCATGGGGTACCCACCTTGCAGCAACACGTCGCATGTTTAACTTATTTGTCAAAATTGTATGTACTGACCCATGACTTATCCCAATATCATTGGCTACTTCTTCGCATGTGTATCTTTGATCAGTCTCCATTACAGCCTTCACCTTTTGGATATTTTCTTCGCTTGTTGCTTCTGTTGGCCGACCTTGGCTGGGTTGTTTCTGCACACTAGTCCTTCCTTCCTTAAACTGTGCAATCCACCGGAACACTGCTGCACGAGAAATAGCTTGGTCCCCACAAACTTTTTGTAAGGTTTGAAAAATCTCTGTTCCAGTGCTACCCTTATAATACTCAATTTTTATATATGCACGTTGTTCTTCTGCTGTGAAGCTGGCCATGTTGCAGTTGTTTGTGTCACAGGAAGTGACGTCATAATTGTGATGTCATAACGTAACGTCATTTGACGTAATTTTTGTGTTGCTAATATGTTAGGCAATATATGTGCAAAATTTCATTAAAATCTGTCAGACAGTATTTGAGATATGACAACAGTCTCACTCATTATTGGAGGACCCTCGTAGTGTCTTCACTTCGGAACTTTGACAATCGTTACTTTAACAGATCATCAGACTTATGATAATCACCGTCCGTTAAGTGATAGAAATACGTGTATGATAGAAATTTACCTGTATTTTACGCAAACCATTGTTTACATTTGACTGCTATCGGGCCTTTAAAAGAAAACCTAGGAAAGATGCACTGGTAGTCGTAACATGACTGAAATGATGTTGAAAATGGCAACACGCAGTACTGAATTATTAATAAAAGCTTCCTGTTCCCTTTCAAAGAAACGAAAGTAGATTTTGCGGAAACTCCTGGTATCAGTTTCGGTATCGTTATGACATAAGCATGATAAATCAACGGAAGTAAAAATATTCAATCGACCACCTGACCCTATCCGTGTTTATGATATGATAAAGTATGATAAAGCAATATCATGTACTAAACATTGTGAAGCTGTAAACAAAGTTTATACGGGTGAAAAAAGTATAGGCCTATCATTTCTTAACCAAAAAGAAAAATGATTTTTGAAAACCCTGGAATGCTCTGCTCTCCCACTAATTCATCCTATCGACTAGCCGACCCTGTTTGTGGATTGATCAATGTGTTATCAATATGGACCAAACACTGAAATATTTGCAAGCATTGATTGCTTAATTTTTTTCAGAACGAAATTCGTACAATAGATCTGACCCTACAATGAAGTTTTCACTGGTAACTGAGTAGAATTAATTCTTCTGTAAATGTCAAAAACCAAATTAATCCTTAAACAGATAACCCCCGTGTTTCATTGGGGCATAAACCAAATTTTAATCCCAAATTCTTTTTGCAAGAAAGTTAATATATGTAAGGAAAAAATCATATGGACTTGATTGTTTACTTCTAGTTGGTGGAAATCGAGCTTACAACCTTGAAAACCGTAAACTCAAACCACTGAGCCATAGAGCCGACTAATAGATTGCCATGTTAAAATCAGCCTTGTTCTGTGAAACAGGGTTTAATGAATCTGCAGAGTATCGACCCAGAATGGTCCTTTGACATGCAGAAAATTTACCAAAAGCGAAAAGTTCCGGCTCAGATCAACTATTGCATATATAGATATAAAACCGTGATAGTTGTGTCTTTAACAAATAATTACAATAATAGTGGACGGTGATTTGTCAAATCTCTTCACGTGAGGTCTAATTATACAACATATATAGACAAGTGACACAATCGTAGTTGAAGTATATTTATTTTTACCCCTTTATCACGCTATTTGCACGCAGTCGCCCCGACAAGTAAAGCATAATCCACCCGCAAGCCAAATAGTGTATAGATCACGTGACACATATTTACTTTTTATCGCATGAAAAATTCATTTTCTGTTTCCCAAATGTTTTATGTCATACATGCATTCGTATGAGCAATGCTCTAGCAAAAAGGAGCTTAATGTATCTCCTTGAATGCATTGTACCAGGCTGGTCGTCACAAAGCTATGGATCAATAAAATTCATTTTGTCTGACAATTATCTGAAAGCATGAGGCGGAACGGTCCTTTGACTTGCAGAAAATTGACCGATAGCAAAAAGTGTCGACCCAGGTCAGCCTGCGCAGTCTGCGCAGGCTGACCTTGGTCGACACTTTTTGCAGATGCATTAAGCCCCCTTTTCACAGAGCATGACATATACTTGTATATATTTGTATCTACATCTACAAGTATATAAGTTGATATTGCCTTCACCAAACCCGGATTTTAACAACCCTTGAGAAAGGAACCTTTTGAAAACTTAGGTTTCCAGAATTTCCTCCATTCCCCATAATATTATCTACCATTTCGAAGGCAAGTCCGTCTATCTGGGCCTCATTTAATCGGTCAGCAGCAGATTCTTTCCGATTCTATTTTTTTTTTTTTGTTGTTGTCGTTCACTAAAGAGTTAATTTGCGTGCACAACTCATCATGTCTAATTTTAGATCCCGTGGGATTTCCAATAAAAAATTCCTGATCATAATGCATCCGTTTTCTCTCACTACAAATTAAATCAACATGGCGCTAAATACAATTTTACACGTTACAATTAAAGTGTTGATTTTATATTTTTGTTTTTTCAACGGTGTTACGACGATTTTAGGTGCATTCTTCCTGGTTGTTTTAATCAATATATTATATCAGGAGTTGTATTCAGAGGTAATTGTTTGAATAATCTGAAGTTATCGGATGAATGAATGAATGAATGAAGAGCTTATGCGTGCCGTTTGAACTTAAACTCAACATGCTTTAATTATGTCGAAAATTGAAGACTAATTTCACATGTAAATATCTAAACAAAATCCATTATAAAAAAACGGAATTAATATTATGAACACAAATGTAATTCGAAACACAATTATTTAAGCCATGCTCTTTGAAAGCGGGGCTTAATGCGTCTGCAGAAAGTATCGACCCAGGTCAGTCTGCGAAGTCCGAGCAAGCTAACCTTGGCCGAAACTTTTTGCTTTTGGTCAATTTTCTGCATGACGGAGGACCATTCTACCTCAGGATTCAGGCAGTTGTGAGACAAACTGGATTTTGTGGACCTATAATTATGTAATGACTTGCAAGGTATGATGCATTACGGAAATGCGTTAAGCCCCCTTTTGCAAGAGCAGGGCTTATTTATATGAATAAATTTTAAAGATAAGTTACATAGATATCGTATAAAAACCTGATAAGACTTCGTTAATATGTACTATTTCACGACCAAGTAATTTAAAGTTCTTGAAAGGTGACACGCTATCAGAAATCACAGTATAAGCATAGCTGTTACCAAAAATAGCACTTTTCCGGCATATCAATGATCACTCTCTTGCACTACGGATCATTCCCATTTAACTCTGTAGTTGGCTCAAAAAGTAGTCCGTCATCACGTGATATTTTCGTCACATGACCATAACTCAACATGGCGACACAAACGCCGGTGAAAGAAAGACCAATCGATTGTTTTGTGTGCTGTTCAAACAGCATACGGCCAATCAGACTTAGTGGTAGGAAATGTGAAAAAGAGGGATTTTCTGAAAAGCTTAAATGTCTTTTAAAGGACGATAACTTGTTTTTTAATTTTGTTTAAATTGTCATCATTCATGGGCGCAGCCATTTTTTTTACAATTGGCATAAGATTCTGATCAGTAAAGAAGCTTCAAAAAATAGTTCCATTGTATACAGGTAAATACATCAGCTTGAATTCACCTATAATGTATCCGGAATAATATTTCCTTTGTCTACTTTATTACGTTACACATGAAACAGTTAAACAGTAACAAAACATGTTTTCCTCGGTTTGACAAGATTCTTGTCATTTTGCTCGTTGCAGAGATGTATGGTGAGAGTAACGAACGACAACTCAGCTCGGAGATTGATCAATGATATCAGTGGGATACCCCAAAGTGCGTCGGTCGCCAATATCGACATACATGTACCTTGAAATCACTTCGAGGCTTGCGGTACGCGCCCTTTATGCTTAACGCGTAGACTGAAAGACCTTTTGCGGACGGTGTAGATTAAGATCAGACTGCACAGGACGTGCAGTCTTATCTTGGATCTACACCGTCTGATACGTAGATATTTTCCCCCAAAACATTACTTTGAAATAGCGAAATTTTACTGTCGATTTGAAAGACATATTTAAGTTATTTAGCAGATTAAGGGATAAAGACGTCAATATTGAGTCTCTTTTACATGAAGATAACCTAACACACAATTTATTTATTCTTAAACGTCACTTTATACCTGCTGTATCGGGTGTAATTCGGCCTACAGGCCTATGCCATATACAATGTATCTTACGTGTACACACTCTCTTATCCCAGTGGCGCTGCCACCGGTTGCTGATGTGGGCGAAGCCCAGACAATATTTTAGTTTAGTTATTGGGGATATTGCAAGATACAGGACGAAACCGTCCCAAGTGAAGCCAAATTCTCAGTGAATAGCACCGTCACACAGGATCTAGGTTTGGCGTCTCATCCGGAAGACTATTTAGTCATCTATAGTTGGCCTGCCGTGGAAATCGATCCAAAACCCTCAAGTGGTCCGAGATGTGACGGTTGCAAGTCTCATGCTCTGCCATTTCAGTTATTAGGGTTTGGTCGGAAAAGGATTTGAACGGAAGCTTAAAAGCTGAATATAGATCCTCTACCTAAAACAGTCGCAAAACAAACAACGAAATATTAAACTGATACTAAAATTGTCAGAGAGTGACAGCGTAAACATATGGATAAAGGGTGAATTTTGAAATGTTGTGACAAAAAGAAAATAGATCATTCAAAACAGTAATTTCCAGAAAGTGTAGGGAAAAAGACGTCTTCAAGAGAATTTGAAAATCTGTCCAAAATTCTCAGATGTGGTAAATTCAGGAGTATTTTGTCCGGATTTACATATTCGAGCCATGCATTGTGAAAACAGGGCTCAGTGCATTTCCATGATTCATGATACCAAGCAAGTCATCATGGACCATGTTCTGTGTTAAGGGGGCTTAATGCATCTGCGAAAAGTATCGACCCAGGTCAGCCTGCGCAGTCCGCGCAGGCTGACCTGGGCCGAAACTTTTCGCTATTGGTCAATTTTCTACGTGTCAAAGGAACAGTCTACCTCATAATTCAGTCGGTTGTTAAAAAGTGGCTGTTATGGATCTATAAGTATGTATTTGCTTACTTAGTATCATGCATCACGCAGATGCATTAAGCCCCCTTTTCACAGAGAATGGTTCACATAATTTTGGATCGACTGGATCTCGAGGTACAATAGTCCTTTGAAATGCAGAAAATTTCAAAAAATTTCGACCCATGTCAGCCTGCGCGGACTGCGCAGGCTTTCAAGGGCCGATTCACTTTGCAGATAAATTAAGCCCTTTTTTTCATAGAGCACGGCACATATAATACTGAATAAACGAGAAAGGCAATTTAAGAAAGTACAAGAAGATCTAAGAATGTATAATTTTAGCAATTTTGTAAGAGTATATCTACATTGTTAAAACATTACGATAAAATGTTTAGACTGCATTGTCTGGGCTGTCTGATCTCGATCTCTCTTTTTTTTTTTTTTTTGTCATCACAAGTACCACGAGTTAACCCTATCTTGCTAAAAAGTGAAACAATACAACAATTGCATAACCACTAGTTCTTGTTTTTATATTTAGACTGAGGGAACAACGTCACAGAGTGTGAAGAATCATACAGAACCACAGGTCTCAAGGACTGCGGAAGAGCCAAGAGGCCTGCAACGGTTTTCACCAAAGTCTGAAAAATACCTCAAAAGTGAAAATAGAAAAGACGTAAGAATTAAAAATAGTACCGACAGATTGAGTGAAAATGAAAGTGAGTTGAAAGTTAGTGGAAAACCCAATCCCGATGACAGTTTGTTGAGTCAAAGGAAGAACAACAACACTGGTGCAGTACCTAAGGTGCACAGTGTCAGACACAAAAGACAAGGGAAAAAATCTCAAAAAGAGTTTAACGGAAATATAAACGATAACAGAAGCGATAAAAATGATCTTGTAGGGTACTTTAATGCGGTTGAATCTGTGAATGAAGGTGTTGATAAATATAGCAAAATAGCACAGAGACCTCCCACAAGAGGATGCAAAAGTCATTTTTCTACGAATCAAAATGTTGACAAATTGGGTGTTGATACGGATAGAAAGTTAGGTAAATCCATAAGAGAGACTAAAGATCAATTTTTTGAACATATCAAGACAATGGCTGATCAGGTATGTGTTTTTTTTTAAATTTCTATAAGCACCATGTATATAAACCCGACCTCTTTCTACGGCTGAAAATACAATCCTCAGAAACTAAGAACGATTTTTATCTTACAAGTTTGCCTGAACAAACAGAGGATATTCAAGATTAGATTGCACGTTCTGTGCAGTCTGATCTTGATCTGTGTCGTCCGCAAAAGTCCATATTATGCAATCTAAAGGCTTTTCTAGCAAAATCTTTCGCAAAATATTGGACATGATTGGTCCCGCCTGCTCATAGTCTACACTATCTGAAAACAGACAAAAGTAATTATACTGTCTGTAGCGTGCTATATTAGTGTTACAACAGACACATGATGTGCGCAAAACAAAAGGAAGGCATAAGTGATGAAGAGGAAATGAACAATGCTCTGTGAAAAGGATACTTAATGCATCTGCAAAAAGTATCGACCCAGGTTAGCCTACGCAGTCTGCGCAGGCCGACATGTGTCGAAACTATTTTTGCTTTTGGTAAAATTTCTGCATGTCCGAGGACCATTCTGCACCAGGATTCAGTTGAATGTCAGACAAAATGGATTTAATAAAGACTTGCTTTGTACAATGCATCAGGGAGATTAAACCCCCTTTTGCCAGTGCATTGCCAAAACATAATTCTTCAATTTGTGAAAAAAATCTGCCCAATGGAGAGTTTGGTAAATACGAGCCTTTTCTCAATATAGGCTATTCTTCAGATGTTTCCCTTGACTCCTCTCTAGTACTGCATCGGTCCTGATAAGGGGAATCGCTTGTTTTTTATCGTTGATTTCTTGCACTACACAAATATGTTCTTGAGATAATTTCTAAACTAAATCTAGCAAAGTTGTTTTACAAATCAACATATATGCATTTCTCTGATGATTGAGATTAGGATTTGCTTTGAAATTACATAGGGGCCTTACATATAAACATAAATCATATTATATTTGTCGCAACATCACCAAGGGAATCAAGGATAAAAACAAAGGAATACAAGTCAAAGGATCAATGTGTTATTTGGTTACATTTAGCCTTTATCTGGCAAGGGGGATAAATTGAATTACAGGATAGGCCCCATTTGCTACCATACTTCAAGAGCTAACTCCTGCAGATATGTCAGATATGCAGATGAAATGATGGTTCAAAAGAAGACTCTCTCCTAGAGTCCTTCGCAATACTTTATTTCCTTCTGTGGGCTGTGTAGATTCAGATCACAAGATGCTTACTATGTACAGTGTCCGTTATTTGGTTGGATGGTCTGAGCTAAACTTGTTACACTGACATTGCAGTATATGGGCTCCTCAAAATAAGCCGGCAATTTTGCCACTTTAAAGCTGATATACTGCTTTCATTTTATCCGAATCAGTGTGGGAAAAAAGACCAAAACCAGATGATAGGGAAAAGGAGAATCGGTCCGTATTCACCAACCATTCTTAAGGGCGTTCTTAGACTTATTCTTCAAGATTTTCCAAGTTTGAAAGTAACACAACTTCTGATTGGCTAAACCAAATGGTTTAGCCAATCAGAAGGTGTGTTACTTTCAAATTTGGAAAATTTTGGAGAACAAGACCAAGAATATTCTTAAGAATGGTTGGTGAATACGGTGAATACGGGTGTTTTTTTTTTAACAATCAGAGAAGGTAGTTTGGTGTCTTTATTTTACAGTGTATTTGACATAAATGAGGTTATGATTTTATCTTTTGCGTTGTTTTGGCATTATCGTCTCCATCTTTCGAAGTTCCTGAATTTAAATGATCAAGCCATATTACAACAATTTAGTAAACTTGCGGTAAAATTGTGGGCCAACTACTTTCTAGATTGTGCCTGCTATTTAATTTGAGCTATGATATAGCAAACGGAGGCTTAATGCGTCTGCATGATGCATGATACCAATCAAGTCATCACATAATTATGGATCCATAAAATCCGTTTTTTTTTTTAACAACCGGCTGGATCATGAAGTACACTGGTCCTTTGACATGCAGAAAATTGACCAAAAGAAAAAATTCCGATCCAGATCAGCCTGCGCGGACTGGGCAAGCTGACATGGGTCGATTCATTTTGCAAATGCATTAAGCCCCCTTTTCACAGAGCATGGCTAATTTCCTTTTTGAGAACTAATTCCGACTATTAAAAATTGAAGCGCTGAAGGCGCCGAAGGCCTGGGCATCAGAACGGGTGAAGCGGCAGGAAGATGAGGCCCAGAAGCTCAAAGTTGCTATCACATTTGTAAAGGCTTACTGCTATCAAATTTGTACAGACTAATAAAAAGTATCTACATGTCCCACACTGACAGTCTGTGGAGTTGACAGCAGATAGTTATTTACCCTTATCTTTTATGCTTCCCTTTTGATAGTTAACAACTTGTCCAAGTTTGAAGTAAACATCTTCAGCAATAACAAAGATATTGCAAAATGTCAAAGATTTTACATGACACAAACGACGAAGATGATGACACTAGGGCTATGAAAACACTATACCTCTAACAACAGCTGAGCTAAAAATTCTTAGTCGAAAAGGGGTATAACTAATTACTTTGCCAAAAATATTTTGGTGGTTAACTACCTCTGTTGTACTGATATAAATTCCTCTTTTAATGGTAAACAAAAAGTCCAAGTTTGAAGTAATTGTCTTCATTAATGACAGATATGATATGAAAATGGCAAAGGTTTTGAAAATTCAAAGTAATAAAAAAGCGCGTAACTGTGTCAAAAATATTTTGGTGGTTACCTGTCCCTGTTATATGGGTACCCCTTCTGACAGTAAGCAACTTGTGCAAGTTTGAGGTAACTATCTTCAGGACTAACAGAGATATTATAAAAAGTCAAAGTTTTTGCACGACGACAATGACGCATAATCTTTGACAATAGCTAGACGTTTTCTTCGTAAACAGATGAGCTAAAGTCTACCAGTTGAAGAGAATCACATGGATAATACAAGACTGCTCAAGGAACATACTCAAAATATCTGCTGTAAATGCCACTTTTCAATTCTCCCCATTTAAAGTCTATGGCATCTCTAAGTTGCCATGATCAACCAAGTTGGAGTGTCGAATTTCATAAATAAGAGGGCCGTTTGACCTAAAGCCCTCATCCAAGAAAAGTCATCTAGGATTGATAAATTTGAAGAGCTCCTGGTTGTGATTATGTAAAACGCAAAATTAATGAGCCATGCTCCACATATGAAAGAAAGGCCCTAACTGTAAGATTACCTTGTTTTCAATGGCTCATGTTACAAACCTTAATGCACTATGTAACGTTACATATTTGATATTGTACGCACCGAGTTCGTTATTGGTCGAAGTGGTTATGGGCCGAGATGTCATATCTGGACAACTCTGACAGGAAGAAATAAGGCATATATACCAATCAAATACATAGTTATAACTTCAGACACGAGGTGCACGGTATTTTCACAGAAATTAATATCTTGCCGAGGTTTTGCGACACCTTTTTCAGAGAAAGAGCACACCGTCTGCGTAAAATATGCTATCGTTATTTGTCAGTCACATTGTGTCTAAAAAAGGACAAACGAACGGTCCCGATTAGTGCTTGGCAACAGCACTCGTCACAACTCGGTCGATAGCGTACCTACATCTTAACATTTGGTCAACGATCACCCGAGATTTGCCAATTATTTCTTTCACAGTTAAGCGCACGAATTTGCAGTTATGAATAAGCTCACCAGGGCCCAAAATTCTCAGTCAACACTTTCGTACGATTAAAAATCGCACATCAATCGAAGTTTGTTGCGAAATTAAACCTTACCATGATGTTCAAATCGAAATATTTTTATTTTTTTACGGGGTCGTTTCTTTCAGCTTAGTGAGATGGATTGTAGGCGGTACTTTTCACTTTCACTCGGGTTTTTCCGTAAATGCTTGGATGGGTTGAAATTTTGGTATACGATTCCTATGGCAGCCCAAGCCAAAAACCATTATTTTATTTGTCCCCATATTGCTGAGAACACCGTTTGAACATTCATGAAAATAGGCCTCTTTCTAAGAAAGTCACTTGGAAAAGGAATATACTGATTAATAAGTTCATACGCTACCCCAGGTGCAGACTTACACTTCCTATTTCCTGAAACAAAAGTGAAAGTAGTTTCTTGTTGAATTTCCCACCCAATCTTTCATATTGAACCAGATTGCCACGTATTTTAAAGGTACATGATGCTATTTGAATGTGAACACTTTTTCTCAAGGCTAATTTGTCAGTATTATTATTTGATACTAAAATAAACTGTTTTTAGACGACAAAACAGATTGAAATGTTTTGCGGACGAAACACTTAACAGGGCCCAGATTGTAGCCGTACATTTATTTTCTTCACTATGCCCGTTCCCTCAATATATCCTAAGTTAGCTTAAAGGTCCAATAGTTGCCAAAAGTAAACAATGTTGGTGTTAAAATGCATTTAAATTTAAACAATACCATCTAATCGTATGGGAATTGTTGTAAAGATGACAATCTGTAATTGTAAGATCGATCCACATGTAAGTCAGAAAAATGAATTTTAAAACTAGGTTAAAAATGGTTGCCAAGTGGCTAAATCTTTTGTTTACTTTTTACCTGATTTGAAAATTCCTTTTCTTGAAGCGGGCAGAACATTGTTTCTATCACAAATAACCCTTGGAATCGATATTCGTGACTACGTCGAAATGCACAGATCGAGATGAGCATGCACAAAGTTGTGTGCTGTTCTTGACCTTCGCTGGCCGAAAATGTCTTTGAAACAATATTGTTTTACATTATCAGTGCAAAAGAATATTTTTAGAGTGCTCCCAACAAGTAGATATATTCATCCATTAATCATTTATCAAACAATTTTGTGCTTTTACAATCCTTGAAAAAAGGCTTTTCAAAGCATAGTGGAACAAGAGCTTCGCAGAGCGGCGCATATACGCCCGAAGGGGCTTGTCAGTGAAACAAGTTGAAATGAAGGATGGGCCGTGAATGAAGAGTAGTTATTCTCCATGATAAAGAAAGTAAGTCTTGATTGTCTGTAATAGTTTATGGCCTGGACCAAACTTAAAAGTAACAAAAGGCAATTACTCAAAAAATAAGAATGGCACAGTTATGGTTCTTGTAAACTGCACTTTTTCAAAATGAGTTCTATCATTGTATGAAGGTTCTATTTGATAGCTTCTATAGTATGGAAGTGATGGCCTGAACAAAATTTCACAGTGAAAAGTTGACTATTTCAGAAATCAAGGGCAGATAATTTTAGAATGCAAACACCTATCCAAATTTTAACAGTCACATGCACAACTAGACATCATATAGATTCATTCTGGCAAGTTTCAAATAATTCCGATGTAAACTGTAGGAGGAGTTGCACACAGATGAAATTGCTAACGGACGGACGACCGGGGGTATAACATAATACGACCCTTCGAGCGTATAAAAAGGGATATGCTCCACATATGAAAGAAAGGCCCTAACTGTAAATAATATCGAAGGGAAATTACTCAGAAAATAATGGCAATAAATCAGGAAAGAAGAGTGGCAGAATTATGGTTCTTGCGCACTGCACTTCTCCACGAGGTGTGCTATCAGTGTTTGAAGCTTTCATAGTTTGGAAGTTAGGAAGTTATGGTCCAGACAAAAATTCAAAGTAAAAATTTAAAAATAAATAAAGGGCAATAACTAAACAAAAAAAAAAGGGTATCAGAGTTATGGTTCTTGTGCATGACACTTCTCCATAATGTGTTCTGTCAGTATATGAAGTTTCAAGTTGATAGCTTTTCTAGTTTGGAAGATGTAGCCAGGACAAAAATTCAAAATGAAGTTATTAAAGGGCAATTACTCAAAAACTTAGGGTGACAGAGTTATAGTTCTTGTTTACTGCACTTCTCCACAATCTGTTCTATCAGTGTATATTGTTTCAAGTTGATAGCTTTTATAGTTTGGAAGATCCGGCCCAAACAAAAATCTAATGTGAAAAATATTAAAGGGCAATAACTAAAAAAATAAGGGTGGCACAGTTACAATTTTTGTGAATTGCTCTTCACCACAAGGTGTTCTATCAGTCTTTGAAGGTTCAAGATCATAGCTTTTATAATTCAGAAATTATAGCCCAGACGAAAATTCAACGTGAAAACTAACAAAAGGCAATAACTCAAAAAGAAGGATGGAAGGGTTATGGTTCTTGTGCAATGCACTTCTTCATAATGTGTTCTATTAGTCTTTGAAGTTTCAAGATGATGGATTTTAAAGTTTGGAAGTTATGGCCTGGACAAAAATTCAAAGTAAAAATTAACAAAGGGCAATAACTCAAAAAATAAAGGTGGCAGGGTTATGGTTCATGTGCACTGCACTTCTCCATAATGTGTTCTATCAGTGTATGGAGTTCCAAGTTAATAGCTTTTATAGTTTGGAAGTTATAGCCTGGACAAAAATTCAAACTGAAAATCAACAAAGGGCAATAACTCAAAAAACAAGAGCAGCAGAGTTATGGTTCTTGTGCACTGCACGTTTCCATAATGTGTTCTATCAGTGTATGTAGTTTCAAGTTGATACCTTTTATGGTATGGAAGTTATGGCCTGAACAAAAATTCAAAGTGAAAAGTTGGTTATTTCAGAAATCAACAGCGATCCAAATTCTAAGAGTCAGGTGCACAACTAGACATCATGGAGATTCATTGTGGCAAGTTTCAAATAATTCCGATGGAAACTGTAGGAGGAGTTGTCCACACAAGAAATTGCTAACGGACGGACGGACAGACAGACAGACGGACGGACGGACGGACGGACAGACGGACGGACGGACGGACGACCGGGGGTATAACATAATACTACCCTTTGGGCGTATAAAAATGAAAAAAAAAAATCCTATTTTTCTGTATGCATGTTTTTTTTTTTTTCTTTTCCCAGCTACAGTATCATTACCTTTTTTTCAATGCTGTTTTTCAGATCAAAGCAAACATAAACAAACTTATTGAAGAAGCTAAAATTGCGCTCGAGAAGAAAGACTTGAGACAGGCGAGGCAAAAAGCATTGGAAGCTATGGTGGGTGCCCAGGAAGCCAAAGATCAATTCATTCTCCAACAAAACGAGTTTATTCGGGAAAGCAACCTTGCTGACTGGTTCGGTACATGCGCTTTCATTCTTGACAAGGTAATGTTGTCTGGTTTGTTTACTTCTTGAAGATACTTACATAAAAACATACCTCTGTTTTAGGGGCTTTTTTAATGTAGAATGAAAAAAATATATAAGCCATCCTCTGGCAAAAGGGGGCTCAATGCATCTCCGTGATGCACTATACCAAGCAAGTCGTCACATGATTACGGGTCCATAAAATCTATTTTGTCAAACAACCTGTTGAGTCATGAGGCAGACTGTCCTTTGACTTGCAGAAAATTGAAAATCAGCCAAAAGTTTCAGATCACGTCACCCTGCAACTATTGGGCCGGCTGACCCGGGTCGATACCTTTTGCAGATTCATTAAGCCCTCCTCCTCACACAGCAAGGATCATAGTATTATTATGGCGAATTGCCTGAACAAATGCAGGGCCCAAGAATCATACCGTCCATGTACGACGACATCGACCAGCCTGAGCACTGAATGCATATAATGTCCATGACATTTCTATATTATCAACCCCCATACACTTTTTACACACTGCACCAGTTGAACTGATTTGCACATTACAAAGTATGCATAAAAATCGTAAATGTAAAAAACGTAAAGACTATAAACCAGTATTTACTTTTCTTTTATTCTTACCGAAAAGGACAGAAAAGACAGAGTTATAAACTGCACAGAGACTTTAAGTTAGACACACTACTGCTTGAGTTATATGAGTATTACCAGCCAACAGTAAAAACCCAAGTATTTGAGATTTCGAATTTATTAGGCCAAAAAATCTCGATGTATGGGACAACGTAGCTCCAAAATCAAACGGCACATTTTGGTTTTGATCCTTACCATCATATATTCACCTTTGCATCATACAGAGGATACTTGTTTTTTCGGTGTTTGATCGAAATTTATTTCATCGAGTGAGCATCATCGGTAATATTTTCACGAGTGGCACAGCCACGAGTGGAAGTATTATCGATGATGTTCACGAGATGAAGTAAATTTCGATCCTTCACCGAAAAAAAAAATCTATTTATTTCATGCTTCTAAGCCCTTTTTTGTTGGGACTTTCATCAAAATCCAGTACAGTTGTTTTCCGTAATTCCCCCGTGGTGTACCCCCCCCCCCGCATAAGAATGCATGACAATATTACGTAAAGCCCGAGAAGTATAGCGTAAATTACAGTAACGTGCAAAAAGTATTCGTTATCGGCGCCATCTTGGATTAGTCGCGGTTTTATTTCTTGCTTTTTTAAACAATATTTTTGACACTAAATAAACATCTTAAACAACTAATAATCTCATTTTCTTACCTTAGTACTTTGATAAATGTCCTTTCATCCGAACCACATTCATAATTCGCCGAGGAATACTATTGTAGAGGTTCTGAATATAAGCGGGTGAAATGTCCGACCAGATTCTATTAATTTCATTGAATAATTCTTGTTCGTTATTTATAAATGTTACACGAGATGACAATTTTCTCTTAATGAGAAGCCACAGATTTTCAATGATGTTCAAATCGGGGGATTGAGCTGGCCATGAAATCGAATTAATGTTGTTTCTTGCCTTGTAAATGTTGACCCTACCAGCTCGGTGCACAGGGGCGTTGTCATCTTGAAAAAAATACCTGTCATTCGGGAAATGTCGAGCAACAACTGGCCATAAATTGTCGTTAATGATATGTTCATATTTCTCTGCATTTATGTTGCCATCAACCTTCACTAAAGTCCCAACACCGTGCCAACAGATGCATCCCCATATCATGACTTTCACAACCTTTGTCACTGACGGCGGTAGCAGATCAGGTCGGTAGCCTTCCTCCCGTTTCCTCCAAATATACTGATTACTGCCGATCACAATCTGGCTTTCATCAGAAAATATAACTTTGTCCCATCTTCCCGGGACTGGCCATCTTCTCTTCTCCCTACACCAAGCCAAGCGTTTTGCCCTATTTACTGCCTTGATCACAACTTTCTTCCTATTTATCCGTCTTTTAAATCCATGTTTATGTACATGATATTGCACTGTTCTTTTAGACACTTTTCTAATCCGCCCTTCATTGAATTTATTGGTTATGTCCACTAATGAGTCCCTACGATTGCATTTAACTGTCCTTTCCAAACCGCGATAATCCCGTTTAGTTACTAAACATGGCCGACCCGATCTCGGTTGATTTTCAGTGCTTCCAAGCGTTTTGAACTTATTCAAAACACTCCAGATTGTACTATAAGGCTTCATTAATGTCCGAGAAATCTCTGCAATCGAACTTCCACTCTTAAACATATCCACAACAACATTTTTAAGATCGCTAGTAAGTTCCGAGCCTTTTCTCCCCATATTGAAAACACGCAGACAAAGACTACATAAACCAACTATTTCTATGAATTTTACGTCACATCGTATTACGTCATGTATGACGTATCGATTCAATATAATTTTATCTGGGATATATGTATGTCCCTTAAATACGAAGGGAGACAAAACGCGCAATGTCGTCCAACGTGACGTAAAGAGTTGTCATATAACGAATACTTTTTGCACGCTACTGTACGTCATATTTCTCTCTATTTGATTGACATGCGCTGTTTACCTAGGTAACCATTGCGCGGGCACTACTGTTTCCGCCTTCAATTGAAGAGTTAGAAAGTATGAAATCGGTATTTTCACTGGTCGTAACCATGGAATAACGAACAATTATCCACCATTATTTCTCGATAAACTGCCGAAAAGCATGAAATAATTGTACTTATTTGTTGTAATTCTGAAAATAGCTTGCTTAATATTGAATTGACACCAGAATCGTCACTTTAAACTTGATTTTTATAATAATTAGGATATCTCTAGAAATAGAAATCAAAAACGATAATACATAAATACTCATGTAAGATCCTCTATTTCATATCTTACATTTCAGAGTGAGGACTTTATTACTGCTGCGAGATGCTTTTATACAGGTAAGTGGAGAGTCTTTGCAAAGAAAAGTTGTAGTCTCTACAGTAAGGGTACACCATCTTTAATTGTACTTACATAGCTGTCAACTGTACAACAAAGAAGTATACACGACGTGTCTTTTTACATCTTGTTTTTTGACACATGGCACTAAATTATTGGTTTCATTTTACAAGAAGTTTTCAAAAATGCATATTTTATTCTGCTCCAAACGACCTCGTGGTATTTACGACCCTTAAGAAGAAGGCACTGTAACCAGTATTTACTCCTTTTCCAAAAACATTTTCTACGAATTCTAGAACATCAACTGACAGCATTTTATCCATATTTGTCTTCAATATGGATGAGTACGAGGTAAGTTAACTATGTGTGTGAGCAGTTTCATTTCAGTAAAAGTCCTGGCTGATTTATGTAAATGTAACCCATCAGTGACATCAGGTGGATCCAGCCATAAGATCAGTTCGGACAGTGTAGGAATTTCTGATCCACTCATCTATCCGAGTAATCGGTGTTAATCAAATCATCTATCCATCCATCAAATAAATCCAAAAGATCACTCTTTTATACATAATATCTGATACACCACCCGTATGATCAGGAAATCGAATTACAATCAATCACTCTATTATTTTTCAGCCACTGTATTCGACCCGGACTGGACATTGCAAAAGCATAGCGCCGTATCAAGTGTGCTTTGGAACAAAATATTTCTGACCAACCTGGTTATGGAGAGTTTCCAACCAGAGGTAGAGTAACTTTACTTTTTTAAATTTTTAAATCGAAGAATACATGTTTTTATTATATACCTGAAAAATCTTTGGCTCAAATACATGCGTAGCTCTTCTATAAAATATCACATGCGACAGAAAAAATGCGTATCTACACTTTCAACGACAAAACTTTGCAGTTATATTCATATATTCGAAAACGGTAAACAAAATAAAACAAATAGTGATATACGGGCGAGTAACTTCGTTTTTATGAATGACAGATGAACACTTTAGCGTAAAAGTTTGACCCATCAAATCACAAACCAATACGTACATATTCCGCTCGTGAGACCAATAAAAGGAATATTATGTTGTACTAACTTTCCTGGTGCTAGTATTTAATTCTGGCTGTGTAGGAAAATTTTGACATCTCGCTCGACCTTCGGTCGCGATATCAAATTTTTCCACGCTGCTCGAATAAAATACAAGCACTAGAAAATTTACTACAGCAGAATATTCCGTAAAAGCTTAGGTAGGAAAATTCTGAACTTGAGTAACATCGAGAAAAGAAAAAAGAAACAATCAATGAAATATTGAAATGAATCTAACCGTCCAGTAAGAGACATATTCTGTTTAAGAATCAGGTAAAGAATTTTTACTTTTTAACCTGATAATTCAGTCTGACATAGACTTTCAGTGCGCAGCATATTCATTAAAAGCCTTTGAACAATTTTAGAATTAAACAGAAAGAACTTTACAATTATAGGGATTTCTAGAACTATTAAGGAACTTTGATTTAAAATGACATTATGTAAGTGCTTTTGACGCATCTGCCGTGAGCACTTTTTCAAGGTTTGCCCAGCTGACTTGCTCAATCGGTAATGTACATGGCTTGATATTTAGGTTAAAATTTGGTAATTATACGTTTGTAAATAGCAGATAAGTTTAAATATGGACGATCTTGGATTGTAATTCCCAGAAAACCCTTATCTTCAACAATGATTCCAACATTTGAAGGTTTCTAATTATTGTTTAAATTGATATCGCAGACAACTTTATCTCAGAGTTACTCATGAAAGTCCGATTTGTTTTTTTCTTTCAGAGAGTTGTCGATCTTTTGCATGACATGGACAAATTGACTGAACTAGCAGAATCGTACAGTCGCTGGAAAGTCTGTATTACAATATGCCATGATTCACTAAGATGGGAAGATGTTTTACACAAAAGTGGAGTCTTCACAGCACGTCCATTGAACAAGTTCAGACGCTTAGCCTTGAGTCATTTTAAACTGGTAGCTTATTTATTTATGAATATTACTTAAACATGCTAGTGGCAATAATATATGCTTTTGGGAACAGTGTAGATTTCGTTAAGAATGCGACGAATTCCATTTGAAAACGATGCGAGATATGCTAGCCAGAAAGGGCAAGGATACTATTCTTTTTGGCCTATCTTGTGGACAAAAATATAGTTTCTAGAATAATGTGTATGCAGTATTAGGAACTTATGTGTAATCTTTTTGCCGTGTTTATACATTCGAAGGAACACACTATTCCATGATAGAAAATTCTACTATATACAAAATCCATATACAAAAATCCTTAAGTTTTGCATATATAACCTTTCTTTTATTTTACCTATCTCCCTTTAATTGTTATGTTTGTAATGAACAGCTCCCAAAAGATTATTCAGATGCGGCTCTAATGATGGAATTATCTTTGATGGGGCAGAAAATTATCAATATTGCTTAAACGATAAGCAATGACCGTAAAAGGACAGAAAACATCTCTTTTTTTTTTACCTCTGAAATACGAGATAAGGATGCATAATTTCTAGTATGCTTCTTCTGGTTTAGTCGAAAAGTCGGCAGTTGTCACAGGATTCCAAACCTGAACATTTTCTAGGATTTCTACAAAATCTCCAATATTCGGTCTTGGTCGTCGATGCTATTTATTCATTTTTTTTCTTTTTTTCAATGAACAATTTATCCCACAATACGAGTTTTAACGACAACAAGATGGCTTGGAAAACATTGCGTGAAAATGAATGAGAAAATACTGGTAAACAAAAACAGGCATCACAGTTTTAGCCATATCTGAATTGTTGTCGGCAAATGCTTCAGAAGTCAAAAGTATTTTCGTTTGGTAAAGAGTTAAAAAACTATTCGGCATCTACACAGTTCAAGGAGGCTTTTAGTTATTCTTTAATTCCAGGGTGAACACAAAGTTGCACAGACGTATTGCATGTTAGGTAAGTAAACAGACAATGCATTGTCATGTTGAGAGACCGCGTTTTCCAAGAACACACAAAAACACATATGCACACACACAGGGGTAACACTGATTTTTACCCATCTGCCATTTTATGGCATGGGCATAGTAACGGCAGTTGCCTGCAAAGATAGTAACTCTCGAAACGTAAGTTTGAGAAACCCGATTTTGTGTTTGCTATTAGGTGAAAGAGTTTACCACAGTCTTTCTTATCCTTCGTTTCAAATATCACGTTGAGAAAAGAAATTTGTGCATTCCCTTGTAAGCACTTAATGGATCTCAGGCAACTGTAGAACCGTAAGTTTCTGAATGTACCATTTTCAACGAAGGATAAGGAAGATTGCAGTAGACAGTGTTACCAAACATTGATATGTATTTACAAAAATATGAATAAAGAAACTATTTATATATTGTCCGTTGACAAACGAGGCTTCTAAAGCTGAGTATCGAATAAAACGTACAAAATAATTTGTATTTTATTACGGTCAACTGATCAAGGCATCTCCGTTGCTCTAAGGAAGCCTCACAGCGCACATACGTGTTCCTGATATGGTCTGTACATAACAATCAAATTAATGGATATGACTATGTTATAGTAACTATCAAAATAAATGAAAAAGCACCAGATTGACTCACCGTGTGAGCAGTTTTATCACCCAGGTGACAAATCGTCACTGCACAGAATCCCAAGTCATATACAATCCCAAATATTGTACACTTCGGTCTTACACTGTGATGTCGTTACTTGTTGTTCTTATTTTTTTTTATGGGCGAAGAGATGGATAGATAAAGATTAAACAATTATTTGTTTCTGACATGCCCTTGATTTGTTTTGTTGTTACTTATTGGTAATGTTACAGTTACATTCGTTTTCTTTACATTTCAGTCTTACGAGACCTGACAGAATTTGATGACCTTGCTGCATTTGAGATTTGGGCAAGGTCATTATTCATAGAGGGAAAGTCCGATGTTGCATTAAAAAAAGTTGATTTGGGTCTTGGTTGTGCCAAGGTAAGATATATCGGACCAGACAGGGTCACATTCAAGACGAAACTTAATGAAACTGGTCTAGAAAATTGTTCTTAAACTTTCCAAAGTCTCACCTGAAAACCAATTTCCATGATAAGTTTAAAAAAAAAAAAAACTTTTTATTACGTATCTGCCTTTATTTTCAGTATAATGCAGTCATATCTTACACAAGTCTGAGAGAAGCAAATACTACCGTCATTTCTTTGTGATCATATGTCTCATTTCTAATACAATGCTGACCTAGATTTTACTGTAAATTGAACTGTCAAAATTAATGATAGTGACAAAGATGCGACTTTTCTTATCCTAAAATCTAAAATGCAAGATTTTTGTGTGACCTTCTTTAGAACTATTTTCTGAAGTTGATGACCTTATGGTCTCACCTTCTTATATCAACCGTGAAACTGAATACTTGTGACGACGAATCACTCCTCCTTCACAAGAAAGGTAGGTCCTCATAGATCAATAAACACAGGCATCTGTGTCATTTGCTATGTGAAAATAACATGCGGATTGAAAACCCGTGCAATTTATTTATTAAAACAATGACCTTCAAAGTTAAATGTTATAGACTTATCTCTGGATTGACGCAGCTTTGACATGGCCTAGTTTGTAAAGTCTACATCGCTGATGAATAAGTAAGAGAAGCCCCCCCAAAAAAAAACCCAATACCACTCAAAAAACACCTCAAACCACTGTCATTACACACCAAACTACTTTCCTAACACCAAAAAAATGCTTGCAAAATGCTTATATACACGATTTTATGAAAATAGTCATGAAATAATGCTATCAATTTTCAAAAAAAAAAATGTTATCAACCGTCAGATGAAGAGGTCCACGGTTAAAACCTCTTCGCTAGCAAATTTCACTACACCTTCTATTAGCACTTTCAATACTTTAATTCTTACTTGATACACGCACCTGTCAAAGAAGCGAATAGGTTGTTTAAATTTCGATACACAATTTACATATAGACCTTTATTTTAAATATTCACTTGAGATAAATTTATGTGATAAAAAGAATCTAAAATAAGCTGCGTTTTGATGTTTTATTTCTAAACTCGTCGCTATTTAATGGCTCACTTAATAACATATTTCTATTACATGTGTGTATAGTAAATTTTATCCTAAATGGCAACTTAGGCTAGATAATACAGAACAGAACAGAACAGAAACTTATTCATAATATCGGCTTGAACACTTAAGGTTCATCGTCGAACACATAAATTGTATATACATACATGGGTATGGACAAAACAACTAACAAACCAACAAAAAACATATGATATCAAATTGGTATCCTGAAATAAATGAGCGAATGCGGAAATAATGAATGATAAAAATGAAACATGTACATAGCACATTCATTAGAGAATGAAACGTATCAAGTAAGTAAGATGTCAAAGTTTACTAGTGAAAACCATTGCAAGGGAGATAAATTACAAGGCAGTTAAATACTATAAACACGGAAGTTGTTTTGGCAAAAGAAGTCGCTTGTTAAAAGCGAATGCTCCGTACAAAATGACCTCCTGTAAATACGAATAATGTTAAAACAAGTACATAGCGCATTAGAGAATGAGAAGCAGTATAGTATATTTGCCAGTAATTCGTACAATCATACTCAAATTTTACTAGTAAAAATCATTACAAGGAAGATAAGTGCTATCAACGTGAAAGTCGTTTTGAGCAAAAGAATTCGCTTGTTAAAAGCGAATGCTCTGTCCAAAACGGCTTCCTGTAAATAATGAGTACTGCAAATAGTGTATGTAGACTACACAATCCTTTAAACAAAAGAAAATAGTTCAATAAATGGCCTCGGTAAAAGAAGCAATTGCTTATTAAAGCAAGTGTTCCCTTCACCACAACGTCCTCCAGGTGTGCCATATGTAAACCTTTAAAAGTCAATATTGTGGGATGCAGACTTTACATATAATTATAGTATGGAAAATGACTAATAATTAATCACTGACAATACTCAATTCAGTTTTTCTTTCTCACTTGCCTTAATATAGAAAATTCCAACAGCATTTAATACTTTAACATTTTCACAGTTTAGGAGCTGGATTAATTTTAACATGCTCGGTTTATGATAATAATACTTTTTAAAATACAAATGCCTCAATTCATTATAAGCTGGACAAATTAACAAAAAATGATACTCATCCTCAACTTCATTCAGAGTGCACAGTGAACATATTCTTTCATTTCTAACAATGTTTCTATGTCGACCTATTTCAATAAAAAGGTTATGCGCGGACAGACGTAATTTGGCAACAGCGTTTCTATATGTTGTTATTTGCATTTTACAAAGATAATTTGAAAAACTAAAATCTTCTGTAAGATGTCTGTAAACAAACAGTGAAGGTCTATTATTAATATCTTGGAACCACTCACTCACATAAATGTCAATCAGTCGATTACGGAAAATAGGTATAAATATATTTAAATTCGCTGAAGCGGGAAATAACCATACGTCGTAAAAGCCTGTCCTTTGTAATAGCTCTTTTACTTTGAATGTCCAAAGGTTAAGGTTATTTATTTTATCTAATTCTACCTAATAAATTGTACATATTTTAAAAGCTTCCAAATGGCAAATTGTTTTCACCTCATAACTGACTTTCTGCAAACGTCAGTTTGGCACGCCTACCTTAGTTACGCGGTATTTTGGTCGAATACAGAGAGAAAGAGAGTTAATTTCAGTTTTATCTTAGCTGATGTTTTCTCTAATTTAAGAACCACAAGTTTTTTCCCAACTTTCTTATTAATTCTAACTAAATCGAAACAAGAAAAAATACTTTGTAGAATGCCATGTTTATGAGAAATCGAGAAGTAAACATAGCGCAAATATGTTCGTAATTCCATGTTCGATCACAGCATTTAAAATAAAAATACATTGTGAGTAGCTTACTGTCAACAACATGTATAATAAATAATAGGGGCATAAGTTTTTAAGACATTTCGTCAGTATATAACATGCCAATTTGACAGTAAATAATAAGAGAAAATAATTTACAATTTAACCCTGTACAATCTCGTGCTTTAACGGCCTTGAAGGAGACTTTTGAAAACTTTTCTCGTTTTCCTTGGTATTTCCTACCCTTTCAAAGACAAATCTCATCACTGGAGCAACGTTTAATTTGTCGACAGCAATTTTTTCCCAAATAGACGAAGGTAATGTTTTGTTGTCTGGTAAAGAGTTAATTAACACCTCTAATACGTGTTTCAGTGAAAATCAATAACTTTTGTTCTAAGTAGCAATAAAGTGGTATTTTTAACAGATTATGTTGTAAAACCTTTTAGTTGGGAGTATGTTTGGTCACTTGAGGTGATTATAAGGATAATACTGATTAAAGAATGGACGTGCATTTATCAATCATGCGACGATCGTTGGCAAAACAAACAATCATTCGAACCAGACGAAAGTGCTATTAATTAACAGTCGCTTTTATGACACAGAAATAAAATATGAATGCTCTCTTAAGTATTAAAACAAGAATCATATGATGACGTTCGCAATGTCAACTTATTTATGAAACAGGATGACGATTGGCTGTCAATAAAACATACTTCTTCCTGTTGCTAGTTTCTTAATTAAAGATTACGACCGTCTACGAGTAATGGTTTGGAATCTGAAAGATGTTCGTTCACTTAAATCAAAGGTAGTTCAACAATATACTTCGGCATAATCGTTCTTTCTTTACCGAAAGATTTGAAATTAAACCCTGCTTTTCTGTTGTTTGGTAGATGGGCTGGTTTTTTTCAGAATCCTGGTTAAACCTACCGGCGACATTTCACGTAGTGAGGTTTTTGGAATGGATAAATTTATTTTTCCTTCAGGGTATATAATGTAACAATTACTTTACCACATGATTCTTGTCTGCAGCTTAAATCCATTTGTTTTATATTCCAATCTTCTTTGGCATAAACGAAAAAATTAATAATAATAAAAATAAAGGGTGTGTCTCGGATGAAAAAGCATTCCAAAGCAGATTGCATAATTTACTCGATTTCAAACATGAAAATAAAACAAATCTTAGATTTTCCAAGATTATTGGTTTTGACAACTAGATTGAAAGGCAGATATCTATATCTGTCATGTTATAGAATTACAGCGATAGAATAGGAAGCTTTAATCGGTGATGTCACGCAATTTACATTGATGGTATCACAATATGTCTGTCTAAAATTGTGAAGGACATTCTTGCATAAAAACCCTTACATGCCTGTTCTTGAAATTCTGTGCTTCAACAGAATTGTAGCTACGCAGCAACACAGGGAAAACACATATATTCTGTTATCCGGTGGTTTAAATATGCATGTCAAGGCATTCATGTTAATGAATAGCTTCATGTCAAGATTCCGGTCACAGTTGAAGGTAACAGGGCGAAGTGGCGATTGGGATTTGTTCAAACGAAATACCCCAGAATTTCTCTTGCTTAGTACGTGTGCATACATTGTATGTACAATTGCTTGAGTAGATACCACTGTGTATAAAGTCTTGATCACTATAAACAAGAGCATCTAAATTAGCTCCAAGTACGCTAAAAACTAGTTTTCTCTGTACCAATAAAACTTGTCAGGGCAGTTCATCAAGAAAATCAAAGTAGTGACCTTTGGGGGCCTGAATCGCTCTACTGGCAGTGATATTGCTTATTTTCTAGCATATATCATTGACTCAAGATGCAAAAAGCAAAAGGACACCTGGGTTTGAACCCAGGAAGAAAGCATAAGTCGGTTTAGTGAACTGAACAAATACTGAAAAAGTCAATGCACAATTTCTAAAAACTAATTATTTGGAATCCTGCCAAATTTGATAGGCTTTCCGTATTCCTTGTATTACCCATTTCAAAGAAATGTGACTGATAATGTGGACTTTGTTGGATACACAGTACTTAGTCATCGAATGGCTGCTTTTCCTTAACTGGTCGCCGGATTTTTTTTTTAATCGACATCAATCCCTTGATAATAATAATGATCTGTACAGGGTTTAAAAGAATTGGATCCAAAATGCAGACTATACAGACTATATTGCATAAACAAGAATTGCAAGTTTCAAATTTGAATGGCTACTCTTCCCTAGCAAATCGTCAGTTATTTGTCAAAATCAATAGAATTCAAGGTTTTGATGATATAAACAACTGTGCAAGTTTCATGAAAATTCAACAACAAATGTCGACTTTATCGCTTGAGCAAGAAATGGAAATTTTCAACTTTAAATGGCTACCTTTTCCTTACCAGTTGTCGGATTTGTTTCAAAATCCATAGGGTCCAAGCCATTGATGATATGATGAAACTGTGCAAGGTTCACGGAATTCTGACAACAAATGTGGACTTTCTGGGGTAGACAACTTTAAATGACTACTTTTCCCTTACTAATTGTCGGATTTAGAATTAAAGTTATCGATGATATGAAGAAACTGCAAATTTCATGAAAATCCGACTTCAAATGTGGACTTTATCGCGTAAACAAGAAAAAAGACGAAAGGGCGGACTGACCGACAGGTAGATGGACGGACGACAAAAAAAAAAAAAAACGCCATGACGTAAGCTCTGCTGGCTTTCAGCCAGT
This sequence comes from Tridacna gigas, assembly GCA_945859785.2. Taxonomy (NCBI): domain Eukaryota; kingdom Metazoa; phylum Mollusca; class Bivalvia; order Cardiida; family Cardiidae; genus Tridacna; species Tridacna gigas. The sequence continues at coordinate 40,658,709 of OX244035.2, read as the reverse complement.
AGAGCTAAAATAGGAGTTTTGAAATAATTTCTCCCTCTTTAACTCCACTGGCCTAAGGACAGCGAGCTTATGTCATGGCTCGGTATCCGTCGTGGGTGCGTCCGTCCTTGCGTGCGTTCGTAAGTGCGTTAACTTTTATTTCAAAGATCTTCTTCTCTGAAACTACCCATCCAATTTTTATGAAACTTCACAGAAATCATCCTGCCGTGGTCCTCTTCAAAATTCACTCTAAGAATATGATTCCATTAAAACTGTGGTTGCCATGGCAACAAAACTGAAAAACATTGATTAATCTTCTTGTCTGAAAGCATAAGGCCTAGGACTACCCAAATTAGCATGAAACTTCACCTAATAGACCTCTACCAAACTTTTTTGAAATTATAGCCCTTGGGCCAAAATTGACCCCGTCCCGGGGTTCACATGGGCCTATAGAGTGACTTAAATTTACATAGTGATAAAAGGAAATAACTATTGTAAAAGATACATAAAGTTTGTTACTATTTACCTCCATTGATTATCAAACTGCACAATTACATGATTGCTATTAGGTATTCAAGTTTTTTGGATAGGAAATGTTAAGTTTTTAGTGGGAGTGATCGATTTTGTTGCTAATAGTTATTCTCAGATGAATGAAATATTTAATAAAAAGTTAGGGGTCTATCATTTTTTTTTTTTTTTTTTTGTTCCAGCACTTTACCTTCCATGACTAGACCAAATAAATATTACAAGCCTTTGCAGACAACACATCGAATGTAGCTTAAATGATTATTTCTGTCTATAATAGGGTAGAAAACAATTTGAGAAAAGGAGAAAATGCTGGTTGGCAACATTTTCTCCTTTTCCCACAATGTTTTGAAAAGCCTTCTTCAGGGTCATTAAAACTCGGACTTGTGTGGTAACGGGTTAAAAGCCTGTGAAGCGAAACAGGACCATCATGGCCCTCTTGTTTGTGTTGTTTTGAGAAGAGTTTCACCTAAGAAACATAAAAAAGATCCATGTTTGAGATAAACTGTTATGATTTTGAATGTTTTCTACAGAAACCTGAGGACATAGAAAGGTTAAGAGCTCTTAGATCAGAGATCGAGGCCAGCATACCAACTCCTCAGGAAAATCATAGACCAGATCGAGACTGGTTGAGAGGTACAATGGTGGACAATCAGACTTCTTTACAGGTAAACATATTTTATAGGTGTTGTGTGCCAGTCTTATACATTCTAAAAGCCATGAATCGTATTCCTTGTTTGCATATTTTTTGGATTTACTACCAACCTGTGTAAATCTACCTGTGTAATCCCCAAAATAACTGCGAGCTTTAAAACGTTATGATACATGATGATTCTGCTGGAAATGAGAAAACAAGATGCAGGTGAAAAATTTAATTGACCTACAGTATCTGAGTAATTAGAACTTGGAAAGTAGAGGATTAAATGTTTCCCTTTTACATATAATCGGAAGCTGTATCAATTTTAATTGAACTATAGTATCTGTGTAATCGGAACTTTTCACTATTGCTTATAAACAGAAACTGTACCGAGAAGGAAAACCAATTGCAAGAAGAGTACCATAAGATTGCAAAGGTTTTTCATTCGGGTAGTAATAGGACAAGGTGTACGTGTAACCTTCATCAGCAATCTTGTGTCTTACGACCCTCACGAAGAAGGCTTCTAAAACCATCGTGGAAATAGGAGAAAATGCTAGTTACCAACATTTCGCGCAGTGTTTCCACCATTTTGAAGACAAATACAGAGTCCATCATTTCAACCATATTTAATTTGTCGTCTACAAATGCTTTTCCCCCAGCATTATCTGTATTTTGTAAATGATTAAAAGGGAATTTTATTACATGCACATCTCAAGACCTCAGTAAAACGTATTTGATTATCCTCTGTTATGCTATTTTTGTCTTGTCAATGTAATTGAGCCATGCTCTGTGAAATGGGAGACGCGCAGGCTGACCTGAGCCGAAACTTTTAGGCTATCGGTCAGTTTTCTGCATGTCAAAGGACCAGTCTACCTCATGCTTCAGTCGGCTGTTACACAAAACCGATTTTAGGGATATATAATCCTGTGATGACTTGCTTGGTACGATGCATCACAGAGATGCATTAAGCTTCCTTTTGTCAGTGGCTCAAATGTATTATTTATATTTATTTGAATGGTTAGGAAACAGCAGGAAGCAAAGAAGTGAAATTTTAAAAAAAAAAGGAGAGAAATGTTTTGTTATAGGATAGTAGGAGCTGTTGATTTTTAGAAATGCACTTTTCCTACCGGAAATTTAAATTTTGTTTGTTTGGTGGTGTATCTTAAACATTGTTCAGCCAGCTCGGGACAACATCTCAGTTTTTGATGTCTTTCTTTGGTTTGACCTTTAATTAGGCTTGGGCACTGCAGCGCTCTGTTATTTTCTGCGGCAATAAGTTTTATGTGCATGTGAAAATGCGACCCCTAATTTGTTCACTGACTACATCTGTATTTCAGAAAGCTTCCTCAGTACCAAACCTTACGTCAGGGAAAAGCACGAAGTCTAGAACAAGACATAAACGTCGTAAGTCAAGTACATTCTCTAACATTTCTCTGACTTGGCATCGAATTGTTGACGATTTTTGGTGATTGGGATGTCTATTTGCGGTCTTATAAGTCTTGTATTTAAACTACAGCTTTCATGTAATTTAAAGACCATACACAATCACCTTTGAAACAAATGTGCTCCAGAAGACTTTTAAAACATCTTGATAGAATATGGACGAAGTAAAATTAATGAGCAATGCCCTGTGAAAAGGAGATTTAACCCAGACAATGAATACGGAAAGGTTTACTTTTATAATGAGCCATGCTCTGGCAAAAGGGTGTTAAATGCATCCACGTGATGCAGTATACCAGGCAGTAATTACCTAATTATGGATCAATAAAACCAGTTTTGTCTAACAAGCAACTGCATCTGGAGGTAAAGTGTTCCTTGGACGTGCAGAAAATTTACAAGTAGCAAACGGGTTTGAGTCATGTCAGCCTGTGCGGACAGGACAGACTTGCATGGGTCGATACTTTTTGCAGCTGCATTAAACCACCTTTTCACAAAGAATGACTCAAATATTGATGTAACATAAAACAAAGAAACATTCTTTCAATCTCTTCTTCAGCAGAGCTGCACAGAATTTATTTCGCATAATCTTAGATAAAGATTTTAAGTGTTTCCTATCTTGGTACCTTCTTAAAGTTTCTCATAGCCGATGAATACTTCTTTTTCCTTTTCCTTGTTAGCTACACTTACCAAAGGCTAAGTAAAACTCTAATTACCATGGCAACAAGAGTGAAAACTAATTAAAATCTTTAAAAATCTTTCCTAGATGATTAAAATTTAAAAAAAAAAATGTTGTTCGAAACACAAGGCATTGGGCTACCGAATTTGGAAATTTGTGAAATAGAGATCTACCAAGATTGTTCAAGCCACAGCCCAGGTGACAAAATTTTCCCTGTCTTGGGGGTCACACGTTTTCATGGTCTTAAATAGTGAACACTTTAAAAATCTTCTTGTTCCTAACCGCAACGCTTACGGCTACTAAATTTGGATTGTAGACTTAGTAGACTTCTACCAAGACTTTCGAATTATAGCCCCAGGGTCAAAAGTGGCCCCATTTCCAGGGAGCACAAGGTTTACATGGGTTTATATTGTAAATTATTTAGAGAAACATTTTTCCTTACCACACCATAGGGCCAATGACTACGATTATTTTTCATGTAGCTGCATCTAGTGGACCTCTACCAAGATTCTTCGACTTATATAGCCCTGGGGTAACTTTGGGGGGGGGGGGGGGGGGGGGTCTCACACATTTTACAACGGCTTTTTATTGTGAAAACATTGAATATCTTTTTGTTTATAACCATGCGACCAAAACCTGTATTTTGTGGTATATAGTTTCATCTGGTGGACTTTTTTCGGGATACAGCTAATTTTAGCCATTGGGTCAAAGTGGTCTCGCCCGAAGGTTTGCAAATTCTTTTTGCTTTTATAGCGATAAATTTATCGAGATAAATTTGTAAATCTTCTTGTTCGAAATCGTTTGTCCTAGAATTCTAAGGTTTGGTATAAAGCATGATATTGGGGACCTCTACCAATAAGGTTTAAATAATTGCCTTTGGGTCAAAAATTTGTCCCGCCGGCGGAGAGGTGTTACAAGTTGTTTTCTGATGAGCGATTAAGGGCCATTCTGACACTCTTGGTGGATTTTTTTCCCAAAATACCCATTGTAAGAGTTTATTGATATTTTGTATGAATGATACTCGATTAGGCCTGCTTATACATGTATACAGTAATATCATCCTGAATTGTGAAAAAAGTTATGTACTTTTTCAGGGCTAGACTTAGTTCTTTTGTGAAATTTTATTGCAACACAGATTTCTTAGTTGAATGACTGTCGATGTCAGTTACGTGTATGGTGGCCAACACGGCCTCTGTGTGTGTGTGTGTGTGTGTGTGTGTGTGTGTCCATCCAAAGTGATAAAATTGGCTATAAGACAGTGTATCAATATCTTTTTCAGTATCCCTCATTGAACTGGATTAGTTATGTATCTGTTTCCAAAACAACACGCGAAGTTAACTAAGTCATGTGCATGCTTATAATTTCAGCTAAAGCAAGGGACCGATCCAAATATGAAAGTAATACACCCTCGCCCACAGGTTCTGTAAGTTCATCGAGAGCTCCCTCGCCAAATTTAACACAAAACACAACTACAACAATTTATCAGAGAAAGAATCAGCGTGAAGAATTAGATCAAGTTGTTTCAAAAATTTATACAGGATCTGAAAATGGTAACCAATCAAGAGACTCAAGTTTGAGCACTAACAGCCACTGCTCTTTCTTAACTGGACATTTGGGATCCTTCAATGATATATCTGATTCAGATAGTGATGAAAATAATAACAACGAAATTCCTTTCATTACATCCAATATAGACGATGAAATCATTGAGAATACTGGTGAGGAATCATCATTTTATGAACAAACCTGTCGTAAGTTTAGTGGTCAAAGACAAAGCAATTTTGACTGTGAAAATGAAGATGATGAAGCTGATGAAAGGTTGATGACTTCAGGTTTGATTCTGAACAAGTCATACATGCATAGATTTCGAAAAAAATCAGGTACGCCCTTCTATAAACCTTTTTCACACGAGGAGGTATTACGACAGAAACTTCTACAAAGGCCTGACATTTACAAGCGATGTGTTATTCAAATAGATGGATCACACGTGTCATACTGTCACCCAATTGATTCTAAGGACTCAGGGCTTGTCATAGAGATTTCTGGTCGTTCAAAAGCAGGTCAGACTTACAACGAAGACGAGGTGGTCGTAGAATTGTTGGACAAAGTACACGAAAGTAAAGAAAGACGGTATGGCAAGGTTGTAGGAATAATGAACAGACAGAGATTTAAGGACGTGAAACACCCAGTATTTCTCTGCACACTGGACGACATGGATTCCCACCTGGTTAGGCCTTTATGCAAGACCGTACCAAAATTACACATCCTTAACCGCCAAGTAGAAAGGAAGTACCCAAAGCAGGCTAGGTACAAAATAGAGATATACACTTACGATCACATTAGTCAGACGCTGTCTGATGACCCAAAATTTATAAGTATAAACCCTGGAGAAAGAGACACCTACTTATTTCTTGTTGCTCTTATAAATTGGAGTCCGCTGAGCACTTACCCTCTTGGAGCAGTAATAAGAAGACTAAAATGTGGTGACAATATCCAACAAGGTCTCACAGTTCTAGATTTAAAGCACAAAGTTCCGGTATTGTACAGGAGAAACACTTATATGTGTGTGGAAGGACTGAGGGCTCGTTACCATGAAAAGGATCTTTTGATCAATGAATCTAGAGAAGATTTATGCTACATTAGAACATTCACTATAGACCCCCCTGGTTCACAAGATTTGGATGATGCTTTGAGCATCGAGAAGATAGAGGATGGTTTCAAAGTTGGAGTACATATTGCAGATGTTTCTGCTCTGATAAGAAAGGATGACCCAATTGACAAAGAAGCATATGAAAGGGCTGTCACATACTATCCGACTATAAGACGCCCCAGAAATATGTTGCCGGAGCCTCTGAGTTCAAATCTGTGTAGCCTGTTACCAAACCAACAGAGACGAACTATTTCTGTTTTCTTTCTGCTTGATAGAAATGGAAAACCGTTGCAGATTGTGGGAAGAAATGTTGAGATGGTAAGATCTATAATAAAGTCTAGACAAAAATTCACATATAGAGATGTACAAGATATAATCAATGATCAAGAAACGAATCATCATCCTCTGAAAAATGACATCATGATGCTGTTCCAGCTGGCGAAAAAGATTCGTCAACGTAGACTGGGTGATGCCATGTTCGCCCTTGATGTCGAAAATGATGACGATTTATCTGAAGATTCGTTTACAGAGACATTAGAGGCCCATTACCTGGTTGAAGAATTCATGATTATGGCAAATAAAAAAGTTGCTGAGGTATTGACCAAGAAATTTCCTTCTTGCACTCCAATTCGATCCCAACCTCCTCCAACTAAAGAAAACATGGAGTCCTTTTTGAGAAACGAATGTGGCTATGTAGATGCTCTAGTACGGTTCCAGGGAAAGAGGATGGGAGGTGGAAAAAGCCCTAGTGTAGAACAAATACGGGCAGACAACAGTAAAAAATGCATTATGGTCTCAAAAGCTCTGTGGGAGACCTTTGAAAAAGAACCGGGGAAAGCAATGCGTTGTCTGATGATAGATGATTTATACCCAATACAACATATCGTCTATCAACATTGGATAAGCATTCAGGAGAGAGCTGAATATCAATGCACTGGAGGTACAACGGACTTAAAAAATACGATACATTTCAGTCTAGACATGTATCCGTACACTCACTTTACTTCCCCCATCAGGAGATACATTGATCTAGTTGTTCACCGTCTTCTTATTGCTGCCTTGGACGGCTCCCAAAGTCCTTACAGCAAGTCAGAAATTGAGCAAATTTGTGTCCATGTGAATGCATCAATGCGGAGAGCCAAGGAATATCAGAGAGGATGTAGAGCTCTTGAAAATGCAATAAAGCTTAAAAGCAATCCACAGATGATACACTGTTTTGTTGATGAAGCGACAGACCGAGGCGTGACTTTATGTTCACCAGAACTGAAATATGTGGACAAACAAAGCAGACAGCTTGCTTTCAATCTTCTCGACATGAGGCGCAAACCCAAAGTGATCCAAGATACAACATCTGGCTATGGTAAAGTTGAAGCTTCATGGAGAAAAAGAATCTATGACAAGACTGGTATTTCTACCGCACCAAACAGTCGAGGCAATTTGCAAACACTTGATCCTAACCCAGGATTTTTGGCTGTACCGCTTCACACCTGGGCCAGAATGTTAACTTGCGCCCTGGAAAACAGACAAAATGACCTCAAGCGTACCATACAGGGTGCCTGTGTTCATTCATCCCATAAAGGTGTTGATGACGTGTCGACTGAAAGCATCAATCCTATGGAAATACAGCCATATACTGATTTCTCATTGACATTCAGTCATGGACAAAGTCTAAAAGGTCAACTGTCGAGTGCCCCGCGTAAAGGTTGCCTATCCCCACAGCTAGTCCTGTACAACATGACTAACAACGTGAAACTTTGTCTGCAGCACACTGATGATCCTGTTCTTCACCTAAGCAGATATTCCACGAAACCAACATCATCAGAATATAACAGTGCCAAAGCATATGTCAACACATGGCTGCCTATCATGACGATGGAAGCAGCTGCTGGCGCAGTCACCAGTGAAGAATGTTTTATCATAAATAATGTTGCAATCAAGTTTGACGGTGAACGAAGTGGGAAATTCTCTTTAAGCCTTGCTTACTGTGAAATCAGAAATATAGATTTCTCAGGGATTGACGATGAAGAGGAGAAAAGCAACGAGCCAAGAGCATACGATTGGTTGTGTTTGAAATTCACGTCTACCAATGAAAATCTAGCAACAGCTGATTTAAACCAAACGGGCATACTCAAACTAAAAACGGTTTGGGTAGGTCATGCCGAGATCACAAATGTGAAGAAAAAAATGCGAATAGAAAAAACCAAAGATAGAGCAGCCGATGGCAAACTTATAGTGTCGTTTCACTTGCATGAAAAATGCCCTGCTGTGCCGATAGAGGCCAGGCAGAAAAAAAGCAAATACAGTGTGGAGGTGTTGTGCAAGTCTGAGGTAGACAGGTAGGATTTTTATCTATCATTAAAAACCTTTTGACTGATTTATACTGATAAGCTTTGAGCTCATTTTTACATAGAAAATGGCTCAGCCACCATTTTAAGCGTTGAGTTTTCATCTATATTGAATTTCAGACCCATTTATTTCAAAATGCAGAAAGAAAAACGAGCACCAGAAGGGTCTTACCATACCTATGTAATACTTGCATGAGACAATTATTAACAGATAAAGTATCAAACAATTAACATACTGTACATGTATTTAGAAAGCATTTGATCCCCTTTTGAAAATATGCTTTAACTGTTTCTTGATTTTTACATCTGCAATTCATGAATTCTCACTTAAGAAGAGCAGCATGCAGGGTAGTACATGCGACTATAACGGTTAAAAAACATGACGCATTCCTGCATATTTCCTTGCACATGTTATAGAAAATCTTGTAGGAATTAAAGTCCTACATTAATACATTATTAATACATGCTGCAAGAAATTTCTTTGATACTTTGTTTGCCTAGTCTCGAAACTTTTTTACATAAGAGGGCTTTCATATATAAGAGCCACTCTTTGTGAGAAGGGGCTTTGTATTCGCCAGTTTGTATATCTATCAATATATAAAAATATTTTGTTTGCCTAGTCTGGAAACTTTTTTTGCATGGGGAAGGGGTTCCATATATATTCAGTACATTTTAAATTGCAACACTGCTTGTAATGAATTACATTAAAATTAAATTTGATCAAAGCTTGCTATTTTCCGCCTGATTTTCAAGCTACAACTAGTGTTGCGTTTTTAAATGTACTGAGTGTACATGTGAGCCATGCTGTGAAAGAGTTTTTAATGTATAAGGAAAAGGTAGGCGGAAATGTATCAAAGTTTTCGTTTCATGTAAATTTTATGCATGTCAAATGGCAATTCTACATCAAGATCCGGTCGATTGTTACACGAAATGGATTTTATGGATTCATAATTATCAGATGATGTGCTTGGTACAATGCATCACGGAGATGCATTTCTCTCCTTGGCTCATATGTAAATCTATATGGATTATATGGATTACATACTAGGAATCTTGAAAGCCATTTGACTTCATATAACTTAAAATTACAGGAAATTACAGGAACACAGACGCTTATAAAGGCAAAAAATCAACAGGAGATTATCATAAACAAGACTTAGTAGCCTATATCAGTCGCACTGGATCTTTCTTAAAAGCCCTTTATATGAATTGTTATTGTACTGCAGGCGAACAGAAAAGTACATTAAAACATTGGAGGCTGCGGAACCAGAATCAGTTTCAATGAAAATAGCACTGAATATCGGAAGGATGCCTGGATTAGGTAATAGTATTTTTTAGTTTAATTTTCTATTCATCACATAACCACCCCTGCTTTTAGCGAAACATCCTTCGTTACATGTGATATGAATAAGAGCACGAGTAAATATCATGGTACCTAGCATTTTTCAACGTAGTAGCATTTTTCAATGTAATTTGACGTCGTTTTTTAATGCATGGTATTCAAGTCGCTAAATTCTTGTAGACGTCAGACCCAATTTTCTCCAACAATTTATCAGTCAAATAAGATTATTGTGACAAATCTAGGTTTTTTTTAAGGTTTTAAGTCAAGACTTAATACGTTTGCGTCTTTGGTTTTTAGTCAAAGCTTTGTACAGCTCCCATTCATGAAAAAAAGATTCGGACATAAGGTATATATAGTATTTACATTAATATTATTATTTGTAATTCGTGAGATAGCGGTACCTTTAAAAACAATTTGACATTCATTTGCTGTTGAAATAAAATCTTATCAAAATTGTGTAGAAATAAGAATTTAAAGCTCAGCACATTTTGTATGTGTCATGTTATCGCTGCCATTTTAATTATTTCCTTTTCTGGTGTCATTGCAATGTGGCATTTTTTCAGTGTCAATCGGGTCTTATTTTGTAATCGCTTTAACGATATTTTGTTTTGTTTCTTTGCGTGTATTTGAATTATGCCCTTAAATTACGATGCATCTCGGTAATACGATTGCAATTTGTCTTTTCACTGGTATTTCTGTTATTATGCGACAGGGTTATTATGATCAAAGCCTGTCTATTTCGTTGCTGTTGTAATAGATCTAATGTCTCATTGTAATTCTAACTTTGTTTTCTTTACCATTGCCATTGCAGTTAGTAGGTTGCCCTAGCCAGTCTGATTTTTCACACCATCTCGAGTTTAGCATCCAAAAGGGAACAAGGCTTTGAAAACATTGTGGGAAAGGGAAATTGTTGATTCCAAGTATTGTCTCTTTTTGCAGCAATGTTCATTGAACATTTCATCAGTTTAGTTATATTGGATTTGTCCTTTTTATGGCTTTCAGAAAACAAACGTCTACAAATTTGTCTTCTGTTAAAAATAATAATAGCATTTTTTCTACTTTATTTGAATTTTCCCTTTTTTTCACAGTAGACATAGTATCATTGTATCGTTTCACTTGAAAGAATGCATGGTTGTTGAAATTAGAACATGACTTTGTCATCGAAATATCAATATCATCGTTTTACCAATAAAAAGTGATTTCTCTAGGTGTTGCAACAGCAATGTGCCATCGTCATTTCGACTGTAATAAACCTCAGTGACGTTGCAAATTGACTTTATCATTGTCCTTTCTATCTTTAATCAGACTTTTACTGAAAAGTTCCTTTATCATCGCATTAGCAAGAAGTTTTAATTTGATTATAATTCATTATTGTCATAAAACTAAAATGCGTCGTAATCATTTCAGTTGCATCTTTTTCGGTAGCAAGTTTTACAATGTGTGCAATGTGATAGTTTCGTTTTAATTTCATGGAATCGTTACATTTTGTTTTTGTTTTTAGCATTCCAACTGCCCTGCGTCTGTGTCATTTAAGTTGTCCTTAGTTATTATTATTTTCATTCTCTTTCACGTTGAAAGATTACATACATTCTATCAATCTTTCGTATTAATCGTCGCTATTGCAAAATATATTTTCATTCCTATTGCATCGTGCGAACTACGAACCAGTTGTGCCATTTAAATTTCAAATTATTGTTTTAAGCATTCTAATTGCTTTTCGTCTGTGTTGTTTCCATCATTTGTTTTTTCTTCATTTTTCATTGTAACGGAATTTCTTCCCATTGCAGTCAATCCGTTTCAACTCTTCTAATTTCAATTTTAATTTATTGCCCTTAGCCAGTAGAATGCGGTGATTTGCATGACCTCAAAATCCAGTAAATAATATATACGTCTGGAAATTTACATTTCAGATTCTGGACATGCCCATCTTGCAGATATAATTGAGAGAGATTTTGTAGTGGGAAGTGGGGATAATGTTCGTCTTCCAAAGAACAACAAAAAACAGCAGGAAGCAATTGATAAGGCTCTCACAGAAAGGTTTTCCCTAATTCAGGGTCCACCAGGTTTGTAAATATAAAAATTTTGCTTAGATTTAAATCGTAGAGTGAATTGGAATTTTATATCCAGTTTTTGATTAAATATCACTGATTAATATGTTCCTTGATAAAGCCGGTATCAATGAAAGACATTGAAAGGTTTATATTATATTTCGCTAGTTTAAAATGAATAGATCTTTTTCTAGAATCGATTGCGGTTTTGACAGACTGAAATGAGTGAATTACGGCTTATTTGGATTCGATGATATTTGATAGATCATATAGTATACTTAGGCTAGATTATGTTTGATTATCAGACGTGAATAAATGCTTATTTGGACTTGATTGTGGTTAATGTATGTATAAGCTTGCAAAAATACAGCCAGTTTGTAATAGACTGTGTTGAATGTATCGGGTATAAACGAATAGTCAGTTTGTAATCGACCATGTTTGATTATGCGGCTGATCAGAAAAAATAAAGTTTTGTTCAATCAAAGTTTACTAAATACAGCTAGCTTGAATCCAATGGTGCTTTGAAGACCAGGTTTAAATGGAGTGGATACAAATAGTTTGGATCGATCGTATTTGAACGAAAAAAGCTGTTAAAAAATCTTGATAGGCTAGAATCGAAAGAATACCTCTGATATGGATTCACTGGTGCTTGATAGACCGGACGTTAATGAATACAGATAGTTTAGGATCAATTGTGATTTGAATGAATACAGTTGTTTAGAATTCAGCGCTTTTGGGTATGAAAAATGCAGCTGGAAGGAAATTTACAGGTATTTGATACAAAAATGATCAATTTGAGCGTATGTGATGAAAAATCTTATTTGAAATTATTACTGTATGACGGATCGGATTTAAATCAATACAGCTAATTGGGATTCAATGGTATTTGACAAGCGAAACTGATTAAATATAGACGATATGGAAGCGTGGTATTTGATAAGCCAAGTTTGAATGAATACATCTGATTTCAAATTGATATACTTTGAATGATTTACTGATTGTTTTAGTGTACTTTTTGTTTTTACACTTTTTTTGATGGGTCAGAGTTACAATTTGTGATGTGCAATGTTTGATATGTAACATTCAATGACCTAAGTGGTTGTACTCTTTTTAATACAGGAACTGGCAAAAGTTATACAGGAATCAAGCTGATGTGTTTATTTGATAAGATTAACTCCATGAAACACAAGGAAGGAGGAATAAGACATCAAGTTTTATTTTGTGGACCCTCCAATAAGTCAGTAGATCTTATTGCAAGTAAGTAAATGCCTCAAAGAACTTTGTAGAATACGACGTTGAAAACATCCACGTAAATTACGGATACTCATTAGTATCATACGACTTATTGCACTAAAATGAGCAATTTCTCCTTTGCCCTGCTGTTGTCAATTTTTTTTCTGCTGCAATATGAAAATTATCTGCATGAGATAAAGAAACTAATAAAAGGATCATTGCAAATATTAAGAATTAATCATGTTAGGACTGCAAGATAAACTCGAATAGTTAAGATGTCATTGGGTTATTTAAGCTTGGTCCTGACCGATTCCTACACACAGTTGAATTTTCTCCTGCTGTAGCCATTCAAAAATATTTTCAATATTTTGGAAATTTGGAATTAGCTCAAGTAAAACTAAACTCGAAAATACGGTTTAAGGTGTTAGTGGGTTATTTTAGCATGGTTCGGAACCATTCCTACGCACACATAATATTTCTCAAGCTGCAGCCACACAAAAATATTTTCAACGCTATGAAAATTGAGAATAAACTCGAGCGAAATTTCATCAAACATTCCTACCAAACCATCTCTATGCATGTCTGTTAGGAATGTCATCAATGGCAGCTGACATTTCCAAAAAAGTAAACAAGATCCAAACCACCCTACGTTGGCTGTATAATGCTAAAAGTCAAGTCAAAAATATGAATTTTCTTCAGACTTACATACAATCATTTTTTACAAAGGATGGATGCTACACAAACTTGGGGACAAAATGCCAAAGTTTTTGCGTGTCTATGGGAGAGCAATTGAAGCGTTGGATTTTCCAGTCCCCGGTAGGACGTTCCTGTCCCGTAGGAGCGTACATAATCTTAAAGGTTAGTATATTTTCCTTGCTAGAACACCCAAGTCAAAGTACACCCATTGATACTACAGAGACTTTTTAACTTGTACAATTCTTTACTTTAACTTGTGATAAAAGGATCTGTATGTTCTGTTCCAACTGTTACAATTTTTATATTATGTTTACTTTCTATCACAAGAAATGTTTGTACACTTCAATTATCATCATTATCTCTCTCACAAACAAAATTTGTCAGAAATACATGTTTACAGGAATCAATCGTTAGGTTCGTTTGTTAGTCACGCATTTAAGTCTTTCATTTTCATTGTTTGTTTTAGCATTCTCACCTAATCATAACTCTTATTAGAAAAATAAATATAAAAGAGATGTATATTTTACAAATATATCGACATAAATTTTAGATATCTGCCATCAACTTAATTTTATTTTTGAAATAGTATCATGTTTCAATAATTTGTTAAATAACATACTCCTGCATCCTGCAACAGTTCATTCAAAATTGTGTAATTGATTATTACAAGGGTTGATATAAGATAGAAAAAATATTCTAGCCTATAATTTGAAATGCGCTGTTTCCCAACGTTTTTTTTTTTTTTTTTACCCTGAAGATGGATTTTCAAAAGATTGTGGGAAAATCTGTAGAAAATATGTTTAACAAAGATTTTATCCTCTTGCGACAGTGTATTCATTTTTTAAAAAATAAACTCTATTTGATGTTTCATCTGCAAACACTCTTAGTATCTATGGACGAACCTAAAATTTTGTTATCTCGTTTAACAGTCAATAGAAATGATTCTGTGTTCCTATTCAGTACATCTGAGCTCTATATACAGTCGCTGCTGAAAAAAAAAATGTTTAACATATTCTTCACACTAAACAAAACATGTGTCCATGCCTATGTATAAAATCACTATAGTGACATCTGTTTATGTGTAAGGACTTTAACCTCAACAATGATCTTTCATTTTTTCCCAAACTAAGGGAAATTGTTCTTTTAGAAAGAAGACTAATAGAATGGGAATTTTTTTTTTTTTCAGCCATCATCCTAAATACTAGAATTTCCAAAAATGTTTACAAATTGATAAGCAAATATATTGTACTATTTTAATATTTTTGAATCAGCTGATGAGCAACTTCGTTCAGTTTCTCTTCACCATTTGATTCGATTGAAAGGTGAAACATATGCAGAACAGATAACAGCCATGGACAAGATGTTTAAAGCTAATAATTATGTCCCGGATCCTGTCAACGTGAAGAAATATGTACATTTGATTCGGGAAGCAAGCATCGAGATGATTCGTAAATATGACGTAATTTTGTGTACAACAGCAGTGGGATCCAATCCAAAAGTACTCGAGGCCACAAAAATTTTCCAGGTATTTCCCATATTAAATCAAGACTTCAATGGCAAGTTTTAAACAGCAAAAGACCAAAAATAAAAGAAGTGAGCCATGCCTTGTGAAAACGGGTTTAATGAATCTACAAAAGGTAACGACCCAGGTCAGCATGTGCAGCCCTCGCAGGCTTACTTCGTCGAAACCTTTGATACTGGTCAGTTTTCTGCTTGTCACAGGACCAGTCTGCCTCATAATTTAGTCGACTGGCGGACAAAATCGCTTTTCTGGATACATAATTATGCATCATGCAGATGCATTAAACCCTTTCTTGCGAGGGAACAAATATTTTACTGAACAGAAAAGTGCTTTTGTTTAAGCATTGCAGAAATAAGAGCAATCACTAATAAAAAGAATGAGCTCGACATTTCTCGGTGATTTCAAAAGCTATGCTGTAAAACTTGTGTTTTTGTGTCAGAGAGCAATACATGGATCCGTGGCGATGAGATGAACCGACTTCCTTGGTTACCGTCGCTAAGGGCTCCCAAACAACTGCAGTAAATACAAATACAGTATAGCAGAAAGGCTACTTAAATTGTGCTGTCATGACTGTTTTTATTGATTAAATTCCGGAAAAATATTCTTTTTCATATGTTTCTCCGGATGATGGTTTCTCGGTAAGAAATTTATGAATACTTGAACTAATTTACGCAAGGATATGTAAAAAAAAGTGTGAATTTCAAGGGCTACGGGCAATGTAATACCTGTGCCAGCAAAGTTTTGAACTTCACTGAGAAAGAAAGAAATACCTCATAAACCTCAGTTTTGCGTAAGAATAACAGAATTAAAGGTGCTAAATATTTTTGTAAGGCTTTTTAGGTTGTCTCAACATCATATTCGATAATAAATTACACTAAATTACAAGCATCTTGAAATATGTATAGATTGTCATATTCATCAGAGGTGTAGGTCAAAGAAATGTTTCAGTTTCAAGTTAAGGGAAAATAGTTGCCTAATGACTTTCACATGTGTAACGTGTGCTCTCAATTAACAAACTTGTTAATATCATTGGCGGCAGTTTGTTTTATCTTTTGATATACTGAAGACAACGCTTGGTCGAATGGATTACAGCGGCAATCAAACACACATCCTGTCAGTTAACAGTTTACCAACATACCCTTTGAAACGACAGATGTGCTAATCCACGTAAATATGGCTTAGTCAAAAGTTGATTTAATCGACATAAGTTGCCTTTTGAGCTGAACTTCCAAAACTGTACAAAACAGAATTTAGTCTGTTTTATAATTGAAATCTACATGAACTTTCAGTTAAAGAATACACGTAAATGTGCTTAATTAGTAGCAGATGGTTTAAATCCAAGAATAAACTGCATTTTTTTTTAACTCTGATCTGTATCTACACATTCAGCATTCTTCACGCACCAAGGGTTGATGTTAACGTCAAACTGAAACATTGATTACAAGTGCCTCTTGTTTGGATGTGCACAGGTTCTTAAACAAGGTTAGATAGTTTAGTGAATGTACTTTCTTTTTCTTATAATTTCATGTTTTTTACCTTTGTTTTCTACTGTAAAACATTTTATGTCTCTTTCAGAGAGTTTCAGAGGAAACAAAAACTAACATAAATTAATCCATTGTGTAATAAAGCGTTGATCGAAACTCTTTACTCATGTCCCATAGTCAATCATAATCATAATGCAAACTTGTAGCCTCTGCACATATTTCACGTAAGCCGTACACGTTCGCAAAGGATATCCTTTAAACTTTTCCCAAAATTCAAGTTTTGTAAATACAGATAATATGGCACTTCTTCAACATTAACAGTTGCTTGTTTGGGAGCTGAAATAGCAGACAGCAAGGCTGCACATCGGGCCAAATAAATGCGATGACCTGATTGGTCAAATATCGATTTCCGCGGATACATATATTGTTTTAACAAACCAGGGGTGTTCCAAAAGTATCCGGATTAGTGTCGATTTAATGAAATTTCAGCTAGTATACTTAGATATATTGTTACTCTTAAAAATAATAACAATAATCACATAATACACAGGTTCTATGGTCATTAAAGACACGATAGGCAGCGGTGGGCACGGTAAACCCATGAATGGGCTATGATCTCTATAGAATATACTCATACACAGATTAAATGTTACACATTTTCAAACCATTCCCTTTTAAATGATATCCATATCTATCAATTCAGACCAACTTGCCAAAACACGGCGCAAAACCGTCCTGTTGAATATTTGAATCCTTTACCTGACTACAATGAACTTGTCTTCAATGTTTCCAACCTGATGAAGCTTAATTCAGAAATCAGTTTCGGAAAGACTTCAAACGGGTACTACGCTGAGTCGTAAGGATATGCCGTGCGTCCGCGCACAGTTTCGGTTCCGCAGTCTCGGCCCTGAAATTCCTTGGCTGCTGTGCTGACAAGATGAGAATGTGACAGAGCAATACGGCCATATTGTTTATTTCTTTTTACTCGTTCCACACCATGTTTGATAACGTAAAATTCTGGTAGAACTATCTTACAAAATGTTAATAACATGATCGATAAGAAGGTCCATCATTGGTATAATTGTGTAAAGAAGAATAATTTGAATATAAAAGATGTAAACTGTTCAAGTGTCAGAAAGATTCAACGGAACCCATATAATCCTTTTGTTTTTGGATGAGTGTCCTGTATAAAGTTACCTGACGTTGCTAAAATGACTAAGGTATTTGTGTTCGTGTAGTTAGGGCAAGATTTGGACTCTCTAAATAGTAATTCAAAGTATTTGGTCGAAATCGTGTGTAAAATCTCGTATCATTAAAAAAGAAAAGTTATTAAATTTTGTGATACTTTTTGACAGCCGCTGATAATGCTAATATCCCGTAACACCAAAAATTGGTGGATGATTTAATGGGTGTCTTGCATAAACGATTTACTGATAAAACCTTTATTTTTCATCAATTTAATCTGTAGTGCATTTGTCAGCAGACGTTCTAATAGTTTGCAAGATACATTTTTAACAAGTTGTTTACATTCTGGTGTAAGTTTGTACGTGCGTGTATCAGACTAATTACATGTATTTTCTTTTTTTACAAAACAAAAGAGTCGTCTTTTTAGTTTGGAAATGTTTGTATCCAAGAAGACATTGGGCGCTAGATACCAAGTCTGATTTTGACATGCACACGATTAAAAGGCTCTCAAAACATGTTAATCAAAGATGTTACTCATATCATTGTATCACTTTGCAATGACTATCGATCATTTGTTTTTCCAACGGGGTAGATGTCGAATGTAGGCAGTAATGTATCAATTTCTGCTGCATTCATTTGTGTCTTATGACGTCTAAAAAGACTCGAGTTGGAATTAACTAGAGTTACCTTCAGTTTTTGGAGATTTTGTTAACGAAAAAGCACTGTTTCTTTCATAAGTCGCGTATTGCAGTCCAATTCATCATTGGAAACTAATGTCAGGTGGTGCAGTAGCATTTTGCCTTGCATATGAATATGAAAGTATAAAGATGGTGTAATCTGGCTTTGAGAAGGAGTAAATTCTGTTTAAGGAATGGAATTCAGATTACTATTTTTGCCACTACTGACATCTGTATACTCTTAAATCAATAACTAATAATATACCGATACTAAATGTCTTCATTTTCGCGCAATTTACAAGAATTTTAACACGTCATTAGTTTCAAATCTAAGCAAATTGTATGCAACCGTAGATTTGTTATGAAAATGTTTCAGTTATAAAAAAAAAAAAAAAAAACTTAACTCTTAAACTCATGATAAGTTTGTAGACTCACCCAAATTCAAAGTATTTGCAGATGAATATATATGGCTCAATTGTTTGGATTTGTCCTCTTAGAGTGAAGGGAAATCGCTAGTTACCAAAGTATCTATTGATAGCCTCCTTCCCCAGGGTCGTTAAAACATTTAATAGTTTGGTAAAGAGATAAGGTACGTATCCATGAATAATATTAAATTTATAATACTTATCTTCGTGAGAGTACTCTAATGTTTGAAGGCTGCTGCCAATCCTGCATGAATCAGTCAGAAACAGTCTTTACACGTCTCTGTAATTCCAAGTACATTATAAATGCTGCTGTATATCAGAAACCCATAGGTATCTAAGTTACTTTTAACCTGGAAGACCCATTTTTTCACGTTTACCGACTTGGAATTTAATAACGGTTATGTTATTTAACCTGTTTAAAATAATATCAAAGTATACAAACATAAATAAAGGAATAAACATTTGAATGTTTCACTTTGGAAAATAACACAGCAGTTTAAGCAATCAGAAATGATGCAACGCTTTTTTACAAAGATGGTCTATCCGTTTTAGTCAATACTGTTAATTGATAGATATGTCAGAAGTAGCTCGTGATAACACAGGATATCACTGTAATTAGCATTCTAATGCAAGGATTATTATGAACACTTGTATGTACAGGTAATTATAGATGAAGCTGGTATGTGTCCCGAGCCACATTGTCTGGTTCCAATCCTTGCCACAAAGGCTGAGCAGGTGGTGCTGATAGGAGATCACAAACAGTTGAGACCCATCATAAAATGTAGAGAGGCAGCACTCTTGGGATTGCATAAATCAATGTTTGAAAGATACTCTGATAATAAGAGAATTCCACTAACCATGTTGGAGTGGCAGTATCGCATGGTACGTGTGCTATACTTTTATCAACAGGATTTTTGTAGTACTAGACCTATTTTGTCTCTAATATTTGTTTTTCAACCCTTTTATTGTGCACTGTAATGAAAGCCATGCTATGCATCTCAATGAAAATGGAATCAGTATTCAAGAATCTTATATTTGCTCTATATCTATCTGCCTTTACATTCAACTTATTAGATTTTAAAGATGCAAATTCCTAAATCCAGAATTTATATCATTAAATATTGTTTGGTGTAGGTCAAAGACATAGATGGGCTTATTACACTGAATTTTACTGTCTCAAAGACGAAGTCCTATTCCAGTAAATTGGAATATAACTTTTTGTGAGTGCAGAAAATCCGTCTTTCTCCATAGGATTGTGCTGATTGAATTTTATCTTTTCTCAATTTTTTTTAACTATAGAATCCAGAAATATGCAGATTTCCATCCAATAAGTTTTATGACGGCAGATTAAGCACTAGGAAGGGTTTGTGGAATAGAGATATACTTGACATTTGGCCAACAAGAAATGAACTTGGAGAGAGTATACAATACCCACATGTGCTTATCCACGTTGAAGGAGAAGAAAAAGTTTTAACGGTGAGCACAGATGAGGGAAATGAACAGTCGAAGAGTAATCTAGAAGAAATTGACATTGTGGTAAGTTTATATTTTTCCGTTCTAGCAATTTCAGCGTTTGTCTGACTATATTCTTTTTCATGCATAAGGAACCAGTTCATATTCTTTAGGAATGGCATATTTGGCATAGTCATAACGAGAGCTTGGTTTGACACTCTGAGTATTAATTTCACAAGATTTGCCTGTCAATACACATCGTAACCGGAAAGTTCTTTTGGCGATTTTACATTTTGAACATTTTTTTTTAAAAATGTAGAAAATCTTCGTCAACTTCTTTCTTTTAAGTTGATGGCACTAACTTTATATATGTCGAGTATAAGATGTGTTTGAGCATCACACAACTTGAACTGTTTCTTAACAATATCAACAAGTTGTTCTTCCGTACTAGACTCCTGGAAGAGGTACTTTAATGAAGGTTAGATATGAATGTCAGATTTAAAGACTATTAAAAGACAACTAAATTACATTAAGACAAGTATTATTTTCATAAGGCAGTTCGCTTTTACCGATCACGTAATAATAGTCTCACATAATTCCCATCTAAGTATTTATTTTATTTCATTGATCGCATATACACAACATACGATTCCTGGCTATTGCGACAAATAATATACTGTAAAGATTAAGAGCATCTGAAAGTATAATATTTCTGAATCTTTCTCAGTAGAATTTCGAGGATGTCAGTAATTTACTACATCTAACATTTGCATGATATATATCAACAATTTACATGTACTATGCCTTTCAAACCTACGGCTTTTTTTACCTAGTTGCGTCTGTCTTGTTTTACTGAGATTTTCCCAATGATATATACATACAAAACAGAACTAGTACATATGAATAATATATCATCTGTTTGTGATTCTAAATCATTACCTGCAGAATTTCAAAAAATAGCTATAAAAATATAGTGATAGTCTCAATAAAATAAGATTTTAACACATAAATCTGTTTGGAAAACAGTGCACAAACGAGGTACGTTCATTGTTCATTGTGATCATTTTCCCGTTTTTCCAAAACGTTTTCACAAAGTTTATGCTGCCAGATATTTACTCTGTAAAGTAATGATTTAAAAGTACCTGGTTTCAAAGTAGCAAAGAATTTCATTTGAACCCATTAGAAATGAAAACAATACAGTTAATATTTTTGTAAATGTTGACAATGTAGACCAATATCAGACAGCCCATTGGGAACTAATCTGTACTGGCTGATGTTTTATGTTCGTTCCTTTCTTTTAATGCCAAATAGAGGATTGAACTGCCCTTTATGTTCTCTTAGATCAAGGTCTATAAATATCTGATAGAAGATCAAGGTTTGAGCGCAGCCCAGATTAATGTTATGTCACAGTACAACGCTCAGGTATCAGAGTTAAAGAGGAGACTTGGTGATGAGAGGTTCCAGAATTTCACCGTCTCAACAGTCGTATCAAGTCAAGGTAGATATTGTTTAACTTATATGGCCTGTAGACGATACGTTTTTGCAGTAAAGTACTTCTGTAAACATCGATGCAACGGATAAATACCTGGTAGTTAGCATGATTTTGTTACGTGTATTTGTCCTCTAAACTTTAATTTCCGTTGATGTTTTCAAAACCGTCTGCTGCTACCTTGCTTTTTGAGGTATTGATTGAAATACTGCTTCCATGCAGATGCCTTTTTTAGACATACTAGTAATGTCTGAAAACATTTAGAAATGAGTGTGACTTTTCCCACGTTAAAATCTCATGAGTCAATTTTCATTTTCTACTTTTTTATATTAATGAATTTATCTTTAAAAAAGTCTAAAAATAGCTTAATAGTTTTTAGCATTTTCATTCTATAATCATATTACAGTTGTTTGGAAAATAATGTGTCACAAAGTAACACATAGTATAATAAACATGTTGCACTGTCAAGTCTTGTATTTCTTCGAAAAAAACTCATTAATGTGCCACCATCATTCCTTTGGTTACAATGTCTTTCCTCTAATTCAGGTGGAGAATGGGATTATGTCATATTTAGTACAGTTCGATCCTTACCTGGTTACAAAATTGAGGAAAGGCCTACCAAAGGCTGGTGTCAACAAAACCTTGGGTTTATTACCGACCAGAACCAGATAAATGTTGCTCTTACAAGAGCCAGAAAAGGGATTATCATCGTTGGTGAGTGTTTTTTTTTTTTTTTTTTCCTCACTTAAGCCATTGCCAGATGACAGGACTGTAGAAACGTCGATTTTGAAAGCAAGAACTGATGCTTAAATGACAGCATTTGACATTGAAAGCATAGAAGTGTATTAATAATGATGGTTACCTTCGTCCTCGGGGTAGTAAAGATTTTAGATGGTTTAGAATATTTACCGCTTACTACTATCAATAACATTCGGACATTTGAAAACAACCTACAAGTTTTTAGTGATGCCATCAAAACTGGTCAAAGGTTATGGGTTACTAGAAATTGATGAAAAGTTCAGAATTTGTACCATCGAGGAGAAGATTAGCTTCATAGAAATATTTTACTCTTCTAAATTTTAGAAGGTAAGTTACATTCAATTTTTTTTTTTCAGGCAATAAGAATCTCTTGCAGTGTGACGATGTCTGGAAGGAACTGATATCAGACTATAATATGAAAGGCTGCATTAAAACACCGACAGAATTCCCGCCGCCAAAGGTTCCAAGAAGGTTGAGAATGCAAAGACAAATGCAGAGAACACGAGAGAGATACGGGGATTCAATGTTTGAACCAGGAACTGCAACATCATACGACGGACCAGTAGATGATGATGGATGGACCAGGGTTAGGGGTAGTAGAAGGTGGAACACAGATCAATAGATAGGAAGTCATTAGATATGAAATAAGTCATCGCTTGTCATGATCTCTATCATATCCTGGTTTATTGTATTGTTATCAGAAACTTTTAAGATAATGATATGTTAAATTTGACAATGTCTTTGCGAACATAAGCAATTCCAATTGTTAGTTGTTTGACTGTTTAAGAATTCCATATAATATGTACTGAGATGGCTACTGAAAACAAAATTGGAGACAGAGATTGGAATTGGCACAAATCAGTCGTTGAAAGGTAGAAATGAAGTAAGGCACTGTTTCATGCATAAATCTAACCATTTAACGTCAATCTATGATCTCACCTCCAGCCAGGTTTTCAGAATTATTGTAGTAAAATCACATGATTGTGGTGTCATCTTCTCTAATTGTGTACAAATTTTATGTCCTTTATGCACTGCATGCTACGTTACCCTGAGGTATCCAAACAGATAGAAACATTCTTATTCTTGTTTGTAAGCTGAGAAACATTCTTATTCTTGTTTCTAAAACACAGTTTACTTTTATCATTACCGCCCAAACCTCACTGAAAATTCAATAAAATTGGACAAGTCATTTGGGAAAAGTATCTTTTTGAAGTGGAAACTGTTTCATGTTTATGTGATGAAGTCTGCAATTCTAATCAGATCCTTTAGAAACTAGCGGATTGTTGTATAATGAAGTGGTCGAAGCCTATCGAAAATGAAGAAAATACAATCATAAGTGTAGGAAAAAAGTGTGATGTAAAGTTCTTGTTTACCTAACAAAGCCGTTTTTGGTCCAATTTCTTTGAAATTCGGCAGGGCTCATTTATTGCCAGAAAGTCCTGCTTGATGCACCTTGAACGGTTGGGAGAAATTATATTAAATTATTCTTTGATTCTTCAATTAAAAAGGGAATAAAACTAGATTTTTGACCCAAAATTCTCAAAAGTTGGTATTGTGTAAGAAAAATCATAGACGTGACTGTTTACTCCAAGTGGAGGGGATAAAATGTGTACAAATGAATTGCCTCCTCTGAGAATCGAACCCACAACATCCAGTAGCATATCTCAGCAACTCTACCGACTAAAGCTTCCCCGACAACTGTTATTCTTCCGTTCAACAATGTATATATTCCTTGTTAGGCAGTTCTACCAACTTGACTATCCGGACAACTGTTATTATTCCGTGGTCAAAATGTATGTGTGAAAATAATCTTATGTTTCTGGTTTTGTCAGGGAAAAATACTTTTACTCTTTTTTTCCTGTTTGTTGAACGGGGGTTTCTGCCCAGTCTATTATAAGTGGAGCGATCTAAGCTTTCATTGTATATAAATACAGTTTGTTTGATCTTACTTTTTTTTTCATTTATGTCTTTCGTGTTATTGGAAATAATTGATAGCTTATGCTTAAGATTGAAAATGGGCGCATGTATAAAAAAAAAAAAGAAATGCACCAGTTTTAAGAGGCCTTTTTTGTGCATCTTTCTATTAATGAGACAGCAAATAAAAAACAGCATCCACCTTGTGTAGTTATATACAATTATTCAAATATCAGTATATTCAAAGGAACTCATAGAACAGACGTCTTATGATACACAGAGTACTAACAGCGATGATTGCTAATGAAATGCGTGCAGAACAACTACCGTACTGTTTTCTTCAATAACGATACCATTCATTTTGTTTTAAGGTAACTGAAATTAATGATGAATGTTCAAAAGACAAACAATTAAAGAGACTCTTTTACAGACAACATGAACTTAGGCTCGTCTATGATGTGACTCATACAGGAATCTTTCTGCGTCAGGTTATAAAACACTGTTTCCACAATGTTTTTCAAAAAAATTCTACTCCCTCAGGTAGTAAAAACTTTTGACCGTGTGGCAAAGGGTATAAGGGAGTAAGGGAATACACAGATCATTTAAATTAGTTTCTTGATCGCTAATACAAAATTAAGACCCCGTAGCTCAGTCGGTAGCATACAGGATTGAGAACCGGAGGTCGCTGGTTCGATCCCCGGCTCGGCCAATCCCTGTCCGAGGATTGATGATAGTCATTGCGACAGGATTCATTCCTCTCTCACCGATGACCATGGTTTCGACGATGGCTATGTGAGAAAGCAGCCAGTGGCTTGGAAAGAATATTGTGCATAGTACTGGTACAAGAAACTCCAGGAAAGCATGGATATAACTGGCCGCCTCGATATAACTGAAATAATGATGAAGACGGCGTTAAACACCATACAATCAATCAATACAATCAACAAACTTGTGTTTTGTAATCTTGGTTTATCGAATATGTTAGTTGAAAGAAGGATATAGCATTCCATGGACTACAGCAATGAAAGAAAAGAGAATGTCACACTCTGTCTGAATCTTATGTTTTTCTCAGTATAGAAGCAAGTTAGATTTATCTACAAGCGAGAAGGAAATACATGTTTGGTTGGTTTATTTTTGAGGGCTGAATATTACTACATTTTCATTTACTGTATATATAAATATTTTATAAATGTTTTTTTTAGATAGTTAATTTGTTTGTTGATCAATTTACTTGTGATGATCAGTCTGCGTTATGTAAAATGTGGGATTTTGATAAATATGATTTTATAAATTGTGATAATTGTTTTGATATTTTTTTTTTTTTTTTTTCTTCTCTTTATTATAGTTGGTTCGATGTTCTTTTTGCTTATGGTATTCTTTATACCCAAGTTACATTTAACTATCTTGCCATGCAGCAGACGACTCTTTAAAACTTTGTCGGAAGAGCAGAAGTTGCTTGTAATGAACATTTTCTCTTCTTGTCCGAACGTTCTCCTATGCATTTACTCTATTTCACGGTTATTACCTATAAATTACATTGGACATGTAAGGAGTCATTTGACATTAAGGAGGTTTTTTTCTGAATGGTATTCATTCAAATGGTTGACCAAAAGGCTTGTCATCTTACATATATAGAAAGGATGTGCAATTTTTATTTCCATTTCCTTTGCACCGGTTATCAATCTGTTATCAATCAATTCTGATTTATAAGTTTAAATTCTTTCAAATTTTGCTAATAGTGAGGCATGAAATTTAGTTCGGTTTAATTTTTTGTATTGGATGGAACTGGGGTAATCCTGTAAGAGTATGTGCCATATTTTTTTTTTTTTTTTTAATGTTACGGTTTGTCAATTTTTGATGAATATACATGTAAATGTTTCATAATACATTGTACAAGACTCCTTATCTTTTATATCTTTTTACCATAAGTTTATCATTCTCATTTTGTGCGTTTTTCATGACTTTCCTATATAATTGCCATATTTCATTCAGGCGTACTGGTATATAGGCATCTCTTATCTAAATCGTGTCACAGCAGGCAAACATTATGCTCATGTTTGTCTTTCTTTATTCCACGTTGCATAGTATCCATATTTACGACATCATCTTACTGTCATTTTTATTTTTTAAATAATTAATAATACTTACAAAATTTCTTTTAGTTTTAATTTAATTTTACCAAAATTGTGATAGTGTTGAGATTTGTCAATTCTGTGATTATTTTATTTGTAACTCTGATTTTACTCGTCTTATTTTCGTCAAGCCCATTGCATAAATAAATTTGTATACAATACTTCCTTATTTGTGTGTATGTATACTTTGTTTTTATTCAAAATGTTAGTTTCTTAGTTTCTCGTGGAATTTCAAGAAAAATTAAAGGTTTATCTCAATCATAGGCTAATGTCCGTCGTGTGTCTGTTCGTATGTTGACCTTTTTTTCAAATATATAGCGAACTACCAACTTTTCCCAAACTTCACAAAAATTTAAAAAAAAAAAAAACATCCTACTGGAGTCTTTCATTACACCCCAGCAAACAAAGTTGGAGTGGTTAATGGAGTCACCTTGTCCAAATGCTGTTCATTTAACCGTTGGTTTCGAAAATTTCTTGTCTGGATAATGACTTCATTCAGTTTTTTCTTAAGTATTGACTTCAAACTTCACATATAGATAAAGGACATTGACAATACGTAAGTGCAGTGCGCAAGAAACATAGCCTTGTCTAACCCTACTTTCCTTATTCTTGGATTATTGCCTTTTGTTAATTTACACTTCGGGTTTTCGTGCGGTGCATAATTTCCAAATCACATAAAGGGCAAGTGCAGTGCTTAAGATCCGTACCTCCATCTTCAGTATTTTTGGAACTAACATCCTTTGTTAAATTGGGGTTTTGTCCTTAGTATAACTTTCAAAGAAGAAAACCTATTGACTTCAAATTTCATATACTTAATATATTTCATAAACAGACAGATCACATTGACGACAAGTGCAGAAGCCAAATCTGTAACTCTGTCTTCTTTATTTCTGTAGCTATTGCCCTTTAGTACTTTACACGTTTTAGTCTGGAAAAAACTTCTATTCAATGAGACAAAGGTCACCATAACGAAAGGTGCAGTGTACAAGATTGGCAATCTGTCTACACAGATGGATCGCACTGAAGTTAAGTGCAGTGCAGACGATCCACCTCTTTGTCTTCTGTATTTTCATATTTATTGCCTTTTATTGTTTTACATTCTTTGTTTGTTTGTTTTGATGGGGCATGATTCTTAAGGTAAGACCTGTGTAATGCACTTCCGGTGAACATTGGGCAAAAATTCTAATTGGTAGTTAAATAAGGATTTATGCCGAAATAATATTTTTGCACATTTCTAATGGATCAGAAATTCCGTTTATGTCTATCTTGAAACTTTTTTTGATACTTTTGTTTGTTTTCTAAAAAGGGAGGTAATTATTATCTCTTTTTCAATTGAGAATATAGCGGTTTTAAATTTATAAATGATAATTCAAAAAAGGAAAAAATGGAAAAAATGAAAAGGTGAAAGTAGTTCAATAATACTCATTTTTAATTATAGCTAATTTTGCAGGATGATATTTTAGTGGAAATAGCTGTTTTACATTACACAGGTCTTACCTTAAGTAAATAGGTACATTGTTATGATTGCAAATTTCCAAAACAGATGGATCATATTGAAAAAAACTGCAGCGCAAAAGATCTGTAAACCTGTCTTATTACTTTTGGAGTTATTACTCTCGGTCATTTTCTAGTTCTTTTTTGTATCGAGCTGATTTTGAAGTAGGAGACAAGGATCAGGGAAAATCCTTTAATATCGGAAGTTTTCTAGTTTCATATGAACATGTTATGGGTCAATTGTTGTTCCTGGCTCTAGCTCAATAGCCATAAAACTTGCATCAACGGCAATGACAATTTGCACAAATGTTTTTGTGACCCTATACTTGTTTGGTTCACAAAGGTCAATGTTACTGGAGAACTTTTTAGAAGAAATTGGTTGTGACCTCTAACTCAAAGTTATTTGACAAAGGACGATGAAAACGTAAAGATATGTTGCTTATGACCAGTGGAAGAACCCTAAAGTTTTGGGAGGAAAGTATATATGCACTGGTTTTTTCCAATAGAAAGTGACGCTGGTCCAATGACAAGGTACCTTGTGGGGTATTCGTTCGCCTGCAACAGTTCTGTTTTTTAATTGAAAAAAGTGTTTCCATATGAACTCTGGTTGCCATGTGTTATGTGAATGCGTTACATAGTGACATGCTTGAGTAATCGTGTGACCAGTTTTATAGATCCCACTTGTAGTAAACAACACAAGGTTTAGAACATGGGAAGTTTTTGATGCCTGCATTATCATGTCTTTAACCCTTTACCACCAAATCCCGAGTTTTAACGACCATGAGAAAGAGGCTGGTAACCAGTATTTTCTCCTTTTCCTGTAATGTTTTTGTCTTTTTAGAGACAAATTCCTCCAAATTATTGTCTTTCATATGTTTTCTATTTGGATTAGTGTAGAATGTTGTCGTGCGGTAAAGAGTTAAAGTAGATGTTGTGTACATGGTATTCTAAAACCTCATTTTTCATTTTTATTCAGCGTTTGTATAAATAAAGGAGGGCGCCTTTAGTTTCTTGGACTTGAATTAGGGAAAAATGCAAGAACGAAATTTTAATGATTTAAACGTTTAATTTATTCTCATTGCCGGTGTTACTTATTGCTTTACTTTGGACTTCGATTTATATTATGGGATCAAGATCAAAAATAACTCTTACATTTTTATTCTGATTGTAACTCCATTTCTTATCATTTCTTCTCGCTTTTACTGTTCATAATATTCATATGAAATTGTACAAGTTGTTGTTGTTTTTTTTTTTTTTTTTTTCACTTCCTTATTGTAGTTCGTACCCAAATTGATCGTAGCAATAACAATAAAACTGGAGATGGGGGAAAATGAAAATGTACTGAAATTAATATAACATCGAAAGACTGTTTTCTGGGCTTTTCTGGCACCAGCCTTCATCCTTATGTGAACATTCACATACATGTAGTTATAATCGTATATTGTGTTGCTTACTTGGAACTATAGGTTTGCTGCCATTGTTTAGAAGCCATGCATATTCATTAG
Organism: Tridacna gigas; assembly: GCA_945859785.2. Lineage (NCBI taxonomy): Eukaryota > Metazoa > Mollusca > Bivalvia > Cardiida > Cardiidae > Tridacna > Tridacna gigas. Next base: position 40,629,100 of record OX244035.2, on the reverse strand, counting down.
CCACAAACCTAAGATGTGCAAGGAACGGTGTACATGTCTGACTTCAATAATTGAAGTTTCCACTCCCGCAGAACCAAAAACTTTTTTGTGAAAAGGCGGTTAAATACATCTGCAAGGAGTATCGATCTATGTCAGCGAGAGCAGTCTGAGTGAGTGAGTGAGCGATTTTTTTTACGCTGCGTTCAACACTATTTCAGTCTCATCACGGCGACAGCTCACATATTCATGTACTCCTGTGTTTCACCAGTACTACCCTGGGGCTCTTATGTGTACTGTCCAGGGACACTCCCACGAAAAGCCTAGTGGATCCAGTGAAGTTCGAATCCAGGACCTCCAGGTTACGAGTCCTACACTTTACCACTGAGCCACGCAGGACCCCTAGGCTGACCTAAATCGAAACTCTTTTATATTGGCGAATTTTGTGCACGTCAGAGAACCATTATACCTAATGATTCAGTCTGATTTTATACGAAAGAGATCCATAATTGGCCCGCAACATGCGAAATGAGACCTTCGAACATTTGCGTAAAGTGTCGTTACGGATTAGCCTGCGCAGGCTAATCCGAGACAGCACTTTATGACTACATAAGATTTTTTCATACAGCAGACTTTAGTGAAACAGAAAATCGCACAAAAACGGGAAGTGTCGTCTCGGATTAGTCACAGACTGCACAGGCTGATCTAGGACGACGCACCTTTACGCATATGTCCGAAGGCCCCTTTTCGTGTGTTGCACAACAATCATCTTTCGTTAAAAGCGACCATATGCTTAGTTTCAGGCATTATGGAATTGCATTAAACCCTCTTTTCCAAGAGCGCCGCTTTAACTCTTATCCTGCGAAATAAAACCAATGAGCCATACCTTGACAAAAGGGGGCTTAATGTATCTCCGTAATGCATTGAAACAATTAAGCCATCACATAATTATGGATCCATAATAGCCACTTTTTTCTACAACCGACTGAATCATGAGGTAGACTGGTCCTTGGACATACAGAGAGATTTACCAATAGCGAAAAGTTTCGGCCCAGGTCAGCCTCCGCGGATTGCGCAGGCTGACCTGTGTCGGTACTTTTCCCAGATGCATTAAGCCCCCTTTTTCACAGAGCGTAGCTCAAATGAAACTTTCAAAACGATGGTATAAAACCAAATTTTCCTATTTCAAATGTACTTTTGGAGCAAAGATATCTCCATATCGGAGGACAGTGTAGATCCAAGATCAGACTGCACGTTCTAATCTCACAAAACGTGTGAACTGTTTTTTCTAGAATTCAGTTTTGTTCTTTTTACTCTTAGCCCATATAATTGAGGCATGCTTTGTTAAAATGAGGTTAAATGCATCTGCAAGGAGTATCGATTTATGTCAGCCTGTGCAGTCCGTGCAGGCAGACATGGTTCGACCGTTTTTGCTATCGGTCAATTTTCTGCATGTCTAAGGACCCTTCTACCTCATGAAGCAGTCGGTTGTATGGCAATATGGATTTTATGGATCTATGATTATGGGATGCTTTGCTTGGTATCATGCGTCACAGAGATGCATTAAACCCCCTTTTGCCAGAGCATGGATCAAATAGTATAGACATCTTCAGTATGAAAAGAGACCGAGTTATTGCAATTTCGAGGCTCTTTATTCCATATTTCACCGTATTCTACAGAAACTTACACAGATTTTCTGTACCATCAGAGGCATTTACGATGTTATTAACTGGAAACATCGTTGAAGAATCATGATACAGGGTGTCATTTGAAATACAGAGTTCATTACCTTGGTGGTTTTTTTTTTTTTTGGTTTTTTTTTTGGTTTTTTTTTTTGTTTGTTTTTCTTTTTTTGTTTTTTTTTTTGTTTTTTTTTGGTTTGTTTTTCTTTTTTTTTTTTTTTTTTAGCCTTTAAATTTGAGATTTTTTTGACGCATTTGTAAGAAAAAATTCAAGAAGAACCCCTTCTTTCCTCCATCTAGCCCTCACCCGCATCCCCACCCCGATATAATTCAAAAGTAAATCGAATTGATAATGTTAGGACCCTACAGCGTATACATAACAAGTGAATAACCAAAATAGCCCATATCCAACTGAATAGCACTATGGCCAACGACCATGCAGATTCTGTTAAAATGGAAAATGAAGCTTAGGTGAGCCAAACGTCGTGGTCCCTCTATCACCTCTTAAGTCTTTATCAAACGACAAATTTTTAGACTTGTCCACATTGACAGCATTTGCAGACGACAAAATAAATGCAACTAAAAAACTGAAATTTGTTTTGGGAAGGTTAGAAAACATTGTGGAAAAAGGAGAAAATGCTGGTTACCAGCAGTTTCTCCTTTTCCCAGAATGTTTTCAAAAGGCTTCTTTTTCAGGGTCATTAAAAGTCGGGATTGTGTGGTAAAGAGTTAAAGGTACACCAAAACCCACCAAGGTACAAGTAATTAACCTATCATTACCTTCTTCTGTTTCTTCAGTCCTTTCTCTCCTTGACAAGATATACAAGTAAAGCCGGGATACAGAAATCTACGGTTACCTACGATACACTGATTTCATCAAACTTCATTTGCATAATGTGTACCATGGATTATTGTACGTTATCCACGATACTGTATTGATTGTAATACACGTAATTTACATATATTATATATATGTACCGTGGGTATTGCAAGTTACCAATGGTAAGATAAAATGATAACGTTCCAATTCATTTACATCACTTACCGTGGGTTATATGTGTTAACCACATTACTGTAGTATTTAAGTTAACCCTTTCCCAAACAAGCCCTGGTTTTCACGTGTCTGCAATACAAGTCTTTTGAAAACAGTGTGGGAAAAAGAGAAATTGCTCGTAACGAGCAATTTCTCCTTTTCCCACAGTGTTTTCTCCCCTTTTTGATAACTTTCTGCCATTTTCATCAAATTTAAAATTGTCGTCTGCAAACTCTTTCAGTTTGGACCAGTCCAAAATTTGTTGTTTGGGAAAGTGTTAAAATCCATTGTGTACGGGTATCATATGAGTAATGATCTGGAAAAAGGGGGCTTAATGCATCTACGTAATGCATGATACCAAGCAAACCATCACATGATTCAGGATCCATAACAGCCATTTTTTTCAACAACCAACTGATCATGAGGTAGGCTGGTCCATGGGCATACGGAAAATTGACCTATAGCAAAAAGTTTCGGCCCGGGTCAGCCTGCGCGGACTGCGCAGGCTGACCCGAGTCGATACTTTTCGCAGATGCATTAAGTCCCCTTTTCACAGAGCATGGCTCATATTTTATCTACGATGATATGATTATCTTACAATTCAGTAAGCACTTCATTTATTTGTATATACTGTGGGTATCGTCAGTTGTTCACGGTACTATTTACTACACAATCTCGAGTTTTAACGACCCGGACTAAAACGTTTTTTATGGGAAAAGGAGAAAATGTTGGTAACCAGCATTTTCTCCTTTTCCCACAGCGTTTTTTCCCCTTCTACATACAAATATGATTTGAGCAAAGTTTTATTTGTCGTCAGTTTGAAGGAATCTAGAACTTTATACTTTGATAAAGAGCAACACGGACAAATTAACAGTGGAGTGCAAAGTAGAACACCGTAAAGGAATCTATTGATAAAAACGTTCTTGGGGATACCGGGATTTTATTTTTGCCTATTCTTTTTGATTGGCTTGGTCTATAACGATCTTTTTAAAAGTATTTAATCTACGTGACTATCATTATCTTCACTGCATACAAGCTAAATGCTTGAATGCTTTCGCAATTTTATGAAGTTGAGGTGTGCATGGAAAACTTAATACAATACGTAACATTTTAAACGATATTTTCCACTGAAAATCAATACATGAATAGTATAGTGTAGTCACATACTGATGTTATTTACAAGCTCTACGCGCACTTTCTTTAAACCCCTCCCCCCTCCCCATTTTCTGAAAGAGGGGTAAAATCATTAAGATTACGGGAAAACTGGAGAAATCAGCAACAGCAGTCCGATAAGGTGCATTTTTTTGGGAGATTTCGTCGTAAAAATAGCCCATGCCAATGAAAAGGAGAAGAGGGGGCGGAGTGATGCGCGCGCATAGTATGAAGTAGATATACATGTAGTATTAAAGATGGTGTTCATAAGATGCATCAAACCGAGCAACAGAAATGCTTCGGGATTTTTTGTTTTAATAAATCCCTACAGCATGCAAATTACCGCACACCCATTACCATATTTCGAGTCTTTCCCTGATATTTGCATGAAGGGGGTTTTCCGTAATGATCTTATAAGTCATAGCGTAACCCTTTCCCAAACAAGCCCTGGTTTTCACGTGTCTGCAGTACAAGTCTTTTGAAAACACTGTGGGAAAAGGAGAAATTGCTCGTAACGACCAATTTCTCCTTTTCCCACAGTGTTTTCTACTTGTTTTGAGACCTTTCTGCCATTTTCATCAAATTTAAAATTGTCGTCTGCAAACTCTTTCAGTTTGGACCAGTCCAAACTTTGTTGTTTGGGAAAGGGTTAAGTGAAGTAAACAACGTTCTGGTATTTTTTCTAGAACTATTGTCTACCTATTTAATGGCGGCTTACTCTGGTTTCGTTAACCCTTTACCCTACGATTCCGACTTTGACGAGTCTAGCCGGGAAAAAGAACTATGAAAACATTGTGGGAAAAGGAGAAAATGTTGGTAACTAGCATTTTCTCCTTTTCCCACAATGTTTTCTACTAATCCCAAAACAAATTTCAATCTTAGAGTCACATTTATTTTGTCTTCTGCAAAATGCTTTCAGTATTGGCAACTCTAACATTTTGTCGTTTGGTAAAGAGTTAAACGGCGTTTTACGAAAGCACGGAATTTCATATTAAGAGCTCAGATTTATTTCACGAAAGCGTGGAAAATCATAAATCAAATGCGCGTTAGCGGACTTTTCGTAATCTTTTAATTCAGCTGTATGAAGTTATAACAATTCCTGAAAGAATATTTCTTAAATACTCCTAATCGATTTCATTACGGTTATACAGATTAGAAACTAACAAAAACATTTACCACCAGAAAATTTATATCTTGACAAAAAAAAAATCAATACCTTCTATTAAGAGGAGACACACATTTTTCCAGTTTGGAGTTTTCTACCCACATTAGGTTCATCTTCATTTAGTACATTGACCTCTAAGGTTACAATAAATCTTTCATAAGTTAGATAGCTCACATGTTATTTTGCGTGTTCAACCTATACCACAATATCCCAAGTTAAACAGTCTGGGGAAAGAAGCCTTTTGAAGCCTTTTGAAGCCATTTTGAGAAAAGGAGAAAAGATGCTGGTTACCAGCATTTTCTCCTTTTCCCACAATGTTTTCAAAAGCCCCTTTTCCTATGGTCGTTAAAACTAGGGGTTGTGTAGTAAACGGTTAAACAGTCACAGCTTGTTATATCTTTGTTAAAGTAAACGTGGAGGTTGCCCGTAAAATACTTCTACTGTCATAAATTCCATTGTCTGTGTCCAAATGGCAATCTGTTGCCAAGGAAATGAATATTTGCTTGACTCATTACCTTCTGGAACAAACTCGCAGCAAAAGAATTTGAAAATATTCTTGCAATATGTGTATTATCACAAGTTAAAAAGATGGGAAAAAGGAGGAATCACTCGTTACGAGCAATTTCTCCCATTGCCACAATGTGTTTAAAAGCTGTCTTCTGCAAGCCACAAGATACCGTCTGATTGTGGTAATGCGTCAAGAGCAATCCTTCCTTTCTCTATTATAAGTATACAGAGGGATTACATTGTTAGGCATATAAGCATCCGTTTCTGTTTCTTTCGAGACGTTACAGGCCTTTGGTATATCAGGGAAAGCAGAAATTTTGATTGGTCGATAATGGAATACAGTTACTAAAAATAGCACGTTCGGTCATTGCCACTCTATCGCATAAGAATGTGGTGAACCAATTTCTTTTTTCCTTCAAAAAAAAAAAAGGAGTCAAATGGCAAGACGCATACAGTCGTCTGCAAAAGATGGTGGGTTCTAAGTGAGATTTTTTTTTTCTCGTATTTGATGAAAGTTACTAAGTAATCGGTTTAAGTGACAATGCATAATGTTGGATCAACTACACCTAGAGCCTTTTAGCCTTAACCAAACTATTTATGTCTTTACACTGCTGAAGAAAAGTGCTTTGGAAATGATTGTGGGATATGAAGAAAATAGTTGGAAAATACTGTAACTAACACTTTGACCTTTTCTATCGGTGTTTGGTACCCTGTCAAAGACAATCCCATAATGTGAGCTACATTAAAGTTGCAGTTTGCAAATTATTTCATTGTCCGAGACGAGCCTCTAACAGTGTCTCCGCTGGTAAAGAGTCAAGATATTTAGCTTTATAAAAATGAAACGCTTCTTTGTTATATAAGAAACCCACTGTGCTTTGCACTGCTGACGTAATGGTGTACATCAAAATTTGTTTATTGAATAATACAGTTTCCGGAATGCATACCTACGCATTTGTGGTCGTAATTTATCGACTTTTTATTGAAGAAAAAGGTAATTGAAAATTGATTCCTTGACCTACATGTACCAAACATTTTTCAGTGGAAGTCTCGCCCCTTTTCGGTGAGTCTCCGCCTACTTTGACTTCCTTTATTTCAAGACAGAATGCAAAATTAAATCGAACAGTTACGCGAACAGAAAGTATATACCACTTTCATTACCTTGATTTGTTAAAGTTCAAAAAAAAACTTACTGCAGCAAACTTTGAAAATTCCTTGTAAATATTGATTGATTGATTGTATGGTGTTTAACGCCGTTTTCAACATTTTTCAGTTATTTCACGGTGGCCAGTGCACCTATCCATACTTTCCTGGAGTTTCTTTTACCAGTACTAAGCACAATATTCTTTCCAAGCCACTGGCTGCTTTCCCACATAACCATCGTCGAAACAATGGTCAGCGGTGAGAGAGGAATGAATCCTGTCGCAATGACTATCATCAATCCTCGGGAAGAAATTGACCGAGCAGGGGATCGAACCAGCGACCTCCTGTTCTCAAGTCCTGTACGCTACCGACTGAGCTATGGGGGCCCGGCTTGTAAATATTGAAAAAAATGTCCCTATTTAATCACACATGAAAAAAGGTTCGATGTACTGTATGAATACAAGTAAACAAACTGCAAAAATACGTAAAATAAGCGATAGCTTTCTTTGGCACCTTTTTTGTTTTTAAATCATCTGCCCGCTTTTAGTCGAACAAAAAACTTGCCATGGGTTCGGACGGGGGAAAATTGACTATTGCGAAAATCCTGTTCTGGATGGAAGAATGTATGGACTCTCCCCCACTTTCCGGAGGAAATTCAGCCCACCTATTCGTCGTCGCTCCGCCCACTTTCCTCCTATGCTCTTTATTTTATGATGAACATACCGGATTATATCAGTCAAGGTTATATCACGGAGAAAATTACATCGTCGTTTCTCGTCATCATAGAGTAAGTCACAAGGTATGTTTCATTTCATCATTTGTGGAAGAAAAGTTTTTGTTTATTATTTTGTTATAAGTTTGTCGCCCTTTTCCAACACTATTTCAGTATATCGAGGTGGCCAGTTTACATGTAAATGGTTTCCCAAAATTTTGTAACAGTTGTTTTCACAACTTACTTGACAGGCCTCTGACTACTTTCCCACATAAAAATCATGGAAAAAATGCTGTTTTATTTTTAAATGCTCGAACAAACCGAAATGCCGCTGCCCCGTTTAGAATTTGTAACCAGACGACAAAACTTAATTCATACTCTCCCTAACTGAACGCATTCGCAGACGGCAAATTAATTATTGCTTAAATGATGGGATATGTCCTTGAAAGGATAGAAAAAAAGTTGTGGGGAAAAGGAGAAAATCCTGGTTACTAGGATTTTCTCCTTTTCCAACAAATGCTTTCAAATGTTAACCTCCTATGGGTCGTGAAAACACGGATCTATTTGATAAAGGGTAAAAGTTATCACATATTTTAATATTATTTCCATTGTATCACGGTTCATTCTTGAAGTTTCAGTAGAGCAAGACCGGAACACTGCCTAGCCTTGTCCGAGGACATTCCCCTATTAACTAACGCCGTGAGCTGGAATAAGACTAGGATTTTGTGAATACAAATCAAACGCCTAAAACCACTGACACCCTGTCGAATGCTGCGTTTCGGCTTTACTTTCTCCGATGATGATTTTTCATTAAAGTGGCTTGCAATCAGATTTCGTTTTGCTTTTTTTTAACCTGATAATTTATATCCCTTTGTCAAACTTTGCATTTAAAATAAGATCATGAGAAAACACTGTTAAAATCACGAGAAATATCCCATTTTTAAAGAAAAAATCCGTAAAATGTCATCTCCCGTTGATATGTAAAAACACGTCAGTGCGTAAAAAGTATAAATACATTTGAGCAGAGCTCAAGAAAATGGGTATAATACACCTGCAAAGGGTGTCGACCAGGTCAGCCTGCGTATTCCTCACATGCTGACCTGGATCGAAGCTTTTCGCTATCGGTCAATTTTCTGCATGTCAAAGGACTATTCTACCTCATGACAAAGTGGAACTGTATTATGGGACGACTTGCCTAGTGCCGGTATAATAAATTACAAAGCCGCATTAAGTTCCCGTTCGCCAGAGCACCGCTCATTTTATTATGTATTTGAATATAAATTGTGCTGAAAACTCAGAAGAACTACCCGCTCTATGGTTCTTAAGGTCGCAGGTTCGTATCTACGTAAGCTAAGCACTAAGAGTAGACAGTCGCGTCCAAATGACCTATCCTACCCAGACAGCAACTTTCTCCAGCAAACAATAGTTTGGGTCAAAAACCAGGGTCCGTATTCAACAACAATTCTGGAAAACGTTCTTAATCTTAATCTCCAAGATCTTCCGAATTGCCAATCAGAAGTGTTACTTTCTAATTTCGAAAAATCTGGAGAATAAGACTAACAATGTTCTTAAGGACGGTTGGTGAATACGGACCCAGTTCTATACAGCTTTTATGATTTACAGTTACTCAGCCATGACGACGATCTGTGTTGTGATCCTGCTAGGCATTGCCACCTGCCACGCTGCTTTGGTGGATGAGAGGCAAGAAATGGACGGTTCGTATTTCATCGTCACACATAAAACGAAAGCAGTTTTTCATTATTTTTAAACTAGGGCGGTTTAATCTTTTACCCTAGAGATAACACATTTTTAGAGTAGCCCAATTGGAGGGCATTTGCAGACGACAATTTCAATATGATTCAGATGGTCTAATTCATCTTTGAAATGATAAAAAAAAAAAACCAGTGTCAAAAGCTGAAAATGTTGGCCACCAACATTTTCTTCTGCCCCGCCCCCGATGTTTTCAAAAGCCTATATCCTTACAGTCGTAAAAACACAGAATTAAGTGGTAAAATGCTATAAGTTATATAATATATGTATGTATTATCTGACAAGTGAGCATTTCAGATCTAAAAAAAGAAAGGCCAACGAGTCTAGAAAGAAATGTTCTTAAGCGAGCCTCTGGCTAGCCTTGTTTTAAATTTTTGTAGACGAGTTTAGTAACATTTTATCCAAAAAGCCAACGAATATCAGATTGTGTTAATCACATAACGACAAATCACGAATTATGGACCTCAGGATGTGCAAAACCATACACGCACAAACGTAGGAATTTCCAATAGAAACACCCGAATCACCCTTCTCAAAGTAGTACAAAATGACGTCGTATAATTGTGACGCACTCTAATGCATTATAATACTGCAAAGAATTTTTTCGCGATCTGATTTGATAATATTCTCCGAACATATATATTGCTGTATACTGGCAGCTCCCAGGGAACAGCACAACTTTCATATTGTGAGCCCCGTAGACATTTATTAACTTCAACGTAAAATATGAGATGGCGGCATCGAATCAAAGCCAGTCGCGCACAAAACAAATACACCTGAACATTACGAATGGAAGGCAGTCGCACCACAAGACAAATACATCTTAATATTACATGTTTCCCTTGACGATTGTCATTAATGCAGAAAGAATGGATTATTTTTTAAGATAAATGAAAATCAAATATATTATCGTATGTTTTGATTTTTAAACAAATCACTACACGGGGTTAAAACTAGCCATTCGTTCGTCATATAAACAAATGAAGTATTAAAGGTCATGCATTGTAACGTTACAAAATAATGATAAACTAATGGTCGCTTGAAGCACGATGGAAAGGCGAGCGACAGTCTCAAATCATATATTACACACAAATATACAGTGATGTATATTCGGATCTGATGTTGGCCGAGTCATATTGGTCAAGTTTTTCTCGCATTGGCATATTTTGTTTCAGCACAGTTCGTTATATACATGCAAAAATAACAAAGTTTGTTAAATAACAACTGCACACGAAAGCTCACACCTCCACATTGCTCCATACCATTACTCAGTACAGCTTCACAAATCCAATTTTCAGAATTTTGAGTCCTTTTATTGTATCTACTGTTTCTTTTTTAAATAGTGACCGTCCGAATTCGATTTATCGATGAAGCGGAACGAGCTGCTCGAGTCCGCAGACAGGTTGAGGATCGGGCAGCTAACAGTGCGATACAAACAGCCCTAGAAAGGTTCCGAAATTTGTTTAATCGTGGCAGAAACAATGATGATTCCGATTCCGATGAGTCGGACGAGTCAGTATCCGTTCTAGACTCGTCTTTCCTTAAAGAGAGTTCACTGTTCGAATCTACATTTGATGGGTCGGACGAGTCAGTGTCCGTTCTAGACTCGTCTTTGCTTGAAGAGAGTTCACTGTTCGAATCTACATTTGAAACGGACGACTACTATTACTCTGAGGACTTCTCTTCATCAGAGGGTTCCGGTTCTGAGCCCACAAATACTCCAGCACCGCCAAAACCCGCAGGAAAAGAAGCAAAAGAGCTTGAGTTAAACATAGGTTTAAGTGACGGATCAGACATAAAGATTACAGTCGCTAAGAGAAAGAAACTGACACCAAACATAACATCTTCTGTAATAAGAAATGGAAAGCTGGAAATTGACACCACACAAACTGCTCAAAAGGCAAGTACATGTAAAGCCATAATGCATAGAAAATAGTTATCAACTTCAAAGGTTAACAATAATTTTAAACAAGAGACCATGTTGTTCTGCGCTTTGTTAAAATTTTAACTACATGTAGTAAGATAATTACGGCCATGTTCTGGATTTTCGAGGTAAAAGCTAAAATGCAATATTTTAATGCGGTCGAAGTTATCTGAATATAATAATGGGTAGGGGCACACTCGCTTCATATTTTACAAATAGATGCGTCTTCACTGGCATGAGGCATTTCCGTCACCATTTCAACAACAAATGAGATTCTCTTCACTGAACATGGCTGTACCCTGTACCCAGCATTTAACTGATAGATTTTAGTTGAGTGTTGCTGTATGTGCCTACCGTGAAAACGACCACAGTTGCATGCATGTGCATTGCATTTTGACGTTTCTTCTACACGTTCTTTCTCTAGCTCCAGCTTCAGTATGGTTGTCAAATAACTTGGGTAGTTGTAATTCTAGAATTGCCCTTGTCTCTGCTTGTTATAGCAAGTATATACTACATTAGTTTTTCTGTAAATATGTTCAACATGTGATTAAAATTATTCTTCATTCCTATATATCATTGCTTTACTATTTACCAGACGATAAAATTTTACACTTATCCTTAATGAAAGCATTTATAGACTACAAACCAAATTGGTCCCAAATGATAAAACATTTACTTTTTATGGGGTTGAAGACATTTAAAGAAAGGAAGAAAATGCTGGTGTTTAGCAATTTTCCTTGCAACACACAAATCTGTTCAGAGTGGTCTTTTCCAGGGTCGTTTAAACCCGTGATTGGTTGGTAAATCATACCCTTTTTATCATCCAACACAAATCCATTTTCAGGACTTTCAGTCCTTTGATTTTCTTTCAGGAACTTTCCGTATTCGCAGACGAGGAAGCTGGCACGTTCGTTCTTCTGTCATGCGGTGAAGTCTGTGAGACGGTAAAGTTTTCTCCTAATATCATTGCTGCGTGTCATTTAGCTATTAAACTCTTTTCCAAACAATAAAAATTTGAACTTGTCCATACTGAAAACGCCCGTGGATCAAAGGCATGTATCACAATAATTTCTGACGGCCACATTTTGTTTATAAAATAATCAAAACAAAAAGAAATGGGAGTGTCCGTGCATTATTTTATTATTTTTTTTTTTAATCTGCTTATTTGAACTTAGTATACGTGTATTTAGGACAAAATTCAATTAATTGAATACCTTTTTTTTCATTTGTCGGTTTAAACAGATACAGGGTGTTTCATGATATACGTTCCAATTTCAAATATGCCTAAAGTATAATGGACATGTGTAACATATATGACATTGTTAATGACAAACATAGTATTTACGGTTATATTGAACAATAAATAAGTGAATAAGTGCCTTTCTAAAGATACATCGATTTACAGCAAATGTTTAAAGTGACGTCCATTTTCACGCTGCAAGGTATCCTGTCAGTTCATGAGTCTTATGCCTTTAACTGTTGCAGTGTCTTCGTTATTGTCTTCAAGAAGAAACGCCTAATAACCCCACTCATGCTCAAAGCAACCTATACAATGGGCACAGAGTCCTGCTTCACACAACCGATGAGCTTAAATCTTAGGCTGCTAATCGCGACTAATTGACCGTTTGCGGACAGCGTAGATCAAGATCAGACTGCACAGTACGTGCAGTCTGATCTTTGATCTACACTGTCCGATAAGGAGATATCGTTCCTCCAACAATTCCTTTGAAATAGGGAAATTTGGGTTTACACTATCGGTTTGAAAATTTCATTTCTTTTGTTTAGCAGGATAAGTGTTAAATCATCAAAAGCTCTAGATATGAGACTGATCACAACCCAGAACAGTAGATCGATGATAGCGAGTTTCTTGAAAACATTGAATGCCCTGCGACGTGAAAATGCCAGTTATTTTGAAACAATTAACATAAATCTATGTATTTTTTGAAAGGCACTCGCCGCCTTTACTTTTCAATTTTACTTTAAATACTGTGCATGTCATAAAACTGTACTCTTAAACTTATTAAATATTATACAAATACTATTGTTACGTTTACAAACAATATACCTCAGGCATGCTTGATTGTGAAATACCTGGTAAAAGAATAAAGCATAGTACTTTTTTTTTTTTTCGGGGGGGGGGGGGGGGCAAATTTAAAAAAGAAACGATTACTAAAATAGCATATCGGCGCATCCCCTCTTTATTGTATGTAATAACTCAATATGTTATTATAAACGATACGGAGGCGATGTGTCAATGTGCTATTTTAAGACACTGTGTCCGATGATCGAGCAATGAAAAGTTAGATCTTCTTTAATAGAACAATCGAGTTTCAGCTGTTTCATTATATCGATGAAGTTTATGTTGAAAAGCATCTAGTGGGTTGGAAGTAAAATTTGATGAGGTGTTAATGAAATAAACACAATTCCAGGAAAGCATGGATATGTGCACTTGCCAGCTCGATATATGACTGAATTAACGTTGAAAACGGCACCTTACAAGACACAAAGAAACAACTATTTCTGCTTACAGGCGGCTGCGATGCTCGGTGAAACTGCAATCTTTGCCCTTGAGCCGGCCGGCGCTAATCCTTACAGCGGGAAAGGGAAAATTGTGTCGCAGAAGAAAGAACCGGTATTGGCTGATGTCAGAGTTCTCGGTAAGCTTCGCCATTTTCTTTCAGTACATCTATTTAAAGAGGGGTCTAAGTAATTTTTTTTACAACTATGCCAAACTTCTATGATTTTTAAATTTATCGTAATTGGTATAGTAATATTTGGCAAAATATATGAGCCATGCTCTTCGAAAAGGAGGCCTAATGCATCTGCGAAAAGTATCCACCCAGGTTTACCTGCAGTCTCCCCACAAGCTGACCTGGACCGAAATTTTTTGTTATTTGTCGATTTTCTGCATGTCAAAACGACCAGCGTACCTCATGACTCAGTTGGTTGTTGATCAAATCAAATTGAATTATAGATCCAGAATTATGTGATGACTTGCTTGGTATCAAGTATCACAAATATGTGTAAATCCCCGTTTACCAAAGCATGGCTCGTACAAGTGATACGTAGCCTTTTAAGGTTTCTTTTTTTTTTCAATTAATATTTTACAAAGGCTCCTAGGAATGTCAAATGATCAATATTACGCCTCGATTATTTCCTGGTGTATTCGAATTAACCCTTTACCACCTTCGCCGACTTTTAACGAACCTGAGGAAGAGGGCTGTAGAAAACATTGTGGGAAGAGAAGAAAATGCTGGTTACCAGCATTTTCTCCTTCTCCCACAAATTTTTCTATCTTATCAATGACAACTTTCGTCATTTGGGTCACCTTTAATTTGTCGTCTGCAAATGCTTTCAGCTTGGACCAGTCTGAAAATTTGTCGTCTTGTAAAGGGTTAATAAAAAGCTTGATAGCACAAGGACAATCTCTTTATCTAAACGTCAAGTTTCTCGACACCTTTAAAAAGAACTTTTATCTACCAGTATTTAACAGTATTTTACATGAAATTTTGATTCTCGACAAAATAATCTAAATATACCACTTTAAAGATATTCCTTTTATAAAAAATGTTATGTAGAAAGAAAACTGTATATTGATTAACATGTACACATGTGTGTTGGCGCGTGAGTGGGTGAGTCGAAGGGTAGGTGGATGGGAGTCGAGATTCTTCGCGGCACAATGGTTACGACATAGGGATAGTACCTTTGAAATCCGAATTCGATCAAACTTGCGGCTTGCGGCACTGATCACGTGGGAGTGTCCTTGGACAAGTGTTTGTTTAAAGCACTTGGGTCCTCCAAGGCTCAGTGGTACGGACACTGAATTTGTAATCCAAGACACAGCTTTCGTCCCCGCCTTCAGCACTACTCGCGAGGGAGTGTCCTTTGGTAAGGCACTATAGAGCAACACACTAATAGTGGACCAGCAATTATAACACTTTTCTTCCTAGTTACAGTAATCATAGAATTTCTGAGTAAAATGAAAATCGGTAGTATAGGTGCCTCTTTGGAGCTAAACAAAGATGGTGAAATAGGACATAGTCGGCGGCAATTTTGCTTCTCATTTGAATTGACATATTTTAGAGGTCATCTTGAATGAGCTATAATTTAGATTGTCATCTCGGTTGAGATTCTTAAAAAAGGCAAACGAAATACCAGAAATAGGAAGGACATGGCCGCCAAGTTAGTCCTTTGCTTGATTCCTAAGAGGCGCCTTTACTACTTTTTTAAGGTTATGAATTTTAAAGTTTGATTCTCGAATAAGCTCTCTATAATTGAGCCATACAATGCTTTTCAAATGAAATGACAATTTTCAGCCCATAGTAAATTCCCAAATATTGCGATTTCATAGTTAACTTCACGAGAAGATTTTCACCATATCGGATAGTGCAGATTTAAATATCGAACTACACATTCTGTTCCGTCTGATATCAATCTACACTGTCTATAAAAGCACACTGAGTCGCACTTAGCAGCCCTATGATTTAAATAAAAATGGCAGAAGGTGGTTTAATGTATCTCCGAGATACAGTATACCAAGCAGATCATTACATAATTACTGATACATAAAATCCGTTTTGTGTAACAATTAATTGAACCTTGAGGTAGAACTTCCTTGGATATTTAGAAAACTGCACAGGCTGACCTGTGTCAATACTTTTTGCATATGTATTAAACCACTTTTTCACTGAGCATGGCTCAAATCTAGAACTATTATTCTGTTGGACTGCAGGAGTTGGCTCCGACGGACAACCATTAGATATTCCTGTGACATTCCGAAAGAAGAGAGATCTATTACTATCTCAACAAATGAAGGAGAGCATGCGCACGAGAAAAAGGCGTCAGACAGTTGAGGGAAACGTTGTTGAGCTGATCATTATAGCTGACTATTCGGAATATCTTTAGTAATATGGTTTAAAAATTATTGGAAAGTGTAATCCGTTTCTGTTAAGCAATTTTTGAAACCTGTAAAAAACAAGTAAAATTCGTAACACGGACGAAAAGTAAAAAATTCGATTAATCTTCTCATCGCTTACACTGTCAGGACAAAAGTATGGACTTTTTTGACACCGTTATGCTACCATTAAAACAAGACTTAAGTTCGCTGGAATACGATGCTTTGGTCGAACAATTTTGGCAGTATTATCACCTTTGTCATTGCTTCTGATGGCAATGTGATTTGGAAGCCAGCAGTATACAAATGAGGCAAGCTCTGGTGAAAAAAAAAGGGCTTAATGCATCTCCATGACGCATTACACCAAGCAAGTCATCATATAATTTTTAATCCATAAAATCTATTTTGTCTTACAATCTACTCGATCTGGAGGTAGAATGGTCCTTTGCATGCAGAAATTTACACATAGCAAAAACTTTTGATCCATGTCAGCCTAAGTGGATTGCGCAGGCTGACATGGATCGATACTTTTTGCAGAAGCATTAAGCCCCCTCTTCACAGGGCATGGCAAAAATCTATTGGACTGATGAAGAATACGATGAATAACATCGGTTTAAAATTAGGTCTTCATATCAGGTAAACAGTTAATACAAACTCTGAATGTTCCTTTTGACAAAATCATTGGTGCTGAGCATAAAAATCGAATAGATTTACATGGAAATAGATCTGGATAAAAACAAATTCTCTTCAAAGGTGCGAATTTTACGTTCGTGTAAGTGTGCTAGTTCGCATTCAAATTATGCTCTACCAATCAAATTTGAAATGAATACGGTACTTGTCAACAAGAATACCGCTATCAAAGTCGAAAATGGTATACAACCTTCCCGATCAAACTTCATTTTTTTCCCGATTTTCAACAGAATTTATATCAATATTCTTGTAGTCAATTTTGAAGTTGCTTCAGCCTGGATTGAGAATATTTGAAGTACAAACTTGGGTGTTAATTCGTATGTTCAGCACTTTAATTTACGGATCAAACTATCCACGTTTTCATTCGTTTACGCTATTGTTTATAACAAACCGAAAACTAAATTTTATTCAGCAATGGATTTTTACGCCTCTTTTAAATGTACTACAGCCGTATAACTGTGAAAGCGTACGTATGAATTCATGTCTTTCCAAAAATTCTGTAATTAATATACCACACTGGGGCTCTATTGTGCTTTGCCCAGGGACACTTTCTGGTGAGGGGCGTCGCAAGTTGGTACCGGACTGGGAATTACTGTGTACAAATGAAAAGTCTTATTGAGACTAATGAAAACAATATTTTCATAAGTGAAAGTATCCCTATGTAATTTTTTATCTAAATCTCTTTCATTCATTACTTTAACCCTTGACCAAACAGTCCGGTGTCATAAGATCCTGAGAAAGAAAGCTTTAGAAAATATTGTGGGAAAAGGAGTACATGCTGGTAACTAGCATTTTCTCGAGATCCCACAATGTTTTCTACCTTTTCATATACAGATTTCTCTAATTAAGTCACACTGAATTTGTCGTCTGCAAATGCTTTGGATTTGGACAAGCCCAAAATTTTATCGTAGGTAAAGAGCTACGGAAATAGATTGTGGCCAAAATTTGTAAAAATAGGGATAATCAATATACGAATCAATAGTACACATGAGCCATGCTCTGGCAAAAGGGGATTTAATGCATCCCCCGTGATGCATTATAGCAGGCAAGTCATCACATATTTATGGATCTTTAAAATCATTTTTGTTTAACAACCGACTGAATAATGAGGTAGACTGGTCTTTGGACATACAGAAAATTGACCAATAGCGAAAAGTTTCGACCCAGGTCAGCCTGCGCGAACTGCGCAGGCTGACCTGAGTCGATACTTTTCGCAGATGCATCAAGCCCCCCTTTTACAGAGCAGGAATCATATTTGAAAACATGTAGATTAAATCTACTTTGACTAAAGGGGAAAATAAACAATATTTCCTTCTGCCAATTTTTTTTGAGCCGTCTGGTACAAGAAGAATAGAGTACTAGTGGCATTTTGAAGGAATTAATTAATTAATCTGGAACAGATCAATAACGTTGGAAATCATTTCAGCTGGCTAGAACGGGCCTCAAGCGACGCGGCCGCCGCTAAGTCCGCCATGCAGCTTTACTATATCTTGTTAACCAACATGGTAAGAAATGGTTATTTTTTTAGTTTGATACGAGTAAATAATTTTAGTCATTATCTTGAATTGAAAAACAGAATTGACTTGCCTAGCAAGGTATTACAATGATTTCCAAGTGATTTGTCTAGAGGTGTCAAATCTTCTTTTACGGCATGAAACATTATGACAGAAAATGGAAAACTAACCCTTTTCCTCCTCAAACCGATGGTAAAAACCCGAATAATGCCATTTCGAACTTACTTTTCGGGAAAAAAAATCGCCTTATCGGACAGTGTAGATCCAAGATCAGACTGCATGTTCTGTGCAGTCTGATCTTGATCTACTATGTCCGCATAAAGTCAGTGAGTTGCGCTTAGCAGCCTAAGGGTTAAAAACATGTATGTATTCTGACCGTAACCTCCCTTGCTGACATGGTAATGTGACTGTCATTGACAGCCAAAGCTGAGGAAAGATATTTTTTAAACGTTGGCTTGAGAAAAGAAAAGCTGCTATGGGAAAAGTTCTGGTAAAAAAAATCAATATTTTTGAAATTTGCTCTGAGATTTTGGGGGTAAACTTCAAACCGTTATTAATACGAGCAAATCGCAATAAAAAGTTACACCATCAGCCACGATTCCGATTAAGTATTACGTGACTTCTATTGAAAGAAAATATAGCGGTGAACCCACAAAAGAGGTAGATCGTGATTGCAGTTGTTGATGAATAAAACAAGGAATTTGTCTTATCTATTTAATTTTCTTTCTGTTAAACAATAGATGGACCTGCGGTTCCAAGACTTAGCAGCGCAAAAGGGCGACAAAGTGACTTTCATGATTAACCAAATTATCTACGCCGAGGTAAGTCAATCCAACCTCCCATCCCTCACGATTCAGGCAAGCTATGTAGCTCCTATTTATAGGTATTCTTACATGAGCTATGAGCCAAGCTCCCGGAAAAAGGGGATTTGTTGCCATCTCCGTGATGCATTATACCAAGCAAGTTGTGCCATAATTATGGATATATCAAAAAAAAAATAAAAAAAACATTTTGTCTAACCGTTGACCGACTGGATCTTCAGATATCAAAATCCTTGGACATGCAGAAAAATTAACAAATAGCAAAAGTTTTTGACCCATGCCAGCCTGAGCGGACTGTGCAGGCTGACATGGGTCGATACATTTTGTAAACGCGTTAAACTTCCTTTTGAAAGAGTATGGCTCATAGGTTTAAGGATGCTACTCAACTCCCTTGCTGTCCGGAAAAACAAGATGCCTTTTCAGGGGGAAAAAAGTTCCTGTCTTATTTCAGACGCCAGCTGACAGTGCGTGGATTGAGGATAACCTGAGTGGTGACGTAGTGAATGTCGACAAGGCTTTAGATGACGTAACAGAGTGGGCGTGGCCGCTCAGAAGCTCTTTCGCCCCACATGACCACATTTTGGTCGTTAGCAAGTAAAGCCTTATCATTTACTTTTTTTCACCTGACAACGAAATTTCAATCCGGTCTGTATTCACCAACCACTCTTTTGAACATTCTTAGTCTTATTCTCCAAGATTTTCGAAATCTGAATATAATACAACTTCTGAGTGGCTAAACCAAATGGTTTAGCCAATCAGAAGTTGTGTTATATTCACATTTAGAAAATTCTGAAGAGAAAGACTAAGAATGCTCTTAAGAATGGTCGGTGAATACCGACCGTGTTCTACATTGGAAGCAGAAACAGACACAAAAATATAATTAAGGCTCAAATAATTGTTGGGTTTTTTTTGTTTTTTTTTTAATAAAAATGCAGAACAATGAGAACATTCATGTGAATAGACTTTTCTCATGATGTTTTCAAACCTTTCTTCCACTGGATCACAAAATTACGAGGTAGTTTGTAAAGGGTTAAGGATATTTTTTTTTAATTTCGAGGAGACTGTAAAGATCAGGCTACAAGAACGTTCTCTCAGAGTTTAGATCTACAATGTCCGCCATTTTGTGGGACATTCTGTGACTGACAGCAACAGATGTTTTATTGAACACAATCAAAGAACTGAAATAACCTTTTATCAATATAGTATATAGGAACCATATATATATACATGTATACACGAAATGTAGACGTTTGAAATTTACGTCTGCCGATGTTCTTGTACAAGTAAGAATTCGTCGAGAACGCCGATACTTGTAGAGGTTTTTACCTAATTAAGCTAAATTTGATGACGTTTTTAATTGAAATTCTATCTTACTACATGAAAAAGAGCCATTCTCTGTGAAAATGGGGCTTAATGCATTTGAAAAAATTATCGACCCATGTCAGCCTGCGCATTCCGTGCAGACTGACATGGGCCGAAACTTTTTGCTATCTTTAAATTTTCTGCATGTCAAAGGACCATTCTACCTACAGATTTAGTCAATTCTTTGACAAAATTGATTTTATAGATCCATAATTATGTGATGACTTGCTTGGTTTCATGTGTCACGGAGATGACTTAAGTCTCCTTTTCTCAGAGCACGGCAACATATTGAAAAAAAAAAAACAAAAAAAAAAACAGGTTATGTGGAATAAAAGAAAGGAAAGAAAACTAAGTTCTCACGTCTTGTAAAAGCATCATCATTTTCGAAAGGTTTTATACTTTGTCAGTGACCGGCATTTTATTTTCTACGTTACAGGCGAGATCTTGGTACCCTGGTCAATGGAGTTTTAAGCTCGGATCCAATAGGTACTTATTGCTGTATGCTAGTTATAATGATTCTTTTTTATCATTATTAGTAGTAGTATTATTAATATTGTACACAAATTTAGATATATACCAGACAGTGCTGATCAAGATCCATATCCACTGATTGCACAGTTTGATCTTTGGTCTATGTTGTCCAGTATTTGAAAGATTGTATGAGATAAAAATCTTGAAATTACAAGGTTTCACTTTTTTCTGTTGCTTAAGAATTGTCCATTATCATTTTATGGCAGGATAATCGTTTACAAAGATAGCTTAGCTTCGCGTTGAGCGTGGAAGTAGAATTTTGTCTACATTATTTAGTGCATATTTAGTCAATGTCGACAATTCTTACTTTAAAGAATCACCAAGCATTACTACGAACTACTTGGGACTCGAATTTCTACAACTGAAAAACTATATACATTTAATTCATGCTTGGTGAAAAAGGGGCTTAATGCATCTGCAAAAAGAGTAGTATTTTAGGAGTTTTATTAGCCCTATTTCCTGCGCCCTGCGCCAACGTACCCGATGCCCCCCCCCCCCCCCCCATTTTGGAGGGCAAAAAAATAAGGGCGCAGGAAATAGGGCTAATAAAACTCCTATAATACTACTAAAAAGTATCGACTCATGTCAGCCTGCGCAGTCTCCACCGTTTGACCTGGGCTGAAACGTTTTGCTATCAGTCATTTTTGTGTATTTCAAAGGACCAATGTACCTCAGAATTCAGTCTGTTGTTAGACAAAGTAAATTTTATGGATCCATAATTCTGCGATGACTTTTTTCATAAAATGCATCACCGCATTTGAATAAAGCCCCCTTTTGCTAGAGCATGGTTCAGTTATAGCCGAGGAGTCATAGTCAATAAAACAACTGATCATGTGATTTTATGTCACTTATATGTGATCAATGCTTTGTAAAAAAGGGGACTTAATGCATCTGCAAAAAGGTATCGACCCAGGTCAGCCTGCGCACTCTGCCCAGGCTGGCCTGGACGGAAACTTTTTGCTATTGTGGTCAATTTTATGCTTGTCAAAGGACCAGTCTACCTCAAGATTCCGTTCGTTATTAGACAAAATGGATTTTAGGGATTCATGATTATGTTGTTGCGTGCTTGGTACATTTCATCAAGGAGATAGATAAGTCCCCTTTGCCTGAGCATGGCTAATGTAGTTTTACGCCAGATGCTATTGTAATTCTGAATGCATGGGTAAATATAGAACACAAATGCCATTAAAAGAGTATTCCGGGACTGCATTTACCAGTCACTCTGCACGGTTATTCAAATTCTCAAAAATAATTCTGCGTTCACAGGAACGCAGTTTGCGATTGGCAAGACCAAATCGTTTTAAAAGCAGTAAGAGAGGGTGATACTTTCTAAAGTTAGAATTAGGCCTAGATTGCCAGTTACCTGTACCTAGAATGATTAATGAATACATGTCCTGATGGCGACTTAAGTTTAGGTCGAAGCTTTCTTCCTCGAAAATCAAAAATGCCTCTACAAACTTTGCTGAAACTCGGCTATCATCGGATTTCGCTACAGCGTATCTTGAGCTATACATTTTAAGGACTACGAGAGAATATAAAAAATTGCTTGTGATAACTTGCCATTTTTCAGCGTAGCTGAATGCGCTGGCCTTTGACCCACTTCTTGGTACTAATAAAGAATGAATAGATGGTAATTTGCGATTGATGAAAAATGTACTTTTATTCGGCGGGCCCCTGCTGGCATATTTGCTCGCACATTTATGAAACCACTGTTAACAAGCGTTGCTATACCCCGGGGCCTTGATTCATACCATAGCAGACTCATGTAGTAGAGAATGATTCTTTTCTTGTGCTATTTGGAATTTTAATATTTTCAAAAGTGTTTCCCAGTAACGCAAAACTGCTTTTCAATACAATGAAAAACAGTGAGGAAAAAGAAGCAATTGCTCATGGGGTTACTTTTCATTATTTTACTTAATATTAATCCACAAAAGAGTTTCAGTATTCTTATTCCAGTATCTCTTACGCCGTCTGTATTTTTTAAAGATATTTCTTGTTAGAAGATTGTATCATATCTTAACCCTTAGGCTGCCAAGCGCTACTCCGGGCGTTTTGCGGACAGTGTAGATCAAGATCAGACTGCACAAAACGTGCGGTCTGATCTTTGATCTACGCTGTCCGATACGATATTTTCTTTCCGGTGAAATTAACTTTGAAACCGCAATATTTGAGTTTTTACTATTGAGTGGAAATTTTTGTTTCATTTATTTAGCAGTTTAATGGTTAACTTTATATGACTGTGGCTTTTTCGTCATGATGGCTCTCGGTTTTTATATCAGGAGCTGCGTGGACTGGAGGAATGTGTAATACCGCATACAGCATTTCCATCATCGAAGACCCCGGTCTTGGTCTCGTTGATTTTGCGGCCACTCATGAAATAGGCCACAGGTGAATTATCATTTCTTTTCCTGTTTTTCGAAAACTGATAACTTAGTCATCAACCATTTTAAATTGATTCTTAAGTCAAAGACATGACGGTCCGTCTCCGCAAATCAGATAGCTAGTCTTGGAATTTAGCATCAAAAAAAAGTTTCGGCACATTGGTGAATTCGATCCCTGCACAGCATTCTTTCTTTTATCAGAGGAACATGGCGTTTTTGCTTTTTGGTCTTTTGGGCATTGCCCCGTCATCACAGTGCTGCTATCAGCACATGACAGTCACTTGATTAACCCTTTACAAAACGACAAATTTTGGACTGCACCAAACTGAAGGCATTTGCAGACGACAAATTAAATCTCGCCGGAATGATGATTTTTCTCTGTGGTAATCTAGAAAACATTGTGGGAAAAAGAGAAAATGCTGCATAGCGGTTAACAAATGTAATGTAATTGTTGCTAGAATGATGATTTTTCTCTTTAGTCGGCTAGAAAACATTGTGGGAAAAAGAGAAAATGCTGGTTACCAGTTTTCCCACAATGTTTTCAAGATCTTTTCTTCTTTAAAAGTCGGGATCGATTTACGTTTCTTGTATCATCAACCAGAGGAAAAGCAGTTTATTTATCAGCATGTAACAACTATTCCAGTATGGCGTCAACCCACGACTCTAATGCCGGCTGCTCCGACGACGACTTTTACATCATGGGTGCTCGAGGAGGGGCTCCGGCCGAGGGACTGTCCGCAAGCAATAAATCTAGCAATCCGTTTATGTTTTCTACATGTGCCGCTGAGTCTATTCATAATTTTATTTCTGAGTAAGTATGATATGAATCCTGCTCAGTGAAAAAGGGGGCTCAACGCATCTGCAAAAAGTATCGACCCAGGTCCTGGGTCAAAACCTTTTGGTTTTGTTAATTTTCTACATTGTGAACTTCACAGTGAACCAGCGAACTTCACAAATCAGTCGGTTGACATACAAAATGGATTTTAAGGATCCCAGATTACGTGATGTTTTGCTTGGTATCAGGTATCACGGAGATACATTAAACTCGCTTTTCACAGAGCATATTCTTTAGCTGTCAGTTTGTGCAAGTGTTCGATTATATCCATGATTTCTAATTATGTGCTGTCCATAGCGACATGTCTTAGATGAGGTCTGCGGGCAATGATTTTGAGTATGTGGTAACCGAGTAATCAAAATTGATCTACACTATGTACTAAGAAGCACTCTCACAGTAGAAGCAGATTGATCTACTAAGTATAGGAACTAGTCATTTAGGTGCATGTCAACGTTACACGTGACTTATTGGAACATATGCAGCTAGTTCGAAAAAGTTTCTCTGCACCCAGACGTTACGGTTTTGATTTTTTACTATGTTTTATTTCTTAGATTTGGGGATCATGTATACAAGAAATTTGATACAAAATACAGGGGAGGGCTAAACGACATACTATTGCCTACTGAAATAACAAATTGTGAGATAATCATAACATCCGGAGGCTAACTCTTTACCAGACGACAAAATTTTACATTTAGCAAAGAATGAATGAATGAATGAATGTTGTTTTATGGCGCATCGACAGCTTTGGTCATTTAGCGCGCATGTCTGTGTTAAAAGATATTAAAAATGGGATTATAAACTGAGAAAGGTTTGAATATATTTATAATAGTAAAAGAGTTGAGTTAAGAAGGATTGTGTATGATCTTAATATGTATAAAGGACATTATTGAGTGACAGGGCAATCCCTATCATCTCAAAAGTAGTAAATATCACAGTTTATTGTAAATGCCAATCTCCTTTATGAAAGCGATAATAGATTCAACGCTGACAGAATCAAAGAGATTTTTTAAACTATCGACGTTGAAATATTTTGTACGAACTGGCTGAAAGTCAATGCAATCTAGTAGAATGTGTTTTATAGAGAAGGGTGCATTGCATGGAATACATTCAGGGGCATCATCTCTGGTCAAGAGCCAGGAATGTGTAATGCGTGAATGGCCAATTCGAAGTCGTGCAATTATCACTTCTTCTCGACGAACAGACCTGTAAACGGGGTACCATTCACCGAGGGAAGGTTTAACTGAATGTAGTTTATTGAAAACATCAGCATCCCACTGGGATTGCCAAGAAGATTGGATATGTGTTAAAACAGAGGATTTAAAATCAGTGTGTGGAACTTTAAAATCTGAAATGGGAAGGTTAAGTGCAGATTTGGCAGACCTATCGGCATTTTCATTGCCTTTGATGCCTACATGACTTGGAAGCCAGCAGAACACCAATCTATTCATAGAAGAAATTTGTGAGATCCTTTCAAGTAAAGTACAGATCAAGGGATTCTCAAGTCGTTGATTTGAAAGGGCCTGTAATGTTGACAAAGAGTCCGAAAAGATAATGAAACGGTTGGAATTAGAATGTTCAGCTAGATTAAGGGCAAGATCAATAGCTTTAATTTCTGCAGAGAAGATAGAGGAATTGTTTGGAAGGCGGCACTTTAAGCTCCTTTCTCCATAAATGGCGGCAGCTGCTACAGAATTTCCTTCTTTTGATCCATCTGTATATATTGGTTTGAAGGAAAAATAATGCTCCTTTATCTCATTGTATCTAGCGTGAAACACAGTTCTATCCGTGACTGACTTTTTGTCGGATGCAAGGTCAAATCTGAATTCTGCACTGTTTAGTGTCCATGGAGGGATTTCAGAGATTTTACAGTCGGCAATAGATTCAGTGTCTATGCCAAGGTTATCTACTATGGGCTCCATGCGGATACCAAATGGAGGAATAACATTTGGTTTCCTTGCAAAAAGATGTTTATATTGAGGTTTAAAAACAACTTTATGAGTTGGGTTAAAACGATTTGACTTCAGTTTTAAAAGATATTGAAGCGATAGTTTTTCCCTCCTGTAAGAAAGAGAAGGTTCATTAGCCTCAACATAGAGACTATTGACGGGAGAAGTTCTGAAAGCGCCGAGTACAAGACGCAGGCCTTCGTGGTGTATAGGATCAAGAATTTTAAGGCAAGATTTACGGGCTGATCCGTATACGATAGATCCATAGTCTAATTTGGAGCGAACTAAAGACCGATAAAGCCGCAAGAGGACTTTACGGTCTGCTCCCCATTCAGAATGGGCCACAACCTTTAGAAGATTAAGAGCCTTCTTGCATTTCTTTTTAAGTGCAGTGATGTGAGGAAGGAAGGAAAGCTTTCTGTCAAAGATGACTCCGAGAAATTTAAATTCAGAAACGACTTCAATTTTGGTTTTGTCCAAATACAGTTCAGGGTCTGGATGAACACCACGTAGATTACAAAGGTGCATGCATTTTGTTTTGGACTTGGAAAATTTGAAGCCATTTTCTTCAGACCACGTTTGGAGTTTGTTGAGACACTGTTGAAGTTGTCTCTCAATAATATTCATATTTCGAGATCTGAAGCATATAACAAAGTCATCAACATAGAGAGAACAGTCTACACCAGGACAGATAGCTTTAACTATACTGTTTATTTTTACACTAAAAAGTGTAACAGAGAGAATACATCCTTGGGGCACACCCATCTCCTGTTCACGGGCTCCCGAGACAGTATTACCAACTCGGACGCGGAAAAGACGTTCATCCAAGAAGGCTGAGATAAAAAGAGGAAGACGGCCTCGAAGACCAAAGTCATGTAAGTCTTTAAGAATTCCGTATTTCCAAGTCGTATCATAAGCGCTTTCAAGGTCGAAAAAGACAGATACTACATGTTGTCTATTAATAAAGGCTTCTCTGACAAAGGTTTCAAAGCGGACAAGATGATCGATGGTACCACGCTGGCGGCGAAATCCACTCTGTACATCAACGATAAGGTTGTTTTTCTCTAAAAACCAGACAAGCCTGTCATTGACCATACGTTCTAGGGTCTTGCAGAGACAACTAGTAAGAGCTATGGGACGATAGTTGGCTGGGTCACTAGCATCCTTGCCAGGTTTTGGGATAGGAATGACTAGTGCCTCTCGCCAGGACGAAGGAAAATCACCGGACTGCCAGATATCATTAAAAATATCAAGTAAAACAGAGAGAGAAGTAAAAGGTAAGTGTTTTAAAAACTGGTAATGAACTTTATCTTGGCCAGGAGAAGAATCGTGAGCTTTATTCAGAGCAGATTTTAATTCTTTAAAGGTGAATAGTTTATTATAGTGCTCTGAATTAGAAGAATTGAAATTAAGTTTTTTCTTTTCTTTTGTGGCTTTATTCCTCTGAAACTTTTCAGAATAGTTTGCAGAGGAAGACTTTTTGCAAAAGGTGTCGGCAAGAGCATCAGCTATATCCTGGGGTGATTCCAACGAAGTATTGTTAACATTCAGGTGACTGAGAGGGGGTTGGCCTTTGCCATTGATCTTTCTAATCATGTCCCAGGTTTTTTTAGTAGTAGTTCTACTATTTAATTTAGAAACATATTGTCTCCAAGCCTTGCGCTTACTTTCTCTAATGGTACGACGGGCCTTTGCCCTGGAAATACGGAATAGGTTATGATTTTCTTTGGTAGGTCTGAGGTTAAACTTTCTAAGGGCTTGTTTTCTGTCTCTGACAGCCTGTTTACAATCATCATTGTACCAAGGTTTGTCAGGACGTTTTGGATTTGTCGAGGTCTGAGGGACGGACTGTTTAGCTGTATCAATTAATAGGGAGGTGAAAAGTTTTGCGGGATCATCGCAATCTCCAAATTTGTCATGTGTAATGGTCTGTTCACAGAGGGTTTCAAATCTATTCCAATTGGCTTTGGAGAGCTTCCATTTCTGCGGTTTTATGCTGCTGGATGGTTGTGTAGATGAAAAGATAATAGGGAAGTGATCACTTCCACACAAATCCTCTTTCACTTTCCAAGTGAAATTGGGAAGTAAGACTGGGCTGCATAAGGTTAAATCTATAGATGAATAAGATCCAGTTGCTGGATGTAGGTAGGTTTTGGACTTGTTATCATTCATGAAAGACAAAGAGTTGTTCGAAATGAAGTTCTCCAATTGTAAACCTCTCTGGTTAGTGTCATCACAACCCCACATAACATTGTGACCATTAAAGTCCCCAGCAAGAATATAGGGGGATGGCAATTGGGAAATGAGATCATTCAGATTGGTCTCATTAACAGGTGTGCTTGGGGGGAGATATAAAGAACATAGTGTAACGGCACTGTGTAAAGATAATCTGATGGCAACAGCTTGCAAGTTTGTGTTAAGAGAGATAACTTTATGAGGTATGTTGTTATTAACAATAACAGAAACACCACCTCTAGCTTTCTCGCCTTCGGTAAAGACTTTATTGTAAATGGAATGGTATTTGATTGAGATATCATCCTCCCGTTTAAGGAAGGTTTCTTGAAGACAAACAGCAACTGGTTTGTGATCATTGATTAAAAGGGAAAGTTCGTCAAAGTTTGATTTCAGACCTCGACAATTCCACTGGATTATGGTATCCATTGTGCATGAAGAAAGTATAAAAGCTAAAGTAAAAAAAGAGGTTGTAAACCAATGCATTTTAAAATAGGTTGATTAAGACTTCATTACACTTGTCTCGGGTTTGGACGTGTGCCAAGTGTCAGTGTCCTTGTTCCAAGTATCTTTGGAAATGGACCAGATAGAGGCTTCTGAATCTGAAGCCTCACCTTCAAGATTTTCAGCATCTGCATCCATGTCCTCTAGCTCCGAAAATCTGTTGGAGGTAGGGACAGGATCATTTACTCTGACTGTGATTTCACAAGAATCATGGGAATCTCTAGATTGTGGTTTAGGTTTGGAAGAAGACCTTTTAGGGGATCGAGGTGTATGATTAGATTTGTTATCTTTAGATGAAACATTAGATTTTATTGTAGACTGTGAAGATGGAGGTTGGGGTTTCTTTGGAGGCTGTTGTGAAGGGGGAGATAGTTTTGAAGGTTTTTTTGAAGAGATATTTTGCGAAGAGGTAGACGGCTTTGAAGGTTTTTGTGTAGAAATACTTTGAGAGTTTGTGGGTTTTGAGGTTGCAGAAGGGGTTTTGTTTGTTTTAGACGCAGATGGAGAGTCAGGAATTAGTTTGGACAAGGTGGATGGAGGGAGAAGTTCTTTCAGCTCAGTAGCTACGTCAGGAAATTTTTGAAGGAGAACTTTCGCAAGAATTTTACAAGTGCTGCAGTCGTCCTTTTCAGTTGACGAGCCAACAACACCTGCATAGCTAGGACTAGAAGAGGTTTTCTTGCGCTGTTCAAATATTTTCCTTGCTTCTGGGAAGCTTACATTATTGTTGTATTTAATGGACAGTATTTCTTTTTCTTCTCTCCATACAGGACACTCTCTTGAAAAAGTAGAGTGTGGAGACTTACAATTAATACAAAGAGGAGGATTTGAACATGTAGTACTGTCATGGTCAGGTCCTTGATGAGCACATTTAGAGCATGTTTCTTGGTTTGGACATTTACTGATGTGATGGCCGTACCGCTGGCATTTAAAACATCGCAAGGGATTTGGCACATACACATCTACTTTTACAATTTGAAAGCCTACCTTGATTGATGTTGGAAGAACAGGTGAAGAAAATGTTAAAATGTATGTATTTGTGAGTCTCTGTTCTCCATCTCTGCGTACAGAAATCCGTTGGACATCGGATACACCTTGTTGTTTCAGGTTATCTTTAATTTCTTGCAAAGAGTTGCAGTAAGTAAGTTCTTTGCATCTAATTACTCCTTTGCAAGAATTTAGTGAAGGATGTGGGAAAATTTTAACATCTGTGTCAAAGAATTTTGTGTTTTTTAAAAGATTCACAGCTTGTTGATTTGTAAGACATTCAACTAAAAGGGTCTGGTCTTTGAGTTTTTTAACAGATTTTGGAGTTCCAAGGATGCTGGTAATTTGTTTCTCTATTACGAAAGGAGATAGTTTTGTTATGGGTTTTAAAGGATCTTGGGATTGGATAACGATAAAACGCGGAGAGTGAAAAGAAGAAGTAGATATTGAAGGTTCAGTTTCGGATTCACTGTCTGATAAAGGGCGTTTGCTTTCATTGAGCTTGGCCTTTTTTTGGGATGCCATGTTTGTGTGTAGAATTTCATCACCGATGCTCCCCACCCGCCATGGAGCCCAACAAGGGGACATGGTCTGGGGAAAGCCCATTCGCAGACCATGACAGGGATACATCAGTGGTATACTCGGTATGAAAGGGCTAGACTGGACAGATGCATTCTCGCAGAAAGTTCTACCAAGCTTAGACAATCATTGAGAGGTTACAAATGTCAGCCAAATACCAAAGAACTTTCACCCGATTGACCCATGAGCCACCGCCTTCTAGGGCAGAACAAGAAATATGAAATCTGGAAAGAGTGTGGACTAGATATGGAGAAGACAGTAATTTTAATAGAGATAAGGGTGTAAGAGAAAGAACATATTAGATGCCCTAGGGCAAGGCATGACCAGCCGATTGATCAGGACGGGCCTTCCTGACCTCTCGTTTAGTTCAATTCAAGGCCAAAGTGGTGTGTTGCAAAAACAGAGCTATCAAACGGCCGAGCCCTGAATCCACTCAACCACCAGGATCCCGTCATCGAACGACACGAGTTGCAGCCCACGGCAAACGGGCAGGCACAGTGGGGGGGTCTTACCCCTGCTGTAGTGCGACAGCTGAGCTATTTCTATCCCCCCACCCAGCTGGGGGCACATTTAGCAAAGCTGTGTGCAATTGCAGACAACTGACTGAATGTGGAAAAGTTGCAAATATGGTTAAAAAAAGAGAAAATCCTGGTCACAAAGATTTTTTTCTTTGACAACAATGGATTAAGTAGACCTGTCCAGATTTAAAGCATTTGCAGACGACAATTTCAATTTGGCTCAAATGATGGAATTTGTCTTTGATAGGATAGAAAACATTGTGAGAAAAGAAGAAAATGCTGGTTACCAGGATTTTCTCGTTTTCCCACAATGTTTTCAAAAGGCGTCTTGCTCAGGGTCATCAAAGTTCGGGATTGTGTGGTAAAGGGTCAAAGGACCTTTTTTTTTGCTATAGGGTCGTCAAACAAGGGATTGTATGGTAAAGGGTTTTAACGATTCCCTTGTAAAGTCGTTTCTGTTTTTAACTGTGTTTTTGTTCCTACAAAATGTACATGCATTAAACTTTGAACTGACACTCAGCCTAGGAAGTGGAAGCTGTTTATTGCGTCACACATTCGACGAGGCGAACTACCATCAGTTTAAAGACTACTTCGCACCGGGAGTGTTTCTACCAATCGACACGCAGTGTGAATTGCATTACGGGAATGGCTCTAGAAGGTGTTATGTACGTAGGCACATTTAATTTGTCGTCTGTAAACGCTTTTAATTTGGACAAATCTAAAGACAATTTAAGTAGCCATTATAGTCAGTGATAGAATTAAGTGATATGATCTTCCTAGACTTTAAAAATTTTGCTTTCTTTTACAAACTAACACACTTTCTATATCAGCGCCAGAAAATTAAGTACTGTGTGGCATGACTCTTACAACATAAAATTTATTTCATATAGATCTATATATGACCCATGCTCTGTGAAAGGGGCTTAATGCATCTGTGGAAGTATCGGCCTAGGTCAGCCTGCGCAGTCCGCGCAGGCTGACGTGGGCCGAAACTTTTCGCTATTGGTCAATTTTCTGTATGTCAAAGAACCATTTTACCTCTTGATTTAGTCGAATGTAAGACAAAGTGGATTTTATGGATCCCTAATTACGTTATGTCCTGCCTGGTATAATCCATCACGGAGATGCATTAAAACCCCTTTTGCCGGAGCATGGATCTATTTTTTTTTTTTTTTTTTTCAGACGCTGGACGGCACTATTTGTTCAGATGGCGCGTGGTGCTGGAACCCTGCTGATCCTAATTATTGCTACAGTTTGTACGTGAGGGAAGGAACTTTGTGCTCAGATAACCAGGTGTGTATGTTATTAAAGTGAAAATACACTGACACATGAGTCTAAATACTAATTATTGCATTTCGATGGAGTTATCACTCTTTAAGTACTCTTTAACACATCGATGAAAAAATGATCAAGTCTCGTGAGACAACGAGAGATTATCGGGACATCCAATAACGTCTGAGGCAAACAAGCCATTAACAAATCGATGACGAGAAAAATACTGGGAAAGTCAATGTTGAATTACATCACCTAGACACAACATCGCAGTAAAATGTATTTCCATCAGTGTTGGTGTTTCCCTTTGGTGGTAATTCATATCTGACGTCATGTTTGTTTCTTCCACGTTGCCGTGGTAGTAAGTGTAAATGCACCCTTTATTTGAAGGGTTCCTCTGATGCAAATAGAAAGTGTTCGAGACTCCTCAGAAAAAAAAGAAAACCTTATATTCTTTTTTAAAGCTAACCAAGCCGAAACGAGACGTAATCTGCTTTTGCAGACACTGACATCTACTTGTATAAAGTTTCTCTTAGGTTATTTTCGATACTGCATTTCACATGTTGGATTTACTTTATTATCGCGTCAATAACATTTAATCGACGGTAGTTTTTGTCCTACACTTTCGGACATCGAACCTTAACAAAAGCGAGCTTGACCTAAGCTTCAAAATATTTTCTAGTTTGTTTCGAACTTATTTTAAGTCGATTTGGGATACTAGGGCGGGGCAACTGAAAAGGGCAAGAGATTCTCTTATTACGGGTAACAGATAATGACTTAGTTTTATACTTTTTTTTCCTTCTTTCCATTTAGCGCTGTCATCTTGGAGTCTGCGTAGACAGTAACATCGTTGCGCCGACTTGTCCACCGGAAGTATACTCTAGCTTACACGCGGAGAGAGCGACCAATGACGGTGGGGTTATCGTAGATTCGGGCGGTAACGCAGGAGTCAGCATCATTGTGGCGCCGTCAAGTGGTACGCCTTACGCCACGTACCAGACAGTTACGGCTCAGACGGTGGAGAGTGCTGACGTCATATGTTAAGACATCATTTCCGTTTTCTGGCGTCGTTTGTCTAAAATCTTTGTCGACGTCATTTTTGTTATGTTTCGGGGACACAACTATGTGTATACTGGAATAAACCTAGATGCTGGAATTACATTGTTTCCTTGACGTGTAAATTCATTTTTTCTGTTTCTAAAACCTATGACATTTTCACCGTCTATACCGAGGTGGTAGATTCATTATCATCATCATCATTGGTGTCGTCTAAATCCTGATCATCGGCATCATATATGTAGTCAGTGTTTAGATCTGAAGACCGAGCTGTTTCATCTTATGCTGATTTATATTAATTATCATAAACTGCAGCAAACATATAAAAAGAGACCACACAAAACAAACTGCTATTTTAATCATGATGACACGCAAAAGACGGCCCTTCACACATGAAAGTAAACAGTGTGCGTCTGTCCATCAATCAACAATTTATTACTTTCCAATAATGTTGGTATCCCTGAAAGCAGATTATATTGTACCCTCTTACCGCTTTTTCCTGTGTCAGGAGCTTTTGCAGACTGTAAATCAAGATCAGAATGCACTGAAAGTGCAGCCTGAGCTTTGATCTGTACAGGTCTACCGTATATTGATTCTAAATTTTAGAGTAGTCTAATATGGCTTATCCGTGAAAGTGCTGGATTAGAAACCTGGGGGTCCCGAATTCCAAGCATTTTCTCCTTTTCCCTCAATGTTTTCTACACACAAAAAGACATCCCATTTTTTGCCACATTGATATTGTCGTCTGCAAATGCTTTCGGTTCGGATAAGTCCAAAATTTAGTTCTCTGGTAAATAAATAGTTAATCTCAATGCACGGACGTAGCGCCCATGTTCTTTTATCCGAGTGGCCGTGCGAATTTAACCCATGACCGCTCGACTGAATAGGATTTTTGTGTGCCTGCACATGAAAGCTTGAGGAAAACGTTGAGGGGGAAAGAACCATTTTAATCTTCTACTTTATTTACATCACTATCGCTTGTTTTAACCCTTTCCCAAACAAGCCCTGGTTTTCACGTGTCTGCAGTATAAGTGTTTAGAAAACACTGTGGGAAAAGGAGAAATTGCTCGTAACGAGCAATTTCTCCTTTTCCCACAGTGTTTTCTACCCTTTTTGAGACCTTTCTGCCATTTTCATCAAATTTAAAATTGTCGTCTGCAAACTCTTCCAATTTGGACCAGTCTAAAATTCATCGTTTGGGAAAGGGTTAAGCTTTTTTGTGTATTTCAAAACTACAAGGGGTGCATTAGTAGTATAATTCCCCGTGGCTCAGTGTTAAAGCGTTAGATTCTTTATCAGAAAGTACCTGATCCGATACCCACTAGATGCAACGATCTTCGGTCTGGAAGTTTCATTGGACAGACCACTGCACAATCAAGTCCTAGCCAGACACAGGGAGCTTAAAATTCGTAAAGATATTATCTGGGATAGTAATATACATGAATTACATACCTTTGAAAGCGCTGTAAAATATCATATCTTTCATCACGTGGCAGAATCACAGACTTGTCCGAAATTGAAAACATTTGCTGACATCAATTTTAATCCTCTGAAACGACGCGACTTGTCTTTGAAAGGGAGGAAAACATTGGTGAAAGGGAAGAAAATGCTGATAATAAGTATTTCCTCCTTTTCCCAACATGTTTTCAGAAGCCCTTTCCGTCAGGGTCGTTAAAACACTGAATAGTTTGGTTAAGGGATAAACGAATTTCTATAGTACTATAAATCTAACTTACCCAGGGATTTCACAGACAAAGTAATCCAGGGTGTCACATGGCTGATCGTTCCACTGGTAGTTATGTTTGTCATGTCCCCACAGTACAACGCAATCTTCCTCTCTACGAGAGCACAGAAATAATACGTTGAATTAAGTATCTTTGGTATTTCTGTCGAACTCTGCTTTTAACTACACCCACGACTTGTTGCGTACTCAAAATCACGGTAGCTGGCGCTGCACTATTACACCACTGTACCGATAAACTGGCCAATCACCGCTATGTATTTGGTCGGTATATTACTTAAACCCCTGTTCCGATAAATCAACCAACTGGCACTAAGTATATGGTCTCCATATATCGCATAAATACAAGGCTTTGTTAAATAAATGTTACATGTTATCTAAGTCGGAAAGACAATTCTAAGCTCGTTCGGATGTCTGTCTGATATAGATACTTGCTAACACTCGTGTCTATTTCACAAAGACAAACTCATTCGTTGTCTATCCTATACTTCGTCATGTCTTTCAAGACCCCACAGTAAAACTCAATCTTCCAACTTATGAACTTTATTCACAACGGGATTATATTCAGTATATCTGTGGAACTCAACTTTGACCTAGATCATAGACTAGTAGTACCCTCAATATTTGACTGATGTTCAACTAGCTGCTCTCTTTGTCATGACCCCATGACACAACGCAATCTTTCTGTCTATAAAATTATAGACATTTCACATTAATAGTTTTAGAATGTCTGTCGAATTCAGCAATGACCAACATCGTTGACCTATCATGTTAAAAAATTATTTATGTCACACCACATGCTTCCGGGTCGTAGTAGCTCAAAAGTAGTCCCACTTTCTTCTGATTGTTTTATCCGAGAAAATAGAAGCAGGGCGAAAAAAAAAAAAAAAGTTTCTGGTAATAATTTGATAACATTTTTGTGTATTGAATTGTTGTGTGGTGAGGGCAGTGAGTTAGCATAAATAACAGAAATGGTGATACTTTGAATACCTGCTATCATACCAAATGTTATTGGGCTCTCCTGGAAACCAATCCGCGTACGTGACGATCAGCTCCGAGGGGTAGTTCCACACCCATTCGCCCTCAACGGCAAGATCATTACCCCCAGTCCAGTAGCCGATGGTCTGTGGATCTGGAAAGATAGTCAAAAGAAAAGTTCTTGTAGCTGCCATGAGCTATAAAGCAACTATAACATGCCCTCACATAGGTTGTGAACTAACGGAGACCCTAAGTGACATTCTTTCTGCATATGAGCTATGCTCTGTGAAAGGGGGCTCTGCAAATAGTATCGACCCGTGTAAGCATCTGCGGTCCGTACAGGCTCATGTGTCGATAATATTTGCTATTTGTAAATTTTCTTCCTGTAAAAGGACTTTTCTAACTCCGGATCCAGTCGGTTGTTAGAAAACATGGATTTTATGGTTCTGTAATTGTCTGATGACTCGCTTGGTAAACTGCATCACGGAGATAAATTAACCCTTTCCCAAACGACAAATTTTGGACTGATCCAAATTCAAAGAGTTTGCAGACGACAATTTTACATTGATGAAAATGGCAGAAAGTTATCAAAAAGGATAGAAAACACTGTGGGAACAGGAGAAATTGCTCGTTACGAGCAATTTCTCCTTTTCCCACAGTGTTTTCAAAAGACTTGTACTGCAGACACGTGAAAACCAGGGCTTGTTTGGGAAAGGGTTAGACCCTCTCATCTACATTTTCATACTTGACAATAATTCTGTATTTACAAAATTTTGAAATACGTAAATACGGGATACACTCAAGCGAAGTAAGTAAAGCGGTCTCTTACCTAGTTACCAAACAACAAAAGTTCGACTTGTCTAAATTAAAAGCATTTGTACATGTAAATTCAGACGTGGCTTTAATGGTGATGCTGTCCTTGAAAGGTAAGAAAACTTTGTGGCAGAAGAAGAAAAGGCTTATTACCATCATTTTCTCCTTTTCCCACAAAGTTTTCAACAGCGCCCTGATTAAGAGTCGTTTAAACTCGAAATTGTTTGGGAAAGGTTTAAAGCAAATTCAGTGGAAATGACAAGAGAATGGGTGTAGAATCAAAACGGTAGTCTCTTAAAGCAGTGGGTTGCTCAATACAAGTGGCTCGACTGTAATACTAATTTGTCGATAAAACAAATGCGTGCAGAATGTGACTACGGTTATATAAACTGATAACATTTCATGCTGGTATTTAACGAAATTCATTCAAACCATATAACGATCAAATAAATGAACAAAACTAAAAAAAACTGTAATTGCTGGATACTGTATTAACCCTTAAGTTGCTAAGCGCGACTCACTGACCTATAGCGGACAGCGTAGATCAAGATCAGACTGCACAGAACGTGCAGTCTTATCTTGGATCTACACTGTCCGATAAGGAGACATCTTTTCCCCAAGAAATGCCTTTGAAATAGGAACACCTGGGGTTTACTATCGGCTTGAAAATGTCATTTTCTATTTAGCAGGGTAAGGGTTAATTTTGTTTTATGCAGAGAAACAGTCCGAAGCTTCGACAGAGAATGGGCTGTAGAACTGGTAACGTCAAGATGGGTGTACTGGAAACTTTCATATAGCTGAAACACTGCTAAACACGGCATAAATCCTGTATGCGCTGATTCCGGCATTATTCTTTACAACTCGACAAAATCTTAGACTAGTCCAACTTTGTCTTAAAAAAGGTTGCAAATATTTTATGAAAAAGGGGAAATACATGTACTGGTTACCAGCATTTTTTTTTTTTTTTTTTTCCTTCTTTTTTTCCCATTGACAAAAATGTGTTCAAAATTTTTCTTCCTTGAGTCGTTAAAAGTCGGGACTGTGTGTTAAAGGGTTAAGCCGCTTTTGCGGACATTTTACATCAAGACCAGACTGCACCGAACGTGCGATCTGATCTTGTATCTAAATTATCCGCTGCCTTGTTTCATAGACAACAACAACCTTGAGATAGCACTATTTTGGTGGTTTTTCGTCTGTCGAAAAATCCATGTCAATGATTAATCGCTCTTAGTATCAATTACTAAACAGCGATTGGATACCGTAGAACAAAATTTGCCTAGCCATGGATTCAAACCCGCGGCTTCTTGCTATCTACCTAACCTGTTAGCTGCTAGATGAGTTAAATGGAAGCTGTAATAAAATCCCGAAATACTGCGATTCCGAAATTCAGTTTTCAGGAAAATCTCGTCGTATCAGACTGTGCAGTTTGATTTTGATCTGTATTGTCAACAAAGGCGCACCGAATCGCCCTGAGCGGTATCAGTATCAAATGCAGAGATCTAACCAGGAAAGGGAGCAACAACTATGTACTTGTATATGAGCCATGCCCTGGCAAGGGAGGGGGCTTAATGCATCTCCGTGATGCATGATACCATGCAAGGCGTCACGCAATTAGGGATCCATAAAATCTACTTTATCTAACGACTGAATGAATCATGACTTAACTGGTCCTTGAACATACAGAAAATTGACGTATAGCGAAAAGTTTCGGCCCATGTCAGCCTGCGCGGACTTCGCAGGCTGACCTGGGTCGATACCTTTCGCAATTGCATTAAGCCCTCTTTTGACAAAGCATCGCTCATATATGCCATGTTCTGTATGAACTCTGGCTTACCGTCGCTGGCATGCATTCCTGTGATTTTCTGTCTTAGAAACGTTTCTTCCTCTGCACTGTCTATCTGAACCAGGTTTGAATCCATCAGTCTACATTTGTGCTGGTGAAACAAGAAAGCTCTAAATGAATCAGGACTGAACTTCTTGTAAGTTCTGTGAAAGAATTGCATTGAAAAGTATAGCTGTGTCGATGGCGTCCACCACCGCCTTGATGATGACGATGACGACAACGATGATTATGATGATGATGATGATGATGATGATACAAGTGTGTTAATTTAGAGAAAAAATGAAATTGACGACTGCAACGAAAACAGTGGCTCGAAGTTCTTGTTGTCTTGCTGTCATTCAGGAATTTAATTGTAAGTGGCCAAAGAAAAAAATAAGTGGCTTTGAACAGCAAGTTGTGACATAACGGACGACGTAGGAACGCATGTGTTTGTGGACTCTTCCCCCCCCCCCCCTTTATATACTTTTGTGAGGAAAAAAAATCTTATGAAACCTATGATTATAATGAATTTACTCACCGCAGCGTGGAACCAGTTGGACTTGTTCTGTACGAACATATAGCAAGAAGATCCGAATGGTACCCATGGTGTATTACAGGCAGCTGACAAATTGTAGAAGAAAAATAGTGATTCGACAGTGTCCGTCAATATAAAATGACCTCGTGGGGGCTATTCATAGAATATAGCCTTAATTGTTAAGAGAATTGATAGGAAATGCATGTAAGATGAATGAGTTATGACATGTAGATTCTTTTTGCCAACCACCTTTCAGACAGAAACAGCTAGGCCATGAAAGCATTATCACAGAAAAAAAAAAAAACTTCCATCTCGTTATAACTTTACTGAGCTTCTGAATATATCAAATACTATGTAAACGTAAACTATGAACTAAAGGCAACAGAATCTTGGGGGTTTTCTTGATTTGCAACCAGAATTTCGCAAAGGCTTAAGGAATGTCAAGATCAATAACATGCGTCGACTATGTGGGATCATATTCAAATGAATACGATGACGTCAGATCTGGCACCCGTGCTTATAAAGAAAAAATGAGATCGACCTCATGCTCAGCACAAAACCGTACTCAACGGCTTGAATTTAACTTAATTTAACTCGTTACCAGACGACAAAATCTTAACCTTGTCCAAATTGGAAGTATTTGCTGACGATAATTTCATTGTGGCTCAAATGGTGCAATTTTTCTTCGATAGGGAAGAAAGCATTGTGGGAAAAGGAGAAATTGCTGGTTACCAGCATTTTCTCATTTTCCCACAATGTTTTCAAAAGGCTTCTTTCCCAGGTCGTTAAAAGGCGTCATTGTGCAGTAAAGGGTTAACTTATGGGAGTTTTGAACTCAATTTTATACGCGGGTGGTGGGGGGGGGGGGGGCTAGTCCCATTACAACAGACAAAACGAAGACTGAAACTTTTGCACTTTTGTACTGAATATTACCTTCAAGTTTCTTGACGCTTGCAAAGAAAAGTATATTTAAGAAGTAGATCTATTAATAGTTGTTTCATAGAAATTTTGGTTCGTGTGGGAAAAATCCAAAAATACATTTGAACTCATCAGCCTCATTTCTTTACCAAACGACAAAATTTAGATTTATCCAAATTGAAATCAATCACACACGTTAAAATAAATGTGACTTAATTATTGATATTTGTTGTTGGAATGGTGGAAAACATTGTGGGAAAAGGAAAAAAATGCTGGTAAAAACCGTTTTCTCCTTTTTCCACAGTGTTTTCAAAAACCCTCTCTTTGAGGGTCGTTAAAAGTCGGGATTATTAGGTAAAAAGTTAATCTGTGTTTTTACTAATCCCTTTCTAAGGCCAAATTCCTGCAAATGACTCTAGCCCAGCATTTTCTTTTCTCCACAATGTCTTCTACCCTTCCAAAACCAAATTTCAATTTTTGAGTCAAATCTATTTAGTGGTATGCAAATGCTTTCAATTTCGAAAGTCTAAAATTTTGCCATTTGGTAAAGAGTTAACCCTTTACCACACAAACCCGAGTTTTAACGACCCTGAAGGTGAAGGCTTTTGAAAACATTGTGAGAAAAGGAGAAAATGCTGGTAACCAGCATGTTCTCCTTTTCTCACAATGTTTTCTATCCTATCAAAGAACTTTGGCTCATTTAAATCATTTTCAAATTTATCTTCTGCAGATGCTTTCAATTTGGAAGAGTCAAGAATTTGTCGCTTCGTAAAGAGGTAAGGTTTCCTACATGAGTAGACTCTAAATGTTAAACCCTAACAATACCTCTTGCATCAAATTCAAAAACAGTCGGATACCAAATAGGAAAAATCTTCTGCGAGTGATCACGTGTGAACTTTTTGTCAAATAACAGAAACAAAACATGTCAAAATTGACAGAATTTGCATTTTTCAGGTAGTGGAAATAATTTTTGGAAGAGTAGAAATCGTAGTGGAAACTAGAGAGAATGTTGGTTACCAGCTTTCTTTCTTTTTCCGACAATACTTTCAAAAGACTTCTTCCCCAAGGGATTATCCGCTAAAGGGTTAAAAAAAGAGAAATGTGCTCACCAGAACCTGAAAAATACAAGAACAAAATGGAGATGTGGATGGTTAGAGCCAGTCCAAACTTCCAGCTGGGCGCCATTACCGTTGTTGATTTT
The DNA here is from genome assembly GCA_945859785.2 of Tridacna gigas. Lineage (NCBI taxonomy): Eukaryota > Metazoa > Mollusca > Bivalvia > Cardiida > Cardiidae > Tridacna > Tridacna gigas. The sequence goes on along the minus strand of OX244035.2, from coordinate 40,587,906 downwards.
TCTTGTCTTTAATTTCTTAACCAACTGTTATTTTGACCCCGAGGTCAAAGGCATAATCGTATCTGAGAAAGAAGATACGTACATAAATAAGAGCAGAATTTTGAACTAAGGTCAAAAGATAGGAAAATTATCTATTGTCCGCTACGCACACTGGTCACTATTTTTTATCTGAATCGGGTTCCTTTTTTTTTAGACTTAGTTCTACATGCACACTTTTCGACAGAAAGCAGTCTTACAATATCATGTTACAATTCCATTCGACTAAAGATAGGAGATAGTAGAAGAGAACGATAGAGAATAACTTTATTCGCAATCAGTAGGGAATTGTAAAAACTTAGGCCTATGTTTGAGTGAAAAATGGAGAAAGCCCTTTATTCAGTACAGAAAGAAAGAAAATAAAAAGGAAAGAACCGAACGGCATTTTTGTATTTCTTACGACTCTTGATAAAAATAACCGCTACGCCGTATTAAAAGTGAAACTAAAAATTCTGGGAGGAGGCTGTCAGGGGACGCAGTTGTCAGTGAAGTTGGATATGTTACGATTTCCATCAACAAAAATGAAACACGCGACGCTAGGAATTGTTTTTCACATATTGATGATATTTCAAAGTTTTCAAAATATTTCAAGCGAAGAACAAAACGCTCAGACATATATGTTAGTAGATCGGGCTTTGACGTCTACTTTTGTTGGAAAGTTCGGTATTAGTTATAATGACAGTGTATCGTCTAACACAACAGTCCAGTATATGTACTCGTATAACATTTCAGACAACAAAGTAAGGCGATCTTCATTAAGTTTATAGAGTACAGATACCTGTTTTTCCAAATATATTTTCTTGGAGAAATAATAAATTCATCTGTCTCTGTACTAAGTACCCGCTCTCTTGCTATCTCAACATCCCTAGACTAGTACCGATAACTGTCCCCGATTGCTGTTCTAGACTTTGCAGGGTCGCATTTGGGTACAGAGTTGATCGCAAAAAAGAATATTAGAAATCTGTGCAAAAATTTGTTCTCACTTTGAAACTCTTGTATTTTCAAAAATTGGCAACAAAACTAGAATTTGAACTACCAGTGGTCTGAATAATGAGACATTTATGGTGCTTATTTTCTCAATTGGACATTTATTGTGCACTGCACCGACCAAAGTCCATTGTGAATTTTCCAGTTGCAAAGGTACAGCGCTGTACTGACTTTCTGTTTTGTTAGTTTAAGCCGTATTCAGCAAAATACAATCAATTTTTAGTGACAAACATGACCAAGTACAAATAATTAAACATTTTATTACCTAAAGTGCTAGTAGAAATCTTTTATAACATGTAAATCTCGAAAAGAATGAACATGTTTGGCAACCATTTTGTTTGTATTTCGGAGAAGGTAACCTTGAGTAAGAGATGAATTTAACATTTTTTTCATATGTTTAGCGTTTAAATTGAAGGTATTTGTACTTGATATGAAGGATCATTGATTACTTAACTCTTTACCACACAACAAAATTATAGACCAGTCCAAATTGAAAGCATTTGCAGACGACAAATTAAATGCAACTCAAGAAATGAAATTTGTTTTGGAAAGGGTAGAAAACACTGTGGGAAAAGGAGAAAATGCTGGTCACTAGCATTTTCTCCTTTTCCCACAATGTTTTCAAAAGGCTTCTTTCCCAGAGTTGTTAAAAGTTTGGATTGCGTGGTAAAGAGTTAAGCAACAGGTATGTTCAGATTTTAGTGTTGTCCTCCATTTGTGAAAGTAAAAGAGTTTCAAAGTGCGCACAAAATCTGTATGGAGATTTCAATTGTTTTTGTTTACGATCGTCTCTGTACCCGAGGAAACCAATCAAAAACTAAAGTCTCCTTTTTTGGATAGTTATCTGTACTAGAATTTGAACATACCTGTACCCTTATTCAATAATCCTTAATTTCAAATACAAATATTTTCAATATAAAAAGCTAAAGTAAGAAAAAACAGGTTAATTCATCTTTTTTTGCCTCAAAAATAGACACAGAATGCCTGCCAAACTTGATAAATTTCATTACCAGGTAGTTTTTTTTTTTTGTTTGAGATTTAATTGTTATAAAAAATATTATGAATTAAACTACTTCTAAAAGCACTTTTGGTCATGAAATATTTAATGATTTTTGCTTGGTCACATGTGTCACTAAAAATTAATTGCATTTTGCTACAATACAGATTAAACCGACAAAACAGAAAGTCAGTACAGCGCTGTAGCTTTTCTACTGGAAAATTAACAATGTACTTGAGACAGAACGGTTGCACAATAAATGTCCAAATGCGAAAAGAAGCAGTCTATATGTCTCATTATTGAGACTATCTCCATCCACCCATGTCACTCTCACTCACTCAGTCTCTCTGTTCATATCTCTCTCTAATCTAATATCTCCCTCCTCTTCTTAGCTCTCTCTCTCACTCTCTCTCTCTCTCTCTGGCTCTCAGTTCCATTGCAGTTGAATAAACATTAGGACTTTTTGTATGGAACCAGTTAATGGTTATGTCTGAACTTGACCATGTGACAAAATTTCGGACTCATACCTATTCAAAAGTTAACAATTGCAAATGATAAATGAACATGACTTTGTGTTTGATAGGATAGGAATTTAGATAAATAAATATGACTTTGTGTTTGATAGGATAGGAATTTGGGAAACATTCTGCTTACTATCATTTTCTCCTCTTCCCACAATATTCAAAGCTTCTCTACTACATTTGCAAATATTGGATTGTTTGCCTAGGGTTCATAAGCAAAGCGGAGCCCCAATCCAGTGCTTGTATATCCAGGAAAGTAAGCTGCGAGATAAAAACACTGTAGTATGAATGAAACTGTTTAAAGCTTGTTTACAAACTAAAAGGAAACTAGGCCATGTCCTCTTTGCTGTTCCATTTTCTCTCTCGCTGTACCATTGATCCATTACTGTAAAATAAGTACTTTTTATACTCAGCAAACTGCTGTTAGAATATACTCAAAGAGCATCAGAAGCAAAGTAGAATCACCAACAATTTTTGTCATCAGGGAGGAAAGAAGCGTAATGTCATGGCAGATTCCACTACTATTAAGATACACGTAAGTCTGAATCTTTTTTGTGTTGCTAAACCACTTGTAGCATAATGCTCCTAAGAGTGCTACCAGTTACTAGCTTTTACTTGGGTTTGAGTGCAAATAGAACAGTTGTAATATATAACCTGCACTCTGGCAAAAGGGGGTTTAATGCATCTCCATTATACTTCATACAAAAATACAAAAGCAAGTCATCATATAATTATGGATCCATAAAACCAATTTTGTCTAACAATCGACTGTATCGTGACACAAATTTGTCATTTGGTAAAGAGTTAAAGGCACTGCTGAAAATATCAGGAAATCCCAGTTTGGTAGCCCCTAGCAGTACTTGTCATGAGGGTAGCTCCTTAGGCAGAGATTGCACTGGTCCTTTGACATGCAGGAAATTTACCAAAAGCAAAAAGTTTCGGCCCAGGTCAGACTGCACAGGCTGACCTGGGTTGATACTATTTGCATATGGATTAAGCCCCTTTTTCCCACAGCTTGGCTTATATAATAATAGTCAGGGTTGTAAAAATATGTGACTGGTAAATCTACAGTGTACATGAGTAAATTGGGTTGAGATAGTTAAGAGTCACTTGATTTAGTCTGTAACTCTTAGCTAAGAAAGAACAATTTACAGTGTGTTCGGGACAGTGTGGATCAAGATCAGAATATAAAACTTGCCAATATATCTTAGATCTACAGTGTTTTATATTATAAATGATGCTTCAAGCCAAACTGCCTTCGAAATTTCTGCAATTTTGGATTTATGATACTGATACTGACTGCAAATTATGTGTTTTCATTTACTAAACATTTTGAAAGTAAATCAATTACATGTAGTTTTGATCAGAAATGTAGTTAGATATTAAAAATCATTATTCTTTTCATTAGAATTCTCACAGAGCATCAAAAAGAGTAGACCCAAGATCAGGCTGCACTTTCTATTTAGTCTTACCTTGGTTGCTTCTTTTGAAAAGACCATGAAAAATGCTCTCAGCATTCTAAAGACAACTCTTCACCAGATGACAAAGCTTTAGACTGGTCCCCATTGACAGCATTTGCAGACAATGAACCAATATATATGAGCCATGCTCTGGCAAAAAGGGCCTTAATGCATCCCTGTGATGCATGATACCAAGCGAATCATCACATGATCATGGATCCATAAAGTCCATTTTATCTAGCAACTGACTGAATCATGAGGTATTAGTCGTATGGTCCTTTGACATACAGAAAATTGACCAACAGCGAAAAGTTTGGCCCAGGTCAGCCTGCGCGGACTGGCGCAGGCTGACCTGGGTAGATACTTTTTCGCAGATGCATTAAGCCCCCTTTTCACAGAGCAAGACTTATATGTATGTGGCTTTTCATCAGACAACAAAATTATACACTTGTCCTAATTGAAAGCATTTGTAACTGATAAATGAGAGCCAGAATGTTGAAATTGGCTGTGGAAATTATAGGAAACTTTGTGAAAAAAGGAAATAATTTATGCTAGTTACCAGCATTTTTTTTCCTTTTTCAACATAGCTTTCTTCTTGGTCAGGGTTGTTAAAAGTTGGTTTTGTGCTGTAAAGGGTTAAGTAGTAAACATTGTGGGAAAAGGAGAAAATGTTGGTTACCAGAGAAAATGTTAGCTACCTTCATTTTCATCTTTTTCCCTCATTTTATTTTCAAAAGCCTTTGTCCCTCATGGCCCTTAAAATACAGGACTGTTGTAGCGACCCTGAGGGAGAAAGCTTTTGCAAAGACTGGAAAATTTTTACCATAATGTTTTCTATCCTATCACATCTGCTCACTTGTACCAATCTCAAATCTTTCACCTGCAGATGACCTGAATTTGGAAGAGTTAAAAATTTGTGATAGGGATGGGAAAAGAGAGAGAGAAGAAAAAAAAAAAATCTAAACCATGCTCTATAAAAAGGGGGGCTTAATGCATCTGCAAATCTCATGATTCAGTCAGATGTTAATATAATGGCCTATATGGATCCATAATTACCATTGATTGGTATTTAATACATCACGCAGATGCATTAAGCCCCCTTTTGCCAGAGCATGACTCATTATTTATGAAGAGGAACAAGAGCTAAAAGTTAAAATAGCAAGAACAATAGACTGATACTTTGTAACATCCTGAATGAATGATTTACATTCTTTCCCTTTACCACACAGTCAAAATTTTAGACCTCAGAAATTCAAAGTATTTGCAAATTACAAATTCATCGAGGCATAAAGGGTAGGATTCGCCTTCAAACAGAGAGAAAAGATTGTGGAAAAAAGGGGGAAAAGGTTGGTTACCAGCTTTTCCCACAATATTTTCAGATGCCTCCTTCCTCAGGGTCATTAAAACTCGGGAATGTATTGGTTAACTCGTTACCACACAATCCTGACTTTTAACGACCCTGAAAACGAAGCCTTTTGAAAACATTGTGGGAAAAGGAGAAAATGTTGGTAACCAGCATTTTCTCCTTTTCCCACAATGATTTCTAACCTTCCCAAAACAAATTTCAGTTTTTGAGTTATATTTATTTTGTCGTCTGCAAATGCTTTCAATTTGGACTAGTCTAAAACTTTGTCATTTGGTAGAGTTAGAGGGCTATATGCACATCTCTCTCTACTTTGTAAGTTCTTCATACTTCAGTTTCTATGTTTAATCTTTAACTCTTTACCACATGACAAAAATATAGACCTGCCCAAACTGAAAGCATCTGCAGACAACAATTTAACTGTGGCTTAAATGAAGAAACTTGCCTTTAATTGAGTAGAAAACGTTGTGGAAAAAGGCAAGAATGCTGGTTACCAGCACTTTCGCCTTTTCCCTCAATGTTTTCAAAAGTTTTCTTTGTGAGGAATGTTAAAACTCAGGATTTTGTAGTAAAAGGGTTAACCAATTACCAAACAATCTAGAAATTTGATGACCTGCAGTGCACAGCAAAGGCTTTTGGAAACATTATTGGAGGAGAAAATGTTCTCCTCTTCTTACAATGTTTTTATTCCTTTCCAACTTGAACCACAATTAATTTGTAGCCAGCAGATATCTTTTAATCTTCCAGCATTGATTTTATTATGGCAACCAGTACACCTATTTATGTCTTCTTGGACTTTCTGATACCAGTATTTGTCACCACACTCTTTTTAATCCTTTCCCAAACAAGCCCTGGTTTTCATGTGTCTGCAGTATAAGTCTTTTGAAAACACTGTCGGAAAAGGAGAAATTGCTCGTAATGAGCAATTTCTCCTTTTCCCACAGTGTTTTCTACCCGTTTTGAGAACTTTCTGCCATTTTCATCAAATTTAAAATTGTCGTCTGCAAGCTCTTCAATTTGGACCAGTCTAAAATTTTGTCGTCTGGTAAAGGGTTAATCTGCGGGCTGCTTTTCTCTAAGAGCATTGTCAAAACGACGTTCAGCTTTGAGAGGCTGGGAATGAATCCTGCTCTAATGACTGTTATCAATTCATGAAAAGGAGTTTGAAGAAGTGGTTATTAACCTTTAATCACACAATCACAAGTTTTAACGACCGGGGAAAGGAAGGCTTTTGAAAACATTGTGGGAAAAGAAGAAAATGCTGGTAACTAGCATTTTCGCCTTTTCCCACAATGTATTCTGTCCTATTAACCCTTTACCAGACAATGAAATTTTAGCCTTGTCCAAATTGAAAGCATTTGCAGACGACAGTTTCAGTGTGGCTCAAATGATGCAACTGTTCTTTGATAGGGTAGAAAACATTGTGGGAAAAGGAGAAAATGCTGGTTACCAGCATTTTCTCCTTTTCCCACAATGTTTGTAAAAGGCTTCCATCCCAGGGGCGTCAAAAGGCGGCATTGTGCGGTAAAGGGTTAAAGACAGTAGTCATCTGTTTAACGTCAATTATTTTCTTGTCTGCAAATGGTTTCAGTTTGGTTGAGACCAAAATTTTGATGTTTGGTAAAGAGTTAAACTCACAACCCCTAGGGCCGTGCTTATTACTATGTCAGCAGAGCTAGTAGGCTCAGCCCATAATGTAGTAGACAGTGTTGACCCTTCACCACACAGTTCTGAGTTTTAATGACCTGAGGAAGAAGGCATTTGAAAATGTTGTTGGAAAAGGAGAAAATGCTGGTTCCTAGCCTTTTCCTCCCTTTCCCACGATGTTTTCTGCCCTTGCAGAAAGAAAAATTCAATTTTTGAATTACATTGGTGTCATTATCAGCTTATCTGCAAATGCTTTCAATTCAGACATCTCCAAATTTTTGCCATTTAGTAAAGCAGTAACTCCTTGTGACACAGCAATATTTTTAGGCATGTCCAATATGAAAACATTTGCAGACGACAAATTTGCAGACGACAATTCAAATATGGTTCAAGTTATAGGACTTGTCTTTTTCATGAGAAAGAAGAAAATGCTGTTTACCAGCATTTTCTCCTTTTCCCACAATGTTTTCAAAAGCCATCTGCTGCAAGGTGTTATAAACTGTATGGTAAAGAGTAATCAGGAAGTAGCAGTTCTAACTACTTTTGCGGTGCTTGTCACCTTATCTATTTCACATATGGTAGTGTTCTTGGACAAGGCCTGTAAGAGCTTTGACCAGGAACAACTTAACCACAGGAAATACATGAGTAACTCTTAACCAATTAATCCCATGTTTTAATGACCCTAAGAAAGAAGGCTTTTGAAATGATTGTGGGAAAAGCAGAAAATGCTGGTAACCAGCATTTTCTCCTTTTCCCACAATCATTTCTATCCTTTCAGAGACAAACTTCATCATTTTAGCCACATTTGATTTGTCATCTTCAACAGCTTTGAATATGGATTAGTCACAACTTTTGTTGTGTAGGAAAGATTGAAATGAGCTTTGGCAGTGCTAAGCCTGAATTACTATTATAAGCAGAGTAACACCCATTCATAGAAACTGTCTTATTATCCCCCGCTAATGATGAAAGGATATAGTTTTTGCATTGTCCGTCCGTCTGGACAGATATCTTCTAAAATCCTTGACAAATTTTAATGAAAATTTGTACATGTGTCCCTTATGATAGTCAGCCGATATATTTTTTTTTAAAGCCTTTACCAAACGGCAAACTTTTACCCTTGTCCAAATTGAAAGCATTTGCAGATGACAAAATAAATGTGACTGAAAAGTTAAAATTTGTTTTGGGAAGGGTAGAAAGCATTGTGGGCAAAGGAGAAAATGCTGGTTACCGGCATTTTCTCCTTTTCACACACTCTTTTCAGAAGGCTTTTTTCTCAGGGTCATTAAAAAGTCGGGATTGTGTGGTAAAGAGTTACTTTAATGCTGTATCATGGAAAATGGGACGTTTTTTTGCTGGGGGATATCATTTCAACAAAATAGCTTATTTGTTTTGTGGTCTATAGCGGTATTTCAGATAGATGAATATCACTGTGGTCAGTGCCCCTCACCCTGAAATTCAGGCATCTCTTACACCATTTCTGAAACAAAGAATTGTGAATTAACCCTTTTCCACACAATCCCAAGTTTTAATGACCCTGAAGATGAAGGCTTTTGAAAACATTTTAGGAAAAAGAAAATGCTGGTAGCAAGCATTTTCTCCTTCTCGCACAGTGTTTTGTACCCTGTCAAAGACAGTAATTATCATTTCAGCCACATTTTATTTATCATCTGCAAATGCTTTCAACTGGTCACATCAGAAATTTTTGTTGACTGGTAAATAGTTAAAAGCACTTGCAGACACAAAATTCAGCGGTATGGACAAGCTAAAATTATCTGATAGCGTAGAAAACAATGTGGGCAAAGAAGAAATTTCTCTTAGGACATTCTCAGATGGCTATGTTGTGACGGCAGATAGCAAATTTAGTATTGGTACAGATGAGCTAACCTTATCTGACAATGATGGCAACATTGTGGGGAAAGGAAATATTGTCTGTTGCAAAGCTATTTCCCCTTTCTCATGATATTTTCAAGGTTCTTCCTCTATTGACATTTTAACCCTTTACCAGACGACAAAATTTTAGCCTTGTCCAAATTGAAAGCATTTGCAGACGACAATTTTTCATGTGGCTTAAATGGTGCAATTTTTCTTTGATAGGGTAGAAAACTTTGTGGGAAAAGGAGAAAATGCTGGTTACCAGCATTTTCTCCTTTTCCCACAATGTTTTCAAAAGGCTTCTTTCCCAGAGGCGTCAAAGGGCGGCATTGTGCAGTAAAGGGTTAAAAGGCCCTGTTGTTTGTGAAAGGGTTAACCCTTTACCTTACAAACCAAATATGTAACGACCCCAAAGAAGAAGGCTTTTGAAAACATTGTTGGAAAAGGAAAATATGCTGGTAAGCTTTCAGTTTGGAAGAGTCTAGACTTTGTCATTTGGTAAAGAGGTAACCAGTACAAGGGCTAGAAAACAAGGATTTTTTGTGTGTGTTTGACTGTACACTAGTTGACAAAATTTAGACTTGCCCAAATTAAAAGCATTCATTTTGCATAAATGATAAATTGAATGCTGCTCCAATGATGGTATTCATTCTTACAAGAATGGAAAATATGCAAGATGGAGTAGAACACTGGTTACCAGCATTTTTAGCTTGGCTGTTTTCAAAAGAAGACATCGAAGTGTTGTTGTATCTCTGTCGTTGTTGTCTGCATCGTCTTCATCTATGTCATTGTGCAAAAAATTTGACATTGTTTAAAATCTCTGTTATAACTGAAGATATTTACTTCACACTTAGACACGTTGTTGACTATCAAAAGGGGAACCTATACAACAAAGGCAGGTAACTATCAAAAAATCATTGACAGGGTTATTCCCCTTTTTCGACTTGGAATTTTCACTGAAATTCAAGGAACTATAGCCTAGTGTTGGCACCTGCATGTGTTGCTGTTTCCTGCTCACACTACATTTCAAAGGCCTTTTTTCTCAGTGTCAGTAAAACATGGGTTTGTTTAGTAAAGGATAAACATGCTTGGAAGCCCTAGGGAAAGGCACATTAGACCTCATGGTAAGCTGTGGTGAAACACAGGAAACAATAATGCCACTGTATGACGGAAATAATGGTACAAACAGCTGAACCCTTTACCACAGCAATCTAATATTCTAAGGACCCCAAGGAATAAAGCCTTTGAAATTATCATGGAACCTTGCAACCTTTTTTTTCTTCCACAATGTTATCTACCTTTCCATAGAAAAATTCCATCATTTAACATTTTCCAACAACAAAAGTAATGCCTTCTATGTGGAGGAGGCTAATAGTTTTGTCAAGAGACATCACTGTTAACGGGATGATAAAAAGGAAATTTGTATAAAACAAAAGGATCTGTATACATCAAATTAAATGTGACCTCATTGATGGACTATGTCTTTGAAAGAGTAGGTAACATAGTGGAGACAGGAGAAATTGCTGGTTACCAGCATTTGTAATTGTCTATTCAACAAAGAGAAATCTTTTACCACAGAAATGAGTACCCTGACGTGAGCAGGACTTTGTGTCCCGTGGACAGCAACACGAAACACCTGATACATCGTGAGCAAAAATTATTTGTGGAGGTGTCCACCCAGTCCGACATGGCAGTGCCATACTCTCTGGAGGCTGAAATATTGACAGACTTTTTGATACGGTAAATTGTATCTTAGCCACTCTCTGGCAAAAGCAGGCATCCCTGTGATCCATACCAAGCAAGTCATTACATATTTATGTATCTATAAAATCCATTTCATCTAACCACCGACTGAATCACGAGAAACACTAGTCCTTGGATGCACAGAAAATTGACCAATAGCAAAAAAAGTTTCGGCCCAGGCCGCCTGTGCAGACTGTGCAGGCTAACCTTGGTTGATACTTTTCGCGGATGCATTAAGCCCACTTTTCATGCAGCATGATTCATTTATTGTCTATGATCTTGTTACTCTTTTACCAAGCAACAAAATTTTGAATTTGTTCAGATTGATAGCATTTGCAGAGCATGGTAGCTTGGTCGGTAAAATACAGAATTTGAAAGCAAGTGGTCACTGGTTCCATTCCCCAGCTCTGCCCATTTCTTTCCAAGGATTGATGATAGTCTTTGCAGCAAGATTCGTATGTCTCTCACTGCCATCAGTGTTTCAACATTGGTTATTTGGGAAAGCAGCCAGAGGCTTGGGACTAACATTGTGCAAAGTACTGGTAAAAGAAACTTTCGGAAGGCATGGATAGGGGTCCACTGGGCTATCAATAAATCAAACACATCTACCCCTGAAAATAATAGGATATGCCTTCTTTCAGTGCCAAATAAACAAACTCGGCTTCTTTTGAAGGCTGTAAATGGAATCCACTGAGTCTCCGCAATATTTTTATCATATAGGCTTGACCAAACACGCGGAAGGTATAGATAAAAAATCAGACTGCACGTTCTGTGCAGTCTGATCTTGATCTATGCCGTCCGCAAAAGTCCCTGTTTTTTGCCTATGGCGCTGAAAGGGTTAAGGGTTGAAGGGTTGGAAAACATTGTTAGAATGGGAAAAGATGCTGGTTACCAGCAGTTTCCCCTTTTCCCACAATGTTTTTAAGCCGTTCACCCCAGGGTCCTACAAGCATGTGATTGTTTGTTAAAGATCTAATATACAAAGATATAGCATTCCATGCAGTGGACTTCTCTTGTAAACATTGTGAGAAAAGGAGTGATTATACCACCCACCTACGAAGTAGAGGGGGGTATACTGGTTTCACCATGTTTGGCTATCTGTTCATCCATCCATCTGTCTGTCAATCTGTCCATGTTTTTGTTTGCATGCTCTAACTCTAAAGCCATAATTCTTTGTTCATATGAACCTGGGATAGGGGCCTTTTCAAAACTGTGAGGAAAAAGGAGAAAATGCTGGTAAGCAGCATTTTCTCCTTTCCCACAATATTTTCTATCTTTTCGAAGATAAATCTCACTCTGAGTCATATTCAATCTTTCGTCTGCAAATACTTTCAATATGATCCAGTCTGAAATTTTGTGATTTGGTAAAGAGTTAAATATTTGTCTCAGATTATGATGTGCCTCCTATCCCAATAACCCCGATATTCATCTGTTTTTTTGTATATGATGTTTTCTTTTACAGAACCAATGAGAAGAAGCAAGTGTCTAGCTCTCCATCCAACCCTGTATATTACATGTACACTTTCCCACAGAATGTGGACACAGTAGTGGTGTCGGTCACCTCAGAGAGTAAATTGTGCTCTGTCTTGTCCATACAGGATACTAAGGTAACATATCAAATTAACTGTTCTCTAGAAGTGTCTGTCATACAAACTGAAAGCATTTGCAGACGTCAAATTGAATGTTCAAATTATGAAATTTTTCTTTGATGGGTTAAATACATTCAGGTAAAGTAAGAAAAGCTGGTTACTAGCATATTCTCCTTTTCCCACAATATTTTTAAAAGCTTTTTTTCTCAGTCATTAAAACTTGGGATTGTTTGGTAGAGAGTACAATACAGTATTCCTTAAACTTTACTCATTTGAACATGATGTTTGTAGCAACTGAGAAACTGCTGGATAAAAGTTCTTCTTTGGTAGCGCTTGTAGTCTGTATGCTTGACCACTGTCTAAACATAACAAATACGATGGAATATCCCTCTCTAGAAATCAAATTCATTTTCTTAAAAAAATAGACAGGAGTATGACAATTATAAAATTCATTCTTATAAATATTTGTCAAACTAACAGTAGTCCAAGTTATAATTCAAAAAGCAGCTGTTTTTATACCTAGAAAAGTGGGCCTTTTTGGTACAGTTGGCTGTTTTGGAAGTGAGCCGTTTTGATCCTTTGTGTCAAGAAAGGTTACTCTAATGGACATAATATGTTGCGAAAACAGCCTCAGCAATGATGCTGTTTTATTCAAAACAGGGATATTTTCTGCAAGGCAAAAGTAATTTCTTTGTTTTGGGACTTTTTCATTGTTTAGTTTTATACAGGACCTTCCCACATTGGGTCTGAATTTATGCAGGATCTGAAAAAAAGTAGCGCAAATCCCATAATCATGCATCCTAAAATAGACGTCGTCTGCCCATGTAGAAGGCATTTTGCATGTGAAAAAATGAAAAATTAAATGTGGCTTGAAGATGAAATTTGTTTTTTTGAAATACAAAACATTTTGGTGAAAAGGAGAAAATGCTAGTTTCAAGCATTTTCGTCTTTTCCCACTTTGTTGCAAACAGATTCTTTCTCAGGGTTGCAAAAACACAGGATTGTATGGTTGCAGGTTAAGATTTTCTTTTTTTCATTCCAGTGCCCAGTTTTTGATCTAGATAAAGACGTGGAGTTTCAAGGTTCCTTTCAGACCGTCACAACAAAAGGAGCCATCACAGTGGATGTAAGTTTGGCTCACTTGACCCTTTGGCTGCTAAGTGCAATGCAGGGACCTATTGCGGACAGTGTAGATTAAGATCAGACTGTACATAATGTGCAGTCTGATCTTCAGTCTGCACTGTCGGATAAGGAGATATAATTTCCCCCCCAAAAAACCTATGAAATTACAAAATTATGGGTTTTACTGTCAGCTGTAAGTTTCATTTAACTCTTTACCAAACGACATAATTTTACACTCGTCCAAATTCAGAGCTGTTGCAGAGGACAAAGTATTTGTGGCTCAAGTGATGAAACCTGATTCTAATAGGGTAGAAAACATTGTGGGAAAAGGAGAAAATGCTGGTAACTAGCATTTTCTCCTTTTCCCACAATCTTTTCAAAAGGCTTTCTTTCCAGGGTCATGAAAACCCGGGATTGTTTGGTAAAAGGTTAACTTATTTGGAGGCTAAAAGGTTAATAAATCATTACTGTACAAATGTGACAGTCAAGCTCTTTCCAAGAATGGATGATGATCATTGGAGTGTTACATTCATTGCTCTCTTACTACTGAACATTGTTTTAACACTTAAGCTGTTGAATAAATGAAACGCAAATTTCTACTCAATACTAAAAGGCCAAACATTGCGGTTTCAAAGTTGATTTCACTGGAAATAAAATACCGTATCGGACAGTGTAGATCAAAGATCAGACTGCACATTCTATGCAGGCTGATCTTGATCTACACTGTCCGCAAAAGGTCAGTGGGTCGCGATAAGCAGCTTAAGGGTTAATTGTATTTGGGAAAGCAGTCAGTGGCTTGGAAAGTACTGGTGAAAGAGTTGCAGGAACACTTACATAGTTGCTCTGGTTGCCATGATATGACAATAATTGTAGAAAAAGGATAAAACACCAAACCACCCCGTACAACTTACACACTGGTTGTAATAATTGCATGTTTTCAAGCACAGTGTCCTTCTTTTCCTTCAGATTTTCAAAGGAGGAGAAACTCGTATTTGCTTGTTTATGGGTCAAAAAGTGTGCAAAGCAAGAGAATTTCTGAACAAGATTACTTCGGTCATAAGAGTCTAAGCACTGTGGTTAACTCTTTACCACACAACAAAATTTTAGACTCAACCAAATTGAAAGCTTTGTGCTGACGAAAAATCCACTGTGACTCAAGAATTGAAATTTGCCTTTGGAAGGGTAGAAAACAATATGGGAAAAGGAGAAAATGCTTGTTACCAGCATTTTCTCTTTTTCCCACAGTGTTTTCAAAAGGCCTATTTCTCAGGGTCGTTAAATCTCAGGATTGTGTGATAAAGGGTTAAGAGGGTTGGATTTGTATTTGAAAACGCAGAAAACATTTTGGGAAAAGGAGAACATGCTGGTTACTAACAATTTCTCTTTTCCCAGAATGTTTCCAAAAGACCTTTTTCTCAGGCTCGTTAAATCTCTAGGTTGTTTGATAATGGGGTAACTGTAATTTTGTTTTTATTTCCAGAAAAGGGACAGTGATTCATTTTATGTGGTGTTGGTCGTGCAGCCAAATGACAATGATTGCACAGGGGCAATCAATAGCATCACACCAACTCAAGCTTTTCAAATTAGGGAGAAAAATTTCACTTTGTACATCGAGAAAACTTTACCAAGTATGTTTTGTTTTTGTTGGTTATCTGTTTTTTCATTGGTTGATGTTTAGCTTTGTCTTAATTTTATCTCTGTACAGTATAATTATAACTTTTGACTCACCTGTTTTTGAAGAAAAAAATCAACATATGGATTAACCGTTTACCTCAAGAAACCGCAATTTTAATGACCCTGGTAGAGAAGACCTTTTGAAAACATTTTGGGAAAAGGAGAAAATGCTGGAAACCAACATTTTCTCCTTTTTTCAAAGTGTTTTCTTCACAGACAAATCCCATAATCTAGCCACATCTAATTTGTTGTCTGCAAATGCTTTCAGTAAAGATGAGTCTGAATTTTTTTCATTTGGTAAGGGGTTAAACCTATTCATTTTATATTGATTTTGAACCAGTTCCCACTACTTGAATTATCGTAATCACTTTCCTTTGTGGCTCCCTGGAAACCTTGACGAGTACTCACACCAGGATGTGTTCAGTTCCAAAAGTTTACGGCTCATCCTGTTATTTGAACCTGGAACCTTTAATGCAAGAGGCAAACATTCTACTTTTCACTACTGTCATCCAGAATTTGCAAGTTATTGTCATAGTCCTGACCTTGCCTATATTGTAGTCCTGCAAAAAACCTTGACATCTTTTCTGTTGTCTCTGTCATTAGTAGAGACGTTTACATCAAACTTTATGTAATTTTTAACTATCGAAAGGGAAACCTGTACCAGAAATGTAGGTACCATTCAAAATGTTTTTGACAGTTATGTCCCTTCTTGCAGGTTTTTAATTGAAAAGGTAACTCCAGCCAAGCTTAAGCACTTGCATGTTGTACTCTTGGTTACACCTTTGACCATCAGCACCTTTTGAAAATATTTCTTTCTTACCTACAAATTTGTTAATACTGTATTTAAGCCTTTACCGCACAATGCCACCTTTTGACGCCCCTAAGAAAGAAGCCTTTTGAAAACATTGTAGAAAAAGGAGAAAATGCTGGTAACCAGCATTTTCTCCTTTTCCCACAATGTTTTCTACCTTATCATAGAAAAATTGCACTATTTGAGCCACATTGAGATTGTCGTCTGCAAATGCCCTCAATTTGAACAAGACTAAAATTTTGTCGTCTGGTAAAGGGATAAACCATATTTTTCCTTCTGTCTTATTTTTTGTGCCTTGAGTGACTTGTAATAAGTCTAGGTTGGTCTAAAAGAAGGCTGTGCAGAAATCTGACAAATTTCATCACTTGAGTCACTTTTTATTTGTCATCTGTTTACTCTTTAACCCTTTACCACACAATCCTGTGTTTTAACGACCCCAAGGAGAAGGCGTTTTGAAAACATTGTGGGAAAAGAAGAAAATGCTGGTAACCAGCATTTTCTCCTTTTCCCACATTGTTTTCTATCCTTTCCAAAACAAATTTCAATTTTTGAGTCACATTTATCTTGTCATCTGCAAATGCTTTGAATTTGGACCTGTCTAAAATTTTGTTGTTTGGTAAAGAGTTAACACACATTAAAATATTAGACTTATCCAGATTGAAATCATTTGCAGATGACAAATTAGATGTGGATCGAATGATAAGATTTGTCTTTGAAAGGGTAGAAAACATTGTGAGAAAAGGAGAAAATGCTGGTAACCAGCATTTTCTCCTTTTCCCACAATGTTATAAAAGCCTTTACCACACAATCCTGGGTTTCAGCAACTCTACAGAAAAAGCCTTTTGAAACCATTGTGGGTTTGAAACCATTGTAGGAAAAGGAGAAAATGCTAGTATCCAGCATTTTCTCCTTTTCCCACA
The DNA here is from genome assembly GCA_945859785.2 of Tridacna gigas. NCBI lineage: Eukaryota > Metazoa > Mollusca > Bivalvia > Cardiida > Cardiidae > Tridacna > Tridacna gigas. The sequence goes on along the minus strand of OX244035.2, from coordinate 40,571,164 downwards.
ATGTTTTCTACCCTTTCTAAAACAAATTTTGATTTTTGAATCACATTTATTTTGCCGTCTGCAAATGCTTTGAAATTAGACAAGTCTAAGATTTTGTCGTTTGGTAAAGAGTTAATGCTTTCAGTTTGGACAAGTCTCTGATGTGTCATCTGGCAAAGTATTATGAAAAATATTGTTAACCCTTTTCCAAACAATCCTGAGTTTTAATGACCCTGAGAAAGAAACCTTTGGAAAACACTGTGGGAAAAGGAGAAACTGCTAGTAACCAGCATTTTCTCTTTTTTTCCCACACTATTTTCTACCCTATCAAAGACAAATTCCATCATTTGAGCCACCTTTAAATTGTCGCCTGCAAATGCTTTCAATTTAGGCAAGTCTATATTGTTGTCATAAGGGAAAGGGTTAAATTGTGACGATAGTCACTTATGTTGACATTTGTTGACAGATCGAAACATCTTATTGTTTTCAGGTTCTCAGTACTGGAAGGCAATCTTAGCAGCTATTGGTGTGTTCCTTGCATTTTTCTTTGTAGCAGCAGTTATTGGAATATATTATCATGGGTGGTAAGAACGTTGCTTTTTTTTTTTCGGGAGGAAGCAGGGTTTTCCCTTACCTTCTGTTTCCCTGAATTTGTACCCCCATGTTTTCTGAATGTCCCCCCAAAATAAGATGTGTGCCTTCTTGAATTCATTTGAAGAGGTTCATTTGACCTCTATATGATGAAGTCCAGGGGAACCCTTAGAAGGAATATTCTGCTCAGACTTTCACATGTATAATTAACTCTTTACCAAACAACATAATTTGGACTGGACTTGACCAAATTGAAAGCATTTGCAGACGACAAATTACATGTAGCTCAAATTATGATGTCTGTCTTTGATAACGTAGAAAACGTTGTGGGAAAAGGAGAAATTGCTGGATACCAGCATTTTCTCCGTTTCCCACAGTGTTGTCAAAAGTCTTCTTCAGGTTCATTAAAACTCAGGTTTGTGTGGTAAAGGGTAAGACATGTTTTTCTTGCAGCAGACATTTTAAAAAATTTCCTTCACCCTTTACCAAACTAAAGAAGTTGCTTGTGATAAGCTAGTATCTGGTAACCAGCTTTTTCTCCATTTTCCACATTTACTTTGTCACCTGCAAGTTCTTTTAACCCTTTACCACACAATCAGCATACATTATTTTATTTGTTGCAGCAAAGAAAACTGGGGATTTGTAGATATGTCTGTGTATCACAGAGGACTTTCTGTTGGTAGGTTTCTAAATTATCTATTCCTTTGCTTAATCTCATTTAGCACCACAGAAATTTTAAGTTGCTTGTGTCAACAGCCTTTAATGGGCTTTGACCTGCTCTGTCTGATAGTTTATACAACCCTGGAAGCTCATGCATATAAGGTCTTTACTGAGAAAAGAAATTACTCGTCAAATTTGATAGCATTTTTAGAAGACAAAGTGTGTATGATTAGGGTATGGCTGAAATGATACTGTTGGTCTTTAAGGGTAGAAAACATTGTGGGAAAAGGAGAATATGTAAATGCCCTTACTCCTAACCAGGCACTAAATAATAGACTCTTCTATATGAACCATTTACCACACAATCCCAAGTTTTAACGACCCTGAAAGAGAAGGCTTTTGAAAACATTGTGGCAAAAGGAGAAAATGCATTTTCTCCTTTTCCCACAATTTTTTTCTGTCCTAACAAAGACAGAAATCATATTTGAGCTACATTTTTTTATCATCTGCAAATGCTTTCAGTTTGGACTGGTCTAAAATTTTGTTGTTTGGTAAAGAGTTAAAGACATTTTCAGATGACAGATTAAACATGGCTCAGTAGATATCTTTGACAGTATAGTGAGCATAGTTGTGAAATTTTACTGTGTGCTGGTCACTATATATCTCATTTTCTCATGTTTTCAAATCTTTCTTTTTCTGCATCATAAAAACTTGTGTCTTTTGGAAGAAAATAAAAAAGCCTTCCAGTGGCAGCTTTACTCTATTTACATCATAAGCTTTTGAGCAATGTCTGGTACATCTGGACGTCGTGTCAACTCGGACCCATGTCCCCCATGTTAAATGCCTGCAAATTTTTCATCGCTTTACACATTTTTCCAGAGAGCCATGTTTGAAAATCGACAAAGTTTATTGATAAACTATTGTAGAATTTTTTTTCCAGATGACTTCACTTTGGCACGGGTACGCAACCAATTACCTATATTACAGTACGTTGTGTATGTAAGGATGTACTGAAATATACTTTCATCAGAATTGTGAATGTTTCGAACTATTTTGTTGTTATTGAGTTGTATGACCATTTTTTGCTTATCCAAGTTAAATATTTCCGATACTTTTGGAAGACCACAAGACTGTTTGATCTGACCCAACAGATTATGGAGTCATCGGGTCTGACAACACAATATTGACTCTATCTACATGTACATATATTTGAATAACATCATTCAGCAGTCGGAGTGGTGTAGTGGTTAGCATTGACAGCACAGAACTTTGTGTACACGAGTTCGAGGCACGATCAATTCTGCAAAAAAAAAAAAAAATTCCAAGTCACAATTGTGATGTCAAACTTAAGTGCAGTCATTTTAATTTTAATCGATAAAATCAATAACTAAATGATATTTTAGTATAATTGCGCCTGGTGGTTGAAGGATAATCTTTCTACGGTCACTGATGCTGCATTATAACAAACAAGTACTCTACTTAATGGCGTGTCTCAATGTCCCATCATGTCTGAAATCACCTGATGAAGTGTCCGATGTGACCCGATGTATCAGATATGACCCATCAGTAACTGCCCAGTTTATATCCTGTATGGTTCCCTGTTTTGTGACTCAAAGACAATTTGGAAATAACAGATGCCAAGAACAAGATCCACCTTATCTATAGATCACGTAGGATATATTTTCTCTTTTCATTTAACTCTTTACCACATGGCAAAATTTTAGACTGGTCCAAATTGATAGCATTTGCAGACGAAAAATTAAATGTGACAAAATGGCAAGGTTTGTCTCTGATAGGGTGGAAAACATTATGGGAAAAGGAGAAAATGCTGGTTACCAGCATTTTCTCCTTTTCCCACAATGTTTTCAAAAGGCTTCTTCCTCAGGGTTGTTAAAAGTCAGGATTGTGTGGTAAAGGGTTAAGGGCTGCTTAACTGTCCGAAAGTACCAGACATTGCTCTACAGTGTATATGATCTTTACTGTATTTACTTCATCAGTTTTACTTCATTTATTTTACGAGCTTTACAGTATTTGCTTTATCAGCTTTACTTTATTTACTTTGTCAGTTTTACTGTATTCATTTTATTATCTTTACTGTATTTACTTTTATCATCTCAACTGTCTATAATTCAGCTTCACAGTATTTTGTTTAACAACTTTACTGTGTAATACTTTACTGTATAATCTTTACTGTATTTACTTTATGGACACCATTTTATATTTTGACACAGTTATGCCCCTTTTTAAACTTTTAACTGAAAACCAACCTGTTTCTAAAAGCACCTGCAGCTGAGCATTGGCACCCACATGCGGTGTTGTTGTTTACTTTATCACCTTAACTGTATTTACTTTATCAGCTTTACTAAAATTGCTATTATACTATAACCATATTTATAGTCATTGTACCATGTTTACTGTATTTACTATTCACTTTAACTGTACAGTATTCCTTTTATCAGCTTTACTTTATTTCCTTTTTCAGCTTAACTATATTTACTATTATTAATCTATCTACTTTATGAGCTTTCCCATATTTGTCATGCCTGTGTGTTATTTTTTCAATATTTTTTTTTACAGAGGTTGGTGTAAGTAACTCAGAGAGACCTTTGTTGGAGACAGCAAGAGAGGGATATGGTACCATCCAAGGTCAGTGGGTTAAAGCCTTTTTGATTTAATTTATCTATCTACAAATTATTGACTGTTTACAGAACAATCCAGTGTTTTAACAGCCCTAAGGAGGAAGATATTTGAAAGCATTGTAGTAAAAAGGAGAAAATACTGGTTGCCATTCTTTCGAGGACAAAATTGGCTTTGCCCTGGAGGTCACAAGTTTTGCACGGGCTTAAATAGTGAAACCTTGAAAAAAAAAATCTCTCTCTAAATCATGAAGGTTAAGGTTACCAAATTTTGCATGTAGCTTCATCTAACAGACATCCACCAGGAGTGTTCAGATTATAGCCCTGAGGTTAAAATTGGCCCTGCCCAGAGGGTCAGTTTTACATGGGCTTATATAGTGAAACTTTAAAAAAAATTGTGGTCCCTAACCATGAGGCTGAGGGCTATACCCAATTATGCATGTATATTTATATAGTGGACCTCTACTAAGATTGTTCTATGGCCCTGGGATCAAAATTGGCCCCATCCCACAATTGACAAGTTTTACATAAGCTTATGTATGGAAACTTTAAAAATCTTTCCTGCCTGTGAGCGTCAGCTGTATTATTTTGTGAGTGTTGTCATCTAGAAGGCCTCTTCTAAAATTGTTCAGATTCAGAGGTGAATCTAGAGCACAGGATTGGTAAAATTACGCTCCTAAAAAGCAATAGGCGCAAAAAAAAAAATGAATGAAATGACGTCATTTGAAAACCTCACAAACAAGTGAAGATAGTGCTTTTCAAACTGCTTGCGCAGGATAACTAAAGTTCGTAGGTATGTCAAAAATTGCCTTCAGATACATGCATGGTAGACAAAAACCAATTCAAGGACTTTCGTGTGTGTTATGGGTCTGTGTTCACCAACCATTCTTAAGAACGTTCTTAGTCTTATTCTCCAAGATATTTTATTTTGAAAGTAACACAGCTTCTGATTAGCTAAACCAAATAGTTCAGCCAATCAAAAGTTGTTTTACTTTCAAATTTAGAACATTCTGGCCTAAGAACGTTCTTAAGAATGGTTGGTGAATACGTACCCTGATTATAAGGAAAGTTATATAATGAGATCTAAATTTGCTCACTGTTGCAAAAATTGCCAATCATATCAAGTTGCTGATATTTAATGATTCAAAAAAGGATTCTGTTTAAGTTAGTGGATGCGTACTACAACAAAGTGTTATTGTTATTATTCAGAATGTGTATCCAATCATTCAGAAATACTATTTCAAAGATGAAGTACACAGAAAATAGATTTAAAAACATGAAAAATCCATGAAAAAACAAATGTCAGTTTGACATCTTCTGATCACAGACTCTTCAGACTGTGTTTTCAGTCGCTATAATGATTGTTAACAGCAGACTTACACACATACAGACTGTATTGTATAAAACAGGAGCTAAAATCTTATTGTAAATAGAGGGAGAAATCTTTGACAATTTTTATGAAATGAAAAACTATTGGACAAACAAAATTAGAAGCGGAGTGGGAGGGTGTTTTTGTCTTGAAGCACAAGAGCACAGAAACAAATGTTATTAAAGAAAGTATCAAACCAAATAGTTCTGAGGCATTTATCAGTGCTGTTGTATTGCATTCTAAGCAAAAGATAGTTCTTGAGCTGATTTTTGTACCTGGTGTCACCAACACTTCAGATGAAATGGGTATCTGCTTACTTAACTCTTTACAACACAATCCGAGTTTTAATGACCCTTCGGAAGAAGCCTTTTAAAAACATTGTGAGAAAAGGAGAAAATGCTGGTAACCAGCATTTTTTCCTTTTCTCACAATGTTTTGTACCCTGTCAAAGACAAATTCCATCATTTGAGCCACATTTGAAATGTTGTCTACCATTGCATTCAGTTTAGACAAGTCTACATTTTTGTAGTTTGTGAAAGAGATAAATCTTGATAAATTTCTCTGCGTACTAGGATTATCTCTGTGTTGTTTGTACTTGTTAGAATCCTTACTTGGGCAAATCTAGTCAGTATCCACAACATCACTGCTTTTCTGTGCTAACCATGGTTATTTGGTTATTTCCGTTTATTTATCGTCGCTACCGGTTGCCCATCTGAGCGACGCCCCCAGAAGACGGTTAGTTGTTACGGGGGATAGTGCAAGGATACAGGTCGAAACTACTGAGAGCTTCGCCTGGTTCTTTAACGTGCTCGGCGTATAGCACCGTCACACGGGACCTCGGTTTAATGTCTCATCCGAAAGACTATTAGTAATTTTTAGTTGGCCAGCCGGGGATACGAACCCACAATCTGTAGGACATTGTGTTCACGAGTCCTACGCTCTACCTACTGAGCTATATCAGCCGGTATGTGCTAACCATGTGTTAGATATCTTGTTTAAATAGCCCACTTTGAATTTTAAATTAGCCCACTTGTTAGCTCACCTGAGCACAAAGTGCTCAAGATGAGCTTTTGTGATAGTGCTGTGTTTATCATCCGTTGTGTGTAGTCAAGCCGTCATCAATCACCTTGTGTGCACACTAAAGGCCACATTTTCAGTCATATACTCGTGAAACTTGGTCAGAATGTTTGTCTTGATAATATGTCGGACAACTTCGAAATTGGGTCATATTGGGTCAAAAAGTAGGTCAGCAGATCAAAATTTAGAAAAATTGTGTGTGCACTCTAGAAGCCACAGTTTTTGTTCTATACTCATGAAACTTGGTCAGAATGTTTGTCTTGATGAAATCTCAGACAAGTTTCAAATTGGGTCATGCAGGGTCAAAGAGTAAGTCACCTCATCAAATTTTTGAAAAACATTGTGTGCACTCTATTGATAACATTTTTTGTCAAATATTTCTGAAACTTGGTCAGAATACTTTTCTTGATGATATCTCGCTAAGTTTGAAACTGAATCATGTAGGATCAAAAAGTAGGTCACTGGGAAAAATCTTAGAAAAAAAATTGTGAGCACTCTGGAGGCCACATTTTCAGTCAAAAACTCATGAAACTTAGTCAAAATAATTGTCTCGATGATATCTCATTAAAATTGGGTCATGTTCAAGAAGTAGGTCACTCTGCCAAATTTTAGCAAAACCTTTTGTGCACTCTAGAGGCCAGATTTTCAGTCAGATAATAATAACACTTGGTCAGAATGTTTGTCTTGATAATATATCAAACAAATTTGAAATTGGGGTCATGTCAGGTCAAAAAGTAGGTTACCAGGTCAAATTTTAGCAAAACCTTAAGGCCACATGTTCAGTCTAATACTTATGAAACAAACTGCTTGTCTTGATGATATCTCGGACAAGTCTGAAACTGGGTCATGTCATGTCAAAAAGTAGATCACTGGGACAAATCTAAGAAAAACCTTTTGTTCACTCAAGAGGCCACATTTTCAGCCATAAACTCATGAAACTTAGAGTGTTTGCCTTGATGATATCTCTGACAAAATTGAAATAGGGTCATATAGGGTAAAAAAGTAGGTCACTCGGCAAAATTTTCGGAAAACCTTGTGTGCATCGTAGAGGCAAGACTTTGATCCCGATACCCATTAAACTTGATCAGAATGTTTGTCTTCATGAAATCTAGCACAAGTTCAACATTGGGTCATGTGAGGTCAAAAAGTATGTCATTGGGCCAAATCTTAAAAAAACATGTGAGCACTCTAGAGGCCACATTTTCAGATCAGTTCTAATGAAAGTTGGTCAGAATGTTTGTCTTGATGATATATTAGAGAAGTTCAAATTTTGGTAATGTTGGGTCAAAAAGTAGATGACTGGGACAAATCTTAGAAAAATCTTGTGTGCAATCTGGAGGCCACATTTACTCATGAAATATCGTCAGAATGTTTGTCTTGATGATATCTCTGACAAGTTCAAAAATAGGTCAAGCAGGTCCAAAAGTAGGTCATGAACACTTGTGTGTTTTACACCACTACAACCAGGATCTCTTCAGCTTTATCAATCCTAGATGACTTTCCTCAGGTGAGTTCTGTAGGGCCAATGGCCCTCTTGTTTGAAATTGGCAGAGGAGGTGGCCTGGTGTTTTTCAATCCTTGATTCAACTCTGAAATTAAAGCCCTGGTGTCAAAAGTAGCCCCACCCTATGGATCTTAAATTGAAATGTGCTTATATAGTGAAAATTTTAGAAACCTTCTTGCTCCGTACCATAAATCCCAGAGTTGAATCTAGGGCACAGGATTCGTAAAATTAAGTTCTAAGAAGTGATTGGCGTGAATGAAAAAAATGTGTGGGCCACATCTCATGCATACTTTTTATTTGTGGCACAAAACCAAAACCCCTAACATAATATTTGCAATGTTAATAGAATTATATTGCGATTGCACATGTCTACAATAAAGTAAAAGTCAATTGTGTCATTTTGAAAGCATTTGGCAAACCTCATTGATCCACTGATCAAATCCTTCAGCTACAACATGATGAGTGATAATGCATCTACATGGTACATTTTAACTGGAAATACACCTTTCTTAAAATTGTAAGGTTCCACTTAAAAAAAGAAATCATGAGGCGTAATTTTCTATCCCAATCTTTCTAAATGAATATTTGTTAACAAACACATTGTACATTCAATTTTAAAAGGGGTTTATCAATTTCATTGGAAGTTTTCACTGTCAGATTGATAGATGTGAGTAACTTCACCAGGATTGTTGATGTCGATTTACATGGGCACTGCAATAGTTAAAGTCGTGTGACTGACAGCACATGGAAACGTCCTCGATTTGGATGAGGTTAGATGTAGTTACAGAATCGGCCAAGTTGTGATGATTGCTTTTAAAAAGTTACCAATGTAAGCTATTTTTAGAATGTCTAGGTCTTGTGTTTCTATATGGAATGAAATGTCGTCATGTAAAATATCATCAATTGAAGATAGTGCTTTTCAAATAGCTTGTGTGGAGTAGTTTAAGTGTGTGGGATATGTCAAAAATTGGCTTAAAATACATCCATGGTTGATGAAAACTATTTCAAGGATAATTTTTGTAGTCTGTTCTTATTATAGGGAAAGTTACATAATTAGATCTATATCTACTCACAGTTGCAAAAATAGATACACATGAAGACAAGTTGCTGTTTTTTACGGTTTAGAAAATTAAAATTAAAACAGTGTCATTTTTAATTTAGCAGATACATACCACAAAGAAGTGTGTTTTTGTTTTTTTAGTTTTCAGAATGTATATCCAAACACCCAGAAATACTTATATAAAGATAAGGTAAACCGAAAGTAGATTGATGTAAAAGCAAAAAAACCCATGACAAAACAAATGTTAATTTGACATCCTTTGCTCTTCAAGCTGTTTTTTTTTTAGTCTTTGAATTGATTTTAAACAGCACATTTACATGCATACTGACTAAACTGCATAAAACAACAGCTGAAATCTCAATGTCATCATAAGGAAAATGGAAAAGACACAGATGATTTTTATGAAATGAAAATGATCGGATTGCCAACAATTGAAGAGGGGGATCTAGTCTTTCAGCTTGACAGCACAGAAATAGGTTTAATCAAAGAAACTATACCAGAAATTTTGTAGGCATTTGTCATAGCCATTAAATAGCATTTCAAGCAAAAGATTGTTCTTGAACTAACTTTGCCTGGTGTCACCAACACTCCGGTTGAGATGGGTACTGCTTACTTAAATTTTGATATGTTTCTCTCCAACTGTTATCCTTTGTTGTTTGTACTTGCTGGAATCCTTATCGTGGCAGATCTAGTTAGTACCCACAACATGAATGCTTTTTTTTGGAGTTCATGTTTTAAGATAATTTTTTAACTGGCCCACTACAAATTTCACAGTGGCCCACTTTTTTTCAACTCCGAATCTTTGGATTACCAAATTTGGCATATAGCTTTATCTGGTGGATCACTTTCAAATTTGTTTAAAATTTAGCCCATGGACATTTACTCAGCCTTAGGGGTCTCATGTTTCACAGGAGCTTTATGTTGATGAAACTTTGAAAATCCTCTTGTTTATAGCTATCTAGCCTAGATCGTTATTGATTGGTATGTCACTTTATCTTGTAGACTTCTACTAGGATTCAAGTAATTATAGTTCTGTGGTCAAAAATAGCACCACCCTAGGTTCACGATGTTAAGAAAACTTCAAAAATCTTCTTATTCAAAGCCATTTGGCCTAGAATTGTATTGTTTGGTATACATGTATGGTTTGTATTTATTAGACAGTGGAGTGATACAGGGCCATCATGGCCCACTTGTATTTATACTGCTGCATTGCTTTTCATATCATTCAATGGAAGATGTCTTCAAGTTTTACCATTGATTTTCAGTTGATTTTGAAGAAACGGTTGAGGTATTGTCACACTTCTGTCATTGTCTGTTACTATGTTGTGGCTTCCTGACTAAACTTTAACATTACTGATATCTCAGTTGTTTCTTATGATACTTTCTTCAAGCTGGGGCTATTCGGTAACTATTGAAAGAGTAAACAGTAACAGAAGGGTAGGTAACCCTCAAAATATATTTGAAAAAGTCATACCCCTTTTTTGAAAAAGAATTTTATTTGTCAACCCAACTGTAAGAGAGTGTTGGAACCCACATGCAGTGTTCTTGTTTTTATTCTACTAATTACTTCTGGATATAAAGTCTGGTTGTAGACTAATAAATGAATTGTGCCATTTTAGGAGAAAATGAACCAGACCATGAGGTCAGTAATGTGCACAGTGGGTCTACAGCTCAGTCGAATGGTATCAGAGGTACAGACACACAGTCAATTGATTCTCTGAATTCAGATGAGTTTGATAAACTGACCGATGTTGACCAAGATAAAGACATTTTCCGGACTAAAGTTAGTGTTTTGTAACCGTATATAAAACAATTCATTGTTTTCATGACCCTTAGGAAAGAGGCTTTTGAGAACATCAGGGGAAAAGGAGAAAAACCCTGAGGAAGATTACCAGAATTTTTTCCATTTCTGACAATGTTTTGCTCTCCTTCAAAAACAACTCCAGTCATTTAGATTACTGTCTGTAAATATTTTCAAATTAGAGAAATCTTTAAGTTTGTTGACTGGTTCAAGTTAATACAGATAACACTAAAGAAAGAAATACTAGGCCTTGGGAAGGCTACTTACCAAACTAGCCAGCTCTCCAAAGAAAAGAAAAAAAAATGAGCCATGCTTTGTGAAAAGAAGGCTTAATGTATCTGCGAAAAGTATAGACCAAGTTAGCCTGGCAGTCCCTGCAGGCTGACCAGGACCAAAACTTTTGCTATTTGTCAATTTTATGTATCTCAGAGGACCAGTCTACCTCATGATTTAGACAGTTGTTCTACAAAATGGATTTTATGGGTCCATAATAACATGACGACTTGCTTGGTATCATCCATCATGTAGATGCATTAAGCTCCCTTTTGCCAGTGTGAGGCTCAAATATAGTAGCACATTATAATTGTTATTGCTAGTTTTAGTCAGAAAAGCTCTGTATATTATCTTGTATAGTTTAGCTTTGTGTAAAATGATTTCAACCAAACCATGTCTGTTGTACTGGTTCTAGATCTATTTGTTTAATTTTGCAGACGGCCCTATTTGTAGGTGATCTTTCCAAAAAGAGTGAAAACAGGACAAGGAAAAAATACATGTTATATTTCAAGTAAGTAGGTTAGATAAAATCTATTCACTTGAGTCTTGTTTTTGGATACAAATTGATCAACTTGCTGTATGAGTTTTCTTTTAATTCACATTTAGGAAATATTAAGTTTGAATATACTGTATATGCTCGACTATAAGATGCCTTCACTTATAAGACGCTCCTCCAACTTTGTGATTCCAAATCAGAAATTTCATTGAATACCTCCTATAAGACGCAGGTAGACTTCATACTGACTGTAAGAATGCAAAAATTGTGATTATTTAACTGGAAATATGCCACGCAGATATTATGTTCTGTCGCCCGGTATCAGAGTTGCATCATTCAAAAAATAAATCTCCTATGTCTTAGCCTATTGTATCTTGATCCAAGTCTAATATCTTTTAAAAATGGAACAAACAACTTGAAAAACTGTAATGCATAGACCAAACCACTCACAGTTTTTGTTAAAATAATCCTATCAGGTAAATTAGGCCTTCGAAGGTTTGCTCACATATTGATATTTATCAGTGGGTATACAAAGTTTACCTTGCCGATGGGAAGAGTTACACCAAAATACCCTAGTATCTTACACCCAGTGCAATGTATTTTAACTCTTTACCAAACAACAGAATATTAGACTTGTCTAAATTGAAAGGATTTGAAGATGAAAAAATACCTGACTAAAAAATTTAAACATTTTAACAGCATTTTCACCTTTTTCCACAATGTTTCGAAAGTCTTTTTTTTTTTTCTTTTTTTGGGGTTGTTAATACTATCAATTGTTTGGTAAAGGGTTAAATATCTGTATGGCAAAGGATACATTTTGGCATTTAAATCATGAGCCATTACAATAGAGAAATTGATGCTTGCTAATTTAAATCTAAATTATCATAATCCACTATCCTGGTCGTAAATTAAAGCTGTGTAAAACTGGTGTTATCAGCACTTATTTATCAATCGGTGGCTTGGTCAGTTCAAGCTGTAAAAGTTTGACATCAAGCTGTAAATCTCCTAAAAAACAAGTGTTGTCTGTGCTGTAGAACATGGACTGCAATCACAACCCTTTACTTTCTTACCTCGATAATCAACTGATTAACGCAACAAAATCTCTATTTAGAGCTGAATTGCACTGTGGAAATATTTGTCTCAGTTAGATTTCTTGTGTCATTACATCATCCTAAGTCGTTTCAATGACAAAAATTACCAATTAAAGCATTTAATTTTGTGAAGTGATTCTTCTTTAAATTTTAGAATTGTCAAAAGGGTTAATCAATACACCATACTTTTATAATATTTACCACAGTCGACTCAGGGCTGACTGCTACAGCAACAACAAGAGGAATAACTGCTCAGCATGGAAATGGATTTAAAGCTGAGCTAACAAGTAAAACATGAAAAATGTGTATTCTAGACTTTTATTTCTTTACACAAAGGGTAATTACAATTAAAACTGAGTCACTTACAGCTTTACATCAGTGTGACTAGTTCATGAGGTGGTTGTATCTCTTCGTGTTAATCGGCAGATAAGTACATTCTCCAGCTGGAATTTACAAAGTCCTTTGATTATGCACTTATAAAATGCTTCCCCTACTTCAAGCTCAAAATTATAGGGAAAAAAATGCCTCTTATAGTCGAGTGTATATGGTAGGTCACAAATTAAATGATTGGAACACTTCGTGATATGCTTCTGTTACATTATGTCATAGTGATTGTCTTATTGGGTTGGTGTTTGACATGGTTTTCAATGCTAGTAACCCAGTACAATTTTGTGTTTCTGAGAATGAGGCCTTTAAAAACATTTTGGGGAAAGGAGAAAATGTGTGTAACCATATCAGGAAAGTAAACAGATATAATGGCAAAAGGAAAAAGTACTCATTACTATGAGTTTTTCCTAATCCAGTATTCTTTTTTTTTAAAGTGATCTGACAGTGCAAGTACAAGAGTGCAAGACAGAAAATGCTCTCTGCTGAAAATAAGGGGTTAAGGTGCAAATAAAGCATTTCCAGTTATCTTATTTCTTTTTCACCCTTTCAGAAATCTTGTAATAGGTTCTTTATTTTATTTTCCATCTCAGAGATCTTGTAATACTAATTTATTTCCTTCAGAAAATTTGTATATTACAGTTTCCATGTTTAATTTCAGGTATCTTGTAACAGTTTCCATATTTTATTTCCTTTTTCAGAGATCTAGGAAAAGTTTCAGTTTTTTGTTTCCCTTTCAGATATCTTTTATTTTACAGTTTCCACATTTTATTTCCCTTTTCAGAAATCTTGTAACAGTTTCCCTATTTTATTTCCCTTTTCAGAAATCTTGTAACAGTTTCCACATTTTATTTCCTTTTTCAGAAATCTTGTAACAGTTTCCATATTTTATTTTCCATCTCAGAAATCTTGTGACAGTTTCTATAATTTATGTCCCTTTTTAGAAATCTTGTAACAGTTTCCACATTTTGTTTCCTTTTTCAGAAATCTTGTAACAATGTCCATATTTTTTTTTTCCCCTTTTAAGAAATCTTGTAAGAGTTTCCACATTTTATTTCCCTTTTCAGAAATCTTGTAACAGTTTCCACATTTTATTTCCTTTTTCAGAAATCCTGTAACAGTTTCCATATTTTATTTCCCTTTTCAGAAATCTTGTAACAGTTTCTATAATTCATGTCCCTTTTTAGAAATCTTGTAACAGTTTCCACATTTTGTTTCCTTTTTCAGAAATCTTGTAACAATGGCTTTTTTTTTTTTTTTCCCCTTTTCAGAAATCTTGTAACAGTTTCCACATTTTATTTCCTTTATCAGAAATCTTGTAACAGTTTCCATATTTTATTTCCCTTTTCAGAAATCTTGTAACAGTTTCCACATTTTATTTCCTTTTTCAGAAATCTTGTAACAGTTTCCATATTTTATGGCCTCCCTGTGATACAGCTTGTTTTGACTTACCAGAAGGTACTGTGCACCTTTCATTGTGTTATAGAACTCTCGCTTATTTTCACTTTTTCTGATTTGGTATTATTTGTTTAACTGTGTAACAAAGGGCAAAATTTTGGACTTGTCAGAATCCAAGGCATCTGCAGACAACAAATTAAAAGTGGCTCAAATGGTGGAACTTTTCTTTGAAAGGGTAGAAAACGTTGTTAGATGAGAGGAAAATGCTAATAGCATTTCCTCCTTTTACCACAAGGTTTTCAAAATTGAACACCTTAAGATACCATGAAATTTATGGTACCTGTAGTTATAAAAGAAAATCTACAGGCCCTCAGTTTCATGGTATTTAAGGTCCTTAATCTCAATTTTTTTAAAAATTCAACATGCCCTCAGTGTCACTTTCATATTTACATCTCCTCAATATCTTTTTTCAGGTTTGATGTATTTATATCAACTACCCATCAAAATCACATTTATATTAACAGGTCCTCAATTGTGTGGTATTTAAGGTTCTCAATATTATTTTTTTTTATATGGGTGGGTCTTCCGTGTCACTTTTATGTTTACCAGTCCTCAATTTCATGTCATTTTTAGCTTCTCAGTCTCAAGATATCTATGTTATTGGCGTCTCAAAGTCACTTTATCCTAGCTCTTCAATTCATGGTATTTTAAGGTCTACAATTTCATGGTATTTTACGGTCCTTTATTATAATGTATAATGTTAACAGGTTCTCAAAGTCACTTTTATATTTACAGGTTCTCAATTTCACAGGCAATCAAGACATTTGTTACTACAACTCCCTTTGCTCTCACAGATTAGGTCCTGTCAGTGCCTTCAACAATGTATTCAGCAATATTGGCTATGTCCTTCTGGGCATACTGTTCCTTATCTTGGTCTATAGAAGGTAATTCTGTCTTCATTTAATTTTTATACCCCTACAAAGGATAGCATACGGCAGTGTTCTCACTAGGATTTTGAAAGTTGGATTCCAGGAATCAAACTCAGGAAAAAGTTGGATTCCAAACTGAGAAGTTGGATTCCAGTCTGAAGAAGTTGGATTCCTGTACAGTCAGGAGGAATTTCCATGATGCAAGTAATAAACGTATAAAAACTGTAAACTTTAGATTGGTGCATTATGGAGACAATGTCTGTAATGGACAAGTCTATGTTTACATTAGAAATTAGTAGCTAGGACTTTCTTTGTAATTGCGCAAAGGGTTAAACAAGTTCAATAATTCTTCGCTAAATATCTTTTATTTAGAATAGAGCTTTAAGTAATTCAACATGATAATGCATACCTTATATATTCATAATAATAATGGCAACATTCATGGACCCATCTTCACAAACATATTTTTTTTTTAATTTATTTCTAATTCCATTTTAATTGGTAACTGGAACTGAATTTAGAATTGTTTGTCCATATGGACCATGATGTCAATTACATCTTTTCAGTGGTGGAAAACTTTGTGGGAAAAGAAAAAAAAAAAAATGCTTCTATACCCACAATGTTGTATCAAGCTTTCCTTCTTAAGGTTGTTGAATTCTGTATAATGGATTGTTTGGTAAAGGGCTAATTGGCAGAGAGCAGCTATTGACAATGATGGAGGAACCAGTTGCATTAAGTTAGACTTGTAGTAAAAACAAAGTATTAGAAATTTTCTCTTGTCATAATGTTTTCAACTTAGAATTAACTAGAGTCTACTGAATACAAATTAAATGATAAATTTTATCTCTTTTCATTCTTTCCTTTTATGATCAATATGGAGGCTAAATTTTCGTGGAACATTTTTCATAATTAGGTGTTTTCTTTAATTGGGCATTGATCCATTATCCATGTAAATTAGTCTTTAATTCATGCTTTTCGGTAGCTTATTGGGATATAATGGTGGATTATGGTTGGATAATTTCACCGTTTGGACCAGTGTATTTACAGATTGATAAACACTGAGAACTCCCCAGTAATATGCAAACTCCAACAAAAAAGGGAATATTAAGAAGCATTATATAGATTTTTTTTTTTTTTTCGGTAAAAGACCGAAATTTCTTTAACCCTTTACCAGACGACAAGTTTTTAGACTGATCTAGATTGAAAGCACTTGCAGACGACAAAATGAATGCCATTCAAAAAGCGAAAATTGTTTTAGGAAGGATAGAAAACATTGTGGGAAAAGAAAGTTCTGTTTACCAGCGTTTTCCCAGAATGTTTTCAAAAGGTTTTGTTCTCAGGGTCCTTAAAAGTCGGGATAGTGTGTGTGGTAAAGAGTTACCGGTAATTTCGTGAACATTATATGGTAATATGATAGCGGGGCCACCCGTAAATATATTACCAATCATGTGCACTCTATGTAATAAATTTCGATCATTCACCTTTAAAAAGAAATATCCTGTTATGTAATCCATTGATCGATGCATAAATTGCAAATATGTCAAACAACATGCCGGGCAGTTAGGGTATTAGCTATTTCTCATCCACAGTTTAACAGGTACTGGGCGAGTGATAGAGAATAATGCATTCCGATTGGTTGTTAGTCTCCCAGAAGGCCATGCCTACCCCTTCGACTACCCGACTTAAGAGATTACCTCTCTATATCGGATCTTTCACCTCGTTAAACATATTGTAAACAATCACTTGATGAGCAAATCAAGCTGAGCAGCTGATTAGGGGCTGATTAGGGAAAGTGCCGTGAAATAACTTGTTGTCCGGTGGAATCCTTTGTTAAGATTTTTTGTCATCCACCGGAAAAAGTTGTCGTCTCAGACGACAGTATTGGCGTTTCCGAGAACTCTGGTATGGGGTTATACTGGAGTCACCTTGTCCATCTGTCCATCCATCTATCCATCCTTCCATCCATTCATCCATCCATCCAGCCAGCCAGCCAGCCAGCAAGCCAGCCATCCATGCATCTGCTAAAATCTTGTCCGGAGCATAACTTCCAAAGTATAAAAGCTATCAACTTCAAACGTCATGTGCAGATAGATCACATTGAGGATAGGTGCAGTGCACATGATCTGTAAATCTGTCACAATTGTTTTTGGAGTATTTGCCCTTATTTATTTTACATGTTGGATTTTTGTCCAGAGGATAACTTCCAAAGTAATGGAGCTATAGGCTTCAAACTTCATGTGTTTCATATATCATTTGTGGTGTCCATGGTTGTGAGGTAGAGCATCTGGCTCATAACCATAAGGTCCCGAGTTCGATACCTGGGAGCAGTTGTCAACTTTGAAAAAGTTTAGACCCACACATTTGGCACAAGTACCAGTGTAGTTTCCAGGAAGCAGAATGGAGAGATATTAGTATAAGTTGCAAGAACTTGTTTCTCAATCAGTGTAAAATAAATATGTTTAAACTTTATTTGCTTGGATCACATTGAGGACAAGTGCAGTGCACAAGAACCACCGTCATTCCTTTGGAGTTATTGCCCTTTGTTGTTACATGTTGGATTTTTGGCTGGAGCATAACTTCCAAAGTATACAGGCTATCAACTTGAAACTGCATAATCATGCACATGGATCACATTTGGGCCAAGTTCAGAGTACAAGATCCATAACTCTGTCCTTAGAACCTTTGGAGTTATTGCCCTTTTGATTTTTGTCTAGAGCATATAAAGCCATTGCCTTCAACTTTCACATGCAGATAAATCACATGGAGGACAAGTACAGTGCACAAGAACCATAACTGTGTCTTCACTATTTTTGTAGTTATTTTCCTTAGTTTTTTGACAAATTAGTTTTTTTGACAAATTAGATTTTTGTCTGGAGGATAACTCTCAAAGTATAAAAGTTATTGATTTTAAACTTCAGTTGCAGATAGATCACATCGAGAACATGTGCAGATTACAAGAACCTTAATTCTATCTTCACTATTTTTGTAGTTATTTCCCTTAGTTATTGTACAAATTAGATTTTTGTCCAGAGCATAACCTCCAAAGTATAAAAGCTGTTGACTGTAAACATCATTTGCAGATAGATCACATTGAAGACAAGTGCAGTGCACAAGAGATATAGCTGTGTCTTCACTTTTTTGGAGTTATTGCCCTTAGTTAATTAGATTTTTGTCCAGAGCATAACTCCCAAAGTGTAAAAGCTATTGATTTCAATAGATCATATTAAGGACAAGTGCAGTGTACAAGATTCATAACTCTGTTCTCATTATTTTCGGAATTAGTGCCCTCTGTTATTTTACATATTTAGTTTTTGTACGGAGCATAGTTTTCAAGGTATAAAAGCTATTGACGTTAAACTTAATAATTATACAGATAGATCACATTGAGGACAAGTGCAGTGCACATGATCTGTAACTCAGTTTTTAGTATTTTTGGAGTTATTACCCTTTATTATTTTACGTTTTGGGTGTTTGAATTAACGCTTCAGATACAGATAGAATACATTGAATGTACACAAGATCCATAACTCTGTCTATAGTATTTTTGGAGTCATTTCCCTCAGCGTTTTTTTTTTCTCCAGTCTGTAACTTACAAGTATTAAAGCTATTGACTTCATACTTCAAGTATAGATAGATCCCACTGAGGATAGATGCAGTGCACATGAACTTTTACTCTGTCTTCAGTAATTTTGGAGTTATTGCCCTTAGGAATTTTTGTCTAGAGCATTGGAAACTGCAAATACAGATAGATCACATTGAGGACAAGTGCAGCATATGCCCTTTGCATTTTTTGAGTATTTGCCCTTTATTACTTTACATTTTGGGTTTGGAAAGGGGCAGTCATTCAGTGACAAGGCACCAGGTCGAGGTATTCATCCTCCTGCGACTGGTCTAGTTTTGACAGTCCTGTTTAAATATTATCCTGATTTCCTGTTTTCAAAGTTACCGTGGGACAGCTATGTAGCATTTCCTGTTCTAAACTAACATTGTTCTTATTACTGCATTCTTTCAGGGAAAAGTTGCATCAAAGAGTCAAATTATCAAGTCAGGGGAGGCATAAAGTGAGTCTATAATGCTTACATAATGATTAGTACTATGTGAGCCAAGCTCTGGCAAAAGGAGGCTTGATGCATTTCTGTGATGCATGATACCAAGCAAGTCATCACGTTTTATCTAACAACCAACTGAATCATGAGGTAAACTGATCCTTTGATATGCAGAAAATTGACCAAAAGTAAAAAGTTTCGGCCCAAGTGATACTTTTTGCAAATGCAATAAGCCACCTTTTCATGGAGAATGGCTCAATTATATTATGTATTGTCATAGCCCTGGCGGTGGCGGCGTCTGCATCATCGTCATCTGGGTTGTCATGGTAGAACTTCGACATTTTTATAATATCTCTGTTATTACTGAAGATATTTGCTTCAAACCTGGACAAGTTGTCAGTTATAAAAAGGGAAACCTATACAACAAGGGCAGGTAACCATCAAAGCATTTTGACAAGAGTTATGCCCAGTTTTTGACTTGGAATTTTCACTGAAAATCAAGCATCCACAGCTGAGCTTTGGCACCCGCATGTGGTGCTCTTGTTCCCACTAGTTTTGAAAGTGCCCCACATTTCTGCAAATTTGTGAGATTAATCCCTGAAAGAACACTAAGTCTTATCAATAAAAATATGAGGGCTGTTTGATAAATTTGTGGAAATTTGTGAAATTAATTTGTCGTTAAAAGTACATATTTTGATATTTCATGCTAAAATTTGCCTTTAATTAATGGCATAAAGACATTATAAACTTGATACAGAAATTTTGCAGTTTTAAAACATTTTTAATTCAAAATATGTGTAACCATAGTAACCATTGTAATGTGCATGTCCAGGCTCTTATTTTCATTTCTGTAAAATATCATGGCTGTGGCACATCCCATTACTGCAATAACATAGGTTTTGTCTTGTCAGTGCTAAGTAATTTTTGATGCAATGACGTCTCCATTGGATGTTGAATTACGCACATTAACCCTTTACCAAACAATCACGGGTTTTCACGACCCTGAGAAAGAAGCTTTTTGAAAACATTGTGGGAAAAGGAGAAAATGCTGGTAACCAGCATTTTCTCCTTTTCCCACAATGTTTTCTTCCCTTCCGAAAACAAATTTCAGTTTTTGAGTCATATTAATTTTGTCGTCTGCAAATGCCTTCAATTCGGACGAGTCTAAAATTTTGTTGTTTGGTAAAGAGTTAATGAAGTTTTGTGTTGGACTCGGCAAAAAAACCAAAACAGATCATAGAATTGAGTTAGGAGTCAACATTTTCAAGTTCCTGTAGTATTTCATTTGTCCATAAGTGGCATGAGCAGTTTAGGAATGATTCAGAACATCAATTAAAGATGATCCTTGTGAAGGTCATCCAGTTAGCATAATGGCTTCAATTTCGGCTACTGTGTGTGACAGGCTGAATAACGACTAGCAGGTTACAGTGCGTGTCATATCGGATGACTTGAGTATGTCTTGTTCCAAGTTTACAAATACAGTGTATTCTCCTACACAGGACCAAGAAATGTCAAAATTGAGGGAGTGCTGGTTGTTTGAGGGGATTATTTAGAAAAAAGTCTGCCTATCTCTTGACATGTAATGATGTTGATGTTATATTTTTACATCCAGAGCCTGGCAATGTACCTTTACATATGTTTTGTAATACTCTGTTGAAAATTTCCTTATGATTATGTATGAAATTTGGAGGATGTTTCGGGTATAGATTGTTTGATATGTATGCTAAAAAGGATATTACCGGTAATTGGTAGCCTCGTTTTATTTTTGCAACAAAATTCCACTAATTTATCGAATAGCCAGCGTACAAGCTATTTTGGACAAACAACACTAAGGTTTTAGGTTAGAAAGGAGACCCACACTAATATTTGATGATATAGAAAGGAGTGATTGATTGTTAGAGAGAGAGAGAGTGCTCTTTTTAAGATACAGACATTCATATTGCTCTTATCAGAGATATACGGTATGTGAAAGCATGGAAAATGGTATTTTTCAATGGTGTTGACTGTTGAAACATAGTGAGAGATAGAGATACATAGCCCTTTTGTTCAAAAGTCATTACTTGAAGACAAAATTCCTTACTGAAACAATTATTAGATGGCAAATTATAAAACAGGTCAAATGATGGGATTTGTCTTTGGAAGACAGAAAACAAGTTCGGGAAAAGGAGAAAATGCATAACACTTTCAGCTTGGTTGTTTTCAAATAAAACATTGAGTTATTGTCATAGCCCTAGGATTGTCTGCGTTTTCATGCAAAAACTTGGACATTTTTTAATATCTCTATTATTATTGAAGACATTTACTTCAAACTCGGACAAGATGTTAACTGTCAAAAGAAGAACACATACAGCAGGGGCAGGCAACCTTCAAAGTATTTTTTGTCACAGTTATGCCAATTTTTCTACTTGGAATTTAAAAAAAAAAAAAAAAAACTGACATTTTATAATATCTCTCTTCATACTGAGGATGTTTACTTCAAGCTTGGAAAAAAGTAAACTGTCAAAAAGGGGAACTCATACAACAAGGACGGGTAACCATCAAAGTATTTTTGACACAGTTACGCTCCTCGTTATTTTCACTGGAAATCAAACAACCACAGCCAAGCATTGGCACAAGCATGCTGTACTCATGCTTCCTTTACCCCCATATCATTAATAAGGCCATATCATTAATAAAGATTGATTACCCCAGCATTCCCAAAAGGTTCTTCCTCAGGGCTATAAAATCAAGGGATTGTTTCATAAATGGTTAACCTTTTACCAAACAATCCCATTTTCAACAACTTTTGAAAAAAGGACTATTGAAAACATTGCTGGAAAAGGAGAAAATGCTTGTAATCAGTATTTTCACCTTTTCCACAATGTTTTCGATTCCATCGAAAATCCCATTGTTTGAGCAATATTTAATTTGTCGTTTCCAAATGCTTTCAACTTGGACCAGTCTTAACCCTTTCCCAAACAAGCCCTGGTTTTCATGTGTCTGCAGTACAAGTCTTTTGAAAACACTGTGGGAAAAGGAGAAATTGCTCGTAACGAGCAATTTCTCCTTTTCCCACAGTGTTTTCTACCCTTTTTGAGACCTTTCTGCCATTTTCATCAAATTTAAAATTGTCGTCTGCAAACTCTTTCAGTTTGGACCAGTCCAAAATTTGTCGTTTGGGAAAGGGTTAGATTACGTATCTGGTAAAGAGTTTAGACAGCAAGTACATGTTTTGCTTTTTTTGCACTTCAACAGGGAAGTTGGATGGTATGCTGCTGCCTGTCCTGTAGACACAAGTTGTGTGCTCTTCTCCTTCTGCAGTTTTCAGCCAATTTTGGCAGTTATTCAATATTTTTTTCACTGATCTAGTGACAGGGCAATTTGTTGGGCTAGAGGGTGTTATTTGTCAGCCTACAGCAGTTCCAATTCAAGATATTCTTTATGTATACATGCATTAGACAATGATCAGCACCCCACTGAGTCAGTTTGAACTATTGAAGATTGCACAAACAAAAGGACTACCATCTTTTTATTTTTTAGAAGAAAAATAACTTTAATTTCTTTTACAGTTGTTTGGTATACCGCAGCATTTTGGACTGTACTATGCAATGGGGTTTGCACTCTGCATAGAGGGAGTGATGAGTGCTTGTTATCATATATGTCCAACAGTAACTAACTTTCAATTTGGTAAGATTTCAGTGGTAACATAGTCAAAGCCAGGTAGCTGAATGATTATGCCAAGGGCTAATACAGGGGCTATGAGTTTAGTTCTCTACCAGATTATAAAATTTAAGACTCTTCCAGATTCATAGCATTTGCAGACGACAAATTAAATCTGTGTCAAACGATGAGATTTGTATAGACAGGGTAGAAAACATTGTGGGAAAAGGATAAGAATTTTATGACCAGCATTTTCTCCTTTTCGCAGATGTTTTCAAAGCCTTCTTTCCCAGGGTCTTGAAAACCTGAAATTGTTTGGTAAAGGGTTAACTACCAGCTCAGTCTTAACTCTTTACCAAATAACAAAATTTTGGACTGGTCCAACTTGAAAGCATTTGCAGATATCAAATTAAAAGTAACTCAAATGATGATTTCTGTCTTTGATAGGGTTACCAGCATTTTCTCTTTTTCCCTCGATATTTTCAAAATTCTTCTTCCTCAGGGTCGTTAAAAATCGGGATTGTGTGGTAAAGGGTTAACTCTTTATCAAACAAAAAAATTTTAGATTAGCCCAAATTGAAAGCCTTTGCATGTGACAAAATGGATATGACTCATACAATGGAATTTGTCTTTGAAAGGATAGAAAACATTGTTGGAAAGGAGAAAATACTGTTTATCAGCATTTTCTCCTTTTCCCACAAGGTTTTCAACAGTCTTTTTCCTCAGGGTTGTTAAAACCTGAGATTTTTTGGCCAAGGGTTAAGACATTCCATGGGTTGATGTCATCAGACTCTTTGAAACAGTGTGCACAAATTAACTCTACCAAACGACAAAATTTTAGGCTTGACCAAATTGAAAGCTTTTGCAGACAACAGACTATTGTGGATCAGTTGATGAACGTTTTCCTTGAAAGGGTAGAAAACGCTGCAAAAAAAGGAAGCAAATGCTGGTTACCAGCATTTTCTTCTTTCTCTATGATGTTTTCTAAAGCATTCTTCTTCAAGGTCATGAAAACGTAGAACCAGGCATATTTTACATTCAATGAAAGTGTAGACTAACTAAGGCAGATAATTGTAGAAAGTCATGTAAAGTAGAGCTGTAGCTTTTTTGACATTTTGGTGGACTTTATATTCGGTGGATTAGCACACGGGCTATTTTAAAGTTGCCTTTTGTAAATAAGCAAATTGACCTATTCTGTAGTTATTCATTGTAAAAATGTAACCTGTCCAAAACTGTAATATTATTTATTATAAATTAGCAAACTGTCCTATTCAAAATTTGTCTATTATAAATTGTCAAATTGTGCATTTAAAGTTGTGTATTATGAATCAACAAACTGTCCAATTTTATAGTTGTGTATTATAAACTAGGAAACTTCCCTATTCTTGTTGTCTATTATAAATCAACACACTGTCCCATTTTCAAGTTGTAAATTATAAATCAGCAAACTGTCCTATTTTTAAGCTGATTTTTATAGGATAGGTTGACAAATTTCGGCTAAATGCCCAGAAAATTTTTGGCTTCATGGTACATGCACTATTTATTTATAAGGCTTAACCCTTTCCCAAACAAGCCCTGGTTTTCACATGTCTGCAGTACAAGTCTTTTGAAAACACTGTGAGAAAAGGAGAAATTGCTCGTAACGAGCAATTTCTCCTTTTCCCACAGTGTTTTCTACCCTTTTTTGAGAACTTTCTGCCATTTTCATCAAATTCAAAATTGTCGTCTGCAAACTCTTTGAATTTGGACCAGTCCAAAATTTGTCGTTTGGGAAAGGGTTAAATATGATAAGATGGGATGAAACCTTATCACACATGATTCTGTTGATAATTACAGATACATCCTTCATGTACATCATAGCCTGTCTGTGTATACTAAAGATATACCAGAACAGACATCCTGATATTACAGCAAAAGCTCACTCATCATACCTAGTAATGGCTGCTATAATTATTATTGCAGTTTGTGGAGTGGTAAGTGTTGTTGAAGATTTAAGAGCCATGCTCTGGCAAAAGGGAGCTTAATGCATCTGGCAAAAGGGTGCATTATACCGAGCAAGTAGTCACATAATTATGGATCCGTAAAAGCCAATTGTTTTAATAGTTGAATTAAACGTGAGTTAAACTGATCCTTGGACATACAAAAAATTGACCGAGAGCGAAAAGTTTTGGTCCAGGTCAGCCTGTGTGGACTGCGCAGGTTGACCTGGGTCGATACTTTTCACAGATGCATTAAGCCCCCTTTTCACAGAGCATGGCTCATTATTATGGTATTCCACAAGTTCTTCTGTTGCCCATATGATTGCACTGAAAATACAGCAAAAACACACATTTTATTGACATATACTAATTGTTCAAAGTCATTTAACCCTTTCCCAAACAAACCCTGGTTTTCACGTGTCTGCAGTACAAGTCTTTTGAAAACACCGTGGGAAAAGGAGAAATTGCTCGTAACGAGCAATTTCTCCTTTTACCACAGTGTTTTCTACCCTTTTTGAGACCTGTCTGCCATTTTCATCAAATTTAAAATTTGTTGTCTGCAAACTCTTTCAATTTGGACCAGTCCAAAATTTGTCGTTTGGGAAAGGGTTAAACATAGTTTTACATTGTTATATCTCTGAAGATATTTACTTCAAACTGGGACATGTTGTAAACTATCAAAAGGAGAACCATAAAACAGGAGCAGGTTACCAACAAAATATTTTTGACACAGTTACGTCCCTTTTTCCATTTAGAATATTCAGTAAGAATCAAGCACTTTCAGCCGAGCGTTGGCACCCTCATGTGGTGCTCTTGTTACATTATGTTACTGTTAATAATAACTTTTTCAACTCAAAACGGTGTAATATCATTGTGATTTGTGGATCCGTATTTCACGTGAGGACAGATGTGATGGGGCAATGGACTGATATCTAATATCCCGCCTATTTACAAGATATGTGTTCTAAATCTATAGCAACAGAACCATCGCTTGTTAATTTTGTTGGATAAACATGCTGTTTGAAAAACAAATGGCTGAATTGGGCCTTCAATCGCTAGGAAACAGATCAAAATAGAGCTAGAGTCAATGATTGAATTGCAGAACCAAGAATGACCCTTTAATCGTTTAATTGTTTCCTTGCAGGTTTATGGTAACAATGTATTTTGGATTTTGTTTGCTCTGGTGTACATGTTTGCCACCTTACTGTTGAGCATCCATCTTTACTATATGGGAAGATGGAGACTTGGTAAGTTGGACCTATAAAAATAATAGTTTGTTAGAATATGAACTTTCCTGAATAGTTCCGAATACAAAACAACAAACAGTATGTGAAAAGTAATGTTTCCAAAAGAAAAACTACTAAAACTAAGCTAAATACTGATTTTAACATTTATCAAAAAAATTAGCAGAAAATGGCTGTTAACAAGGCTGAGTTTTTTAACCCATCACCAAATAATCCTGAGTTTTAACAACCCAGGGAAAATAAGGCTTCTGAAAACATGATAGGAAAAGAAGAAAAGGCTGGTAACTAGCATTTATTCCTTTTCCGACAATGTTTTCTTCCCTTTCTAAGACAAATTTAATCGTTAGAGCCACCTTTGTCGTCTGCAAATGCTTTGAATTTGTACAAGTCTTATATGTTGTTGTTTGGTAAAGAGTTAACATTAACTGGAATTAACATACATAGCAAAGTTGTATTCATTTCCCAGAATCACTTTTCACATCGCATTATAATGTGCAAGTTTGAGAATTAACTTACCATGTTGCAAAATACGTACATGATCAACCCAATTCCAGACATCACATTTTTGAACAACAGGATAGGGGAAAGCTTTGGAAAACCTTGAGGAAAAAGGATAAAATGCTGATAACCAGCTGTTTCTCCTTTCCCATGATGTTTTCTACCCTTTCAATGACAGATTTCATAATTTTAGCAACATTTAATTTATTGTCTCTCAACTCTTTCCCAAACAATAAATTGTTGACGCTTCCAAATTGTAACTAACTGCAGGGGGCAAATTAAAAATTTGGAACAAAAGAGGTGTAGTACTCTGACAGGGTGGAAAACATTGTGAGAAAAGGAGAAAATGCTGGTTACCAGCATTTCCTCCATTTCCCAGTGTTTTCAAAAACCTTCCTCAGAGTTTTTTAAACTAGGGATTGTATAATAAAGGGTTAACCCTTTACCACACAATCCTTAAACAACCCTTAAAAAAAGAAAGCCTTTTGAAAACATTGTGGGAAAAGGAGAAAATGCTGGAACCAGCATTTTCTCCTTTTCCCACAATGTTTTCTGCCCATCCCAAAACAAATTTCAACTTTTGGGTCACATTTATTTTGTCATCTGCGAATGCTTTCAATTTGGACCAGTCTAAAATTTTGTCGTTTGGTAAAGGGTTAAGGTGTTGACAGATAGCTGAAGCATATGTGATACAATCTTAACTTTTTACTCAGAAAAAAATTACATTGAATTTCTGTAAATTGAGAGTTTTTCATGGTAATATGCGACTGAAATTAGGCTACAAGTAGCCATGTCACTGACAGAAAAAGCCTGTTGTATAACTTGAAACTTTATTATAAATTTATTCTATAGCAAGAAAAAAACCTTCCTCAAACAGACTTTTTATGAACAAGTAGAGAACAAAATCTGATGGTGGTTTATTTTTGACAGTGGAAATACCCTCCTCAAACTTACTTTTCATGGAGAAGTAGAAAACAAAATCACCTGAATGGGTTGTTTTTTTTTTTTTGGCCAAGTAGTAAACAAAATCGTCTGATTGGGTTTTTTTAAGACTTCGAAAATACCTTCTTCAAACAGACAATTAGAGAATAATATCATTTAATGGCAGTTATCATTAGACATACAAAAAACACTTTCCTCAAACAGACTATTTATAAAAATTAGAGAACAAAATCATCCAAATGGGTTGTTTTTAGACTGAGGAAATGCCTTCCTCAAACAGACTATTTATGAGTAAGTAGAGCAAATAGTCATCTGAATTGGTTATTTTTGGACTGTGGAAATGCCTTCCTCAAACAGACTACTTAAGAATTAGTAGAGAACAAAACCATTTGATGTCATTAACAGTGATGACACGTTTTTTACTTGTTATCATAAAATGTATTTAATTAACCCTTTACCATATGACAAAATCTTAGCCTTGTCCAAATTGAAACCATTTACAGACGACAGTTTCAATGTGGCTCAAATGTTGCAGTTTTTCTTTGATAGCATAGAAAACATCGTGGGAAAAGGAGAAGATGCTGGTTACCAGCATCTTCTCCTTTTCCCACAATGTTTTCAAAAGGCTTCTTTCTCAGGGTCGTTAAAAGGTGGCATTGTGCGTAAAAGGGTTAAGGAGAAATTGGTTTTAGTGTGCATTCTATAATTCTCAAAAAACACAGTGATGGAAGGAAGATACTTTAGAATGTTATCTAATTTGGCTGTGAGAAACGATCATGGCTGGGAAATCTTGGTCATGATAAATTCTCACAATATAGGTTAAAAAATTGATATTTTTTGACAGTAAAATAATATTCTTAATACATGTATTTTGTTCATTTTAGATCGGTATATAGTATGCAGATTATATCATTATATCAGACTAGATTTGTTTAGATGTACAAGACCAATGTATCTTGTAAGTATGAGTTTCCCTATCTTTTATTTGAAGGGTTTTTTTTATGCAAAAAGGTATTTCACACTGAAAGCAATGTTAGTTACATTAGAAAAGACTATGAATGCTGTTGTTATGAACCCCAAGATCTCAGAAATAATTTTTTAGCTCGGCTGCTTTTGAAGAAAATGTTGAGGAATTTTCATAGCCCTGTGGTTGTCTGTTTCGTCCTTGTGCAAAAACTTTGACATTTCAAAATAACTCAGTCATTACAGAAGATATTTACTTCAAACTCAGACTAGATGTTAACCATCAAAAGGGGAGTTGTATGGACAGGTAACCATCCAAATATTTTTGACACAGTTATGCCCGCTTTTTGACTTAAAATTTTCACTGAAAATTATTATGTTTCTAAAAACAACTGCAGCCGAGCATTGGCTCCCACAAGTGGTGCTCTTGTGATTTTTATTTCAGGACAGAATGATTCTTCTGGCTGTTGGACTTGCCGTGAATTGGGGCTTGTAAGTTCAGTTTTTACCAATCATAGCTGGGATCTTTAGCTAACATGCTTGGGTATATCTCTTGGGTTTTAAATGATATGTAATAACCCTTAAGCTGTGGACTATGTTTCAGAAAACTTTTTAGGCCAATAAAGATGAATATTAGAATGCATGTCTGATCCTAGATCTGCTCTGTCCATGAAAGTAATGTTTTTTTCTTTTTTTTCATTTTCATTTAACCCTTTTCCAAACGACAAAATATAAGACTGGTCCAAATCAAAAGCATTTGCAGACAACAATTTCATGTAACTAAAAATGACTGGATTTGTCTTTCAGTTGGTGGAAAACATTGTGGGAAATAGAGAAAATGCTTGTTCTATTGATCATTAAGACAAAGGCTTCTGAAAACATTGTTGGAAAAGGAGAAAATGTCGGTAACCAGAATTTTCTCCTTTTCCAACAACGTTATGTAACCTTTCGCAGACAAAGCCCGTAATTTGAATCATATTTAATTTGTTGCCTGCAAATGCTTCGAATTTGAAGAAATCTAAACTTTGTCCTTTGGCAAAAAGGTAAGGGTGAAAGAAGTAGTATTTGGGAAAAGAAAAGGCACTGTGCATAAGATATTGAAAGCAGTTTAGGAAAAGAAGTAATAGCCTGTAATTGAAGAGGGATATTCTGTAGAACAGTATCATAGTGATAAAAATTCCTTTGACGTCAGATTGATTTGTTTCACTTGAGTTTTGTCAAGCCTGCTTGCTGTGAGCAGGACAAAGCTGCCACAACTTCCGCCATTTGAAACATTTTTTCAGGTAGATCCATGGTCAAGGTCATACTTAAATGTCAGAAAATAAAAGTGTCACAGACCTAGTCCGATCCATTACTTCTACATTTCTGGATGGATTTCAAAATAATTTGGTACATTTTCAACTCCACTGTTTTCAAGAAAACTTCAGGGTATTGTCATTTATGTTGTCGTCGTGCAAAGACTGACATTTTATTGTAATCCTGTCATTACGAAAAATGTTTACTTAGACTAGAATTCACTGTCAAAAGAGGGGACCCATATCAGTAGGGTAGGTAACCATCAAAATATTTTTGACACAGTTATGCCCCTTTTTTGACTTGGAAATAGTCTATTACAGAAAATCAATCGATTTCAAAAGCTGAATGCTGGCACCCACATGCAGTGGTCTTGTTTTTTCTTCATGAGTAGAAGTGTCTTTTGAAACATTTGTTAAAGTATGTCAAAGGTCAAGGTCACACTTGAAGGTCAGATGAGACATTTGTAATAAATGGAACTCGCCCAAGCCACAATTATCTTCTTTGATTATAGGTGTATTTCCAAATAAGTCATCACAATTATTCTCCTTCATGAGAAGAAGTGGCTTTTGAACATATGTGTAAGTAGGTCCAATGTCTAGGTCACATTTGTAGGTCAAATAAAATTTTCGACTAGTTTTCTACTTTACAACAGGAGAAAACCTATGATTCCCGGCATTTCTTTTCCTTTTTCCACTATGTTTTCAGAGGCCTTCCTTCTCAGGGGTTGTTTTTTACAGAGTTAAATGTTTTGTTTTTAGGGCCCTGTACGGAGTGATTCAGACACCCTCAGACTTTGCCACTCTTCTACTGGCTGTGTATATAGCCAATTTGTTGCTATATTTAATCTTTTACATGATTGTGAAGGTGAAATTTATGTAAATTACCTCTTTAGGAATCATTTAGTTGTCCCACCCACCTGTTATTCTCTCACAAACGGCCAAGGTTACTTACCTGTGGTGTAATGAATGTAGAAAAACTAAGTAACAAAATTTGTAGACTTCTCATTATGTGTAATTTATCCTCTTAACTCTGCCAAACAATAAAATTTTAGACTCAGTGAAATTGAACATGACCCAAGAAATGGGATTTGTCTGTTTATCTTTTACCAAACAACAAAACTTTGGACTCATCCTTATTGAAGGCATTTGCAGGCAACAAGTTAAATTTGGCGTAAATGGTTGAATTTGTCTTGGGAAGAGTAGAAACATTGTGGAAAAAGGAGAAAATGCCGGTATTTTCTCCTTTTCCCATTGTTTTCAAAAGCCTTCTTCCTCAGGGTCATATAAAAAAGGGATTGTGTGGTACAGGGTTAAAGAGTAGAAAACATTGTGGGAAAGGTAGAAAATGCTGCCAGCATTTTCTCCTTTTCTCACAATGTTTTCAGAACCCTTACTTCCTCAGGGTGGTTACAACATGGGATTTTTTGGTAAAGAGTTAACTCCAAGTGTCAGAATAAACAGTGTGAAGTTACTTCTTAAGTCTTTTCATTAAAGTTATAGACTTGTCCATATTGAGAGCAATGGTAGGCATCATTTTAACCCTTTACCACAAAATCCTGACTTTTAACGACCCTGAGAAAGAAGCCTTTTGAAGACATTGTGGAAAAAGGAGAAAATGTTGGTAACCAGCATCTTCTCCTTTTCCCACAATGTTTTCTACCCTTCCTAAAACAAATTTCAGTTTTGTCATCTGCAACTGCTTTCAATTTGGGCCAGTCTAAAATTTTGTCATTTGGTAAAGGGTTAAAGAGATGATTAGAGTTATCTCCTAAAAGGGTTGAAAACATGTAAGGAAAGGAGAAAATCCTGATTACCAGCAGTTATTTCAAGAGCCATCTTGTTCACAGTTGTTTACCCTTTATCACACAATCCCAACTTTTATCAGTACTGAAAGAGTATGCTTTTGATTTCTTAAAACATTGTGGGGAAAAAGAAGAAAATGCTGGTTTTAGACAAGTCTAAAATTTTGTTGTGCGGTAGAGAGTTAAAAAAAATTCTCTGTTTACAATGCCACAAAGTTCTGACACTTGCAAAACTGAAAAAGGTTTACTGGACACAATTTAGGTGTCTCAAACATTGGGGGAAAAGGAAAAAAATGCTGGTTAACAGCGTTTTTTTCTTTTCTCACAATGTTTTCAGAAATGTCTTCCTGCGACTCATGAAAACATGCAATTTTGGTTAAAAGTTTATGGGAATAAAAAGAATTTACATGTGATACAAAGATGAAGGAGTCATATGCTGCACTGGGCACTTTAATGTTTTTCCATTCGACAAACAGATCTTACACCCACCTGCCACAATATTTATTTTACTGATGCACAATGTCATGGAACCTTTTGTTGAGTAATACCCCCTCAAACGAAAGTTCACAGCAAACTACTTTGAAACCATCCATATGATATATCAATAATTAGCACTCTTTTGCCCCAGCATTTATAAAAGTGGTCTGTTGAAAGGCATTCTTGTGATATACAGGGTGTCCCAGAAGTAGAGCACCATCCTGATATTCATTTTTAGCTCGGCTGTTTTGCCATAGGCCTGGCAGTAGTGTCATGCAAAAACTTGGACATTTTATAATATATACTTCAAACTTGGATGTGTTGTTGAGTCTCAAAAGGGGAACCTATATAACAAGGGCATGTAACCATCAAAGTATTTTTGACATGGTTATGCCCCCTTTTTTGGCAATTAAAATTTTCACTTAAAATCAAGCAACCGCAGCTGAATACTGGCACCCGTTTTCAGTGTTTTTGTTGTTTCTGTGTTTCATGATATCCCCCACAAAGCAAATGAAGACAAATTCTTTCGGGGTATATTTGAATCAGCTTGTCTTTCTGTCTGGCAGTCTGTCTGTCCGCCAATTTGTCTACCTGTGGACATGCAGATACATGTAGGTATATTTTTGACACTGTCATTATTTTGAAATGTTATTCAGCTATTTGCCAAAAATTCTAGGTGTGCAAAACATAATTTTAAAATGTCTGGCTTTAAACACTGAAGAATTACCGACCCTTTAGCTTTGAAATTTTTGTGTGTATTGCCTATTACTTTTAAACGCACCTTATATCTCAAAGCACTGGGCATGGATATTAAGTAACCTTTTTTGACAGTTTTAGTGTATTTATCTTTTGGACTGACCTGAGACAAAATTAATATTCATATTTGTAGTTCAGATATACATGTGATAAATATAGGATTCAAAACTTCCTCACAAGGTAGATAGTGAAAATTAATCTACTGGGATCATTTCATAAGCTTGGGTTTTTTAACAAAATTGGCAGCTTAACTTATTGTCTTTTGAAAATATACTTGCAGCAGAGGAATGGAAAATGTAAATAATTAAATTGAGTTGATGTTTAATCCTTTACCAAACAATCCTCAGTTTCCATAGCTCTCACAAAGCTCTCAAAGTATTCACGTCCATCAGATATACAAAGTTTCTGTCTCCGGATCCAATCTTAGAAAGCATTTTCATAGTCTTTTTAGGTATACTATGAAGACATTGGAATACTGCAGAACCGGGGTGTTTGCACTGAACAAATTTTCGACCTGAAAGATATTTTTTTAGCTTTGGAAATAAAAAGAAGTCAAAAGGGCTTTATCCTGCTTCAGAAAGTCTTGCACCTTGTGCAAAAGACAATTACTGAAATGGTTGGTTTACACACGATGAGATAGAGTGGACAGAAGATGAATTCCAGTGTCGTCTGTAAAAGTTTTAGTGAAACCTATGAAGAATCAAATTTTAGGTGTTTTGATGCATTCATATTTTAATACACCTCGTATTGGCATCTCTCTTTAGCCTCAATGTTTCCAATGGTTGTTTGTTGTTGGATATGTCCTAGGCTGTTAAAACGGCGTTAAACTCTAATACAAACAAAACAGAAATAATTGTAATGTAAGACAAAAAAGATTTTCTGTAGGCAGTAATGTTTAATTCTTTACCAAACAAAATTTGGACTTGTTTCAATTAAGTGTGACTCAACTGATGGCATTTGTTTTGGAAAGGGTAGAAAACATTGTGGTAAAAAGAGAAAATGCTGGTGACCATCAATTTCTCTTTTTCTCACAAAGTTTTCAAAAGCTTCTATCTCAGAATCATTAAAACTTGGGATTGTTTGGTGAAGGGTTAAGCCCCTTTCAAAGAATCCTGTTATTAGGGTAGGTAAGAGAACATTTGGAATCATTGTCAGAAAGGGAGAAAATGCTGGTACCCAGCCATTTCTCTTTTCTAAAGTTGTTATATATTTTTAACCTTTTGGAAGACATATTCATCACTTGAGCTACCTTTACATTGGTCTGGTACCCCGCCGTATTTCAGGCAAAGTGCAATAATGGCAGCCCATGTTGATAATATGCAGAGGTAACGGGATATTGTTATTTCACTTGATCGAATCAGATCACAGGCTGAATTCAAAACAGATTTTTAATTGTGATTTTTATTTTTTGAGAAAAACTACGTATCAGAAATGCTTTAAGTCTCCAAAATGTCAATGGACAGATATAGCATAGGAAAACAGGACTACTTTTAAAATGATTCATAGTCAAATTTAAAGTTAAACCTTACTCCAACAGCATGTTCTAGATTCGGTAATGTATATTTTGTACAAAATTGTTCTCATTTTATTCACTGATCAAACTGGATCGCATGAAATTGGGAAAAACAGGAAAGCATGTAGGGCTACGATTGAGGACACCTTGGAGGCCGCCATTATTGCGCTTTGCCCGACTCTATAACATGGTGGTAGGGTCAGGTAATCCGGACTACGTTTACATTCTCTTCTGCAAATAGTTTCAATATGGACTAGTCTAAATTCTTGAGGCCTGGAATCATCATGGGCATCTTTCCTCAAACTTTGCAGCAACAGCCTAATATTTATTTTCCCTTGTATTTATCCTTTCTTCCCTGCACAGAGCCATCTACTGTATTATAACAAAAACGAAGTCAGATTTTGCTAGCTTTCTCCTTGTGATTTTCATTGGTAACCTAGTGCTTTACACCATTTTTTACGTTGTTGCAAAGGTAAGTTGACCTTTTAAACTTTGGCATGCTGCAATAAACTTAGACCTTTACCACACAATCTCATGTGGTAAAGAGAAGGACATATTCAAACTTTCTGCTTTCAATCAATTTGATTGTAAAACAAATGTGAAAACTACTAAATATATTTTCCTTAGCCAATGTACAGGAACTTGAAGGTTTTATTCAGTAAAAACATGCAATTTTGGCATTTAAAAGTCACAGAGGTTGCTAGGGTGCCTTAACTCTTTACCAAACGACAAAAATACAGACTTGTCAAAATTGAAAGCATTTGCGGACAACAAAATAGATTTGGCTCAAATGATTAAATTTGTCTTTGACAGAGTAGAAAACATTTTGGGAAAAGGAGAAACTGCTGGTTACCAGCATTTTCTCCTTTTCCCACAATGTTTTCAAAAGCCTTCTTCTTTAGGGTCGTTAAAACTCAGGATTGTGTGGTAAAGGGTTAAACATAACAAAATATTTGCCTTGTCTATAATGACAGCTTTTGCAGACAACAAATGACATGTGACTCAGACCATTGGATTGTCCTTGAAAGGGTAGAAAACATTGTTTGAAAAGGAGAAAATGCAGATAACTTGCATTTTATCATTTTCCTGCGATGCTTAAAAAGATTCCTTCGTCAGGGTGGTTACAGCATGGTTTGTTTTTACGAAACGACAAAATTTTGGACTGGGCCAAATGGAAAGCATTTGCAGACAACAAATGAAATGTAACTTAAATGGTGATTTCTATATTTGATGGAGTAGAAAACAGTGTGGGAAGAGGAGAAAATGCTGGTCACCAGCATTTTCTCCTTTTCCTTCAATGTTTTCAAAGGCCATCATCTTCAGTGTTGTTAAAACTCAGGATTGTGTGGTAAAGGGTTCAACAGTTTTAACAGGCAGTGTGGATCAATATCTATGAAGGTTTCTAAAATTTTTGTTGTAATTTTAAGGTATAATCTAGCAGAAACCTCCTGCAAATTGCTCTAGTACTATCAAAATTTTCAAAGTGCATACAAATCTTAATACTAAAAATGAAGTTGGCAACTTTAGGTCTAGTATTACAAATCATTTTTCTGCCAGCAACTGTACTTTTGACCGACCGTACTGCAGCACATTTTCAGGCTCAAAATAATATAAATACTTTTAATTGTTGTGAATCCAATTTTACTCTTGAATTAATAGTATTCACTTTTGGCTTCCAGTGGGCTTTTAACCCTTTACCACACAATCCCAAGTTTTAACGACCCTGATGGATAGGGCTTTTGAAAACATTGTGGAAAAAGGAGAAAATGCTGGTAACCAGCATTTTCTCCTTTTTCCGCAATGTTTTCTACCCTTTCACAAACAAAAAATTTCATTTGAGTAACATTTAATTTGTCATCTGCATATGCTTTCAATTTGGACCAGTCTGAATTTTTGCTGTGTGGTAAAGAGTTAAAAGAAGAAACAAATGCAAATCAATTAGAGCCTTTGTTTTGTCAAGTAAGGTTTCTAGTATGTAGTGACTATCTATTTTTCAATTTCCATGTTTTAGTATCAAGCCAAAGAAAAGATACCAAATCTTACGATTGCCCTGATCATCCTGTCAATAGTTACCTGGGCATTTGCCTTGTATTTCTTCCAGTTACATCTTACTTACACGCAGGTTGGTCATTCTGAAGTTTAATTTCAATATCTTTCTTTTTTATTGCCCGCCCCCGAAAAAAAAAATTCATGGGCATGCAGTTTTTGTTTAGTCTGTTTGTGTCTCTGTCCATCTGTCTGTTCATCTGGCTTTCTGTCTATCTGTCCATCCATTTTCATGTCCGGGCCATAACTGTTTTCCCTATTTCCCTATAAATTTCAGTATAACTTGGCACAAATGTTAACCACATTCAGACAATGTTTCATGTGCAAGAGTTATGTCCATAGATTAAAGGTCAAGGTTTCTCTTTACATATGTTTTCAATGTGGATGGGTCTAATATTTTGTCAGATGATAAAGGGTTAAACTAAACTTTGTTTTATTGCTAGACTTGTCAAAAGGTTGAGATCTTAAAAGCTCACCTAAGCATGAATTACTTTAACCAGCAATTTTATATGCAGCCTTCCTAGGATAGAGGAATAGAGTTATTGAAATAATTCAGGTCATATTATCAAGATGGCCCCAACTTTAACAATGAAACAAGAGCTGCTGTTACTTTTTCTTGTGTTTATTTTTGAAAAATCATACAGTATGTAGAATCTTGTAACAGGAATCTGCCCCACTCAGGTAGCTGAGAAGTTAGCATATCTGACTTATGACCTGGTGGTTGTGAGTTTGATACCTGGTTGAGGCAAACTTTTTTTACGGTGATTTTTCACATCTCACCTATAGATGTGAGAAAAGTAGTGAGTGACTTGGAAACAAAGTTGTGTCAGTACTAGTATTAAAAGGCCAGGAAACACATGTGGAGGTGCACTGCCTGCTGTGATATGACCTAAGCTGTTAGAATGGCATTAAAGTCCAATTGAATCAATGTAACAGGAATCTAAAATTTGTTTTCCCTCACCCCTCTGGGTTGTTTATTTTTATACACCAAAACATTTTAGGTTATGTCCCTGGCCGTCCATGCATCTGCTCCGTATCTTTCGAACCTCTTGTATGATTTTGAAAATATTTCATACATGTGTGCACCTTGATCAGACATTGTGCAGAGCCAAAGTTTGACAACACCCTCCAAGGTCAAGTTCACAGCAGGGAGTCAAAAGTCACATGCTCTTTACTTAATATCTGTTGAACCCCTTTTCTGATTTTAAAAATATTTCATACATGATTTGTGAGTACTTCGATGAGATAAGACAACAGGCTCTGTGGTCAAGGTCACAGCAGGGGATCTAAGAAGACATGGCTCTTAAATTTCATTCACTCCATATCTCTTGATTTGCAAATATTATTGCACATTATAATTATGTGCCCTGGTGAGATGGGCTACTGAACACAGACTTCAGACTTTAGGCTCCAAGGTCAAGGTCACAGCAAGTCATTAAAGGTAACATACTCTTGATAGCGTCCTTCAGATTAATATTTGCCCTTTTGAGGAGCCCTTGTGAGGCCATTATCTGCATAAGCTCAAGACAAAAGCACAGATTGTCTGTTGTCCATTTACAGCTTTAATTAGCTTGCATGAAGTCAGTGATGACAAAATGAATTAAGTAGTACATAGTGAGATATCAGTGTTTATTAATTGGCCATTAATAATCCTGTTTATTTTTCAGAAATTGCTTGCAGAATCCCATGGAAAAAAAATATTTCAACCTTCAATGCTTTGACCTTTTTTTTTTTCAGTTATCACCTGCAGAATCACGTGACAGAAACAGGGAGTGTATCATCCTTCAATTTTATGACAGCCATGACGTGTGGCACTTCCTGTCAGCTATGAGTTTGTTCTTCTCTTTCCTGGTGAGTGTTTAGATTTATTACCAGACAGAAACAAAGTTTTGCTCCTCTGGTACTATAGACAACACATTACTCTTGTTTGCCCTGCAGGAGAAAATTTTTGGAACTATTGCGACAAAGAATTAATTCTATGTAAGCAATTTCTCCATTTGCTGCATTGCTTTTAACCCTTTACCGCACAATGCTCCCTTTTAACGACCCTGTGGAAAAAGCCTTTTGAAAACATAGTGGAAAAAGGAGAAAATGCTGGTAACCAGCATTTCTCCTTTTCCCACAATGTTTTCTACCCTATGGAAAACAGAAATAATCTTTTAAGCCACATTTAATTTGTCATCTGCAAATGCTTTCGATTGGGTCCAGTCCAACATTTTGTCGTCTGGTAAAGGGTTAAGATGCATTAATTCATTTTGGTTTAAAAATTTTGTCCACTGCAAATTTGTTTCAAGAGTATAAGGAATTAACCAATCATCATGATGAGCACATTTTAACAGATACATGTAATATAAGGAAGAAAAATAAATAAGGGAATTAAGGGGGAAAAAAATTGAAAGATTTGGAATATCATGGGGAAAATGAACAATAGCTTCAAATCTTTGCAAAATGACAAAATTTTAGATTTGTCCAAACTGAAAGCATTTGCAGAGGGAAGACACTTGCATTACATACTCATCTTAATGTCGTCTGTTTCTTTTTTAGCTTACTTGAGCACAAAGTGCTCAAGGTGAGGTTTGTGATCATACTGTGTCGGTCATCAACAATTAATTACCTTGTGGGCTCTCTAGTGGTCACATTTTCTGTCCAATGATCATGAAACTTGGTCAGAATGTTTGTCTTGATAATATCTTGGACTAGAACGAAATTGGGTCACATCAGGTTAAAAAGTAGTCACAGGGTCAAATATTAGAAAACCTTGTGGGCTTTTTAAGTGCTACATTTTCAGTCTAATACTCATGAAAATTGGTCAGAATGGTTGTCTTGATAATTTCTAAGACAAGCTCGAAATTGGATTACACTGGGACAAATCTTAGAAAAAACTTGAGTACCCTCTAGAGGCCACAATTTCAGTCTGAAAGTCATGAAAGTTGATCAGAATATTTGTCTTGACAATATCTTGGACAAGAACGAAATTGGGTTATATCAGGTCAAGAAATAGGTCACTAGATCAAATATTAGAATAACCTTCGGTGCACTCTAGAGGCTACATTTTCAGTCTTATACTCAGATGATCAGAATGTTTATCTTGATTATATCGTGGACAACTTAGAAATTTGGTCACATTGGGTCAAAAAGTAAGCTACCTCAGCAAATCTTAGAAAAACCTTGTGTGCACTCTAGAGGATACATTTTCAGAATAATATTCATTAAAGTTGGTCAGAATGTTTGTCTTGGTGATATCTCATTTATATTTGAAATTTGGTCACAGGTAGGTCACTTGGTCAAATCACTCTGGAGGCCACATTTTCTGTCTAGTACCCATGAAAATCCGTCAGAATATTTTTCTTGATAATATCTTGCACAGGTTCAAAATTGAGTCATGTCAGATCAAAAAGTAGGTCACATGGACTAGTCTTAGAAAAACCTTACATGCACTTTAGACGCCACATTTTCAGTCTCATACATCATGAAACTTTATCAAAATATTTGTCTATATGATATCTAGTACAAGATCAAAATTGGGTCACATCAGGTCAAAAAGTAGGTTACTGTGACAAATCTTAGAAAAACATTATGTGCACTCAAGAGGCCATATTTTCACTCTGATACTCATGAAAATTGGTCAGAATGCTTGCCCAGATGATATATCATACAACTTTGAAATTTGGTCATGTTTGGTCAAAAAGTAGGTCACTGAGAAAGTTTTTAGAAATTCCTTTTGTACACTGTAGGGGCCACATTTTCAGTCTGAAACTCATGAAATTTGATAAGAATGTTTGTCTTGACAGTATCTTTAATAAGTTTCAGCAAGGTCATTTTTTATCAAAAAGAAGGTCACTGATACTCATATAGTTTACATCATCATAACCAGGATGTCTTCAACTTAACAATTCTTGATGAATTTACTCAGGTGAGGGCTTTGGACCAATGACTCCCTTGTTTTTTTAATTTACAGGTAATATTCACTCTGGATGATGAGATTATGTTGATAAGAAGAGACAAGATTCCTGTCTTTTAAAACAGCCATCTGACATCAATTAAGAAAGCAAATGTGATAGTTTAAACAAAACAGTATCAATGTTGAAAAAAATTAAAATGCAAATGAACCTTTTGATCGATTCCAATTGACATGTATATTGATCAAGTATGCAATTTAAAGTCAATGTGGCCCTTTTGTTGTTTCCAAGGTAATATTCAGCCTTGATGACATTATTATGGTGGTAGGGAGATACAAGATTTCATTGTTTGAAAGAGCTATGCGACACCAATTTACAAAGCAAGGTGTGATATTAAAAAAGTACGAATTAACTGTTACACCATTCCAAACGTACATGCATATATCAGGGGAGTAATGCAGGACTTTTATGACCCTCATTTCAGTATTGAAGTATTTA
Organism: Tridacna gigas; assembly: GCA_945859785.2. NCBI lineage: Eukaryota > Metazoa > Mollusca > Bivalvia > Cardiida > Cardiidae > Tridacna > Tridacna gigas. The sequence goes on along the minus strand of OX244035.2, from coordinate 40,530,319 downwards.
GCCTTGATGATGAAGTTATAATGATTGGGAGAGACAAATGTCCCACCTGTTTGGGGAGCAGAATGTGTCAACAGCATACAAAGTATGTGTGATAGAATAAACATACAAATCAGCTCTGTACTAGATGACAAAGTTCTAGTCATGTCCAAATTAAGAGCATTTGTGGACAACAAAAAAGGTGTCGGGTATTTGCTTGGATTTGACTTATAAAGAATTAACACATTGTAAAAACAGGAGAGAAAGCTGGTTACAAGGATTTTCTCCTTTTCCAAAATTTTTTTCAAAAGCCTCTATCCTTGGAGTTTTTTAAACACAGGATTATTAGGTACAGAGTTAACCAATATTCCATTCCAAATGTACATGTGTATATGTTGATAAGATGAGTGATGTAGGGCAAATATGGCCCTCTGGTTTTTTGTTAGTTTGTTTGTTTGTTTGTTTGTTTTCTCAATATAATATTCAGCCTTAATTTTATACTTCTGATGATAGGGAAAATAAGATTCCTACCTTTGAAAGCTATGTACAAAGCATACTGTGATAGAGTAAAATTAAAATTCATATTAATCATTACTCCATTCCAAATGTTCAGGTATAATTGATGAGCCATCCTCTGGCAATAGGTTAAATGTATGTCTGTGATGCATTTTACCAAGCAAGTCATCACATAAACATAGATCCATGAACTGCTTTTGTGAAACACCCAAGTGAAACATGAGTCATTGGACTTGCAAAAAATTTACAAATGGCAGAAAGTTTTCACCCGTGCAAACCTACACAGACTGCCCAGGCCGACCTGGGTTGATACCTTTGTAAACCCCCTTTTCACAGAGCATGGCTGTTCTATCATTTTTATATTGATAAGGTGAGCAACGTAGGGTCATTGTGGCCCTCCCTTTGATAATTAAAGATAACATTTACCTGTTATGATGAGATTATGATCATAAGGAGAGTCAAGATTCCCATTTATTGAAAGAGCAAGATGTGACATCGATGTACAAAACGTACAGGCCATCGGACATTGAAAAATATACAAGTTTGCTCATTTCTTCCTTGCATAAATTATAGAGGTGACTTTTTAATTATTGCAGCTAATGAAGTGTAGCACCCATTACCACACAATCCTGACTTTTAACGACCCCTAGAAAGAAGTCTTTAGAAAACACTGTGGGAAAAGAAGAAAATACTGGTAACCAGCATTTTCTTCTTTTCACTCAATGTTTTCTACCCTGTAAGAGACAAATGTTATGTTTTGAGCTATATTTAAAATGCTGTCTGCAAATGCTTACAATTTAGTCTACATTTTTGTCGTGTGGTAAAGAGTTAACATATTTTTTGCTCAGCCGTTTTCAGAGAAAATGTTAAGATATTGCCATAGCCCTTTCATCTTTGTCATTTTCATTTGAACACTTTGGCAGTTTCTCTTATCTCTGTTATTACTAAAAAAAATTTACTTCAAAGTTGGGCCAGTGTTTTACTATCAAAAGGGAAACCATACCAGACGGGCATTTTTTACAGAGTTATGCCCCCTTTTTCAACTTGGAATTTTGCTGGCCAAGGTTTGGTACCCCATTGCAGTGTTTTTGTTAACTTCTATACTAAAGGCAAAAATTTTAGACTTGTACAGTTTGGAAGTATTTGAAAATAAAAAATTAAAGATGTATAGGATTTGATCTTGAAGGGACAGAAAACATTTTCCACAATGTTTTCAAAAACATTCTTCTTTAGTGGGAGTGGTCTTGGGCAAGACACTTCAGAGCCTAGCCTAGTACTGGTGAAACCCAGGAAATACATGAATATGTGAGCTGTTGCCGTGATATGACCGAAATAATGTTGAAAGTGGCATAAAACACCATTCAATCAGTTAATTAATCAATCAATCAGTCAAAACCCTTCTTCAGATGGTCCATTAGATATGTAAAATTGAAAATGTGTCAGATTGAAGGATTTGTCAATGAAAGGACAGAAAACATTTTGGGAAAAGGAGAAAGGGCTGGTGACCAGTATAGTCTCCTTTTCCCATAATGTTTTTTAAAGATTTCTTCCCAAGTGTCATTATATCTTTGGATTGTTTGTTATAGGGTTCCAGCAATTTTTTTCTTTTTCCCACAATGTTTCTACCCTTGCAAAGACAATTTCAATGTTTCAGTTACCCTTTATTTTGTCACAAAAATGGGACTTTTTCTTAAATTGTAGAACAGTGTGTGACACTTAGAATTTTGGACATTTTTCTCCTTTTCTTATTCTGTTTTCAAAAGCCTTCCCCTTCAGGCTCGTACAAACAAGAGCTTGCCAAGTAAAGGGTTAAAGAATGAATTAGTTTACATAATGTTATTGAGTATTACATTCACAGATTGTTATTATTGCATGTTACTTTGAAGTGTGTTTTGACTCATTATTAAAAAGCTAATATTTTGTATATTTCTTTTATATCAATAAACATGACACTTGACACCTGGCGAGTATTCTCATCTATTTGTTCAGTATGACAAGGCCTTCTTTTGATTTTCCTCTTTGATTCTGTTTCCACATGGGTCAGTGTTAACTCTTTACCAAAAGCCTTCTCTTTCAGCGTTGGTAAAACAGTGGCAAAAGGTTAAACACTTTACCCGTGATAACAACATTTGAGACTCATTTACAGATTAAAAACTGCATGCAGCCAAATTTGAAGCATTTGCCTTTGCAAGGGTAGAAATCATTGTTGGAAAAGGAGAACATCTGGTTACTGGCATTTTCTTCTTATCCCACAATGTTTTCAGAAGCCATTTTAATTTTCTCATTGTCGTTACAACCGAGGTATTTCGTAAGGGGTTGAAGGAGCATAAAACAAGGTTTTAACCAAAAAAGATTTTGGGATAGGAGAAAGTTAATATTATGTCAGGAACTAGAAGCCCTTTTGGTCCTGAATCGCACTCCTGACAAGGATTTTGCTCATTTTTTAGCTTACAACATGAAGTCATGATGCAAATAGGAAAAGGATTAATGCATGCACACAAAAAAAAAATGGCAGGGGGGGGGGGAGGATGTTACAACTAGGAATGAACCCCATGCTAAGACCCCATAAGTACGCATGATGTGTTGAACAAATAGAGAAATAGTCAAAGTACAATTTCTCAAAATCGATTGTTTGGAATCTAGCCATATTTGATTTTAGTATTCATTGTATCGCACAATCCCGGCAAATTTCAAAGAAATTGGACCAGTAATGTGGACTATGTTCTGTACAAGACTAGTCATCAAATGGCTGCTTTTCCTATACTAATTGCTGGATTTTCTTCATCATACCCCCCCTACACACACACACACCTACGAAGAACAGGGGGGTATACTGGTTTCACCACGTCTGTCTGTCCGTCCGTCAATCCATCTTTTCGTTTCCGTGCTCTAACTCTAAAGTCGTTGGACTTAGGAACTCATAAATATATATGAATTTATGATAAAGACTAGTGTTTACGCAGGAGTTATCGCAATTTAAAACGGATTAAGTCGGCATAAGTAAATATTTAGATTTATATAACAGTCAGTCTTTGACACACTAGCCGATAGGCCAAAAATAGCGGAAACTGAAACGACAGCAGAAATATCGATAAAGCTTTATACATAAAAATATACATCAGAAGTAAGATTAATGAATAATTTCTTGATTGAAAAAGAATATTTGTACAGAACTTGCCTATTTATAACCTAAATCCATTCCGATTCAACACCACTCTGTTTTGTTACGAATTGTCATGGAAGAGACTCGATTGTTCCCAATGAACCACCATAAATTGGGTAATGCCTGTTTATGCAACTTAAAGAATCGTATTATGTCGTTTTTTGAACGAAATTTTGTTCACTACGATCTTGTTTGATTATTGAAACAGATTTCGTTCATAAACCGTAAGTCAATTCTGGTTTGTTATGCAACCGTCTGCATGACTGAAAAACATGGCGGTGACTCCGTGGGCAATCCGAAATGAAAGTGATTTGACTGTATTCTGCCCAGACAGCGGCTGAATATTTCCAAATGAAGTTGTTCCTAAAGGTAAATCAGGTTCTTTTTCTGTTTACCGGTTTTAGAGAGATTAAATTTGTTACATAGAACTGAATGGGACCCGTTTAGACGTTACGTGCAAAAAAAATTGAAATATGAAATGTCCGATAGATTGTTTGTTTGTATTGGAGTTTAACGCTATTTTAACAGCTTAGGTCACATCATGGCGGTCAGTGACGCACCCATGTGTTTCCTGGCTTTCTCACACCAGTACTAACACACCTTCCTTTCCAAAGCCACTGACTACTTTTCTCACATGCCTCAGAGGTGAGAGGCGAAAAATCGCCGGTAAGGAAGTTTGCCTCAACCGAGTATCGAACTCGCAACCATCAGGTCACGAGTCAGACACGCTAACTACTAAGCTACCCGGGCGGGCTGTCCGATAGATAAATGTTGAAAGGTAAATAAACATGTATACGTCTAAATACTTGGACTACGAAACTCCATGTCACGTTACCCCAAGGATGACATGCGCATACAGACGGCATAATATTACGGTTCGATGATTATCAGTTTCCTTGGCCCTGTGAACTTTTTACACTACTGAAATATCAAGGGTTGAATGGTTTCCTCGTGGAGACGGTAGATCCTACTTCGAAAGCTTTTTCCTTTGTAACCAAAACACACTCGGGGAACATTACCCGTCTTGTATAAACTTGCTGCAGCTTTACAACACTGTTGTTCTTCGGGCGGCACGAAATACCCAAATCTACCCAAGTCTTTCCCAAATCTACCCAAATCTTCCCCAAAAAGATTTGGGTATTTCGTGCTTCCGAATCTACCCTTATCTACCCAATACCATTACAAAATTGGCTAAAGTAAATAAAGTTCGAACTACTAATAAAAAGATATTTAAAGTGATTTATTGTCTTGTTTCTTAGGGTCATCTTATTATCCCCCGCCAACTTTGGGGGAGTGGGTATACTTTTTGCGTTGTCCTTCCGTCCCTTAGTCAGTCCGTCCATCTGTCCGTCCGCTTGTTCGTCCGCCCGTCCGGAAAGATAGCTTTTAAAATCCTAAATGAAAATTGATGAAACTCTATACATGTAATTAATTTGTATTATATATGAGTATGTTACGAAATGCATGTGTATGCATAAGTAATTAATAAAATCTAAATCTAATCTAAAATCATGTGTTACTTATGATAGTCCGACGATAGACTTTTTTTGCATTATTATTTAATGCCATGTCATGGGAAAAGGGGGCTTGATGTATATTTCCTTTATGAACCAATACCTCTTTAACTAATGGACAAAATTTTATGAAACTTCGTATTTATATTGTTTATCATAAGCCATAGACAATCATTATTTCTTTTTATTTGATGGAATGCAATGTCATGGAAAAAGGGGGCTTAATGTAAAATTTCATCATGGACCAATAACAAACAAGAGGACCATGATGGTCCTATATCGCTCACCTGAGTACTAAGCAGTACAGGTTAACATGAAGATAAATACCAAATACTGAATTTCAAGGCCAAATGATTATGAAAGAGAGTCAACTCACACCTTTAACAGAGGTCTAGGCCTTTGGTTACCCAGAAAATTTTCTTATAATTGCACGAAAGATACCTAATTACAAACGTCTAAGCCCCGCGGCTGGACCTGTAATGATCCCAGGGGCATCTTGTGTGCAAAATTTCTTGAGGTCCACAAGGTGATGCTTCATGCAAAGTATCATAGCTCTAGTCAATTTTGGTTTAAACATAAAGATTTTTCAGTTTGCATTATATATACATCTAGATACTACAGAGTAAACCAAGTCAAATACAGCAACTCTAATTGAAGGGCAAATAACTCATGTTGTTTGGGTCTAATAAGACCCATAATCAAAACCCATCCAAGATCTTATGGTCATAGAAATTTTTACCAAGTTTGGTACTGATTGGTATATATTTGTAGATGCTAGAGTGTAAGCAAAGTCAAATATGGACATTTTGTCCAATTCAAGGGCAAATAACTCTGGATGTTCTGGTTCAATTTGACCCATAACTGAACTCTTCCGAGACCTTATGGGAATATATATTTTGACCAAGTCTGGTACTGATTGGTCAATATTTGCAGATGCTAGAGTGTAAACAAAGTCAAATATGGCAAATTTTCTAATTCAAGGGCAGACAACTCAGACAGTTCTGGTCCGATTAGATCCATAATTGAACTAATCTGAGATCTTATGATCACACACACTTTGACAATGTTTGGTGCTGATTGAGTGATATTTGTAGATGCTAGAGTGTAATAAACAAAGTCAGATTCAGTAATTTTTGCAAATTCAAGGGCAAATAACTCCTGATGTTCTGATTGGATTTGATCCAAAATCGAACTCATCCGAGACCTTGTGGGCATATACGTTGTGGCCAAGTTTGGTACTGGTTGGTCAATATTTGTAGATGCTAGAGTGTAAACAAGAAGATTTTTGAAGATTTCCCTCTTTATCTCTATGTGAAATCCGGGAACCCACAACATAGGGCCAATTTCAACAACAGCGGCTTAATTTGAAGTATTTTGGTAGAGGGCTATTAGATGATGGTACATGCCAAATATGAAAGCTCTAGCCCTTACGGTTTGGGACAAGAAGATTTTTAAAGTTTTTTCTCTCGGTTGCCATGGCAATCAGAGTTCTTCATGGAATTCAAATCTTTGAAGTATTCTGAAAGTGCATCACCTAAGGATCATTTCCGTGAAGTTTCATTGAAATCTGTTGGGCGGTTTCAGAGGAGAAGATTTTTTAAGTAATTGTTCACGGACGGACGGATGGACACACGGACGGACGGATGGACGCCGGAAAACGATCGATCACAATAGCTCACCCTGAGCACTATGTGCTCAGATGAGCTAAAAAGCTAAACTAATGATATTGGCGGACTATCATAAGGAACACATGTATGAAGTTTCACAAATTTTTGTCCAGGATTTTGAGTTGAAGATACATGTATATTGATCCTTAACAGAAATATACATGAAGCCCCTTTTCCCTATGAGACAGTATTTGATATCAAAAAGGAAAAAAGAAAACCAATAAATATCAGCAGACATCATTAGGAACACCTGCATGAATTTCTATTAATTTTTGTCAAGGATTTTAGAAGATATCTGTCCTGAAAGATGGACAAACAGATGGTCATTGGTCCATGACGAAACTAAACATTTAGCCCCCTTTTTTCATGACATGGCGTTTCATGAAATAAAAACAAATAACTATTGTCTGTGGCTTGCAATAAACAATAAGAAGATGAAGTTTCATGACATTTTGTCCTGTAGTTAAAGAGATATTGGTCCACAATGAAAATATACGTCAAGCCCCCTTTTTCCATGACACAGCAATAACTGGTCCTATTAGACCTACAATCAAACTCATTCGAGATCTTACGGTCATATATATTTAGACCAAGTTTGGTGCTGATTGGTTATTATTTGTAGATGCTAGAGTGTAAACAAAGTCAAATATAGCAATTTTTTTAATTCAAGGGCAAATAACTCCAGTCGTTCTGGTCCGATTACACCCATAATCGAACTCATCCCAGATCTTATGGTCATATACATTTTGACCAAGTTTGGTGCTGATTGGTTTTTATTTGTAGATGCTAGAGTGTAAACAAAGTCAAACATAGCAATTTTTCTAATTCAAGGGCAAATAACTCCAGTCGTTCTGGTCCGATTACACCCATAATCGAACTCATCCGAGATCTTATGGTCATATACATTTTGATCAAGTTTGGTGCTGATTGGTTAATATTTGTAGATGCTAGAGCGTAAACAAAAAAATGTGGACGGACGGACGGACGACGGACGCTGACGGACGGTGAGTGATCACAATAGCTCATCCTGAGCACTTTGTGCTCAGGTGAGCTAAAAAGCCAAGTGTACAAGCAAAACACAATACCTCTTATATGTTTCTATCAAAAATGGTATTTCGGCATGGGATATCATATCAACGAAAAAACTTGTTTTTAGAAGTTTTAACATCATTTTGGTGCATCTATGTAGAGATTGATGATGTCATTGCGACAGGATTCATTCCTCTCTCACCACTGACCATTCGACGATGGTTATGTGGGAAAGCAGCCAGTGGCATTGAAATAATATTATGCGTACTAATGGTGAAAAAAACTCCAGGAAAGCCTGGATAGGTGCACTGGCCGCCACGATATAACTGAAATAGTGTTGAAAACGGCGTTAAACACCATACAGTCAATTAATCAGTCTTTCTAGTAGATTTCTTAAATAGATGGGTAACATTTTAGACAGATTTGGGTATATTTGGGAAAAATTCGGGTAAGATTTGGGTAGATTTGGGTATTTCGTGCCGCCGCCGTTCTTCTATATTTTATTCTTCTTTATATCCAAATATTATTATGCCTGAATTATATATCTGTGGTAAGGTTTTTTTAAAAAGTAATTTGTTTGTTTGTACGTTGTTTAACGCTGTTTTCAACATTATTTCTATCATATATCGTTGCGCAATTGCACCTATCTATGTTTTCATGGAGTTTCGTGGGAACTGTATGGAGCCCGTGCGTCTACCGTATGGAGGCCGAACAGAGACTGTGCGATTGTCGTGCAGTTTCGGGCTTTGGTGTAATGACAAACGTGTACAACCTCACATTTCTGCTTGCTCCCTTCTCCCATTCTGCCTTACTTGTAATGGCAGAGGTATTGGAATCGCCTGAGTATAGTCCAGTCAAATTAATGATATTTGGGGCTTGACAAAAAACAAATTGCAACTCAAATATTTTTATGATGTTTGTGTGTTCCCTTCATAATATACAAAAAGTAGGATGAAATCAGACTATGTGAAGTTTGCTTTTCCTGCATTGTTTTTTTTTTTTTTTTTTTTTCTGCATTGTTTGTCACAAGCCGCGAATTTGCTGGTAAGTACTTGCTAATGTGTCAAATCATTCACATAATGAGATTTGAAGCTTGACCCAAAACAAAAGGCAACGCTTTTTGTGTGTGTGTCTGTGTGTGTGTGATTTTCGTGAAGGATATTCCTTCCTTTATAATATACAAAAATTAGGACAAAATCAGATGATATGACGTGTTTTTTTTTTCATGTTTTGTTACAAGCCGCGGAAGTTGCATGTAAATATTTTCCTATGTGTCAGATTATGTTTATTCATACTATTTTTGAGATTTTCATTTCAAATAACATATTGTAATTACTCAGAAATTTAATTGAAACATTTACAAGAACTACTGATCTTCATTCCTGGCGCGTTTAACCTCAAATAAGGAAAGATCTGGTATCAACTTAACCTCTCCCACTACATTTCTGTTGGAATATCAGTTCCAAGTGACTGAATGGTAATGTGACGTTTTTTTTTTTTCTTCATTATATATGCGTTTGAACAATATAGGCCATTCTTTTAATGGCTGGGCATTACATAAAATCTGACAAAAAGTCCTTAGCTGGAATAATGATTTGTCTGAACTGAATCATAGAATACATCAGGTGAAACAACAAAATAATCACAAAATTTGGGTTATTCGATTTAAAAGTTTATTTTACGGTACGAAAATCATCTTATTATGGTCTTAACATGATAATATCCAACCCCTGATAAGCAACTAAATGGCAATGCTTTTACCAGTTTCATACTTAGCCTATTGGTGTTCAACCTATTTTTACCTATGCAAAACTTCTATAAATACAAGGAACAAGCCTTTGAAGGGAAAATACCTTTCACTAACATTTTTGGAAATTTGACGGAAAAAGACCTATTACTTGTTTCAAGAAATTTATTCTTTTCGGACAATGTTTTCTAAAGCTATAGATTGCAAGGGCGTAGAAAGTCATATTTGGACAGTTTATGTGTGAATACTGCCTACAGATGTATTCAGCTGAAGCTGTAACAAATAAATATAAAATTTATAATTCGATTTCATAACTCTCATGCTAAGACCCAAATTTCAGTTTTCTTTTTTCCAACGCTCTCTTGTTTTGTTTTTTCTACTGACTAATGGTTTCTGAAACAAATTTTGACCCATATTGTTGCTATCGTTAACCTCGAATGATCATTCGAATATAAAGTACCCCCAATAAAACTACTATAAGGGCTCAAGTAAAGGTTCACTCAGCCCAAATACAGGCTAATAAATGCTACATAGCTATCATATTACATCTAAATGATAATTATTTCAAATTTACTCAGAAAAAAAAAAGACACATGAGTGGGATTGTGGTTGGCGTTACTAGTATTCCAAATTATGTCACAGACTTAACTAGTACTAGTACACAAGGCTGTCGTCGGCTTTTGAAAGGTGGTACGGCCATGGAATGCTTCCAGAGTTCTCCGTGTGCTAAAGGCACGAGTGGGGGTGGGAGGGGCACGATAAGAGGGTGTCCATCCTCATGAAAGGGGAATTAGGGGGACCTCCCCCGAGAAATCTTTTGAATATATAATGTCTCTAGAAACGATTTGAATGCATTTTGAGACCAATTCTGCTTTTGAAACTCAAATAATTATAATAGTATATGAAAAGGATATAAGTGATACAGCCAATACCATAGTTGGTCGAAATTATGGTCCGGACCGCCGACGGCCTTGGTACTACATCAGATTATTATTATATGAGCCATGCTCTGGCAAAAGGGGGCTTTATGCATCTCAGTAATGCATGGGCTCAAGCAAATCATCACATGATCATGGGTACAAAAAGTCCACTTTGTCTATCAACTGACTGAATCATGAGGTAAACTGGTCCTTGGACTTGCAAAAAATTGACTAAATAACAAAAGGTTTCGGCCCAGGTCAAACTGCGCGGACAGCGCAGGCTAACCTGGATCGATAATTTTTACAGATGCATTAAGCCCCCTTTTCGCAGAGCATGGCTCATATGTATTTTAAAGCCATTATGGAAAGATTGTCCAATTTGTATGTGAATTTTACTAACAGTACCACGTTTTATGGTAACTGAGTATTTTGCATGGATAAAATATCATCCATATTCTATGTTGTCTCTTAGCAGTGCATCATTCAATGTTCCCTTGCTTACCACTCGCTCCATGCGACAGGTCTGATACTTGTAACAGGCTAATTAATTATTTGGAAAAAATAAAATGGGTTCCAAATCAAATCTGCATAAAATTCGACATTATAGCGGCATTTTCTGGTACTCACGCCCTACAGAGCGCTGGGTTAGGGTTAGAATGGGGTTAAATATATGTTCAGAGAAAAACTTGAAGCACTGAAGCCCGTAAGAGCCATCAAGTTTCATGCCATAGCAGGTTCTGAAGATTAAGGCAAACTCCAACACAACCTAAAATGATGGTTCAAGATACCAGAAAATTAATGAGAAATATTGTAATATTGTATAGAAAATTTAAAACCGGTCGCGCAAACCTGCCAAGGAACTAATGTGTTGTGATCGAGCTACATCTCGGCAGGAAGTTATGGACATGATAGTTATGGAGATACAATCTTTAAATAAAGGTTGAAACGTCCGTGTGGAAACCAACAAACTCTCAGCTTCTTAAGATTGTTTAAACAGCTTAGGTCATATCACAGCGGTCAGTGCACCTCCCCAAGTGTTTCCTGACTTCCTCACACCAGTACTGACACAACTTTCCAAGTCGGTGACTTCTTTTCTCACATAAATCAGAGGTGAGAGGCAAAACATTGCCGGAAAGAAAGTTTGTCTCGCCAGTCTGACAGAAATCACATTTTTGTCATTTCCCGGAATCGTCGTAGCATCTTGCTGGAGAACAGAGGACAGACAGTAATTATACCACACTTCTGCAAGTTATTTATGATAATTCAAGCTGAATATATATCGGTAAATAATATTTTTGCGTAATAGAAAAATGCAGTTATTAGTGAAAGTCGGTATGGAGTTGGTAAATAGATCTACTTGGTAAAGTATCCATTAGTAAAAAGAGATATATGTGAAAATCAAGTCATGGCAGTACATGTTATTTCATTAATGTGATACGTAGCCTCTTGAAGTACTTTTAATTCATTTTTTGCGCGAATAGTTTACAAGGGCTTGTGGATAATGTCACATGATCATTAACATGCATTGCATATGTAGAATGGTATTCAAATAGGTACGGTGACGTAACATCTGGTCTCATAACAATAAGACGAAGTTGCAATTTGCAAAACTTAACTTTCTTATTATCTAAACACCAAAGGTTTTACCATTTAACTGAATTTAAGCGACCAGTTTCTCTTCACTTGCAGCGCACAAAACACGTTTTATAAATGTTTTACCATAAATTTGTTGTACACAGAAAAACTAGATGCCCCTCTTTTATTGACTGGTCCTAGTTTACTGTACATGTATATGGATTGGTTCTTCACTTTGTATCGGTGGATGAAGTAAATCACCATTGTATAACAAAATTGAAACAATGAAGATTGCTGTAGAAGTAAATCATTGCAGATACGCTTTAACATGGCCCTGCTGTGCGTTTCTATTACATAGGAGAAAAAAAAATCAACTAGAAATGATACGCAAAAGTCGCTCTGAGAGCTGTTTATCTTCTTGATGGCGAAATATAGGTAAATATAAAAAGCTTTAAAAAATCAAACTTCGTATTTTCCGATTTCGTCCTACTTTACATCATACGCTAAAAAGGTGTCCCTAAGGCTGTTGAAAACAAAAATGACATCTGTGTTGCAATTTGTTTTGGGTCCTCCCACAATTTGACTGGACTAAGTAGTAGTATATGTTTCACCTTCGTGTCTTCTCATTCGACTGAAGAAAATTGTTAAAATAAAAAGAAAAGCTAGAGATGGACAATATATACGAGCCGCGCTCTGTGACAAGGGGGCTTAATACATCTTCGAAAAGTATCGCTCCAGGTCAGCCTGCGCAGTCCGCGCAGGCTGACCTGGGCCGAAACTTTTCGCTATTGGTCATTTTCCTGTACGTCAAAGGACCAGTGTACCTCATGAATCAGTCGGTTGTTATACAAAATGGATTTTATTGATCCATAGGTATGTGATAACTTGTTTGGTATCATGGAGATGCATTAAACCCCCTTTTGTCAGAGCATGGCTCATATCCACCTAGAAAATGTTGACTGTCATTGTGCGATTGCCGTGAGATTGCCACTCGATGACTGCTCAATATCCGAGCGATTTTATGGGCATTGCTATAACTACGCAAGTGCTGTATGATTATCCCACTAGTTTTCCCCAAATGGCCACATAAAATCGTGCGTAGTCCCCAAGATCAGCGCTCTACGGTGCCCGTTTGGGGATCGTGCAATGCTACCTACAACGTGTCTTCGGGCTACGGGCTTGCGACTTTTTTTTTTTAATTTGCCATTCAAGAGCGGAGTAAAACAAAATCGTAGAGGCTATAGAACTCGTAAAACCGTACCAAAGGAAAGGGGGATACGGAAATTGCATTGGCCCTGTAAGCTTATCAAAGGCTAAACGTAAAGTAGACATAAATGCTTGAAAATTCGCATGCACGGGAAAATTGAATAGAAATAAAATCCGAAGGCGCCCGGGGCAAATGTAATCCAGGCATTATTGTGGTTGTTTGAGATGGCAGTCCATGAGATTAAGCATTTAACTTAGTCCTGCAATCATAAATCTGAGTTGTGCAGAATTTTTTGACATGGGTTGTGTTTTTTATCATCATCTTCAAACAAGAATGAGCTTACCCATAACTCATTTACTTCAGGTGAAGCGAAGGTTCTGCAGTTTTCTGGTAGAAATTGCTTTTCGCATACTTGCATAAATTTTCCTAGTAGGTAAAGTCAGTGTTGGATTCTCTAAAATCATTATAAACAAGATGTCTATTTGTAAAACAGTCATGACCCCCGACTGCCACATTGATACAGGAAGTGGCACAGTTCATAAACTGATATCAAAATAATTGATTGGAAAATATAGATGTCATCTCAGGAAAGGATTAAGGTAATTGTAAGTGAAGCTAGAATCTGTGTGTATTAGTTCTAGGTATTTAAGTTTATAGGAGAACAGGTAGTGTAGACCCTGATTAAACTGCATGTATACATGCGAAAAAATCATTTAATTGGAGATAGGTCAAAGTACCGACATGCGTCGACAATAATCGCTAATCAAGTAATTAACACCCTTTAATTGTCTGATTTATAGCCCACTTCAATTGTTAAACGTGATAATCTGTCAGCAGTTCGCATTATTATACACACCGCCGTGTGTATACATACAAGATTGTAAACAGTCGCCATTACACAGACTGGGTTATCGATTTCTTCTCGGCACTCGCGTTCGACTTCCGCTTTTTCCCAGTCGACTTCGATGCTTACTACGTCCCCGATAATACGCGAATAAAATGTTGGAGCCACAAGTTGAGCCACATATGATGATTTTTGAGACACTTTAATTTTTTTTTAGCAAATGGCTCAAGTGGCGAACGGCAGCGCGGGCCCTGAATCATCTGGTGGTCACTGTGACCTTGACCTTTCACGGATTAACCTTAAAATCGATAGGGATCATTTACACTCCAAGATGAATATCTGTACAGAATTTGAAGGACCTGGGTCAATTCTGTGTGTAGTTATCATCTGGACAAGGTTTGGTCTATATATCATTAAGTTGAAGGCTACTGTGACCTTGACCTTTGATGGATTAATCTCAAAATCGATAGGGATCATTTACACCCCGGGATGAATATCTGTACAGAATTTGAAGAACCTATGTCAATTCTGTGTCTAGTTATCATCTGGACAAGTTTTGGTCTATATATCATTAAGTTGAAGGCCACTGTGACCTTGACCTTTGATGGATTAATCTCAAAATCGATAGGAATCATCTACACTCCGAGACAAATGTCTGTGCCAAATTTGACGAACCTAGGTCAATTCTGTGTCTAGTTATCATCCGGACAAGGTTTGGTCTATATATCAAAATGTTGGCCGTCACTGTGACCTTGACATTTGACCGATTGACCTCAAAATCAATAGGAATCATCTACACTCCGAGACGCATGTCTGTGCCAAATTTGACGAACTTAGGTCAATTCTGTGTCTAGTTATCATCCAGACAAGGTTTGGTCTATATATCAACATGTTGACGGTCACTGTGACCTTGACATTTGACCGATTGACCTCAAAATCAATAGGTATCATCTACACTCCAAGACGCATGTCTGTGCCAAATTTGACGAACCTAGTTCAATTTTGTATCTAGTTATTATCCGGACAAGGTAAGGTCTACCGACCGACCGACGGACCGACCGACCGACATGTGCAAAGCAATATACCCTCACTTCTTTGAAGGGCGGCATAATAACAGACATATCTTTAAAATCTTTTACAATTAACTATATGAGTTTAGTGAAAGGATTCCTAAGTCAGACGCTCATTGCACTAAATGTCAGTGACAGAAATAAATGATAACCGTATGAAAATAAAAGAATCTTTATTCAAACAATCAAAACCAGGTAGTCATTTATCAGAATTATACAGCGAGGTGTTCCGTAAGGATTGAAGATTTTTGTGCCTTAACTCTTATCCTACTAAACAAGTTAAATATAACTTTCATGCCAATAGTAAAAACACGAATTACTTCTTTGGAGAACAATATCTCCTTATCAATACAATACAGTACAATACAATATATTTATTACTGTAATAAGGCCTCTATACAAATATTACTGTTTTCACATTTTAACAAATAGTGATGTGCCAACTTCTATATACATTCCATTAATTTTGTAACATATAGAGCTAATCTTTTGATTTTTCCTAGATTCTCTCTCTGAAATGAACGATGGAAGTTTTCCTTGCTAGTGTTAAGCTTAAACCAAGAAAATAAGTACATTTCACGAATCGATTTAAATTTTTCGCAAACAAAAAAAGCATGGTACTCATCTTCTAACACTAAAACATCATAATTGATAAAACAATAAGTACAAACTCTATCTTCTCTGTTCACGTTGAAATGCCGACCGTATTCAATATTTAACTTGTGACTTATCGGACAGTGTAGACCCAGGATTAGACTGCACGTTCCGTGCAGTCTGATTTTGATCTACACTATCCACAGAGGTCAGTGAGTCGCGCTTAGCAGCTTAAGGATTAACCTCAAAGAATACTTCGCGTAAATTTTGCTAAAAGAATGCTTACGAAAGACGAACTCCGCTGGAAATCATGACAAACTTACTTCATGGATAAAGAGCTAGCTTTAAAACTTGCTTAAACAGACATGCTGATGCATTCGGCTCACAGCATAAGCGGTGCTTTTACAAGTGCTGCAGTATGTAAGGTACCTATAGTTACTGTTATAAGAGCGACTGGGTGGAGAAGACATCTCTCCGTATTTTTAAGTTATACAAAAAGCCAATAACAAATGACTCTTTATTTAGTCGTGCAATTCTGTCATTTTTGTCAGATCTATAAGACCATTCATGTTCCTGTTGTTCATGTATATGAGCCATGCACTGTGAAAAGGGGGCTTCATGCAGCTGCTTAAAGTATCGACCCAGGTCAGCCTGCGCAGTCCGTGCAGGCTGACCTAGGCCGAAACTTTTTGCTATTGGTCAATTTTCTGTATGTCCAAGGACCAGTCTACCTCTTGATTAAGTCCGTTATTTAAAAAAAAAAAAAAAAAAGGGGGTGGCTATATTGGATCCGTACTTATGTGATGGCTTAATTGGTATCATGCATCACAGAGATGCATTAAGCCCCGCTTTGCCAGAGCATGGCCCAAATATAAGCGTGCATAAAGAGAATATTATTTAAAGCATTTCGAAACGTGAGTTCTAGCCAACACCAGCTATGATTCAGACGATAGGTTCCAATGGAATTGTTAACTTGAACCAGATTTACCAGAAGAATGATGTTCGATTTCGGTTCAGTTGGAACCAATCCGACGAGAATCCTAAGTGCATCCTTCGACTCGCTGGAACTAGTAGCAGAATTTATTGCTCACACAAGTTTCGAAATACATATCCCTCCATATATCGGGGGTTTGGTCACGTGATTGGTCAGCGTTCACTCCTATGATTCTCATGGGATTGATTCCAGAAGAAATGATATCAAACATCACCTGACAGTTTCATATAAAATAGCGTTAAACCCTTAAGCTGCTAAATAATTCAAACAAATATTTCCACTCAATAGTATTTTAAACGCAAACATTGCGATTTCAAAGTTGATTTCAGCGGGGGAAAATACAGTGTGGGACAGTGTAGATACAATATCAGACTGCATGTTCTGTGCAGTCTGATCTTGATCTACACTGTCCGCTAAGGACCCCAAAGTTGTCCTTAACAGCCTAAGGCTTAATTTATCAATTATACCCATATCTAAAATTTAAAATCTTCCTAATGTGGAAGATCTAATAATAGAAGGAATTAACGTAATTCGAGTGTCACGACAAACTGTTCATCTCTAGCAAACCCACATTTGAGCCATGCTCTGGCAAAAGGGGGCTTAATGCATCTCCGCAATGCATGATACCTATGGAACAATCACATAATTATGGATCCATAATAGCCTCTTTTTTCGACAACTGACTTAATCAAGAGGTAGAATGGTCCTTGGACATACAGAAAAATTTTCGCAGATGCATTAAGCCCCTTTTCACAGAGCATAGATCATTTTAAGTGTTTTATTAATCTGATTAGCTGAAAGACCTACTTACGATACTGACGGTTTCCAATCATGGTCATGAATTCACTTTCAGTTCTTTTCATATCATCACACGCATCTTTTGTGACATTAAACGCCCTACTCCACAGATTTTGCTCTACGTGTAGCGTTTCCTCGGCATCAGCTAAACAGTGCTTTGTTACTACTTGCCGAATTTGTCTAAATACAGCTAGTTCTTCCATGAAATCAACACCTTGATCACGAATGGTTTGTCTGAGCTTCATGAAGAAAAAGTAATACAGATCATAGTCAAGTTGTGCATATTTTCTGTACAGATATGAGCCTGTAAAAGACGGCATGAAGGAGTAATTCAGTCTGGTTTCATCATGAAGATTGATATATAAAATGTCCTTCATGTCCCACTGGAGAATTCGTCGTAAAATAACCAAAGACTCGTCTAGTAGTTCAGTCACAACAACGAAATCGAATTCTTGTTCCAAATGTTGTAAATAGTCCATGGCATCCGTTTTATTGTACTTTGAGAATAAACGCAAAGGGAATCCAAATTCAAATGCCATTCTATTATTTGTCCAAGAGTCGATGATATTTTTTGGCTCATATTTGTATGGGTCTTTTAAAAAAGTTTCAATAGGTTCCGAGCTGTTGATATGTTTGAATATGTAATCAGGTTGAAAGATAGCAAGGCTAGATACAAATTGTTCAAATGGTTCCCTCACTATTCCGATGACTTTGGTGTCGGCTGGAAGTAACTGCTTAAATGTCCCTGAAGAATACTTCACATAACTACATAGTATGTCAAAATGTCTCTGCTGCGATGGCACCCTATTGGCACCATTTTCTTTTATATTTTTATCATCCGTCAACAGTTGTGCATGTTGAGAGGAATGTAAAACGAAAGTAAGTTTCCGGTTCCAACCAAATCTCAGAAAGATATTCTGTACAGTATTGCTAGCGGTGCTGTGAACTTTCAGAAAAGCAACATGTCTGGCTGCAGCCTCTACGTGATCTTTAGACCAAGTGACGTAAAGATTAAATTTGATCCAATGTTCTGAATATATCAGATAGCCTAGTGTGGCACCGAGCACCGCTAAAACTGATGCCAAAACAAGATGTCTGAAAAAAATAATACATGTACAAGTAAGTGCACCTATTCCCGTTGAACCAAATGTCTAACAGCTTGATTACTGATTACCATTATTTCTAGATACACGTGTATATTAATAGATGTTCAAAGCTTAACAGAAAGATATGGTGAATCTGACTTAACTGCACGATCTCATTTTAGCATCATGTATGATAGCTGCTTTCATTGGATTCTCCTAAAAAAATCTTAATTTCTAATATCGCTCACTGAATACCAGCAAAATAATACACTCGTTTTGAAAGCTGTTCAGATCATCCTTCAAAATGGCAGACTCAAATGCCCGATTCTGTGTGAGTTTTGCGAAATTCTACTTTCGTTTTAGGATAAAGTTGACGACGGGATTTTGATTGGGTGACATATAGGTGAATTTATGGTGGGTTTAGTACTTGCGAAATCCAGAAAGGACACGAATAACTTGGCCATTGCCGTGATACGGCTGAAATACCATTGGCAACGGTGTGCGCAGTCATTCTGTTCACGTGAGTTTTTGTTTGAGTGAATGATGCTTGAAAAATTCTAGGCTAGGCAATTCGAGTGTCTTGCCCAAGGACACTCCAATGGGCTAGGGCCCTGCAGTGCCTCGCCTAAGGACACTCCAACGTGATAAAAGGCCGCTTGCTTGAAACTGAGTCAAAACTATGCTGATTTCGAATCCAACACCTTAACCATGAAGGTCTATATCCACGCGTGATGTGAGGAAAAGTCCTACATGTACCGGAAACTCAGACTGAGCAAACTTTTGTCTGAGAATGCGTAAAATTCAACCTTTCGCACAACCTTCGCGTCAAACGGTTATCAGTAACCCTACCCTAAATGTCTAGACTTCACGATATGCAGATATTTATTCAAGGTTTAATTTACGTGCAGAAAACCTGACAACATGTTTGTATATGACAGTTCGCTCCAAATAAGAGAAACTTGGAGTAGGCGACGCTTTCCTGCGCATGAACATGGAACGCGAATACTGTCTTACGGTGTTGAAGCTCATCATCTTCATATTATATTTTGTTCGAACGCCATTCTGTCTTCTCAAGTACCGCATTTATATTATGTAACCAAACGATCCCATCTTATTCACTTTCGCGCCATCTTGTTCATTTCAAGAACAAAGAAACACCATTTTACTCAAATGATCTAAGTACATTCAATTTCACGCGTTCATGAAGTAAATAGAGGATGTTTTTTGTTTTTTTTGTTTTTTTTTTGGGGGGGGGGGGGGGGGGGGTGAAAGATCGATTTTTTGTCATCAAGTGAACATCATCGGTATTTTTTTCACGGGTAGTGTAGCCACTAGATGAGATAAATTTCGATCTTTCACCGAGAAAATAGATATTCATTTATGCTTCTAACCCTATCTTTGTTGGGAAAATCAAAATCCAGTACAGTTGTTTTCGGTAATTCCCCCGGCGTGCCCGTCATGCACGCCGCATTACAATGAAAAGGTATTTAATAGTTCACTTGTTTAAAGTAAACATTTCATTGGTAAAGGCCAGAATTATGACAGTATTGATCGTGTTTTAATCAATTTGAGAGAATATCAGGTTCAGTGAAGTATTTAAAAAAGACTAAAATCAGTTTTCAAATTAACAATTTTTTTCCTAATCTTCCGACTGCCAAATATACCCTTCTGCGTCAGTGTCAATAATGTTCACCATTTATTTACATTCGAAGTGCCACGAGAAATCAACAAAACTCATAAATCTGAATTTAACATGCTTAATAAACGTTTTGAAAAGGTGGGATTGTTTTTCGATTATTCGATTTAATCACTGTCCGAAATAGATCGATGCGTATGAAAAGGCGAGGTTAAAAACACGGTGTAAAAATCTAAGTAGTTCCGTGATGGTTGCTATCAAATCGGTTAATTTCATTGGTCGTAACCATGAATTATCAAACCGGCATAATCCACCATTATTTCCTGGTAAATTACCGAAAAGCATGAAATAAATCAGAATAACTTGACAAGTAATATGCATTAGTCCTTCCAGTATTTGAATCAGTGTTCATTTCTGATCGCCGGTAATAATGTAGTATTTTCGTGTATTCATCTGTACCCATGTAATATATTTATTTGAGCTACGCTGTAGGAAAAGGGGGCTTAATGCATCTGCGAACAGTATCGATCCAGGTCAGCCTGCGCAGTCCGAGCAGGCTGACCTGGACCGAAACTTTTCGTTATTAGTCAATTTTCTTTATGTTCAAGGACCAATCTACCTAAACATTGAGTCAGTTGTTTTCAAAAAAATGGCTATTTTGGATCCATAGTTATGTGATTGCTTGAATGGTAAAATGCATTACGGAGATGCATCAAACCCCCTTTTCACAGAGTATGGCTCATTTTGTATCTTAAAAATGAGTGGCACTCCTAGGCGTTCAAGGCCAAGGACTATCTAACCAGTACAACTAAACATTTAGCAGTGTAATCTAGGAGGGGTGTTAAAACACTGGCTAACGGAACACGTAATCATGTGTCCAAAATTTCTGCAAACAATATACGTATGATTTTTTTTTTGCCGAAAATGAAAACTGTTTCGTTCTGCAAATAAAAGAAAAAAAAAATCCGCAACCGATATGCCGTTTTCCGCAAATGAAAATCTCCGGCTCGTAGCAATGTGTCTTTTTGCGACATGTTTTCAGGGTTATTAAAGCAGCAATTACCAACCAGAGGAATTCTGACACCCATTTACAAAGCCAAATTTTAGATTTGAAATGTCAAGGCTCATTATTTATTTCCTTCCAATCAAAAGAGACAGTTTGAGTATTTTAAAGTAACTAGATAAAACAAACTACCAGAAAAGAAAAGATTATGTCGAAATAAAGAATTATTTACCTACCTAACATTATTATCCATTATTTACCTATCTTCCATTTAAGAACAGAATCACAGTTTGTTTACAAGGGAAGCAATCAACTAACCCTCCGCCCTTATTTACTGATGCATCGGATTTTCCAAACCCATCGCCCTTAACCTAGCTTGGTTCCAGTCCGATCATTTTGTCCTCTTCAATATATTCTGACTTTACTTTGTCGGGGTCTTGCGTGGCTCAGTGGTAAAGTATAACCTGGAAGCCCCGGGTTCGAGCCTCACTGGATCCAATGGGTTTTTCGTGGGAGTATCCTTGGGCAAGACACTTCAGAGCCCTAGCCTAGTACTGATGAAACCCAGGAAATACATGAATATGTGAACTGTCGCTGTGACATGTCTGAAATATTGTTGAAAGCAGCGTAAAACACTTTATCCCGTTTTCGTTATTTACACTGACCTAATAAAGGGGTAACCTAATAAATTTAGCTTTATCCAGCAGTTGTGTATTCCTACGCGCTATGAAGTTAATGATACAGACCTGTGCCATAAATTCAAACGCCTAAAAACAAGATAGCTGACGTTAACTGTGAAAGAGCACTGAAAAACAAAACTGCTTAACGTATTCAAAACCAACTTTTTGTACTTTAGTCTTTTGTAATATCCGTTGGATTTTATTACATTCTGTATCCGCCTTGGTAGGCTAGAATAATAGTTCATGATGTAATCAATAGGACTGTTTGTGCAAACGTCACGACTGGCTTTCTCAAGCTTATCTCGCGTGTCAATGATTTCAAGCCGTTTTTTTTAGTTGCCTTTTAAGTCTATGCAATAATATTCAAGTCCGTACTTTGAGCCGGCCAGACCATCAAGCTGAACCTCGGGGTTGGTGGAGTAGCGAGGCAACACGGTAACAAATCTTCGCCTACCTTTCTCCAAATAAAAACCTTATCCGTTCCAATGCAATATATCCTTTGCCATACAATGTCCTTTGAACAGTCCTTTTAGAAACTGTAAAGTATCTTGCCTGATTGAAATTACCATTATGTCCGATAATGTTTCTTTTTTTTTTTTCCTGTTTTGCTTTACAATTAGTAATTTTGAATGTCCGACTATCACGTTCACTTGTTTTTGCCGCGGCACCACTTCTTCGTAAATTCTCAACACTATTTCGTATACGACATCTGTTCATCATCCCTTTAATTATAACTGGTATCTCCAGTCTACGAGATATTTCCGATTGTCGAATACACGAATAAAATAACGAAACAGTCGTGTCAGAGGCAAGTTCTTTCCTTCTCCCTACCCTTGTCTATTTGTAAACAACAACATTTCTGAGAGTGATTACGTAGTATTCAGAGAAAATTACGTCATGTGACGTCACCATTCATTTTCAAATTTATTGAATTTAAAAAGGGATATAACCCCTAAATTTTCCTAATAGTTGGACGTTATTCATTTGTTACCTTATTAATGTCGCCATAACTGGAGCCGTTTCCACGGACGTTCACCTACAGCATAGGCCACTGAAACTCCATTGGTCTATTACCGGACAACGAAATTTTCCTTATCGGACACCGTTACTATAAATAGCACATTAGCAACTGCCTCTATACTGTATATAATAAGACAAGGTGTGCAACGAAATCGACGAAAATTTTTACCCCTGTACCCTTTCAGAGATAATATTTTACCGAAAATTGAAAAATAAAGCTAGTTACCGTTGCAGATGGGTTCGCAAATGATTTTTCTTGTGTACCCTGACCTTCGAAAGTTCCAAACGGCTCTTGCGGTCAAGCTGTAGAGCTCTCTAATCTGAAAAATTTTAAAAAGCTTCCACATTTTCCGGATCGCCATGCGCTGACGTCACACAATTTATAATCCCGCAGCGAATTATTTACTAAAATATTTTTTTCAAACAAAGATCTAAAATTTTTTTGTTGATATACTGATGAAATTATCAAATTAATATTTCGTCTGTTATAATTTATCTTTTCATCTAATCCAGTATCACGATTTTCATCTTCCATTTCGTATATTTTCAAATGCGTATAATTTACCGTTTATTGGTAAAAAACTTTGGCGCGTCTTTTGATAATAAATTCACGTGAGTTATAATTCGCTGCGTCATAATGAATTGTGTGACGTCAGCGCATGGCGATACGGAAAATGTAGAATCTTTTTTGAATTTTTTAAGATCAGAGCTATTGCTTGATCGCAAGAGCCGTTTGGAACATGTTTAAGGTCAGGGTACTCAAGAAAAATCATTTATAAACCCATCTGCAACGGTAACTAGGTTTATTTTTCCTTTTTTGGTTAAATATTATCTCTGAAAGGGGACAGGGGTAAAAATTTTCTTCGATTTCGTTGCTTTTATTATATACAAGATAGAGGCAGTCGCCAATGCGCTATTTATAGTAACGATGTAAATGAAAATTTGAGTATTCCCTGATATACAGGCGATGCAGCAATTCGCAAGTATTCGATGATCAACCAAGAAAAATGTTGGTGTTCCGTAACAGACCAATGGAGCTTCAAAGGCCTGTGCCTACAGTATGGCACAAGACTGTATGACGTTTCAGTGACAGTCAGCATTCATACCAAAACTCAACATATTTAGAAATAAAAACATTGATATTACGCTGGGAACTGTGAAAAATGACTCATTTTTTAACGATATAGGGGTATTCTAGTCAGATATAACAGGAACTATTGCTTTCCTAGGATCACTAGAATAAGTGCATACTTAGGCTGCTTGAACACAGGGACTGTAGGCCTAGGGGACCTATTGTAAACGAATCGAATAATTTATAAGATGAGGGGTAGAAAGAAGCTTTTTCCTCCAGAAAACGGGATAAATTGAATACATGGTTGGTGCCGAGATGGATAAAGTTTATCCGGCTCGGCCCGAAAACTGAGGAGGGCTCGCTAAAGCTCGCCCTCTCAGTTTTCTAAGCCCCAGCGGATAAACTTTATCCAACTCGGCACCAAACATATATTCTGTATATTCAATCCATCATTAACTCTGTCAAAAATGACGTCATTATTTTTTGACAAAGTAACGTCCAAATATAACGAGGGAAAAAATTATCAGACTGGAACCCAGGCTACCCTTTACCAGGCACAAGATTCGTATAACATACAGAGTCAGGAAGAATATTTTTCCTTGTATTCGGGTGTAGAAATTGCATATTCTGTGGAACTAGAATATAGGTGCTAGATTTTGTGTAATGTTGTTTCACATCTGTGATGTTCAGAAAACACATATTTAAACTCGCATCCTTCATAGATCGAAAACGATCGTTTCAAATTTCTCCCAATGCCACCTTTCGTATTATTTTGACAGTTTTCCGTCGGTTCCAACAGCACAATGCCCATTTTTCAACCTCGCTTTCCTTATAATGATATTTAACCCTTTCCCAAACAAGCCCTGGTTTTCACGTGTCTGCAGTACAAGTCTTTTAAAAACACTGTGGGAAAAAGAGAAATTGCTCGTAACGAGCAATTTCTCCTTTTCCCACAGTGTTTTCTACCCTTTTTGAGACCTTTCTGCCATTTTCATAAAATTTAAGATTGTCGTCTGCAAACTCTTTCAATTTGGACCAGTCCAAAATTTGTCGTTTGGGAAAGGGTTAATATTTTCACTACCTTTGAACAAAGGTCTGTTTTGTGATATATATTGTCTGGCACATGTACGTCCAAATAACAATTTCAGGACATAAGGGTAACTTGATTATGTGAATAAGGAGGGAAAGCCGACATAACCCTTTACCACATAATCCCGATTTTTATCAACCCAAGCGGAGAAAGCTTTGGAAAACATCGTAGGGAAAGGAGAAAATGCTGGTAAACAGCATTTCTCCTTTTCCCACAATGTTTTCTACCCTATTACAGACAAAAGTAATATTTTCGTTATACTGATTTGACGTCTGCAAATGCTTACAATTTGGACAAGCGGAAAATTTTGTCATCGGATAAAGAGTAAACAAAACCTCTGTAAGGGGACATCAACTGGTTGAATGAAAAGATGTTAAGCGGGATTAACTGTTTAAAAAAAAAACAGCACAATTTTTGCCTTGTTCAAATTTGCAGATGACAAATGTTACGCATGTTTACCAGCATTTTCTCCTTTTCCCACAATGTTTTCTACCCTATTACAGACAAAAGTAATATTTTCGTTACACTGATTTGCCGTCTGCAAATGCTTACAATTTGGACAAGCGGAAAATTTTGTCATCTGATAAAGAGTAAACAAAACATCTGTAAAGGGACATCAACTGGTTGAATGAAAAGATGTTAAGCAGGATTAACTGTTTAAAAAAAAAACAGCAAAAAAACAGCACAATTTTTGCCTTGTCCAAATTTGTAGATGACAAATGTTACGCAAAATATGAGCTTTGTCTCGATAGAAAACATTTTGGGAAATGGTACAATGTTTTCAAACTTTTTTGCTTAATAGGATCGTTGAAACCCAGGACTTCTAGTATAGAGCTAAAGGGGTGTTCTGTGTTCGGTAGAGTTAAGCTTGTAATTTATGACCCTGCCATTTAACAACTAGGCTACTCTTTTAATGCATCGTAATCAAAATTGGTGTTACACCCGTCGGCAAACTAGAAAGGAAGAAAATCGCCCTAATCAAGCTTTGTCGTGTCCTAATAAACGACAAATAACATGGAAGAGTATAATAAAACCGTATCGCGTTTAAGACAGAAAAATCACGGAATATGCTTTTTTTTAAGTAGGGGGGCGATAACAAAAAACTTTGTTTATAGAATGGTTGATCTTTTGAGTTCAGTAAGTTCAAGTGCCGTCTGACTTACAATGAGGATTGAATGTTTCAGATTTAGCATAGAAATGATACGCTTTTGATTTACAAAGCACAGTGACAATTCAAGGAAGTGAAGGGTCTTTGATCGAAAACTGTTTGATCTAGTTCTACGAACTAGTGACTTTAAATGGGTTTAAAGTTCTTCTTTTAGATAATTTACATTTTCAACTATTTTAATTTAAACAGCGACTGTATGTTTGTTCCCGACTATTTTCGTGGAATAAGCATTTTTTTTTCTCCGAGTAAAATTCTAACAACGTATGCTCAAAATATGGTTAAATTAGCATCCGAGAAAACAATACATAATGTTGTTGATTTAATGCCGATCTCAGTCGCCATTTTGAAATAGTTGGCGAGCGGCAAGCGCTTGCTGACGGTCAATAGGGACAAAACTCGCTCGCAAGAGCTTG
The DNA here is from genome assembly GCA_945859785.2 of Tridacna gigas. Classification (NCBI taxonomy): domain Eukaryota; kingdom Metazoa; phylum Mollusca; class Bivalvia; order Cardiida; family Cardiidae; genus Tridacna; species Tridacna gigas. Next base: position 40,503,538 of record OX244035.2, on the reverse strand, counting down.
CGGCGAGCGATTGCCTTATATTGAATGCACGGCTGGTGATACCAAGTGATACAAGAAAGAGAGAAGTTTCGATAGAGGGAGAAATGATAAAGAGAGAGAAAGACAGATCTTCCGACGAAAAACAATTATAAAATATATATAAATACTATTAAATATATCAAAATGATTGAGTCAGAGAGTAAGGAGGGGGGATGTACAGAGAGAGAGATCGAGATCGAGATCTACGGACGAAAAATCAAAATCAATAAAACATAAAAATTTCCCTTGCCGAGTGATTCAAGAGAGAGAGAGACAGACAGACCGACAGACAGAGAAAAACAGATCTACGAACGGCAACCATTATAAAACATAAAAAAACATGTACTTAGTCGAGTGAGAGAGAGAAGAAAAAAAAATACAGAGAGTGAGAGAGAGATGCAGACTCTTTGTGAGAACATAAAAATACATTTTGCGATCGATTGACTCCTGACACATTTTACGAACGTATAATTTGTATAATTGGATTTAAAACGAATTCAAGCAAAATAAAAATCTTGCAGGTGTAAGCTACCTGTAACAGCCGTGAAAGGTGTTATTAACTACCTGTTAGCGTGAAATTTGCTGTACAAAGAATGACAGAGTAATAGAAAAAAAAACACACTTGAAATAAGAAAACCTTCACAAAATGAAACTACAAAAACAAAAAAAAAATCCAAAGTTTTATTTTCAAGGACAACTTTAACAGCTGTATTTATGAATTTTGAACATGGGGACAATTTCTCCAAAATTTAATTTGGGAACGATTTCTCCGGAGAATTCGTCCCCAGGGGACGATTTCTCCAGAGAAATCGTCCCCAAGCAATTTGGGGACGATTTCTCCGTGGGACGATTTCTCCAGCATTCGTTTTCAGAGGTGGTCTGCACGACAAATGAAATGGTCTGCGTGTGGTAATGTGACCATTAAGTGATCATTTCTACTGAGATAAGCTCAACGCATCGTGCTAGCACACATGTGCAGTCTGATCTTTGATCTACTCTGACCGATACAGTGAGATAATTCAGGCGAAACGAACTCTGACATGCAACAACTTTGGTTTTGATACTGGCTCGAAATTTATTTTTCTTGTGAGTTTGAGCGTTAATATCAATATCTTTGCTCTCATCAAAACTAGTTTCAATTTGTTCTTAAGACGAAAGAAAGGGGAAAAAAATATAAATGTAAATTGAAAACGTTGAGACGAAAATACTTATGATTATAAATGCACCAATATGAAAATAAAACTAAAACTGATGTGAGTTGGTAGCCAATACGTAAACAATAAACAATAGGTAGTGTAAACACAGGCAGTATGAAAGTAATAGAAGAGTTACATCAAGTGTATCCGAAGGAGAGTAGAAAAACAGTTTTTCTCAGTAATTATGAAATTCTTTTTATAAATCCAAAATGATGCACTCTGACGATTATTGATATCTTTTGAATGTTTTGAAGGTATAAGTTGGGTAAATTTAACTCTTTCACTGCCAATGTTGCCTTGGATAGCTTTTGCAGATGGCATGGATCCGGCCTAGACTGCACAAAACGTGCTGTCTGATCTTTGATCTACACTGTCCGCTACCTGAAGTTAATCTTTGACCAGAGTCGCCTTCAATCGTAATGAAAATATACTTTTAGACCTCGAGAAAAGGCGAAACCATTTACTTGGCAGCGAAAGAGTTAAAGTCAGTCGGCGGTCTGCAAAAACAAGGTTTTGAAAATCTGGTTCTCATATACAGTATTTTGGACATTTAGTAAAAATGATACTCGTCTTCGATTTCATTCAGTGAGTTGTTTTGGCATTTTCTGAGATGTCCATGTCGACTGGTTTCAGTTTGGCAAGTTTATAAATAGAAAAATCTAGATTTTGTAATTGCTTGCCTGAATTTTTTATGCAAATTTGCTTCTGATGAAAATTCAAGCTTGAATTATTATTATTACTGTATTATTATTATAATTATTATTATTAACAGTTCAAAGACAGTCTTGTAAATTTATTCATATTGTTGTGACGTTAAAAAAAAAAAACAGTTAAGTTTCATTTATGTGACAAGAGTATATATTACTGAATGTGATAAGTGACAATACAGTCTGTAGTTCACTTACTTTTCTGGAAACTGAATTGTTTTTCAACATTTTGAGCCATACTCTGGCAAAAGGAGGCTTAATGCATCTGCGTGATGCATGAAAACAAGCAAGTCATCACATGGTCATGGATCGATGATAGCCACTTTTTTTAACAATCGACTTCGTCATGAAGTAGAATGGTCCTTGGACATACAAAAAATTGACAAACGGAAAAGTTTCGGTTCAGGTCAGCCTGCGCGGACCTCGCAGGCTGACCTGGGTCGTAACTTTTCGCAGATGCATTAAGCCCCCTTTTTACGGAACATGGCTCATTATATGGTGCTTTATTGACCATTTATTGATGTATTCAGTAAAATCTGTTAATATATTTTCGAATTATATCTAGAGGGTAATTCCTCTTTAATTTCTCTCCATCATCAATGTTGCCCTCGTTGAATATCAGGGTCTGTATTCACCAATCATTCTTAAGAATATTTTTAGTCTTGTTCTTCAAGATTTTCTACATTTGAAAGTAACACAACTTCTGATTGGCTAAACCAAATGGTTTAGCCAATCAGAAGTTGTGTTACTTTCAAATTTGGAAAATTTTGAAGAACAAGACCAAGAATGTTCTTAAGAATGGTTGGTGAATGCTCCTAAGAATGGTTGGTGAATACGGACCCATGTTCCGTATTCACCAACCACTCTTAAGAACGTTCTTGGACTTATTCTTCAAAATTTTCTGATTGGCTAAACCATATGGTTTAGCCAATCAGAAGTTGTGTTACTTTCAAATTTGGAAAATTTTGAAGAACAAGACCAAGAATGTTCTTAAGAATGGTTGGTGAATACGGACCCAGGACTATAATTCAAAAACCCAAAATATTTACATATCCACCATCTTCGCTTGCAGAGGGCGACGATCACTGCATTGCTTTTAACTCTTTACCACACAATCCCAAGTTTTAACGACTCTGGGGAAGAGGGCTTTTGAAAAAATTGTGGGAAAAGGAGAAAATGCTGGTAACGAGCATTTTTTTCGTTTCCCACAAAGTTTTCTATACTTCCCAAAACAAATTTTAATTCTCGAGTCGTGTATATTTTGTCGTCTGCAACTGCTGGTTCGATCCCCGGCTTGGCCAATTCCTTTCCGAGGACTGATGATAGTCATTGCGACAGGATTCATTCCTCTCTCACCGCTGACCATTGTTTCGACGATTGTTATGTGGGAAAGCAGCCAGTGACTTGGTAAGAATATTGTGCGGAGTACTGGTAAAAGAAACTCCAGGAAGGCATGGGTAGGTGCACTGGCCGCCGCGATATAACTGAAATAATGTTGAAAACGGCTTTAAATACCATACATTCATTCATTCATTCGAAGTCGTCTGTATTAAGACGTTTATTATTCGTAAACTTTACGTTATCAAAATAAATAAAAGGTGACAAATAATAATGCATAATTAACATAACAATCCATGAAACGAGAAGTAAATAATGAAAATAGATAATAATAATAATAATGTAGATAATGATTTTAAGAAGAAGATAATAATAACATTAAAAAAAAAATGTAATATAGTTTATTTAGAAAATAAAAAAAGGCAACATGCTTGCCAAATGTAAAGCATTGCTTACAATATACGAGTCAAATCGCGGCGACAGCTCAGATATGAGCCATGCTCTGGCAAAAGGGGGCTTAGTGCATCTCCTTAATCAATGGTACCAAGCAAGTCATCGCAGCATTATACATCCTTAAAATCTGTTTTGTATAATAAATGACTGAATCGGGAGGTAGAATCGTCCTTTAACACGTAGAAAAATTGACCAATAGCGAAAAGTTTCGGCCCAGGTCAGCCTGCGCGGACTGCGCAGGCTGACTTGGGTCGATACTTTTCGCAGGTGCATTAAGCCCCCTTTTCACAGAGCATGGCTCATATTCATTTGTGTCCTGGGTTTCAGGTACCAAAAATTTTAAAACAGACAATAGAGACGGAATATTATGTTGCAGTAACTTTCCTGGTCCTCGTATTTGATTCAATCAGCGTGAGAAAATTTGAAATGTCAAAATTTTCTTACGCTGGGAGAAGCAAGGGCAAGCACCAGGAAAGTTACTACAACATAATATTCCTTTTATTATATACCTACATCCTTCAACGACAAAGGTTTGCAACTGTTAACATTTTATTCGAAAACGGCAAACAGAATAAAACAAACGAGCTACTTCGTTGAAATATCCCCCGCCGAAAAAGACCTTTTTTTTTTTATAGAAACATATAAGAGGTATTGTGTTTTGCATTTACATGTGGCCTGTTTGTTATTGGTCTATGATGAAATTAGACATTAAGCCCCCTTTTCCCAGGACACCGCAAAAATAAACACACAAAAAAAAAAAAACTATTAGCGGACTATCATAAGGAACACATGAATGAAGTTTCATAAATTTCCGTCAAGATTTTAGAAGATATCTGTCCGGACGGACGGATAAGCAGACGGTCATTTGTGACTACATGTATATCGTCCATAAAGAAATTATACATTAAGCCCCCTTTTTTCCATGGCATGGCATTTTATTAAATAAACAAAGAGGGCCACGATGGCCCTGGATCGCTCACCTGAGTCAATAGGCCAAACATTCTGACCAAATTTCACAAGTATCTGACTGAAAATGTGGCCTCTATAGCGTGCACAAGATTTTTTGATGATTTGACCTAGTGACCTAGTTTTCGACCCCACATGACCCAATTTTGAACTCGTGTGAGATTTTATCAAGCCAAACATTCTGGCCAAGCTTCATAAGTATTTGACTGAAATGTGGCCTCAAGAGCGTACACAAGGTTTTTTGAAGATCTGACCTAGTGACCTAGTTTTTGACCCCACATGACCCAATTTCGAACTCGTCCGAGATTTTATCAAGACAAACATTCTGACCAAATTTGACTGAAAATGTGGCCTCTAGAGCACACACAAGGTTTTTCGAAGATTTGACCTAGTGACCTAGTTTTTGACTCCACAAGACCCAATTTCGAATTCGTCCCAGATTTTATCAAGGCAAACATTCTGACCAAGTTTCATGAGGATCCAACTGAAAATGTGGCCTCTACAGCGTACACATGGTTTTTCTAAGATTTGACCAAGTGACCTAGTTTTTGACCCCACATGACCCAATTTCAAACTCATCTCAGATTTTATTAAGACAAACATTCTGACCAAATTTCACAAGTATCTGACTGTAAATGTGGCCTCTAGAGCGTACACAAGGTTTTTCGAAGATTTGATCTAGTGACCTAGTTTTTGACTCCATATGACCCAATTTCGAACTCGTCCGAGATTTTATCAAGACAAACTTTCTGACCAAATTTCACAAGTATCTGACTGAAAATGCGGCCTCTAGAGCATACACAAAGTTTTTCGTAGATCTGACCTAGTGAACTAGTTTTTGACCCCACATGACCCAATTTCAAACTCGTCCGAGATTTTATCAAGACAATTATTCTGACTAAGTTTCATGAGGATTTGACTGTAAATGTGGCCTCTAGAGCGTACACAAGGTTTTTCGAAGATTTGACCTAGTGACCTAGTTTTTTACCCCACATAACCCAATTTTGAACTCGTCCGAGATTTTATCAAGACAAACATTCTGACAAAGTTTCATGAGGATCTGACTGAAAATGTGGCCTTTAGAGCGTACACAAGGTAAAAAGTTGACGACGCACGACGGACGACGCACGATGCACGACGGACGACGGACACAGCACGATCACAATAGCTCACCATGAGCACTTCATACTCAGGGGAGCTAAAAAAAAATTGTCTGTGGCTCATGATAACAATATAAATATGAAGTTTCATAAAATTTTGTGCAGTAGTTAGAGATATTGGTCCATAATAGAAACATACATATCAAGCCCCCTTTTACCATGACAAGGCATTAAATTAAGAAAAAAAAAAAAAAAAAAGAATACCGGTGGACTATCATAAGGAACATATGTAGGAATTTTCATCATATTTCGTCAAGGATTTTAGATATCTGTCCGGACGGACGGAAAAACAGACGATCATTGGTCCATAATGAAAGTATACATTAAGCCCCCTTTTTCCATGACATGGTATTTCATTAAATAAAAACAAATAAAGATTGTCTGTGGCTTATGATAAACAATATAAATATGAAGTTTCATAAAATTTGTCCCGTAGTTAAAGAGATATTGGTCCATAACGGAAATATACATCAAGCCCCCTTCTTCCATGACACGGCATTCAACTTGTTAAAAAATATATATATATCAGCGGACTGTCATAAGGAACACAGGTATGAATTTTTATCAAATTTCGTTAAGGATTTTAAGAAGATATCTGCCCGGATGGACGGATTGACGGACGGACGGACGGACGGACAACTCAAAAACTATGTCCCCTTCGGCGGGGGATAAAAATCGGTAAGTCGATAATAACTTCGTTTTTGGCCTGGGCTTGGCTTGCCAAGCCCAAGGCCATAGGAATCGTATACCAAAATTTCAACCCCATCCAAGCATTTACGGAAAAACCCGAGTCACGCATTTACGGAAAAATCCGAGTAAAAGTGAAAAGTACCGCCTGCAATCCATCTCACTACGCTGAAAGAAACGACCCCTTTAAATGATAAAATATTTCGATTTGAACATCACAGTAAGGTTTAATTTCACAACAAACTTTGATAGATGTGCGAAAGTGTTGACTGAGAATTTGGGGCCCTCGTGAGATTATTGATAACTGTAAATTCGTGCGCTTAACAGTGAAAGAAACCTCGGGTGATTGTCGATCAAATGTTTTGATGTAGGTACGCAATCGACCGAGTTGTGAAGAGTGCTGTTGCCGAGCACTAATCGGGATCGTTCGTTTATCTTTTTTCTTACACACCATGTGAATGACAAATAATGATAGCGTATTTTACGCAGACGATGTGCTCTTTCTCTAGACCTCGGCAAGATTTTAATTTTCGTAAAATTACTGTGCGCCTCTTGTCTGAAATTGTAAGTATGTATTTGACTGGTATATATGCCTTATTTCTTCCTGTCAGAATTGTCCAGCTGAAATGTTGGTTATTGGCTGTGAAGGTGCAGAAAACCTTGTAGAAAAAAAGAGAGCATTTTTTTTTTTTTCAAAAAGGTTTTCATGAGGCTATATCCTTGGAGTCCTTAAAACTCGAGAAGGTGTGGTCAAGAGTTAAGTAACTGGTGGGCGTTTTATATCGAAGATCAGACTTGACATTCAGTGCAATCTGATCTTGATCTCCATAGGTATTTAGACTGACCTGGGTCGAAACCTTTTTGCTTTTGGCAAATTTTCTGCATGTCAAAGGACCAGTGTACCTCATGATTTAGTCGGTTGCTCCACAAAATGGATTTTATGGATCCATTAATATATGATGGCTCGTTTCTATTGATGGATCACGGAGATGCATTAAACCCCCTTTTTCCAGAGCATGGCTCATTTGTGTTTTCCATAATCACAACCAGGAGCTCTTCAAATTTATCAATCCTAGATGACTTTACTCAGATGAGGGCGTTAGGTCCCACGACCCTCTTGTTCATGAAAATCGGCTTACCAACTTGGTTGATCATGGCAACTTAGAGATTCCAAAGACTTTCAGTACGAAAGTTGAAAAGTGGCATTCACAGCAGATATTTTGACAAAACTTTTATAGAAATGTACCTTGAGCAGTCTTGTATCACCCATATGATTTTATTCAACTAGTCTTTAGCTCATCTGTTTACGAAGAAAGCGCCATGCTATTGTCAAAGTCTGTGCGTCATTGTTGTCGTGCAAAAACTTCGACATTTTTTAATATCTCTGTTATTCCTGAAGATATTTTTACTTCAAGCTTGTACAAGTTATTTACTGTCAAAAGGGGTACCCATATAACAGGGCAGGTAACCATCAAAATATTTTTGACACAGTTACGTCCCTTTTTTAATGCTTTGAATTTTCAGAACCTTTGACATTTTATCATATCTGTCATTAATAAAGGTACTTACTTCAAACTTGAACTTTTCGATAACTATTAAAAGGGGATTTTATTCAGTACAACAGAGGTAAGTAACCACCAAAATATTTTTGGCAAAGTAATTAGTTATGCTCGTTTTTCGACTGAGAACTTTTAGCTCAGCTGTTTTTAGAGACATGATATTTTCATAGCTCTAGTGTCATCATCTTCGTCGTTTGTGTCGTCGTCATGCAAAATATTTGACATTTTACAATATATTTGTTATTACTGAAAATGTTTACTTAAAACTTGGACAAGTTGTTAACTATCAAAAAGGAAACATAAACAATAAAGGTAAATAACTATCAAGTTATGCCCCTTTTTCAACTTTGTCTTTTCACTGAAAATCAACCGAGCATTGGCGCCCGAATGCGGACGTCTTTTTATTTGTTGCCATAGAAACCAAAACTTAAAAATAAAAAGAAATACGTAAAAGATTGTCTTCTCAGACACCAAATCGTGCTCTGTGATATTAGCCTTTAAAGACTTTGTGTTTTTCCTTGTCATTGCTCAAAGGACATGGTTACCATTTCAACCTATAGACTGAGTGTGGTAAGATGAAAGAAAAATATGATTCATTGCTTTGCCATTGTGGATTTTTGCACTTTCCAGAAATATTCCCTGCTGTAGCACGCTCCTCATTTTGGTTTGTTACCATGATTTGTTGCCAAAGCAACGTAAAGGAAGAAAATAGGAAGCAGAAAATCCTTTGAAAATTATCTCTTTTCAATCCATAAAGACCATGAGACCAAGGCTATACAAAAATATTCATATAATGGCCTTTACAAATTGATTTTTTTTTTTTTCATTCTGTCGTCAACTCCACAGACTGTCAGTGTGAGACATGTAGATATTTTTTTCATTGGTCTGTACAAATGTGATAGCAGTTTTTAAGCCTGTACAAATGTGATAGCAACTTTGAGCTTCTGGGCCTCATTTTCCTACCTCTTCACTCGTTCTGATGCCCAGGCCTTCAGCGCCTTCAGCGCTTTTATTATGCATGGCGGATGAAATTTTTAGCATAAAACTTTGACAAATGAAATCGCAAATTAATGCATCCGTATTCGTGCGCGATATACGTTCTCATACCATATTTGGAACTGTATTTGACACTGTGTAGATACGTGTGTGGGTGTGTGTGTGGGTGTGTGTGGGTGGTTTTTTGGGTTTTTTTTTTTTTTTTTGTTTGTTTTGTTTTTTTATCTGCGTAGGTCATATGTTTTTGAGCCAGAAAATTTTCAGGTATGTACATGTAGTTAATAATAGTATAAATATTATACCACGGATTCTTTCCCGAAAGTAAAGCACTCAACCATCGCAAAAAGTGAAAAACGCATTTACAGGATTATGAATGATTCCCTTTGCGAAACATTCAATTTGCCAAAAGCCAGATGCTTGCACGAAACAAAATTGATAAAGAGAACTAGAATCACTAGACGACAAACATATGTGCGTTTATCACAGCGTTTCGTTGGCAAACCACTCTACAATTATCGTTAAATTTGCCAAGAAATTCACGGTGACCGACTTTAGATAAAAATTTCATGTGATAACAGTAAACCATTGCTAGCTACATGTATCTTAACTATACCTATACGACAAAAAACTGCTGATTGATTAAATGGTGTTTTACGCCGCTTTCAACATTATCTGAGTTATATCACGGCGACAGCTCATATATTCATGTGTGACAAAAAAACTGACATTCGTGCACTTTCGCAAACTTATTACAAACGTTAATTTCGTATACAACATTTATAAATCAACTCAAGTTTGTAAAATATTTGTTAATATCATGAATAGTAGATTAACGCAATGGTGTGACGATTTTAATATCTTACATGAATGTCAGGCCGGTTTCCGCGAAAAATATTCCACTATGGATAATATTTTCGTGCTCATGTCTTTAGTCCAAAAGTATCTATGTAAACGAAAAGGGCGATTTTATTGTATCTTTATAGATTTCTCTAAAGCTTTTGATAGTATTCGTCATGATAAATTGTGGGACGCAATGCAACGAAAAGGTATTACCGGCAAATTTATGGAAATCTATAAATCTATGTATAGTAAATTAAGGTCGTGTGTTAAAGTTAATGGGGGCATCACGGATTATTTCAATTGTACAATAGGAACAAGACAAGGCTGTATCACAAGTCCAAAAATTTTTTCTCTGTTCATCAATGATCTCGTCTCTTATCTTAATAATGATTCTGGGCGTGGAATATTTGTCTCTAATGAAATTAATTGTTTGAATATGTTAATGTACGCAGATGACGTATCAAGTTTTGGAGACACAATTATTCAGCTACAACGACAAATAAATAAAATCGAGAATTTCAGTAAGGGGGTTGGTCTTGATATTAATATGGACAAAACTGGTATATTAGTTTTTAGAAATGGTGGTAAAGTTAAAAAATCAGAAAAATGGTTTTACGACGGAAATATCATTAACATCGTTCCATATTATAAATACTTAGGAGTTTACTTAACAAGTAAACTCTCATGGTCAAAAACCCATAAAATGTTGTCATTACAAGCTAAAAAGTCTATACACTACATCCTTAGACTAAGAAAAGAATTTGTTTTTTTCCAGCTCAATGACTTATTTAAAATATTTGACGCCGTTGTGAAACCAATATTATGCTACGGATCCCATACTTGGAGGTATCAATTCGTAGAGGCTATTGAAAAAGTTCATGTATATTTTTGTAAAAAGGTTTGTTATCTTCCCCCCAACGCAAGTGATTTTTTCGCACTTGGTGAATGTGGTAGATTACCACTTTGCACAACTTACATGAGTAACTGCATCAAATACTGGCTACAAATTATTCATATGGAAAGCCATCGATATCCCAAACAATGCTATCATATGCTCTATCAACTAGACGAATCTGGAAAACGCACTTGGGCTTCTTTCATAAAAGATCTTTTATTTACCCATGGCTTCGGTTATGCATGGATTTTTCAAGATGTAGGTAACACGAATGCATTTTTAAAGCTATTTACACTCAGAATAAAGGATTGCTACACTCAAAAATGGTATACGCGTGTTAATGAATCTCCAAAAGCTTTACATTATAAGTATTTTAAATCATTATTAAACCTAGAATTTTATCTAAGCACAGATTTATCATATATTCAAAAGAGAGTTTTGTCGAATTTCAGGTGTTCATCCCACAATTTAATGATAGAAAAGGGTCATCATTTGTCTACAGAGAGAGATCTCAGATTTTGTCCTATTTGTAAAAACTTAAATATCTTTGTCATAAAGGATGAATATCATTTTTTCTTCGAGTGCAAACCATTTGAAAAAGAGAAAAATACTTTGAGACCTCATGGCTAAGATTTAGAAATAAGCGTGTTTTTTTATTCTATTCTAGAATGTACTAGGAAAAATACAATTATAAAGGTTGCAAAATATCTCTTAGAAGCTTTTGATCTTCGAAGCAAAATCCTAGAGTAAATGGACTAAATCAAAACTAATTCAAATTAACTTACAGATTCTATTATGCTATGTTCTCCCAACCTCCGTTTTAACTATCTTTGCGAGATATATCATACTTTCAATATTCAACGTAGTTATTCTGTTACGCTGTCTTAGTTACTCGTATGAATGTGAAATTTGTAATAATATTTTTGTATTATGGGCCGGTGGCCTATGTACTTGAATGAATAAAACTTGTAAACTTGTAAACTTGTAGTTCATAATTTTTAATTTTTCAAAACTTCTGCTCTAAATGCAAGGTTTTTTTTTTTTTTTTTTTTTTTTTTCTTTCTTTTTTTTTTTTTTCTTTTTTTTTTCTTTCTTTTTTTTTTTTTTTTTTTTTTCTTTTTTTTTTTTTTTCTTTTTTTTTTTTTTTCTTTTTTTTTTTTTTTTTTTTTTTTTTTTTTTTTACAACTTAAAATTTAAAATATTAATTAACTTTTGCATATTTGGTGACACAAAAAAGTATTTCTTTATTTCTTTAACAGGTGGTCTCTAGAAAAATAAAGGGATAAAACAAGACGTATTTTGCTTAACGGAGCGGAAGTCCTTAGCGTCTACAATTTTAGAAATATCAATAAGCACCTTGTTAAATTTCTACAGGTTTTTTTTCTCTTTGCAAAAATTCGAACACTATACTATACAGTTCCTCACGATTTTGGAAGGCTACATCTGTTATTTGAAAACACCAATTACTTAGGGTTTTGTGTAAAAGCATGATAAGTAATTCTCATCCTTTTTTTTCCCAAGGTATGCAATGAAGATTGTAACATGATATATCAAAAGTCTCGAATAAATCTTATCAGTATTGTCATTGACATTTCAGAACTTCTTTTATTGTTTTTTCGCCAAGTTGGCGAGTTTTACATAGAAAAATAATTAATGTTAAAAGAAAGATTGGCCAGTTACCAGTTTAGTCAAAACAACCAATCACATTCCCAAACTATGTGTTGTAAATTTAAATTTAAAACATATTTTGTTGTGAGTGTTATTTAGAGAATCTTCAAAACATAAAGTTTGTTCAGAGGTTTGCTGTTCATAATGTTACCTTTCACAAACTAGAAATTGAAGTTGGTCGATGACCACGAGAGGCGAGAATTTTAAGATTTGTGACAATTGGTATGTTGAAACGAATACCATTTTCTTTATGTTGTCCGAGGTAGTCTGCTGTTAAAAATGAATATTTCAAAAGTACATTTAAAAAAGTATCTGCAGAATTCACAAAGGACAAAAGAAAGGATAGGAACTGAGAGTCGTAAATATTTGTAATGTTATTGTAAATTCTTATTTAATACGTGGAAATGTTCTAAAGAGCTCGGATGACAGTCTTTCGTTTATTGAAAAACATTTATTTATAGTGTTTTTACTCTTCATGTTAGGAAACTAATTGCTTTATGACATGCACTGTTGTTTGTATTCATTTAGATATGTCTTTGGCATTTGTAAATGGCCGAAGGCATGCATTATGTCATTTAAGCAAATGATGAGGCTGAAACTCTCTCCTCTATATATGTTGCTTATGATATTACTAACGAAAGCAGGACAAACTGAGGCTTAGAGATTTAAAACATTAGCCAGAATTAAGGAAATTCAAGTGAAGCACGACCAGATGTATTTTGATACCGGATAAAAAAGCTGCGCTCTTCTTTGAAATGGTTAAAATTGAAAGCTTAGCTAAGTAGATTTAAGACCAAAACAACTATATTTTGAATGTTCGTATATAACAAAGTCACATATGGGATTTGTACCGTTTTTTTTTTTTTTTTTTTTTATTATTATTATTATTTTCACGACATCGTACAATTTTCTAGCTTTCTGTGATGACTAACTGAATTATTGGTGCAGTTTGACATTGTGTCATCGCCCCTTTTCAACAAAAGAAGATTTTTTATCGTATTCCGATTGACTGTCTTAAAATAGTGTTTGAATATATTAAACATTTGATGTAGATTCTGCGTCGGACTATTCCCGTTAAATAAGATCATATCCTTGAGATCCCTTCATCAGAACTAGCCTTTGCATTCAGGTCCAATAGAAAATCATTTTCTATGTTCTTAATAGTAGAATTTTTCTAATAAACAGACCCTCCTTTGGCTTTAGGTAAATTTTGACACAGTATTGGTTTATTTGGCATCCCGGGGTCTACCCACTGAAATCCAAATTCTTGGAGCTAACGTATGATTTTTGTGTCCTTGTTTATTCACTCCACATTCTGAAGTAGTTTAATGGCGACAGATGATATAATGGTATATTTTAAATGAGTAACCATACATACAGTACAAGAATTTAAAAATTCCGCTGTGATTAAAACTATGTGCAAAATACTTATGAGAAAAATAACCCTAATAAAAGCAAAACACTGACATGTACCTTTGTGTTATCATTTCCTTGAACGATGTCCTTCAAAATGCACTGGACTTCCTTCTACAACTAATTTATACGTGTGTTTGGAAAGGGAGATAATAAGAAACCGCGCATTTTACACAACCGTTAAGAAATTATCTCTTCTTCTTCTTTAATGCAGCAGTACTTAAATCATATAGCCAACTTTCGCGGACATGTAAAAATCGATATCTGCCCATTTTACCTGTAATTTTTTATATAGAATTATGAAGGGCCCTGGTAGATAAACGTTTATAACTTCATGAGTTTTCAGAATTGAAAATTTTCCCAAGTGAAGAAAGAAAATTCAATTTATCCTCTTTCAAATCAACTAAGTTTTGTAGGTATCATAAAAGAAACTTTTGGTCCTTTTTTAACTTTAAAATTGCAGGTATGGTTTATATAGAATATAGAGGGAAATTGCATTTTCCGAAGTTAAAAAATGAAATAATTGTTGAATTTTCTTTTCTTGTGTTGAAATGCCAAATTTTTCCCAAGTGAGGTCAGAAAGCTCATTTATTTTCCTTTAAGTTGGTGTATATTTTAGTCATTTAAAAAAATAAACTTTTGGTCCTTTTTACAGTTTTTTAATGCCCCTATCCTATTTTTTACTTTTTTCGTGATTGTTCGGATTGTGCCGGAGTTTCCCGATGATAGCCGAGTCTCGCTGTTCGATAAGCCGCCTATCGGGTATCTTTACTGTGTTACGTAGTGTTATCGTAGACAGTCCCCTGCTATCTTTAGGATATATACATGTATCCACATAATTTGTGGACCAAAACAATACACCCGGGTTGTTTTATCAGCAACATCCCATTTGGTCCACTCCCATGTCGTCTACTCCCATTTCGTCTACAAATTTGCGCAACAGTCCCATTTCGTCTACACCTGTTTTGCCCAGTAGTCCCATTTCGTCTACATTTTATTTTTTCATGATGTTTTTCACTAATAAATAATTTATTTCCAATTTTTACTCCCCAAAAAATGATTTAGATATTATCTTATTTTAATTTGTACTGCAAGTTTGTTGATAGTTTCTATTGATATATTAACACCTATGCAGACTTGGGCAAGACAGGTGTTGAGAAGGGATTATGTCACCTAATTTGCATGTTTACACTTGTCATAATCACTACTGTTTAGTAAACTTTTTAATTTTGTCTGTTTAGCTTACAAATTACTAGACAACAATGCCAAAAACCAAACTAAACTAGACAACAAAATTTTGGACTCGTGGTAATTCAAGTTTTTTAGGCTGAAATCAATTCTTTTCAATGAAAAGAATAAACTGCTTTTGACAAACACTTTATCCTTTTGTCACAAAGTTTTCATAATATCAACCTGCAGGTCATAGGAAATATGGTTACTGGAAATATTAACCCTTTTTGTACGTGCGCTTTAAGTTAGGGAAAATAAAAGGAAATATTTCTTTGAGAAGAAATTAATAAATATTTATTTCATCATATATTATTATTTATCCTGATCAACTTGACAAATATTCTTAATACTGAACATCTTATTTACTCATGAAAACCCTAAGTACACATATTATGCCAAAAGAATGAAAATGTCTCTTAACCTATTACCAAACAAAAAATTTTGAAAGGTTCTTCAATTGCTTGTTTTCAGCAATTTCTTCTTTTCCCACAATGTTTTCAAATGACTTCTGCTTCAGACACGTGAAAACATGGGACTGTTTGTTAAAGGGTTAAAAGAATTTGCTCATGATACTGTCATTGAAGTGAAGATGAGAGATGATCACTTTGTTCTAAACTAATCTTTATGTCAATTTTGGACTCTTCCATATTGAAAGCTTTGCAGACGACAATTCAGAAACTGGTTAAAAGGAATTAAAGTTCTCTTGTAGGTTAGAAAACATTGTGGGAATGGGAGAAATTGCTCGTTTTCAGCAATTTCTTCTTTTCCCACATTGTTTTCAAATGTCTTCTGCTTCAGACACGTAAAAACATGGGACTGTTTGTTAAAGGGTGAAAAGAATTTGCTCATGATACTGTCATTGAAGTGAAGATGAGAGATGAAAACAGTAAATTCCTTCTAGCACATATACATTTCTGAATAGCACAGTTCCACTAACACCTTATTTCAGATTATTTTAGCACTTTATAGTCCAGTTAGATTGCTCATACGTTGGATGTATTCTTCCAGGGAGAGTTCAGTAAACTTTGCTTTTAGTCTAGCTATTCTTGCGTTCAATGTTCTCCAACCTTTGCTTTGTCTGTTTGGAAGTCCACCATTCTGTAGCTGAACAATCTTCACTTCACTAACGGCTTCTTCTTGCCTCAGCAGTTGCAACAACTGCCAAATGTTCGGATGACATCTTCCTGCTAGTCTGTTAAGTCGATTGTGCCACCCTTCCAGGCTGTTGTTGGTGCGGTCGTCGGTGGTCATGAAGTGGTTACATGTACTGATTGGAAAGCTTGTCATCCATGTGGACTTGAAGTACTCGATGTATTCGTTGCTGGCCTCGCAGTCAGGTGGAGAAGATGTCTTTATAGCAAACCATGCTATACGGACTGATGGTATGGGAACAAAGGAGATAGCAGCTGTCGATCTGATAAAGTCGTATAAAGTCCCCTTTTCATTGTATAACCGGCTATGGCCTTTGGTCTGGACCCATCTGTACAGGCACTGGTGGAAATGAAAGTAGCAGCCGGAGATTGTAGCTAATGGAAAGTGTAGTATCACAGACTGCATCAGGGACAGCTCAAAGTCATTCGGTATTCTAGGAGGTAGAAGGTTCAGCTGTCTGTTCTGTAGTTCTTCTTTCAGGATGGTGAATAGTCGGTTGTAAATTGCTCTAGACTTGGATGGCAGAAGAGCGTACACAGGATATTGTTGGTCGTCTATGTATATGTTGATGGTGAAGAGTTGGTAGAACAGTCTTTGACAAACTGCGAAAGTGCCATCCATATATAACGTTGAAGCAGTTGAGAGTCTCTGTAGCATGCTGTCTGTGGCGAGATCGATGATCTTTTCATTATGGTCACCGTCAACACGTAACAGAAAACATTCATGCGTCATAGTTTCTGCCCATTCCCCTTCTATAGTGAGATCTTCAGGTTTTCTGGGAAGGTGTGGTATTTTCTTCTGTCTGGCTCTGTACAATGACGACTTGATACTTGGGTAAGTTGGCATATGGATGGCTGTCTCATGGTTGTTCGTACCAGCAATTTCAGTGAGTATGTCGTTGTACAGCTTTGGAATGATGTCGGTAGTAGTTCTACACTTGTCTTGGGTTTGTCTGATATACCTCTCAACATGATTGGAAGCAAATAATGGTGGATGGCTATGCTCTGTTTTCTTTACCACTGATCCATTCTGAACAATAACACAGCCTGTGCACAATCGGTCGTGGCAACGCCAAAAGACTTTCCCGTTAGTCCCGTTCCTGTTCTTTTGATACCTATAACCTTCACACAATAACTGTTCAGCACCACGTTGGGTCTTACAGTACTCCGTTATTGTCACTATATTGAAACAACAGAATAGAAGCAGAGATTTTGGTAAAATCCAATTTACTTGAGAATTAATCCAATACATAGCACTTATAAGTGAAGAAAAATCCATGTAATAAGTGATATATTCCAGAACACAATATAGAATACTTTTGAGGATGAAGATATGATGGCTATTATTTATATAGGCAAAAGTCCTAATGGTTTGTACACAATTTCTCTGATGTATGTTTGAGATGAAAAAAATTAACTATTCTAATTAGGAAATAAGCTTTTCTTCATTTAGAAAAATCAAACTTGCAATCACATCTATAATCAGATTTTCACACCATGTTGTTCAGTAGGTAGCCACATAACTTTAGGGAAATTTTTTCCTTCTTTCTCTATATAAATGATACAATCAAACCGGTGCAGATAAATTTCAGAATCTATTTTTAGCCCTCGGGTCAACAATGTGTACCATTAGTATTGATCTCTAGCAGACGAATTCTATGGTAGTCCGCCTCGCTGTGAAAAAAAATTCTATGTAGTTCGATCCGCCGTGGTAAAACATTGTGGAAAAAGGTATTTGGAAGCGGACGAAAATCTATTCTCCAAAAGGGTCGATAATATACAGACGATCTTCCAGAACAGGGTGGGACAAGTCGAACTCTCTGTTGCAAGCGACCAAATCTCTTTCCTACAAGTAATCACCTCGGTTGAAGTTTTGAAATCTAATTTTTAAACACCTGGGGTCAAGAATGCGTGACATAGGTAATTATTGATCGTGTCTCTAGCAGACGATATAGCACTGGGTTATTTATACATGAAAACCATTGTTGTTGGTATCCGTCTGACTAAACATGGTTGCAAAAGAGGGTCATGTCGGACTACCATTTTCCCTATCTCGTAGGTATCTCAGGCAGAAAGAGTAGATCTATTGTCTGTTAAGATAGCAAACGATATATCACAGCCTATTTCATATAAAACCTTGACCATTGGTAGTCGACGTTTTACATGAGGGTAAACTTGGTGAGAAAAGGGGTAATTTTACTATGAACGATACCAGACAACATGTAATGGTTTAATTCACAATTATAGAATGTTGTTGGTAGCTAGCACTTGCCTGAAGAAGGTGTGGGGAAAAGGGGCTAATTTGTGTTTACAAACGGTGTGAAGACTATTTTCTTTCAACAAGTTGAAACACGTTCAATATTGCGGTGCAGCAGAATCTATAATTAGCCCAAAATTTCCTTTCATATATGACGCAATTATTTATAAATAGATAAAAAAAAAAGCAGGTTCAGACATGTTCTGTATTTCAATGCTATAAAAGCGCGAGTACTCTCGATTGTGAATCATATCTGAATAACAGTCGTATTATACACACCAGTAATACAGGTAAGGTGTATTTTACTTCAGCCAATCAAAATACAATATTGGATCCCCTGTATGTTGTCTATAGGTGGAAAACGTCGCTAGCTTGTTTACACCGTCACACTGGAGTACCTGTTAGTTACGTACAGTCTGCTGTTTATTTTACCCTTTATCAATTTTAACTTTTTCTAACCATTTGAATGGTGTGGGAGATTTAAAACAAGAGCTTTGATATTTTTTGTACACTTTTTTATTTACAATTATTTACATACATGGGTGATTTCAAAAAAAAATGCATCCAAAACGTGACATAGAGGGTCACAAATAAAGTTTGTCATATGAAAATATGGCCTATCAAAACCATGTCTCAATATGTCAAATTTTTAGAAATCAACATGGGAATGTCAATAATAAACACAGTTTTAAAGATTTAAATGATTTTATTTGAAACATTGAACAATTTTTAAACAAGTAATTATATTTTTTATGGCCGTTTTAAATCTGTATAAAGTAGAAAATTCATCTATTATGGCACTTGATATTGTAACACGAATGCAAAGGTAAAATTTGATGTATAATATAGCTAATTTCATTAGATTTTACAGATTTTATGACCATTTTTAGCTATTTTTGACACAATATTTTCATTAATTACCTCAAAAAGTTTACATGAAATACTCCATACATGAAAGGCAAAGCTGATACTTGGCCTGGTACAGTAACAGGGTATGTGCAGTTGGTATACAAAAGGTTTCTTGGGTATAATCACTTGATATGTGATGAGGACACTTCAAAAAACAATGAAAAATTTAGTAAAAACGTTACACTTGGGACAATACTGATGACAGAAGTAACTCTCAGAAAATCCCTTTTCTAGTTACAATTGGTGATTCCTTTTTATGATTCAGATAAGAACATACATAAATTGGGTTATTAGTGTAGTGGTATGCAAACTGAAGTGTGTCATTGTCAGAAATTAGCTTTAAATCAGTCATAGGACTTTGTTTGCAAACAATCAGTTTGCTGCATGCTGAAATTATTAATGCTTTTTAATTTGCTGTCTCTGCTATTTCCAAGATGTATGTTTGTAGCAAAATTTAAAATGTTAAAGCTGTAATTTACAGGAGTTTTACAGTGCAACAATCTTACATTTCAAAGCTACAGAAAACCGTTACACTTGGGACAAAAATATCATTTGTCTTTGAAAGAGACTCAGCTGTTATAAAATGGATATATTTTTGAGTACTAAATATCAGCATAGTAAATGGATGTTTTTCTTGTTTTCCTCTAAGAAAACAAAGCTTCTTCACTATAATCACCACATTTTTTATGTAAAAATACAAAGTTTTAAAGAATTGCCATCACATATCAAATAAATTGTTTTAAAAGAGTCTTATTAAGTCTATTTGTGATTGGATTACTTGTTTTGTAAGACACACAATTGAAAAAAGCCTTTATAAACTGTTCATTAATTATTATCTCACTGGATTTTTCACAATGTTAAACCATTACACTTGGGACAAAATCTTGAAAATACCTTTAAAAAGGATTCAAAGGTTATCAAATGAAATAATACAGCAAATGTTGACTTAAAACATTCAAATGACTCTTTATAGATCTAAAAATAACCATGACATGTATATGTGCTAGAGTAAATGATATGAGCCTGACTAGAAAGCAGTAACACAGAAAAATAAACTATTTGAAACCGGAACACAACTCAACTATTTAAGGCCTCATTAAGTATCCATGGTCAAAGATTAAATTATCCACATCAAGAAAATCTGCTTTTCATATATGAAATATTAAGTATATTAATTAAGAAATAATTCATGTTCACCATGTTTTATCGCTTATTAACGTATGGTGTTGGAGGGCAGATTGCGAAAAATTAATTCACGACAGCAAGCCGGAGTGAATTAATATTCGCATCTGTCCGACAACACGTACGTTAATCAGCGATAAAATCATGGTAAGCATGAATTATTTCAATTCTAACATGATAATAGGTAATATAACTGACATTTTGGGATGAGATTTCTATTGGGTTCTATGGGGAAAAACATTAACGCCATGTTAGAAAACACAATATAGACCTTTGAACTTAATGAGACCTTTTTGAAAGTTTCAACTTGTTAAAGTCACTATGAACTATGCTGCAATGTTAACACAGTTTAAATAGATCTGCATTATTAAGTAAGTTTATTTTTCTGTTTCGAGTATTTCATGCAGATCAAATTGCAGTTTAATTCCTCTGCCAGGAAGCAGCAGTGGTGCTCTCAGCTTCCTAAGGATGTCTTCTTTTGGCTGCCAGGCAATGTCTTCTGTTGGTGGCCAAGAATATACACCTGGTGTTCCTGTTGCCTTCAGAAACCTCAAATGAAAATCATCTGAGTCCACAGCAAGAACCTGAAGCAGACAGGCAAAATGGTGCAATGTATTCAATTCACTAATAACTAGAGACAGTGAGAGGAAGAGAATTGTATACAACTTTCTTATGTTCACAAAAATATTGAAATTATTGTTTATAGGAATTTCACAGAATAAAACTTTATCACAAGTATTATGGTCAATTCATTTAAAAATTACGAAATGGGTGAAATGTCAGTTTTATAAGCAGCACATCAAATGGCTACTTAAATAAAATCCTGTGCATAAGTCATACATACCTGCGCCAGAAAGGTGCTCCTTTTTCTGCCCTTTGGGAGTGAAACAGCCACAAAGTCATAAGGTAGGATGGGACTGAAATATTAATAACGAGAGAAGGTAAATGTGTTATATATTGCATGTTTGATGGTATTTTGTGTGGTGTAGCGTAAACTGCTTTTATTTGCTAATTGCTTGAATCATTAACCTGCTTTTTAACCCTACTGTATGTTACCCTTTGACTATTAACACTCCTCTGTAGCATGCTCACTTGCTTTGTAACATAGCTATAAGGGTGGTGGTAACAATACATTAACAATTCTATGCTAAAATATAATACGAGTCTGGCAGTTATTTCGATTGCATTTATTTCAACTGAAAATATATTTCAAGTACTCTTTTTTCATGTTTCTAACAAAGACCTAAAATATTTTAGAGTTGTAACCTTTCAATACTGCTCATAAACCCCAGAATAATGGGATGTATATTCATAGCATAGATTTGTTGATGTGATTAGCACATTTCCATATTAGTCATTAGCCAGGCAACCCTAGTGCAAAGGGACCTGGGGGTTCAGGTGAGGAGTAGGACAGGTAAGTATGCAAACAACAGAAATTTGGGCAAATTTCAGCATTGGTGTAACATATTTTAAAAAAAAAAATGTTCATGAATAAGAGATTATTATTTTATATATACTAAATTTTGGAATATATTCATACATTTATACACCTTTTTGTCCAATTACAAGTAATAAACAAACTAAACACTGTTACCTGTTGAGTGGTTCCAAACTAACGTAGTGCTTTATTTCTGGTAAATAGCCAACCACTAGAGTAGACAGAGCACTTCCAGCTGGACCGAGTACCATTTCAGCTTGATCCCTCTGAATAACTTTAAGTTTGCAGGGTAGCATCCTGCACATGGCCTCAATGCAGATATGGTCTGCATATGTACCATTTAGCTCCATTCGGCTCAGATATGTCTGGATGTCTTCAGTCAAGAAATTGGCAACTTCAGCTTTTTCAGCCTAAAAGTAATCAAACAAAATAACTTGTATGTACTGGAAATTTCTTAGTGATAACATAAGTCAATGTATTAACCAATTAACCTTTTTATAATGAAGATTCAACAGTTCATTTTTATTTCTGAATTAACCTGTATAGAAGATTTATGATAGGTCTGCTTATTTTGATTAACCCTTTCCCAAACAATTAATTTTGGACTCTCCCAAACTGGAAGACTTTGCAGACGACAATTTTATATTTTGAGAAAATGGCAGGAAGTTCTCTAAAAGGGTAGAAAACACTGTGGGAAAAGGAGAAATTGCTTGTTACGAGCAATTTCTCCTTTTCCCACAGTGTTTTCAAAAGACTTATACTGCAGACACGTAAAAACCAGGGCTTGTTTGGGAAAGGGTTAAAATATTTTCTAAATGTATTTTTCATAAAGAATAAACAAAATTTTGAACTGTTTCAGTATGAACATGTCTGGTATATTCACCTCAGAGTAATCCCTCATATAACTGACAGTTGCTTGTCTTAGCCCAGACTGAGTGTATCGGTCACTATAATTCAAGAAATCTAGCTGGTCACATACTGCCCAGAACAGGCAGTTGCCGTCTTCAGGTGTCTGTCCTCTTATCCGCCACCCATTCTTAGCGATAGAATCTGAAAATGACTGAATATGTTCACGAACGAGGGCAATATGCCTCTCATGATCCTCAAGGCTTTCATGGAGGACACCATTCATGTCCAACTGGCTATTCGACGGAATCTGTCTATCATCTATTTGGTTAGTACTAGCAGCTAATTGCAAGCTAAGGATGTTAGAAGCAGAAAAGCAGAAAAATAGATCTACAATGCAATGTTTGAATGCTTAATTCTTGTATTAACCCATTACCCTACAATCCCTACTTTTGACGACCCTTGAAAAGAAGCCTTTTGAAAACATTGTGGGAAAAGGAGAAAATGCTGGTAACCAGTATTTTCTCCTTTTCCCACAATGTTTTCTACCCTTCACAAAACAAATTTCAAATTTTCAGTCACTTTTATTTTGTCGTCTGCAAATGCTTTCAATTTGGACCAGTCTAAAATATTGTCGTTTGCTAATGGGTTAAATTAAATCATATAAAGTATAACATGGCAATCATTACAAAAAACTTGCATAGGTCTACACTTGTATGCCCATGAAAGACTAAGTCTGAACACACATAATATCTGCTTTGATTAGATTGCTTTGACTGCACCAGCTGTAATGCAATGCCAGTATGCTACAAACTAGTACTGATTGCTGTGCCTCAGTTTTTAATTAAGTTTCATTTTAGTGTAAAGTTCATAAAAATCTGTGCAATATGCATCTTTCAGACCTGACATTGAACTGGTAAAAGCATTCAAACAAAGTCATTCTAGCCATGCAGTAAATCAAACTGTTAGTAAGGAAAGCAAGCAAACTTGTGGCATGCAGATAAGAAAATTAAAAATGAATTACATGTATATTTATGACTATTCAATACCTTCAGTATACGATACTTTGTGCTCGGCCACTGAGTGTAGTCAAAAAAATTGATGTTATATAGATAAAAGATACATTTCTGCTGGGTTTTGTTAAGTTCATGAATCTGGACACCATGTCTGTATTGGCTGAAATAGCACGGCCCTTCCTTTCCCCCCACACATACTGTACATGTGCAGCTTAACTCTTCGCAGATCACACTGGTTTTGTTAGAAGCCCTGATCATATGGAAGGACTGCGTTCCTTTGACTGTTTTTATGTTTGGCATCTTTACTGGCATCTCATTTCTTATTTTCTTTCCAGGGATGTACAAAATGTGTTGCTTTTTATCCTTAGGTTGATCTTGGGTTAGGGCAAGATATGTTTGGTACGCATTGTTTATGATCTTACCACCCAATATCATTCTTTCTATTCTCTTCTTTACCGCTGCCCCAAGCCCATCACTAGGCCCTTTACCGTGTCCGGCCTCTGTGTAGTGGTAGACTACTTCAATATCATTCATTTCTTGTAGCTGGGTGATATGGCTAAAGGCAGATGCACATTTGAATTGTTGGGCGCAATTATCAGAAAATCTGTGCAGTGTTTTCAATTCAGATGGACCTGGATTATCATTTATATGTTTTAAAACTTGTTTCGTAAATACAAACACAGCTTCAGCATTGTGTAGCAGGCAATCAGAGAGGATAATCAATGACTCTTTCATTAGAATGGGGTTTTGTTCAGTACTGCCTTCGGCATGTCTAACAAGATAAACTGGATGTAATGTTATCTGCTTTGTGGTCCAGTGTGCTGCCTCAACTTCGTCCTGTGCCTGTAGAGCAACATTCTCTGAAAAATCCATGACAGCAACACACTGGTCAATTGGAAGGTCATTCATTAATTGTTTCTCCATTTCATGCTGATAATCAGCCCTAAAAACATGACTAGTATGTTTGTCCATGTCAGCAGCAATACCCAATACCAAATCATTAACTGTTTCTTTCTTTTCCTCTTGGATCCATCTTTTCACATTCTTTTCTTTTCCTTCTTTATTCTTATATTTTTCATTGACAAGTTCCCACTGGTGGTACACTACTTCTTGGAATTTATCATTTTCGGAGCATTTATCCACCAGTGGTTGATAATGAGCCGGAATGAAATCAGTACTGCAGTTGTCACAGCTTCTGTCGATGCATTCACGTTTTGGAAATTTTTCACTGAATGGGCATACAGTTATGTTGGATAGATCTCTGGTAGTTGCTTTTAGGTTTGGCAAACACATTTGGACAGCAACCTTATTTAAAGCTTCAACTTTTTGCTCAATGTTGTAACACTTTGTGCATACACAAACACGGCGGCATGTCAAATCCAGCTTTTTATAGTTTTTTGGGATCATGCCCAGAAATGTTGTAAACCTTCTGTTAAAATCTGGATGGTCCTTCTTGAATTTCTTGTATAGCTCAAGCTTGGTGCATAACAGATGCCGTTTCGGTACTGGTACACCCTTCAACAGGACTGAATCTTTTTTGTTGGGCATCACCCTTGAGTTGTCTTCCAAAAATTCATCAAGTTTTGCTCTCCAATTCTGTCTAAATTCTTTGGCCTTGGACAACCTTTTCTTCTGGGCAGTTTTTCTCCGTTTATATTGACCAAGTTGCTTTTTTGAGCTCCACCCCTTATCTCCTTTCTGTGAAAAAGCTAGCTTCCGCTTTATCTCTTTATGCTCCTGATTCGGTCTTCCACTCGTATTTAGATTGAGAGTCTCACAGACTTCCTCAAAACCACTAGGCCCTTGATTAGGTGTGTGAAGCATTGATTTTCTTGTGGGTGTTGCATTGTTAATAACATGTGAAATGGTTTCAGCCCAGGCTTTTCGGTCATTTGGAAGCGTATTACGCACACGTTGAGCTCTTTTACGGAGGCGGTCAGCTCTGCATCCCTTGTAACCATATTTGCTTTTTGGTTTTTCAGCAGTGGTTTTGTTTTACTGTTTTGTGTTTCATCATTCAGTTTCTTCTTTTGATTTTTTCTTTGTTTTTGTTTCCTTTTTCTTTCTTTCTCTTTACATTTTGCATCAAACATCAGGTTTTCTTTTCTTTGTTGCTTAATTTTGAGCTTGTAAGCTTCATTTTGTTCCTTCTTTTTCTGTTTAGATTCTTCCAGCCGTTCCTTTAGATTTGGATCAGATTTTAAGCGTTCTCGATACCTTCGCACTCTTTCTTTTGATGAATCTTTTGGTTTCTTTTGTTTATTATCTGACACATTTTTCCCTCTAAAGGGCAGTTTGACAATCAAATTTCTCATGATTTTGACCTATCTATAGTATCAGCTGTGAAAGAAAAGAACCTGCACAACAAAATTCAAAAACAAATTTTTATGTCCCAAGTGTAACGCTTTTTCACATTTTTACTGCATTTTGAAAATAATCCATAATAAATCTATTAAGTACTTTAATATTATTCATGCACTAGGAAGGGATAATG
The DNA here is from genome assembly GCA_945859785.2 of Tridacna gigas. NCBI lineage: Eukaryota > Metazoa > Mollusca > Bivalvia > Cardiida > Cardiidae > Tridacna > Tridacna gigas. The sequence goes on along the minus strand of OX244035.2, from coordinate 40,477,119 downwards.
ATAAGAATATGGTATATGTTAAGAGGAACATTAGGTGTAAACATCTTGTGACATGATTTTTTTTTTCAGAAATATTTGACATTCTTCTAGTATTTTGCAATTCTACACACTAAATTAAGTTCTTTATAAATATTATTGCTTAAAAACAAAATTTCAGACATATTCCCACATATTTCACATAATTTTGTTTTAAATGTGAGTGAAACATAAGACTTTTAGCATCTGCAAACAATCACTATGTTTTGCGAAACTGGCGTTACACTTGGGACATTGTATTTTGGTCGATTTATTTCATGGTAGCAATTCTTTTCAGATTTAACCACTGCAGATCTTTTTTGGGGCAGATGCTCTCCTGAAAAAGAGAAATCAGAACATGTTTCAATATGATATGAGAAAAACACAGTCTTTTAAACATAAAATGTTACACTTGGGACATTTTTGGGTGTGCATAGACATGACTTCTGGAGGGCTTGATTATACAGAAGTATTTACACAGAACCATGCTGATATTGTACAAATGGTATTAACCTAACAAACCACACCTATTTTGAGACAGAGAGATCTCTAGTAGCAAAATTAAAACCTTTTGTTTCCCAAAATCGTGTACTTTTATGCCTTTTTGATTTTGAAGGGTGTGGCATTTCATGGGCATTGTTCAAGGACAATATACATGTTGTTCACTAAAAAAATATCAGAAAACTGTTGTCTTGTTGTAACAGTTTGTATAACTGTATGTTGTGTGGTCTTATAATAGCAGCAATTTTTAAGATAAGTACCTGAAAATTGAATTTAAATGAAATTGTCACGCGAAAAGCGTTACACTTGGGACAATTTTTGACACTAAAAATACTATAAAATGAAAACGAAAGCAGATATTGGCCTCAAATCTTGCAAACATTTTAACATTAACAAAACACATATTCTGGCATAAAATCATTTGAAAACATTTTTACATTTGCTGTAGATCAGTTTTAAAAAAAGGAGGCATGTTTTTTTTTAAATCACCCACGTATATCTATCATTCGATGTCACTAGCACCGATCCAAGAATTGAATTTCTTGGGATAATATTTCCATTTCACAAAGTATTGTTTGTTTTGTCCTTTGCCTCTGGATTTCAACACTTTCTCCACTTTCCACGCTTGATTTGGATCGACATTTATTTTCTGAAGTTCAGATTCATAAAAAGTTCCTTTGATTTCTTCTTGCTGGAGGCCACGGAGTCTGTAAATTGGCAATGTTCCTCTGTGGTACCGTTTGTACACTTGAAACACTTCTCCGGAGTAAGTCTCGTCATAGGCTCGCGTGAATACGTTTTTGAGATGACTGATACGCACATAGTCTCCGAGTTTATACTTGAAACGTTTCAAATCAGGCTTTGTCTGGTTCTGTCGCGCAAAGTAGGTGGAAAGCCTCACTTCTTCCGAATTACTTTCTTTCACATCGGCCGGAAGCATACCGATCGTCCTGTGATAGGTCTTATTGTAACTGTCGGCTATACTCTGTAGTACAGGTAAATAACTGTAATTGTCTTTGGAGGTAAAATAGCGATACAATTTTGTCTTTATAGTCTTTATCGCTCTCTCCGATGTTGAAGCCTTAGTTTCGTTTTGTGTAGGAAAGTACCGCACGTCGTTTTCGGACATCAATGACTGAATCTTTTTAGCACGGAATTCCTGACCTGAAAAGATAAATAGTCAAGTATTATGAACTCTTTCTTTTAGAAACTAGATGGTACCTTAAATTTTCGTTAAACACAATTAATATTGAAAATGCTACTACTGAATGGTCTTTTACGCCGTTTTCAACAATTTTTCTGTTATGTCACGGCGACGAAAAATGCTAACCTTGATGTATGTTATATTTCTAAAAACAGACTAGAAATTGTTACTTACCATTATCCGTCATCAGCTTAGCGGGAATTCTTCCAGTCATTTTGAAAATGTCCTTAAAGACCTCGGCTACTGCTTCCCCCGTTTTGGCTTTGAGTGGGCGTATCCACACGTACTTGGAGAAGGTATCTATGACGAGTAGGATGTATTTGTAGCCCTCGTTCCATTCTTCGAATTTCACCATGTCGATCAAATCCGCCATCCAGAGGTCGTCTTTCCGTGCACTAATCACGTGATTTCTTTGAAATCGTCTTCTGACGGGTTTGTGTAGACTGTAGGATTCTTGGTCATGTAGAAATTTACGTATTCGGAACATGCCGATATCGAACTTTCCTTCATTTTGTACGACTCTGTACAGTTTTCGTGGTCCTGTAAAGCTTGCCGGATGAGATGGATCATAGTAAATTGTCTCTAAATAATCTTCCCACGGTGCCATGTCCACACAGTAGTAAGTCACTATGTATACTGAACGAGATCTGTAGTTTACTGATCATTTATATCCTTTTAATATTTGTTTCCTCTTCGTAATCGTCGTCATCTTCACTGTCTTGATCTTCGTCAATGGATATTTCTGTATCGAAGAGGTCTTCGAAATTGCTTTTATTCTTTTCTAAGACCCTTTTCACGGTTGTTGACAGACTGAACCCCTTTTCTCTCAGCCGATTGATTTGCTGCTCGATGTTTTTATGTACGGGATTGTCCTTTAATGGGAACCAGTACGTTTCTAGCAAGGTGGAGTATCGCTCAAAGAAGTTCTTCTCTTCGACCGGTTTCACACGATCCATGGCCATGTCAGCAGCATCGTCCTCATTTTCACCATCCGATAAGTATTTCTCGTACAGCCGCTCAAATTTATTTCTGCCTTCTTTTTGAGCTAGCTGCCACAGGTGATTGTAAGCAACGTTGTCCTCGGTAGATCCAATTACATCGTCCGTTTCATCTTCTAATTTCCTTTTCTTTGAGAGTGAATTCTCAGGGCACCATCCACGTTTAACGTGCCTCTGTACGTCATGAATCGTGTCGAACAAAAGTCCGCAGTCGTCGCATGCCTGACCTTTTTCAGCCATAATATCCTGCTCCTGGGGAGTTTCTTCGATGTGAACAGGTTGAGATCCGATGTATGAATGAATTACTTTGGTTTCGTTTCCTTCTTTTATCGACATAACGGAGCGATCTGATTGGTTGTCATTAAACGACGGCCTGTCCTGTGCCATCATTTGATCAGCCCATAGGACCTCACTTTTAAGTCTGTCATTTTCGGGAGTGAATGGTTTTAAATCAATCACTAAATAGCCTTACGGCTTCTTTGTAGCCTTTTCAAACATTTTCATCATTTTATCGCTTTGACCAGGATACATTTGACGAGCCAAGGTCATCACGAACTGCTTGTCTGCGGGGTTGTTAAAAAGAATCAGATAGTGGCAATTTCTTCTCTGAGTCGGGTCCTTCGAAGCAAACAGGTTCTGACTGATAGAAATGACAGACAAAGATCGGTGATGGGACCCCTCCGTAAATAAGTCTGTCACTCTTTTGTCCTTGCCTGCTACATAGAAAAGGTCGTCTAGTACCAGCAAGTTGTTGATACTTGGATCAAAAAAGTCGTCATCATCTAAATCATCCGGTATGCCTTGAATAAATTCGACTCTAGGAGACACTGTTCTATGGATAAGATTGTACAAAGGCTGCCATCTTCTATACAACCAAACGATTCTCTGTATTACCGGTTGAATTCTGGTTTCGTGGTGTTGCAATAAATCTTTAACCAACGTTGTTTTACAGCAAGCTGAAAAATACAGACAGAAGATTATATTCAATGAATCAAGTATAAACATTCACTATCCTAATAAAAACATTTTAACTAAAAGCAATATTTAAGGCATCTCGTTCAGTATACATAGTGACTTACTACTGTGTGGACAATCCCGGACATAAAAACGTCGAGCAGCAAATCAATCGGCTGAGAGAAAAGGGGTTCAGTCTGTCAACAGCCGTGAAAAGGGTCTTAAAAAAGAATAAAAGCAATTTCGAAGACCTCTTCGATACAGAAATATCCATTGACGAAGGTCAAGACAGTGAAGATGACGACGATTACGAGGAGGAAACAAATATTAAAAGGATATAAATGATCAGTAAACTACAGATCTCGTTCAGTATACATGGTGACTTACTACTGTGTGGACATGGCACCGTGGGAAGATTATTTAGAGACAATTTACTATGATCCATCTCATCCGGCAAGCTTTACAGGACCACGAAAACTGTACAGAGTCGTACAAAATGAAGGAAAGTTCGATATCGGCATGTTCCGAATACATAAATTTCTACATGACCAAGAATCCTACAGTCTACACAAACCCGTCAGAAGACGATTTCAAAGAAATCACGTGATTAGTGCACGGAAAGACGACCTCTGGATGGCGGATTTGATCGACATGGTGAAATTGGAAGAATGGAACGAGGGCTCAAATACATCCTACTCGTCATAGATACCTTCTCCAAGTACGTGTGGATACGCCCACTCAAAGCCAAAACGGGGGAAGCAGTAGCCGAGGTCTTTAAGGACATTTTCAAAAAGACTGGAAGAATTCACGCTAAGCTGATGACGGATAATGGTAAGTAACAATTTCTAGTCTGTTTTTAGAAATATAACATACATCAAGGTTAGCATTTTTCGTCGCCGTGACATAACTGAAAAATTGTTGAAAACGGCGTAAAAGACCATTCAGTAGTAGCATTTTCAATATTAATTGTTTAACGAAAATTTAAGGTACCATCTAGTTTCTAAAAGAAAGAGTTCATAAGACTTGACTATTTATCTTTTCAGGTCAGGAATTCCGTGCTAAAAAGATTCAGTCATTGATGTCCGAAAACGACGTGCGGTACTTTCCTACACAAAACGAAACTAAGGCTTCAACTTCGGAGAGAGCGATAAAGACTATAAAGACAAAATTGTATCGCTATTTTACCTCCAAAGACAATTACAGTTATTTACCTGTACTACAGAGTATAGCCGACAGTTACAATAAGACCTATCACAGAACGATCGGTATGCTTCCGGCCGATGTGAAAGAAAGTAATTCGGAAGAAGTGAGGCTTTCCACCTACTTTGCGCGACAGAACCAGACAAAGCCTGATTTGAAACGTTTCAAGTATAAACTCGGAGACTATGTGCGTATCAGTCATCTCAAAAACGTATTCACGCGAGCCTATGACGAGACTTACTCTGGAGAAGTGTTTCAAGTGTACAAACGGTACCACAGAGGAACATTGCCAATTTACAGACTCCGTGACCTCCAGCAAGAAGAAATCAAAGGAACTTTTTATGAATCTGAACTTCAGAAAATAAATGTCGATCCAAATCAAGCGTGGAAAGTGGAGAAAGTGTTGAAATACAGAGGCAAAGGACAAAACAAACAATACTTTGTGAAATGGAAATATTATCCCAAGAAATTCAATTCTTGGATCGGTGCTAGTGACATCGAATGATAGATATATGTATGTAAATAATTGTAAATAAAAAAGTGTACAAAAAAATATCAAAGCTCTTGTCTTAAATCTCCCACACCATTCAAATGGTTAGAAAAAGAGTTAAAATTGATAAAGGGTAAAATAAACAGCAGACTGTACGTAACTAACAGGTTCTCCAGTGTGACGGTGTAAACAAGCTAGCGACGTTTTCCACCTATAGACAACATATAGGGGATCCAATATTGTATTTTGATTGGCTGAAGTAAAATACACCTTACCTGTATTACTGGTGTGTATAATACGACTGTTATTCAGTTATGATTCACAATCGAGAGTACTCGCGCTTTTATAGCATTGAAATACAGAACATGTCTGAACCTGCTTTTTTTTATCTATTTATAAATAATTACGTCATATATGAAAGGAAATTTTGGGCTAATTATAGATTCTGCTGCACCGCAATATTGAACGTGTTTCAACTTGTTGAAAGAAAATAGTCTTCACACCGTTTGTAAACACAAATTAGCCCCTTTTCCCCACACCTTCTTCAGGCAAGTGCTAGCTACCAACAGCATTCTATAATTGTGAATTAAACCATTACATGTTGTCTGGTATCGTTCATAGTAAAATTACCCCTTTTCTCACCAAGTTTACCCTCATGTAAAACGTCGACTACCAATGGTCAACTTTTTATATGAAATAGGCTGAGATAAATCGTTTGCTATCTTAACAGACAATAGATCTACTCTTTCTGCCTGAGATACCTACGAGATAGGGAAAATGGTAGTCCGACATGACCCTCTGTTGCAACCATGTTTAGTCAGACGGATACCAACAACAATGGTTTTCATGTATAAATAACCCAGTGCTATATCGTCTGCTAGAGACACGATCAATAATTACCTATGTCACGCCTTCTTGACCCCAGGTGTTTAAAAATTAGATTTCAAAACTTCAACCGAGGTGATTACTTGTAGGAAAGAGATTTGGTCGCTTGCAACAGAGAGTTGGACTTGTCCCACCCTATTCTGGAAGATCGTCTGTATATTATCGACCCTTTTGGAGAATAGATTTTCGTCCGCTTCCAAATACCTTTTTCCACAATGTTTTACCACGGCGGATCGAACTACATAGAATTTTTTTTTCACAGCGAGGCGGACTACCATAGAATTCGTCTGCAAGAGATCAATATTAATGCTACACATTGTTGACCCGAGGGCTAAAACTACATTCTGAAATTTACCTCCACCGGCTTGATTGTATCATTTATATAGACAAAGAAGGAAAAAATTTCCCTAAAGTTATGTGGCTACCTACTTTGTTTAAAGTGCATGAAGTATCTATTAAAGTTTTGAAGTAATTGTCATTAAAGACATTCCATACTTTGAAGGCACACTTCAAAACAGAAGGTGTGAAAATTTTATTAATGATGTACATATCGTATAGCGGGTAAAAGAATGAAACCAAAGATGCGTTGTGTCTTCACTGCTGTATATTTTTGTCTTCAGTTTTCTAACGGTTTCTTTACATGTATACAAAAACAAAATGACGTCACCGACGTCGTACGATTTCCCGCGTAACGTGCACGGCGGTGCCAAAACTACAGTGATTCACGACAGTACATAAACAATGTAATCATTTTAAAATTATCTTAATTATTATTAAAGTGTTTTATTTATTTATCATTTATCTATTTACTTTTTGTAAGGATAATATATATCATGACTTAATGCAATAACTCGGATGATTAAACACACTTGTATCTACACATTTCTATTTATTTGTAGATTTGTACATATAAAAGCACCAAATAAGAAAAAAATATATAAAAAATTTAAATGAATCATTCAAATTCATTTTCAAAGTTAATTTATACAAATACATTCAAACATATCTTACTGTAGACAAACTGGGTGTAGACGAAATGAGATTAGACGAATTGGGCCTGTAGACGAAATGGGACTGACTACACAAAAAAAATCTGTAGACGAAATGGGAGAAGACCAAGTGGGATTAAACCATTTGATCATGACAGTATCCCTAAGATACCATGTATTTTACAGATTTAACGTAGGACCAGACTTCTGATATTTATGAGAATGTTTAGACTCGATTTAAAACTATCAAGATTCAAAGTTAGAAAAAATTCACTTGCTACCCTTTTCCTCTCTTCAGCTTTTAGATTCAAGTGTGCGGTGATTAATGCCATATGAAAAGTATTTTATGGCGACAGTTCACATATTCTTGTTTCCTGGCTACTTTAAAACTGTTTCCTGATCTGTCACATCATAATGAATCTTGCAGGCTAGCTGTTATGCTTTCATCGCGACCGAAATTCGCGATAAAGTACCTGTAATCCCTTGTAGACTCATGAAACATAGCGGGGAAAAAGTGTCGTTTTGAAATTTCTCTGTGGGGAAAAGTTATACTTAAACCTTTAGCTCACAATCCCGAATTTTAACGATTCTGGGATAGAAGGCTTTTGAGAACGTTGAGGGAAAAGGTAAAAATGCTGATTAACAGCATTTTCCCCTGTTGACCCTTTCAAAGACAAATTCCATATTTTTACCACATTTTATTTGTCTTATGAAAATGATTTCACTTTAGACAAGTCTAAAATTTTGTCATTCGGTAAACGGTAAAATAAATTTAATCCATTACTGTACAAATACGACTTCTAACGACCCTGCATTTGATTGGTTTGGGAAAAATTGGGGAAACCGGCGCACTAATTTCCATCAAGTTATCTCTTGCTTTTTCCGAAATGTTGGTTTTCTCTTTACATCACTCATACAGATTAGCCTTGTGTCAAATATTTTTCTTTTGTATTACATATATTAATAGTTAGTTCATAACAGTCCAGTAATGGATTAAATTGTAGATCCGTCCATATTTAAAAAAAAAAACACAAACATTAAAAAAAGAATCGCAAAAAATAACCGTACTAATAGATTAAGAATAACACATACTATGAATATAATGGGGTAAAAGGAGTAATAGAAACGATTTCTCCTGTATCCGTGACTTATAAAATTAGCTGCTGCATTATTAGCAACTATACATCAGTGTCACGAGATTGTGTTATTTAAGCATTACGAATGATGAATACTGCATATAAATATGTCTCTAGACTAAAACTGTTCTAGGATTTCTGAATTTTTATACTACTCATATGATTGGCTGCAACAAAACATCTCAGCCTATCATATGGCTAGTGCTGAGGTTTAGAATTAGAAAAAGTGTTTAGAAGCGTATGAAAGAAACCAAACTTTGCAAAAAGTCTATCTCGGTTTGATTGATTGATTGTATGGTGTTTAACGCCATTTTCAAGATTATTTCAGTAATATCGCGACGGCCAGTACACCTATCCATGCTTTCCAGAAGTTTCCTTTACCAGTACTTCGCAAAATATTCTTCCCAAGCCACTGGCTGCTTTCCCACATAACGTCGAAACAATGGTCAGCTATATCTTGGTATGAACTTCCTACTAGTGGTATCCATGTATATGTACACTGTCTGCGTCAAACATAGCTTTTTTGGGGGAAAAACTTTTTTTTTTAATCTTTATCATCCCTGTAGACGGAGAGTGTCGACTCGAATCAATTTGCGCTAACCGGACAGGACGCTGTTCGCATAGGCAATATGGCCCTTTCTTTTCCATGGCTTATTCGATGATGAATAATTTGCTTTTAAATTACTTTCTGTTTCGTCTTGAGCACATTTTGTTCTCACTTCAGATGCAATGAAAGGAATATTGATTCCTGTAAACATGATAATGCGTTGACAGAGTTCAACCTCGTGTTACAATAATAATTTGTACTCTTTTTATGTAACAAAATATGATTTAATACATAGTTGGACTTAAATTTTGCCTGACAAAGAAGCATCATTTGGGTATATCGTATTCACCCTTTCCATGGTATGCAGCTTTTAGACTTGTACAAAATGAAAACATTTTGATAGAACTATAGATAGTAGTATACACTGTGAGAAAATGCGACATCGTTCAATGAGTAGTTTTAAGTGTTGCCAAATAGAAATCGCCACACAGTCTATGGAGTATTCCGAGCAAGACATTTTCTTTTCTATTTTTTTTTTTATCCCCCGCCGAAAAGGCGGCGGGGGATATGGTAATAGTCTCCGTCCGTCCTTCCGTCCTTCCGTCCCACATTTTTGTCCGGAGCATATCACCAAAAGTATTTGAGATATCAACTTCAAACTTCACAAGTGGATAGATCTCATTAAGGAGGCGTGCAGTGTACAAGAACCATTACTCTATCTTCAGTGTTTTTGGAGTTATTGCCCTTTGTACATTTTTTTCTGGAATTTTTGTCCGGAGCATATCTCCAAAAGTATGAAAGCTAGGAACTTCAAACTTCACACACATATAGAACTCATTGAGGAGGCGTGCAGTGCACAAGATCCATTACTCTGTCTTCAGTATTTTTGGAGTTATTGCCCTTTGTACATTTTTACTTTGAATTTTTGTCCGGAGCATATCTCCAAAAGTATAAAAGCTAGGACCTTGAAACTTCACACATATATAGAACTCATTGAGGAGAAGTGCAGTGCACAACAACCATAACTCTGTCTTCAGTATTTTTGGAGTTATTGCCCTTTGTAAATTTTAACTTTGGATTTTTGTCCGGAGCATATCTCCAAAAGTATAAAAGCTAGGAACTTGAAACATCACACGCATATAGAACTAATTAAGGAGAAGTGCAGTGCTAAAGAATCATAACTCTTTCTTCAGTAATTGTTGAGTTATTGCTCTTTGTAAATTTTCACTTTGGAATTTTGTCGGGAGCATATCTCCAAAAGTACAAAGGCTAGGAACTTCAAACTGTATACACTTATAGAATTCATTAAGGAGAAGTGCAGTTCACAAAGACCAAAACTCTGTCTTCAGTAATTTTTGAGTTATTGCCCTTTGTTAATTTTTACTTTGGATTTCTGTCTGGCGTATATCTCCAAAAGTATAAAAGCTAGGAACTTGAAACTTCACACACATATAGAACTAATTGAGGAAAAGCGCAGTGCACAAGAACCATAACTCTATCTTCAGTATTTTTGGAGTTATTGCCCTTTGTACATTTTTACTTTGAATTTTTGTCCAGAGCCTATCTCCAAAAGTATAAAAGCTAGGAACCTGAAACTTCACACATATATAGAACTCATTGAGGAGAAGTGCAGTGCTTAAAACCATAACTCTGTCTTCAGTATTTTTGGAGTTATTGCCCTTTGTAAATTTTAACTTTGGATTTTTGTCCGGAGCATATCTCCAAAAGTATAAAAGCTAGGAACTTGAAACATCACACGCATATAGAACTAATTAAGGAGAAGTGCAGTGCTAAAGAATCATAACTCTTTCTTCAGTAATTGTTGAGTTATTGCTCTTTGTAAATTTTCACTTTGGAATTTTGTTGGGAGCATATCTCCAAAAGTACAAAGGCTAGGAACTTCAAACTGTATACACTTATAGAATTCATTAAGGAGAAGTGCAGTTCACAAAAACCAAAACTCTGTCTTCAGTAATTTTTGAGTTATTGCCCTTTGTTAATTTTTACTTTGGATTTCTGTCTGGCGTATATCTCCAAAAGTATAAAAGCTAGGAACTTGAAACTTCACACACATATAGAACTAATTGAGGAGAAGTGCAGTGCACAAGAACCATAACTCTATCTTCAGTATTTTTGGAGTTATTGCCCTTTGTAAATTTTTACTTTGGATTTTTGTTCGCACATTTCCCATTCTTGGCCAAGTTTCATACTTATGGCATAAACACAAAAAGTTTTATAACTCTTGTATGCATTTTAAAAAGAAAAAGTGTCTTTTTTTCTTTTTCAGAAACTTCAATATTGATTAAGTTTTAATGTTTTGTAGTTATTATATCATGTTAATGCCAACTTTCATGACTTGGACCTGTATTTCAAAAAAGAAAATATGCTTGTTTTTTTTATCTTCACTTCAAGCTCTTATTTCGGTGCTGTGTTAGAAAAAGCCCAATCGGCGGGGGATCTGGTGCTTGACAAGCACTTGTTTTTTTTTTTTTTTTTTTTTTTTTCTTTTTTTTTTTATCAAAACCAAGTTTAAGTGAATAGTTTTCGATCAAAACCAAGTTTAAAGTGAACAGTTTCTCATATGCTGAATCTGTAACTTTTCGTGTGTATAAAACCATGTACACTCACGGTTCTAAGAAGTATTCAAAATTAATATACCAGTATGTGCTATCTATGAATTCTCTTTTCACCTCGTTCCCCATCTTAATCCTAATCATAGAAAGTGTAAACTGTATAAATCAAAACGATCAAGCTACACACACACAAAGTAAAATTTCGAAATAGTGACTAAAGTATCCCATCTAGATATAACCTTTTACTCTACATATCACACGACAAAATTTCATTTGTTTTTTAATTAAAAGCATTAAAGACGACAAATGTGAGTCAAAATGAAACTTGTTTTTGAAAAGCTAGAAAACATTGTGAGAAAATGAGACATTGTCGATTACAAGCATTGTCCCCTTTTCGCATATTTTCAAAAAGCCTTCCTACCAGTGTTGTAAAACCATGCCACGTAAATTATTTTTTCTTGAAAAAAGTTTAAAGCGGTACTTCCTACAACGCCGAATTTTCTGCTGAATTCAGCAACCTGATAAAGTTGTAATATAGAGAATTTTTTAACAAAGAGGATTTTGACGCATAGGATCAGTTAGGTTCAAGGTTAGACTGCTTGTTTTGTGTAGCCTGTTATTGGTCTACATTGTCAGCAAAAGTGTATACGGACGGATTAGTTTCAAGATCAGGCTGCTTCTTGTGTGCAGTTTATAAATGATCTGCATTTTCGGCAAAATGTGCATTTAGTCGCTCTGAGCAGTTTCACTCTTTACCACACAATACCGAGTCTTAACAAATCCGAGTTAGAAAGTTTTTGGAAATTGAGGGGAAAGGAGAAAATGCTGGCAATCATGAAATCTGTTGTCTTCAACCTATTTCAATCTGGTCGAGTCCAAAGTTTCGTCGTCTTGTAAAAAGGTTGCCCATTTCTCAAACAAAAAAAGGGGGGTTCACTTCTGTGCATTCTGATATTAATTAATAATATCCTTTAGCACTTCCAAATTCAAAGTTGAGCTCAATTCTCTGACAGGTAAGAAAACATGGGAAAAGGAGATATAACTTGTAACAAACAATTTCTCCTTTTTCCACAACGATTTCAAAAGCTGTCTTTCTTAGGTTCGTTTAAACTTGTGATTGTTTGGTAAAGGGTTAACGGCTGAACATCTGGGATCAGTTTTTGTCTCAGGGAATAAAAACTTAACCCTTAAACTGAAAAATGAATTAATTAGAAACCGACAAATAAAGCTCAGTTATTGCAAATTTAATGCTCTTACGCAAGAAAAATCTTGCCGTACCTGACAGTGTAAAACCAAGATTTTGTGCGGTCTGATAAGACTACACATTCTGTGCATTCCGATATTGATCTACACTATCCTTCAACAGACAAAGCGTTCAGATTGAAATCGGAAAAAAAAAAACTTCAGATATACAGTCCAGGCAAGGATTGTAAATTTGAAGCAGGGCTACTGTTACGTAATGTTACGTGTCTCTTATTGGAGAGGTCATCAGACCTCTCCAACAGTGGTGAGTTTAAAAGGCAGACTGCCACAGAAATCGATGTCTAAATCCATTCGTTTTTGCGAAATTGTTCTGATACACAGTCTATTTCGTCATACGTAAAACTCCCGAATCTTTACGTATGATATCGATTATCTTCATCGATTTATTGGTATGCGAGACTGCTGATAAGACATGTCCGCGAAAGTTGGCTATGGTCGATATTATGTCGCTTGTACAATACTCAAAATATCCAAAACATCAACACAGAACGTGTATGATAAAGTGTCAGGATTATTGCACATGTATACATGTATGAGCCATGCTCTGTGAGAAAGGGACTGAATGCACTTGCGAAAAGTATCGGCCAATCGCAGTCCACGCAGGCTGACCTGGGTAGAAACTTTTTACTATTGGTCAATTTTCTGCATGCCAAAGGACCAGTCTACCTCATGATCATCAGTCGGTTGTAAGACAAAAAGGATTCCATGGATCGATAATAAAAAAAAAGATGATGACTAGCTTTGTATAACGTATCACGGAGATGCATTAAACCCCTTTGACAAAGCGCCGCTCCAATACTAAATACTAAATAGTTGAGTCATCAGACCTCTCCAACAGTGGTGAGTTTAAAAGGTAGACTGCCTCAGAAATCGCTCTCTAAATCCATTCTCTTGTGCGAAATAGTTCTGATACACAGACTGTTTCGTTATGGTTTTAGAAAGAAACCGAAATCAAAAACAGAAATAGGAAATAGACGTGGTTTCTTTGTATAATGACAGATTCAAAAAAAATATGTGTTATATTAATTTGAGTGCAAATGACCTCACCAATGAGTGTATTTTTTCATTAACCCTTTCCCAAACAAGCCTGGTTTTCACGTGTCTGCAGTACAAGTCTTTTGAAAACACTGTGGGAAAAGGAGAAATTGCTCGTAACGAGCAATTTCTCCTTTTCCCACAGTGTTTTCTACCCTTTCTGATAACTTTCTGCCATATTCATCAAATTTAAAATTGTCGTCTGCAAACTCTTTCAGTTTGGAAAATCTAAGCAAAATCCAAACAAAAAGAGAAAGAACACAGCGGGAAAAGATCACGCGACTTGAAAACAGGGGGGGGGGGGGGGGGCGGGGGGGAAGAAGGTCATGTGACAGCATGTGACAGTCATTTAATGCATAAGCACCGTGTATCATCGACTCCGGAACTTGGTACCAACCGAGTCGACACAAAAGGTAGTCATGGCACGTAGAGGGGAGAGTCAATCGTTTTTTTTTTAATGGTTTTTAATGAGTGTCTTCCTACCAAACGATAAGCATCGGTGTTTAGAGATGTCAAACTGTTGTCCATGAGCGTGAGTCAAAAATAATATTCCTGCATGCTGCAAAAGAGAGCGAAATCCTATTGGCTGGTACTGCTCAAACCACCATATCCCATTGAAAATCGTTCGTTTTGCGTTGTTACAAATCTTGTTACCATTGGTTTTTAATATCAAAATATTCCGGACATTTGAAATTAACTTCGGTATAAGTTTCATAAGTATAAGTTTCATACACAACAATCAAGATTTGATTGAATTATTCTCGAAAACAAGAATCCTTGGGAGTACGGCGATTTGAAAGGTTGTTGTACGGCAACATGAAAATTTTACTGAATTAACTGTACGGCAACTTGCATCGGTGTGATACAGCAAAGGTGGCTATTTTGACGCATTCTTTTATCCCTTTGCAGGATCTTATGCCCTTCGTTTGCGGATATTGCACCAAGAGGTGTCTAAATCAGGACGAATAACATGTTTAGCGTTTTGACGTCATAGAAAAGCAAAAATAGTCCGGTTACAATATAGAAAGGGATTACCATGAACCGCGGCAGCGAGGGATTTAGAAAACTAAAAAGAAATATCTTTAAAAAAAATATAGACGGCGTAAGAGATACTGAAATATGAATATTGAAACTCTTTTGTGGCTCAATATGAAGTAAAATAATGATAAGTAACCTCACGAGCAATTTGCGTCTTTCTCCTCAGTGATTTTAATTTTGTTAAAAGGTAGTATCAGGCTATTGGGTGACACTCATGAAAATACTTACTTTCCAAATAGCACAAGAAAAGAATTATTCCGATCTACATTAGTTTGCTATGGTATGAATCAAGGCCCGTAGCAGAAGCAACACTTGTTGATAGTGGTTTCATAAAGTGCGAGGAAATATGCCAGCAGGGGCCTGACGAACATATGTACATATTTTACCAGTCGCAAATTACCATCTATTCATTCTTTATTAGTACCAAGACGTAGGTCAAAAGCCAGCGCATTCAGCTACGCCGAAAAAAAAGGTTGCATTCTCGTGGTACAAAGCAGTTGTACGCGATTCGTGGTCGTCCAAGATTTTAGGTGGTTGGACGCTAATAAATGAGCCAGAGCACAACAAATTCCACAGTTTACATGTGCATCCTTCTCAGATCAGCCTGTTCATTTAGATCAGTGTCTTCAATGACCGCTCTATTAATAGCTAAGGACCCAACCCTACTTCAGGCGACCAGCGAAGACTCTGAACAGACTCTGACAATAGATACGAAGGCTGAGCTAATATATTTGCTGGGCGCGCATATTGGTTGTACGAGTTGCTGCGGCCCGATACGAGGGCCGTTTGAAAAGTTCATCTGCTGCGATCGCCCGCCTATGAAACCATTCATATTTAATATCATTGTAAATATCAACAACTACACTTTAATTCAATATGCAATTGGTATGCATGCACCTGCTACAAAATACAGTCACAAAAACTTAATGTACTGTTTTTATACTGGAAACTTGCATGGTCAGTAACCACACCCACCCTGCTCAGAAAAAAAAAAAGGAGGGGGGGGGCGGGTGTTGGGTTTGAAATAATGTTTCTGCGAGTAAATGCCAGAAACTGAAAAGTTATGAACGAAGAATGAGTCACAGGTCGTTACAGTGTTCTGCTTTCAGAAATATTAATTTTGCTTTCCATTAGTTTTGTGGTCGTGGTAGGGTCAACAATAGAGATTTTATGGAATTATATATGTACCCGGAAACAAGACATCATGCATGGAAACTGGCCGTGTGAGTCGTCAAGTAATGCCATATTTAGGATGACAGTTTCTTTTAAGAAAACTGATTAACATTTAACATTTAACGTACAATTTCATCATTGAAATAGTTCACTTTTCTACAAAATGTACTCATAATTATCTGATATAGATAAGGCATGGCTGTACCAGCGTCACTAAAATCTCGAATAATACCACTGATATTGTTACAGCCCGAGACACATTTTATTGCACTAAATTCATGCCAGTATCTACGACACTACTGTCTTTTCTCCCATTTTTTAAGAAAGGTTCAAACTTTCCTTTATACGAGTTCACCGTTTAAAACTACGTCTCTACTATAAATACAATGTACACTACAAAATTAATGGCCCTCGTATATATGAATCCATCTTTAGCCCAAGATACTGGAAATATTTCTCTCGGGTAATATTTCCCGAATTACAAACTTATTGTCACAGGCCGATATACGACTCGAAAGTTTTGTGGCTGGACGGCCTTCGAGAGGAATTGGCTTCCAGTCGAGCTGTGTGCTTTTTTCTTTCGATATGACCATACTCAAACACATAAATTCTCTTGTAACTGATGTTGGCAACTGTGAAAATGGTACTTATTAGGAAATAATACCCTTTGGCGCGCTACATTGCATTAAATTCTATTATTTTCGCAATAAATCGCCGTACAGATTGCTAGCAAGACGCCGTTCAGTATTTTTATGCAGCGCCTCAAGTTGCCGTACTTAAGCCTTCCTAGTTTTGTGATGTTTTTATCGAGTTCCATCATTGTTTTGGGAAAACTATTGATTATATATAAGCAGCGGTGATGGGAATGCATATGCATAATAATGGACTGAAATTTATCACAACCGTTTATATGATAAACAGGTGGTTTTTGACGAAGACACATAATTTCGGCAGTACCAGGCAGCTCGTTTTACAATAAAAAGTGAACTTAAAATCATTTTCATATCATTTCTGGATGTGCATTTCAAACAAAAACATGTTGCGTAAATGGAGACATTCTTATTGACGCGTATTATCGCGACATAACATCAAAATAAATATTTTTTTTAACCCGGACATGATCAGTTTTTGTTCATCACCGCTTCAGCTGGTACCAAGTTCCGGAGTCGATGATACACGGTGACAAGAGGTTTCTACGCAGAGGTTGTATGAAGATATACGGTTGAACAGTTATTTGCAGCTGAGTACAGACCTTAGCAACCTTAAGATAAAAGTTTTTTTCTTCCTCATTCATTTAATGCCTCACTTGTTTGTTTACATGTACCAAAGCATATTGAAATTAAAAGCCAATAAACTGTTTGAAAACATTGCTGCTGGCCTCTCTTGGCTTCCTTTTTTAAAGAAGCCAACTTGTTGAAGTCCACGTCGGTCTACAGTTGAAAGGGTAAAAGTGATGATGTGAATCTGATTTTTCCTTTCAGTGGGATAATGAAATTAAATTGTGAAACACAAATTGCTAAGAAAAACGTATAGTGAAAATCTATACCGCTAAAAATAATTAAAGGAGCGCTTGCTTTGTCTGCAGAAATCGATACAGAGGTTTGATAGGTAAACTTTTAATGACATTTAATGATAAATGATAATTAAAGCCTTCATCAGTTTAGCATTAATTGAAGAATATCACTTGCCAGTTGTTCCAAAAAAGCTGGTAAATCAGAACAATGGCAGTTTTTAGCACTTCTACAGAAGGTAGAAGAATCCATTTCAGTTAATGCAAATGCTTTCAATGCATGATTTAGTAATGTGTATGACCACCACGGGCATCTCGGCACTCCCTGCAGCGATTCGGCATGCTTTGAACCAAGGTCTGAAACTGTTGTTGAGGTACATTGGTCCAGGCTTGCGCGACTGCAATATCCAGTTCATGAACACTTCGCAGGGGTTAGCACTACTCGAAGCCACCTGATAAACAGTGTCCCACATGTGTTCTATACATTTAAGGTCCGGTGACCTGGATGGCCAGTCAATAATCTGGATAGATTCCCGTTCAAGTAGTCGTATACCGCATAAGCAGTGCAAGAACTGGAATTATCCTGCTCTAGAAGAGCATTGTCACCCATGGCACCAAGGAATGACCTTCCAATGGGATCCAGAATCTCATCTCTATACCTTAAAGCTGTTAGACTTCCTCCATCGACTCTGTACGTCCGTCGTAACAAATCCCACCCCAGATCATGAACAAGTTGGCTTCTTTAAAAAAGAAGCCAGGAGAGATCAGCATCAATGTTTTCAAATAGCTTATCGCTTTTAATTTCAATATATTTTGGTACATGCAAACAAATAGGTAAGGCATTATATGGTTGCCACTGTGTAAAAAGGAGGAATCTTTTATGCATTACATGACAGACACGTGACCTTCTTCCCACGTTTTCAAGTTGCGTGATTTTTTCCAGCGGTATTCTCTTTTTTTAACGAAATTCTTTGTGTGTGTGTGTGTGTGTGTGTGTGTGGCTTTATTTGTTTAATGAAAAATTACAACTACTGGAAAGGACATTTGCAATCAAATCAATATAACAAATCTTTTTTGAAATCCGTCATATAAAAACAAAACACGTCTATTTCCTATTTCAGTTTTTTGATTTCGGTTTATTTATAAAACTATGACGAAACAGACTGTGTATCAGAACAATTTCGCAGGAAAGCGTGGAGTTAGGCAGCAATTTCTGAGGCAGTCTGCCTTTTAAACTCACCACTGTTGAAGAGGTCTGATGACCTCTCCAATGAGCCACCCCCGAATCTGCCATGTTCAACAACGTTACAGCCCATTTATCGCTCCCCAATGCAGCTCCATACACCGACACGCCTGTCGCAAGTGCAAACATGGAATCGGCTTTCGTCCGGAAACAGCACTGTATGCCACCGATCCGGTTGCCATCCGATGTGGTCTTGGGCAAAATACTGTAGGTCTCTGCGGTGAGCTAGGGGTAAAATGGGAAGTGTGGCAGGGCGTCTGGCCTGTAATGCATCACCGTGAAGTCTGTTTCTAACCGTCTTGTTGGACACACGGACGCAGCCGCCAGCTAAAAGTCATTACACAGGCCTCTAGCCGTTGAGTGACGGTTACGTAAAGCTGAAACCCGAAAATAACTATCCTGAACATTAGTTGTTGCCCTTGGCCTTCCATGACTTGGTCCTCTGCTGTAATTTCCATTATCGAGCAGGTAACTGTTAACAGCACTGGGCCAACTGACGCAGGGAGAATCCATCTTCAATCATTTGCACTATTCTGGCAGTTGCATTACTGTTCAAATGGTGTCTGACAGTGACCGATAATCAATAGACACATGAAAGAATCAAAATCCTTGCACAAACACTCATTTTTCAGAACAAATATGAAGGCACAAACCAAGTACAACCACTGAAGCACTTGTGAAACATGGGTGGTCTGCTTCAACGGCTTGCATTCTTTCCATGAGAACAGGTAGACACACCTACCTGTATACACTAAATGTAATGTAGTTTGATATAAACTTGAAATTGTAAAAATTTATTTCGAGTTGAACACCGCAATTTAATAGGGAAAAGTGCTCCTTTAATTATTTTGAGCAGTGTATTTGCCATAATTGAATTTTCTGTGGCTCTGCAAATAGCGTCGGGTTTTTTTACTCGCAGCGTAGTTTGTGCGCCTTCCTAACTAGAACATCAAAGCATTGTCAAGGGCTTCTAAGCTGAAAAAGTATGAAGTGTTTCCTGTTAATATTCAAAATTGATATTCTCAACCATTCAAATGATAAGAGTATATTAAATTGTTCTGCAAAAGTGTTGCAAACAACAATTTTTCCACCGGGCAGTTTGTCTCATTACTTAAGAAATGCTTCCGCTAACGCTGCTGTAATCAACAATATTCCTTTTTTAACAATGTTTATCTGATGTGGGCGACCGTTCACGATTAATTTACATAACATAAAAATACCAAAACCCGTATTTATCAGCCACTCTTGATATCGTTTTTTGTCTCATTCTCAAGAATTCTCGAAACTTGATGAAATTAACACAGTTTCTGTTTGCCTAAACCATCTCGTTTGGCCGATCAGAGATAGTGTTAATTTCAGCATCTTGAACAAGATTAACAATGCAATTAGAATGGTTGGCGAATAAGGGCCCAGAGGTATGTATTCACCAACCATTCCAAAGAATATTCTTAGTCTTATTCCCCAAGAATTTCTAAATTTGTATGAAACACAACTTCTGACTGGTTAAACAAAATTGGCTAAACCAAATGGTTTAGCCAATCAGAAGTTGCGTTTCTTTCAAATTTGAAAATTTTGAAGATCAAGACTGAGAATGCTCTAAAGAATGCTTGTGAATACGGACCCAGGTCAAGTTTAGAAATAACAATAGCTGCCAAAAGTAAACAAAACGAGTGTTAAAATGCGTTTAAATGTAAATCATACATTTGAAAGTATGGTAATTAGCATGGAGATGACAATCTGTTGTTGTACCGTCGGTGCTAGTGTTAGAGGCTGGCAGAGAAATTAACTATAAAACTATGTTAACCCTTAAACTGCTGATCGCGACCCACTGACCTTTTGCGGACAGTGTAGATCAAGATCAGACTGCACAGAACGTGCGGTCTGATCTTTGATCTACACTGTCCGATACGGTATTTTCTTTCCGGTGAAATCAACTTTGAAACCGCAATGCTTTGGCATTTGGTATTGAGTAGAAATTTTACGTTTCATTTATTCAGCAGCTTAAGTGTTAAAAAGGGCCAAGTCACTCTAGCTTTTGTTTACTTATTGCCCGATTTTAAAATTCATTTTTATGCTGGCGACTAACACTTGGACCTACCACACATTAACAGATTGTCATCTTCACAATATTTTCCATACTTTTAAATTGAATGATTTAAATTTAAATGCATTGTAACACCTGCATTAATTTTTTGGCCGCTATTGGGCCTTTAACTGATTTTTTTTTTTTTCTTGATATCTAACGGATGTGATTTTTAATCGCATAATTGTATTCAGGAATTCTTGTGAACCCTTTTCTACCCTTTCAAAAGACAAGTATTATCATTTATCAACACTTGTCGTCTGCACTGCTTTTATATTTAACAAGTCGCCTGGTAAAGGGTCACTGATACGCATACACACGCATGTTCGTGAAGGAATTTGCATAAAAGATGCAAGCTGACTCCTTTGACATGAGTGTACATCCGAGATTAAACAAATTCTTAAGAAAACTCCTTTTTTTTTAATAACAATGAATCAAAAGATTTCTATAACTAATGAAGTCAATCTTAACCACCGTTTTATTCCTTTTCCTGCGATGTTTTCTGCCTTTTCTAATATATCCGATAATTTCACCTACATGTACATTTCATTTGTCGACTGCCAATGCTTTCAAATTCGAAACTTTTAAAATTTTATCATCTGGTTTTATCTGGTTATTTGCCTTTCTAATAGGCAGAGATCTCGAATTTGTTAGAGTTTATGTATCACTGGGGCGTATGCAGGAATAAGATGAACCATGTGACTGGGGTATGGGCCGAGATTCACGTAGTCGGCTATTTCATTTGCTTTTTTTATTTCCTCGAAAAAAGCGTAACTCCAAAAATTGGTGTTGAAGTCACCAAGACTTCCACCTACCTATGTGCCTGTTTTAACCTCGTATACAAGTTCGTCTCTGGCACGCAGAAACGAGAAAAAAGGCATACAGGAAATGGAACAAAACTGGGCTAATCGAAAATGTCACTAGACACGCAAATGAGCAACATGGAAAAAATGCATTCATTTAATTTTACTGAAAACAACGACGGAAAACTAGCAGTTGCCTCTTTTGCTTAATGTTTTCAACAGTGAATATTCATTTGAGCCGCGCTCTGGCAAAAGTGGGTTTAATGCATTTCCATGATGCATTATACATGTAAAAAGCAAGTCATAATAAATTATCAATATGGATCCTAAAAATCTATTTTTGTCCAACAAACGACTAAACTTGGAGGTATGATGGTCCTTTTGATATACATAAAAGTCTATATTAACAAAAAGTATCGACTCGGGTCAGCCTGTGCGGACTGCGCAGGCTGACCTGGGTCTATACTTTTTGCAGCTTAATTAAACCCCCTTTTCACAGAGCATGGCTCATTTCTATTTCATAAAAAGGTAATAGATCAGTTTGTTTTACTGGACCCGTACTGTCGCTGTCTAATTACATCTACAAACTTCATTTCTCCTCGCATCATTTCATCACACATGTTTTTAGTGACGTAAAACGGTTTTCCCCAAGGATTTCCGGGAATGTATAAATTCTTAACGTTGTCGTTCTTACAATGGTCGGTCACTTTGCGCCGTATTTCAATAAACAACAGCAACTCCCGGTCAAAGTCAGGCCCTTCTTTACGTATTTCGTCCCGGAGTCTGAAGTAAAAATGTCTATAGATAGCGTAATCGATTTTTGCATATTGTTTATATAATTCCATATCATCATAATTTGGCAAAATTGAGAAGTTTTTCTTGCTGGCAATGTTTTGGCTTATGTATAAAATATCTTGAGTTTGCCAGTTTAACTTTCTTTTCATTACAAGACAGGATTCATCCATAAGTTCAGCAACTAGTACAATTTGGAATTCTCTGTCTAATCTCTTTAGATATTTCTGAACCACAACCTCGTTATAATCTTTAAATAATATCGCAGGAAATCCGAATTCCTGTGCCATCCGGTTGTTAGTCCATGAATTTGAAATTCTTCCTTTTGGTTCGTATTTAAAGGGATCTTTCAAAAATTTACTCGCTGGACTGGGTCCATGTATTTTCTTGTAGATATATACAGGTCGAAAATAATTTAGTACGGATTTATACAGTTCGAATGGTTCCCTTACTATCGCAACGAAAACTGTATCTTTCGGCATGATTTCAACGAAGCTTTCATAAGAGTAATAAACATGATTACATAGGATGTCATATCCTCTACCTTGTGGCGCTTCCAGAATGTTCTTAGCCGACATTGGTTCATGAAGGCTAATTATATTCGGATAACCAGACGGGTTTTTCACTGGTGGTAAAACGAAAGTCAAGTTCCTCTGCCAACCAAAACGAAAGAGTATATTCTGCACAGTTGAACTTGCAGCTTTGTGCACTTTCAAGAAAGCGATATGCTGGATTTCGTCCTTTGAGTCAAATAGCATGGAAAGGTTTCTTAAAGTCGATGAAGATACGCTTTCGTCCGTTTTGGGGTTCAGTGCTGCCATTTCGGTTTGTTCAGACATAACCACTCCTGTACGGAACATGTCGTTTTGTGTCCGGATCAACACGTCAATTCTTCCGAACGAGGTCAAATACAGGCTCGTCAGGCATGTTAGGGTAATCGCCACAAACCCTATTCCTCTGTAGAAGAAAAAGAACGAAACAGATAAATGCAATACAAAATACTGGACCAAACTGAACGCTTTTGCAGACGACAAATTAAATGTAGCTCCAGTGATGGCCTCCGTCTTTGATAGACTGCATTGTTGGAAAGGAGAAAATGCTGGTTACCAAAAGCCTTCTTCCTCAAGGCCGTTAAATCTCGAACTTTGTGTTAAAGGGTTTTAACTCTTTACCAAACTACAAAATTTAAGACTCATCCAAACTGAAAGCAATTGCAGACGACAAATAAAATGTTATTCAAATGACTTGATTTTTCTATGGACGGTTAGAAAACATTGTGGGAAAAGAAGAAAATGCTAGTTACCAACATTTTCTTTTCGAACAATATTTTCAAAAGGCCTGTCCCCCAGGGTCGTTAAAACTCGAGATTTTGTGTTAAAGGGTTTTAACCTCTATAACGGTCTGTAACAAGATTGGTAAATTTAAAAGAGGTTCGTCTTACTGGCAGTTTAATAACTCCCTTCCTAGGGATAAAGTATATGTGGATAAAGTTTAAAAAATCCATTAAAGACACAAAATTACTGTATATGGTTGACAAACCTGAAAATATCAACGATATAAATGATATTCCTCTAGAAGATTTACGTTTCAATATAAATGATCAGTTGTTTTTTGAGACTTTGTTATTAAATATTAGAGGAATAACAATAAGTCATGCTTCGTATAAGAAAAAAATGGAGATTAACAATGAAGAAAGAATTTTGAAAAAAATTGAAAAAAAATTGAAAAGGATATAGATATAAATTATGAACTGCTAGAAAATAGGAAAAAAGAACTTTCAGAGTTAAGGAAGAAAAGAATGGATGGTGTTTTTATAAGATCCAAAGCCAAGTGGATACACGAAGGAGAAAAACCAACTCAGTACTTTTGTAACCTTGAAAATAGTAACTATGTTTCAAAACTAATGAACTCCCTTATTTCAGATAAAGGTCACCATTTAAAATCGCAAGATGAAATTATATCAGAAACGAAACATCATTACGAAAATTTATATAAGTTTAGAGAGACTGAAAATATTTCCTTAAGCGACACTTTACGAGGTTTTGATGTACCCATACTCTCAGAAGTCGAGAAGCAATCCATTGAGGGAACTCTGACATGTAGTGAAATGTTAAATTCGCTTAAAAGAATGTCAAATAATACAAGCCCTGGAAATGATGGAATTACTGTAGAATTTTTCAAATTCTTTTGGAAAGACATTGGCCTTTCCCTTGTAAGATCTATAAATTATGCTTATGCAACTGGAGAGCTTTCGGTAACACAAAAACAAGGGGTCATTACCTGTATCCCTAAGGGGAACAAAGACAAGCTTTATTTGAAAAATTGGAGGCCCATTTCCCTCTTAAATGTGACATATAAAATTGCCTCAGCTTCAATCGCGTTTCGTTTGAAAAATATTTTAGCGAATATCATAAATGAAGACCAGACAGGGTTTCTACTTGGCACATTAATGGCATCAAATATTAGAATGTTATATGATATTTTATTTTACACAGAAAAAAATAATATCCCCGGTTTACTTCTACTGATAGATTTTGCAGCTGCTTTTGATACTATATCTTGGAAATTTATGCAGCAAGTGCTGCATTTTTTCAACTTTGGTCCATCAATACGTAAATGGATAAATTTGTTTTACACAAATATAGAATCTTGTGTTATTGTGAACGGACATCTGTCCGAATGGTTTCCACTTCAAAGAGGCTGTCGTCAAGGCAATGCCATGTCACCATACCTGTTCATTCTCTGTGCCGAGATACTTTCAATTTTGATTAGGAAAAACAAAAATATCAAAGGCATAACAATCCATGAAAATGAATATAAAATATCACAATATGCAGATGACACTAGTTTGTATCTTGATGGCACTAAAAAATCTTTACAGAACACAATGTTAACACTAATATTTTATGCCAAACTCTCAGGCCTGTATATAAAAGCAGAGAAAACTAAAGTAATATGGTTTGGGTCACAAAAAAATAATAATACCATCCTCTGTCCAGAATACAATTTATCTTGGAACGAAGAAATTTTCACTTTGCTAGGTGTTAAATTTACTACTAACCTTTCTGAAATTATAGATTTGAACTATGACTCAAAAATTGAAGAAATTAAGAAATTATTTGCAAATTGGTAAAATTGTTGTTATAAAATCTCTTGCTCTAGCAAAACTGATTTTAAGTATACCAAACCCTTCTTTGTCCAAAACCAATACTATTCAAAATCTATTTTTTAAGTTTCTTTGGAGTGATGGGAGAGATAAAGTGAAAAGGAAAGTGATAACACAAGAATATAAGTATGGAGGACTGAAGATGAGTGATCTAAAAGTTTTTATGAATTCATTGAAAATAACATGGCTAAGAAGATTCACCAGTACAAATAGTAAGTTTAGTAGTTTTATTGATAGTATATGTCCTTTTATAAGTAAAATCTTTAAATTTGGAACTGATTATATTAAGACAAAACTTCAACAAGACATCAATCCATTTTGGAAGGATGTTTTATATAGTTATTACACTCTTTCCACAAAATTAAAACCCCAAAACAGCAAACATTGCTATTCTGTTCATATATGGAAAAATCCAGGAATCAAAATTGGTAATTCAAGTGTATGTCTTCAAAGATGGATTTCAGGTGCAATTTGGTTTCTGGGGGATCTCTTAAATCAGGACGGTAGATTCTATTCCTATAACGAGTTTATTGCAAAATATAATATTAAGAGTAATTCTTTAGAATATAGGGGCATTGTGAGGGCATTAAATGAATTTCTTGACATAAATAACATTCCACATCTGCCCCAAAAATTCGATTACTATTTTCATATTCCTCAAAGTCTGGTTCTTATTAAAAAGGACAGAAAAGGATGTAGATCTATTTATAAAACTTTGCAAAGTGTAAATCAGTATCCAAACTCTCTACAAAAGTGGAAAGATGAAATTAATGATATTGCATATTTTCAAAATAATTCAATTTATGACATGGTTCATAAACATACAAAAGATCCAAAACTTATATGGTTTCAATTCAGAATTAACCACAGAATTCTTGCAACAAACTATATGCTTAAAAAAATAAATATTATCAATGAAGATGCATGTACTTTTTGTCAAAACGAACCAGAAACTCTATTCCATTTGTTTTGTGAATGCAAAATTATTAAACACTTTTGGCTACAACTTCAAAATTATGTAAAGAACAAATGTAATATTAATTTCCATGACTGGATGGATACACACATCCTATTTGGTAATAAAAGGCTAGACATTGTACTGAACAAACTCATACTGTTTGCAAAACATCACATATACTATAGGAGGATAAAGAAATTCAGGCGTAACCTAGAAAACTTTAAGAATCAAATTGTTGCCAATTATAAAATTGAAAAGTATGCAGCAAAACAAACCCCTAACTACGATGTTTTTGAAAGGACATGGGAGAACTATATAAATTTAGTTTTTGATAATTAAATCCATACAATGACTGTCATATTTATCTGATGCAGAATATTTTAGTTTGAAAAGGTATGCCACTGGGACTTTCCACCAACTGCCTGCTTGGACAAATTATAAGACAGTTTTGTCTTTCCTAAATACATCAGTTCGGCACAAACCCAAGTAGTCTACACCAATAACCTTCTAAATACAGCCACCCCATCCCTTTATTTTTTTGTTACTCTTTTTCCTTTCCTTTTTTTTTTTTTTTTTAGCTAGCAAGTCAAATAATTTTAGTAAACTGTTTTTAAGCTGATTTAAAACTGAATTTAAATACGTGACCACTGGCCACGTGGTCCAGGGTTCTGAAAACCCTGACTAAGAGAACTTTTGAAGGGCATTGTGGGGGGGGGGGGGGGGGGGAGAATGCTGGTAAGTGGCATTTTCTCCCCTCTCCACAATGTTTAACTGTTCTATTAAAGACAGAATTCATTTAAGTTAATCTTTTTGAACCTTTCTTGTCTGCAAATGCTTTCAATATGTTCGAGTAGAAAACTACTTTGTTCGGCTAAAAGAAAAATGTAACAAATGACACTACCCCTTTTTTGTTAGACAGTTTGATAGGCTCTTTATCCCTTTGCCATAATAAAATTAGACAACACTCAAAAAACTTTGAGAGCATTGTGGAAAAATGTTAATGGTCGGCGTCTCCTTAACGGCCCATTGCTTTTCAGCTTTGTTTTTTGCCTAAATTCCATCAATTGGGTCATAGATAAACTTGCTATGTACAATAGCTTTTAATCTGGAAAAGTCGAATATTTTCTTAAGTTATCTGGTAAGCCATAGAAGACCAGTATTTTCAAAAGTCAAAGGGAAATAACCCATGCTGAGCCAATGCAGAATTTTTACTACAGTGATGTTCTATTAAAAATTGTGGACTCATACTAATGCTTTTAATAATACAGTGTCTGATAATTTGTCTTACTAGTAAAGTTGTCATCTAACCATTTTACTTAGCTCAACAATTCATTACTGCATGACAAAACTTTAGATATGTGAAAGCATTTGCAGTTGACAAATAAATGCAACGAAAAAAATTATAGCTGCTTTATATAAAGTTGGTAGGTATTGTTGGAGAAGGAGATAATGCTGGTTTCCGGCATTATCTCTTCCTTCAACAAAAATCTTCGAGGGATCAGCTTTGGGTTGTTACTTATCAAGATAGTTTAGTAAGAGGTTAAATACATTTTTTGTTCTTTTGACTCTGTCTGTAACACGTTAAAAGTATACTATACTTGTCTAGCTTAATAAAAATCTTAAATTAAAAAAAAAAAAAGATTGTAGCAAGAAGACTTTTGGTAATTCCTTATTAAAGTTGGATAATTAAGTCTTTACAAAATAAACCCTAGTTTTAACGACCTTGACAAATATT
Organism: Tridacna gigas; assembly: GCA_945859785.2. NCBI lineage: Eukaryota > Metazoa > Mollusca > Bivalvia > Cardiida > Cardiidae > Tridacna > Tridacna gigas. The sequence continues at coordinate 40,448,828 of OX244035.2, read as the reverse complement.
GTGGGAAAAGGGTAAAAAACAAGTAACCAGCATTTCCTCCTTTTCCCACAATGTCTTCTACCCTATCACAGACAAATGTCGTCGTTTGAGCCTAAATTCATTTGTTGACTACTGATGCTTCCAATTTGAGTATTTTTTTTTGTCTGATCAAGAATTCAGAAGAAATTGCTTGTTTCAAAAGTGATCTGGGTCCGTATCTACGAACCATTCTTAATTGTGTTCCTAGTTTAATTCTAGAGTTTGAAAGTAACAAAACTTATGATTTGCTAAACCAGATGGTTCAGCCAATCAGAAATTGCGTTACTTTCAGCTTCAGAAAATTCTGGAGGATAAGATAAGAATGTTCTTAAGAATGGTTGGTGAATAGGAACCCTCCTGTCAGACTGGATAAGATCAGTGTTCACGGGATAATGAAAGGATGAAAAGAAAAGGAAGTGTTTTAGCACGAACTGTTTTATAGGGCGGATCCTGAAAAAACATTCGTGAACATGAAGGGCGTATACGAGAAAAGGAAACTACTTACCACTATGAATTTGTTTTGAAATAGTCAACTGACTACAAAACTTTAGACTCGTCCGTATTGAAACCAATGAGGGCCATTCCTGTAAATCAAATTATCTCCCTTGCCAGATAAAGACTAAAGGTAACCAAATAACAGATCGGTCCTTTTACCTGTATTACTTTGTTTTTATCCTTGATTCCCTTGGGGATGTTGCGATTAAAATAATTTGATTTATGATTATATTTAAAGTCTCCATGTAAATTTAAAGCAAATCATGTTCTCAATCAACAGAGAAATGTATATATATGGATTTCTAAAACAATCTAACCCGATTTAGCCAAGATACTATCTCAAAAACATATTTGTGTAGTACTAGAAAATCAAGGATAAAATCCAAGTAATCTCGTTATCAGGTAAACTGGCAGCCTGTTATCGATCTTCGTATCTATCGGACGGTTACGGGAGATACAACGGGTACCAGTTTAGTTATCAGGACCAATGTAGTGCTAGAGAGGAATCAGGGGAGATAACTGAAGAATGGCTCTCATTGCAGAAGAGAAATTAAACGTGGCTCAAGTAGTGCTATTTTCTCTGGAAATGATAGGAAACATAGAGGGGGCGGGGAAAGAGAAAAAGTTAGTTACTAGCATTTTCTTTTTTTTCTGCCATGTTTTCGAAAGATTTCTTCCTAAAGTTCGTGAAAACAGTGAATACCAGTAACTGGAGAAAGGTAGATAAGTTTAGTCTATTACACTCATCATACTCAGCTAACCTCTTACCAAACAATTCAAATTTTCAACGACCCTAAAGAAGACGACTTAAAAAGATGGTGGGGAAAAGGAGTAAATGCTGGTAACCAGCATTTTCTCTTTTTCCCACAATGTTTTCTACCCATTCAAGATCAAATTTCAATTTTTGAGTTACATTTATTATTGTCGTTGGCAAATGCTTTCAATCTGGTCAATTAAAAAAAGCTGTCGTTTGATGAAGATTTATTTCTTTACCAGACTCATAATATACACAGTAAAATAGTGTTGCAACCCCTGTGGTTTTACTGGATTTGATTTTCCGGCTTGAATGGTATGAAATGAGTTCGAAATTAAAATTTGGCTGCTGCATACACCAACAAACCAGTCTGTTGCCTCTGAAATGAACTGAACTGACGTATCCGTTGACCTCATGGCAGCGGCTATACCGATCGAGCTGTTTCACCCTCCTGTGAGAGGTTTGAGAGGAAGACTGCAAGCTGTTCTGCATGCCCTGGGCGATAGTTTGCAATACTGACTGATTGTGTGTGCCCATTCGCTGCAGGTCACTTTCAACCTGTCTTAAATTTTATTTCGAAATTAAATTCCCAGTTGTAACCAACCTGAAAAGCCTCTCGTTTTTTTTTTTTTTTGGCTCGTTTTTCTTAAATTTGAACGCAATATCTAAGCAAAAAATTCCTACTTACCATGAGGTCAAAGGATACCTCAGTTCAGTTCATTTCATTGGGAAAAGATTTGTCCGTTGGTGCAGCAGCCGAATTCTAATGTCTACCCCATTTTATATTATTCACGCCAGAAAATCAAAGTCGGTAATGAAGGAAAGCAGCCAGTGGCTTGGGAAGAATATTGTGAAAAGTCACGGTGAGAGAAACTGCAGGAAAGCAAGAATAGATGCACTGGTCACCTAGGTATAACTAAAATTGTATTAAAAAGAGCGTTACACACCATACAAACAAACAAGGTAAAAAAGTAGACTGGTTCAAATTAGGTAAAAAAGGAGCCTGGTTCAAATTAAAATCATTTCCAAACGGCAAATTTTATATTGCTCAAATGATGAGGTAAAATTTTGTCTTTAAAAAGGTGGAAAACATCGTGGGAAAAGAAGAAAATGCTGGTAACCAGCATTTTCTCCTTTTCCCACCATGTTTTCCAAAGGCTCCATCTCATCCGTCGTTAAAACTCGGGATCATGTGGTAAGAGGTTAATGAAATCATAAATATTTTCAGTTAGTGAAAAAAATATATATATATATTGCCGACTCAAAGTTGAGTTAGCCCGTATGTATAACAAAATAGCGGACAGCTTAGATCCAAGATGAGCCTGCACTTTCTTTCTAGACTGACCTATCCTGTTTGCAAAAGCAATTAAACCCGGGTTTTAAAAGCGTTTTAGAGATCAAGTTGTTCAACATTTACGGGAAACCAAACTGACGCAAAAAGAGTGTACAAGATTACAACTCATCGAGATTAACAAACTATCAACAACCAATAAAGATGTCAATATAGTAGGATGAAATCTGCAAATATCATAATTCATGAATCGCTGTGACTGAAATTAACATTAGATGGACACTGGACACCACCCTCTTCCTCCTCCTCTTTCTCCTTCTTCTTCTTTTGACTTTTAAATCTTACCTATACAACGAAATTCAGACTTATCCAAATTGAAAGCGTTTACTGTCAACAAAATAATGTTGCTCATATGACGACATTTAATATTAATGAGCTATGAAACATTCTGGGGAAAAGAGGGAACGCCGGTTACCTTCATTTTCTCCTTTTCCTACAGTGTTGTCAAGCGTTTTATTCGTTAAAACACGCGAGATCGACTGGTAAAGGGTCAACTGAATTATGAGGAAGAAAAATTTTACACGGTCAATAGCTCATGACGAAAAAAGAGAGGTCGAAATTCTGGCTATTTTTTCGGCGTAGCTGAATACGCTGGCTTTTGACCTACTTTTTGGTATTGATATACTCGAATGAATGATTAGTAATTTGCGATTGGTCAAAAATGCGAACATGTTTATTTTTATCTGCAATATCTTGATATGCTTCTTTTGTTTGACAAGTCGGTGTTAGAGTGGCGTGCAACTAATTTCGTTTCATTTTTTTTTTTTAGAAAATCGTAACGAACACCAAGTGATATACATTTTTTATCACACAAATAGGTATGTCTAACACTAAGACAGAGCGGGAAACTATTATCAGTGTCCCATTTTGTAGAAATACATGTAATTAGAAAGAGACTGTCAGGTTTGACATCTGGTAGCAGTTATTGCTAGGTGGCGAATTGCGCGGATACCCCAGTGGGTAGAGTCACTTAATTATGGTGTTGAGGGTCGAATCCCACCTTTTACAATGAGTTGTGCTCTGATTTAATGCATCTGCAAAAAAAAAAAAAAAAGTACCGGCCTAGGTCAGCTAGCGCAGTCTGCACAGGCTGACCTGGGTCGAAACTTTTTGCAGTCGGTCAGTTTTCTGCATGTCAAAGGACCAGTCTACCTCGTGATTCAGTTGGTTATTGACAAATTGGAGTTTATGAATCCATAATTTTGAGATGACTTGCTTAGTATAACGCATCACGGAGATGCATCAGACACCCTTTTTTCAGAGCGACGCTCACATATCTTTGTAAAATTATGTGAGACTATACAATCACGTCCTAAGGATAATTACATATAAAACATTTTTTTTTTTATATTCAAAATCTAATTTTATGCAGCTCGGGTTCACATGAAAGGACCTTTTATATGTTAATTTCTCTTGTAGTAATTGTATATGCTTCAAGAGCTGTAATGAGCGTATTTGTAAGCAACATTTAAGGAATTCCTACTCTTTTTACATTGTTTATTAAAATTCGTGGTTTTATCAACGTGCAAAAAAAATTTTTGTTGTTGTTGTGAATTATACATTTCAGAAGCTAAACTAAACACTTGGAACAAAAAAAAAGAAATTTTGAATTTTTACAAAAAGTTTAGATATCTGCTTTGAACTCTAGATTGACAATATGATGGAAATAAATATGTCATTGTCGTATTTATGGAAGAACACCAGAGCAGTACAGTGATTTGAGCGCCCCCTCCCGTAAATCAACCGAATCAAATGTTGGTGAAGTGCACTTCTGCTTTACGATCTATACCTTGGTTGTCGATAAATTCAAAGATGTGATCGTAAATGTTGATCAGATAAGAAGGGATTGTGAGTCTTAACCCTTAAGCTGCTTATCGCGACCCACTGACCTTTTGCGGACAGTGTAGATCAAAATCAGACTGCACGTTCTGATCTTGACCCACACATATGGTATTTTCTTTCCTGTGAAATCAACTTTGAATGTTTTGGCTTTTAGTATTGAGTAGAAATTTGCGGTTCATTTATTCAGCAGCTTAAGTGTTAAGTAGGCCCATTAGAATGTTTGCATGGAGTCTAAACTTCTTGTAAAACACCTGTAAATACATGCATTACTTAACAGATTTTTTTTTTTTTCAATTTTAAACTGAATTTTCAGACCTTTGAAAACAGTAATACTGTCTCGCTTGTTTTCAGCCGAGAACAATATAGTGGAAGACCATGTTACGCCGCCTTACGATCCGACATAATCGACGTTCGTTATTGATCATGTGATATTCTTGGAAGGTTTTGGGAAATTCTTGCGCGAAATCTTAAAATGCCTTAAAATGTTAGATAATACTTTAAGAAAAAAGAGGATATTTCTTTTTCTGAATCTTCTCTTTGTTATTATTTAATTCAGTGATAAAATTTTTCACCTGATCCTGTTGCGCTGATTATTTTTATTATCAAAGGGCTTTAACTCTGTCAAAAATAGACAAAATCCAATGATGAGTTTACGAAAAGCAGCCAACTTTTGACTTATTTTTGTTTACTCGACAAATTTCACAATATTGGTCCCATTTCTTTGAAACTCGCAGGAATGACTAAAGTACTAAATATGCCTTGATTCTAAAAACATAGGCTTTGAGAAATTATGATTTTACGTCTTAAGTATAAAAATAAGTCTTCAGAAAGTTGCCTGCCCTTCCATATTGCAAACCTAACTTTGCTTACAAATTTGAAAATATGCTCTAGGATCTACTTTACGTTACATAACTGTCATGCGCCGCCCACTTGCGGTGAACAATCAATTCTTATAGCGCCCACCACTATTTACTCTGCCTGTGCCGTCAGTGTAGATCAAAATCACACTGCACAAAAAGTGCAATCTGATCTCTGAAATTCACTGTCTGCTTTGCTGAAGCATTTTCGGCAAATGCAACCTTGAAATAATTCTTATTTGGTCCATATTTCTGGACAGAAAAAGTCTGTTGGATTTATTCAGCGCCCAAAGGGTTTACTCTGTATCAAACGACACAATTTTAGACTGGTTAAAACTGAAAGCATTTGCAGACGACAAATTAAGTATTGCACAAATTGTGAGATTTGTACCAGAAAGGACTGAAAACATTTTCGGAAAAGGAGAAAATACTGGTTCCAACTTTGCATTCCCTCCTTTTCCAACAATGTTTTCAAACGCGTTCTTTCTCAAGGTTAAAACCCGGGATTGTGTAGTCTGGATTACCTGCCCCTACCACTACGTTATAGGGTCAGGCAAAGCGCAATATTGGCGGCCTCCATGGCGACCTCAAGCTTAGCACGGAATACTATCCTGTTTTTCTTAATTTCATGTGATCCAGTTTGATCAGTGAATAAAATGAGATTAATTTTGTGCAAAATATACATTACCGAGATTAGACTATGAATCATTTTAAAAGTAGCCCTGTTTTCGGACGTTATGTCGGTCAATTGAAATTTCGGATACTTAAAACATTTCTGATACGTATTTTTTCTCGCTAAATAAAAACGACAATTAAAAAACTTACTGCCATTTTTTTTTTTTTGCAACCGACCTGTTTTCAATTCAGACTACAGTAGGATTTGATCAAGTGAAATACATGTAACAATAATCCTTTACTTCTGCTTCTTACAAACGGGGGCCGCCATTATTGCATTCTGCCTGACGTACTTTTGAAGTACGGCGGGGTACCAGAGTATGGATTGTGTGGTAATGGATTAGGCAAATGAATAAGACAAATGAGCCATGCTCTGTCAAAATGGGGCTTAATACATCTCCGTTATGCATTATACCAAGCAAGACATCACATAATCATGGATCCAGAAATTCCAGTTGGTCGGACAAGTGACTGGATATAGAGGTAGTAGAATGGTCCTTGGACATGCAGAAAATTGACCAATAGCAAAAAGTTTCCACACAGGTCAGCGTGCGCGGACTGCGCAGGCTGACCTGGGTCGATACTTTTTGCAGATGCATTAAGCCCCCTTTTCACAGAGCATGGCTCAAATAAATGTGTAAACACGTTCTACCTGCGAAAACTCCTCCAACGCGATAACCTGGTGCAAGTAGAGACCATCTGAAAAAAAAAAGAAATATCTTTTTAAAAAAGATAGACGGTGTAAAAGGCAATGGGATTTGAATATGGAGACTCTTTCGTGGTTTAAGAAGAGAAAAATAACGAAAGTAACTCTGAAAACGAACATAGCCAACCTTCGCGGACGTGTAAAAATCTATATCTGCCCATTTTATCTGTAATTTTTTATATAGAATTATGAAGGGCCCTGGTAGATAAACGTGTATAACTTCATCAATTTTCAGACTCGGAAGACCTGTATGGACCACTGAATAAACATGTCTAAATTGCTATACCAATCGCAAAATCCTTTTTGTTCTTGCAAATATACAATACCAGAAGTGGGTCGAAAGCCGGTGTATTCAAACAGGTTAAATCTGCAATGATGTTTATTTTCCTTTCTACAGGTGTTATGAGCCACACCCTATTTCCGGTCTACAGGTGGTTTGTTGTATTCAAGTCAAGAAGGCAACCATGTTACTTTTTCTCTTCATCGGACGAAACATCGTTAGAATTGTTTGTAATTAAAGCATTTGCTTGGAGCGGATTAAATTTTTGTCTTTGAAACAGTTGAAATCATTGTTGAAAAGGGAGAAAATGCTGGTAACCAACATTTCCTCCTTTTCTCATGCCGTGTTCAAAAACCCTTTTTCCTGTGACGGGTAAAAGAAATAGGAGCACAATACTGTTTTGTAAATGGTCATCTAGGCATTTCAACATTTTCTCCTTTTCCAAAATGTTCAGCCGTAAATTTTGGACGCATTACTACGGAATCCTGTTTCCGCCATCCACTTTTCGACCTACGAGGAACTCGAAAAGTAGAAATTAGGCACACTAACTTCCACTTTTCTAGCAAAAAAGTTACCTCGAAAAGTCGAAAAGTTGAAGTTTTTGACCTGACAATTGTCAAAAAACTTTCGACTTTTCGACCTCACGTTTGTCTAGAAAAGTAGAAATTAGGAAGTACTAACTTCAACTTTTCGCGTTAAACTGCTAGGTCGAAAAGTAGAAAAGTGGAAGTTTTTCACATGACAATTGTCAATAAAACTTCCACTTTTCGACCTAGAAAAGTCGAAAAGTTGAAAAGTCGAAAAGTCGAAATTAGCCGATTAAAACTTCCACTTTTCTAGTTAGGACTGATTATCACGGGATGTTTGTTTATCAGCACCGAATAATGTTGGAGCCGGTGTAGGGGTAAAAATAAACTGGTACCCGTTGTATCTCCCGTAGCCGTCCGATAGACCATAAAATAAAGATCGATAACAGGCTGCCAGTTTAGGGTAAAAATTCCTGTGTCACCGGTCCAGCGGCCAATTTATCCTACGAAAAATTAGTCCTAACTAGAAAAGTGGAAGTTTTAATCGGCTAATTTCGACTTTTCGACTTTTCAACTTTTCGACTTTTCGACTTTTCAACTTTTCGACTTTTCTAGGTCGAAAAGTGGAAGTTTTATTGACAATTGTCATGTGAAAAACTTCCACTTTTCTACTTTTCGACCTAGCAGTTTAACGCGAAAAGTTGAAGTTAGTACTTCCTAATTTCTACTTTTCTAGACAAACGTGAGGTCGAAAAGTCGAAAGTTTTTTGACAATTGTCGGGTCAAAAACTTCAACTTTTCGACTTTTCGAGGTAACTTTTTTGCTAGAAAAGTGGAAGTTAGTGTGCCTAATTTCTACTTTTCGAGTTCCTCGTAGGTCGAAAAGTGGATGGCGGAAATAGGATTCCGTACATTACAGTCAAATATGGAGCTATGCAATGAAAGGTATTGTCGACAGTATTCAACACGATCTAAATTCCTGTTTACCTTACATTCATTTTTCAGTTCGCAAAACAATAGATTACGCTGCTTCTAAAATATCAATCACAAGGAAAATTTTACCAGAAGAAAGCAAGGTTACTGGAGCAATATATACTAATAAGCTATCATTGTTCCTCGCCTGACATCAAAACTAAAGCTCTCTAAAGCCTCATGGCAACGTCGCCATTAAAGTTAACGTAAAACCTGCATTTACTTTCCAAAAATACACCTGCATTTTTATCAATCATGTTGTACCGAGTCTCACAATAAACTTGAATGTTAGATTTATCTTAACTATCATAATTATGAGTGTCATGGATAGCTTCAGTTTTTCATCGGCAATGGATTAACCCTTTACGACACAATCGCCGCGAAGTGTTAACGACCCTTAGAAATAAAGCTTTGAATCAAAACATTGCGGGAAAAAAAGAAAATAATGGTAACCAGCATTTTCTCCTTTTCCCACGATGCTTTCTATCCCATTAAAGACAATCTCCTGATTGATTGATGGTTGGTTGTTGATTGACTGATTGATTGATTGATTTAATGGTGTTTTACGCCGCTTTCATCATTATTTCAGTCATATCACGGCGACAGCTTATTTATCCTTATATGTGCAGAGTTTCACAAGTACTAGTCTGGGGTTCTGAATTGTCTTGCCCGGGGGCACTACCACGAAAGACCCAGTGCTTCTAATTAGGCTTGAACCCGGTGCCTGTAGGTCCAGAGTCCCACACTTTACCACTGAGCCACGCAGGACCACCTACAAATTTCCTGATCTGAGTCATATTAATTGTAATTGTATAACACGTGTCACTATAATGAAAAACTTACTTACTTACTTACATATTTGATTTGTCGTCTACAAATGCTTTCGATTTGAGCTAGTCTCAAATTCTCCCGTCTGGTAAAGAATTAAAAAGTAACCACTGTAGCTCACGACTTCAACATTATCCTTTTGAGACATGGATTTTTAACGTGAACTAGTGTTCACTAAAAAAAAAGTCATAGTCATGACAAAGCTGCAAATTCCTTATTGCACGGTCGGTTCAAGTGTTAGTCGCTCGCAGAAAAATAAAATTCAAAACCGGGTAAAAAGTAAACAAAAAGTGACCTTGCAACTTGTAACTTTTTTTTTTTTTCAGCGGCTAACACTAAGACCGACCAAATAATAAAAGATTGTCATCTTCATAATAATTTCCATACTTTTAAATGGTATGATTTAAATTTAAATGCGTCTGACACCCAGATTGTGACTTTTGGCCGTTGTCAAAAACAGACAGCAATCAGGGCCGTTGTAACTTTCAGTCCAAGTCTGAGGAATTGTTTTAATTTAAAATTAATGCACATTCTGAACGGCTAAGCAAAGTGTTTTAAACAGAAATTACAAAAAGCCTTAAGAATTAGACGAAGTCTGATTGGAATGGTTGCTGAAAACAGGTTCTAGGGTGTATCTAAAAGTTCAAGACATGATCAACAGAGAACCAACTATCAAAATTCAACTAGATTTTTAAGATAGACTTACTTTTTTTCCCCCAAACTTTCGTACCTTTTTTTCAAACCGCTGCTTAAGTCCGTATGACTGAGGTGAAAGTTTGGGGTAGCCTGTTTCGATCGAGGTCTCAAGTACCCTCGTAAATATTTTCGTTTTTATGACCTATCCATGATTGAGATGGTACAGTAATAATACTGAATAAGTTGTACAAAGCTCCTTAACCCTTTCCCAAACGACAAATTTTGGATTGGTCCAAACTGAAAGAGTTTGCAGACGACAATTTTAAATTTGATGAAAATGGCAGAAAGTTATCAAAAAGGGTAGAAAACACTGTGGGAAAAGGAGAAATTGCTCGTTACGAGCAATTTCTCCTTTTCCCACAGTGTTTTCAAAAGACTTGTACTGCAGACACGTGAAAACCAGGGCTTGTTTGGGAAAGGGTTAAAGCCAACTCGCGATCCGCAAGAAACGTCAATGTGCAACAGTGTTCCAGTTGTTTCTATATCAGATGACAAAATTTTAGGCTTGACCAATTTTAACTCTTTACCCAACGAAAAAAATTTAGACAAGTCCAGACTGAAAGTATTTGCAGACGACAAAATAAATGTCAGTAAAGAAATTGAAATTTGTTTTGGGAAGGGCAGAAAACATTGTGGGAAAAGGAGAAAATGCTGGTAACCAGTATTTTCTCCTTTTACCACAATGTATTCAAAAGGCTTCTTTCTCAGGGTCTTTTAAAGTCGGCATTGTATGGTAAACGGTTAAAGCATTCGACAAATCAAATGTGGCTAAAATGATAGACTTTGTCTTTCAAAGGGTATAAAAATATGGGAGGGGGAGGGGGAGAGAGAATTGCTATAGTTAAATTTTTAATAGACGACAAAATTTTAAATTTCTCCAATTTGAAAGCACTTCGTAACGAGAGTGAAACGTGGCTCAAATGATGGAATTTGTCTTTGAAAGGGTAGAAACCATTGTGGGGAAAAGCAGAAAGTGCAAATAATCAGCATTCTTGACTTTCCCCACAAGGTTTTTCAAGGGCTTCTTCCCCAGGGTAGTTTGAACACGGAACTGTTTCGTATAAGCTTATGATTGAATGGTTGATTTAATGGTGCTTTACGCCTCTTTCAACATTTTTTATTTATATTACGACGACAGTTCACATAAATCAAGTAGATATATGTCCTGGGTTTCATCAGTAGTGGGCTGAGGCTCTTTAACACTTCATACATTACTGCCCATTTTCAGTGTTGCAACTCTTCGACATTATTCACACCAGTACCCATAAATTTTCGTTTAGTTATCGTTGCCACCGTTTGCCCACATGAGCGACGCCCCTACATGTTATAAATTATGTAACGGGAGGGGAGGTTGGTGCAGGATACAAGACGAAACCCATCGTATGTTACACGTGGTTCTTTGGTGATCGGTAAAAAGCACCGTCATATGGGACCTAGGTTTAACTTCTCATCCGAAAGACTATAAGTATTTTTTTTCCTTAGTTTGTCAGCCAGGTAGTCAAACTCACAACATCAAGTGTCCCGAGATTTGACGCTTACAAGTCTCAAGCCTGGCAACTTGAGCTATTCCGGCTACTCAAGAGATCACATATGACGTAATAGTAGGCCTACAATGGTTATGGTGAAATATGTGAAATCCTACTATACCTCTTTATCTGGAGCCCTGGTTACAGTCGTTGCGACGGATAAGGTTACATACTTTTTTATTAGAATATACATGTATATTATTTAACCATTACTGTACAAATTCATGCCCCTGAAGCAGACAGGTTGTTAAAAAAGAATCATGCGTTAACGAATGATTGCTCATAATAGAAAATGACCCCTCTTCTCACAATGTCTTTATTCTTTTTACGTGATGATGGTTTGAGTGTGTGCTTAAAGCAGCCATTGACTCGGACAAAGTGTTGCACGAAGTATTGTTAAAAGGAACCTCACCGACATATGAATAGATACTGTGAAGCTCTGTTTTGGCTTTACTAAACATTCCCGAGTTCCAACGACCTTCAGGGAGAACGCCTTTGAAAACAATGTGGAAAAAGGAGAAACTACTGGCAAATGGCATTTCCTCCTTTTCCCACAATGTCAAAGCATTTGAACCACACTTTAAATGTCGTCTGCAAATACTTTGAAACTGGACAAGTCCAAAGGTCTGTCGTTTGGTAAAGACAACTTCCGGTGTCACCGACAAATTCTAAAGCCTCTCTTACATCCCGTTGTGCGCGGTACCACGAGTGGTTTGCGTGCCAAAAATGGGCCAAGTAGTGAGATGCACGCAAGTGGAAAGTACCTTTTTTGGTGGTCGCAAACACGACGCATAGCACGCAGCCTGAAAACTGGCCGGCCAGTTTTTCGCTGCGACCTGGCAGCGACAATTAGCACGCCTGGAGCACGCTCGGAGTACGCAAGACAAAAGTACTGAGTAAGTTCGATAGGCGTGCGTGTAACGCAGGCAAATCATGCAGCAATTCCGGGGTATTCTCCCACGAAGGCGTACTTACCACGCAAGATGCTCCTACTTTCCACTTACTTTCAATGTACGTGTTAACAAAAGGGGGATGAGCGCACTTCCTCCGTGCGTATTACCTACTTCCAAAGTGCGTGGTGAGTACTACTACCGTACTTGTAAAGTACGTCACACTCAGACGACGCACGTGACCATCACGATAAAAGTGCGTCAGAAGTACGTGTTGAGACATGCTCAGGTGCATCGTGCGCCTATATAAAAGCTGATACGGACAGCGTGCTTTCAGTTCCGCGTCGACATTTTCTGCAGTGAGTCAGGCATAATTTCAACTTCCACATTTTGTGCTTCCTCTTGCAACAACAGCTGTAGAAGACGATGGCGCATCCTTCTTGGTAGTGCCATACTGGATGCTGAACCAGTGAATGATGAAGAGTTGTTGTTGTTGTAATGGGGATTAACGCCACTTTAAAAGCTAAGGTCATATCATGGCGGTCGGTGACGCACATGTGTGTCCTGGCTTTCTCACACCAGTACTAACACAACTTTCTTTCCAAAGCCACTGACTACTTTTCTCACATGCTTCAGCAGAGGTGAGAGGCGAAAATACGCCGGAAAGAAAGCTCGCCTCAACCGGGTATCGAACTCACAACCACCAGGTCATGAGTCCGACACGCTCACCACTGAGCCACCCAGGCGGGCGAATGATGAAGAGACTCAGTGCACCCTTGTATATTATTGTGATTATCCGTGCGTTCTTCCAATTTGACGCACGATTGTCTTGCTTAACACTTCCGTGCTCCTTGCGTTTCTCTTACGTTTCTTTTACTTCGTAAGTACGATTTCTTAAAACGTACGCTTCACTTGCAATTCACGTACGATAATCCCACTCTTTGTGTGCGACAGAAGTACAGATCTTACGTGCTCCTTACTTCTTCCTACTTCCACAAAGGCGTACAGACCACTTGCGGGCCACACGTTTAGAGCAAGACACACCCACTCATTAAGTACTTACTGCGTACTTCCCCTCCGATTTAATTTTCATCCTGCGACGACGCCACGCCTGACAGGAACTCCGAGTCCGCACGATCTCTAACCACGCACGACAGGATGTAAGAGAGCCTTAAAGCTTGGGAAAATTATCTTGCCCAATGACACGTCGAACTTCATTCCAGCTTCATTCGTCCTTGTTTGTTCGTTTGGTGAACGGTTCACTTATCTACTTGTTTCTGGAGCCTCTTTTACCGGTACATCGCACAAACACCCCTTCTAAGCTACCGGCTGCTTGTCCAGGTAATAATTGCGGAAACAATATTCATAGTAAAACAGTAATGAATCCTGTCTCACTTACAAATTTGTCTCTTTTCGTTAGACCAGTTTATCGGATTTCTTTTCATGTGTATCCATTTCTTTATCGTAACAAATTCCATTCTCACTGCAGCTCGTGAAATCTGGGCCCATTGAGGGTTAACACTTTTTTGACTAGCGAAGCTAGTCTATAGGCATCATGACTGACCTAGAGTCAAAGTAAACAAAAACCCCACAGTTGCCAAATACTGCATCACAGAAAATACTTCTTTCTGTTAAAAATCTTAATTCTGTTAAATATGACAATTTTTAAAAGAAAAAAAAAAATAAATCTCTTCGACTCCAATTTGAACATGTCATCTTAAAAAGTAATAAACTGAACAAGATGCCATTTACAAAGTACAAGATCTTTGCTTATATGTAAATTAAGTGACCTATGGAAAACAGAGAATCACTTATTCCTACACCATTGTAACATTATGAATGATTCTATTAATAGATATTACCTAGGTAACTTGCAGCAAATCCCAGCTGTATGAACCCTCAGTGGTCAGGAAACCCTTGTCATTCCTTGAGTCAATCATTATTTAGATCATTGTGTACAGTTAAACTGTTAGGCTAAACTGTTAATCTACGCCCTGAATATTAACCCTTTACCAAACAGACCCAAGTTTTAACGAAACTGGGGAAGAATCCCTTTGAAAACATTGAGGGAAAAGGAAAAAACGCTGGTAACCATCATTTTCTCCTTGTCCCACATTGTTTTCAGGTTTCATCAGTTCAGCCACATATAATTTATGGTCTTCAGAAGCTTTGAAATTTGGACGAGTGTAAATTTTCTTATTTTGTAAAGAGAGTTAAATAGTTAACTACATCTTGTATTATTGGATATTTACTAATTGATTGCATGGTGTTTAACGCCATTTTCAACATTATTTCAGTGATATTGCGGTGGCTAGAGCACCTATCCAGGCTTTCCTGGAGTGCACTTCCGCGACTGAATGACCTTTTGAGGACAGTGTGGATTAAATTCAGACTGCACAGAGCATGCAGTCTGATCTTGGATCTACACTGTCCAATAAGAGGATATACTTTCTCCAAAATGTAACTTTTAAATAGCAATATTCAGGTGTTTACCATCGGCTTGAAAGTTTCATTTAACATTTTTTAGCATTTAAGGGTTAAACTTAAACTGGATTATAGTTAACCATTAGCACACATAGCCCCGGCAGCTCAGTCGGTAGCATACAGGACTTGAGAACAGGAGGTCATCCCAGACTCGGCAAATTTCTTTCCGACGATTTATGATCTAGTCATTGGGACAGGATTGATTTCTCTCTCACGTTTCGACGATGGTAATGTGGGAATGCAGCCAGGGGCTTGGAAAGAGTATTGTGCACTTGTAAAAGAAACTCCTGGAAAGCATGGATTTATGCACTGGCTACCGCTACATAACTGAAATAATGTTTAAAACAGGGTCAAACACCATACAAACAATCAATCAATCAATTCGCTAGTCTGTCAGTACTTTGATTATATTGTTGGCATCTTTTCGCCTTGAAATTATGGCAGTAGGGTGGTAATAGGATTTCACGGAGACTTTCAAATTCTAATCTGTAGTTGGTGCATTATTATCTTATCTAAAAAACTTACATTCAGCTTTCTGTGCTTGGTTTGAAAAAAATCTGATTTTTTTTTTAAAAACAAAAACAAGGTTCATCCGTACAAGGTATTGAAGATACCTTGTCACAGGTAGGTTTCTTTTGGATGAGAATTGTGTCATAGTATTTTTGTTGAAAGCATACCGTATGGGTGGTAACGTACAGAGAGAATAATGTAGGGGGTTAAGTTTGAATCTCAGAAGAGACGATGTTATTGATGAAAGCGATAGAGTCACGCTTAACCCTTTATCAAATATTCAAAGCTTTTATCCAATGGCTTTTATAAACATTGTGGGAAAAGGAGAAAATGCTGGTAGCCAGTATTTTCTCCTTTTCCCATAATGTTTTCTACTCTTTTACAGCCGTATCGCATCATTTGAGCCACACTTATCCGTCGTCTGCAATCAATTTCAATTTGGACAAATCGAAAACAGAGTTAACAATACTTTGACTCTCTTTGTTTCAAAGCAGCCCAAGGCTTGGGGAGAGTGCCGTGATTATAACTGGTTTTAGAAACTCAAGGAAATCATGGAAAGGTGCACTGGCTGTGAATGTATAACTTAAAACACTGTTGAAAAGATTTTAAACACCAAACATAATAGCGTCAAATAAATTGGTTAACCATTTATCATACCATTCAGAATTTTAACAACCCTGGAGAAGAAAGCCTCTGAAAACATCATGGGAAAAGGAGAACCTGCTGGTAACCAGCATGACACTGTACTCGTATTCAAACCATGTTTTTTTTTTATATCCTTTCTTACACATATTTCATCATTTGAGACACATTCATTTATCGTCGGCAAATGCTTTCACTTTGGACCAGTCAAGTAAAGAGTTAAGACAAATGTGTTTGTGGCATTTACATAATTATACTCATAATATGGTCATAACTCACCTTTGTGTCCAAAACGACCGGTAGATAACAAGCCAATTCCTTTTCCCATGGATCCCAAGAGCTCTAACGGACAATGTTCACCAAGGTCATACTCCTCGTTTACTAGACTGGGATGTCCAATTTCTTGTATGCTAGTATTTTTTCTCCAGTGAAATTCAAAATGTGGTCAACTGATGGCGTTGAAAAAACCGATCAGAGAAAGAAGTACATGTGGGTTTGTAGTAGGTTTGTTGTTGTAGCATAACGGTAACTCAAACATGTGATGATATCTCGATTTTCACCATGTATAGATTATAATACATTATACTTTCACTCCGATATTGTGTCATTTGTTTACACACATTAAAAAAATCAAAACAACAACACAGGACAGATATAACAAATTTCGGAATAACTCTGTATGCATAATTAGGACTGTAGTTTATAGGATTCGTTTAAGTTTTATTTGGGTGGCACTCTGGCAAAAGGGGGTTTCATTCATTCGCGTGATACATCGTACCAAGCAAGTCATCATATAATTGTGGATCCGTAAAATCCATTTTGTCTAAAAACCCACCTTAACTCAGGAGGTAGACTTTTCCTTGGAAGCAGAATATTTACAGAATGAAGAAAGTTTCGACCCATGTCAGCCTGCGCGGACTGTGCAGGCTGACATTTATCGATACTGTTTGCAGATAGATTAAACCCCTTTTCACAGAGCATGGCTCAATGATGTATTCCTACACTTAAACGTCGATACTGTGTCACTTGTACTCGTATATACAGAAAAATCGAAAACAACAAAACGGGACGAATGTAACGTAGTCGGCATTATTGTTTATCTTCACTTTTATATGAGCCACGCTCTGGCAAAAGGGGGTTTAGTGCATTTCCGTGATGCATTATACCAAGCAAGACACCACAAAATTCGGGATCCATAAAATCCACTTTGTCCAATAACCGACTAAATCATGAGGTAGACTGATCATTTGACCTGTATAAAATTGACCAATAGCAAAAAGTTTCGGCCTGTGTCAGCCTGCGCGGACTGCGCAGGCTGACATGGGCCGAAACTTTTTTGCAAATGAATTAAGCCCCCTTTTCACAGAGCATGGCTCATATAGGAATGTAATTTATCGCTCATAAGAAGTGTTTGATTTTTATTTTATGGAAAAAAATTTTGTTTACACACTTCCCACGTGACACACTATCGCCCTTATGCTATCCAAAACCTCTCTAGTTGAAGCCTTTCTTCGTGACATATTATCGCCGTTATATTATACATTTTGTTCACGGCTTTTTCTTTCGTCTTGTACCAGACCTCTTCCGAAAACAGTGGAACAATAACAAGAAATTACTCCTTATAAGCAGTTTCTCCTTTTATCCAAATGTTTTCTTTGTATTAATAAATGTATTGAAGGGAAAAGAAAAAAAAACAACAACCATTACCGAACTACGTCTAAACCAATGGCTGTTTTCCCTCATAAACCGTTGAAAATCAAAACTATGTTTAGCTCTGGGAGAAGAATGAGTCGTATCGCAATGATTTCAATAATTCTTCGGAAGGGGAGGGGGGGGGGAGATGGGTCATTCTGTCTGCCTTAGTTTACATTGTTTTTGACGTTGTTGCATCCTCGTTGACCCAGTTCCGATGTATTCCGTAAACTACATTCATCGCCCCTAGATGAATGGCAATACTTCACACCTGGGTTAACGAGGGTGCAGTTGTTGTTGTTTTGAGCAAGTCTCGGCTTTCCGTACTTTTCTCTTACTATCTCCACTCAAACACACACACACACACACACACACAAGAACACACAAAAAATGTAAGCGACATTGATTGATTGATTGATGGATGGATGGATGGATGGATGTTTAACGCCGTTTTCAAATGATTATTTCGTAAGGTAGACCGGTCCTTTCATATGCAGAAAACAGACCAATAGCAATATGTTTCGACCAATGTCAGCCTTTGCAAACTGACTGGGGTGGATACTTTTTGCAGGTGCATTAAACCCCTTTTTCACAGAGTATGACTCATCGAATTCGTCTTAATTTTTTTTTTTTTTGTCTGCGCTTAAGTTATCGTTTTTCGCTTTCACTCCAGTCTTTACCAGACGAAAGAATTTTAAGCCCTTCTATTCTGAAAGCAAATTGCAAATGGGACCTGTCTATGAAGAAGTAGACAAACATCAAATTGAGGGAAATGAAAAAATGTTGATTAGACCCTACAACCCCCCTTCCACCCCCCCTAAAAAAAAGATCAGGCTTTCATATGCGTGCGCAAAGAGGTATTGTCTGAATTAAAGCAAAGTTTGAGATCACATGCTTTTCATGAATTACGTGGAAAAGCGACTGCTTCTAGCAAACAAAAATGCTCTTTTTTTCTGCAAAAAAAAAAGATATCCTCTGTAGAGGCCCAGGGTAGTGGGTCATATACAACCTCTGTCTCAAGCTAACGCTTTACCGTAAAGAAATTCCGTGTTCTTACGATCCTGAATAACAAGACTTTTGAAAACATTGTGGGAAAAGGGAGAAAAAGCTGGTTTCGTTTTCCGACAATGTTTCTAAGTTGATAGAACTTGTGGTCCAATCCCATTTCAACTCAGGAAATAAAATATGTTTAAACTACTAGGTCTACCAATCTTTAAAGACAGTAATCGTTGTATATAAATTGTCGTCTGCAAATGCCTTTATTTTGGTCGAATCTAAACTTTTCATTTGATAAAGAGTTTAACAGTTTACGACACATGTGAAATTTCCATAATTTTCGATGGCCGGATAGTAAACTATCAGCAGTTTTGAGCCAAGTCGAAATATCTTTAATTCTATTCGGAAGTCGACAGGAACATGATACCATCAAAAAGGGGAATTACTACAATATAAAGACGGATATAAGTGATGCCATAATTATTTCCCTTGCATTTCCTACAACTCGCGCAAGTAAACCCTTAATAAGTTGCCAGGCGCGACCCCAGGACCTTTTGCGAACAGCGTAGATCAAGATCAGGTTGAACAGAACGTGCAGTTTGATCTGGGATCTAAACTGTCCGATATGGAGATAGTTTATTTTTCCCTAAAAATAACTTTGAAATAGCAACGTTTAGATGTAGGTTTTTGCTATTAGCTTTAAAATTTCATTTTACTAATTTATCAGCTGAAGGGTTAAAAAAAATGTTCATTAGCGGATAAAGAATTAATTCTAGCTCTATTACTCTATAGTCAAAAGCTTTGAAACTTTTCCGTCAATTCGTTTATCATTTGTCAATAATGTAGAACTCTAGAGTATCGTTTTGTTCAGGCAGGCTTTCTTTAGCAATCTTTTTACATGTGAGTATAATGTAGATCTCCTTGTTTTAGGTTGGAGGGTTATCGTATTTCCAACAGTGATTTTTATGTAGAAAAAAAAAATCATAATGTGTGACATGCTTGTGTATGGTACTGCCATTTCTGTCATTCAGCATCTCTGCATGAAGTACGAGACATTTCGAGATGTATGACGTCACGAATTTGAAATTCATCATGGCGGACACTGTATCGAAATTTGGGTAAGTCTGGTAGATTTTTGTCTTATACGTGGTCATTGGTTGATGCTATAGCAGAAACGAAAGTCAAACTAAAGTCAAATCTAAGAAAAGATTGTAAGGCAAATTTGATCTTCGATCTCGAGGCAAAGTTGTTCCAAATTCGGGAATGATTCATCGATGTTTTGATGGCAAAATTATGTATCGGACGATCTAATTTGTGTTCTAATATATTGACAGATAGATTTTTTTTGCTGTTATCAGACGATCAACATCCAGAAATGTGTAAACTTTAGTCTATCTAATTGTCTTAAGCCCTGGACAGAAATCACCGTGTAACAACTCAATTTCATAGTGGAACCGGCATAATGCATTAGACACCTGCCAACCACCTGCTTAGACCGGTGTTGACGTTTTTTTTTCTGTGAATATGAAGCAGATATGAAAGTAAAGAAGTCGTCATAAAATCTACCAGGAAGTGTATCGTGCATGCCTTTAGTTTATGAAAAGCTTGCTGAACAAAAAGGTTTTTAACAGTTAGTAAAAAATAACCCGTTACAGCACAATGCTGATTTTTAATGACACTGAGAAATGAGGCTTTTGAAAACATTGAAATGGATAAAATGCTAGTTACAAGCTTTTCTCCTTTCCAACAATATTTCTGTCCTTACAAGAGCAAATTCCACCATTAGAAGTTGGTTCAATTTGTTGTCTACAAAAGCTTTAAGGAAGGAAGAGCCTAAAACTTTGTAGTCTGGCAAAGAGTCACTAGGATCTGCAAAGATGAATACTGTATTAGTATTCAAATAAGAGAACTTGCAATATTCATTCAAAGAATTGACATTTGCTTATTCCCTTTCAGGTAGGCCTTAAAACAAATCTGAATATTTGCAAAAAGGTGCTAACAGAAACTGCATTTGTTTTACTTGTGAAGTCTACTTTTTGTGGACTTAACTGTGTCTTGAACTGAAGTGTGAGATTGTACTGCATTCTGAACAAGCAATCATAATGGCAACACTGAATGATTTTATGCCAAATGTTACGACAGCTGACACCAAAAAGCGCCAGCAGTGCTATGAGGTCTTGTCAAGGTACTTGAGTGATCCTAGAAGTTCCCTCATCTGTGATGACATTGATGGATTTATAGAAGGTCTTGCTGCGTGGGTAACCTGTAGTAATTACAAGGTAAAGCATATTTCAGATTTAAAACAGGAATTAATGATTGATATTAACCTGTAGAACACCCCATTAACCAGACAGGCATTTTCAGTATAGAGATAAGACCCTAGAGCTATTGAAAATTGGCAGTCAACTCAGTAGATGCAACCTTGAAAAAATCAGGGGTCCAAACCCTAATTTAATTTTTAGGTGTCCCGTACCTTTGATCTTTATCTGGATCATTGGGGGGTTTCCTTTCTTTTCCTCCACAAATTTAAGACATTAAATTGTTTAGACATGATTTTTCGGCATCTGCTAACAAATTTAATGTACTAGGAAGAAATGTGAAAATTCTAAATATAAATGCAGGAAAGTCAAGTGTGCCATTACAGTCATGCAGTTAGATGCTAATGCCATAGAATTGAAGGTAAATACTTTTCATTTAAAAAATGTAATTCATGAAAATAATGGCTTTGTCTGTCTTTAGTGACTGATGATTGTGCCAACACACTTTATTCAGGACAGCTGTTGATAGTATACAGGAGGTACCAGAAATCGCAAATTAAGTACAACCATAATGTCAAAAAAACAGCAACTGCAATTGCATTGCTTTGACTACAGTAGAGAAAATATTTAAAGAGATGGTGATCAACAAAAGATTTTTGTTTTGTTTAAGATTTGGAAATAATTTTAATGCATCCATCGGATGCATAGTGCTGAAAAACATACATACAGTCTTATATTTATACATATACTGACCTGGAAATCTGCATCCCATAAAGCCCTGCAATTTCATGGTTGCTTTTTTACTGACAGTATTTCAGAATAGAAGTGTAGCTTCAAGATCAGACTGCTCACAATTTTGCAGACTGTTCTAATCTGTCCTGGCTGCAAAAGCAACTATATTTTTAAATGCACTTTAAGGTTAATGCATTAGTACAGATATCATATCAAAAAGAAAAGATCGATACTCAGCCTAAGTTGTTATAGTTTAGACTCAAGAATTATTCTAGGAGATTACTTTATTACCGCACAATCCCAACTTTTAACGACTCTGTGAAAGAAGTGTTTTGAAAACATTGTGGGAAAAGGAGAAAATGCTGGTTACCAGCACTTTCTCCCTTTCCCACAATGTTTTCCACCCTTCCCAAAACAAATTTCAATTTTTCAATCACATTTATATTGTCGTCTGCAAATGCTTTCAATTTGGACCAGTCTAAAATTTTGTAGTTTGGTAAAGAGTTAAAGTCGGCATGAAATTTGGGATACACAAAAAGAACTGAGGAGTGGATTAATTGGTGCAAATTTTGAAACTACCTTGACAACTAATCACAATATTGTTTACTTTTGAAAATAGTTCAGGAAGTTAAATCTAGCTTGTTGCTTAACTCTTTACCAAACGACAAAATACTGGACTGGTCCAAATTGAAAGAGTTTGCAGACGACAATTGAAAATATTGTTCAAATGATGGAATTTGTCTCTGATATGGTAGAAAACATCGTGGGAAAAGGAGAAAATTCTGGTAACCAGCATTTTCTCCTTTTCCCACAATGTTTTCAGAAGGCTTCTTCCCCAGGGTTGTTAAAATTCAGGATTAAACATTGATGATTAGCTGATGAACAGAAGGGACTACCAATGATGATAAAGTGTTAGCAGGATCAAACAGTCTGAAGTCTCTGTATATGTTAACAGTAGTGATATACTGGCTAAATGGTTTTAATATTGCAATGATTGGATTTTTGGTCACTGTATGAAAAGAGGCTGATTCATTTATTAGATGGTGTAAAAGGTTAATCCTTTATCACAAGACAGAATTCTAGACTCGTCTAAATTGAACTGTTTGCAGGAAAAAATGAAATGTTCATTAAGTGGTGGAATTTTTTTCCAGAAATTGGGAGATAACATTGTTTTCAAAAGCCATCATAGCCAGAGTTATTAAAGCAAGGGATTGTGTGGGAAAAGGTTAAACAAAGAGGAGAGATATTATCAAAATCATATTACAGAAGTGAGAGTTATCCTGGTACTCTCGATTAACGCCAGATCTACACAGAGCTTGTACAAAAAAGACAAACATTTTGATTCTCTCACCACCAAATAGACAAATTATTCCTGGTCATTGGTTGTAAATACAGATCAACTGCAAGACGAAGAGAATAAAATGGTGGACTTTGTAGATGAGAGATGAAACTGCACATTTTGCACAATCTGATCTTAAACTACACAGTCCACAAAAGCTTCTGCTGTCGTCCTTGGTATGAAAAAAGTTAAGAGTTATGTTTTCAATAACATGATAAACAAGTTATGCTGACAAAGGAGTATGCCTTTAAATGGTTTTGCTTTGCATAGTGAATGATAAATGGTAGTAGGTTCTGGGACTTCCAAGGATCTTTCATATAAAAGACAATAACCAGTGTGTCTGATCACGTAAAAATGTGCTTGAATCATGTAAATTTGGAAATAATCAAGTATTTGGAAGTACAACTTAATGCCCATTTATGCCGGAACTAACGAACTAATGAAAATGGATGCCAACAGTCATAAATTTTATTAGGATGGATGTAAACAGATACACAGTAGATCTATGTCATTCAGGTTGCTGATTCAAAAACCCTGGATTTTCCATAACTGAATTGAAAAACACTCTACTTTTGGATACCTTTCCTTTTTACCATGGTATTAGAAGACTGGAATCCCGATGAAGTTTAAACTGGTCCACCTTTTAGACATGAATATGTACATTTTTCAGATTGAGAATGGTGCCCATTCTAGATGAATTTTACGTTGTGTTTTAGATCTATCATTATGTAACAAAATTTTGACTACACAGTGGCAAAGTTACAACTGACCTATACAAAAGACCCTCCCAGGAAAACAAATCAGTCTGACATTGAGTCAGGTACATCGGCCAAGGATGATCAAGCTCCAGGATTGCCATGGAAGTGTAAACTAAAGTTTTTCAAATTAACCCTTTACTAGACGACAAAATTTTAGCCGTGTCCAAATTGAAAGCATTTGCAGATGACAATTTCAGTGTGGCTCAAATGGTGCAATTTTCCCTTGATAGAGTAGAAAGCATTGTGGCAAAAGGAGAAAATGCTGGTTACCAGCATTTTCTCCATTTCCCACAATGTTTTCAATAGGCTTCGTGAAAACACAGGATTGTTTGGGAAAGGGTTAATCAGTTTGGATGGCTTTGATTGAATGAGAAAAACAGGATTATGCATTGTCTTCTTTTTGTAAACTTAAAACACATACTCCCAATCTGCCTTCATGAAGGTACAAAAAACTTCCAATGCTCGTCACTATTACGCCACCAGGAATTGCTTGACCACAGATAGCATGCCATTCTCAGAAACAAAAGGTGAAGAAGGCAATTTATGGAAAAGTATAATATTATGTTGAAAATTATACTACCCCCATTTCATTTTCTGTACTGCCACTTTTGCCACCCAAGAGGTACAGAAACCCCCTATCAAAAAATTCAGTAGACAAACTGAATAAACTGAATAATTGTCCGGTCAGACTGGAAAAAATTGGGTATGGAGAGGGCAGAGTGAAACTACAACATTGGAATTGGAAATCACATGAAAAGAAAAAGAAAACAAACAGTTTTTTTTTTTTGGAGAGCTGGTTTCTCAGAAAGTATGTGTTGAACTCTGTACCAGATGACAGGATGTTAGATTTGTGCATATTGAATGTTTGCAGACATCAAATTAACCCTTTACCACATGTCAAAAATGTAGACTTGTCCAAATTGGAAGTATTTTGCAGACGACAAATTTCGTATAGCTCAAATTTTTAGCTCACCATGAGCACTTCGTGATCGTGCTGTGTCCGTCGTGCGTCGTCCGTCGTCAACTTTTTAGCTTGTGTACGCTCTAGAGGCCACATTTTCAGTCCAATCTTCATGAAACTTGGTCAGAATGTTTGTCTTGATGAAATCTCGGACGAGTTCGAAATTGGGTCACGTGGGGTCAAAAACTAGGTCAAATCTTAGAAAAAACCTTGTGTACGCTCAAGAGGCCACATTTTCAGTCAGATACTTGTGAAATTTGGTCAGAATGTTTGTCTTGATAAAATCTCAGATGAGTTTGAAATTGGGTCATGTGGGGTCAAAAATTAGGTCACTAGGTCAAATCTTAGAAAAACCTTGTGTGCGCTCTAGACGCCACATTTTCAGTCAGATACTTGTGAAATTTGGTCAGAATGTTTGTCTTGATAGAATCTAGGATTAGTCTGAAATTGGATCATGTGGGGTCAAAAACTAGGTCATTAGGTCAAATCTTAGAAAAACCTTGTGTGTGCTATAGAGGCCACATTTTCAGTCAGATACTTGTAAAACTTGGTCAGAATGTTTGTCTTGATAAAATCTCGCACAATTTAAAAAATGGGTCATGTGGGGTCAAAAACTAGGTCACTAGGTCAAATCTTAGAAAAACCTTGTGTGTGCTATAGAGGCCACATTTTCAGTCAGATACTTGTAAAACTTGGTCAGAATGTTTGTCTTGATAAAATTCGGACAAGTTTGAAATTGGATCATGTGGGGTCAAAAACTAGGTCACTAGGTCAAATTAAAGTAATGCCTTGTGGGTACTCTAGAGGCCACATTTTTCGCTCAATTGACTTGAAAATTGGTCAGAATGTTTTTCTTAATTAAATCTCAGTAAACTTGAAATTGGGTCACCCAGAGTCATAAAGTAGGTCACTAGGTCAAATTAAAGAAATACCTTGTGGACACTCTAGAGGCCACATTTTTCGCTCAATTGACTTGAAAATTGGTCAAAACATTTGTCTTAATTAAATCTTAGATGAGTTTGAAATTTGGTCACCTGGGGTCATTTTGCCTATTGGCTTAGGTGAGCGATCCAGGGCCATCATGGCCCTCTTGTTTGAAAATATAATGGTAGAAAACGTAGTGAGAAAAGGAGAAAATGCTGGTAACCATTTTCTCCTTTTCCCACAATGTTTTCAAAAGGCATAGGGTATTGCTCATTGAAACTTTGGACCTGTATCTGTCATCAAGACAAATATGAACCAAATCCATCATTTAGTTTGAAAAATATAGAGAACAAAACTTAAATGTAAAACATCAAAGACCTTAACTCTTTACCAAACAATAAAAAGTTAGCCTTGTCTGATTTAAAGCCATTTAAATATGACAAAGAAGGCCTAAACTATGAAGCTTGTCTTTCATAGGGTAGAAAACATTTTGGGAAAGGAGAAAATACAAGCATATTCTCCTTTTCTTACAATGCTTTTAAGGGCCATCTTTCTAAGGGTCGCTGAATGTTTGGATTGGTGAAGAGTTAAGATCATTGTACTATGGCGAAGGTATTGCTGAAAGAAAATTTGGCCCTGTATCTGGATTCCTGCGTGGCTCAGTGGTAAAGTGTAGGACTTGTGACATGGAGGCCCCAGATTTGAGCCTCACTGGATCCACTGGGTTTTTCGTGGGAGTGTCCTTGGGCAAGACACTTCAGAGCCCTAGCCTGGTAGTATTGCAACCCCGGAAATACATGAATATGTGAGCTGTCACCTTGATTTGACTGCAGTATAGTTGAAAGCGTCGTAAAACAGCATTCAGTCAATCAGTTGCCCTTTATCTACATACTTGTATTATATTATACCAAACTATCAACCAAATCCATAGTATGGTTTGGAAATTATACGCTTTTGAAAAACTTTGAACATTAATGTTGATGCCACCAACTGTGCCAAAGCCAGGGTAGTCCAATACATGTAACTTGTCTTTGACACTGTCCAGACAAGCTAAAAAAGTGGCATGTAGAGTGAAAGGTAGGCCATATCTTTTACTTCACATTTTTATTTCATAGACTTTGACAAAGTTTTTCTTTTAGGAAATTGTAGAAACTGTAGTAAATGCTTTTCCAATATGTTTTCTACCCTGTTAAAGACAAGTCTCAGTGTTTAATGTGCTCTTAATTTGTTGTTGGCAAATACTCTAAATTTGGACAGGTCTAAAATTACTCACCTAAGGCTTGTAAAGAGGTAGGTAAAGCACTCATACCAATTTGTCAAAGGAATAGTCTAATTAAGTAATTAACATGCCATTACTTATAACTGTCAAAATAGTAACAAAATGTAAATTATTTTTTAAAGGGAATTGCGTATGAAATATCCACATTTACGAGCCAAAGTCTGTGAAAAGGGGATTCAATGCATCTGCAAAAAGTATCAACCCACATCAGCTTGCACAATCTACTCAGGCTGGCCTTTGTCTAACTTATTTGCTTTTGGTAAATTTTCTGCATGTCCAGTGAATAAATACCCTAGATGTTGTGTTCACATTATACATGTATCTTGTTCACTAAACCCTTCACCAGGCAATTCAGAGTATAAACGACCCTGTGAAAGAAGCGTTTTAAAATCTTGTGGGAAAAGGAGAAAGTGCTGGTAACCGGCATTTTCTCTTTTTCTCACAATGTTTTAAACCCTTTCAATGACAAATTTCATCATTTGAGCCAATTTAAATTGTACTTTGCAACTGTTTTTAATTTGGACATGTCTACAATTTTGTCAGGTAGGAAAGAAATAACCCTTTACCAAACCAAAAAATCTTTAGACTTGTCCAATTTGAAAGCTTTTGAGACGTGACATACATATTAAGTGTAGTTTAAATGACATGATTTGTCTCTAAAAATGTAGAAAACGTTGTTAGAAAAGGAGAAAATAATTACCAGCAATTTCTCTCTTTTTCCAACAACGTTTTCAAAAGGTCTTTTCATGAGGTTGATAAAACTTGGGATTGTGTAAAAGGTTAAACAAATTTCAATAATTTGTCAGGATCTCGCAGTCTACAGTACTGAAAAACAGTGTCATATAGAGCAGACTTTGGTCTAACGATTGACTTCAGTATTATCTATGTACACAACTGATTGATTGGTTGGTGCTGTAGGCCACTTTCAGCATGTTCTTGTACGCCCCAGGTTTCACCAGAGCTCTAGAGTGTCTTGCCCTTGTACACCCATGAAAAATCCAGTTCTTCCAGAAAGCCTCTAAACAGGGGCCTGTAGGTCATGAGTCCTACATTTTACCTCTCAGGACCCCATTATCTATGTACAAGTATATTAATTTACAATTTCCTACAAGTTGAATCCAAGGCTTGACACTTGGTTGTAATCCTTGGGTTGTAAGTTTGAATGTGGCCATTGCCACAACTTTGTCAAGGATTTAGTATGATAGCAGTTGCAACAGGCTTAACTCTTTACCAAAAGACAAAACTTTTTGGACATGTCCAACACATCTACGGACAACAAAATTAATTCAGTGCAGCTGTAAAGATGATTTCTGTCTATGAAATGGGCAAAAATATTGTGGGAAAAAGAGAAAATGTTTTGAGCTTGTGCTGTGAACCTGAACCACATCTTTAGTGAAATATTGTAACAAAGATGGTACAAATTTGTGCTATGAAGCAGTGTTTTGTCCTTTTTCTACTATGTTTTCTATGCTTTCAAACATAAACTGCCTCATTTTCAGCAACAAGTAAGTTATCATCTGCAAACAGTTTCAATAGCTAATACGTTCAATATGGATAGGTCTAAAATTTCATTGTTTGATAGAAAGTTACCATTAACCACACAATCCAGAGTTTTAATGAGCCTGATGGAGAAGGATTTTGAAAACATTGTGGGAAAAGGAGAAACTGTTGGTAACCAGCATTTTCTCCTTTTACCACATTTTCTACTCTTTCAAAGACAAATCTAAGCATCTGGGCCACATTTACTTTGTTGTCAACCAATGCTATTAATTTGATCTAGTCCTAAACTTTGTTGTTCAGAAAAGGCTTGGGAGCAAATGCATGAAACAAACAGTTTTTGTTTATTCGTAAATGTTTTCCATGCCATTAGAAAACTATTGATTTCTTTCATTTATGTTTCTCCTCTAATTAGTACAAGTTTTGGTTTATAATACGGTACTGTATTAGCCTGTATAGCAAAATTATTTTGTTGTGCTAGAGTTTCCTCCCTTGAATCAAATTTAATTTTGGTCTCAACTCTTTACCGAACGACAAAATTTTAGACTTGTCTAAATTGCAGAGGAAAAATTAAAGGTGATTCAAATGGCAGAATCTATCCTTGTTAGGCTAGGAACCATTGTGGGAAAAGGAGAAAATGCTGGTTACCAGCATTTTCTCCTTTTCCCACAATATTTTTGAAAGTCTTCTTTCCAAGGGTCGTTCAAACCCGGGATTGTTTGGTAAAGGGTTAAAACAAAGTCCAACAGCTGAGCATGTTTTTTCAATGCATTTGAGCACTGTGGAGATCATGATCAAACTGCACAGAAGGAGCATTTTCATCTATCTTGTATCCATACTGATGTTTTGCTGAAGACTCTAGCCAGTACTAGTGCAGGTTTGAAGTTGTAATGTTTGAGTCTTCTGCTGATCTGACCCTAAACCAAATAACCAAGAGTTTATATCTTTACCAAGTGACAAAATATATACCTCTCAATGCAATTTGCTGATGACAAAAATAAGTGTGGCTCAAATGGTGTTGTTTTTGAAATTCTAGAAAACATTGTGGGTAAAGGAGAAAATGCTGGTAACATGCATTTTCTCCTTTTCCACAAAGTTTTCAAAAACCTTATTCCTAATGGTCATTAAAACACTGGATGTGTGGTTAAACCTATACCACACAATCCCAACTTTTAACAACCCTGAAAAAGAAGCCTTTTGAAAACATTGTGGGAAACCAGCATTTTCTCCTTTCCCCACAATGTTTTCTACCCTTCCCAAAACAAATTTTAATTTTTCAGTCACATTTATTTTGTCGTCTGCAAATGCTTTCAATTTGGGAAAGTCTATATTTTGTCGTTTGGTAAAGAGTTAAGGGTTAATTGAGCCAGAGGAAGAAAATGTTTTCGAAAAGCCTTATTCCATAGAATTGCTAAAACTCTGGATTATATGGTAAAGGGTGAAACACCTCTCTGAACTCTCTTCCTTAGTGGAGATGCCTTTTAACAAGCAAAGTGACTTTTAAAAACTTTGGGATCCTATGTAGCCCAGTGCTAAAGTGTAGGATATTTAATCTGAAGGCCCTCTGAGCTTAAGCCTATTCTGAGGCATCAGGTTTTTTCTGGGACTTTGCTTGGACAAGACACTTCAGAGCCCTTTCATAGTACTGTTGAGACCCAGGGCATACATGATTGTGTGCTATTGTAGTGATATGACTGAAAGAATGTTAAAGCTGGGTAAAATATGATGGGATCTGTCAATCAGTCGAAAACTGTTACAAATGTTAAATTAATTCAGGAGAAAGATACTGCTCTAACATTATGTACTATTGGTCGTTTTAACTCTTTACCAAATGACAGAAAAACATCCTTGTCTTAATTGAAAGAATTTGCAGACCACAAATCAATCGTTTTTCAAAGTATGAAATTTTCGTTTCAAATGGTAGAAAACATCGTGGGAAAAGGAGAAAATGATGAATACCCGCAATTTTACATTTTCCCACAATGTTTCCAAAAGCCTTTTGCCTTAGGGTCGTTAAAAGATGGGATTTAGTGGTAAAGAGTTAATTAACATTAAATTTTTACCAAACTAAAAAATTCTAGACTCACTCCAAATTGAAAGGATTTAATATTACTAAAAACTGAAATGTTCTTTGCTAATTAATGTTTACTACACGATGAAAGGTATACTCAAACAAATTGAAAGCATTTGCAGACAACAAATTCAATGCGACTTAAAAATTGAAATTTGTTGTAGGACAGGTAGAAAACATTGTGGGAAAAGGAGAAAATGCTGGTTACTAGCATTTTCTCCTTTTCCCACATTGTTTTCAAAAGTCCTATTTCCCAGGTTTGTTAAAACTTGGTATTGTGTTTTATAGGGTTAAGGTTAAATTTGAGAAAGTTACTATGTTTCTTCAGCAGTCCTGTATATTGTGCTTGGGTATGCTGCAGTGGCCATAAAAACTCATTATCTATGTAGAAATGGGACAGTTGATATTGTTCTGGAGTAGGAGAAAGTGTCAGTGAAATATTATATGGTCATGTTAGGAATGTGAAAGAATGTCTGAGTGTTTACTATGAATAGGATAGTACATTTTACATAATTATGTACTAAATAAGTCATCTCTTCTTTCCTGTACTTAACTCCTGCAATACTTACAGCAGATAGTTCTTAAAATTTCTTTTCCTTGAATACAGCTATGTTTAAAAAAATCACAGTTATTTAAAAATTACAAACACATGTTAGAATGTTTATAAGACAGTCACTTCATACTGTTGTCATCAGTGTTGAAGGTAAAATTTTATGTTTATGTCTGTGGACATGGCAACAAGTTGCCCAGTACTATTATGATATTGTGTTACTACGACAAAATACTCTATACCACAGGCTGCTCTTCCACCTGTACAGTTAGTTTTGCACAGTGACCATAATGCATGCATGGAGGACAGCCCTGATGCCATGATTATGTTTCATGTTGCACTGACTTTGATCAAAGCTTGAACTAATCGTAGTCACAGCAAAGATTAGTAAATGGAAAATTGGACCACAGTCTTATCTGATTATCAAATTGAATTGATCATACATATATGTCATCAATTTAAAATTAGCAAACAATCAAAAATTCTTTTCGAAGATTGGTTTGGGGGAAAGAAAAAAACAGTTTCTTTCTAAACAAGCAGCAGTTTACAAGAAGTGAAATAGTTATTAAAGCAGGGCCTACTGGTGTGCACAACCATAATTACTACAAAGTGGTAAAAGGGGTAAGCATAAAAAACACCAAGGAAATACTAATATTATATTTCATCAATGTGTTGGTAAGAAATTGCCAAACACAAGTCTCATTGTATCATACCTTTGTTGGTGTATGACGTTAGATAAAGTCTGCAAGTAATCACCGACATATCCAGGTTATGCTTTATGGGAGGAATCAGGCTGCCTTTTCTTGAATTCAAAAACTCACCAGACTGACGATCATACATTTGCTTTGTGCCTGGAAAGTTAAAAATTTAGCTAGCATCGTTTGCCATTATTTTCTAAAATCAAACAAGAAGCTTCCCTTTTACCAGCATTTTCTCCTCTTCCCATAGCATTTGCTACCCCTCCAAAGACAAATTTCATTTTTTGAAACACATTTAATTTGCTGTCTGCAAATTTGAACAAGTAAAAAATCTGCCATTTGGTACAGAATTAAGTAGCATCCAGTTTTTTGTATTAGGCAATCAAATGTTGCGGATTCTAATGTCCAACTATGATTATCCAACTATACTTCATCATTATGTTATGTAACCCTTATGGCTGCTAAGCGCGACTCATTCACCTATTGCAGACAGGGTAAATCAAGATCAGACTGCACAGAACATGTTGTCTGATCTTGGATCTACCCTGTCTGGTAAGGAGAGATGTCTCCTCTAAAAATACCCTTGAAATCTGAAAATTTAGGTTTATACTACATGTATTTGTTTTAAAGTTTCATTTCTTTTATTTAGTAGGATAAGGGTTAATGCATTATGGACAAGTCTAAAAATTTATAGGTAAAGTTCCTACACGCAATTCTCCTTTTCCCACAATGTTTTATAAAGTCTTTTTATCCCTGGGAGAGTGAAAACATGGGGTTAGTTTGTAAAGGGGTAATCAAATCTCATCAGCACTACAGGATGACATGACATAACTGAGGCTGGGGGGAGGGGTAATAAAAGAATTATGACATTGATATATGATGGCGCAAGGTCACTTGTTCTTTTTTTAGTCTTTTTTCATGTTTATGCTGTATATATTGGTTGGTATGTTTGTGAAAGATTGGTCATCTTTGTGATGATTTGTGTATTTAGCACTTTCATAGTAAATAGTTTACTTACTGTATGACAAGGAATAATTATGCTGGGCTCTGAACTATATGGAGCATTCTATAGTTAAACACTTGAATTTAGCCCTTCTACCTGTGGATGACATTTATTATTGTGTGAAAGGTCACTCATGAAAATATTATGGCAAAAGGAGCACTTGCTTCATATCAGACAGTAATTTATCCTTTGCCACAATGTCTCACTTTGTGTTAATGTATTTACCCTTTATTGAAAAATCTTGTGATTTACAGACTTTGATGATGAAGGCTTTTGAAATATTGTGGGGAAAGGATGGACAATGGACAAATCTGAAATTTTGTTGACTTGTGACAGGTTTGACTTAACCCTGTGCCAAATGACAAAATTTTAGACATAGTCCAAATTGAAAGCATTTGCAGACAAAAAGAGTGACTTAAAAAATGACTTTGTTTTCAGAAAGTTAAAAAACATTGTGGGAAAAAGAGAAAATGCTGGTGTCCAGAATTTTCTCCCTTTCCCACAATGCTTTCGAAGGCTGTCCTTCTCAGGGTCGTTTAAAACTCTTGATTGTGTGGTGAAAGATTAATGCATGTACATATTCATTAGTTAACAAGGATATTTCCTAAGTCATCTGCTGGGAATTTGTTTCAAGAGGGAAATGAAGTTGTGATAATGATCATGGAGGAAAAAGATAGATCATGTTACTTTATAATTTCTGGGGAAATTAACAGTTCGGTTGGGTGTTTGAGTGAGAATATTGTCATAATGAAAAAAAAAAAACAATTGTGCTTGGTTCAAGATAGAAATTGTGTTATTGTGTTTTAAAAAAAAAAGTGAAACATTTTCCTGTAGAAAGTTTCAGTGGATCAAAAGTTGGACATAGAAAACAGTTTAACAAAAAGTAGCAATCTGATGTTTTAAACCAACTGTCTGTCTTTCTGTCTGTCTCTCTCTCTCTCTCTCTTGCGCTTGCTCGCACACAAAACAGAGAAAAAATGTTGGCAACCAGCACTTTCTCCTAGTCCCATGATGCTATGATGCTTTCAGTAGTCTTCCTTAGGGTCATTAATGCATGGGATAACTTAGTGAAAGGTTATTATATCATTTGACCAGAGGACATTTTATTAGATGATAGTAATTACAATACTGAGACAGCTTTAGTGCTGTTTGACCTTATTCACATGATTCTTGTTAGCCTGGCATTCAGGCCCTGCATTTGAGTCATTCTAATAAACAAGGTACACAACTATTGTAAACCCTCAGGAATATATGTTGTTACTTGCTCTTTATCTAAAATACAGCATTAAATCAGACCCTGAGAACATTATATGAGTGTATTTGTTCTTCTGTTTTATTTTATGAATTTTTTTTTAAAATGAAAATGCTATATTTAACGGACTGATACCAGTCTAGATTCTTGTCTGCCTAGCTAGGTAGCTCAGTTGGTTATATACATGGCTTGTAATCTAGGGCAGGGGTGAGGACTGATGATAGTAACTCTAATTCATTCCTCTGTTTGTTTTCTTGATAATGTGTATACAGTATGGCATGTACAATTGTATGTGAAAGCAGCCAGTGGATTCATTTAACCCTTTACCACATGACAAAATTTTAGACCTTTCCAAACACAATTTAAAGCATTATGCAGACACGAAATTAAATGTTGTTAAAATTGTGGAAGTTGTCTTTGACAGAGAAGAAAACATTGTGGGAAAAGAAGAAACTGCTTGTTACCAGCATTTTCTTCTTTTCCCACAATGTTTTCAAAAGTCTTCTTTCTCAGAATCGTTAAAAGTTGGCATTGTGTGGTAAAGGGTTAAGAGTGTTGTGCAAAGTATTTCTTAAAGATACTCAATCAATGCAGATAGATGTATTAACTTTCCCAGTGTGACTGAGACGGTGATGAAAATGGAATAAAACACCAAATAACACACATATCTACTGTAACTTTCAAACATTTTGGCTGGAAGAGAAATCACATGAAATACTCACACTCTCTTCTCCTGTTGAAATGTTCTTTGCTAATTAATGTTTACTACACAATGAAAATATATACTCAACCAAATTGAAAGCATTTGCAGACAACAAATTCAGTGTGACTTAAAAATTGAAATTTGTTACACGACAGGTAGAAAACATTGTGGGAAAAGGAGAAAATGCTGGTTACCAGCATTTTCTCCTTTTCCCACATTGTTTTCAAAAGGCTTCCTTTTTAGGCTTGTTAAAAGTCGGGATTGTGTGGTAAAGGGTTAATGTTTACAGTCCATATTTCCAAAGATGCCTGCTGCTTATTTGCTTCATGAGGGGATTAGTTACATGTAACTCTACCAAACAACAAAATTTATACCAGTCCAAATTGAAAGCATTTGCAGATGACATATTAAATGTGGCACAAGTGATGGAATTTGTGACTGAAAGAGTAGAAAACAATGTGGGAAAAGGAGACATTGCTGGTTGCATGTTTTCACAAAGTT
Source organism: Tridacna gigas (assembly GCA_945859785.2). Lineage (NCBI taxonomy): Eukaryota > Metazoa > Mollusca > Bivalvia > Cardiida > Cardiidae > Tridacna > Tridacna gigas. The sequence goes on along the minus strand of OX244035.2, from coordinate 40,413,561 downwards.
TCTTCTACAGGGATGTGAAAATTGGGATTTGGTAATGAAGAGTTAACCTTTATCATACATCATTTCTTTAACTGTATACCACACAATCCCGAGTATTAACAACCCTAAGAAAGAAAGGTTTTGAAAATATTGTGGGAAGAGGAGAAAATGTTGTAAACTATCATTTCTTGCTTCTCACCATTTCAAACCAAAGACAGTTCCCTTCATTTCAGCCACATTTAATTAGTGTCTTCTGCAAGTGCTGTCAATTTGGAAGAGTCTAAATTTTTGTCATCTGCTAACGAGTTGAAAGGAAAGCTATGTTACCTTTATCATTACGTCTGCTTGGTATTGATTTTAGTTTCAGTTTTATTTTAGTCAGTTGTACTTGATTTTTCATCTGCAGTAATGGGTTACCTCAGACGGTTATGAATTTTCTCATAATTATGAGAGCTGGGAAAAGACCAGTGCAAAAATCTCATAAATAATACAACAGTTTAAACACTGTTTCGACCACTGCATATCACAAATAGCTAATAGTAGCAAGCCATTACTCTTTTCCTTCAATGTTTTGTGATGTATTCATATACATATATTAACTCTTTACCAATCAAAGCCCAAATTGAAAGCATTTGCAGATAACGTAAAAATATATAATGTGATTCAAAAGAAGCATTTTCTCCTTTTCTCACAACGTTTTCTAAAGTCTTTTTCTTTAGGGTAGTCGAAACTTGTGATTCTTTGGTAAGGGCTCAACCCTTTCAGTACTATAGGCAAAAACAGGGGCTTTTTTGTTCATCTTATGTACATCAGGATCAGACAGCACAGAACATGCAGCCTGATCTTGCATCTATACCCTCTGCTCACAGTTTAGTCATTCTTACATAAGAATCTTTCTGAGTTTCAGTGGAATCTATTTTCGGCTGTCAAAGAGACCAAGTTCATATATTTAGTGCCAAGGATTAATGTACCTGTGATATTGCCTATTGAAGGAGAAAAAAGGTTTATTTGAAAGCAACTGCAAATAATTGTTTGTAAGATTTCCGCAAATGTATAATGCAGGGGAGTTATATTTTTCTTAACTCTTTACCAAACGACAAAATTTAGACTGGTCCGAATTGAAAGCTTTTGCAGATGACAGAATAAATGTTACTTAAATATTGAAATTTGTTTTGGGAAGAGTAGAAAACATTGTGGAAAAAGGAGAAAATGCTGGTTACCAGCATTTTCTCCATTTACCACAATTTACACAATGTTTTCCAAAGGCTTCTTCTGCAAGGTCGTTAAAAGTCGGGATTGTGTGGTAAAGGGTTAATTAATTCAGGAAGTCTGAGAGGTAGAGTGATGCAATAGCTAAAAATAGAATACTTATGTTATGCATAACAGTGCTTGTGAAAATGTGTTTCGCTGGAATAAATATTGTTTTACAAGAATTACTTTAGACAGTGTAGATTGGATATGCAAAGAATTTGCACAAACTTAATTTGATCTGCTCTGATGGTATTGCAAAAAAACCAGTGAAATAGCACAGACATAATTTTTTTGTTATTCTTGGAAATATTCTTCCATCATCTGGTACTATATTTATACTTTAAAACCCTTTACCAAAATATCTTGTGTGCTTCAACTACTACAAAAAAGTGTTGAAAAAACAATTGTTATACAAGGAGGAAATGCTAGTAACCAGCATTTTCTCCCTTTTCAACTGTGTTTCTCTTACTTCAAAGACAAATCCCATCATTTGAGCCAGACTTTTCGTCTGCAAATGTTTCAATATGGACCGGTACAAACTCTTGGCACACAAGTTAACTCTCTACCACACAATCCTGACTTTTAAAGACTCTGAAGAAGAAGGTTTTTGAAAACATTGTGGAAAAAGAAGAAAATGCTAGTAACCAGTATTTTCTTCTTTGCGCACAATGTTTTCCATGATCTCAAAGACAGATACTGTTGTTTGTGCCTCTTTTTATTTGTCATCTGCAAACGCTTTCAGTTTGGACTGGTCTATTTTTTTGTGTGTGGTAAAGACTAAAGTATTAGGGTGATAAGTATGGAAATAGTCTATCATGTCAAGTGTGCAGACGCCACAATGATGGAAATGATCTATTGTATATCGCTGTGGTTTTGTTGGTGTACACCATTGATTTTTGCCCGTATGTCATTATTGGACAGGTTCGACATGGCAAACACAATATACCACTGGGTGGGATCCAGTCTTGTGTATCGAATGGATTGATTGTATTGGTGGAGAAATAATGCTTTGAACTTCTCAATAAATTGTGCTGTATGTGCAGAACTTATAGTAGATGCGTGTCTGATATTGGTAATTTTTATTCCAAGACTAGCCATCTGATTGGTTGATTGAGGCATTCTTCCCAAGCCAATTAAATGACTTGTCTTTATGCTCAGACTGCCATATTGTGAAAGAGATAATGTTGAAATTGGTGTTTAACATCTTACAATCAACTTATTAGGCTAGGATGTCTCATGAGATGGAATAATAGATTCCAGTAATTATGTGGTAGTACATTTTAGAAAATTTTCACAGAATTTTAAGCTTGTCTGATCCCAAAGCATTTGCAGAGGACAAATTAACCCTTGACCTAACAGTCCCGACTTTTCAAGACCCTAAAAAAGCAAGCTGTGAAATACTTTGTGGAAAAAGGAGAAAATGCTGGAAACCAGCATAATAAATTCTCCTCTTCACAAGTTTTCTACCTGTCTCAAAAAAATTTCAATTTTTGAGTCACATTTATTTTGTCTTCTGCAAAATGCTTTCAGTATGGACAAGTCTATAATCTTGTCATTTGGTAAAGAGTTAAATAAGGTTAAAATTATGGATGTTGTATTTGACAGGGTAGAAAGCATATTGTGGGAAAAAGAGAAAATGCTGATTAACAGCATTTTCTCTTTTGCCCACAATGCTTTCAAAGGTCTTCTATCTCAAGGTATTTTTAAAAAAAGGAATTGTGTGGTAAAGGATTATGATTAGCTACCTGTGTGGCCAGTGCAGATAGAGATCAGACTGCACAAAATATGCAGTCTGATCTTTGATTTGCACTGTCTGCTTTGCTGAGACTTTGTGGACAGGAGCAACTTTGATGTTGCACTTACTTCTAGACAGAAAATGTTTTTTATGTGCATTTGGTTCACTGAGATTAAAGAGATCCCAATAAGGTATTTAACATTGTACAAAGTTATCCCAGTAATTAATAGCTGGAATATTGTTGGTTGAAACTTATCAGTAATCCCAATAACCTGAAAAACAATGTTCTTTGGAAATAAGTGATCACAGTGAGTGGTAGGACACAATGCTGCTTTGAAAATAAGCAAACTTAGTATGTGATAGAATGTAATGCAATTGAAATAAGTCATGCATTATAGCTTGTGATATCATCTTAGGATCGAAATATGTGATTTGGATAAGGTGTGAAGCATAATACGGTAATGCCACAGAAATAAGTTGGCCGATAACTTGTAGAGCAATCTTTGGAAATAAGTGAATTCAATAAGGTGTTGAGCATAAGTGCTACAGAAATATATAAGTTATCCAATAACGTTGTTTATTCTTTGGAAATATGTGATCTCGATAAGTGGTCTGAGAGCATATTGCCACAGAAATAAGTTATACAATAACTTGTACATGTGTTGTACATGATATTTGTAAATAAGTGATCCCAATAAAATGTATAACACTGCTGATAGAAATAAGTCATCAAATAACTTGAAGCACATTATATTTTGGAAATAAGTGGTTACAGTAGGTGGTATAAGCAAAAAAATGATGTTTGTTGAGAATTCAAGTGGACATTTGAAGGATGTATACGGACAAATGTTGCAGAAAAAGTTCCTTGCATACACAAACAGTACAGGCTGTCAGGAACGGACAAGCCACCTGACTGATAAAGTGCTTAAACATATTCTGGTAATGAACAAATTATGTTTTAACAGTTTACCACACAATTCTGAGTTTTAATGACCGTGAGAAAGAGGCCTTTAGAAAACATTGTGGGAAAAGGAGAAAATGCTGGTAACCAGCATTTTCTACTTTTTCCACAATGTTTTTTACTCCATCAAAGAAAAATCACATCATTTGAGCCACTTGAGCCACATTGAAATTGTCGTCTGCACATGCTTTCAATTTGGACTAGTCTAAAATTTGTTGTTTGAAAAAGAGTTAATGAAGAATTTGATAAAAATTACATGTATTTGAAAGCTCAAACCTTGCACCCTGCTGTCTATTATGCTTACACTTAGCACAAGTAGAATTTTCGAGATGTCTGGGAGAAGTCTCAGAGGGGAGATTTCCAGTGGAAGACATGAACAGTTCCAGGGCAGATGGCTTTTGTTGACATTTTATGGGCAGCCTGGTTTTTTTCAAGGAATCGATTTCATTATGTAACAGAAAATGTGGTCAAAGCTGCTTTTAAAGAAGCTCTTAACTTTTTACCACACAGTCCCGAGTTTTAACAACCCTGGAGACAAAGCTTTTGGAAACATTGCGGGAAAAGGAGAAAATACTGGTAACCAGCATTTTCTCCTTTTTCCCCACAATGTTTCCTGCCCTGTCAAGGACAAATTTGATCATTTGGGTCACCTTTAATTTGTTGTCTGTAAATGCTTTCAATTTGGACCAGTCTAAAATTTTGTTGTTAGGTAAAGAGTTAAGAATTTGTCACTGAAGGGGTAAATGGCATTGAGGGAAAAGGAGAAAATGGCAGTTAATACCAGCATCATTCTCCCACAAAGTTTTCAAGTCTTCTTCAATAGTGTTGTTAAAACTCAGGATTGTTTGGGAAAAGAGTTAACCCTATGTAACCCTTTACCAAACAGTTTCATGTGTTTTCGACCCAAACAAAGTTGGTATTTTGAAAGATTGTTGGAAAAGAAGAAACCAGCATTTTCTGCTTTTCTTACAATGTTTTCTACCCTCTTAACAACAAATACCATCCTTTGCACAGTAGTACATTTATTTTGTTTTCGGTAGATGCTTCCAATTTGATCAAATCTAAGATTATACTATTTGGTAAAGAGTTTAGCTGCTATGCCTAGTGCTTTACAAGAATGTTTTCAAAGGTGCTCATTGTAAATTTGTTTCAGGAGCTATTAATGAATTAACTCTTTACCACACAATCCCGACTTTTAATGATTCTGAGAAAAAAAGCTTTTGAAAGCATTGTAAGAGAAGGAGAAAATGCTGTTAACCAGTATTTACCACACAATACCAACTTTTAAAGACCCAGAGAGATTAGAAAAAAAAAAAGTTTCGAAAAGATTGTGAGAAAAGGAGAAAATACTGGTATCCAGCCTTTTCATCCTTTTCATTTCATTTCATATTTTGGGTAACATTTTCTTTTATGTCTTCTGTAAATGCTTTCAGTTTGGATAAGTGTAATATGTTAGCATTTGGTAAAGAATTAATGTGCATGTATTTTACATAATCAGATTGTACACGACTTGTGCAAATGTACATAGTATGGATACTGACACCAAAATTTTACTGTTAACGCTTCACCAAATAGCAAAATTTCAGACTGATCCAAACGGAGCATTTGCCGAATCTGATGACAAATTGAAGTGTCCCACAAATTATGAAATTTGTATCCTAAAGGTTGTAAAACTTTGTGGGAAAGGGAGAAAATGTTTGTTACCAGCATTTTCTCCTTTTCCCACAACGTTTTCAAAAGGCTTCTTCCTCAGGGTCATTTAAACTCGGGATTGTGTGGTAAACGGTTGACATACTTTAAATGAAATCTGTCAGGGCCAAATATACAAAGTCAATCTCTTTCAATGGCTGATTCCAATCCAATAAACTCAGAATTTTGTCTTACAGGATTGACTAAACAAGCAGAGAGTATCGATCAAAGATCAGGCTTCACGTGTTATGCAGTCAGATCTTGATCTATGCTGTTTGCAAAAGCCATCATTTTCACCTATGGTGCTGAAAATGCTTATTGATTTACATCATCATCTATTTTCAGATTTCGGTGAATGGTCTAGAAATCATGTGCCTGATGGTAGACAGGATGGGAGAGGACTTCAAACCTCATGTGCCCACAGGTTGTGTTCTCATTTTATACTGCTACTACTACTTTCTGTAAATTGTCATTCAAAGGTCAATCTCCTTCATATACTTCCTAACCCAAATTCATGAATCATTTTAAACTGCAGTCTTATTCTAGATTTAGAAAGTAATATAACTTCTGCTTGGCTAAACCAAGTTCTGAATAGCTAAACCATTTGGTTTAGCCAATCAAAAATAGCACTATTTTGAAATTTAGAAAATTCCTGAGACTTAGACTTAGAATGTCACCAAGATTGTTTGGTGAATATTGGGACTGGATATACTTAAGGATCAGTTTTGGGTGCAATTTTGTGCCCACAGGTTCAGTTATCATTTTATTCTGCCTTTACTTAGTCTAAATTTTCATTCAAAGGACTGGTCCATTTCATTCATATGGACTGGGTTGTTTTATGCTATCAGTGTGTGTAATACTATCATTGTTTTCATATATTTTGAAGTAAAACAATAAAAGAGATAGAAATTATAAGATAACTGGACATAATTTCAGCCAACAGAAATAAGGTCTTGTCATCTCTGGGTATTTTCTAACCAAGTGCCACTCAAATACAGCTTTGCTGGAATAGACATCCTGAAAACACTGTTGGAGAGAGCATGATTGTTTTTTACAACTAATTGTTCTTTGTCTCATAATACTCTTTTCTTCATCTGTAGCTCAGTATTTGCTAAATACACTTTTTTATTCAGAAATCAGAATTTGACTCTTTACCAAACGACAAAATTTTGCACGCAACCAAATTGAAAGCATTTGCAGATGACAGATTAAACATCGCTGAAGTTATGAATTCTGTTTTTGATATGGTAGAAAACAGTGTTGGAAAAGGAGAAAATCCAGCATTTTCTCGTTTTCCCACATTGTTTTCAAACATTTTGTGAAAACTTGGGATTTCATAGTAAAGGGTTAATTGTTGCTGGCAGTTTTAGTGACATGGATTAGTCCCTGAAAAAGCTACCTGCACACTAAATCCTTTACCAGATGATCCCAATTTTTACAACTCTGGGAAAGAAGGCTGCTGAAAACAGTGTGAGAAATGGAGAAAACACTGGTAACCAGCATTTTCTCCCTTTCCCACAATGTTTTCTGTCCTATCAGAGACAAATCTCACCATTTGAGCAAAAGTTAATTTGTTGCCAGCAAGTGCCTTTCAGTTTGGACAGGTCTGGAATTTTATGGTTTGGTGAAGAGGTGAAGAGAACTGTGATTGAAATGCTGTGGAAAAATGGCATTTACAAAACAAGTCGACTAGGAAAAACATTTTGATTTCCATCACATTGAATTTTTTTTTTTTACTGTTACTAATTCTATTAAGATGTCATAACACTTTACCACACAATTCCGAGTTTTAACGACCCTGAGAAAGAAAGCTTTTGAAAACTTTGTGGGAAGAGGAGACAATGCTGGTTTCCAGCATTGTCTCCTTTTCCCACAATCTTTTCTACCCTTCTACTATCAAAATTCAATTTTTTAGTCAATTATATTTTGTCGTCTGCAAAAAAAATGCTTTTAATTTGGACAAATTGAAAATTTTATCATTTAGTCAAGAGTTAATTAATTCTTTACAGCACAATGCCGGCTTTTGACGCCCCTGGGAAAGAAGCCTTTTGAAAACATTGTGGGAAAAGGAGAAAATGCTGGTAACCAGCATTTTCTCCTTTTCCCACAATGTTTTCTACCCTATCAAAGAAAAATTGCACCATTTGAGCCACATTGAAATTGTCGTCCGCAAACGCTTTCAATTTGGACAAGGCTAAAATTTTGTCACCTGGTAAAGGGTTAACTCTGTTCTGTACCGAACATGAAAATATTAGACATGCCCAGTTTCATAGCAATTTCAAAGCAATTGCAGACAACAAATTAGATGTGGCTCAAATAATTTAATATCAGTTGTTTTCATGAATTTTGGCGAATTCTGATCGGCTGAAAAAAGTTTTTCATAGCTCCATGAAAAAAAAAAATCACGTTGTGCTGGAACTACTTTAGCTGTCAAACTAATGTAAACAAACATGTATACAATATTCCACATTTTTTTTTAAACACTTTCAGATATTTTCAGATACTCGTCAAAGCCAAGCCAATGTCGCTGTCTCGAACCAAATTTCAAATAAAAGCAGAAGTAATCTAATATCTGCTGGTAGAATGTCCAACTGTCCTTTCGAAAATTGTACAATCCAATTTTTTGGGAATCATGAATTCCCACTGCAATATTCACCATGCTTCTACTCAGAGTGAAGGTTACACACTGCGGGTTCTACACACTGCCATGTTAATACTTGCGTTTTATTGGTTGATTTTCAGGACATATTCTTGCGCCGTACAAATATGAGTGGAAGGGGCTAAACTCAGACGTTATATTTAAAAATAAAGAAAATAAATGCAGTTTGAATTATTTCCGTGGGCGTATGTTGTCTGTAATATTAAATTATAAGGAATGAAGAGAATGTTTTTTTTTTTTCATGGAGGTATGAAAAAAAAAAACTTAATCACACTTTTGTATGAAACCGCTTTGCGGTTTCATATAGTGTGATTAATTTTTTTTTTCATACCTCCATGAAAAAAAAAAATTCTCTTCATTCCTTAAATGATTAGGTTTGTCTTTGAGAGGACAGAATACATGGTGCGAAAAAGAAAAGCTGATTAACAGCATTTTCTCCTGTCTTCCTCAGAGTTGTTAAAACTCGGGATTGTTTAGTAGTAGTACAATTAATGTTGCCTTTATGATGATAGGTTAACTTTTTTTTGGTCTTTATTTTAGCTCTCACAGCTTGTATAGATAGATTGGGGGACTCCAAAGACCAGGTAAAATTAGCTTCTTTTACCCGTTTTATGCTAAATAAAGGAAATTGAAATTTCAAGTCGAAATAAAAAGAGTGACCACAGCAACAAAAATATGGATTACATTTTCAAGACTTGTTTGGTGTTTAATACCATTTTCAGAATTATTTCACTTATACCGCGGTGGCCAGTGCACCTATCCAGGCTTTTCTGGAGCATTTTTAACCACTCCATTTGCACAGTATTCTTCCCAAGCTACTGGCTTCTCTTCCCTCATAACTATCATTGAAACAATGGTGAGCAGTGAGAAAAGAATGAATCCTGTTGCAATGACTATCACCAATCCTGAGAAAGAAATTTTCCAAGTTTGGGAATCAAACCAGAGAGCCCCTGGTTTTCAAGTCCTGTATTCTACTTGCTGTGCTACCAGGCTTTGCTCTCATAGGACATGAAAGTCAAACATATGAAACTGACCCACTGTATTTCTGTTAACTCTCTGCCATGTGATTCTGAGTGTTAAGGACCCCGAGAAAAAAGGCTTTTGGAGACATTTCCAGCAAAGGTGAAAATCTTAGTTACCAACATTTTCCCCTTTGGCATGTTTTCTGCCCTTTTGAGGACATATTCCATGACTTGATTCACATTCAGTGTGCCGTCTTTGAAATTGGACAAGTCTAACATTATATTGTTGGGTAGAGAGTTAACTCTTTACCAAACAAAGAAATTTGGGGCTGGACCAAATTTAAAGCATTTGCAGACAACAAATCGAATGTTGTTAAAAAATGATGGTTTCTGTCTTTTATAGGGTAGAAAACGGTGTAGGTAAAGGAGAAAATGCTGGTTGCCAGCATTTTCTCCTTTTCCTGCAATGTTTTCAAAATGCTTCATCCTCAGGGTTATTAAAAACTCTGGATTATCTGGGAAAGGATTAAAATGGGAAAACATGGTATGATCTGCTTCATGCACCAAAAATTAAAAAATATCTCTTTTGCTAACTCTTCTTTCTTTTTCCACACCTTGTTTTGAAAACATTATGGGAAAAGATAGAAATTGGTCATAACAAACAGCATCTTTTTGGCACATTTTTTTCACATGTAATAAACTGAAATAATGAGTACCTTATTTTTACAAATGATTCATTTTAAGCTATCCCACACAATGTTTGTTTACATAATGCTATCCTGGGCTAAAAGTAAAATGCATTGAAAAATGCATAATTATTTTTGGCTCGCCACTTCAAGTGAAGGTATACAAAAGGTGTTTTTTACAAAATAGTCAAAGAACAAGTAGTTGCTAACTGTATTGGTGTAAGTTGAACAATGGACTGGCTTGGTTTGTTTTTCTCTCTTCATACTACAAGTATTTGACTCTTTGCTACACAATCCTGTTTTAAAGACCTGAACAAGGCGTTTGAAAACAAAGTGGGGAAAAAGAGAAAATGCTGGTAACCAGCATTTTTTCCTTAACCCAGGATGTTTTCTACCCTATCAAAAACAAAGGCCATTATTTAACCCACATTCAAATCATCTGCCGGTGCTTTCAATTCAGACAATTCAAATTTTTTTTTATTTATTAAGAGGTAACAAATATGATTGTTTAACTCTTTACCACACAGACACAGGTTTTAACGACCCTGAAGAAAAATCCTTTTGAAAACATTGTGGGAAAAGGAGAAAATGCTGGTAACCAGCATTTTCTTCTTTTCCCACGATGTTTTCTAACCTTCCCCCCAAAAAATTCAGTTTTTGAGTCACATTTATTTTGTTGTCTGCAAATGCTTTCAATTTGGACAAGTCTAAAATTTTGTCGTTTGAAAGCATTTGCAGATGACAAATTAAATGTGACTTAAAAATTGAAATTTGTTATGGAATTGATAGAAAACATTGTGCGAAGAGGAGAAAATGCTTGTTACCAGCATTTTCTCCTTTTCCCGCAATGTTTTCAAAAGGCTTCCTTTTTAGGGTCATTAAAAGTTGGGATTGTGTGGTAAAGAGTTAATAGATTGTGTATATATCCACAGGTCAGGGATCAAGCCCAGGAACTTCTGCTGAAGCTGATGATGCCTGCCTCCACACCACAGGTATGGCTTAACTCTGGAGAGGCGCTTTTTTTTTTAACTCTTTACCAAACTACAAAATGTTAGACAAGTCCAAATTGTGAACTTTTGCAGACAACAAAATAAATGTAAATCAAAAAATGAAATTTGATTTTAAAAGAGTCAAAAACATTGTGAAAAAAGGAGAAAATGTTGGTTACCAGCATTTTCTCCTTTTCCCACAATGTTTTCAAAAGGCTTCTTCCTCAGGGTCATTAAAAGTCGGGATTGTGTGGTAAAGGGTTAACCCTTTACCACACAGTCTGGAACTTTAACAACCCTGAGAAAGAAGCACCCCCCCCCTGTATTTCTTGTTTTACATAAAAAAAACTGTTTTGGCAGATCTACAAGCCTTATCAGGGGGTGATGGCAAATTCTATCAAAAAGATAGAAAATGCCATAGATATCTGTACTTTATTGTTTTTTTTTTTTATCTTATTTTATTGTTTTAGTTCTAATACTGTAATAGAAATATTGAACAAAATGGAACATGCATACACAAAGAAATATAAGCACTTTTCAAGAATGATATGGTGCATCTACTTTTTTTTTCGTTTTATTTCTAATTTTGCGTGTTTTCTTTTTTTTTATTGGGCAGCATACATATTTTTTTTACTGTTTAAGTACTATCCTCTTTATTAAACATTATATTTACAATGCATTTTTAAATGTTCCCAGTACAGTTTGAAGCACAAAATTCTTTACAGTAAATACTTTACTCTTTACCACATGACAAACGTCTCGCGAAATGTGAATTTATGTGGAATAAATTTAATCAACAGTGCTCTCAATAAGGGTCCATTTCAGGAATTTTTGTAATTCCATGTTCAAATTTTAGGAATTTTTTTTAAAAAATCAGGAATTTTTTTCCACATCGGTCAATGTGGTCAGAGGCTTAGATTTATTTTGAGTGTGTTGCGGAATGTCCAATCCTAATTTCAAAGCCTATGTTGTGATTACTCTAAGTATCCAGTCTATGTGAGATTTCCTTGTCTCTATTTAAGAACTTTAGGAACCTAAAATTTTAAGTCTTTACCAGACAACAAAATTCTAGACTTGTCCACATTGAAAGCATTTGAAAATGACGAATAAAGTTTTAACCAGAAAGACATGTCCTAAGAATAACCATATAAAAGGGTTAGAAATGTATATATATCTATAACAACACTGATTATATGGCAAGTGTTTAATTCGTTGGTCAATTATGATCGGCAAGTAATCAAAACAAAATCACTTATTATTATCTGTGATTGGCTGGCAATGATGGAACCTTGGCATTAAGATTAATTAAGCAAATCACTGTTTCATAACTGTAATAATGACAATTCATTTGCAAAAGGTAAACCAAGTGATCATGCTAAACCATCTATCTTGAATTTTTTGATGTGCATGATTTTCTTTCTGTTTCTTAGTCGTTTTTGGAAGAGACGTATCTCGGATAGATGTGGTTTCCTTTGTAACGACGTCCACGTTGCACGATGATTTTTGAAAGAAATTTGCCAAATTGCGCTGCATAATTCCCAAATAAAATGCGTATCGAAATTAGAATCTGCCGATTTTTAAAGAGTTGAACAAATAATTGACATTACTCGATTATTTCAATTTCTTTCATGTTGCATGGTTGCAAACAAACAACATTCCCCGATCTTGATTGCGTGTCTTATTGATTGCAATTATCCGTTAATTTCTACAGCTGCAGTCAAATTAAAGACGGTTGATTACTTGCCGATCATAGTTGACCAACCAATTAAACACTTACCATAATCCGGTCATAATTGGATAAACAATCGCATATGTGTAATTGTCATCTCTACGCCGTAATCTGGATCACCAAAATGCTTTAACATGATTAGAGACTCTTTGTAAAGCGCCTTCCTTACATTCAATAGACGATATCGAAGTTTTCCACACGCGTCAAACTTTTTTTTTTTTTTGAAAAAACGTCCGGGTTGAAATTCTCGGATGTTTTTGTCAAAATATGGACGTAAAAAAAACGTCCGACTTTCAAAATGCCGACGTTTTTTCTCCAAATTTGGACGTAATATACGTCGACGTCCGCTTATTGAGAGCACTGAATCAGTGAAAATGAAATGCATTAAAATAATAATCAACAACATCAGCATCAGTATCACAATGTTAAAAATTTCCTGGGGGCAGTTTTCATAGGGGGCAGTTTTCCTAACTGGGTAGTTTTCTGGGGGGGGGGGCAGTTTTCCAGGGGGCAGTTTTCCTGATACCACAGACTTCATCTGATAGGGACCAATGTTTCAGAATAACATGTCAATTTGTACATAGCAAATTTCACTCTCTATCTGAAAGCATTTGCAAACAAATATTTGTTCTCCTCAACCCCCATTCCCCCATTTTCAACAAAACTTAGGTATTACAGGGTATGCTTGAATCAGTCAGCTGTCTAGTGGCCTTCTTATGAAATCTCTGGTTATAATGCAGGCAAGATAAATATTTGAAATGGTTCCCCTACATATTTACGTTATTATTTAATATTGATATATTGTAAAACATGGAAAGAATGGTCTTATTTGTCACCTTTTGTCAATGAATTAATTAATTAGTTAATTAGTTAGTTAATTATTTAGTTCATTTGTTTGCTTGCTCGCTCACTCACTCACTCACTCACTCAAATAGAAATGTATACATGTAGATGTATTACAACAATTCAGCCTATTTCTATGATTCTGTATTTCAGTATGTCTTTGAAAGGATGATGGGAGCTTTTTCTCACAAACTGTGGCATGTGAGGGAGGGAGTTTTAATCTGTCTGCAAAATACTATAAATAGGTAAGCGTGATTGTAATGATTGATGTACATTCTGTGGTGCAATTTCTACACATTGTGTATAGCAATTTAAAATGATTAGTCTCAAGATGTCTGAAGAAAATATGATCAAACGAGTCATAGGTTACATGACCAATGTGTTTGCTGTGAGAAATATTTAAAGAATCCTTAAAAACTCTACCAGATCTTGAAGTTGGAAGGTATTGCTACAGGGAGTACTTAAACCATTTCCCACACAATCCTGTTTAAGGACATTGTAGATTTGATTGTTTGTTTGTTTGTATTGGATTTTAATGCCGTTTTAACAGCTTAGGTCATATCACTGCAGTCAGTGCACCTATGTATGTGTTTCCTGGCTCTCTCACACAGGTACTGACACAACTTTCTTTCCAAGTCACGGACTACTTTTCCCACATGAATCAGAGGTGAGAGGTGAAATTGCAGGAAAGAAAGTTTAACTCAACCGGGTATCAAACACACAACCACCAGGTCAAGAGCCAGATACGCTAACCACTGAGCTACCCAGGTGGGTGACCCTGAAGAAAGAGAATTTTGAAAATATATTGGGGAAAGGAGAAAATGCTGGTAAGCAGCATTTTTTCCTTTTCCCAAAATATTTTCTTTCTTTCCTAAAACACTATTACTGGTGCATTCTTCAATTCCTTTCTGCAATCAGTGTATTAATTCCAAGCTAGACACAAAAATTTCAGGATTTTCCATTTTGAAAGCATTTGCAGATGATATATTAAATTTGGCTCAAATGATGGAATTTATTCTCTGAAAATGAAGAAAAATTCTGGTCATTAGAAGTTCCGCGTTGTCCATCCTAATTTGCAGATGATTTTTTTGTTCGGGTTATGGCAACATTTAATCATTTGGCAAAGAAATGAAAAGTAGATAGAAAATGAGCCATGCCCTGTGAAAATGGGGTTCAATGCATCTGCAAAAAGCATTGACTCCGATGAGCGTGCGCAGTCAGTGCAGCCTGACCTAGGTTAAAAATTTTTGCTATTGGTCAATCTTCTGAAGGACCAGTTTATCTCATGACTGGAGCTTGTTGGGTAAAATTGATTTTATGGATCTGTAATAATGTGATGACTTGCTTGGTATAATGGTTCATGGATATACATTAAACCCCTTTTTTTCAGAGCATGGCTCAAATATATTGTTTATTTTCCTTTTTGACACAGATATGGTGCCAGGTGCCTTCAGTTGTCTAAAATAGTGCCCTCAATTTGTAAACTGCTTGAAGATCAAACACCACAGGTACTGTATCACTTGTTCTCTAAATTTTCACTCTTGCTTCAGCATTTGAATCATTATTTTTTTTTTTGTCTGTCTAGAAACAGCATTTAACCTCTTACCAAACTATTCCATGTGTTAATGACATAGAGGAAGAAGACTTGAAAACATTGTGGGAAAAGGAGAAAATGATGGTAACCAGCACTTTTTCCTTTTCCCACATTGTTTTCTATCATTACAAAACCAAATTTCAATTTTTGAGTCATTAATTTTTGTCTTCTGTAATTCCTTTCAAGTTTGACAAGTCTAAAATTTTGTCTCTTGGTAAGGAGTTAAGTGTTTCCCATGCTAATTATTGCCCCCAGCTGGGCGGGGGGATAGAAATAGCTCAGCTGTCGCACTACAGCAGGGGTAAGACCCCCCCACTGTGCCTGCCTGTTTGCCGTGGGCTGCAACTCGTGTCGTCTGATGACGGGATCCTGGTGGTTGAGTGGATTCAGGATATGGCCCTTGAATTGTTCTGCTTTCACAACACACCACTTTGGCCTTGAATTGGACTAAACGAGAGGTCAGGAGGGCCCGTCCTGATCAATCGGCTGGTCATGCCTAGCCCTAGGGCATTTCTCTTACCTTGTATCCATTATACACAAAATCTTTACAGAAAAAAATTCATCCATCCCTCTCTGTTACAGATATAAATAAATGCCCTAGAGGGCGGTGGCTCATGGGCTAATCGGGTGAAAGTTGGTATTTGATTGACACTTGTAACCGCCCAAAGACAGTCTATGCTTGGTGTGACATTCTGAGGGCCTACATTTGTCCGGTCTAGCCCTTTCACTTCGAGTATATTGCCGATGTATCCTTGTCATGATCTGTGTTTGGTTTCCCCAGATCATGTCCCCTTGTTGGGCTCCGAGGCGGGTGGGGAGCATCGGCAATGAATTAATACAACTATCATGGCAACCCCAAAAAAACCCAAGCGCGTTCTTTCTGATTCAGATTCTGAATCAGATACTTCTTTCACTCACTCTACTTTTGCTAGGTTTATTGTGATAGAGTCAGCTGACAAATCAAAAGAAATTACAAAGCTCTCACCTTTTATTATAGAAAAGACAATCTCGTCTATCTTGGGTACTCCAAAATCAGTTAAGAAATTGAAAAACGAAACCCTGCTTGTTGAATGCTTTACCCAACAGCAGGCAAAAAACCTTTTAGGCCATAAAAAGTTCTACAATTTGGATGCTAAAATATACCCACATAAGACCTTAAATACCAGCAAAGGAGTCATCAGCTGTAAGGAACTTTCATACTGTGATTCTATAGACGAGATTAAGACTAATCTACAATCCCAGGCAGTGTCTGACGTCAAGAGAATCTCTGTTTTTAGAGATGGGGTACGTAGAGATACCCACACCTACATTTTAACGTTCTCTACACCCTCTTTACCTGCTTCTATTAAGGTAGGATTTCAATTGGTCAATGTCGATGTATATGTACCAAACCCGCTGCGTTGCTATAAATGCCAGCGGTATGGCCACCATGAAAGCAATTGCAAAAGTACCCCTGTATGTCCGAAATGTGCTTTTGAAGGGGAAAACCATGACCAGAAGACTTGCAATAATCCTCTTCTCTGTGTCAATTGCAAGTCTTCTCATCCTACCTATTCCAAAGAATGTTCAGTTTGGAAAGATGAGAAAGAAATCCTATCAATCAAGTTTAAGGAGAATGTTAGCTTTTTAGAAGCCAGGAAAACAGTTGAAAAACGCAGGTCTGATCAGGCATTGTTGAGCAAAAGCACAACATATGCAAATGTTGCATCTCCTTTGCCTGCAAATGGACATTGTCCAACCTGCGAACTGTTGGCTAAAAAACTTCTCCAAAAGTTTCCTGAAATGACTAGTGAACTGAAAGCTCTCCTTCCCAATGTCGAGGTTACAACACCTTCCACTCAGACTCAGCCTGCATCTAAAACAAACAAACCCTCTTCTGCACCCCCAAAACCCACAGACTCTCAAAGTATTCCTTCACAAAAAACCCCAAAGCCCTCTTCCTCTTCACAAAATATTTCATCAAAAAAAGCTTCAAAGCCATCTGCCCCTTCAAAACAGCCTCCCAAGAAACCCCAACCTCCATCTTCACAGTCTACAAATAAACCAAACGTTCCACCTAAAGATAACAAATCTTACCATGTACCCCGATCACCAAAAAGATCTTCCTCAAAATCTAAACCACAGTCCAGAGATAACCATGGATCCTGTGAAATTGCAATCACAGTAGATGATCCGGTCCCTACCTCCAACAGATTTTCGGAGTTAGAGGACATGGATGCAGATACTGAAAATCTGGAAGGTGAGGCTTCAGATTCAGAAGCCTCTATCTGGTCCATTTCTAAAGATACTTGGAACAAAGACACTGACACTTGGCAATCGTCCAAACCCGAGACAACTGTAATTAAATCTTAATCTATTTTAAAATGTATTGGTTTACGGCCTCTTTTTTTACTTTAGCTTTTATACTCTCTTCATGCACTATGGATAGCATAATCCAGTGGAATTGTCGAGGTCTAAAGTCAAACTTTGACGAACTTTCCCTTTTAATCAATGATCACAAACCAGTTGCTGTTTGTCTGCAAGAAACCTTCCTTAAGCGGGAGGATGATATTTCTATCAAATATCATTCCATTTACAATAAAGTCTTTACCGAAGGCGAGAAAGCTAGAGGTGGTGTTTCTATTATTGTCAATAACAACATTCCTCATAAAGTTGTGTCTCTTAATACAAACTTGCAAGCTGTTGCCATCAGGTTATCTTTACACAGTGCTGTTACACTGTGTTCTTTATATCTCCCCCCAAGCACACCTATCAATGAGAACAATCTGAATGATCTCATTTCCCAATTGCCATCCCCCTATATTCTTGCTGGGGACTTTAATGGTCACAGTGTTATGTGGGGTTGCGATGACACTAACCAGAGAGGTTTACAGTTGGAGAACTTCATTTCGAACAACTCTTTGTCTTTCATGAATGATAACAAGTCCAAAACCTACCTACATCCAGCAACTGGATCATACTCATCTATTGATTTAACCTTATGCAGCCCAGTCTTACTTCCCAATTTCACTTGGAAAGTGAAAGAGGATTTGTGTGGAAGTGATCTCTTCCCTATTATCTTTTCATCTACACAACCATCCAGCAGTGTAAGACCGCAGAAATGGAAACTCTCTAAAGCCAATTGGAACAGATTTGAAACCCTCTGTGAACAGACAATTACACACGACAAGTTTGGAGATTGCGATGATCCAGCAAAACTTTTTACTTCGCTGTTAATTGATGCAGCTAAACAGTCTGTCCCTCAGACCTCGACAAATCCAAAACGTCCTGACAAGCCTTGGTACAATGATGATTGTAAACAGGCTGTCAGAGACAGAAAACAAACCCTTAGAAAGTTTAACCTCAGACCTACCAAAGAAAATCATGACTTATTCCGTATTTCCAGGGCAAAGGCTCGTCGTACCATTAGAGAAAGTAAGCGCAAGGCTTGGAGACAATATGTTTCTAAATTAAATAGTAGAACTACTACTAAAAAAACCTGGGACATGATTAGAAAGATCAATGGCAAAGGCCAACCCCCTCTCAGTCAACTTGAAGTTAACAATACTTCGTTGGAAACCCCCCAGGATATAGCTGATGCTCTTGCTGGCACCTTTTTTAAAAAGTCTTCCTCTGCAAACTATTCTGAAAAGTTTCAGAGGAATAAAGCCAGAGAAGAAAAGAAAAAACTTAATTTCAATTCTTCTAATTCAGAGCACTATAATAAACTCTTCACTTTTAAAGAATTAAAATCTGCTCTGAATAAAGCCCACGATTCTTCTCCTGGCCAAGATAAAGTTCATTACTAGTTTTTAAAACACTTACCTTTTACTTCTCTCTCTGTTTTACTTGATATTTTTAATGATATCTGGCAGACCGGTGATTTTCCTTCATCCTGGCGGGAGGCACTAGTCATTCCTATCCCAAAACCTGGCAAGGATGCTAGTGACCCAGCTAACTATCGTCCAATAGCTCTTACTAGTTGTCTCTGCAAGACCCTAGAACGTATGGTCAATAACAGGCTTGTCTGGTTTTTAGAGAAAAACAACCTTATCGTTGATGTACAGAGTGGATTTCGTCGCCAGCGTGGTACCATCGATCATCTTGTCCGCTTTGAAACCTTTGTCAGAGAAGCCTTTATTAATAGACAACATGTAGTATCTGTCTTTTTCGACCTTGAAAGCGCTTATGATACAACTTGGAAATACGGAATTCTTAAAGACTTACATGACTTTGGTCTTCGAGGCCGTCTTCCTCTTTTTATCTCAGCCTTCTTGGATGAACGTCTTTTCCGCGTCCGAGTTGGTAATACTGTCTCGGGAGCCCGTCAACAGGAGATGGGTGTGCCCCAAGGATGTATTCTTTCTGTTACACTTTTTAGTGTAAAAATAAACAGTATAGTTAAAGCTATCTGTCCTGGTGTAGACTGTTCTCTTTATGTTGATGACTTTGTTATATGCTTCAGATCTCGAAATATGAATATTATTGAGAGACAACTTCAACAGTGTCTCAACAAACTCCAAACGTGGTCTGATGAAAATGGCTTCAAATTTTCCAAGTCCAAAACAAAATGCATGCACCTTTGTAACCTACGTGGTGTTCATCCAGACCCTGAACTGTATTTGGACAAAACCAAACTTGAAGTCGTTTCTGAATTTAAATTTCTCGGAGTCATATTTGATAGAAAGCTTTCCTTCCTTCCTCACATCACTGCACTTAAAAAGAAGTGCAAGAAGGCTCTTAATCTTCTGAAGGTTGTGGCCCATTCTGAATGGGGAGTAGACCGTAAAGTCCTCTTGCGGCTTTATTGGTCTTTAGTTCGCTCCAAATTAGACTATGGATCTATCGTATACGGATCAGCCCGTAAATCTTGTCTTAAAATTCTTGATCCTATACACAACGAAGGCCTGCGTCTTGTTCTTGGAGCTTTCAGAACTTCTCCTGTCAATAGTCTCTATGTTGAGGCTAATGAACCTT
Organism: Tridacna gigas; assembly: GCA_945859785.2. Lineage (NCBI taxonomy): Eukaryota > Metazoa > Mollusca > Bivalvia > Cardiida > Cardiidae > Tridacna > Tridacna gigas. The sequence continues at coordinate 40,393,528 of OX244035.2, read as the reverse complement.
CTCTTTCTTACAGGAGGGAAAAACTCTCACTTCAATATCTTTTAAAACTGAAATCAAATCGTTTTAATCCAACTCATAAAGTTGTTTTTAAACCTCAGTATAAACGTCTTTTTGAAAGGAAACCAAATGTTATTCCTCCATTTGGTATCCGCATGGAGCCCATTGTAGATAACCTTGGCATAGACATTGAGTCTATTGCCGACTATAAAATCTCTGAAATCCCTCCATGGACACTAAACAGTGCAGAATTCAGATTTGACCTTGCATCCGACAAAAAGTCAGTCACGGATAGAACTGTGTTTCATGCTAGATACAACGAGATAAAGGAGCATTATTTTTCCTTCAAACCAATCTATACAGATGGATCTAAAGAGGGAAATTCTGTAGCAGCTGCCGCTATTTATGGAGAAAGGAGCTTAAAATGCCGCCTTCCAAACAATTCCTCTATCTTCTCTGCAGAAATTAAAGCTATTGATCTTGCCCTTAATCTAGCTGAACATTCTAACTCCAACCGTTTCATTATCTTTTCGGACTCTTTGTCAACATTACAGGCCCTTTCAAATCAACGACTTGAGAATCCCTTGATCTGTACTTTACTTGAAAGGATCTCACAAATTTCTTCTATGAATAGATTGGTGTTCTGCTGGCTTCCAAGTCATGTAGGCATCAAAGGCAATGAAAATGCCGATAGGTCTGCCAAATCTGCACTTAACCTTCCCATTTCAGATTTTAAAGTTCCACACACTGATTTTAAAACCTCTGTTTTAACACATATCCAATCTTCTTGGCAATCCCAGTGGGATGCTGATGTTTTCAATAAACTGCATTCAGTTAAACCTTCCCTTGGTGAATGGTACCCCGTTTACAGGTCTGTTCGTCGAGAAGAAGTGATAATTACACGACTTCGAATTGGCCATTCACGCATTACACATTCCTGGCTCTTGACCAGAGATGATGCCCCTGAATGTATTCCATGCAATGCACCCTTCTCTATAAAACACATTCTACTAGATTGCATTGACTTTCAGCCAGTTCGTACAAAATATTTCAACGTCGATAGTTTAAAAAATCTTTTTGATTCTGTCAGCGTTGAATCTATTACCGCTTTCATAAAGGAGATTGGCATTTACAATAAACTGTGATATTTGCTCTTTAGTTTCTTTACACACTTTTCTCAATGTTAAGTTCTCATTACCTTTAAGCTACTATTCACATTCTTATTCCTAACTGTGATTTAAAACTTTTTGAGTAGATAGGGATTGCCCTGTCACTCAATTATTTCCATTAAACATATGAAGGTCACACATAACACTTCTTAATCCAACTTTTTTATCATTGTTAATGTATTCAAACTTTTTTCAGTTTAAACAATTTCACTTTTATTATCTTTTAACCCTTTCCCACACAAGCCCGGGTTTTCACGTGTCTACCTTATCTGGACAAACCCGGGTTTTCACGTGTCTATCTTATCCGTACAGACCCGGGTTTTAACGTGTCTACCGTATCTGAACAAACCCGGGTTTTCACGTGTGTCCTATTCAACGTAAAAAAAATCGGCAATTTACATTACCAAAACTATCTACGATGTATGAAACAGTAAGTATAAGATATCGTCGTTATTTTGACAGAAAAAAACTGGTATGGTTGTTCTTCGAAAAAAAGAGTTATTTGAAGTCAAAGAGGACTGGGGTCCAGAAATGTAACCGTGTACATGTGTAAATGGAGTACGTGATAAACAGCGTCGTCTGTTTCGATGGAAAGTAGATCTACTGGAAAAATAACCGCGACGTCGTCACGTAGTCAAAATTACACCTTCAACAATGTTGCATATATACTAATTACACTTGAACAAAAGTTTAAATCACATATTTCTTACCAGTCGGAGGTGTTAATCCATCTCTTATTTACGCGTAAACTGACCCGAGAAAAATCACAAAATATTCAGTAGGCTAGGTCTGATTTTCTGTTTACTTTACTCAGACGTGAATGAATAAAATGAGCCACAATGAAATAACTGTCCCAACACGATTAAATTGTGACTTACGAAATATTAGGAAAATGGAAATTTCTTTTTCTGACGTATATTTCCTTTATCAGATAAACAAATAATGAGGGAAGAACAAGAGACCAGAACCTGTGCACTGTACAGCCCTAAATTCAACAAAAGTTGATTAGATTTTATTACCCTCCCGATTGAAGTTTTTTTTTCGGAAGCGTTGTGATATACACTTTATGGCCTTTAATTATCGATTTTTACTGTTTCTGTCTCGTGGCCAGCTGCACCGTTACATAATATTACGTAATGACACAGCGGTCATCTACGGATTATGAATGGGCGGTATAGATCTACCATGCGATCACATGGTTGGTGAAAAAAAATGAACGGGTAAGCCAATTAAATTTCACATTCAAATTAATCAATTCAATTAGCCAATGAAATTTGAGCGATTCAATCCCCAAACTATCTATTTTCTTGCAGTTGGTATGAGAATATGAGCTAATAAGCACCAAAATTTCCTCCTTAGATTTTCGAAAATAACGGTAGCATTTGAAATCGTACACTATGGTTCAGAATTCAGGGTCTGAATTTAATTTTGACACTGATATTTTGGATTTCTCTGGGTTATCGGCTGAGGAATCTTCTGATCCGACGTTGATGAGATAGATGAGGCACTGGAGGCCGATCTCGAATGGCAGTTTGCACCTCCGACAGTGTGTTTTAATTACTTATTCTGGGGTTTTTCATATAGTTGAAAGCATCTACTTGAAAATTACATTACGCCATCGTTCAGTTTTTACACTAAGTTTAAGATACACATGATTTGGCATTTATATTTGCAAACAGAAAATTAATATCGTTAGGCGTTCTTTTCTTTTTAGACGAATGCGTACATGAGTAATAACGAAAAATATCGCTACGAATCTTATCCTTAAAAGCCGCAACATCTCAGAGTATGGACTTTTGAATAAGACGGAGTATTCCAAACATTACGTTGTCAAGGGCGACTGAAAAACAGCAACTACATTTTAAGCTTGAATTATGATCTTTTAGGCCAAAAAAATGGCAATTTACATGTTTATCAACATTTGTATGATGTTTAATCGAAAATTACATCTTCTTAACCTTGTCCATGTTACCGATAATGTCAAACACGGCGTTTTTCCCCCTTGATCTGCTTCAGTGAAATCTTATGTCGATCTACTAGCGACATGTTTTTCTGTAGCAGGTTGAAACAGAAGCCCTCTTTCTTTGGGTTGTAAAATCTCCGATTTCTTTGTTTAAGGGTTAACCCCTTATGAAACAACAGATTTTACATTTTCCATATTTAAAGAGCCTGCAGACAGCAAATCAAAACCTGTTCCTTCTGAATGTCAGCTCTCCAATTGGGTAGAAAACATTGCGGGAAGGAAAAAAAATCTTGTTTCCCACAAAAGGCTTCTTAGAAAAGCTGACATCTGTCATGGATTTATTCATTAAAAGAGTCACTCACTTGTTCAGCATTTTTTATTATGTTCTCTTTATTAAAAAAAAAAGAAAAGATTTCATAGATTTTTGTATTGGTAACCTACAGGAAATATGATTACTGAAACATTAAAACAATCTCTTTAGACTTTTAAACCCATTACAAAGTGAAATTTGCATTTTGACTGCATAAAATGAGTATACAATGTGAAAGATAATCTAATTTTCCAAAGACCTTCCTATAATAAGATTTGTTCAATTATTTAACATAATTATAAATCACCATTTTCATGACCCTATTGCATGAAAATAAAGGAAAAAAATTGTTAAAGAATTGAGAAAAAAAACAAACACTAACTTTATTCTCATTTTGCTGCATAATTTGCATTAAAACTTTAAAAAAAATCATACCATGAAAAAGAGCAGCCTTTTCTCTAAAAACTTTTTATATACCAAAATAGTGTGAAATAAGAAATAATAGCTCTATTTTAACATTTTTTAGGACATGTGTGAAAAATTGTCAAGAAATTAACAAAATCCAATATTCCCTGTTCAGATAGGACCATAAAATGTCTTATCTCCATATGTGGTATAGGTTATTGATTTTTCCAGGTCAGTGTTCAATAGAGGTAACAGTTTTGGCTACCTCTCCGTCTGGGAAAGGGTTAACACAGATATGCGCGCTAAATGACCAAAGCTGTCGATGCACCATAAAACAACATTCATTCATTCATTCATTCATGCTAATTATCTAGAGTAGTGCCTTCAATATCTAAATTACTTGATTATCAGACACTGTAGGTAGGATATTATTAGGTGTTGTTTTTATTCAATTTGCAGTAACAGTTATATGAGCCATACTCTGGCAAAAGGGGGTTTAATGCATCTCAGTGATGCATTATACCAATCAAGCCATCACATAATTAATAATTCCATAACAGCCACTTTTTTTCAACAACCGACTGAATCATGAGGTAGATTGGTCCTTGTACATAGAGAAAACTGACCAACAGCGAAAATTTTCGGCCCAGGTCAGCTTGTGCAGACTGCGCGGGTTGACCTGTTTCGATACCTTTCGCAGATCCATTAAGCCCCCTTTTTACAGAGCATGGCTCATAATATTGGTATTTCAAATTGCAAGGCTAGCCATCTGAATGGTTGTGATGATCTGTGTCAGCCAGTCAGATGGCTTGTCTTGGAATTAAGATCTAAACAGTGAAACAACCTGGCAATTGACCTTTCTGCCAATTTTGATTGACATGTCCTATCAGCCAATCAAAATGCAGTATAGCGTATCATGTAAACACAAGGGTCAGACAAAGTGATAGACTTTACTATTGATAATGTAATTGCTTTCTTTTTGTTTAAACCATTGTTCTAAGACTGGATTAAACAATAATTATTTCAAGATGGATGAAAGTTACACGTAAGAATCACGTGGTAAAGTAATCGTTAAATTATATACCTTGAAAGGAAAACTAAATTTATCCATTCCCAACACCTAGATCTACGTAAAATGTCGCCGGTAGATTTAACCAGGATTCTGAAAAACCAGCCATTCTACCAAAGGACAGAAGAGCAGGATTTTTTTTCCCCAGTCCTTTGGGAAAGAAAAAAGGGTTATGCCAAACTGTTTTGTTAAACTTCCTGTATTAATATCTACTTGTACGTACATCTTTCAAATTCCAAATCATTACTCGTAGAAAGTCGTAATCGTTACATACGAAACGAGTGACAGGAAGAAGGATGTTTTATTGACAGCCACTCGTCACCCTGTTTCAAAAATAAGTTGACATTGCTGACGTCATAATATGGTTCTTGTTGTAATACTTTAGAGAGCATTCATATTTTATTCTTGTTTCATAAAGACAATTGCATGTGACTGTTAATGTCACTTTTGCCTGGTTCGAACGATTGTTTGTTTTCCCCATGGTTGTCGTATGATTGATAAATGCACGTCCATTCCAAATCAGTAAAACCCTTACAATCACCCAAGTGACCAAACATACCCCCAACTTAAAAGACTTTTACAACATACATCTTTTAAAAATACGACAAACCACCAAATTGATTACTTACAATAAACTTCTTGATTTTCACTCAAACTGGTGTTAGAAGTGTTACTTAAATCTTTACCAGACAACAAAAGATTAGATTCGTCTATTTTGAAAACACTTGTTGTCGACAAATTACACGTTGCTCCAGTGATGAGATAAGTCTTTGAAAGGGTAGAAAACATCAAGGAAAAAGAGAAATTTTTTACAAGTTTCCTCCTTCAAGGTCATTAAAGCACAGGTTTGTGTGGTAAAGGGTTAAATTGTAAATCCTTTCCTCATATTGTTTACTGTCAAGCTGACATGTTATATACTGACGAAATGTCTTGAAAATTTATGCCTCTCTTATAAGGTATGGATAATGCCGAAAGCAATCTCTTCGCGATGTACATTTAGTTTAAATGCTGTGACCAAACATGGAATTACAAACATAGTTGCGCTATTTTCATTTTCACACAATCCTGACTTTTAACGACCCTAAGAAAGAGGCCTTTTGAAAATATTGTGGGAAAAGGAGAAAATGCTGGTAACCAGCATTTTCTCCCTTTCCCACAATGTTTTCTACCCTTACCAAGACAAATTTGAATTTTTCAGTCACATTTATTTTGTTGTCTGCAAATGATTTCAATTTGGACCAGTCAAAAATTTTGTCGTGTGGTAAAGAGTTAATCAAAGTATTTTTTCTTGTTACTTTGCCGATTTAGTCCGAACTAAAAAGAGCGTTGGGAAAAAAGTTTTGGGTACTGTAATTATAGCAAAACATAAGCTAGAATAAAACTGAAATAATCTCTCTTTCTCTTTCTCTCTTGCTCTGTGTATTCGACACCATTTTCTGGTTTGTTTGTCGGGCCTAACGACCAAAAGACCGCGTTACTAAGGAGGGCGTGCCAAACTCACGTTTGCAGAAAGGTCAATTGACAACTCTTTATATATCTGCTTAAAGTATTGATAGCTGATTTTGATGCATGATTGCATTGGTAAACTTTTTATGGGAAAAGGAGAATTTGTGAATTATTCACAATGTTTTCTGATGTGCTCCACTGTCCACAGTGTTTTCAGAGGTGGTCGGCTCTGGAATGAAAAAGTTTGTCTGCAAAAGGTCATGAATTCAAGTACTCATGTGACAATAGATCTTCTATCTCTATTTCTTCTCAAGGTTCGAGAAGCCTCCTTGAACACTCTTGCAGAAATCTACAGGCATGTTGGAGAGAAAGTTAGGAATGACCTTACAAAGAAAGGGATTTCACAGTCAAGGTAACACACTTCAGTTAACTCTTTACCAAACAACAAAATTCTAGACTGGTCCAAATTGAAAGCATTTGCAGATGACAAAATGAATGTAACCAAAAATTGAAATTTGTTTTGGGAAGGGTAGAAAACATTGTGGGAAAAGGAGAAAATGCTGGTTACCAGCATTTTCTCCTTTTCCCACAATGTTTTCAAAAGGATTCTTTCACAGGGTCGTCAAAAGTTGGGATTTTGCGGTAAAGGGTTAATATTGCTGTCAATAGCAGAGGTACACATCAGGGAAGTATTTTTCGGTTCACACAGTAAAAGTGAGTAAAAACCTGATAGACTGCAACTGAACCTGCTTTAGAGGCCATCTAAATTAAGCAACCCACTGCTTTAACTTCTAACTAGACCATAAAACTTCAGACATGTCAAAATTGAAAGCATTTGCAGATGACAAATGGAATGTACATGTACTTTACCTGATAGAATATGTCTTTGAAAGGGTATAAAACTTCTTGGTAAAAGGAGAAAATTCTGGTTACTAGCATTTACTCCTTTTTCCCACAATGTTTGCAAAAGCCTTCAACAAGGTCATTAAAAATCTGGGCTATGTGTTGAAGGGTTAAGAGACCAACATGTTGGTCCTTCATCTATTCTCAAATTTACCATGTGTTAGATCTATCCATTGGTCCATTTGTGGCCGAGCCCTGTTGGTGCAGTCAGAGGCACACAGGACCTTAGAACAAAGGGTTGCTGGTTCAAATCTCCAGTTCAGGCAATTTTTTTTTCCAAGGATTTATGATGGTCATTGTGACAGGATTCATTCCTCTCTCACTGCTGATCATTGTTTCAAAGATGGTTATTTGGGAAAGCTACCAGTGGCTTGGGAAGAATATTGTGAGTAGTACAGGTAAGAGAAACACTAGGAAAAAAGCATGTATAGGTGCACTGGCTGCTTCGATATAACTGAAATAATGTTGAAAACAGCGTTAAATACCATAGAATACAATCTTCCACTTTTGGACATGTGCATAACTATATTTGTGGTACAAACTCTTATCACAGTTGTGCTGTCATTATTATTTTAGGGAGAGAGAGAGACCGAGAGAGAGAGAGATATTGTGCAAAATGCCTGTTATGCTGTTTGAAAAAATGCCTGTTACATTACTTGAACATCTGTCTTCATTTGCTCCTTTTGTGACAGTTCTACTTTTTTCGATCAGTAATGATACACAAAGAATCATGCAAGTTCAGGGCTGGTTTTAGCCATAATATCACATCTAATGGTTGATTGTAGATCCAGGATCAAACTGCATAAATCTTTCTGTAAATGCAAATAAAGTTGTGCTTAGGGCTTTAATTGTTAATCATTTCTCCATGTTTGCTGTATGATGTCAAATTGAAATTTATGGAGAGATAGTAGACATAGAGCAACTGATTAACTCTTTACCAATCGACGAAATGTTGTACTTGACCAAATTGAAAGCATTTGCAGATGACAAATTAACCCTTTACTGCACAATGCCACCTTTTGACGCCCCTAGGAAAGAAACCTTTTGAAAAAAATTGTGGGAAAAGGAGAAAATGCTGATAACCAGCATTTTCTCCTTTTCCCACAATGTTTTCTACCCTATCAAAGAAAATATACACCATTTGAGCCACATAGAAATTGTCGTCTGCAAATGCTTTCAATTTGGACAGGGCTAAAATTTTGTCGTCTGGTAAAGGGTTAAAGGTAGCTCAAATGGTGATTTCTGTCTTTGATAGGATAGAAAACATTGTGGGAAAAGGAAAAAATGCTGGTTACCATCATTTTCTCCTTTTCCCACAATGTTTTCAAAAGGCTTCTTTCTCAGAGTCATTAAAAGTCGGGATTGTGTGGTAAAGGGTTAAAGTGACTATGATTTGTTTGTTTTTTGTTTGGCGCTATTTTGAATAGAACTCCAGTTACATCAAGTTGATCACTGCATCTGTTTATCCATGTGTGTCCTGAACATTTCAACACAGCTTTGTGCCAGAATATTGCAACAAAAGTGGCTGTAAAGATCAAGATCAAACCACAGATTTTGCCTAAAATGTGCTCAAAAGCTACTATAGTCGTGCTTGGATAGTGCTAAGCGTTAAATGTAACCAATTAGAAAAGCAATAACTAAATCTTTTTCTGTGTTCTACCTACAGATTGAACCAGGTCTTTCAAAGGTTTGATGATGTTAAAATGTCGGGCAACATGCTTGCTACAGCTGATTTGGGTAAGTACCTGTAGTTTTCTTTAACATCCCCCACCCCCTTTTGTGAAATCTCCATTCTATTTTATTCGGCAGACTGCCAGATTGAAAAGAAAAATGATGTTGCAAATGCAATGATTGCTTGTTTTCCAAGGAGAATTTCCTTTTCATATATCCGCACTTCACCAGACAGTAAAACTTGCAGTGTGTGACTGAAATTATAGAATTTGTCTTGAAGGGCTAGAAAGCTTCCTTCTTTGAAAAAACCCAGGACAGTTTGCTAAAGGTTAAATCTTCTTGTGTTTTAGTCCGTGAAGACCTAAAAAGGGAACAAGACACATAGTCTCATTAATTTTACATGTCTGCAAATAATTAACAGACTCTGGAAGCTTAAATCTCAGAGTATGACTGAGAATAGAAAGAGCCATACCCTGTGAAAAGGGATTTTAATGCATCTGCAAAAAGTATCAACCAAGGTCAGCCTGCGCATTCAGCGCAGGCTGACCTGGGTTGAAACTTTTTGCTTTGGGTTAATTTTGTGCATGTCAGTGGACCATACCTCATGATTCACCCAGTTACCAGACAACATTGAATTTTATGCATCCATAATTATTTGATGACTGGCTTTGTTTAACTCTTTACCACACAACCCCGACTTTTAACGACCCTGAAAAAGAGGCCTTTAGAAAACATTGTGGGAAAAGGAGAAAATGCTGGTAACCAGCATTTTCTCCTTTTCCCACAGTGTTTTCTGTCCTTCTGAAAACAAACTTTTTTCAGTAACATTTATTTTGTCGTCTGCAAATGCTTTCAATTTGGACCAGTCTCAAATTTTGTCGTCTGGTAAAGGGTTAATGCATCACGGAGATGCATTAAACCCCTTTTGCCAGACCACAGTTCAAATTAAGATAGGAAAAGTTCAGGATGACCTTTGGAAATAGGATCAAAATTTACCTCATAACATCTTGTTCTCATGACCCTAAGGAAAATGATACATGTATTTTGAAATATTATAGGAAAAGGAGGAAGTGTTGTTTACCAGCATTTTTTATCCATTTTCTATGATGTTTCCAACTTAATCAAAGATGAATCTTGTCATGTCGGCCACATTGAATTTTTTGTCTGCAAAGTCTTTTTCATTTTGGACAAGTCGAAAATCTTGTGATCTGGTAAAGAGTCAAGAAACTTTCCCAGAGATAATGCGAGATACTGTCACAGTTGTTATGGAAACCAATCCTATTTAACTGTTTACCATGCCATCCCCTTCTTTTAATGAACCTCAGGGAAAAGGCTTTTGAAAACATTGTAGGAAAAGGATAAAATGCTTGTAATTAGTATTTTTTCCTTTTCCACACTGTTTTCTGTCCATTCAATATCAGAATCGTTTGAGCCACAATGAATTTGTCATCTTAAAATATCAATATGATCAAGTCTAAGACTGTGTTGCCTAGTAAAGGATTAATTATGATTTGTCTGTGTTTAAACCTTTACCACACAATCCCAATTATTGATAACTCTAGGGAGGAGGGCTTTTGAAAACATGATGGGAAAAGGAGAAAATGCTGGTATCCAGCATTTTCTCCTTTCTCCACCATATTTTCTGCCCTGTCTCAAAGAAATCCCATCTTTGAGACTCATCAGAATTGTCATCTTCTATTGCTTTCAGTTTTGACATGCCTAAGATTGTGTGGTTTGGTAAAGGGTTAATACTTGTAATTAATTTTAGAGAGATGAGGGAATCGTAGAGGGGAATGTATTTGTGACTCCTTAAGCCTTTACCACACAATCCTGACTTTTTAACAGCCCTGAGGAAGAAACCTTTTGAAAACATTGTGGAAAAAGGAGAAAATGCTTGTAACCAGCATTTTCTCGTTTTCCCACAGTGTTTTCTACCCTTCCCAAAACAAAGTCCAATTTTTCTGTCACATTTATCTTGTCATCTGCAAATGCTTTTAATTTGGACTAGTCTAAAATTTTGACGTTTTGTAAAGAGTTAAGGGCACATATATATTTAGCAGATGTAACTTGTTTAACTCTTTACCAAACCACAAAATTTTAGATTAGTCCAAATTGAAAGCATTTGCAGACGACGAAATAAATGTGACTAAAAAATTGAAATTTGATTTGGGAAGGGTAGAAAACATTGTGAGAAAAGGAGAAAATGCTGGTTACCAGCATTTTCTCGTTTTCCCACAATGTTTTCAAACACTTTCTTTTTCAGGGTCGTTAAAATTCGGGCTTGTGTGGTAAAGGTTAAATTCTATTGGTTGAAGGTACTTGGTACTTAAACTAGTACCAAACATAAGATCTCATATTTAAAAGACTTTTAAAAACATAATGTGACAGAAGAAAATTCTCTTTCTGATCATGTTTTCTACCCCTTCAAGACAAATCTGATCAAATTTTTGTGGCCTGGGAATGCGTTCAGTGTGGATGTAGTCGAAAATTTTGTCGACCATGAAACAATGAAAAAACTTTTCCAGCACTTCCATTAGATGTTGTCTCATTCATTATTGAGGTAAATCCTATGTATTTCTGATGTTTGTCTGCTTCCAATGCTTTGTGTTTCATTTGAGAAAGATGACTTGGTCTTGTACTTCAGCAATTGGCTGTTTGGGATCGTTTGGTATAGGGATAAGGAAATTATGGTCGTAACTTCCTTTAAAGTAAGGGATGTGACTCTGAAAGCCCAGTGTAACAAAACAGTATTGAAGCCCCTTGAATACAGCTATGATAAGGACTTGTCACTTTTAAACCTATACCACACAAACCTGAATTTTAACAACCCTGAGCAAGCATGCTCTTGAAAATATTCTGGTAAAAGGAGAAAATTCTGGTGACCAGGATTTTCTCCTTTTCCCACAATGTTTACTACTCTATCAAAGGTAAGTTCCATCATTTGATCCACGTTTGATTAGACGCCTGCACGATGTGCTTTGACTTTTGATTATTCCTAAATTTTGTCGTTTAGTAAAGACTTAACCATCATTTTCTTTTTTCCTCACAATGTTTTCAAAAGGCCTCTCTCTCAGGGTCATTAAAAGTTGGTATTATGTGATTAAAGTGTAAAATGTATAATAGTGCTGTAAGAATAGGTAGCAGAAGTTTACAGAAGGTGATCCAGTTATCAGAGATAGAGACGGTTACCCTTATGCTACGTAATAATGTAAACTAAAGATTTTCAGCCAATAGTGAAAGCCCATAGTTTACAATTTAAAAATTTTGCTCATCGGAGAAATCTCACCATATCGGATAGTGTAGATCTGAGATTAGACTACACATTCTCTGCAGTCTTATCTTCATCTACACTGTCCGCTAAAGCCCACAAAGTCTCGCTTGGCAGTCCAAGTGTTAATATAAGTATATTGGATGGATTATCTGGCTTGCTGGTCCATACCTGGACACCTACCTTATCTCCCACAGGATTTCTTATTAGCTGAAGTGTTGTTGACACCCATCCCATCCATATCTTGACCTAAATTAACCCTTTGCCAAACAGTGCGGAGTTTTAACGACCCCCAAGAGAGAAGGAAAAATACTGTGGGAAAAGGAGATAGTGCTGGTAACCAGCATTTTCTCCTTTCCCACCATGTTTTCAACCCTTCTTTGAAAAATTACATTTGGTAAACTTTTTATTCTGCAAACATTTAAGTTTTGACAAGGCTAAATATTTGTTCTGTTGTAAGGAGTGAAATCAGTCTTAGCTAGGCAGGACAACTTCAAGACTGATATTTGTAACCAACAGTGTAGATTCAAGATCACACTGCACAAACTGAGTAATTTGATCATTGTCTGATGTTTTTTGAGATATTGAAGGCAAAACGGCCTCGAGTCTTTGATATTTATATACTTTTTGCTTACTGATTGCAGATATTTTTTTCATCTATAATAAGATATACCACAAACTCTGAGACATGAATCTACTTTAAATCTTTACCAAAACGACAAAATTTTTGACTGGACCAAATTGAGAGCATTTGCAGACAATAAATTAAATGTAGTTCAAATGATGATTTCTGTCTTTGATAGGATAGAAAACATTGTGAGAAAAGGAGAAAATGCTGATTACCAGCATTTTCTCCTTTTCTCAGAATGTCTTCTAAAGCTTTCTTTCTGAAGCTCGTTAAAACTGTGGATCCTTTTCCCGCAATAATTTCTCCCATTCCAATGGCATTGTCATCATTTGAATTACATTTGATTTGTCATCTGTAAAGGTTTTCAGTTTGGATGAGTATAAAATGTTTGTTACAGAATTAAAGTACGTTTGTACCGCAGAGTTTGTGGTACATGTATATCTGTATGTCTGTAGTGGTCAACAAGTTTAGTATTTGTTTGACAATCTCTGTAAATACAGTGATTGATTGACAATGTACTCTCTATTGCTTTTAGTTTTGCAAAACATTAGGATAAGTCGCTTTTAACCTCTTACAAAACACATTTTCGTTATTGTTTGATGAATCGCTTTTCTAATCTGGTTTTAACTCTTTACCAAACGACATAATTTCAGACTGGTCGAAATTGAAAGCATCTGCAGACTACAAAATAAATGTGGCTCAAGCATTGAAATTAGTTTTGGGAAGAGTAGAAAACATTGTGGGAAATGGAGAAAATGCTTCCCACAATGTTTTCCAAAGCTTTCTTTCTCAGGGTCATTAAAAGTCAGGAGTGTGTGGTAAAGAGTTAAAGATTGGTTGATTTTTTTTCAAAAGTGGGCAAAATAAAAGAGAAACTGTGTTCCAGTACATAGATTTCGCTAGCAGGGTGCTCACAACACCCATTTAGATAAATACCTATGTCAACATAGTTATCATTGAAGGGCCTGACATTTTAAACAATTTCTAAGTGATCATGCAGTTTTCTATAAACCTGTACAATGCAGATATGACATTCGAAGCCCCTGGAGTTGACAGCAAAAGTGTCTTGAGTCATGCTTAGCAGCCTAGTGGTTGATTATGTTGGTTCATAGAATGTGTAACACCACCATATAATTATTATATCAGTTATATTGTGGTGGCCAGAGCACCTATCCATGCTTTCCTTGAGTTTCTTTTACCAGTCCTTAGCACAAAACTTTTCCCAAGCCAATCGCTGCTTTCCACATAACCATAGTCAAAATGATAATCAGCAGTGAGAGAGGAATGGATCTGTCTCAATGACTATCATCAATCCTCAGAAAAAGAGTGTTGAGCTGGAGATATGAACCAGCCACCCCCTGGTTTTAAGTCCTGTACGCTACCAACTGTGCTTCCAGGCCGTGAGGCTTTATTAGGTACTCAAGAGAACTGGCCAAAAGCAAACTCCAGGAACACAAAAAAGTTTTTCCTTATGGCTTGACACTTTCCTAAACAATTCCAAGGTTTCTTGACTTAGAGAGAGAGGGAAAAAAAAGGTTTTTGAAAACTGGGGGAAATGGAGAAAATGCTAGTCACCAGCATTTCCATTTTCCACTATGTTTTCTTTTTGTAAGAAAATAATCCCATCATATTAGTTGCATTTAACTCTTTACCACACATTCCCAACTTTTAATGACCCTGAGAAAGAAGCCTTTTGAAAACATTGTGGGAGAAGGAGAAAATGCTGGTAACCAGCATTTTCTCCTTCTCCCACAATGTTTTCTAGCCTTCCCAAAACAAATTTCCATTTTTGAATTACATTTTGTCATCTGCAAATGCTTTCAGTTTGGACTAGTCTAAAAATTTGTTGTTTGGTATACAGTTTAAGTTATGTTTTGTCACATGGTAAAGTGTAACAACACATTTACATTGCCCTTGAAAGAGACATTTCATTTTAGAATGAATCAGCTGACTGTGGAGCAAAGAAAAGACCAGACTACACAGTACGTATAGTCTGATCTTGATCTATGCCGTGTCACAGTCCACAAATACATGTACAGTAAATATATCTGCAAATAGTACTTTAGTTTTCATTCCCAGACTTGAAAGAGTTGAAGCTATGATGTAAATTAGGTCAAAGAAATTTATCTTCAAAAATCTCAACATAAATGATATAGGTAAACAGAAGGGAGATAATTCAAGGTTATAGAAGGCCAAATATGGATTGAGTTATCTGTTAATGTAAGGGTAAGATTGAAATTAACAAGTCTATGTCAACAAAAGTGACCTGCTCAGTATAACATGAGATAGATAAGCAATTTGGCATAGTATGATTCATAGGATATTTTGAGAATACTGTATAAAATTATACAGTAGTCTTTGTTTTTCTGCCTTTCGATAACTTTCGTGATAGCACAGTAAGACCATATAAAATGGCACTTCATAACCACAGCCCAGTACTTGTTATACCCAGGGAAAACACTCCACCTGTCTATGCTTTCGTAAAGCGTCTTTTACCAATATTTGTCCAAAGCCCCTGGCTGCTTTCACATATAATCATTGTTGAAACAATTACCAGAGGTTAGAGAGGAGTGAGTCATGTCTCAATGACTTTCATCAATCCTTTGAAGAAATTGGCAGAGTTTGAAATTCAAACCAGCAATCCCCTTATGTGAAGTCCTGTAGGCTACCTACTGCACTTCTGGGTTTGCCCAGGACAGTATAGACACTATTAACACACTGAACTAATTTTAACTCTTTACCAGATGACAAAATTGTAGACTTTGCCGATCGAAAGCATTTGCAGACAATTTAAATGTGGCCCAAATGATGGAAATTGTCTTTGTTAGAGAAGAAAACATTGTGGGAAAAGGAGAAAATACTGGTTACCAACATTTTCTCCTATTCCCACAATATTTTCAAAAGGCTTCTTTTGCAGGGTTGTTGAAACTCAGGATTGTGTAGCAAAGGGTTAAAAAGTACATTAAAAATGAGAAAAGTGACCTTTCATTTTGATCAGATGGACTAAAAGTTACACAGACAATGACTTCTTAACAAACAGTTAGTAATGGCATGATTGGAATTGCCTCTAAATTGGGAGGAAACTGTGGGAAGTGGAGAAAATACTGGTGACAGGAGTCTCGTACATCAATGTTTCCTGCCATTTCATTGGACAAATCCCATCAGTTGAGCTACATTGATTTCGTTGACTAATTTTTTTTTTCTTTTATATATCATTGTGATAGTAAGAAGTTTAAATTTTTTCTGGTTTAACCCTTTCCCAGACGACAAAATTTGGACTGGTCCAAATTGAAAGAGTTTGCAGACAACAATATTAAATCTGATGAAGATGGTAGAAAGTTCTCAATAAGGGTAGAAAACACTGCGGGAAAAGGAGAAATTGCTTGTTACGAGCAATTTCTCCTTTTCCCACAGTGTTTTCAAAAGACTTGTACTGCAGACACGTGAAAACCAGGGCTTGTTTGGGAAAGGGTTAAATAAAGTTCTTATCTTGCACAAGATTTATATTTTATGCCACTTTCATTAATATGTGAGTCATATCACAGCCACATATCAAGTTTAAATTTTTTTTTTCTGTCCAGTAAAGACTTGATGACAAATTTTAAATTGTACATATTCCATATTTGTTTATTGTATGTACCCGAAAAAAGAAATGAGTCAAGTAGCTTGCAAAGGAATGAGTCAGGCCACAAGATCTATGTTATCTGTCTGGAACTTGTCCAATTGGGTCTCAATGCTAGTAAAGATTAAATCTTTACCAGATGACAAAATTTTAGACTTGTCCAAATTGAAAGAATATGCAGACGACATTTTAAATGTGGCTGAAATGATGAGATTTATTTCTGAAAGGGTAAAAAACATGTTGGTTTTCACCTTTTCCTACCACATGTTCTTTCTGTGATGGGATCGCATTTGGTAAGGAGATTAAAAAAGATATTGACTTAATTTCTTTGGTTTTCATTATTTCTTTACCATTGGCAATACAGGAAACTTGTGTGAACAATTTCGATCAAAATCAGACTGTATAGAATGTTCAGTCTGATCTCTGATCTGTAATGTCCACAAGTTAGCAGTGACCCAGCTGAAGCTTCATCTTGCAATGCACTGAATTTGTGTCTTTTAATTTGCTAGCGAAACATTTATTTGACAAGTGATATCAGATCTGCTAAAGGATGAGGAAGATAAGTAAAAAGCTTACTGCTCAAAATTTTGGTTTAACCCTTTCCCAAACAAGCCCTGGTTTTCACGTGTCTGCAGTACAAGTCTTTTGAAAACACTGTGGGAAAAGGAGAAATTGCTCATAACGAGCAATTTCTCCTTTTCCCACAGTGTTTTCTACCCTTTTTTGAGACCTTTCTGCCATTTTCATCAAATTTAAAATTGTCGTCTGCAAACTCTTTCAGTTTGGACCAGTCCAAAATTTGTCGTTTGGGAAAGGGTTAAGTGTTGTCATTTCCTGAAGACTAGGACTTTCATTAAATTTTATCAGATGACAGACTTTCAAATTAAAAGCATTATAGCAGAGTTCAGATGTGCACACTGTCCAGACTTTTAATGACCCTATGGAAAAGGGCTTTGGAAAACATTGTGGGAAAATGAGAAAATGCTGGTAACCAGCATATTCCCCTTTTCCCATGATGTTTTCTACCCTAGGAAATATGAATTTCATGTTTTGAGTTACACTGAATTTGTCACCTAAAAATACTTTGTATTTGGACAGGCCTACAATTTTGTCATTTGGTTACTTGAAAGAGTTAAGTGTTCACCAGATGGCATCAGTTTGAACTTGTATAAAATGAAAGTGTTCCAGACCACAAATTATTTGTGGCTGATGTTTGGGATTTATCTCTGTAAGTGTACAGAACATTGTGGGAGAAGGAGGAAATACTTGTTACCAGCATGTTCTACTGTATCCACAATGTTTTCAAAAGGATTCTTTCTCAAAGACGTTAAACTGGGGAAATTTGTCTTGAATGACAGGTCATATCTGAAAAGTTACATTCAAAAGCTTTAAACTGTACTTTATGACTTGAAATTGTGTGCATAAAATAGCACTATAGGATGCAAAGCATGTATTTACTTGTACATGTAGATCAATTTGCACAAAGCAGGCAGTCTGTCTGCGAATTGGATGCAACAACTCTTATCTTGAGAGATGTTGGCTGGTGGTGAATTGCAGGATTCCTCCAATGCCTGCCTTTGATAGAGCATCACCTAGTGAGGGAAAATCTGAAAGAGGTACTGACAAATGAAAGGCAATGAAGGAGAAATGGTGAAAGTAAGGGGCAATTGAAAATGATGGTCATAAAAATCCAAGGCCCAACACATTTTATGGTCAATTTATTCCATTGAGAAAACTGTCCAGTTTTACATGAATGTGTTATTCAAATACAAATAAACTATTTAAAGCTTCTGTAATTGATCTCTGAAAAGAAACAGTCACCCTTCCTTTTCTTACATGTAAACCTTTTGGGCTGCCAAACATTGACTTCGTGCTCTTTTGAGGACAGTGTAAATACAGATCAGACTGCACATAACATGCAGTCTGATCATGGATATACATTGACCAATACTATGAGAGTTTTCTGGCAAACTGAACTTTGAAATTTCAATATTTTGAGTTTTTCCACTTGGCTGGAAATAATCAGTTCTAAACAGCAGTTCTTTCCCAAAAAACAAATTCTAGACTCTTCAGGTTTGAAAATAATTGTAGATGACAAATCTGAAATTGTTATGAATGAATCAAAGTTCTTTGAAAGGTAGAAAATGCTGTTGGATATGGAGAAAATGCTGGTTACCAGCATTTTCTCCTTTTCCTTCAAAGTTTTTCTGTCCTTTTTGAAGACAAATTCTTTTATTTCAGCCCCATTTGATTTTTTTCTTGCAAACTGGGTTCAGAGTAGACTATTCTAAGTTTTTGATGTGAGTTAACTCTTTACCACACAATCCCGAGTTTTAACAACCCTGAGAAAGAAGCCTTTTGAAAACATTGTGGGACAAGGAGAAAATGCTGGTAACCAGCATTTTCTCCTTTTCCCACAATGTTTTCTGTCCTTCCCAAAACAAGTTTCAATTTTTTATTTGCATCTATTTTGCAGCCTGCAAACGCATTCAATTTGGACCAGTCAAAACTTTTGTCATTTGGTAAAGAGTTAAAGGATTAAGAAGGTATTCCTTACTTGGGATGCAAGTTTTCATACATGCGAAACCAGATTTAGTTTGATTATCCTGGTTTCATGTTGTTTCTTCTGTAATAAGAGACTTGTCCTTTTACCACAATGTTTTTTGAATCATTTAAAACAAAACTATGAAATTAATCTTTTTTTTTACTTTTTCTGTAAGTGGGTAATTTCTTAAAACCTTGTATTTCATTTTTGCTGGAGGTGCTTGTGAAGGATTGTTTCCTGCATAAACTCTGGTAGACAGTCATTAACCCAAATTAGCTGCTAAGCCTACTCAAGGACCTTTTGCAGACAGTATAGAACATTCAGTCTGATCTTGGATCCACACCGTTCGATAAGGAAATATCTTCTCCCTAAAAATACCTTTGAAATAGCAAAATATGGATTTTTACTGTCGGTTTGAAAGTTTCAAATTTTCACTTATTTAGCAGGATAAGGGTTGAATCCACATGAAAGAAATCTTTAACTCTATACTAGGGAACAAAGGGACCCATCCATACTGAAGGCATTTACAGACTACACTTTAACCCTTTACCGAACAGTCCTGAGTTTTAATGATCCTGGAGAGAAAGGCTTTTAAAAACCTTGTAGGTAAAGAAGAAAATGCTGGTAACCAGCATTAAATTTTTCTCCTTTTCCCTCAATGTGTTCAACTTTTTCAAAAAATCTCATCTCTTGAGTCATGTTTCATTTCTCCTGTACAAATGCTTTCAATATGGATGAATCTAAATATTTTTTTTTTCCGTGGTAAATGTACTACATGATGGTACTGGTCTTTAATTGGCTAGAAAACATTGTGGGAGAAGGAAAAAAAATGCTGTTAACATGCATTTTCTTTTTTTTTTGCTTTCAAATGCAGTCTTTGTTAGCGTGGACTGTAAACATGGTTGTTTGATTAAGGATTAAGTTAATATTTGAAAAGTATCTTATTTGATTTGGCAGTAGAGGTCACTTATTATTTAACTTGGATGACAGATTTAATTTTTTTCTTACTTGCCAAATGGCAACCTAACCCTTTCAGTATATGTGATTTCAAACAGTTCGTCTGTGCCATTTTATAACAGAAGGAATTTTTTTCTATTGGGCAATTTCTCTACTTGTTTATCATCAGTGCTATACAAAACAGTACAATATACAATATAAGACAATGAAATACAATACTGTACCTTTTTTCAGTCAGTCCTTTTTACAGAAAACAAGGAGAACATGTCCATGAAATACACTTTTGATCAGGCAGAAAATGTTTTAAAACAAGCACATTCTTAGTTAGTATAATAAGATGAATAGTGAGAGAGAGATGAGGGAAGGAATAAATTTTTATCATTTTTAAACTATGTTTGATAGGTATTTTCAGTTTTTTGACAGTAACAGTCCTTATCTGTTCCATTCCATTTTGGACAAATCACCACAAATTGGCCTATGAATTGCAATCTTTAAAACCTTGTCAAAAATCATCGATTACAATTCATTAATTTTTTTGGCATGAATAATTTTGAATGGACCGCGCTATTACATTCCAGGATGATGTCTTGATCTGTCAATAACAGTGACCATTTTGGGCATGGCATATTTTCTCTATTTGTCACAATGGTGCAATTTTTATACTAGGGAGAGTTACACGAACAAAATGGAAATTAATCCTATCAAGAAAAAAAAGGGGCAGTGTTGTTGGAATTGCACAGCTGTTTTGACCAGAATATGTTATAAAGTAGTGGACAGTGCAGATCCAAGATCAAACTGCATGTTTTGTACACTCTGATCTTGATCCACAGTGACTGCAAATGCAACAGAAGTTATATATATAAATCTCTTTATGGATTAAAAATCCATGCCAAACCAACTGGCTGTGGAGAAATACAGGGCCAGTGTGGCCCTCTTTTAATTATCATTTCATCTTCTTTTAGATTTTAGGAAACCAGTGCTTACATTTGAGATGAAAGACTAACATGAGTCAGAGAATGCTCTAGACACATTTTCAACATGCAGACAGTCAAAGTAAACTAGAATCTAATTTGCATATTAATGAATCTTGTAATTAAAAGCTATATGCAAATGAGATATTACAACAAGACCTCATTTTGTCCCTGCCTTTCAGATTATGTAGAATGGCTTTTGAACCACTTTTGCAGGTTTAAATGCTGTAGTAGGAGCAGTATCTCTGTTATACAGTGTATGTAGTGTCCAATTTGTTTGGCTTGACCATTCTGGCTGAAGTGAAATGAAAACAAAACTACTTGTATTGAACATCTCCTCATGACAAACTTAGATATATTTTTCATTCAAAACAAGTTTACAAAATAGTAATGGAGCAGTTTCATAGTACTGTCACTGAGCATATTTTGTTGAACAATTCTCAAAACTTTTCTCTGTTCAGCATTTTCTCCTTTTTCCATAATGCTTTCTAATCAATTCACACTAAGATTTCACCATTTCAGCAACGTCCCATTGTATCAACTGCAAATGAGATGAGTCTAAAATTTGTCACCTGGTTAGTTAACTCTTTACCAAACGACAAAATTTTGGACATGTCCAAATGGAAAGCATCTGCAGACAACAAAATACATGTGATTCAAAAGTTGAAATTCATTTTTTGAGAAGGGTAGAAAACATGGTTGGAAAAGGAGAAAGTGCTGGTTACCAGCATTTTCTCTTTTTCCCACAATGTTTTCCAAAGGCTTCTTTCTCAGGGTCGTTAAAACTCAGGATTGTGTGGTAAAGGGTTAACTCTTTACCACATGACAATATTTTAGACTGGTTCAAATTGAGAGGAATTGCAGACGACAAAATAAATGCAACTGAAAAATTGAAAATTGTTTTTTTGAATGGTAGAAAACATTGTGGGAAAAGGAGAAAATGCTGGTTACCAGCATTTTCTCCTTTTCCCACAATGTTTTTAAAAGGCTTCTTTCTCAGGGTCGTTAAAAGTCGGGATTGTGTGGTAAAGGGTTAAGCAAATTTCTTTCACCAAGTATGTACTTTCCATTGGTCGGCAACACCCAAGGTTTTCTCATATTACGAATTTTATAATTGTCAGGTACTTGAGTCTTCTTTAGATTTTTGTGATAATAAGATGTAAATTTTTTTTTTCACCAGAAATTCTGAACAGATAGGGCATTCATCTTACTGGGTCAACTGTTTTGTAGAGGAAAAGTATTTTTTTTAGGGTGTCGTGACCTTCACCAACCCTGTACATGGTGTTTGAAAAGAGCTCTGTTCGGTGATATTGAAGTATTCACAACACCATGAAGACATGAATGGTGGCACTGGCTGTAGTGACAATACTTACACACTAATTCAATCTGATTGACTGTCTCAGTAGAAAAAAAGATTAATCCTTAACCCTTTACTGCCCAATGCCTCTTTTTGACGCCCCTGGTAAAGAAGCCTTTTGAAAACATTGTGGTAACCAGCATTTTCTCCTTTTCCCACAATGTTTTCTACCCTATCAAAGAAAAGTTGCACCAATTTGAGCCACACTGAAATTGTCATCTGCAGATGCTTTCAATTCGGACTACGTTAAAATTTTGTTGTCTGGTAAAGGGTTAAGCAGATAATCATGTGCTGTACCAAATCTGGAGAAGGAGGCTTTTGAAAACTTTATGGGAAAAGGAGAAAATGCTGGTAACCAGCATTCTCCTTTTCCCACAATGTTTTCTGGTCTTCCAAAGACAGAAATCATCCATTGAGCTACACTGAACTTTAGCAGTCGTTGGAAAATGCTTTCAGCTAGGTCTAGTCCAAAATTTTGTTCTCTGGTAAACAGTTAAGGCAGCAGTTGCCAGAATATCTCTTAAATTATCAGATGGTGCAGACCCAAGATTTATTGCTTTCCACACATGGCTGTTATGACTAGGATTTAATATTACATTTTGACACAAAACCATGCTTTTTGTAGATTTGTTGAAGACAATTTACATTAAGATCAGGGTTATATTCACCAACTATTTTTAAGAACATTCTTATTCTCAAGAATGTGCTAATTTTGAAAGTAAAACTAATTTCTGATTGGCCAAACCACATGGCTTGATGACTATGGGCCCAGATTGTGGTTAAAAATCATAAAGTTCAATTGTTCATCAGTTATGTCTATTTAACCCTTTCCCAAACAACAAATTTTGGACTGGTCCAAATTGAAAGAGTTTGCAGACGACAATTTTAAATTTGATGAAAATGGCAGAAAGTTATCAAACAGGGTAGAAAACACTGTGGGAAAAGGAGAAATTGCTCGTTATGAGCAATTTCTCCTTTTCCCACAGTGTTTTTAAAAGACTTGTACTGCAGACGCGTGAAAACCAGGGCTTGTTTGAGAAAGGGTTAAATTAATTGTAGCATATTATGTTGGTGCCATATTATGACCTTATGATTTTGTCTCTTCCCCACAATGTTTTCTGTGCTTTCTAGGACTACATACTTTGTTATTTTCCTGCTGCTAATGTATGCAAGAAAGATAGGTCTTGAATTTTCCATGTGGTAAATAGTAAATTAACATTTGAAAATGTTCATTGGAAATACATAGAATCTGAAGCATTTGAATTTTCCCCACCAGGATTGTTTGGTATGCAGTAACTAAGGATAACGCTGTGTTTTTTCTAGACTTTATTACAGTTTATTGGCAATGATTTTCATTGTGGTTTCGTATCCTGGCTCTGTTCAATGATTTGCGTGTGTCTGTATTCATGATAAAGTCTTCAAATTTATGAGCTCCATAGAACTGACTACAAAATTTGGAAAACGCGAATGAATTAAAGACCCCAAAGTAAAAAGGTAGATTCCCAAAGTGATTTATACTCTGTACCAAGTGGCAGAATTTTTAGACTTGTCCGATTTGAAAGCATTTGCAGACGACACACTAAAATGTGACTCAAATGACAGAATTTGTCTTTGTAAGGGCAAAAAACATTTATTGGTGGGAAAAGATTGCTGGTTTGGAGATGTTTTCAAAGGCCCTATTCCTCAAGGTTGTTAAAACTCCAGATTGCTTGGTGAAAGGTTAACCAGAGGACAAAATTTTAGACATTTAGACAAATGTCCAAGTTCAAAGCATTTGCAAGAGACAAAATGAACGTGACTCAAAAATTGAAATTTATTTTAGGAAGGGTAGAAGACATTATGGCAAAAGGAGAAAATGCTGGTTCCCAGTATTTTCTCCTTTTCCCACAATTTTTTTCAAAAGGCTTTTTCATTAGTCATTAATTACTCCTGATTGTTTAGCTAAAAGTTAAGTCTTTACCAGACCACAAGATTATATTAATTTGACACATCTGTATTGAAAGTATTTTTATATGAGAAAATTTAAGGATATTCTCATTTTTTCTTTGAATTGATAAAAGTCACTTCAATCTCCAATAGAGTATAATATGATTGTCTGTGAGGGCTAGGCCTACTTCTGTCACAGTGTTCATTTCAAACTGCCACATACAAAAGGGTCAAAATGTAAAGGTCAATGTAAAGTAAATGTATGGAAGGCCAGTTTTCATCTAGCATTCTTTGAACATTCAGAAAGAAATAAGATCTCTGATGGGCTAACCAAATGGTTAGCCAATCAGATGTTGAGTTCCCTTGAAATTTTGAAAATTCTTGAGAACTCAATTCAGAGTGCAAGGAGGCTTAACCCTTTCCCAAACGACAAATGTTAGACTGGTCCAAATTGAAAGAGATTGCAGACGACAATTTTAAATTTGATGAAAATGGCAGAAAGTTCTCAAAAAGGGTAGAAAACACTGTGGGAAAAGGAGAAATTGCTCGTTACGAGCAATTTCTCCTTTTCCCACAGTGTTTTCAAAAGACTTGTACTGCAGACACGTGAAAACCAGGGCTTGTTTGGGAAAGGGTTAAGCTATGTCACATAATTCAGTTCTTCCAGTACAGATTCTTCACTATCATTACTGTCAAAATAGCTAAAAACTAGACCTGTAGACTTTTTCAACAAATCATCAGGAAATAATATCACTGATGTACATTGCTGAACCTGTAGAACTGAGTTTCAACAAATTGTAATGAAACCACACCATTGGTACAACGGTTTCGCTGCATGTAAAAAGCTACCAGTAGGTTGGTACAATGTTTTTGCTCCATGTAAAAAGCTGCCATTTATTGCTAGAGTACTTCGATCTATTTTTCCCTCCTATTTTGTCTGTATTTATATATTGCCTAGTTCAATAGAAATATGATATTTAAGGATTGAATTCTAGAGTAAAGCAATATTGATGGAAATCATAGAAAATTTGTCTTTTGATAGTGAGAACAAGTCCAAAGTATGGGATAGTTTATTCAGAAAAGAGATTAATATTTGGAAAGAAAAATGATTTTTTTTTGTCAAAGGGTATGACTGTGACCTCTAATGTTTTGATTTTTATGTCACAAGTTGAACGGGAAATAAATGGCTTAACCCTTTACCACACAATCCAGAGTTTTAATAACCCTGAGGAAGAGGTCATTTGAGAACATTGTGGGAAAAGGAGAAAAATGCTGGCAACCAGCATTTTTGTGGCGCCGCATGAGCGGCGGCACTATATTTTTATTCGGTTTTGTAAAGTGCCTATGGAGGCAGCCATATTGAACTGGTTCCATGATTTGTTTTAACATCCACCTATATCTACTGTACTTTGATTACCAGATTGGGGTCCATAATAACTTTTTTATTTATTTGTGGGGATTTTTTTTTTTTGTTTTTGTATATTGCACTTTCATTGTTAGATGGATAAAAACACGGATCGTAGACATATCAACATTTTCCTTTCGAAAAGTAAAAAATGCATTTCGAATAATAACTCACGTGATCAAAAATTATCTGTCACAAATTTTCGAAGCCACCATTTTAAATATCTTGCGCTGGAAAAGGTTAAGAGGCATTTTCAAGCTCTTTGAGCCTAGAGCACCCTATGTGGTACTTGTGACCCCACTTATATTTTTGTTCTAGTATTGTATGGATTGTAGAAATATTGTTTTCCTTTCGCAATCGTGTTTTTAAGACCAGCTAACTGTAACTAGGTCAATGTTGGGGGGGGGGGGTTGACAGATGTTTCGGTAACAGACGAGTTCGGTAAATTGGACTTATAGAGTAAATCGATTGGATGTTTCGGTAACAAGGTAATTATATAGTGGTAATGCACTGTGACGTTTTTCACACCAAATAAAGTCTTGGTTCTGATTCGTTCAATGTTTCTCTTTTTTCTTCCACACACTTTAAGACATAATATTTTTAGCTCCACTGGCCAAAGGCCAGCGGGCTTATGTCATGGCCCGGTGTCCGTTGTGCGTCCGTCCGTCCGTGCATTAACTTTTATTTCAAACATCTTCTTCTCTGAAACTACCTATCCAATTTTTATGAAACTTCACAGAAATGATCCTGCCATGGTCCTCTTAAGAATTTCGTGAAAGAATTTGATTCCTTCAAAAACTCTGGTTGCCATGGCAACAAAACTGAAAAATATTGGTAATCTTTAAAAATCTTCTTGTCTGAAACCATAAGGCGTAGGGCTACCAAATTTGGCACGTAGCTTTATGTAGTAGACCTCTATCATGCTTCTTCAAATTATAGCCCTGGGGTCAAAATTGGCTCTGCCCCAGGGGTCACAAGTTTTACATAGGCTTATATAGAGAAAACTTTAAAAATCTTCCTGTACCTAGCCATAAGGCCTAGAGCTACCAAATTTTGCATGTAGCTATATCTAGTGGGCCTCTACCAAGCAGGCCAAAATTTTAGCCCTGGAGTCAAAATTGGCCCTGCTGCAGGTGTCACAAGTTTTACATGGGCGTACATAGTGACAACTTAAGAAATCTTCCAGTACCAAGCCATAAGGCCTAGAGCTACCAAATTTTGCATTTAGCTTGATCTAGTGGGGGTCTACCAAAAGTGCCCAAATTACAGTCCTGGGGTCAATTTGGCCTCATGCTGGGGGGTGGAGGGGGGGGTTCACAAGATTTACATGGGCTTATATAGGGAAAACTTTTAAATCTTGGTGTACGTAGCCATAAGGCTTAGGGCTACCAAATTTTGCATAATTATAGCACTATCTAGCGGACAACTACTAAGAGGGCCCAAGTTACAACCCTAGGATCAAGTTTGGCCCTGCAGCAGGGGTCACAAGTTTTACATGGGTTTATCTAGTGAAAACTTCAGAAACAGTCTTGTTACTAGCCATAAGGCCAAGAACTCCCAAATTTGGTCATAAACATATGCTTATAGGGTGAAAATTGAAAAAATCCCTTTGCTCCTAACCGCAAACCCAAGGGCTACCAAATCTGGATCACTTTTGATTTTTTTTTTTAAATTAGCCTTGCATCAGGGGTCTTATGTTTTACAGAGGCTTCATATGGATGAAACTTGAAAATCACCTTATTTATAACCATACAGCATAGACTTGTATTATTTTGGCATGTGGCTTTATCTTGTGGACCTCTACCAGGGTTCAAGTAATTATCGCTCTGGGATCAAAAATGGCTTTGCCCTGCGGGTCTCAACTTTCACATGGGCTTTTACAGAGAAAACTTTGTAAGTCTTCATTTTGAAACCATTTGGCTCAGAATTGAAATGTTTAGTATTTGTAGTTTATATTTATAAGCCAGTGGAGCGATACAGGGCCATCATGGCCCTCTTGTTGTTATGTTTCTACTGTCATGCTGTACGTAAAATGATACCCAAATCAAAGTTGAGGTAACGAATAACAACACCCAATCCTAAACTTGAAACACTTTGTATCTCCTTTTAAATCAATGCTTTATGATCCTTTCAATGTGAAAATATTTTCTTACTGAAAGACTTCCAAACCAGCCATTAACCCTTAGAGCGTCTGTCATTACTGCTGTTGCCATTGCGGCCGGTGCAGATCGAGATCAGAGTACACCAAACACGGAGTTTGATCTTTGATCTTCATTTGTCAATTTTGCAAGACATTCTGAACAAGAAAACCTTGACACTGCTAAAAATAGGTTTTATATCTAGAATGAAAATGACCGTTGGGTGTATTCGACGCTCTTAGATTTAAAATTATGGATAGTTAAATTTAGTTCAGAAACACAGGTAATACAGGTAAAATATTGTGGCAAAAGAAGAGAGTCAGCGCGAGAGATAGATAGTAGCAAATACTTTTTTTGACAAATACTTTTTTCAAACTGCACGAGCAGTGTGTGATCTAAACATGCCCAATCCCCATAACTTTTACATGCAGTCTGATCTGCGAGTTTCTTCTTGTCCATTGGTGTTTCAGGTTTTCATAAACCAGGGTTAATCTTTAAGATCTACGGGAAACTTCTTTATCTTGTTGGCAATGGGAGGTGTGAAAACAGGCTGTAAACGCGTCTATATACAATATACAGTACTCCCTTCGCCTTCAAATAGTACGCATATGATTTTTTTATGCAGTGTTGTATTGGTGAACGCACTTTAAAACCAGCAGACGCCGATTTTTGTGCACCAGACCAGATTTGAAAACTGTGTGGAAAATGGAGAGGAACAATACAGAACAGATATCTTTTAGATGGGCACAAATGTTCATGGTCAAAATCACAAGAAGTATGCACGAAAGCATTATTGTCAAGGCCTCTCTCTCTATCTCTCACTCCCTCTCTTCATTTGCCACAATGTTTCAAATGTATTATCTTTATTTCTGAATTCACGTTAATTATCCATAATTTTAACCCTTAGAGCATCGAAAAAAGTAAAGGCTATTTTCATTTTAGAAACAGAACAATATATATATTACAATATACGATCCCTGGTCTAATATTAGCTATTTCAAAGCAAAGTTGTCCTTCCTCATAATGTCTTAGAAAAGCTGGCAGCGTAAACCAACGATCAGACTCTGTTTTTTTTTTTTGCTTTGCAGTTTGATCTTTGTCTGAATCGGTCGCAAGGGAAACAAGAGTGAAAGGTTTCTGAGGGTAAATGGCTGGTTTGGAAGTTGACCAATTTGTTTCCGGAAGAAATTATTTTTCACACAGAAAACGTTGACAAGAATAGCGTCATTTTTAATAAAACATTTTTAAAAGACTTGAGGATTGGCTTAAAGTTGGACTCTGTTATCTGTAGGATGATTAAGTAATACGGGTACAAGCTTAGGGCTGGGTTTTATCAGGGATCGTATATTATTCATTACATGAATCAGCTATGGGTGAAAAACGAAAATAAGATATGGTGATCAAAATTTACTAATTTCAGGTATTTATTTATACAGTATGGAAAGAACAACAAATATATTTACGTCAGAAAACAAGTGAGAATTGCAAATTAAAAGAAAAAACGTTTGCACAAACAGAAGCCATGGGTGTGAAAAACGTCACGGCACTATATTACTGCCTTGTTACCGAAATATCCAATCAATTTACTCTGTAAGTCCAATTTACCGAACTTGTCTGTTACCGAAACATCCGTAAATCAATGTTGGAGCCCCTAACATGACTGGTATCATACAACCCCTCTAGTCTATATAGATATAAGGACTTCATTCAAGTCTTTATTATATCTATAATAAAGAGGGGTTGTATGATACCAGACATATATGTGTTGGAGCGTCAGATTTAGCACAATCCGATAACAGACTTTTCTTTCGTTAATGTAAAATCTTCCTGTTCAAAATCAGACGGTCGAGAGTTTTGATATTTCATGTGTAGTATCGCTACAATGACCTCTACCAAGTACTAGTATGTTCAAATGGTGGCCTTCGGGTCAAAAGTTGCCATATGCTCCCCTCCACCCAGATGTCACAAATTTGCGCATAGCCATATTTGTTGCACACTTTTCAAAATCTTCTATCAGATATCAGAAAGGCAACAGCTCTAACATTTCTATCTACCAATTGTGTCCAAATGATGTCCTGTGCATAAAGAAATGGCCCAGTCCATGGATAAGAAGTTTGCAAATAGCCTTTAATGATATGAAATTTAAAAATCTTGTCAAAAACCAGATGGCCCAGAGTTTAAATACAGTATCACCACTTGGACCTCTACGAAGATTGTGCAAGAGATGCGTATTAGGAAATAACCCAATGCATTGTGCCCTGTTACAGAAACAACTAGTTTGCGGCGCCATTGATGTTCAGCATCAATATTTTCTTGTTCTCTTTATTAAAATGGTTACTGATTATCACAGATAAGTTCCATCATTTGAGTCATATTTAGTTTGTCATCTGCAAATGCATTGAATTGGACAAGTCTAAAATTGAGCTATTTGGTAAAGAGTTAATATTTCAACAGTGGATATGATAATGGCAACTTAACCCATTCCCATACAAACATACTATATCCCTGTGGTCGAGTCTGTAACCCTGTAGCAAACGACAAAATTTAGAACTGTCCACATTGAAAGCAATTGCAGTCGACAATTTAAATGTGACTCAAAAACTGAAATTTTTCTTTGGGGGGCTTTAAAAAACATTGTGGGAAAAGGAGAAAATGCAGGTTATGAGCATTTTCTCCTTTTCCAACAGTGTTTTCAAAAGCTTTTTCTGTAGGGTCGTTATAACTCGGGATTGTGTGGTAAAGGGTTAAAAACACTGTGCGACAAGAAGTTACTGTTAACCAAATGACAAACTCTGACTTGCCAGAATTGAATTTAGCATTTGCAGAGGACAAATT
This sequence comes from Tridacna gigas, assembly GCA_945859785.2. Classification (NCBI taxonomy): domain Eukaryota; kingdom Metazoa; phylum Mollusca; class Bivalvia; order Cardiida; family Cardiidae; genus Tridacna; species Tridacna gigas. Next base: position 40,362,943 of record OX244035.2, on the reverse strand, counting down.
AAATAATAGTCAAATCAAGGGGTTTGTATTTCATAGGTTAGAAAATACTGTGGAAAATAATAAAGCATTTTGTCTCTGTCCAACAAAGTATCATAAACATTTCCTCAGGGTTGTTAAAACATTGGGATGCTAAGTAAAGGGTTGAAAAGCTGGACAAGTAATCCAGAGATCCAGGGTTGATCCTCACCCATTCAGCCAAGCCTGAGTCTAGCATGGTTAACTCTTTACCAAACAACAAAATTTTAGACTTGTCCAAACTGAAAGCATTTGTAGACGATTAATTGAATGTGACTCAGATGATGGAATTTGTCTGTGATAGGGTAGAAAACACTGTGGGAGAAGGAGGAAATGCTGGTTACTAGCATTTTCTCCTTTTCCCACGATGTTTTCAAAAGCACTCTTGTTCAGGGTTGTTTAACTCTTTACCAAACTACAGAATTTTGTACTGGTCCAAATTGAAAGCATTCCCAGAAGACAAACTAAATGCTGCACAAATTAGGAAATTTCTGTTTCAAAGGGTAGAAAACATTGTGGGAAAAGGAGAAAATGCTGGTTACCAGCATTTTCTCCTTTTCCTACAATGTTTTCAAAAGTTCTTTTTCTTGAGGTTGTTTAAACTCAGGATTTTGTGGTAAAGTGTTAACTCTTTACCACACAATCCTGAGTTTTAATGACCCCGAGGAGGAAGCCTTTTGAAAGCATTATGGGAAAAGGAGAAAATGCTGGTAACGAGCATTTTCTCCTTTTCCTGCAATGTTTTCTACCCTATCAAAGACAACTTCCATCATTTGAACCACACTTTAATTGTTGTCTGCAAGTGCTTTCAATTTGGACAAGTCTACATTTGTCTTGAAGAGTTAAACTGGGGACTGTGGGATTAAACTCAGGAAGCACATGAAAAAATGGGTTTTGCCATGATAATTATGACTGGATTGTTGAAAGAGGCTTAAAAATACATTCATTCTACAGATAATTTTCTATAAGGGAATAAGAAATAAAAGCAGGATCATGGGATTTACATGACTGCCTAGGAATTTGACAAGTAAATCTTTTGGATTCAACATTTTTGCTGGGGCAGTGTTTCCACCCAGAAAGCATGAAGACTTATAATTAAACCTTTGGGTTGCTATTTGCTGAACTCATTGTCCTTTTGCAGATAATGAAGATAGAGATTAAATTCCACAAAACATGCAGTCTGATCTAATATTAGAATGTCAAATACACTGAGACTTTGGAGGCAAAAAAAAATTTGAAATCACAATAATTTTTACCATTGCTCTGATATTTCCATTTAGTTTGCTTAGTAGAAAGAAGACTTTTGAAACCATTGTGGGAAAAGGAGAAAATGCTGGTAACCAGCATTTTCTCCTTTTCCCACAATGTTTCCTACCCAATGACAGACCAATTTTATGTTTTGAGTAACATTTAATTTGTCGTCTGCAAATGCTTTCAATTTAAGCCTTCTTTCCCAGGGTCGTAAAAACCCAGGATTGTTTGGTAAAGAGTTAATTTTGCACCATAAAATAGGGTGAGAAAAAGGATAGGTGAAACCCTGGAATTTATTAAGAAGGTAAGGGTTACATTTAGGTATTGACAATATTGAGATTACTGGCACACCAAATTGTACCTGTAACGATTTGAAACCATGTCCAGGTCATGTTTACACTTGGAGCAAAAAATTGGAAATATACACTTATATATATAGAATTCTTGTATGTATGAAAGACAAGAAGCATGCTTTTACATCTAGAGACATGACATTGGATTTTATAAGTGCTGGGCGGTGATTCAGGCATGGAAGAATTAATTCAATTTTGGGATTTGTTGTTAATTTTTTGTTTGGAATAGTATAGTTTGAGATGAAGTGAAAAATATATTGGAATTTAAGTTGTTGGTCAGATAATTATACTAAAGTTTGAATTTTGGTGACCAGCATTTTCTTCTTTTTCTGAAATATTTTAAAAGCCTTACTTGTCAAACTTGTTAAATATTTGAATTGTTAGGGAAAAGGGGTCAATTCCCTACAGCACTAAGCAGTTCTTAATGTTTTTTTTTAATAGTTTAATATTAAAGGCACAATTGCTGCCAAAGGTAAACTATTCAGGAGTCAAAATGCGGACATTTAATTCATACAAATTTAAGATAATTGATATTATCATACTATGATGAGTTACAGTGGAATTTGTCAATATTCCAGTTGCTGCCAGAAAAATGCATCGTAAAACTAGGGAAAAAAAGTTGCCAAATAATGATACCCATAATTTTAAATGATATGAATTAAATTTGTCTGAAGTTTTGTCCCTGAATTGTTTATATTTAGCCTCTAGGGGGCTTTTAAGATCAGATTACCTATTACAGACAGTGTATAGTAGATTAACATCAGACTGCACATAATTTTTTTTTATTATCTAATACATGTTTCTGCTGTGTTCTGAAATACTCTGTGAAAAAACACCCTTGAATGAAAAAGTCCATTTATTTAACCCTTTCCCAAACGACAAATTCTAGACTGGTCCAAATTGAAAGAGTTTGCAGACAACAATTTTAGATTTGATGAAAATGGCAGAAAGTTCTCAGAAAGGGTAGAAAACACTGTGGGAAAAGGAGAAATTGCTCGTTACGAGCAATTTCTCCTTTTCCCACAGTGTTTTCAAAAGACTTGTACTGCAGACACGTGAAAACCAGGGCTTGTTTGGGAAAGGGTTAATGCGGATATTTAACATGACCCAAGAAGGTTTAACCCTTTACCAAACAATTCCAGTTCCATGTTTTAATGATTGTCTCTCAATATTTTCTTAACCTTCACAGACATGTCCTGTTATTTGAGTCACAATTTATTTGTCACCTGCAAATGCTTTAAATTTGGACAGGTCTACAATTTTGTTTTTCGGGTATAGGATTAATATGTAAATGAAATCTGTTAACTTTCTTCCATAAATAGGGGCATTCAAAGTCACATTTTGTATACCAGTATGTATGTTATAAATAGGTTACCTATCCACCATCCATTCTTAACCCTTTACCACACAGTCTCATGTCTTTAACAACCCTAAGCAGGTAGGCTTTTGAAAACATTGAGGGAAAAGGAGAAAATGCTGGTAACCAGCATTTTCTCCTTTTTTCCACCATGTTTTCTACCCTATTAGAACTCGAGCATGTTTGTACCGATTTTGAATTTGTCATCTGCACTTGTTTTGAATCCGGAGGTATCTAAAATTTGTCATTTGGGAAAGGGTTAAAGACATTCTGAGTCTTTTTCTAACAAGTGTTCAAAATTTCAAAGTATTACAAATTTCTTACTGGCTAAATTGGAATGGTTGGTATCACTGAATTGGAATGGTTAGTGAAGTTAATTGGACTCTGGATTGTACTGGCTTGGAAATCTAGATAAAATTTGTACATGGAGAAAATCAGCTTTTTAGCAATTACTTGATTTGTCCCAGTGTTTTCTACAGCCTTACATTACGCTGACATCAAAGTATAATATCAGTGGGTGGGACCAAAATAAATTTCATGCATGTATGATAATTACCATTTTGCCCATCAGTGATTACATATAAAAATGAGCCATGCTCTGTGAAAAGGGGGCTAAATGCATATGCGCAGGCTGACCTGGGCCGAAACTTTTCACTATTGGTCAATTTTCTGTATGTCAAAGGACCAGTCTACCTTATACAGTCGGTTGATGGACATAATGAATTTTCTAGACCCTGAATTATGTGATGGCTTGATTGGTATGATGCATTACAGAAATGCATCAAGCCCCCTTTTGCCAGAGCATGGCTCAAATGTAAATGCTATGTGTTCCCCTCTATACAAGCTGACAAAATTTTTGGCCTGTATGCACATTGAGAGTAAGTGTTGAAGACAAATTTGGCTCAAATGATTGGATTTGCCTTCACCGGTTTGAAAACAATGTTGGTGAAGGGAAAAATGCTGTGAACCAGATCTACATGATCTACACTGTGGGCAAAGCAAGTAGAGTAACTGTTGTGCTTAATGTTCAGCTCTCCACCTCTCCTAAAAATTCTAGACCTGCCCATTTTCAAAGCATATTGCTGATGACAGTTTGAAAATGCCAGAAATGAATGGATTTGAGTTTTAACAGGGTAGAAAATATTATAGAAAAGGAGAAAATAATGGTTACCCACATTTTCTCCTTTTCCTGCAATGTTTTCAGAAGTTTCTTTCCACAGATTGAAAGAGATTAAAAAAAAAACATATTTTGGTAAAGGATTGTCAGAATATGATGAATAGAGATTATTTTGACAATAACAAAGTACTCTTGGTTTATAAGTCATTAACTTGTAATCTGATTTTGAGGGACTCATTACATGGTATAATATAATTGGGGGGTTAAAAATGTCTCCAGTTATGACAATATGGAATAATACAAAGATTATGAATAATTGATAAAGTGGTCATGTAAGGGCTTGACCCTTCTGCTGGTCAAGTGTCTTAGCCCTTGACCAAAATTAATAGTCTGGTGTTTTAATGATCCTAAGGAAGAAGCCTTTTGAAAACATAGTGGGAAAAAGAGAAAATGCTGGTAACCAGCATTTTCTCTTTTTCCCACAATGTTTTTTACCTGGTTAACTCTTTGCGAATGGCAAAATTTTAGACTTGTCAAAATTGAAAGTCTTTAGAGATGACAAATTAAATGTAGGTTAAACAAATGAATTTGTCTTGGAAAGGGTAGAAAACATTGTTTGAAAAGGAGAAAATGCTGGTTATCAGCAGTTTTCTCCTTTTCCCACAATGTTTTCAAACGCTTTTTTTCCTTCAAGATTCTTAAAATGTGGGTCTGTGTGGTAAAGGATGAAAGAACTTGTATTTATTTGCACCTCTTTCAGTTTTGTTGTCTGCAGATGCTTTTGAATATGGAATATATCTAAAGCTTGTCAGTTGGAAAAGGGAGACTTTTTATTGGTATTTTATGTACTATTCACCATTTTTAGTTGCACTGGCTGAAGGCATTTTAGCAGCAGTCTCGCTTCAATTTCACAAAATTCTTTTGAAAGCTTCCTTGCACAGGGTTATAAAAAATGCAGAATAACTGTGTAAGCAATAGGTGCTGTAAACTTGTCTTAGATAAAATTTGATCCAAAAGTTTTGAAATTTGAGGATAAATCTAAACAAGAAAGATTGATAAGAATTTCCAGGATTTTCCAAGAGTTGACTAGGTGTAAGAATTTCCAGCATCCCTGTTACAAGTATTCACATTTGTGAAACTCTGTACCAGACAAGAAGTTTTGGACTTGTCCAAATTAAGAGGATTTGCAGCCGACAAAATAAATTTAGCTCAAATGATGTGATTTGTTCTTGAAATGGGTAAAAAACATTGAAAGAAAAGGAGAAAATGGTGGTTGCAGGCATTTTCTTCTATTTCCAAGATGTTATCATATTTTTTCCATGTAAAGCCAAATTATATCATTTGAGCCTCATCGAATTTGGCGACTTGAAATGCTTGCATTTAGGACCAGTCTCTAATTCTGTGGCCAGGTAAAACTTCAATATTTTTCCAAGGTCCAAATAAGTACATGTATTTAAGTCTGTACCAAACGACAAAATTTTTGACTGGAACAGGTTCATAGCATTTGCAGACTACAAGTTAAATGCAGCTCTTAGATGATGATTTCTGTCTTTGATAGGGTAGAAAAACATTGTGGGAAAAGGAGGAAATGCTGGTTATCAGCATTTTCTCCTTTTCCCACATAGTGTTCAAAAGGCGTCTTCCTCAGAGTCATTAGAAGTCAGGATTGTGTATTAAAGGGTTAAAAAACTGAATTCTAAATGAGTTATGGATGTTTATTGTACCACCCATACAGCAGTTGTGGGAGGGGTTTATAAATACTGGTATCATATGTAAAAGTGTTGAAAAACGCTTTAACTCTTTACCAAATAACAAAATTTTAGACTTGCCCAAATACAAAATATTAGTTAGTTACTCAATTCTGAAATTTTATTACAAAGGGTAGAAAACATAGTGGGAAGGGAGAAAATGCTGGTTACCAGCATTTTCTCCTTTCCCCACAATGTTTTCTAAAGGTTGCCTCCTCAGGGTTTTTAGAACCTGGAATTGTGTGGTAAAGGGTTAAATGCCAGGTAAACAAACAAGCAAACTCCTATCAGGTTGCCAACCCATCTTTCTGTTCTTAGGAACAATTTTGTATCCCCTTCTTTTCCTACAGTTTCCAGTCAATTTAGCTGAAATTAGAATGGAATTCTTCCTACCATGGAAACTCGTAAACTTGTAATTTTCATTATGATTGGTCAACTATTACAGGAGTTATGGCCCTTTGAATTTTTTTCCTGATCCAGTCACAAGACAACTGGTGAGGGTACTCTTCAAGCTGAGACAGTACTAAATGATAGCATTGTCTCATTTTCCTAACTTTGTTTTCAAAACTGCCTGCTGATTTAACCCTTTACCGCACAATGATGCCTTTTGACGCCCCTGGGAAAGAAGCCTTTTGAAAACATTGTGGGAAAAGGAGAAAATGCTGGTAACCAGCATTTTCTCCTTTTCCCACAATGTTTTCTACTCTATCAAAGAAAAATTGCACCATTTTAGCCAAATTGAAATTGTTGTCTGCAAATGCTTTCAATTTGGAGAAGGCTAAAATTTTGTCGTCTGGTAAAGGGTTAAGAGGCATGAAATGTATTTGTATGATTGTAGAGCATTTGAATCCAGTAAAGCACAAACAAGACATTTTAAATCATGTTCTGCAGTTAAACTTTTATAAATACAATCAGGGAAAACTTCTTCATACTAGCAATATTATTCCCTATGTATGAAGTAGTATGATTGATTGAATAGTGTTTAACGCCGTTTTCAACACTATTTCAGTTATATCGCGGCAGCCAGTGCACCTATCCATGTTTTCCTGGAGTTTTTTTACCAGTACTCCGCACAATATTCTTTCCAAGCCACTGGCTGCTTTCCCACATAACCATCGTCGAAACAATGGTTAGCGGTGAGAGAGGAATGAATCCTGTCACAATGACTATCATCAATCCTTGGAAAGAAATTGGCCAAGCCGGAGATCGAACCAGTGACCTCCTGTTCTCAAGTCCTACACGCTACCGACTGAGCTACGGGGGCTTGGCATGATGTAGTATAAAATTCTTTTTAAACTCCTTCAAAATTTTTTTAGCTCACCTGAGCACAAAGTGCTCAAGGTCAGCTTTTGTGATCATGCTGTCTTGCATCCGCCAGGCGTCAACAATTACTTTGTGTGTGCTCTAGAGGCCACATTTCCAATCAAATACTCATGAAACTGGCTCAGAATGTCTGTCTTGATAATATCTCAGACAAGTTCAAAATAGGGTCATGTTGGGTTAGAAATAGGTCACCAGGTCAAAATTTAGCAAAACCTTGTGTGCACTCCAGAGGCCATATTTTTAATCCAATACTCATGAAATGTAGTCAGAATGTTTGTCTTGATTGAAATCTTAGACAAGTTTGAAATTAGGTCATGCTGGGTCATAAGTAGGTCACCAGATCAAATTTTAGAAAAACATTGTGTGCACTCTAGAGACCACATTTTTAGTCTAATACTTATGAAACTTGGTCAGAATACTTGTCTTGATGATGTCTCAGACATGATTGAAACTGGGTCATGTTTGGTTAAAAAGCAGGTCACTTGGAGAAATATTTAAAAAACTTTGTGTGCACTCTAGAGGCCAAATTTTCAACCAGAAACTCATGAAACTTAGTCAGAATGTTTGACTTGATATCTCTGACAAATTCGAAATTGGGTCATGTCGGGTCAAAAAGTAGGTCACTTTGGCAAATGTTAGAAAAACCTTTTGTGCACCGTAGAGGCAAGATTTTCATCCCAATACCCATGAAACTTGGTCAGAACGTTTGTCTTGATGAAATCTAACACAATTTCAACATTGGGTCATATCAGGTCAAAAATTAGATCATTGGGCCAAATCTTAGAAAAAACTTATGAGCACTATAGAGGCCACATTTTCAGACCTGGTGAGTTCTTACAAAAATTAGTCAGAATGTTTGTCTTGATGATATATCAGACAAGTTCAAAATTTGGTCCTGTTTGGTAAAAAAGTACGTCACTGAGACAAATCATCAAAAAAAATCTTGTGTGCAATGGGGGTGGGGGGGTTGCACATTTTCCATTCGATACTCATGAAATATCGCTTGAATGTTTGTCTTGATGATATGTCTTTCAAGTTCAAAAACAGATAAAGTAGGTCAAAAAGTATGTCACAAACACTCACGTGTTTTACATCATTGTGACCAGGATCTCTTCAGCTTTATCAATCCTAGATGGCTTTACTCAGATGAGCGAATTAGGGCCAGTGGCCCTTTGTTAGACTAGCGAAGCTAGTCTATAGGCAACATGAATGACCCAGATTCAAAGTAAACAAAAAACCCCACAGTTGCCAAATACTGCCTCACAGAAAATACTTCTTTCTGTTAGAAAGCTTAATCCTGTTATATATGACAATTTTGACAAAAACCATAAAACCTCTATCATTCCAATTTGAACATGTCTTCTTACAAAGTAATAGATTGAACAAGATGTCATTTATAAGGTACAAGATCTTTGCTAAATATATGGAAATTAAGTGACCTATGCAAAGCAGGCTATCATCACTTATTCGTACACCACTGTAACATTATGAATGAATCTAAAAATTGATACACCCAGGTTACTTGTAGGAAATCCCAGCAGCATTAACCCTCACTGGATAGGGAACCCTTGTCATTCCTATATAGATCATTCTGCACAGTTAAACTGTTATTTTAGGTCTTGGATATTAACCCAATATAACACAATCCTGAGTTTTAATAACACTGCGGAAGAATACCTGATAACCAGCATTTTCTCCTTTTCCAACATCGTTTTCTGCCCTTTTGGAATCAGGTTTCATCACTTCAGCCACATTTAATTTGTGGTCTGCAACCACTTTGAATTTTGTTTTATAAAAAGTTTAACAGTTAACTCTATCTTGTGGTACTGGATATTGATTTATTGACTGTATGATGTTTAACACCATTTTCAACATTATTTCAGGGATGTCATGGCGGCCAATTCACTCATTCATGCTTTCTTTCGAGTTTCTTCTACCAGCACCACCGCGACTCAGTGACCTTCTGTGGACAGTGTGGATTAAGATCAGACTGCACAGAATGTACAGTCTGTTCTTGGATCTACACTGTTCGATAAGAGGACATATTTTCTCCAAAATGTAACATTTAAATCGCAATATTTAGGTGTTTTCCATTGGCTTGAAAGTTTCATTCAATTTTTAGCTCACCTGAGAACAAAGTGCTCATGGTGAGCTATTGTGAAAGTGCTGTGTCCGGCGTCAACTTTTTACCTTGTGTTCACTCTAGAGGCCACATTTACAGTCCGATCCTCATGAAACTTGGTCAGAATGTTTGTCTTGATAAAATATCGGACTTGTGTGAAATTGGGTCATGTGGGGTCAAAAACTAGGTCACTAGGTCAAATCTTAGAAAAACCTTGTGTACGCTCAAGAGGCCACATTTTCAGTCCAATCCTCATGAAACTTTTTCAGAATATTTGTCTTGATAAAATCTCGGATGAGTTTGAAATTGGGTCATGTGGGGTCAAAAACTAGGTTACTAGGTCAAATCTTAGAAAAACCTTGTGTATGCTCTAGAGGCCACATTTTCAGTCAGATACTTGTGAAATTTGGTCAGAATGTTTTGTCCTGATAAAGTCTCGGACAAGTTCAAAATTGGGTCATGTGGGGTCAAAAACTAGGTCACTAGGTCAAATCTTAGAAAAAACTTGTGTGCGCCCCAGAGGCCACATTTTAGTCAGGTACTTGTGAAACTTGGTCAGAATATTTGTCTTGATAAAATCTTGGACGAGTTTGAAAGTGGGTAATGTGGGGTCAAAAACTAGGTCACTTGGTCAAATCTTAGAAAAACCGTGTGTGAGCTATAGAGGCCACATTTTCAGTCAGATACTTATGAAACTTGGTCAGAATATTTGTCTTGATAAAATCTCGGACGAGTTTAAAAGTGGGTAATTTGGGGTCAAAAACTAGGTCACTTGGTCAAATCTTAGAAAAACCGTGTGTGAGCTATAGAGGCCACATTTTCAGTCAGATACTTGTGAAACTTGGTCAGAATGTTTGTCTTGATAAAATCTGGGACGAGTTCAAAATTGGGTCATGTGGGGTCAAAAACTAGGTCACTAGGTCGAATCTTAGAAAAACCTTGTGTGCGCTATATAGGCCACATTTTCAGTCCCATACTAATGAAACTAAGTCAGAATCTTTGTCTTGATGCTATCTTGGAAGAGTTTGAAACTGGGTCACCTCAGTTCAAAAACTAGGTCACCAAGTCAAATCTTAGGAAAACCTTGTGTGCGCTCTAGAGGATACATTTTCAGTCCAATACTCATGAAACTTGGTGAGAATGTTTGTCTTGATAAAAACTCGGATGAGTTCAAAATTGGGTCATCTGGGGTCAAGAACTAGGTCACTAGGTCAAATCAAAGAAATACCTTGTGGGCACTCTAGAAGCCACATTTTTCACTCAATTGACTTGAAAATTGCTCAGAATCTTTATCATAATTAAATCTCAGATGACTTTGAAATTGGGTCATCTGGGGTCTTAAAGTAGGTCACAAGGTCAAATTGAAGAAATACCTTGTGGGCACTCTTGAGGCCACATTTTTTGCTCAATTGACTTGAAAATCGGTCAGAATCTTTATCTTTGAAATTGGGTCATCTGGGGTCATAAAGTAGGTCACTAGGTCAAATTGAAGAAATACCTTGTGGGCACTCTTGAGGCCACATTTTTTGCTCAATTGACTTGGAAATTGGTCAGAATGTTTGTCTTAATTAAATCTCGGATGAGTTTGAAATTGGGTCACCTGGGGTCATAAACTAGGTCACTAGATCGAAATCAAAGAAATACCATGCGGACATTCTAGAGGCCACATTGTTTGCTAAATTGACTTGAAAATTGGTCAGAATGTTTGTCTTAATTAAATCTCGGACAAGTTGGGGTCATAAACTAGGTCACTAGGTCAAATTAAAGAAATACCTTGTGGGCACTCTAGAGGCCACATTTATTGCTCAATTGACCCGAAAATCGGTCAGAATGTTTGTCTTGATGAAATCTTGGATGACTTGAAAATTGGGTCACCTTGGGACATAATCTAAGTCACTAGGTCAAATTAAAGAAATACCTTGTGGGCAGTCTAGAGGCCACATTTATTGCTCAATTGTCTTGAAAATTGGTCAGAATCTTTGTCTAAATAAAATCTCGGATAAGTTTGAATTTGGGATACCTTGGGTCATGAACTAGGTCACAAGGTCAAATTAAAGAAATACCATGTGGGCACTTTAGAGGCCACATGTATTGCTGAATTGACTTAAAAATTGGTCAGAATGTTTTTCTTGACAAAATTTCAGATGAGTTTGAATTTTGGTCACCTTGGGTCATAAACTAGGTCACTAGGTCAACTAAAAGAAATTTTTTGTAGGTGTTACAATTCTTACTCAATTGACCTGAAAATTGATCAGCACGTTTGTCTTGATAAAATCTTGGATGAGTTCAAAATTGGGTCACATAGGGTCATAAACTAGGTCACGAGGTCAGATTTAAAGAAATCTTGTGGGCGCTCTAGTGGCCACAATTCTTGCTCAATTGCCCTTAAAACTGGTCAGTGTGTTTATCTTGATAATATCTCGGATGAGTTTGAAATATGGTCACATGGGGTCATAAACTAGGTCATTAGGTCAAATTGAAGAAATACATTTTGGACACTCCGGAGGCCACATTTTCAGCTCAGTTGACCTGACAATTGTCTTAACAATATGTCAGATGAGTTTTAAATTGGGTCATCATGACCCTGGAGTGAAATTTCACCTATTGACTCAGGTGATCGATCCAGGGCCATCATGGCCCTCTTGTTTCTAGAAGGTTAAGTGTTAAACTTAAACTGGACTATAGTTAACCAATAGCATGCATAGCCCCAGTAGCTCAGTCGGTTGCATACAGGACTTGAGAAAGGAGTCGCTGGTTCGATCCCCGGCGCAGCCAATTTCTTTCTGAGGATTGATGATAGTCATTGCGACAGGATTCATTCCTCTCTGAAGTTTTGACGATGGTTATGTGGGAAAGCAGCCAGTGGCTTGGAAAGAATATTGTGCAGAGCACTGGTAAATGAAACTCCAGGAAAGCATGGATATGTGCACTGGCCACCGCTACATAACTGAAATAATGTCGAAAATAGGGTTAAATGCCATACAATCATTCAATCATCAAATTCGCTAGTCTGTCAGTACTTTCAGTACTTTGATTTTTAGCTCCACTGGCCGAAGGCCAGCGGGCTAATGTCATGGCCCGGTGTCCGTCGTCCGTCCGTCCGTGCGTGCGTGCGTGCGTCCGTGCGTTAACTTTTATTTCAAACATCTTCTTCTCTGAAACTACCCATCCAATTTTCATGAAACTTCACAGAAATGATCCTGCCATGGTCCTCTTCAGAATTTCTTGAAAGAATTTGATTCCTTCAAAAACTCTGGTTGCCATGGCAACAAAACTGAAAAATATTGGAAATCTTTAAAAATCTTCTTGTCGGAAACCATAAGGCATAGGGCTACCAAATTTGGCATGTAGCTTTATATAGTAGACCTGTATCAAGTTTCTTCAAATTATAGCCCTGGGGTCAAAATTGGCTCTGCCCCAGGGGTCACAAGTTTTACATAGGCTTATATAGAGAAAACTTTAAAAATCTTCCTGTACCTAGCCATTAGGCCTAGAGGTACGAAATTTTGCATGTAGCTATATCTAGTGAGCCTCTACCAAGTGGGCCAAAATTTTTTAGCCCTGGGGTCAAAATTGGCTCTGCCCCAGGGGTCACAAGTTTTACATAGGCTTATATAGAGAAAACTTTAAAAATCTTCCTGTACCTAGCCATAAGGCCTAGAGCTACGAAATTTTGCATGTAGCTATATCTAGTGGGCCTCTACCAAGTGGGCCAAAATTTTAGCCCTGGGGTCAAAATTGGCCCCGCCGCAGGGGTCACAAGTTTTACATGGGCTTACATAGTGACAACTTAAGAAATCTTCCTGTTTTGATTGTTTTTTTTAAAATTAGCCTTACATCAGGGTTCTTATGTTTTACAGAGGCTTCATATGGACAAAACTTGAAAATCACCTTATTTTTATGGCTTTATCTTGTGGACCTCTACCAGGGTTCAAGTAATTATAGCTCTGGGATCAAAAATGGCTTTGCCCTGCGGGTCTCAACTTTCATATGGGCTTTTACAGAGAAAACTTTGTAAGTCTTCATTTTGAAACCATTTGGCTCAGCATTGAAATGTTTATTATTTATGGTTTATATTTATAAGCCAGTGGAGCGATACAGGGCCATCATGGCCCTCTTGTTTTATTTCATGGCTTGAAAAACTCACTCAGAGTGCTATGCCTAAAAATAACAAATATTAATGGGTTTTGATAGTAGAAATCAAGATGTTTACAAGTTTTAGATAGTCTTTTTAAACAGAAGAAAAGTTTTGTCCTGACTGCTGACTTCAACTCTTTCTCAAACAACAAACTTGGACTTGTCCAAATTGAAAGCATTGATTTTGCAGATGACAAAGTAAGTCTGGCACAAAGTCTGGAAATTGTCCTTGAAAAGGTAGAAAACAGTGTTGGAAAAGGAGAAAATGCTGGTGTCCAGTATTTTCTTCTTTTCTCACAAGGTTTTCAAAATCTTCTTCAAGGTCCGTAAAACTTGGGATGGTATGGTAGAGGGTTAACCTTTTTTTAAACCACAAATCTCATGCAAAAACTTTTGTAACCCTTTACCAAGCAATCACAGGTTTTCATGACCCTGGGAAAGAAGGCTTTTGAGAACACTGCATGAAAAGGAGAAAATGCTCATAACCAGCATTTTCTCCTTTTCCCACAATTTTTTCTGCTTCATCAGAGAGCTTAGAAAGTCATTTGTACCAATGTTGAATTTGTCATCTGCAGATGTTTTGAATTTGAAAGAGGCTAAACTTTGTCGTTTGGGGAAGGGTCAAGGAAGAAAATCATTTTTTTCACATGATTTTTACCGGCTCTGGTAGCTAAAAAAAAAGGGTAAGATTTTCTTAATTTTTAGCAGAATTCAGTGTATTTATAGCAGTTTCTTCAGGGTTATTTTTCTCATTTCCACTTGATATATTTTTATCTGAAAATTTTAAAGCGATATCATTTTGCTGTGTTACAAGAGTATAATGTGCTAAGAAAGAGTGCAAGGGGAGGATTGATTTTAGTTCAAAGTTCTGATAGCACTGTTGCACAGAGAGAGAGTAAAATTTGCAATCTTTCTCCTATTATGACCTTATAAATTACTCAGTTTTTAAGTCTTTACCAGACAATAAAAATTTAGGTTGTTCCATCTTGAAAAGGTTCGCAGACAACAAAATTTTGCTGTAATGGTAGGATTCATCTTTGATTTCGCCAGAAAGCATTGTGGGGAAAAAGAGGAAAAGGCTTAGTCACCTACTCTTTGAAAAAAATTGTGACAAGGGAAAGGAATAATCTTTTTACATGACATGTGAAAATAGTTCTATGAAAAGGAGCAGTTTAACCTGTTATAGGCAGTTATTGCTCCTGTTCTCGCTTTCTTTTTGAAACCATTCACTTAAGGTGCATAGAAAGATGTATTTTTTGCTGCAGTTGTTTAGCCTAAAGTCATCAATTCCATCTGATTTTTTTTATCCTTTCAACAAAATCTCTAGGCATGTATGTCCACATTGGTTCATTTACGGGGAAAAATGTAAATGTGGTAGAAGTCATCAGATTTGTTTTAAAGGGTAGAAAACATTATGGGAAAAGGAGAAAACTCTGGTTACCAGTAATTTCTGTTTTTTTCTAATATTTTTTTGAAAGCCTTCTGTAGGATTGTAAAAAGCATAGGATTGTTTGTGACAAGATTAAAGGAAAGGGTGAAGTAATACTGGGTGATACATCATGAAAAAAGCATTTTAAGTTCACATTTTAACAAGCAAATTTGTAGATTTTTCATTGAGATAAAGTGTTTTACAGGATAATTTATACTGAAACATACCTGTTGAACTCTATAGCAAACGACAAAAATTTGGACTTTTCCAAATTGAAAGAACTTACAGACGACAAACTGCGACTCAGACAATGGGATTTGTATTTAAAAGGGTAGATAGCATTGTGTGAAAAGGAGAAAATGCTGGTCACTAGCATTTTCTCCTTTTCCCACCATGTTTTCAAAAGCCCTTTTCATCAGGGTCATTAAAACTTGGGATTGTTTGGTAAAGTGTAAACATTGATTGTAACTTCAGTCACATTATTATATTCAAATGTTCGATGCATACTTGTATTCTTATATATCTTCAAATATGGAGAAATAAAGAATAGTAATAATAGCTTTCACTTAAGACCCTCTGATTTATTATGTGACCTTCACAGGACTTTCTTAAAGTTATATGTAATAAGCAATTTTGCAGAAACTCATTTTGCAAGCAGAGAAATTGATCCTCACAGGCGGATATCTGATTTCTACAATGATTTCACATGCAATTTAACCTTCAATTGTGTCAATTATCCTTAACTGTACAATTCACCTACTTCATAACAAACATCCATATTGAAAACATTTGCAGAAAAACATTTTAGATTTTTTTTAAACAATGAAATCTGTCTTTGAAAGGCTAGAAAACATTTTGGGAAAAAGAGAAAATCCTTGTTTGACTGACATTTTCTCCTTTTCACAAACTCCTGATAGTGCTGTGAATAGCGTACAGAACTAGAGAACAGCTCAACGAATTTCTTCCTGAGGATTGATGGTGGTCATTGCAACGGGTTTCACTCCTCTCTTACAGCTGATCATTGTTTCGATGACGGTTATGTGGGAAAGCAGCCAGGCTTGGGTAGTGTATAGTGCAAAGCACTGGTTAAAGAAGCTCTAGGAAATCATGGATAGGTGCACTGACTACCACGATATAACTGATATAATGTCGAAAAGGGTGTTAAACACCCTGCAGTCAATTGAATCAAGTTATAAAGTTTTTCCTCAAGTCATCTTCCTGGGGCTTTTTAAGTGGGGGGGAGAGAGGTGTTGTAATTAGTAAAGAGTTAAGCAGACAGTCCCAAGCTTAAATGACCCTAGGAAATAGGACATTTGAAAGTATTGTGGGAAAAGGAGAAAATGCTGATCTCCAGCATTTTCTCCTTTTTCCAAAATATTTTCTAATCTTTTGGAAGCAATTCCAATCATTTGAGTTACATTTAATTTGTTGTCTGCAAATACTTTCAATTTGGACCAGTCTAAAATATTGTGTGGTAAAGAGTTAATTTATATTGACTATCCTAAAACAAGGGTACTTGAAAGTCTGTAACAAGTAGTTTCTCCATTATGGTAAAATGATTTCACATTGTTCATAATTATGAATGTTAACCCTTTACCAAACATTATCCCCGGTTTTAACAACGCCTAGGAGGAAAGCTTTTGAAAATATTGTGGGAAAAGAAGAAATTGCCTCTAACAAGCGAATTCATTGCTACCTTTTACCTGTAGCAAGCAGACAGTGTAGATCAAAGATCAGGCTGCCTATTTTGAATAGCCTGATCTTGATCTACACTGACTGCAGAGGCAACTATAGTCGTGAAAGGCACTTTAAAGGTTAACTTACAATGTGGGTCGCGCGTGACAATTTAAAGTGGTAAAGTGTAGGACTCATAATCTTGAGGTATGGGGATCAATCCTCATGGGAGTGTCCTTGAGCACGGAATCTGTAGTGCCCTAGCCTAGTCCTGGTGAAACCCAGGACATACATGAGTATGTGAGCTGTTGCCGTAATATTACTGAAATTATGTTGAAAGCGGTGTTTAATACCATACAATCAATTATAGGAATCATTCACCTTCTTTAATGAGATCGCTACAGGATGATTTTAATCTAATCATCCTTTTAACCCTTTACCAGACGACAAAATTTTAGCCTTGTCCAAATTGAAAGCATTTGCAGACAACAATTTCAATGTGGCTCAAATGGTGTAATTTTTCTTTGATAGGGTAGAAAACATTGTGGGAAAAGGAGAAAATGCTGTTTACCAGCATTTTCTCTTTTTCCCACAATGTTTTCAAAAGGCTTCTTTCCCAGGGGCGTCAAAAGGCGGCATTGTGCGGTAAAGGGTTAAAATGTCTATAATCAAGTCAAACTACTCAGGTTCAGGTAACTCTGGTTTTATACTGGAATACTTTGAAAAACATTATGGCGTTAAAAGATCTTGCTCATGATGAGTAAATTTTTCCTATTGTCATAATGTTTTCAGAAGTGTTCTGTAAGATGTAAAAGGCCTCTGCAGAAGGTAATAAAGTGTTACCTTGCTGTCTGAATTTTGAATTGTTTAGTGAAGTAAATTATAGGATGACAATTTGCTGTAGAAAATAACAGAAATTATGCATACGGTGTTGTGTAAGTGTGTGAGAAACTGGATGTTAAAGCTGGTGTTTGTCCATGAAATTTTTATTTCTTTAAACATTTTACCACACAGTCACAACTTTTAACAGGTTAATCTTGGGGTAGATGAGTTTTTTAAAACATTGTGGGAAAAGGAGAAGATGCTGGTAACCAGCATTTTCTCCTTTTCCCACAATGTTTTCTAACCTTTCAGAGACAGATTTAATCATTTGCACACATTAAATTTAATTTCATAATTTGTGGTCTGCAAATGATTTCAGCGTGGACCAGTCAAATATTGTCAAGAGTTAAGCATTTGGTGCATGATGCAGTGAAGCATCAACTAATTTGTAAAATTAAGAGTTAAAATGTTCAATTTTTTGGTTTAGGTGTTTTATTTTGTTGTTGTTGAAGTAAATTTTGGGTACTCTTAACTCTTTATCAGAGTTTAACGCTTTACCACACAATCCCGAGTTTTAACAACCCTGTAGAAAAGGGCTTTGGAAAACATTGTAGGAAAAGGAGAAAATGCTGGTAACCAGCATTTTTCTCCTTTTCCTACAATGTTTTCTATCCTTCCCTAAACAGATTTCAATTTTAAAGTCACATTTATTTTGTCATCTACAAATGCTTTCAATTTCAAGCAGTCCAAAATTTTGTCGTTTGGTAAAGAGTTAAGTAGTACAACAAAATTGTAGACCTGTCAAAATTAAAAGCATTTACAGACAACTAATTAAAAATGGCTCAAGGAATGGTATATTGTCTTTGTAAGGGAAAAAAATATTATTGTGGGAAAAGAAACAATGTTCAAAATAGTGTTAAATACCAGACAAATCAGTTGTTCTATATCTACCAAAATGTTTATGGTAATTTGTTAAAAGCAAATTTTGGCATGTCTTAGTGTGTCATTTTTAAAGACAGTTTGTGTAAAACTGTTAAAGTCTGTATACAGCCATGATTGATGTTAAAATGTTTCCAGTATATGTCGAAAATAATCCTTTGTTAAATCTGTCAGTTTCTCGTACATTTAATAATGAGAAAAAAATATTTTTCATGCTTTTAATATTTTTGAAGCCTTTTTCCTCATTTGCCATTTTGTGACCCCCTTTGAAATTACAAGAATTGATGAGTAATTTTAATGTTTGGAAGGAACTAGACAAAAAAGCTCTGATTCTTTTAGCTCTACTGGTTACCAATATCTTCTCCTTTTTCTACAATCTATTCAAAAGTTTTCTTCTTCAAGGTTGTTAAATTTTGGGATTATGTGGTGAGAGCGTTTATTCTTGATATAGCAATGAATGGAAAATCTTCAAGCGTGAAACACCGTAAAAACTTTTGTGAAGGACTTATGTTTGGATATTGAAATTCATTTGATTTTAATGGAAAAAACAATTTTGTGATAAATAATAGTCATCTATATATTTATTTTCCTCAAGTTTTGAAATCTGCACCCTGTCTTTAAAACTTTACCACACAACAAAATTTTAGGCTGGTCCAACTTGAAAGCATTTGGCAGATAACAGTGTAATGTGACTGAAAAATTGAAATTTGTTCTGGGAAGGGTAGAAAACATTGTTGGGAAAGGAGAAAATGCTGGTTTCTAGCATTTTCTCTTTTTCCCACCATGTTTTTAAAAGGCTTCTTTCTCAGGGTTGTTATAAGACGGGATTGTGTGGTAAGGGGTTAAGCACATCTTCGGTTTAGCCCTATACCACACAATCCTGAATTTGAACAACTCTGACAGTGAAGGCTTTTGAAAACATTTTGGAAAAGGAGGCAATGCTGTTTTCTCTTTCCTTAGCGTTGTTTAAACACTTTAAACACAGTAATGTTTCGTAAGGGGTTAAAAAAATGATGAGCAGATATTGTGACTTGTGATAATACACTAAATAAAAAAGCAGAAAAAGTTGTTGGTAAAATTTTACAAGGATACTTTTAAAAGTTGCAGTACAGATTATGAAACATGCAAAATTCTTGATGTACTAAACACAAGCATAAAACACACATAGGAGAAAGTTTTGATGTGAAGTGAAATACTATTATGGAGTTCTAGAAAATACACTGAGGAAATAGGAACGAAGGGTTATTACTATGCCAGTAGTGCCATTATTGCGCCCTTATTGATTGCTAAAAGTGGTAGGAGACAGTGGTATAGGGATAAATTGATTGCCAAAAGTGGTGGGTGACAGTGGTATAGGGATAAATTGAATGCTAAAAGTGGTGGGAGACAGTGGTATGGGTATAAATTGAGTGCTAAAAGTGGTGGGAGATAGTTGTATAGGGATAAATTGAGTGCTAAGTGGTGGGAGACAGTTGTATAGGGATAAATTGAGTGCTAAGTGGTGGGAGACAGTTGTATAGGGATAAATAAATTGAGAGCTAAAAGTGGTGGGAGACAGTTGTATAGGGATAAATTGAGTGCTAAGTGGTGGGAGACAATTGTATAGGGATAAATTGAGTGCTAAGTGGTGGGAGACAGTTGTATAGGGATAAATTGAGTGCTAAGTGGTGGGAGACAGTTGTATAGGGATAAATAAATTGAGTGCTAAAAGTGGTGGGAGACAGTTGTATAGGGATAAATTGAGTGCTAAAAGTGGTGGGAGACAGTGGTATAGGGATAAATTGAGTGCTAAAAGTGGTGGGACACAGTGGTATAGGGATAAATTGATTGCTAAAAGTGGTGGGAGACAGTTGTATAGGGATAAATTGAGTGCTAAAAGTGGTGGGACACAGTGGTATAGGGATAAATTGAGTGCTAAAAGTGGTGGGAGACAGTGGTATAGGGATAAATTGGGTGCTAAAAGTGGTGGGAGACAGTGGTATAGGGATAAATTGATTGCTAAAAGTGGTGGGAGACAGTGGTATAGGGATAAATTGAGTGCTAAAAGTGGTGGGAGACAGTGGTATAGGGATAAATTGAGTGCTAAAAGTGGTGGGAGACAGTGGTATTATAGGGATAAGGTATCAGCCTCTCACATGGAAGTTAACGCTCTGGGCTTGAATCCCTGATGAACAATTTCAACCTTATGAGTGATTTTGCAACTTTTTTCCTAGATTTTAAATTAATTTTTCTTCAAGTGACTTACCATACAATTACAGTTTTTCATCTTCACAATAACTTCCATACTTTTAAATGGTATTATTTAGATTTAAATGCATTCTAACACTGGTATTGCTTACTTTTGACTGCAAATGGGCCTTTGAGATTTCCTGGAAGTGATCATGGAGGATGATCAATACAAGTTAACCCTTTACCACACAATCTTGACTTTTAATGACTCTGAGAAAGAAGCCTTTTGAAAACATTAAGGGAAAAGGAGAAAATGCTGGTTACCAGTATTTTCTCCTTTTTCCACAATGTTTTATACCCTTCCAAAAACTTAATTCAGTTTTTGAGTCACATATATTTTGTTGTCTGCAAATGCTTTCAATTTGGACCATTCGAATTTTTTTTTCATTTGGTAATGAGTTAACATTATCAATGTAAAATAAATATGTTTAACCATTTGCCACATTATTCCAAGTTTTAATAACTCTGATGAAGAAGGCTTTTGTGTTCAAGTCACTGTGGGAAAAACAAAAAAAATGCTGGTGATCAGCATTTTCTCCACTTCCCATAATGTATTTTACCTTTACAAATGCAAGTTCCATCAATTCAGCCATGTTAAATTTGTTGCCTAAGTCTGTTTTCAATTTAGTCAGTTCTAAAATTTTGTGGTGTGGGAAGGAGTTAATCCAAATATGTCTGATGCAGGGATAGTTACAAAAATTTTGCTGTTACAGAAAAAGTATCTCCATTCTAACGCAAAAGGTCAAAATATGAGTCATAGAAGCCTGCTTCTGAATTAATTATTCCTTAACTCTTTACCAAACAACAAAATTTTGGACTGGTCCAAATTGACAGCATCTGCAGATGACAAATTGAATGTGGCTCAAAAATTGAAATTTGTTTTGGGAAGGGTAGAAGACATTGTGGGAAAAGAGAAGCTGGTTACCAGCATTTTCTCCTTTTCCAAATGACACACTTTTAGGTCTGAAAGTCTGCAAGTGACAATTTCAGAATTGATACAAATGAGCTTAACAAATCTTTGATAGGGTAGAGAATATAGTGGGCAAAGGAGAAAATGCTGGTTACCAGCATATTCTCTATTTCCTACATTGTTTTCAGAAGCCTTCTTTCGCAGTGTCATTAAAACTGAGGAATACTTTGGTGAAAGGCTACGCCAGTATGTATAATCATTTGCTGTTTGTTCAAGGAATAAAATTAACTCTTCAGCAGATGACAAAATCTTAGACTTTTTTTTATTTAACTCTTTACCAAATGACAAAAATTTAGAATTGTCCAAATTGAAAGCATTTGCAGACGACAAAATAAATGTGACCCAAACATTGAAATTTGCTTTGGGAAGGACAGAAAACATTGTGGAAAAAGGAGAAAATGCTGGTTACCACAATGACTTTTCAAAAGGCCTCCTTCTCAGGGTCGTTAAAACTCGGGATTGTGTGGTAAAAGGTTAAAAGCAATAATTGCAGACAACAAATTTAATTGAGTTGTAAGTAGCATAATGTGGGAATAGGAGAAAAATTGCTAGTTACCAGCATTTCCTCCTTGTTCCACAGTGTTTTCAAAAGCCTTCTTACTCAAGGTCGTAAAAAACAATTTGGGATTGAATGGGAAAGGGTAATTTTTTACCCAAACGGCAATTCTAGACTTGTCCTATTAACCCTTTACCACACAATCCTGACTTTTAACGACCCTGAAATAGAAGCTGTTTGAAAACAATGTGGGAAAGGAGAAAATGCTGGTAACCAGCATTTTCTCCTGTTCCCACGATGTTTTCCAACCTATCACAGGCAGAAATCATCATTTTAGCATCATTTAATTTGTCATCTGCAAACACTTTCAATTTGGTCCATTCCACAATTTTGTCATTTAGTAAAGAGTTAAAAGTTTTTGCAGACAACAAATTATACATGCATAGAAAGGATGGAGTAGTCTTTGAAAGGGTTGGTATCATGTTAACCCTTTACCACACAATCCCGACTTTTAACGACCCTAAAGAGGGGGCCTTTTGAAAACGTTGTGGGAAAGGGAGAAAATGCTGATAACCAGCATTTTCTCTTTTTCCCACACTCTTTTCTACCCATTCAAAGACAACTCCCACTGTTAGAGCCAAATTTGAATTGTCGTCTGCAAAATAATGCTTTTAATTTGGACAAGTCTTAATTTTTCTCATGTGGTAAAGAGTTAAGCAGCATTTTCTCTTTTTTCCCCACAATGTTTTCAAAAGCCTTCTCCTTCAGGGTCTGATGATTGTGCGGTTAAGGGTTAATTAACACAATTGGTGTGGATCTTTAGGAAGCAAGCATTTGAAAACATTGTAGGAAAGGAGAAAATGGATTTCCTCCTTTTACCAAAATATTTTCTATCCTTTCAAAGACAATATTCGCTGTTATAGCCATGCTTTAACCCTTTACCACACAATCCCGACTTTTAACGACCCTGAGGAAGAAGTCTTTTGAAGACATTGTGGGAAAAGGAGAAAATGCTGGTAACCAGCATTTTCTCCTTTTCCCGCAATGTTTTCTACTCTTCCATAACAAATTTCAATTTTTGAGTCACATTTATTTTGTCGTCTGCAAAAGCTTTCAATTTGGAGCGGTCTAAAATGTTGTCGTTTGGTAAAGAGTTAATATGTCGTCTGCAAAATTAATGCTTTGATTTGGACAACTCCAAAATTTTGTTGTTTGGTAAAGAGTTAGACTGTAGGGCAGTAAATGAATTAAAATGTTGAAGTTTTTTAGATGGTTTGAGCAGAAAATGTTTACTTTTGTTAGAAAAAAACTACAGGTGGCTTATTTTCATTAAGTTGGACAAAAGACAAGATTGATGACTTAATGTTTACCCTTGGAGCATCAAATAAACTCAATGGAAATTTTCAGTCTACAAAATAAGACCCAGAAATAATCCTGCCATGGTCCTCTTCAGAATTTGTGGAAAGAATTTGATTCCTGTTAAAACTCTTGTCATGGCAATAAAATTGAAAAATATTGAAAATCTTTTTGTCCCAAAGCATTAAAGGCCTAGGGTATCCAAATTTGGCCTGTGGCCTCATCTAACAGACTTCCACCAAGATTCTTCAAATAATAGCAGGGTTTTCCCTAATGGCAACAAAAATAGGGGGTCATTGTGACCTCCCAATCATAAAAAATAGTTTCAAAATATTTGCTTGAAAGTCAACCTACTATATAGTCATGCCAAATCCGATAGAGAAGGGTGTGTTCTTAAGGGACGAACAAGTCCGGGCGAACAAGTCCTGGGACGAATAAGTCCAGGAACAAACTGGTTTTGGGACGAACAAGCACGGTATGTGTTAATCATTACGCCGCTATAGAATGCCAGAGCGGATCAAATTATTTTCGATAAAAAGGAAGTATTCCACGATCGATGGCCTGATCCAGTTTATTGTAATACACCATTTTCAATTTCATATCTGAGTGCAATGGAAACACTTATTTGTCTCAGAAAAATTGAGTTTAATTGGGTTTACTTCCTTCGGTTTTGCACAAACTACGATACATGATTTTCAAAATGCCATATTAAACTCATAGTGGCATTGTCTTCGACAAATGCCACAAAAATGGGGGTCATTCTGGACTTTGTGGGAGTCACAAAAATTGTAATTAGGTTTAACATCAAAAACTACTATGTAATTGAAACAACGTGAGTT
The DNA here is from genome assembly GCA_945859785.2 of Tridacna gigas. Taxonomy (NCBI): domain Eukaryota; kingdom Metazoa; phylum Mollusca; class Bivalvia; order Cardiida; family Cardiidae; genus Tridacna; species Tridacna gigas. The sequence goes on along the minus strand of OX244035.2, from coordinate 40,338,766 downwards.
TTTGTGCTTCTTATTCACCCCAAAGCTTTATATAACCTATTTATGAATTATTGCATGATGTAAGATACATTCTAACACCAGGGATTCTTTGTATAGGGGGGCTTACAGTCTAGATGGCATCTTTTTCATAGAGTATCTGGAGTATGCTTTATGAAAAGCCTGTTCTTAACAGGCAAAAATGCTCGCAGACAAGCTGTCATTTTATTTACGTAATTTCAATCTATCAAGGGCATCAACATGACCACAGTGTTTTGATGCCGCACATAAGAGTTGTATTGCACAAGTTTGTGCAGCCAATCTCTGTGGTAAAAGGTTTATTGTTTTTATCACAGGAATCAACCGTTTAATTGATACAAATAGCTTGTTTTCAACCGGATTTGATAATCTCTATTTTATGGGTTTTTTTTTTTTAACAAAGTATCCATCCAACAACAAACTGTTTTCACCAAACGGCCGATTCCTGTGTTTTGATACACGGGTTACATGAATTCATGCTGCCGTTTTAGAGGAATAATTAAGCACAGTTATGTCTCTAGCCAATTTTCAGTAAACCTTTAGGCCTTGAAATGTTTTTCTCGGTAATCAAACCAGGGGATCATTGTCCGATAGTTGTTCAAGGTCTCTTTTCCTTGCAGACAGCAAGAATGATGTCAATTTTGACTGATCCATATTGTTTTCATTAGAGATCGACTTGTTTAGTTCAGACAAGTTTAAAGACCAACTGTATTCTCATAAAATCTATACACAGTCTAGTGTTTCGTCCCATTTTCTTCTCGTACTTCAGCTTTCTTATGTATTTGCGATGTATCATTGTCGGTAGAACAGACGATCGTAAGTAACCTTTATTGTATTTGTGCGTCCACAATGATGCACTATTGAAAAAGTATGGGTCATTTTCCTTAAAAATGCGTCAAAACACACAAAATCATGCGTCAAGGAAAACCCTGTATAGCCCTGGGGTCAAAATTGACCCTGCCGCATGGGTCACATGTTTTGCGTGGGCCTACATAGTGAAAACTTTAAAAATCTTTAGGTTCTAAACTGTAAGACCTAGGCTACCAGATTTAGCATGTAGCTTCATTTAAAGGAACTCCACCAAGAGTTTTTAAATAGTAGCCCTGGGCTGAAACTGGCCCTGCCCCGGGGGTTACAAGTTTTACATTGGTAACAATGATATAGTGAAAACTTTAAAAATCTTCTTGTTCCTAACCATAAGGCCAAGGGCTACCAAATTTTGGATGTAGCTTTATCTAGTGGGCCTCTACCAAGATCGTTAAAATTTTAGCCTAGGATCAAATTTGGCCTCTGTGGCCTGGCAGTCACAGGTTTTACGTGGGCTTTTATAGTAAAAACTTAAAATATTTTCTCATTCTCCTTCATTTGGTTAAAATATTCAAATGGGCTTTTATAAAGAAAAATTAATAAGTCTCCTTGTTTGAAACCATTTGGCCTAGAATTGTAATATTAAAAATTTTGGTATCTATGGTTTGTATGTATTAGCCATTGGAGCAATACACCGGGCCATCATGGCCGGCTTGTTGAATTACACTGTCAGAAAAAACCACCCTACATTCTTTAAAAAATAATTTGTTTCTAAAACTGTTTGTACTGTTGTAGGTATGGTGTTACATGCCAATTTCAGTTTGATTTTAATCATAATAATTATGGTCATAATGCCCCTTTCCATAGGTTCCTAACATTACCTATACCAGTACAATAACTTTGCACAGTACAAGGTGCTTCCCAAACTACTGGCTGCTTTCTTGGGTTTTACCAGAGCCACAGTTTCCCACAGTATTTACTACGCAATCAAAGACAGAAGTCATCATTTGAGCAACAATTAATTTGTCATCTGCGAATGCTTTCAATTTGGACCAGTCTAAAATTTTGTTGTCTTGTAAAGAGTTAAAGGTTTATCGCTTGTTAAGGAGTTAACAGAGTCAGTGGCTAAGCTAAGATTAGACCTCGCAGCCTCCTCAGGATTACGACTCCTGTATGTTACCACCTTAGATACTAGCCTCAGTCTGCAAGAATCATAAGGTCTGTTTGTAAATGATGGAGTAAATTCTGTTTTATCAGTGAATCATAAATTTCTGTTATTTATTGTTGTTTACCATTATGGTCTTCAAAGAGAAAAATTGCAAAAACTTAGGAAGAATTATCTTTTTGTAGATTCTGTCTGAGATTTTTTGGCCCTTGACTCGTCTACAGAATTTTTTATAGCATAAAATTAACCTTTAGACTGCTTAGTGTGACCCAAGGACCTTTTGCGGACAGTGTAGATTAATATCAGACTGCACAGAACATGCAGTCTGATCTTGGATCAACACTGTCCGATAAGGAGATATCTGTCCCCAAAAAGTACTATCGAAATGGAAAAATCTTGGTTTTTACTACCAGGATGATAGATCATTATGCTTTTTTAGCAGGGTAAGTTTTAATTGTTTCTCCAAAAAATATAAGTTACCAACAATTTGGGTTTTAGTGAGGAACTGATGATTTTGGAAAAAAGCCTTTTGAACTAGTCATGTGTCTAACAATCCTGAACAGCCCTGGGGACAAACACTTTTGAAATCATTGTGGGTAAAGGAGAAATGCAGGTAACCAGCTTTTTCTCCATTTCCCAGTTGTATTGTTGTTTTTTGGCCACTGTTAGGCCTATAAGTTAAATTTCTGCCTTTGAGCCACATTTAATTTGTCCATCACAGAGACTCTCAGTTTTGGACTGGAGCAAATTGAATGCATTTGCAGACGACAAATTAACTGTTACCTCTGTAGTGATTTCGGTATTTAGAAGGGTAGAAGACATTGTGGAAAAAGGAGAAAATACTGATTACCCTTTAGCAAACAATGCTGAGTTTTAACAACCTTTAGGAAAAAGACTTAAAAACATTGTTGGAAAAGGAGAAATTGCTGGTAACCAGCATTTTTCTCCTATTTCCACAATGTTTTCAAAGGGCTTTTTTCTCAGGGTCGTTAAAAGTCGGGATTGTGTGGCAAAGAGTTATTGCACTGAAAGTGCCTAATAAACCCAATGGACATTTTCATTCTAGAAAAAGTCCCAGATAATAGCCATTTAGTGGATGGCCTCCCACAAATTTCAGTTTTTGAGTCACATTTATTTAGTCATCTGCAAAATCTAATGCTTTTGATTTAAATTTGTCTGAAATTTTGCCATGTGGTAATTGGCTTTATCTCCTTACCATACATTCCTGATCATTAATGACCCTGAAGGAAATGCTTTTTGAAAACATTGTGGGAAAAGAAAAAAATGCTGGTAATCAGCATTTTCGCCTTGCCCTGCAGCATTTTCTACCCTTTCAAAAACAAATTAACTCTTTACCACACGACAAAATTTTAGACCAGTCCAAATTGAAAGCTTTTGCAGACAACAAAATAAATTTGAATCAGATATTGAAACTTGTTTTTGGAAGAGTAGAAAACATTGCGGGAAAAGGAGAAAATGCTGGTTACCAGCATTTTCTCCTTTTCCCACATTGTTTTCAAAAGGTTTCTTTCTCAGGGTCGTTAAAAGTCGGGATTGTGTGGTAAAGGGTTAATCATTTGGGTCACATTAAACTTGTTGTCTGCAAATGGTTTCAATTTGGACAAGTCTAACATTTTGCCATGTTGTAAAGAGTTAATTGAACCACTGTTGCACAATAGACATTACAGGTTTTGATTACAGTGAATTTGTCTCATGTATCTATTGTATAACAAAGATAAATCTTACAATGGGTCTAGACAAGACAGCCATGAAATTCTACCTTATTCCTGCATAATTACTATGTGTCAAGATGATGTACATTGAATATTGTTAACGCTTTACCAAACGACAAACTGTTAGACTTAGTCCAAATTCAAGGCAGTTGCAGACGACAAAATAAACGTGACTGAAAAATGGAAATTTGTTTTCGAATAGGGTACAAAACATTATGGGAAAGGAGAAAATGCTGGTTACCAGCATTCTCTCCTTTTCCTACGTTTTTCGAAAGGCATCTTTCTCAGCGTTGTTAAAATTCAGGTTTGTATGGTAAAGAGTTATTACACTGAAAGTGCCTAATAAACCCAATGGACATTTTCATTCTAGGATAAGTCCCAGATAATAGCAATTTAGTGTGTGGCTTTTGTCTGTAGTGTTTCCGCAAAGCAGCCAGTGTAGATCAAAGATCAGACTGCACATTTTGTGCAGTCTGATCTTGGTCTACACAGGCTGCAAAGGAAACTATTGCAGTGAAAGGTGCATTTAGGGTAAAAAGGGACATGTTTCAAACAAAAGCCATCACTTGACTTGAAAAAATGGAAACTTCTGTTCGTCTACCAATTGTTTAGTGCAAATATCTACAAATATGGAGTCAATTTAAATCGGTATTATTGCACAATTAGTGGATTAATTCATCTGAAAAAAATAAACTTTTGTTTTCGAACGAGATCCCTGGATTGTGAAAATGTGTTCCAAGTTCAATTTGACATGAAATTAACCCCTACATTAGTAAGAACTTATATTACAACAGTTCAGACTTATGGCTTATTTAACCCTTTACCACAATCCGGACTTTTAACGACCCTGGAGAAGAAGCCTTTTGAAAACATTGTTGGAAAAGGAGAAAATGCTGGTAACCAGCATTTTCTCCTTTTCTAACAATGTTTTCCTCCCTATGCAAGACAAATTTCATTACAAGAGCCACATTTAAATTGTCGTCTACAAAAGCTTTCTATTTCGACAAGTCTACATTTTTGTCATGTGGTATAGAGCCAATCTACCATACCACAGAACATGCAGTCTGAGCATTGATGTACTGTGTATCTTTGCCAGGTATTCAGATGAAAACAGCTTTGCAATTGCAAAAGTTGCATATTTATTACCTTATAGAATGATGAAATTTGTCTTTGGTATGGTAGAAAAGATTGTGGGAAAAGGACAAAATGCTGTTAACCAGATTTTCTCCATTTTCCACAATGTTTTTAAAAGCCTTCCTCCCAGGGTTGTGGAAGTATAGGTTCATGACTTTTTGTCATATATGGTTAACTCTTTACCAGACAGCAAAAAAGTAGACTTGTCCAAATTGAAAGCATTTGCAGACAACATGATAAATGTGACTGAAAATTGAAATTTGTTTTGGGAAGGATAGAAAACATTGTTGGAAAAGGGTAAAATGCTGGGTACCAGCATTTTCTCCTTTTCCAACAATTTTTTCAAAAGGGCCTCTTTCTCAGTGTCGTTGAAAGTCTGGATTGTGTGGTAAAGGGTTAATTTGCATGAAGGGGACAGTAAAAATCTACAACCATGTTACATAACTATCCCATGTCTTTGTGTACAGTATGTGTATATCAAAAAGGAAAAATTTGTTGGACTGATGGAGAGTATTTCACATGGGTATCAAGTTGCCACGATAAACTAAAGAGAGTTTGCACAAAGTTTTGGAAACATGTAGATCTGAAATATAAACCAAAATAAATAGAAATACGAAACTTCTGTTTGGTGAATGCAAAGTGGTATTGCATTCCATTTAATCCATTTACTGTGAGCAGATATGTCTGGGGCATGTAGCAGAAGTATTCTGGTGAAAAATTGTGGCACAAGGAGATTGCTTGTTGGGAGCAAATTCTCCTTTTTCCCACATTGTTTTTACACCATTTCATATAAGAAAGGATAAATTCATATTGCTAATCTGTGTCTATAACGGTATTTTTGAAGTTGTCAGCTGCAGCTTGTTACAGAAGATTAATGATTTAACTCTACCAAACGACAAAATTTTAGACTGGTCCAAATTGAAAGCATTTGCAGATGACAAAATGAAGGTGACCCAAAAATTGAAATTTGTGTTGGGAAAGGAGAAAACATTGTGGGAAAAGGAGAAAATGCTGCTTACCAGCATTTTCTCCTTTTCCCACAGTGTTTTCAAAAGTCTTCTTTCTTGAGGTCATTAAAAGTCGGGATTGTTTGGTAAAGGGTTAATTCTTTACCATATGACAAAATTTTAAACTTTCCCAAAGTGAAAGCATTTTGCAGACGACAAATTAAATGTGGCTCTAATGATGGGTTTTATTTGTGATGAGGTAGAAAACACGCTGGGGAATAGGAGAAATGCTGGGTACAAGCATTTTCTCCTTTTTCCAACAATGTTTTCAAGCCACTTTTTATTTGTTGTCAGCTAATGCTTTCAATTTGGAAAAGTCTAAAACTTTGTCATCTGGCAAAGAATTAACTCTACCACACAATCCCGAGTTTTAGCGACCCTGAGAAAGAAGCCTTTTGAAAGCAATGTGGGAAAAGGAGAAAATGCTGGTAACCAGCATTTTCTCCTTTTCCCACAATGTTTTCTGCCCTTCCCAAAACAAGTTTTAATTTTTCATTCGCATTTATTTAGTCGTCTGCAAACACTTTCGATTTGGAAAAGCCTAAAACTTTGTCGTCTGACAAGAAATTAAAACAGGAGATTGTTTGGTAAAGGGTTTGAGAGTTTAATTTATATACATACAAGATGTAAATGTAGGTACACTTGCCAAAAATGGATATTAATGCTCTGAAAAAGTTTGTGCTGAAGTGAAAGGACCTTGAGAATGTGCGTGATAAAATGACAATAAATATGGACTTTGAGGAAGATGATGATGTGTTTCTTTCGAATGAAGTTCAAGCAGAGCTTGAGGAGGATTTATGGTCATCACCATTAATGAACTATAGCTCTCCTTTCGAGGATTATAAGGATTTATTTGCGGATATCAGTGCCCCTCCGAGAAGGAGTAGTTCTAGTTCGAGTTATACGAGCAGGCTACCAGTTGTGTTTGAGTATAGTAAGTATGGAATTTTTTATGTTGGGGGTTTTTTTGGGGGACATTTTTTGATACCGTTATGCATCCATTGCTATACCATTTGATATTGTAATCCCCTGTTTTTAACCCTGTACCAAACAATACCAACTTAAAACTTTTTAATGACCTTGGGTAAGGAAGCTTTTGAAAATATTGTGAGAAAAAGAGAAAATGCCGGTAACCAGCATTTCCTCTTTTCCTCACAATGTTTCCTACTCTTTCAGAAATAATTCCTATCATTTGAGCAGCATTTGTCATCTTTAATTACCATGTTCCACCTAATTAACACTCCTTCCTGGGGTCCTGCGTGGCTCAATGGTAAAGTGTAGGACTTGTAACCTGAAGGCCCCAGGTTCGAGCCTCACTGGGTCCACTGGGTTTTTCGTAAGAGTGTCCTTGGGTAAGACACTTCAGAATCCTAGTCTAGTACTGGTGAAACCCAGGAAATACATGAATATGTGAGCTGTCACCGTGATATGACTGAAATATTGTTGAAAGCGGCGTAAAACACCATTCAATCAATCAATCAATCAATCACTCCCTCCCTAATAGTAGTGACCCCACTATATGAATAACTCCAGAAGCCTCCAGACAACCCACACCCGACTTTCTTCAGCTTAAAATCAGTGACTGGAGCAAACAACTTTCAAGCGCAAGATAACTTCACTAAAACTTTTCAAAATGAAGACTGATGAAAATTATAGATGACTGATATTTTATAAATAAACCTTACCTTTACGGCATCAGCATAATCCCAGCTACTTCACAAATTGATGTCATTAACACCTGACTATCCGAATATACATACACTTTTGATAACAGTATAAATTTTCGGTAACACAAAATTTGTCAACTAACTTGGAAAAAATTTAGGAAAGTCAAGAATTGAAGACCTATGGCCCATATTAATTTTGAATGCTATTTAATGTCCAGATGAATCATGGTCGAAGTTAAAATCGATATTCTGCAAAAATACCACGGGTTTTTCAAATGGCAATCGATTTGCAGTCAGCACTAACCCAGATCAAAGTACTGCACTTACTCTTCTATGTAACGGTACTTGAATTCCGGGAAGAGGGTTCTGTCAGCGTTAAAATAGCATGGTGCCCCCGTGCAATAATTAGGCGAAATATGATACTTTCAGTTTAGGCAAGACGATAACTTTGTGGTTGTATTAAGAGCCCAAGGAGAAAGGCCTTGTGGGAAAAGGAGCAAATTCTGGTAACCAGTATTTTCTCTTTTCACACAATGTTTTCTTCCCTTTATAAGGCAAATTTCATCATTTGAGACACATTTAAGTTCTTGTAGGCAACATGAAAGCTCTGAATTTGGACAAGTCAGCTATTTCAGAAGACATAGTGGGACCTGTACAAAATGCAGATTGCCAGTATTTTCTCCTTTTTTTCAGGACGTTTAAAAGGGCTTTCTTTCTCATGTTGTTAAACTTAGGAAATTTTTGTAAAGCCTTTATAGGACGTTACCACAACATTCTGGGTTTTATATAATCTGGAGAAAAGCATACTAAAGTTTTCTCATGTACCAACAAGGTTTTGCACCAGTGTTCCCACTGAAAATTTTATTTGGGGGTTTTGTACCCCCTACAATTGAAAAATGGGGGTATAAGAAAAAAAAATGGGGGTACAAATTAAAAGAGAAAAATTAATATGCCCACAACTCTAAATTGTTTACTTAATGCCTCATTTTCGATCAGATGCAGAACAATCATATAGATCTACTATGTAAATATACATTTTTAAACGTAACTGACACTTAAAGAATTGTTTGTCAAAGTGTTAACTAGTAGTCTTTATGCTCATCTTTTCACATGCCTTATCTACATTAAACATTGTAGAAGTCTGACTGAAGACTGCTGTATTCAATATGCAGTGTTCCCACTAGCTTTTTATTTCAGGAGTACACACTTACCCCTTGAGTTGTGGGGGGGGGGGGGGGGGTCTAGATTTCATATTTGATTTTGAGATTATGACAGTAATGATTCTCAAAGCAATCCATACAGATGATTTGCACCAAAAAAGTTCGTTATATCAAGATATTTGTGGAAATTTACAGCTTACACCTATAAAAAGCTGAAAAGACAGTAGAAAGTGACTGTGATCGGACAATGTAAAATGGAGCATTTTGTTGTGTCATGGGTTTCCGCATTTTATGGACCGATCAATCTTTCATGTCCGTTCATTTATGGATAAGTCTTTCTGCATGAATTGAATTCTTTTTTCTACATTTTGAATGGTTCTACAACTAGTGTACCTTGCTCGCCTACGGGAACCCGAATTCTGAATTCCGAAAGCGTCTAAAGTAGGCCTATATTTCTGAGATATTCCAAATACAGGTTTTCAGACGAAAGACGTTGACATCGACAAAACGCTTTTTTATCAACTGCGTTAAACAAAGGAGAGCTGAAGTAAGGATTTATTTGGAAACAAACGAGTCCCAGTCTGCAATATTATTGATCGCGATAATAAATACCGAGTACGCCGATCATGTAAATATTCTATAAATAGAAAGCTGGAAATCCAAAATGTTTCCGATGATTTATATTTTCTGCAAATCACACTTGCGTGAGCTGTTCTATGCAGGTGTTTCCTACTTTTTTTGTGTGATCTTCTGTATTTTTTGTGCGTGATTTCACGTATAGGTTTGTAATTTTGTACGTGTTTTATTTCATTTATACGTGTTTCACGCACGATTTTGCGTGATCGGGAACTCTGTGCACCCTTTCAAAAACAAATTCCGTCTGCAAATTTTTTCAAATTTTGGGAGTCTTGAATTTTGTTGTTGGGTAAAGAGTTAAAGATTTAGCGAAATTTTATTATAAGCTAAATATTTCAAACTTAAGACTTTTTCTTGACACATTTAATGAGATCCACAGCTATAGACTGTAGAATTTCATAAACTTTGTGACAGATTAAGAGAATCAAAGCGTTGAAAGCACTGGTGTGGCATTTGTCAAGGGAGCCATTGTGTGGAATTAATAATTTGAAAATAAACAAACAATAATACATATTTGTATATGACGAACAAGCCCGGAACGAACAAGCCAAAGGACGAACAAGACCAGGGACGAACTAGTTTTGGGACAAAACGGTCAGGTGACAAAGGTTGTGTGTATCATTGCGCCAATTAATAGAAGGCCATAGCGGGTATAGATATTTTCAATAAAAAAAGAAGTATTCCCATGATCGATGCCCTAATCCAGTTTATTTTAATACTCAGTTGTTGATTAAATATCTGAGTGCTATCGAAACACTTATTTGTCTCAGAGAAATTGAGTTTAACAGGGTTTACTTCCTTCGGTTTTGCACAAGCTACAATACATGATTTTCAAAATACCGTATTGAACTCATAGTGGCATTGTCTTCGACAAATGCCACAAAAATCATCAATGGTTATACTAAAAAGCAGGTCAGAAAACACCTGTGGAACAAGGAACTAACTCTGTGACTGCCAGCAGAAAGCAATGGCAGGTGACAAATTGAAATGACACTGTTATAATTGAATTTGCCTTTGAAAAAAGAGAAAACCTTGTTGGAAAAGAACAAAATGCTGATAACAGCATTTTCTCTATTTCCCAAAATGTTTTCAAAAGACCCTTTCTGATGGACGTTAAAACTCAGGATTGTGTGGTATAGGGTTAATAACAAGATTTGTCTCTCAGGGGGACCATGGAAAACATTTCACAGAAAGGAGCAAAATGTGATTTTCTCCTGCAGTGTTATAAAAGCCTTTATTGCCTAAGGACCGTTGAAACATGGGGTTTGTTACAGATTTAACTTTTAGCATGGCTGTTTTCGTAAAAAACATCGAGGTAGTGTCATAGTCTTAGTGTCGTTGTCATGCGAAAACTTTGACATTTTATAATATCTCTGTCATTACTGGACATATTTTCTCAGACAAGTTTTTAACTATCAAAAGGGGAACTCATACAACAGGGGTAGATAACCATCAAAGTATTTTATACACACTTATGCCCCTTTTTTTTTACTTACAATTTTCATTAAAAATCAAGCAGTTGCAACCGAGCGTTGGTACCCGCATGCGGTGCTCTTGTTGGATTTACAATGATTTGGTAGACAAGGTAGATCAAGATTAGGCTGCACAGAACCTGCACTAAGCTCCCAAGTTTACCATATAAATATCCTTGTCAATTTGCAGAAATTTCATGGACTAACACCCATTAAATGGCCTTGACATTAAATTTACCTCTTTACCAAACAACAGAATTTTACTCTAATTTTTAATGCCCAATTAGCATTTGCAGACCACAAAATAAATATGTCTGAATTTGTCTGATAAAATAGAAAACAATTTGTTGTTACCAGCATTTTCTCTTTTTGCCACAGTGTTCTCTAAAATGTTCTTCCTCATGGTTTTGAAAACAGGATTGTTTTGGAAATGGTAAGTTGTTCTTTTGATGCTTGAAAACTATAATTATCCCATAATTATCAGAACAGAGTAACTTTTTCTTAAGATCATTCGCTTTTTTGCCATTATAGAAAGTCGGAACCTTTTTAACCCTTTACCACACAAGAAAAATATAGACTTGTCCAAATTGAAAGCATTTGCAGACAACATTTAAAATGTGATTCAAATGAGAAAATTTGTCTTTGATAGGGCAGAAAACACTGTAGGAAAAGGAGAAAATGCTGGTTACCAGCATTTTCTCCTTTTCACACAATGTTTTCAAAAGGCTTCTCCCACAGGGTCGTTAAAAGTCGGCATTGTGTGGTACGGGTTTAACCCTTTACCTCATAGACCCTTTACCAACCCTGAAGAAGAAGGCGTGTGAAAACATAGAAGGAAAATGCTGGTAACTGCTGCTGGTCCACAATGTTTTCTTCTGTTTCAAGGACTAGTACGCCACCTTTTTGGCTATACTGTATATGGTTCGTCTTTGGCAAATGTTCTCAAACTCAACAAGTCTGAAATTTTTCCATGTGGTAAAGGATTAAACTTTTCAGTGCATTGTATGCAAAAAAAAAAGAGAACATGCTGGTTACCCGCATTTTCTCCTTTGCCCACTGCGTTTTGAAAAGCCTTCTATGCAAATGAACTCGTTCCCGTTGTAAATATACATATTACAACTGGCACAAGCTATTGTGTCGATGCTTTTCATTGGCTACATGAATATCATTGAATAGCCAATCAGAGCATCTTACACATTTCAAGTTTGGCAGTATAGGTAAAATGGCAATTGTTTGCACAATTTGAAATTCGTAATTGCAAACTAAATTAATAGCATTCGAAATTAAATTTAACCCTTTCCCAAATGATAAATTTTAGACTGGTCCAACTTGAAAGAGTTTGCAGATGACAATTTTAAATTTGATGAAAATGACAGAAAGTTCTCCAAAAGGGTAGAAAACACTGTGGGAAAAGGAGAAATTGCTAGTAATGAACAATTTCTCCTTTTCCCACAGTGTTTTCAAAAGACTTGTACTGCAGACACGTGAAAACCAGGGCTTGTTTGGGAAAGGGTTAAAAGGTGATACCATAAGTACAATTTACTTATTTGTGAGGTCAGAATTATCGGAAATTCTATTGCATGTGAAGCAAGAGTGACCTCCCCTGAATCTTGTGATTATGGCTGTTCTAAAAATAAAGTCAGTAGCCTGTACCGGTCCCCATACACTTGCTGTATCAGGGGAGGTAACCAATCTACTTTACTAAAAGGATTGCGGTATTGATCACTTAGGGTACCCCATCACTTACATGTAACATTTTAGTAGAGCCATGAGAAAATTTATTTATAGGACCTGGGGTCAAGAGTGAAAATAAATGCAGTGTACATAAACTGAAATTGCCTTTGCTAACATTGTAGATCAAGATAAGACTGCAAAGAAGACGTGGTCTCATCTTGGATCAACACAAATATCTATTTAACCCTTTCCCAAACAAGCCCTGGTTTTCACGTGTCTGCAGTACAAGTCTTTTGAAAACACTGTGGGAAAACGAGAAATTGCTCGAGCAATTTCTCCTTTTCCCACAGTGTTTTCTACCCTTTTAGAGAACTTCCTGCCATTTTCATCAAATTTAAAATTGTCGTCTGCAAACTCTTTCAATTTGGACCAGTCCAAAATTTGTCGTTTGGGAAAGGGTTAATAAGATACTCTGACCAAAACTGTCTTTAAATTCCAAATTATGGATTTACTTCAGTCACCATTTAAAATATCTTAACACTATAATGAATGTTTGAAACAGCACAAATATATTTTCAGCCCTGCTGTAGACAATTTTTGGAAACATTGTGGTAAAAGAAGCGTTGCTTCTCTTTCTGCAGTACCATGTGTCAGTTGATTGGAAAGCTTAAAAAAAAAGAGCAATAACCTATTTCAAGTAGTTACTCCTTTTTCCACAATGTTCCCCAAAACGTGACTATTTCATGTTAGGAATAAAGTTGTATTTTTAAAGTAAAGGATCCACTGCCATAACATTCATTAAAAGTGACAAATTTATATCTTTTCCTTATTCATAAAAAATTGCAGGTTTTATGACCTCTGCGTAGTTTAAATCTCAAGGTCGTTGTAACAAACGATTAGACTTCATAGAGAGTCACTTTGTCTGCAAAAAAAAGGCTCAATTATTAATCTATTACATCATTATTAACTTTTTACTGGTCCACAAACTTTTAGACATGCCCATATTGGAGCAGTGTGCAGATGACATGCAAAATGTTAATCAAAAGATTGGAGGGTTTTTTTTTTTTCTGAAATGGGAGAAAACCGTTGTGGGAAGAAGAGACAATGCTGGTTACCATCATTTTCTCCTTTTCCCTCAATGCTTTTCAAAAGCTTTCTTTCCTAGAGTCATTAAATCTCAGGACTGCATGGTATTAAAGGGGTTAAAATGGTAGAAAAAGATTGTAGGAGAAGAAGAAAATTCTGGCACCATCATTTTCTTCTTTTCCCACAGTTTCCTTCTACTCATGAGTTACTCAACGCTTTACCAAACAACAAAATTTTGGACTTGTCCAAATAGAAAGCATTAATGCAGATGACAAATAAAGTGGGGCACAAACGACAGGATCTGTCTTTAGGATCGTTGAAAACGTAGGAAAAGCCTTCTTCAGGGTCGTTAAAACTCAGGATCATGTGGTAAAGAGTTAATTCTTTCCTACACAACAAAATTTAAGATCCATCGAAATTGAAAGCATCTGCAGACCACAAATTAAGTGTAACTCAAAAGATTGGAAAAGGAGAAAAGGCTCAGGTTACCACGGGACCCTTTTGTAATAGGTTAACCCTTAAGCTGCTAGGTGTGACTCACTGATCTTTTGCGGACAGCGTAGATCAAGATCAGACTGCACAGAACGTGCAGTCTGATCTTTGATCTACACTGTCCGATAAGGAGATGTTTTTTCTCTAAAAATAAATTTGAAATAGCAACATTGGGGTTTCTACTATCGGCTTGAAAATTTTATTTTTATTTATTTAGCAGGATTAAGGTTAACAAAGATTGCTTTTAAGTCTTTACCAGGGTCCGTATTCACCAACCATTCTTCAGAACGTTCTTAGACTTATTCTTCAAGATTTTCCAAGTTTGAAAGTAACACAACTTCTAAGTGGCTAAACCAAATGGTTTAGCTACTCAGAAGTTGTCTTACTTTTAACCCTTTACCAGACAACAAAATTTTAGCCTTGTCCAAATTGAAAGCATTTTCAGACGACAATTTCAGTGTGGCTCAAATGGTGCAACTTTTCTTTGATAGGGTAGAAAACATTGCAGGAAAAGGAGAAAATGCTGGTTACCAACATTTTCTCCTTTTCCCACAATGTTTTCAAAAGGCTTCTTTTCCAGGGCGTCAAAAGGCGTCATTGTGCAGTAAAGGATTTAATTTGGAAAATTTTGGAGAACAAGACCAAGAATGTTCTTAAGAATGGTGGGTGAATATGGACCCAGACTTCAAAACTTTGAGGGTGTGAAATGACATTGGCTGAAATGATGGAACTATTCATTGATAGGGTAGAAATACCCAGACAATCCAAGCTAAGGATTCTTTTGAAAAGAATGCAGTGAACAGAAATTTCCTTTTATCTGCAGGCTCGCTGCTGTTCTGTCGAAGATTTTGTCTTAGATTGCTTATAATCTCAAAGTTTTCACAGTTACATATACCGGTATTCTTTTTATAAAGGTAACTTACATCCCATACTCAATGATTGTATTGAATGAAGTATTTCATCTGTTTGAAATTTATGACTGTAAATGCATTTTTTCCCTCTTCATTCAACAGCAGCCAAAGCTTGCCATCTGGTAACCAGCATTTTCTGCTTTCCCCACAGTATTTTCTACCCACTAATTCCATCATTTGAGTTCACAGTGAATTTGTCATCTGGAAATGCTTTCATTTTGGAGGAGTCTGAAATTTTGTTGTTTTGTAAAGGATTAACCCTTTACAAAACAGTCTGGTGTTTAACCCTTTACCACACCATCCTGACTTTCAATGACCCCATGAAAGGAGCCTTTTGAAAACATTGTGAGAAAAGGAGAAAATGCTGGTAACCAGCATTTTCTCCTTTTCCCACAATGTTTTTTAACCAAATCAAAGGCAAAGAGAATCATTTGAGCAACAATCAATTTGTTGTCTGCAGATGCCTTCAGTTTGGAACAGTCTAAAATTTTGTCGTTTGGTAATGAGTTAAAGGACTTCATAAATGGCTTTTGAATTTCACCTTGTACTGCTTGGGCATGACGAAAAAATCAGACAAGCACCTCTATCAAATGACAAAATTTTGACTTGTTCTAAATGAAAGCATTGGAGAAAAACATTGATCAAATGTGGTTCAAATAATCATAAATGGGATTTATCTTTGAAAGAGTTGAAAACATGGTTTGAGAACGAGAATATGCTGGCTGCCAAAAGGGCTCTTTTGTAACATCCTTCAATAAAATATGGGGTTGTTAGGTAAAGGTTTCAAGATACATATGGTATCATTAGCATGAATTCAGTATTTTCTATATATATCTTTGTGGGAGATCACCAAATTTACATGTAAAACATATAAAACCCATCGATCTTTTGAAGCTGCATTCCGAACCGGTATTTTTATTAGAAATTTATTAACCCTTTGCCAAAATGATTCTCCAGTTTGTATGGCCTTGTAGAATAATTAAGGCTTCTGAACATCATATGTTCCATGTTTAATTTGTTGTCTGCAATGATGAGTTTGATTTGGATAGGTCTAAAATTTTGTCATCTGATGTAGAGGTATGTTATGTAACCAGTATATTCTCCTTTTCTTACACTGTTTTCTGCCCTATCAAAGATAAACCATTTGAGCCACATTGACATTGTCATCTGCAAATGCTTTTCAATTTGGACAAGGCTGAAATTTTGTTGTCTGATAAATTAGTTAAGCCTTTACCAAACAATCTGGAGTTTTAACCACCCTGTGGAAAAAGCCTTTTGAAAAACATGTGGGAAAAGGAGAAAATGCTGGTATCCAGTATTTTCTCTTTTTCCACAATATTTTCAACCCATTGAAAAGCAATTTCAGTTTTTGGGTTACATTCAGTTTGTCTCCCGCAAATGTTTTCAATTTACCCAAGTCTAAAATTTTGTCCAATGGTAAAGAGTTAAGGATTAAGTTTTTGTTGCACAACAGACATAACTCTTGAAAGACAAGACAACTCATTTATGTCTGTCTCACATTACCTGTAGGGTGTATTAAGTAGTGACCTTGACACAGGATGTAGTCTGACCTTTGACCTTGAAAGTGAAATTTTTGTATCTACACCTGTGCACCAGACAACTTAATTTCATATTTTAGATGTCTTGAACGAATGATACAATGATTATGCAGAGGCAAATGGCTGGATTTACATTGAATTGATAGAAAACATCTGGACAGGAGAAAAGGCAGTTTACAAGCATTTTTTTCTATTTCCCACAATCCATTTAAAAGCCTTCATCCTCCGGGTCATTCAAATTAAGGATTGTGCTATAAGAAGTGAAGGGATTATTAGCTGCAGCTGGGTTATGTTGGTACAGATGACTGAAAAACTTGTTGCAATCTGCTTATTAACAAGCAATTTCTCTCTGTGTCTCAATGATTAACTTAGACTTATATGATGATGATAATAATAATGATGGTGGCGTGATTGGTGGTGACGATGATGATGATGGGCAGGAGTGAGAAATGATGATGATAATGATTCGTTGTTTGACACAACATGTATTAATTTTGTATTTCGTTATGATAATGTGTATCTGGCTGATGGGCTTTACTTACAGCAAAATGATTTGTAACTTACCTACTTATCCCTTTACCAAACAATCCCGAGTTTTAACCCTGAGGGAGAAAGGTTTTGAAAACATTGTGGGAAAAGCAGAAAATCCTGAGTTTTCTACTTTTCCCACAATGTTTTTTACCCTTTCAAAGTTATATCATATCATTTTAGTGAAATGTTATTAACTGTATACATTAAGTACTTTCACAATGGACAAGTCACTGTGTAAAATATTGTTGTTTGGTAAAAGGTTAAACTAGGATATTACTTGCTTGCAAGAAAGGATGCAATATTAAATTTTCCTCAAAACTGAATTTTCGCATTGATTGTATCTTAATTGAATATTTTATGTTCAAAATTGATTTGCAGCACAGATACAGTTTGTGAAAAGATGAGAAATATATAGAATAGTTTGCGTTTTTATGTGAAATTTTATAGAAGTTGTCCTTATTTAACGACAAAAACGACAAATTTTGGACTGGACCAAATTGAAAGAATTTGTTGACAATGAAATTTATGCTACTGAAATGATGATTTCTGTCTTTGATAGGGTAGAAAACATAATATTGGAAAAGGAGAAAATGCTGGTTACCAGCATTTTCTCCTTTTCTAACATTATGTTTTCCAAAGCCTTCTTCTCCAAAATTTTCTAAAGCCTTCTTTTTCAGGGTCTGTAAAACTCAGGATTGTGTAGTATAGAGTTAAATGTTGATATGACATACGACTTGATATTCGGTATATTTTTGCAATTCGCCCTTTACCAAACATTCTTGTGTTGCAACATCCCTGTAGGAGAAGCCTTTTGAAAACATTGTTGGAAAAGGAGAAAATGCTGGCAAACAGCATTTTTTTCCTTTTCACACAATGTTTTCTGCTGTTTCAAAGACATGCCACCATTTGAGCCAGATTTGAATTGTCGTCTGCAAATGCTGTGGATTTGGGCAAGTCTTAAAATTTTGTTCATTGGTGAAGAATTTCAGTAGAGCAAGGTACCTAAATTTCCATAATTATGCAGAATAAAGATGACTGTTTTGAAAAGCATAATATAGCCTATGAATTGTGAGGTGATTTTTTTTTTTCAATATTTGATTATGAATCTTAAAAAAAAGATATGGTTTAACCCTTTTATGAGAACTATAACTGGTGATATATGGCAGAAATGACAAAAAAAAAAAAAGGAGGGGGAAATATTTCATAGGATAAAAGCAAAGACTTTACGAACAGTAACTTTTTTTCACTATGATAACCATTTTATTTGACAATTTTTTTTTTTTTCTTTTCTTCAATTCTTAGTTTTGTTTAAGACTTATGGATGTTTTCAGTATCATAACAAAAATTCTTGTGTTGTATTGGGTCAAGGAGTCAACTCTGTACCAGCTGTCAGAATTTTAGACTTATCCATGTTCAAAGCATTCATAGACAACAAATTGAATGATTATTATGTCTTTGGAAGGGTTGAAAACCATGTGGGAAAAGGAGAAAATGCTGGTTACCAGCATTTTCTCCTTTTCCCACAATGTTTTTAAAAGCCCTTCCTCAGGCTTGCTAGAACACCAGATTTTTTTCGTAAAGGGTTATGGATAGTAATCTATAATCAGGTTATTGAGGTTAGTTAGTATTGTCTTAGGGGGCTTCTATACTTTAGGTGACCTATTATTATGTTTTATTACCTTGTTACAGCCATGTACCAGTTGACAGAACTTTAGACTTGTCCATATTCAGACATCAGTTACAGATTATGATTTCGGCTGAGATAATTGGATTCGTCTTTGAAAGAGTAGAAAACTTTGGAAAAGAAATAAAGAAATGGTGGCAAGGATTTTAGTCCTTTTCCCATAGTGTTTACAAAAGCATTTTACAGGGTTGTTGAAAAGAAGTAATCAATGGTAAAGGGTTAAGTCTTTTTTCTACATATAGTCTTGAAATTGGTACAGCTGGAACAGATTTCTATAGATATAAGTACACAAATAGCTAAACTCCTTACCACACAATCTTAACTTTTAACAACCCTGAGGAAGAAGCCTTTTGAAAACATTGTTGGAAAAGGAGAAAATGCTGGTAACCAGCATTTTCTGCTTTTCCCACAATGTTTTCTATCATATCACAAAACTTAAGCTCAATTTAATTAAGTCTGAATTTGTCATCTGCAGATGTTTTGAATTCAGGAGAGTGGGAACGAGTTAAACATGCATCTGAACAATTCTTCCAGATGCCACAAAATTAAACCCTTAACCCTTTACCACACAATCCCTGTGGAAGAGGGCCTTTGAAAACATTTTGGAAAAAAAGAGAAAATGCTAGTAACCAATGTTTTCAAAAGGCTTTTTCCTCAGGGTTGTTACAACTTGGGATGGTGTGGTAAAGGGTTAAAATGGCAATAAGCTTAAACTTACTAGCAAAACTTGTTGGGTAAAAGAAAAGTAACACTGCACCCAGCAGATCTGCATTGTTCATTCTAAAATAAACAGCAAAGTGTGGTTTCTAAGGAAAAACCAAGTTATTTAACTCTTAACCATCAAATATTTACCATGTCACTAGTTATTTCCCTTCCCTTATTACGTACTCTTCCCAGCACACAGTATTTCAATGCATAACTTCAGACAAACCAAAAGTTAGTACAAGTGGCTCAAAGGCAAATGATATTAGGCTAGGAAAATTTTCTTTATTTAATTTATAGCAAAAATATGGGAAAAGGAGCAACAAATTTCTGCATTTACTAGTTTTCCCAGGTTTCAAGAAGTGTCTAACTCCTTACCAAACAGTCAAAGTTTGGACTTGTCCAAATTGAAAGCATTTGCAGATGATAGATAAATTGTGCCACAGATAATGAAATTTGTCTTTGAAAAAGTAGGTACATTATTGGAAAAAGGAGAAAATGCTTATTTCCAGCATTATCTTTTTTCCCCACAATGTTTTCAAAAGCCAGTCTTCCATATGGGTCATTAAAATCTGCATTATGTGGTAGAGACTTAATTTTGAAAGTCTTTTATTACAAAAATTTTTAACAGACCCAAACACCGTTACAGGGTAATGGGTAAATAGGGGGTATCATTAAAATTGTATCATGGATTAATTGACCCATTGTAACAGTGCAGGTTGAAACCTGTAATTGACACCCAAAACCCAATACATGAACCCATAGCCCGGTCCCTTTTTGTGTGAGGATATTTTTGAGTATTTTTTTCAGCTTTTAATTGAATGATACAGATACAGATGAATTTGGGTAATGGAATTCCATGAAGATTTTTTTCTTTACTAGAGCCTTTGTTGTGGGCACTCAGTAGATATTTCTAATGAGTGCACACAACATAGGTTGCCTTGCAGAAGGTAATTGTATTTTGATAAATATTGGTAGGTTGCTGTAAGCGGACTGAACACAACCTATTTTGCATTTCAAAAACTATCGATTAACTCATGGATTTAAATAGTAACGTAATTTACCACACAACAAAATTTTGAATGCTTATTACCAGCATTTTCTTCTTTTCTCACAATATTTTTTAAGAATCCTTGTTTTAGCATCCTGAAAACATGCAACTGTTATGTAGAGGGTTAAACAGCAGTGAATGAAATATACACCTCCACTTCCCATCCAAGTGATGGACATAAGGTTTTATATCCTGTATACCTCATAGTCTGTTTTTTTTTTTAAAAATAAACCAAAATAAGGACATGACCCAAAGGAAACATGTGTAAGGAAAATACTGTTTAGGAATGACAAGGAAAAATGGAAAAAGAGGTAATTTGCATATATCCAGAGTTGTCTTCTTTCCCTCCTATGTTTGTCAGAAACCATTCACTGCAAGGCAGTTGAAAATTTATTTATATTGACATGACTGTGTTAGCCCTTAGATCATTGAATAAATAAAACATACTCTATCAGTCAAAAAAAAAACATAACAATGCAATTTTCAGTCTTTCTTTGCTTTACTATCTCACAAAATATTAAATTGTTTAGACTCAAGATCAGGGTGCAGGATTTATGCAGTCTGATCTCTGTTAAAGTAACCATTAAAGTAACTGTAAAGAAACCATTGTTTTTCCTTGCATTGTAAAGGTTAGATCACAACCCTTCTAGTGCTCAATGAAATAGGCATTCACAGTCGGTACTAAAGATGCATTACATCGCAATTTGGTGACTGTTTTTATCAGAATATCTGTCAAAGAAGCAGACATTGTAGATCTAAGATCAGACTGCAGATTCCATGCAGTCTCATCTTGATCTACACTGTCTGTATAGGCAATTAAATCAGGAGTTCAGCACACAAGGGATAAGATTGTCAAGGTTTAAAGTTTCATTTTTTCTATTGAATCTGTGCCAAATTCAAATAATCCTTGCTCGATCACCCAAAATATGGCCGAATTACTCCCATTTAAGGAGTAGTTCAATAGCCATTTAAATTAAAAACACAATCAGTTTTAAATTCCTTAAATGTTTGTTTAATAATTTTCTATGGGAAACAGAGCATGAGCAGGAGAGTTAGGTGTAATTCAACAGGTAGGAAACACTGTTTGTCTCTTGTAATTTCCTATCACTGTTCTAAAAATGAAATGGTTTGAAGTTTATAAACAGAGTCTCAGCCCGGATTATGTTGGGTTTCTTTCATAAGTACATACCATGCAAATAACTTGTTTGCTCATGTTTCTATTCATGGACTTGTTGACTCTGATAAGTAATTGATTACAAAGGGTGAACAGAAGTTAATATATCATATAATGGCTGGGCCCTAATTTGGTTACCTTTGCAGCCATTTAGATCCGGGATCAGATTGCACAGAACATGTAGTGTGATGCTGGATCTGAACCATTAGCTGTCTGTAGAGTTACTGTGACCGAAATAGCCTTGAAATGATTCTTGCAACAAGCATTTTCTCCTTTTAACCGCAATTTTTCCTACCATTTACGACTACCACACAATCCTGTGTTTTAAAGACCTTGAGGAAGAAGCCCTTTGAAAACATTGTGGGAAAAGGAGAAAATGCTGGTATACAGCATTTTCTCCTTTTCCCACAATGTTTTCAGCCTTTTCAGAGATGAATTTCATCTATTGGGCCACATTTAATTGATATGTCTTCTGCAGCAGCTTTGAATTGTGTTGTTGAGTTCCTTCTGGTTACCCATATTGCCTGCATCAAACCTCAGTTAATTCTTTACGACATTCTTTATGACATCAAATGTTATTCAAATGATTGGATTCATCTTTGATAGGGTAGAAAACATTGTGGGAACAGTAGAAAATGCTGGTTACCAGCATTTCTGCTTTTCCCACAATGTTTTCAAAGGGCTTCTTCCAAAGGGTTGTTAAAACCCAGGATTGTTTGGTAAAGATTTATAAATGGAGAATCAACATAAATTAAGATTTGCATGTGAGCAGTATTGTTGATAAAGAAGAAATTGCTTGTAACAAGCATTTCTCCTTTTGCCACAATATTTTAAAAACACATTTTTTGCCATAATGTTTTCAAAGGTCATCTTTGGACAACAACGTCACCTGCAGGTGGTAATATGACCAACAAACAAAATTTTAACATCTTACCTGTTACGATGCCATGATGCCGTAGACTGTGTACTTGTACTTTCCTTTGTGAATTTTTGTAAAATATGTAAATCACATTAAAAAATGCGTATGCTGTTTCCATCAGACACCATCATAATCCTTTGTATAGTTCTAGAATAAGCAGGTATATTGTAGCTGTTGTTGCAAAAGTCTGGTTGAGAACTGTCCCTTTACAAATGTACCATGGAAGATCCGACAAATTGATCCACACTTTACTTCCTCTTCCACGCATAATATAGATACATTTTGGACTTCCTCCTCCTACAATATAATGATTATCTGAACAAGTCTTACAATGTACTATTACGATACCATGAAGAAAAAAATTGACATGACAAATAACATCTGACCAATTTCACTATTTTTGATAAGGTTTTTATATGTTTCTAGAACCAAATTTATGCCAAAGAATTCTTTCTTTTTTAGCCAATTTTAACTTGAGAGAATGAAAGGTAGATCTATAATGTTAATAATTTTTATTACGAAACCTCCCAAAATTATCAAAATTAAACAAAAACTTTGAAAAAGTGACATTACTAATTTTGAGCAAGTTCTGTATTTTTCACAATGTGTTGAAATCAACTTAGCAGTTACAATCATAAACAGTCTCCTGTATGAAGCAGTTTTGGGCTTTGTTCCAGTTAGTATATATAGAAAAGCCATTTGTTACTCATGTTTGAGTACAGTGAGCAAACCTGTAGATGAGTTTTCTTGGAAAACTCTCAAGTTGATGGAGCTTACCTGAAGAATTACTGCACTGTTCATTGCATGTTTCCAGACTACTAATCATGCAGAGATTGTTTAACCCTTTACCACACAATCCAGAATTTTAATGACCCCAAAAAAAGAAGGCTTTTGAAAAGATGGTGGGAAAAGGATAAAATGCTAGTAACCAGCATTTTCTCTTTTTACTACAATGTTTTCTACACTTGCAAAGACAAATTTCATCATTTTAGCAAGGTTTAAATTGTCCTCTGCAACTTACACTCTCAATCTGGACCACTCTAAAATTTTGTTGTGCAGTAGAGTTTATTAACCCCTTTCCAGATGCCAAAATTGTAGACTTCCAATTATAGAAAGCTTTTGGAGACAATTATTTGAACCTTGCTCAAAAGAGGGAATTTGCTTCTCAAAGAGCAGAAAACATTATGGGAAAAGGAGAAATTCTTGTTACTATTTTCTCTGTTTCCTACAATGTTTTCAAAAGCCTAATTTTTTAGGGTCGTTAAACCTTATAGGATTGGTAAAGGGTAAGCTCTTTACCAAGCAACAAAATTTTACACTGGTAAAGACTGAAAGCATTTGCATTTGCATGTGACAAATAAAAGGTGTCCTTGACAGGGTAGGCAACATTGTGGGATAAGGAGTAATTGCTGGTGACCAACAAAAGTTTCAGTGTTGCTAAAACTGGAGATTGTGTTGTAAAGGGTTTATATGTTAACATAAGACTTCTTGATTGTATGGTGTTTAACTCCACTCGTGACCTGGTGATTGCAAGTTTGATACCTGGTTGAGGCCAACTTTCTTTCTGGTGATTTTTTTTCGCCTCTCACCTGTGATGCGAAAAGCAGTCAGTTATTTGGAAAGAAAGTTGTGTCAGTACTGGTGTTAGACAGCCAGAAAACACATGCATAGAAGCATTGATCACTGTGATATGACCAAAGCCATTCAAATGGCTTTACACTTCAATACAAACAAACTGGAGCTAAGGTCAGTAAGACCTCTAGAAGACACCTCTCTGAAATCCTTGTCGCTAAAGTAAAAATTGCCTATGAAATATTTATATTAAAACTGTTAACCTTGTTGTCAACATTCCCATGTTTTAATGACTCTGAGGTAGAAGGCTCCAAAAAACAGTAGGGGAAAAGGTATAAAAGCATTTTTTATCAGGGTCGTTTACACATGTGATTGTTTTGCTGAGGGGTTCTCTACATCAGGCAGCAAAAGTTTAGACTTGTCTAAATGGAAAGCAGTCGCAGAAACCAAATACTGCACAAATTGTGAAATATGTCTTTGAAAGGGTAGAAAACAGTGTGGGAAAATGGGAAAATGCTGGTTACCAGCATTTTCTCTTCTTCCCACAATGTTTTCAAGGGTCCTTTTACTTGGGGGTTGCTTAAACTCGGGACGATGTGGTGAAGGCTTAACATAGGTCTGTACTAATTAAAATCCTGGGAGTCAGAGGAGTGAATGCATCACCTGTTTTCACTGTATCATTTTACCTGGAAATTTAACTAACATGCAAAAGTCCCTTTAACCCTCTACCACACAATCCCGACTTTTAACGACCCTGAGAACGAAAGCTTTTGAAAACATCGTGGGAGAAGGAGGAAAATGCTGGTAAACAGCATTTTCTCCTTTTCCCACAATGTTTTCTACCCCTCCCAACTCGAATTTCAATCGTTGAATCACATTTATTTTGTCGTCTGCAAATCCTTAAAATATGGACAAGTCTAAGATTTTGTCGTTTGGTAAAGAGTTAACTGTTCTCTGCACATTGTCTTGGCTCCTGCTCTCTGCTCATTGTCTTGGCTCCCTTTTTCCCATGGTATGGTACAGCTCTAGTCCAACTTGAATGATGAAAGGTTCAGTGTATGTGATTGACCTTAAAGGCTCAGTTTATGCTTCCGTAGGGAAATGTTTTGGCAATTACCTGCATTAAATAGCATATGCTGAAGTT
The DNA here is from genome assembly GCA_945859785.2 of Tridacna gigas. Taxonomy (NCBI): domain Eukaryota; kingdom Metazoa; phylum Mollusca; class Bivalvia; order Cardiida; family Cardiidae; genus Tridacna; species Tridacna gigas. Next base: position 40,313,471 of record OX244035.2, on the reverse strand, counting down.
AGGAAGCTCATTGTTATTATTTTGTTTCAAGTTTAAGTCTGCAGAAGTATGTTCTGGCATATCATTAATTGCCCAGGTAAACATAAGGAACTGAGAAAAAATTTGAAATAACAACAGAACCAGTTCATTACCTCTGAGACTACATGACATTGTACATGAAACAGCCAGTGCAAAATGAATGTCAACAATCTCTCAACAAGGAAGGCAGGTGTTGTGCATGTGCTTTGGATGAATTTGTATGAAGAACATTAAAAGAATGCTGACAACTTTTTACTCATATGTGTGTAGATCTTTAAAGAATTTGGTTGGGCAACAGCCACCCTAGAGGTAACTTAACAGCTGTCATGCTATGTACAAACAAACCATTCAAATTGTGGTCATTGAACAAACTGGCTACCTGTAAGTTATTTGTTGGCATAATTATGCTGAAAACTTAAGTGCATGCACAAATTTTTTTGGAAGCACAGAGTGATCGAGTTTTGCAAGTGCATTTGAATGAACTTAGAACCATAAGTTAACTGACTTATGGGTATACCATCGAATGCCAAAATATCTATGTACCCTTGCAATTACCCAAAAATGCAAAACACAGAAGTGTGTGCAGTACGATTGCAAGCATTGCCACAGCAACGCAATGGCATCACCAGTAGACACGTTGGGATTGCATGGAATGCTGAGTGATTGTGCCCACTTTGAGCATGCACAAAACAAATGCTGTTGCTCAGTTTTCTGATAAGAGCACCATAGGATCACTCTAAGGTTGCCTTGGCAGTAATGTAAGGTCTCCTACAGCGCCACAGGAGCTCCTGCGGTGCACACAGAGGTGGCAGAGCGAATGCTGTGGTTGTCAGTGGTGCTTGCACGGAGATTGTATGACGTTCTCTGAGATATCACCGTATCTCCACTATGCTTACACAGCATGTCAAGGGCGCTTACACAAAGAGTTACTTATTTACTGAGCTCTTAGAACGACTATTCGGAACTGCCACGGTGATCCTTGTGCTTCAAATGGGCTTTCATGTCCATCGGTCTTGCATGACAAAAAGAAACATCTATTAGACAAAGTATGCAAACAAACATTCATTTTGCTGTGACTGATGTACGCCAGCAAACGAAGCCTGGAGCTACTGCTGGTTGATGAGGTGATAGTGGTTAACTTGCTTCTGTAGGGGTTCGGGCTTTTTGTCCTGCTTTTTCCCCTTCCTTTTCGCATGCATAGTTTAACATTTTTATTGACTTTTCAAGGGCAAAACATTAAGGCACAACTGATGAGTAAATGTGTATACAGCAAGATGCAAACAAATGTCATGAGCACGCCGTCAGCACAGTATAAGCGCCTTGAAAATTCCATGCAAGCCCATTACACGTGTGAGCACCATGAAAGCGCAGTGCACACAGTGGAAGCGACAAGAGAGTGCAGAGAATCTCCAAGAAGAGCTCCGTAAGAATGCAATAATACTCCATAGGAGCTCCATAGCAACACCTTGGTCGCGGTGAGAACACCATGACATCTCCATCTTGGCGAAAAATATCAGATTTTTTGCGCGATTTCATGGCATTCTGGAAAATAATAAGCAATGCCATGTCAAGGCAGTGGAAACGCCATATAGTGTGACTGGGCTTAACCCTTTACCACACAGTCTAAGGTTTTAATTACCCCGTGAAAATAGCATTTTTATAAACCTTGTCGGGAGGGGAGAAAATGCTGGTAACCAACATCTTTTCCCACAAGGTTTTATACACCTTCAGCATCATTTTAGCTAAATTTAGTATGTTATCTGCAAATGCATTCCATTTGGACCAGTCAAAAATTTTGTCCTTTGGTAAAGAGTTAATGGTTTAAAGGTATTGTGGCACTGAAAGGGTAAACAGCTTCTTTGAAACTTATCTTATATTTTGAAAGATTTTTGCTAAGACTTACCAACTAACCTGTATGTTTTATCTTTTACAAATTTCTATCAAACAAATTAAAAAGTTAGGAAACAGCCACTTAACCCAAATAGGGCCAAATAAACAAATGTGAAATTTTACGTAAGGAAATAACATAAAATTTAATGTCTTTTGAAGACTGATGTATTAGCTTACAATTTAAAGATCAGGCTGCAGTCATATTGTGCAGTCTAATCTTGCTCTACATGGGCCACAGAAGCAACTTAACTTGTGATAGACACTAAGTAAAGTAAAGAAAGCTAGAAGATTGCATCTTTATCTATTTCTTATTTCCTGAAATATGGTTTTCGCTTTACTCAGGACTACAAAACTATGTGTCACAAATTGCCATTGTGGCAGGCAGTTGTTCCTTTACCTATAATATTTTCTTAGGCTATCTGCTGCATGGGACCTGAAAGTCCATTTACAGGAAGAGTTTAAGCTTATACTGAACAGTCCTTTTTTGCTGACAATAAAGTAGAATGCCTTTGAGAATTTTGTGGGAAAAAGAGAAATATGTTATCTGCAATGTTTGCAACCTTTCCAAATACAAACCCTGCTATTTGAGCCACATTTAGTTTAACTCTTTACCACGCAATCCCGACTTTTAACGACCCTAAAAAGGAAGCCTTTTGAAAAGATTGTGGGAAAAGGAGAAAATGCTTGTAACCAGCATCTTCTCCTTTTTTCACAATGTTTTCTACCAATTCCATAACAAATTTCAATTTTTAAGTGGTATTTAATTTGTAGTCTGCAAATGCTTTCAATTTGGGCGTCTAAAATTTTATCGTTTGGTAAAGAGTTAATCATTCTGCCTTAATTCATCGCTGGCATATGCTTACAATATGGAAAAGTCCAAATTTTGTCATCGAGTAAAGAGATAACTCTTGTCCAGAGAGCCTGCAGAACACTGAATGAATGGCAATTTTATAGGTAAGAAGATGAGGATGTGTAAATTAGGTTTTTGTGGTTAACATCTGTTCCAAGATGAAGGTACTCTGAGGTTGTAGTGAGTCAGCTGTGTTTCTATGGCATACAAGTAACACAGGGTTCCATGAGAGACCTATTCTAGCCAGGGTAGTTCGGTAACCCTTTACTAACCAAGCCCATGATTTTAGAACCTAGAGGAAGAAGGTTTTTGTAAATATGTTGGAAAAAGGAAAAAAAAAATACTTGTAAAGTTTTCAGTCTTTCCAAAATTCATAATGCAATGATATAGCAAACTTTCATAGGCAAATGTACCTTGTATTTAATCAACTGAGCATGAATACTGACACAAACAAGAATCTCATAATTAAGGGAGAAAAAATCAGTAAGTAGCAGCTTAGTAGATGATATAAACCTTAACGTGCTAAGTAAGTTGAATGAAACTTTCCTGCCGAGAGTTAAAACCCAAATATTGCTATTTTAAATTTAATTTTGGGGGAAAGTGTGTCCTTATCAGTGTAGATCTGAGATCAGATTGCATGTTTTTTGCAGTCTGATAGTGATTTATACTGTCTGTAAAAGCTCCACAAGTGACACTTAGCAGCCTTAGCAGGGTTAATAGCTAAACCTAGAGTGACTTTGCAAGAAGTACCAGCCTGTTTGATTTTCCAGTCACATTCTACAATATCATGTTTTTGGAAGAGTATTAACTCATCCTCTATGAATAACTCCTGAGCTACTTGCAGCAGAAAATTTTAAACACATGCGAATGTAAACTGGATAACCTACACAGTTTGAGGATTTATTCTCAAATATGAGTTATAACCTTGTAGCAGAAGAAGAAATTGCTCGGTATCACCAATTTCCTCTTTTACTGCAATGTTTTCCAAATTGGTCTGCAGAAGGATTTAGTTTATAAATTGTACAATATGTTAACTCCAAACCTCAGCATCTTTATGAGCATGTCAGATAATGTACAAACTTTCTGGAACCAGGCAATTGGCAGTGACTCCCCATGTATCTATTTTTAGAACTGAGAAACAAAGATTATACATCAGAAATATGGGGGCTTACAGAAATTGACAAAAACTCATAGGAAACCCACTAAAAGAGGGGAAATGTGTACAAACATAATGGAGAGCTACTGATGATAGTGTACTTAAAGTAACTTTGATTTGTATTCTGTTTGTGAGGATTTTGACATCCATTATACAGTGCTTTATTGATTATGGGATTATGGTTTTGTTTCCGTGGAGTAATGAGAATATGGATGAAGTGCAGATTTAAATTTGGTGGATATTTATGACTACAGGAAATTATTCATACTGAAGTCCTATTTTGTTTGCTATTCTATCTAACACAGTTTTAATGAAGGTATTAGAAACAAGAAAAATTTTTTACAAAAGAAATTGATTCTGTATTGGTAGAAATAAGGTGATAATTCTCCACAAACAATCTGAAGGTACACGGTAGTTTTGTATGGAAAATCAGGCCTTAATTAGTTTGGTTCCCTGTAACCATGATCAGGAATACTTGAGAAATATTAAAGAAAATGTAAATGAGTATAAACAAAGATAACCAGGAAGGCATAAAGGTTTTAGAATGAGACAGATTATTAGATTGTGTGTGCTCTGTGACTGAGTAAACACAGTTGATGTAACAGGAAGGGTTATTCATTCCATTGGAACAAATTATTTTCCTGTATGCAGATTTGGAGAGGGATGGAAATTTTGTTGAAAGATTTAATGGCTCCTTTACTACAAATTTTCTTAATTGATAAGCTGTATCCAATCCAATATTAAAGGATTAGTGTTGTATATTACTTCTTAAATTAGTAGAGATGATTTAATTATAATACAGTTCATCAGAGTTCCACAGGTGATTAATGAAACTATGATTTGTGAATGTATTATCAACATAGGTTACAATGGATAACTTAATATTATTACACTTTTCATCTTTTGAATTGCAAAATATGTCCCTTTGCTTTTAAGCCACTCTTCAATTTCGTAAGAAAACGGTAAATCAGTTTACAGGGAATTGAGTCACCTAGACAGGAAAGTTAAGAGTGTGGAATAAACCTGAGACATACATTTTCAGTCTAGAAGTAAGAATTTAATCGGAGCAACTTCAAGGTTGCATTTTGTATTTAAGCTATGTGGGTAATTGTAGATCAAAGGTGACAGACTGCACTTTTTGTGTAGTCTGACCTTGATCTACCCTGGCTGTAAAGGCAACTATAGTTGTGAAACAAGCGTCAAGGGCTATTCAGGTACAAGTAATCTGTTGGGGATAATCCGTGTGTTTTTTTTTCTGTCCTGGATGGTTTATTACTGGAATGATTGTTCATTGATAAGGAAAGATGAGATAATGTGGATCACATTCTGATTTGCACAAATCAGAGAACAAACTGTAGTTCTTGTACTATGAAATTGTGTTCTGTTTGTTCTCAATTTCTTTTTTGTCAAGAGGGGACAGGGATTGTGTTATGATTATTAAATTATTGATTTATTTCATACGAGCAGTTCTTGGAGGTAATGCTTATGAAAGGTGGAATGCATATTTTTATGGTTATTTATCTATCTATTAGGATAATAATACTCTTTATGAAAGGGGGGGGGAATACATGGTTTTTATGGTTATGTGCATACATGCTTATGATAATTAGACTCTCTTGAGCACAGGTGTAGTGTCATGTACCTGCATTCTACAGACTTGAACTGCTCCTTTATTTTTTGAAAAGTTTGTGTGAATTTCTTGTCATTGACTTAGTGGCAGGGTCCCAATTTTATCTTCATCCGCAATATTCTCAAAAGCTCTCTTGTATTTATGTAGTTGAAGTTAAAACATTTCAGGGGGGTGGAATAATGCTTACTAACAATGAGTGACTTAATGTGTGTGTGTCGGTGAATTCAGGTTTACTGTTTCCATGGAATTGATTTTGGACAGTGTTTGGGAAAGATTGCTTGTTGGGTATTCTAGATCTTTATCAACAGTATGGCTTCAATTAAAGATAAGATTATCCAGAAATACAAAGCATTTGTGTCATCCTCCGGGCTAAAGAAAGGTGGGTAACCTGGGTTTGTACTGCATGGCATGCAAAATTCCGCATGTTACTGTATAGGTTTAACCCTTTACCGCACAATCCAGAGTTTTAACAATCCTAAACGAAAAGGCTTTTGAAAACATTGTGGGAAAAAGAGAAAATGCTGGTAACCAGCATTTTCTCCTTTTCCCACCATGTTTTCTACCCTATCAAAGACAGAACTCATCATTTGAAATACAGTTAATTTGTCATCTGCAAATTCTTTCAGTTTGGTCAAGTCCAAAAGTTTATCGTTTGGTTAAGATCTAAGGAATCCTTGACTTTCTATCAACTCTTTACTGGCTGCAGCAAATCTGCAGCAGTGTCTCATTTCAAAGATATTATGAAGTATGGTGGAGTTTACCAGATGACAAAGTTTAGACTATTCCAAATTGAAGAGGTCCACATACACTTACGGTAACTTGAGGCTAATAGTCTTTGAAAAGGTTAAAAAAAATTGTTGGAAAAGGAAAAAGGTGCTTGAACCCAACTGTTTCTTCTTTTCCCACAAGACTTTGTTCAAAGAGTTTTCCTCTTCAGGTTTAAAAAAGCATAGAATGGTTTGGATTAGAAGTTGTAGACATACTGAAAGTCCTCTGAAGACAGTCTGACAGTCTAACAAGGGGAAAATGTTGTTCATTACAAGCAAAGCTCATCATCCCTAAATAATATAACTCGGTACCAAACAATCCCATGTCATAACCCTTTTACTGCACAATCCCAATTTTAATGACCCTGAGGAAGATTAGGCCTTTGAAAACATTGTGGAAAGAAGAAAATGCTCATACCAGCATTTGCTCCTTGTCCAACATTGTTTTCTACCCTATCAAGGAGAAAATTTATTATTTGGGCCATCTTTTGTTTGTTGTCTGTAAATGCTTTCAACTTGGACCTGTCTCAAATTTTGTCGTTTGGTAAAAAGCTAAACCTGGGAAAAGGAAAATGCTGGTTACCAGCATTTTATGCTTTTCCCCCAAGTTTTTTAAAGGCTTCATCCTCGGGGTCGTTAAAATTCGGGATTGTGTGGTAAAGGGTTAATACACAATCCTGAGTTTTAACAACTGTAAGGAAATGGCCTTTTGAAAACACTGTGGGAAAAGGAGAAAATGCTGATAATCAGCATTTTCTCCTTTTCCCACAGTGTTTGCTACCCATCCGCAAGCAAATTTTCTATTTTTGAGTCGCAGTTATTTTGTAACCTGCAAAAGCTTTCAATTTGGACAAGTCTGAAGTTTTGTGGTTAGGTAAAGGGTTAATCAGTATGCTGCAGAAAAAAGTTGCCTGCAGAAGTGTTTCAAGGTAATCTGGTTACCCTAGTCAAATCTGATGGGGGAGGGGGATAATGAAATGGATGTCAATGGAGCAAAAGGTAAATAGAACACAGATGTTGAGCTAAACTAGAAAACAAGAGCCTCTCTCTTCACTTCAAACTGATGGGTTTCATTTAACCCTTTGCCAGGCGGTAAAATTTTAGGTGCCTCCGAATTGTAATCAGTTGCATACGAAAAATTAGATGTGGCTCCAAAAGTGGAAACTTTCCTTTAAAATGGTAGAAAACATCGTTGGAAAGGGAGAAAATGATGGTTAGCATCATTTTCACCATCATTTTCTCCTTTTCTCACACTGTTTTTGAAAAGCCACCTTCCTTACAATCATTAAAACTTGGTATTGTTTTGTAATGGGTGAACTTTATGCTGGAACAGCTGATCATTTCCTTCATAACTCAGCTTCATGTGAGTGCATGTAATAGGGCCACCTTTCTGAAGACCATTATTGCTGAAAAAATCCGTGTGACAGGTAGAGAAAATGCATAAAATGAGCTCTGTCTTCATGTCAACTATATTAATATGTCCTAATATTTGAAGATATTTAAGATTTCAGGATGAAAGTACTGAAAGCCAGAGAGTATGAACTTTTGTGAAAGCTTTTCTCACGGCACTACTGGTACCTAACTGAGCACCAAGTAAACTATACAGATATTTTCAGCGTAGAACTGAGACATAAAGAAGTACAGTTTCAAGGTTACTTTTCTCAAGAATATCTTAGTAAAGGTACAGGAGTAGATCATGAAGCAGAATGCACATTTTGTATTGTCTGATCTTGATCTACATTGGCAGAAAAGTCTACTAAATTTGGAAGAGGCTATTTTAGCCCTTTACCACACAATCCCAACATTTAAGAACCCTGAGGAAGATGCCTTTTGAAAAAATTGAGAGGAATAGAGAAAATGCTGGTAACCAGCATTTACTCCTTTTCCCACAATGTCCAATCATTTGAGTCAGTGGTCCTTTGTCATCTTCAAGTGCTATCATTTTGGATATTTCTAAAATTTTGTCATCTGGAAAAGAGTTAACTCTTTACCACACAATCCCGACTTTTAACAACCCTAAAATGGAAACCTTGTGAAAACATTGTGGGAAAAGGAGAAAATGCTGGTAAACAGCATTTTCTCCTTTTCCCACAATGTTTTCTACCTCAGTCCCATCACAAATTTCAATTTTTAAGTCACATTTAATTTGTTGTCCGCAAATGCTTTCAGTTTTGACCAGTCTAAAATTTTGTCGTTTGGTAAAGAGTTAAGGATCATAGCAGCAGGGGAGTTTGTGCTTCAGAAAACTGTGGTTTAATTTCGTGGCTTTTCATCAGCCTGGAGAGCTAAAATGAGCTTTTGTGATTGTGCACTGTTGGGTTGTCTGTCTGACTGTCAACAGTTTCCAGATTTTTATACCAGAAATTTTCTTTGGCCAGTCTTATTCTAAATAATTTCAATAACCCCAAGTCATGGGGAGCTGGGGTTCTGTGATTGGGGTTTGAGGAGAGTTTGTAAAACTTAATATGTCATTAAACTAATAATATGACAGCAGCTGATTCCTTTAATCCTGTACCACAAGACAAAATTCAAGACTTGTCCAAATTGAAAGCAACTGCAGATGATAAATTCATTGTATCTGAAATATACTTCTATCTTTGCTATGTAAGAAAACATTGTGGGAAAAGGAGAAAATGCTGGTAACATGCCTGTATTGCCAGGGTCGTTGAAACATGGCATTGTATAGCAAAGGGTTAAACTGAAGAACTAAAAATATTTCAGAAATTTTTAGAAGAAACATTAACCCTTTACCAAACAATGGCGTGTTTTAATGAACACCAGACAGAAGGCCTTTGAAAACACTGAGAAAAGGAGAAAATGCTCAGATGACCAGCATTTATTCATGATCCCAAATTGTGTTTTTTTTAACCCTGTCAAAACAAATTTCATCATTTGAAATACATTTATTATGTCATCTGAAAATGCTGTCAGTTTGGACCAGTCTAAAGTTTTGTCATTTGGTAGAGAGTTAACTCTTCACGGTAAATCACCAAATGACAAAAATTTAGACTTGTCTAAATTGAAAGCATTTGCAGACAACATTTCAAATGTGGCTAAAATTATGGAATTTCTATTTTGCAGGGTCAAAAACATTGTGGGAAAAGGAGAAAATGGTGGTAACCAGCATTTTCTGCTTCTCCCACAATATTTTCAAAAGGCTTCTTTCTGCAAGGTCGTTAAAACTCGGGATTGTGTAGTAAAGAGTTAAACAATAATAAATAAAACAGTACACCAGTTGAGTACCACATCATATCTAAACCATTTTCCAAAAAGTTGTACAATGAAACAGCTGAGGGATAGATTGTCTGAGACTTCTTTTCCAACAGACACAGATGCAGGTAGATTTGATGTATGATAGAAAGGTCCAGCTGTCAGTCACACTCAGATTACCATCTGTAACTGTCCAGTCCTGGAAAACATAACATCCATATGGAATTAGTATCACTTTCTTAGAGTTTCTAGGCAAACATGAATGGGGGGCAAGAAAGGAAGAATCAATATATTCTCTTAACCCTTTCCCAAACAAGCCCTGGTTTTCACGTGTCCGCCGTACAAGTCTTTTGAAAACACTGTGGGAAAAGGAGAAATTGCTCGTAACGAGCAATTTCTCCTTTTCCCAAAGTGTTTTCTACCCTTTTGGATAACTTTCTGCCATTTTCATCAAATTTAAAATTGTAGTCTGCAAACTCTTTCAATTTGGACCAGTCCAAAATCTGTCGTTTTGGAAAGGGTTAATTCTTTACCAAACAACAAATTTTTAGTCTTTCCCAAGCTGGAACTGTATTTGCAGACAACAAATCAAATGAAACTTTAAACATGAAATTTGCCTCTCATAGGGTAGAAGGCATTGTGGGATTTTGTCTTTGATAGGGGAGAAAACATTGTGAGAAAAGGAGAAAGTGCTAGGAACCAACATTTTCTCCTTTTTCCAACAAAGTTTTCAAAAGGCATAAGTAGGGATGTGTTGTATATGGTTAACCCTTTACCACACAATCCCGACTTTTAACGACCCTGAGAAAGAAGCCTTTTGAAAAGATTGTGGGAAAAGGAGAAAATGCTGGTAACCAGCATTTTCTCCTTTTCCCACAATGTTTTCTGCTCTTCCCATAACAAATTTCATTTTTTGAGTCGCATATATTTTGTTGTCTGCAAAAGCTTTCAATTTGGACTGGTCTAAAATTTTGTTGTTCGGTAAAGAGTTAACCAAAATCTGCATTGTAGGCACTTACAACAAACTGAGGAAATTTTAAGTACAGAAAATTACATGGGGGGGATTTGAAGAAATTAGAGAGATATTACCCCCCCTTGTCTTACCGCTGCTCTGTTGAAACAAAGACCAAAGTATCTGATTATGAAAGCATTGACAGACTGTTTACAGGATCTTTTTCTCTGGACCTAATGGCTTTGAATATGAGAAAGAAGGGTTTTGAAAACATGAAAACGCTGGTATCCAGTATTTTCTACAATGTTTTCAGAGGTAACTTTCATCATTTAACACCTCACCTGAAAGACATAATTTCAGACTAGACAAAGTTGAAAGCATTTGCAGATGTCAAAATAAATGTGACAGAAAAATTTAAATTTGTTTTGGGTGGGGTAGAAAACATTGTGGGTAAAGGAGAAAATGCTGGTTACCAGCATTTTCTCCTTTTCCCACAATGTTTTCAAAAGGATTCTTTCTCAGAGTCGCTAAAAGTCTGGATTCTGTGGTAAAGGGTTTAAAGAAATTTGAGTTTTCACCTGCAAACACTGTCTAAAGTTTTGTTGTGTGGTAAAGAGTTTGCTGATAGAAATCATAGGAGACAGTGGAGAAATAGTAAGTTACCAACATTTTCTCCTTTTCCAACATTAAAGCTGTCATCATTTAACTCTTTACCAAACGACAAAATTTTAGACTAGTCCAAATTGAAAGCATTTGCAGACGACAAAATAAATGTGGCTGAAAAATTGAAATTTGTTTTGGAACGGATAGAATACATAGTTGGAACAGGAGAAAATGCTGGTTACCAGCATTTTCTTCTGTTCCCACAATGTTTTCAAAAGGCCTTCTCCTTGGGGGTTGTTAAAACTCGGGATTGTGTGGTAAAGGGTTGAATGGTTATTAACTCTTTACCAAACGACAAAATTTTAGACTGGTCCAAATTCAAAGCATTTGCAGACAACAATATAAGTGGGATTGAAAAATTGAAATTTGTTTTTGGAAGGTTAGAAAACATTGTGGGAAATGGAGAAAATGCAGGTTACCACCATTTTCTCCTTTTCCCACATTGTTTTCAAGAGGCTTTATCTTCGGGGTCATTACAGTCAGGATTGTGTGGTAAACTGTTAAAACACAAGATTGGTTGGTAAAGAGTTACTTTCTTGATAGGTCACTGTGAGGTCTTGAAGATTCTACTTGCAAATTAGAATGTTGTTCCTTCACATTAGAAGTTCTGGGTTTGATATTGCAGATTCATTGATTTGACAAGGTCAACCTTTGGAAGACTCTGGAAGTATGAATTCTATTCCATGGAAGTAATCACCTAGAGTGGTTGATAAAAGTAGTTGTACTTATTTCACAATTGGTTTGAAATAAAAGAAAATTTAACTCTTTACCTACGACAAAATTTTGCACTCATCCAAATTCAAAGCTGTTGCAGACGACCGATTAACTGTGGCTCAGTTGATGAAAGCTGACTCTAATAGGGTGGGAAATGGACAAAATGCTGGTTACCTGCATTTTCTCCTTTTCCCACATTGTTTTCAAAAGGCTTCTTCCCCATGGTTGTTAAAACTCAGGACTGTGGCAAAAGATTAAACAAAAACTAAAGTTAACCCCTAGAGTGCAGAATAAACCCAACAGACTTAATTTCTAGTCCAGAAATAATACAGAGATAATTGTAATATCATGGATGCTTTTGTCTATAAAGTGTCAGGAAAGCGGACAGGGTAAATGAAAGATCAGACTGCTTTTTTGTGCTGTCTAATCTTGATCTATACTGGTTCACTAGGTAATTTAAATTGTGCACTTTAAGGGTCAGGTTTAAACTAAACTTGCTTGCAAAATGTTATGACTCTTATTTTATCATTGACTTTCTAGTATATTGACAAATTCCAGTGTTTGTCGTCATTCAAAGGAAAGGTGAGGTAGACTAGGTAGGTCTATTTACCCTGTACCAGATAAAGGTCACTTCATAATACAAAATTATGTTGGATTCTTTCAAAATAAAACAGTAAAAAAGATAACAGAGAAAGTTAATCCTAATTTACCCTTTAAAAGATCACAAAATTCTGGACTTGTCCTGATTGAAAGCATTTGCGTCTACCACCAATTAAACATGGTCCTAATAGATGAGTTTTTTTAGCTCACCTTAGCACAACGTGCTAAAGGTGAGCTATTGTGATCGCCCTATGTCCGGCGTCCGTCGTCCGTCAACAATTTCTTTAAACATCTTCTTCTCCTAAACCACTGGGCCAATCTTGATGAAACTTGGCAGGGATGTTCCTTGGGTGAAGCTCTACCAAAATTGTTCAAAGAATTGAATTCCACCCACAACTCTGGTTGCCATGGCAACAAAAAGGAAAAAAAAGCAGAATCTTTGAAAATCTTCTTCTCTGAAACTAAAAGGCGCAGAGCTTTGATATTTGGTATGTAGCATCTCCTAGTGGACCTCTACCAAGTTTGTTCATTTGATGCCCCTGGGGTCAAAACTGGCCCCGCCCCAGGGGTCACAAGTTTGAGCATAGTCACAAAGAAGGAAAACTTTAAAAATCTTCTTCTCTAGAAGGCTTAGAGCTTTGATATTTGGCATGTAGCATCTCCTAGTGGACCTCTACCAAGTTTGTTCATATGATGCCCCTGGGGTCAAAACTGGCCCCGCCCCGGGGGTCACAAGTTCGAACATAGGAACAAAGAAGGAAAACTTTAAAAATCTTCTTCTGTAAAACTAGAAGGCATAGAGCTTTGATATTTGGCATGAAGCATCTCCTAGTGGACCTCTACCAAGTTTGTTCATATGATGCCCTTGGGGTTAAAACTTGCCCTGCCCCATGGGTCACAAGTTTGAACATAGGAACAAAGAGGGGAAACTTTAAAAATCATCTTCTCTGAAACTGGAAGGCATAGAGCTTTAATATGTGGTATGTAGCATTGCCTAGTGGACCTCTACCAAGTTTGTTCATTTGATGCCCCTGGGTCAAAACTGGCCCCGCCCCGGGGGTCACAAGTTTGAGCATAGTAACAAAGAAGGAAAACTTTTAAAAATCTTCTTCTCTGAAACTTGAAGGCGTAGAGCTTTGATATTTGGCATGTAGCATCTCCTAGTGGACCTCTACCAAGTTTGTTCATATGATGCCCCTGGGGTCAAAACTGGCCCCGCCCCAGGGGTCACAATTTCCAACATAGGAACAAAGAAGGAAAACTTTAAAATTCTTCTTCTCTGAAACTGGAAGGCGTAGAGCTTTGATATTTGGTATGTAGCATCGCATAGTGGACCTCTACCAAGTTTGTTCATATGATGCTCTTGGGGTCAACACTGGCCCCGCCCCGGGGGTCACAATTTCCAACATAGGAACAAAGAAGGAAAACTTTAAAAAATCTTCTTCTCTGAAACAGGAAGGCATGGAGCTTTGATATTTGGTATGTAGCATTATCTAGTGGATCTCTACCAAGTTTGTTCATATGATGCCCTTGCTGCAAAAGTTGGCCCTGCCCCGGGGGTCACAAGTTCGAACATAGGAACAGAGAAGGAAAACTTTAAGAATCATCTTCTCTGAAACTGGAAGGCGTAGAGCTTTGATATTTGGTATGTAGCATTGCCTAGTAGACCTCTACTAAGTTTGTTCATATGATGCCCTTGGGGTCAAAATTGGCCCTGCCCCGGGGGTCACAAGTTCAAACATAGGAACAAAGAAGGAAAACTTTAATTTGTTTTTTCTCTTAAATGGGAAGGCATAGAGCTTTGATATTTGGTATGTAGCATCTCCTAGTGGACTTCTACCAAGTTTGCTCCAAGGATGCTGCTTGGGTCAAAACTGGCCCAGCCCCTGGGGTCACAAGTTCGAACATAGGAACAAAAAAGGAAAACTTTAAAATTCTTCTTTTCTGAAACCGAAAGGTGTGGAGCTTTGATATTTGGTATGTTGCATCTCAGAATGGACCTCTACCAAGTTTGTTCATATGATGCCCCTGGGTCAAAACTGGCCCCGCCCCGGGGGTCACAAGTTCGAAGATAGGAACAAAGAAGGAAAACTTTAAATTTCTTTTTCTCTTAAACGGGAAGGTGTAGAGCTTTGATATTTGGTATGTAGCATTTCCTAGTGGAACTCTACCAAGTTTGTTCATATGATGCCCCTGGCCCAGCCCCGGGGGTCACAAGTTCGAACATAGGAACAAAGAAGGAAAACTTTAAAATTCTTCTTTAAAACTGGAAGGCGTAGAGCTTTGATATTTGGTATGTAGTGATTCTCTTCTAAGTTTGTTTGCCCATCTAAGCGCAACAAGTTCATTGAATTCAAAATTGGGTCATCTTGGGTCGTAAATTAGGTCACTTGGACAAATTGAAGAAATACATTGTTGGCACTCTCGAGGCCACATTATTTGCTCAGTTGCCTTGAAAATTAGTTAGAAAGTTTGTCTTAAAAAGTCTCACATAAGATTAATTTGGGTCAACTTGGGTCATAAACTAGTTCACTGGGTCAAATTAAAGAAATACCAGAGTTCCCGATCACGCAAAATCGTGCGTGAAACACGTATAAATGAAATAAAACACGTACAAAATTACAAACCTATACGTGAAATCACGCACAAAAAATACAGAAGATCACACAAAAAAAGTAGGAAACACCTGCATAGAACAGCTCACGCAAGTGCGATTTGCAGAAAATATAAATCATCGGAAACATTTTGGATTTCCAGCTTTCTGTTTATAGAATATTTACATGATCGGCGTACTCGGTATTTATTATCGCGATCAATAATATTGCAGACTGGGACTCGTTTGTTTCCAAATAAATCCTTACTTCAGCTCTCCTTTGTTTAACGCAGTCGATAAAAAAGCGTTTTGTCGATGTCAACGTCTTTCGTCTGAAAACCTGTATTTGGAATATCTCAGAAATATAGGCCTACTTTAGACACTTTCGGAATTCAGAATTCGGGTTCCCGTAGGTGAGCAAGGTACACTAGTTGTAGAACCATTCAAAATGTAGAAAAAAGAATTCAATTCATGCAGAAAGACTTATCCATAAATGAACGGACATGAAAGATTGATCGGTCCATAAAACACGGAAACCCATGACACAACAAAATGCTCCATTTTACATTGTCCGATCACAGTCACTTTCTACTGTCTTTTCAGCTTTTAATAGGTGTAAGCTGTAAATTTCCACAAATATCTTGATATAACGAACTTTTTTGGTGCAAATCATCTGTATCGATTGCTTTGAGAATCATTACTGTCATAATCTCAAAATCAAATATGAAATCTAGACACCCCCCCCCACAACTCAAGGGGTAAGTGTGTACTCCTGAAATAAAAAGCTAGTGGGAACACTGCATATTGAATACAGCAGTCTTCAGTCAGACTTCTACAATGTTTAATGTAGATAAGGCATTTGAAAAGATGAGCATAAAGACTACTAGTTAACACTTTGACAAACAATTCTTTAAGTGTCAGTTACGTTTAAAAATGTATATTTACATAGTAGATCTATATGATTGTTCTGCATCTGATCAAAAATGAGGCATTAAGTAAACAATTTAGAGTTGTGGGCATATTAATTTTTCTCTTTCAATTTGTACCCCCATTTTTTTTCTTATACCCCCATTTTTCAATTGTAGGGGGTACAAAACCCCCAAATAAAATTTTCAGTGGGAACACTGAATACCTTGTTTGCACTCTGGAGGCCACATATATAGCTCAAATGACCTGAAATTTGGCCAGAATGTTTGTCTTGATGAAATACCAGATGAGTTTGGATTTGGGTCACCTGGAACCATAAACTAGGTCACTAGGTCAAAATAAAGAAATACCTTGTGGGCACTCTAGAGGCCACATTATTTGCTTAATTGCCTTGAAAATTGGTCAGAATGTTTGTCTTTGTAAAGTCTCACATGAGTCTGAATTTGGGTCAACTGGGGTCATAAACTAGGTCACTTGGTCAAATTAAAGAAATAGCTAGTGGGCACTCTAGAGGCCACATTTATTATTCATTTGATTTGAAAATTGGTTAAAATGTTTCTTTTCATATAGTCAAAGACCAGTTCAAATTTGGGTCACCTGGGGTCATAATCTAGGTCACTAGGTCAAATTAAAGAAATATCTTTAGCGCACTCGAGGCCACACTTTTTGCTCAATTGACTTGAAAATTGGTCAGAATGTTTGTCTTCATGAAATATGAGTTTGAAATTGGGTCACCTGCAGTCAAAACCTAGGTCACATGGTCAAATTAAAGAAAAACCTTTAAGGCACTCTACTAAGGTGAGCGACCCAGGGCCATCATGGCCCTCTTGTTTTTAATTTTTTTAAGAGTTGAAAATATTGTGGGAAGAGAATAAAATGCTGGGTAGCAGCATTTTCTTCTTTTGCGCAATGTTTTCTACTCTTTCAGAGGCAAATTTCATCATTTGAGCCACATTACAACCATTACGGTCCCTATTTTTAACAATCGTGAGGAAGGAGGCTGTTGAAAACATTGTGGGATTGAAAGGAGAAAATGCTGGTAACTAGGATTTTCTTTTTCCACAATGTTTTCGCCTTACAGAGACAAATTTCATTATTGGAGCTAAAATGAATATGCCATTTGCAAAGGCTATCACTTTGGGCAAGTCTACATTTTTTTTTCCTGGTGAAAGAGTAAATCCTGTCTGCTTTATACAAAGTTTGACAGAAAAGTGTCAGGTCAATAATGATATAGCTGGGGGATATTTGGATTGCATAAAAGGTTGTAATAGACTTAGATAGGTCTAAACCTTATAGCCAGTGCATTAACCCTTTACCAAATGATTATAGACTTGTCCAATTTGAAAGCATCTCCAGACAAAAAAAATCAGTTGAGACAAAGCTGGTGGAATATGTTGTGGAAATGAAGAAAATACTGGTAACCAGCATTTTCTTCTTTTTCCTTAGGGGCATTAAGATATGGAATTCTTTGTCAGTTTAAATTGGTTCATTACGAAAGAAACAACATTTTTACAACAGCTAGTTATACAGTACTGCTGCAAGATGAAGAGACAGTTAGGTCATAATCTGGAATAAACTAGTAGACAGTATAGGTCAGAGATCAGACTGCTACAGTAAAGGGCCTTTACAGGAAAAGGATAAGACACAGGTTACTAGCATTTTCTCCTTTTCCCCTAGTGTTTTTAAGATTTATTTTCTAAAGAGTAACTGTTCTTAAAACACTGGATTGTTTGGTAAAGGATTAACTCTGTACTACATAACAAAAAAATAGACATGTCCAAATTGAAAATGTTTGCAGACAACACTTTAAACATTGGTCAAATGATTGAATTTATCTTTGATATAACAGCACACATTGTGGGAAAAGGAGAAAATGCGGGTTACCAGCATTTTCTCCTATTCCCACAAAGTTTTCTAAAGCCTTAGCCTTCTCTATCAGGGTCGTTAAAAATCGTAATTGTGTGGTAAAGGGTTAAGTGATTGGGAAAAAATTGGTTGTCTAGTATTAGTCTTGACAGCAAAGTAATGGGTGAAAGTTTAATGGGTGTAAATTTGGTGGTAAAAATTGTGCAAATCTGTGGGCTAACCTTTTACCCAACAATGGGATGCTTTGAAGACCATGCAGGAAAAGACTTTTGAAGACATTGTGGGAAAAGGAGAAAATGCAGGTACTCAGCATTTTCACCATTTCCCACAATATTTTCTATCTTTCCAAAGACAAATCTCACCATTTCATTTGTTGCCTGCAATTTTTTTCAGTTCGGACAAGTTCAAAATTCTGTGTTTTGGTAAAGAATTTGTAAAGGTTGTATTTATAGTTAAGTGATAGTGGTTAAATGCTTTAGTGTTCAAATTGAAATCCATAGTAAAATTCTTCAATTTTGTATGTGCCCATTATTTTGATACACGTCTTTTGATCAGGTGAAAAAAATTATACTATTTGAAAATAGTTTCAGCAAGAAAATTGGATTAATTTAACCTTAATTCTTGTGGTGGAAAAGTAGCTGCTTCAAATAAAATATTATTTTTCTGAGACTGTTTATCGAGAGAGTTATGACTAAAGGTAAACAATGCTAAACTATTGTCCACATACAGAATTAATCTTTCACGAAATGTTTCCGACTTTTAATGAATCGGAGAGGGATTGGAGATTTTGGAAACATTGTAGGAAAGTAGAAAATGCTGGTAACCATCATTAAGAAAAAAAAACATTCTCCTCTTCCCTCAATGTTTTCTACCATTTCAAAGATGAATTCCAGTGTTTGAGCCATTAATTCAATTTGTCAGTTACAAATTCTTCCAATTTGGACCAGCCTGAAATTTTGTTGTGTGGTAACAAGTTAAGCCTTTTCCAAACGGCAAGAATCACAATGCACTTTGCCAGTGTCAGCTTAACTCTTTACCACACAATCCCGACTTTTAACGACCCTGAGGAAGAAGCCTTTTGAAAACATTGTGTGAAAAGGAGAAAATGCTGGTAACCAGCATTTTCTCCTTTTCCCACAATGTTTTCTAACCTTTCAAATTTAAATTTCAGTTTTTTAGTCACATTTATTTTGTCGAATTCGAAAGCTTTCAGTTTGGACAAATGTAAAATTATCTTGTTTGGTAAAGAGTTAATAAAGATTTTAGACATAATTAACTGAATTTCCTGACAGAGTACCAATGTTTTATTTTTGTTCTTCCAGGTCCTGGTCGTGGAGATAGAGGTGATGATGAGACGGACTTTGCACGGCCCCTCTCCACAAAAGTGCCACATGCAAAGCGATCATCTAGTGCGGCATCTAACATATCTACAGGCTCTGTTGGGAAGAAACCTGCGTTTGGCCTTACCAAGTCTGCTTCAACAGGTATAATGCTGCTTTTGATTTGAAATGATTGAAGACTTGACCCTAAATTTTTTTTATGTCATTTTGATGCATATTAGCGTATCTGAAAGTTAGGCTTTTAAAAAACTAGGCGGAATGGACAGTTATTGTCAAGCTTGAGTGATCGTCTCCTTTTGTTACAGAGTTTGCTGCACTTTTGATAACCTTTGAGTGGTTAACATTTTCTTTTAATCTTAAAGACCAAAATCTGAATTTTAACTCTTTACCACACAAGCAAAATGTCCAAATTGACAGCATTTGCAGACGACAATTTTGTGTGGCTCAAATAATGAAATTTGTTTTTGATAGGTTAGAAAACATTGTGGGAAAAGGAGAAAAGGCTGTTTACCAGCATTTTCTCCTTTTCCCACAATGTTTTTAAAGCTGTTTTCTCTCGGGATTGTTTGAAGTCTGGATTGTTTCATAAAGTGTAAAATCTTTGACCATACTTAAAACAGTTTCAATTAAGTTTCCACAGACTTACTACTTAGAAAGGCGGAGGCAAACAATTTCTAGAATTGGAATTGACTCTTACTCTTTACCAAACAACAAAATTTAAGACTTGTCCAAATTGAAAGCATTTGCAGACAACAATTCAAATGTGGCTCTAATGATGGAATTTGTCTTTGATACTAGAGTAGAAAACATTGTGGGAATAGGAGAAAATCCTGGTTACCAAAAAATTTTCTCCTATTCCAACAATGTTTTCAAAATGCTTCTGCCTAATGGATGTTAAAACTGGTGTAGTAAAGGGTTAACCATTGACCCTTTGCCAAACAATCCCAAGTTTTAACAACCCTGAGGAAGAAGCCTTATAAAAAACAGTGTGGGAATAAAAGAAAATGCTGGAAATGTTTTCTACCCTTACAAGGATACAATATAATGTAAGTTCCATTCAATCGACTGTCAGCAAATGCTTTCAATTTTAAAAAGCCTAAAGTTTTGTCTTTTGTCGAAGAGTTAAACTGCTAAATAGATAGAAAACAATTTTCCAGTTCATAGAAAAAACCCATAGATCTAGATCTACGCTGTCCCGAAAAGTGTGTTGAGCTAGGCCTCATGTAGGATTACGCTGTAGGGTGACAACTGCTCCGAATGTATTTTCGTATGTTGGCTGAGCCAGTTACCCTCATACATTTGCTATTAAGAAAATCAATGAGTAGCACTTTGGCAAAAGGGGGTTAGATGCACCTTCTTCATGTATTAACTCTGTACCAAACGATAACATTTTAGCCTAGTCCAAATTGAAAGGATTTGCATACAGCGAATACAATTTGATTCATGTGATGAGATTCGTTCTCAAAAGAGTATTAAACAGTGTGGAAAAATGAGAAAATGCTAGTTACCAGCATTTCCTCCTTTTCCCCCATGTTTTCAATAGGTCTCTTTACCAGGATCATTAAAACCGGGGATCGTTAACTCTTTTCCACGCAATCCCAGTTATAACAACCCTAACGAAAGTGGCTTTTGAAAACATAGTGGAAAAAGGAGAAAATGCTGGTAACCAGCATTTTCTCCATTTCCCACTATGTTTTCTACCCTATCATCTACAAATTAATTTGAGCCAGATTTAAATAGACGTCTGCCAATGCTTTGAATTTGGACTAGTCCAAAGTAGTGTTGTTTGCCAAAGGATTAAACCAAGCAAGTTGATGTATGATACGGACCCATTTTGTCTAAAAACTTTCTGAATAATGAAAGAGTGGACCTTTGGCATGCAGAAGAATTTACGCTTAGCCTGCTAAATAACTAAAATGGATCTTTCAGGTCTATAGTAAAAACCTAAATAATGCTATTTCAAAGTTGATTTAATGGGAAAAATATCTCCTTAATGGACAGTGTAGATCAAAGATCAGACTGCAAAATCTGGGCAGTCTGATCTCGATCTACACTGTCTGCAAAAGGTCGGTGAGTTGTGCTAAGCAGCTTAACTCTTTACCCAACGGCAAAATTTTAGACTGGTTAAGATTGAAAGCATCTGCCGACAACAAAATAAACATGACTAAAATATTGGAATTTGCTCTGAGAAGGGTAGAAAACATTGTGGGAAAAGCAGAAAATGCTGGTTACCAGCATTTTCTCCTTTTCCCACCATATTTTCAAAAGGCCTGTTCTTCAGAGTCATTAAAACTCGGGATTGTTAGGTTAAGAGTGAAGGGGTAATAATAGCAAAACAATTCAACGCAGCTCAGCCTGCAAAGTATGCGCAGGCTGACTTAGGTTGATACTTTTTGCAAAGGCATTTAACCCTCTTTTCTCAGAGTTTGGCTAAAATATTTTGTATTTTAATCGTAAACATATTTTAGTTTTAAATAAAACTGCTTCGACCAAAGGAATCCCCTATTTACCCATTAGCTATGATTGAAGTATGTGGGCTGATTATCTATATTCCATGTGACTAGTGGTCTTACTAATGGACACACTGTAAAATAAAGTATTTCTGCATCTCCCTGTTTACACCCTGTCAGGATGCCCATGGTATCAGCCCCTTTGGTTGCTTTTGCAGACAGTGTAGATGTAAGATCAGACTGCACAAAATGCACATTTAATCCCACCCAGGATCTACTCTGTCACCTTTGTTGAGATCGTCTGACCAAGGACCGCATTGAAACTACCAGTAAATTATTTAACCCTTAAGCTGCTAAGCACAACTCACTGACCCTTTGTGGACAGTGAAGATCAAGATCAGATTGCACAGAATGTGCAGTCTGATCTTTGATGTACACTATCGGATATGGTGTTTCCTTTCCAGTGAAATCGATTTAGAAGTTGCAATATTTGTTTTTTTCCATAGGAGTGGACATTTTCATTTCATTTATTTAGCAGCTTCAGGGTTATTCTATTAATTACGATTGGAAATGGCTGTATTGTTTATTTGGGACACTGACAATCCTGTGTTTTAACAATTTCGAAGGAAAATGCTGTGGAAAACATTTTGGAAAATGGAGAAAATGTTGGTTATCAGCAAAGCAAGTTCCATCATTTGAGGCTTATTTACTTTATTGTCTGCAAATGTCTTAAATTTCTTTTAACTAACATTTTTAGCTCACCATAGCACAACGTGCTAAAGGTGAGCTATTGTGATCGTCCTATGTCCGTCGTCCGTCGTCTGTCCTCCGTCGTCCGTCAACAATTTCTTTAAACATCTTCTTCTCCTAAACGACTGGGCCAATCTTGATGAAACTTGGCAGGGATGTTCCTTGGGTGAAGCTCTACCAAAATTGTTCAAAGAAATGAATTCCACCCACAACTCTGGTTGCCATGGCAACAAAAAGGAAAAATAAGCAAAATCTTACAAAATCTTCTCTGAAACTAGAAGGCGCAGAGCTTTGATATTTGGTATGTAGCATCTCCTAGTGGACCTCTACCAAGTTTGTTCATTTGATGCCCCTGGGGTCAAAACTGGCCCCGCCCCAGGGGTCACAATTTCCAACATAGGAACAAAGAAGGAAAACTTTAAAAATCTTCTTCTCTAAAACTGGAAGGCATGGAGCTTTGATATTTGGCATGAAGCATCTCCTATTGGACTTCTACCAAGTTTGTTCATATGATGCCCTTGGGGTCAAAACTGGCCCTGCCCCAGGGGTCACAAGTTGGAACATAGGAACAAAGAAGGGAAACTTTAAAAATCATCTTCTCTGAAACTGGAAGGCGTAGAGCTTTGATATTTGGTATGTAGCATTGCCTAGTGGACCTCTATCAAGTTTGTTCATATGATGCCCCTGGGGTCAAAACTGGCCCTGCCCCAGGGGTCACAAGTTTGAGCATAGTAACAAAGAAGGAAAACTTTAAAAATCTTCTTCTGTGAAACTTGAAGGCGTAGAGCTTTGATATTTGGCATGCAGCATCTCCTAGAGGACCTCTACCAAGTTTGTTCATATGATGTCCCTGGGGTCAAAACTGGCCCCGCCCCAGGGGTCACAATTTCCAACATAGGAACAAAGAAGGAAAACTTTAAAAATCATCTTCTCTAAAACTGGAAGGCATAGAGCTTTAATATTTGGCATGAATTATCTCCTAGTGGACCTCTACCAAGTTTGTTCATATGATGCCCTTGGGGTCAAAACTGGCCCTGCCCCAGGGGTCACAAGTTCGAACATAGGAACGAAGAGGGGAAACTTTAAAAATCATCTTCTCTGAAACTGGAAGGCATAGAGCTTTGATATTTGGTGTGTAGCATTGCCTAGTGGACCTCTATCAAGTTTGTTCATATGATGCCCCTGGGGCCAAAACTGGCCATGCCCCGGGGGTCACAAGTTTGAGCATAGTAACAAAGAAGGAAAACTTTAAAAATCTTCTTCTCTAAAACTTGAAGGTGTAGAGCTTTGATATTTGGCATGTAGCATCTCCTAGTGGACCTCTACCAAGTTTGTTCATGTGATGCCCCTGGGGTCAAAACTGGCCCTGCCCCGGGGGTCACAATTTCCAACATAGGAACAAAGAAGGAAAACTTTAAGAATCATCTTCTCTAAAACTAGAAGGCATAGAGCTTTGATATTTGGCATGAAGCATCTCCTAGTGGACCTCTACCAAATTTGTTCATATGATGCCCTTGGGGTCAAAACTGGCCCTGCCCCGGGGGTCACAAGTTCGAACATAGGAACAAAGAGGTAAAACTTTAAAAATCATCTTCTATGAAACTGGAAGGCGTAGAACTTCGATATTTGGCATGAAGCATCTCCTAGTGGACCTCTATACCAAGTTTGTTCATATGATGCCCCTGGGGTCAAAACTGGCCCCGCCCCAGGGGTCACAATTTCCAACATAGGAACAAAGAAGGAAAACTTTAAAAAATCTTCTTCTCTGAAACAGGAAGGCATGGAGCTTTGATATTTGGTATGTAGCATCTTCTAGTGGATCTCTACCAAGTTTGTGCATATGATGCCCTTGGGGCAAAAGTTGGCCCTGTCCCGGGGGTCACAAGTTCGAACATAGGAAAAGAGAAGGAAAACTTCAAAAATTTTTAATCTTCTCTGAAACTGGAAGGCGTAGAGCTTTGATATTTGGTATGTAGCATCGCCTAGTAGACCTCAACTAAGTTTGTTCATATGATACCCTTGGGGTCAAAGTTGGCCCTGCCCCGGGGGTCACAAGTTCAAACATAGGAACAAAGAAGGAAAACTTTAATTTTTTTTTCTCTTAAATGGGAAGGCATAGAGCTTTGATATTTGGTATGTAGCATCTCCTAGTGGACTTCTACCAAGTTTGTTCCAAGGATGCTGCTTGGGTCAAAACTGGCCTAGGTCACTTGGTCAAATTAAAGAAATAGCTAGTGGGCACTGTAGAGGCCACATTTATTATTCATTTGATTTGAAAATTGGTTAAAATGTTTCTTTTGATATAGTCAAAGACCAGTTCAAATTTGGGTCACCTGGGTCATAATCTAGGTCACTAGGTCAAATTAAAGAAATATCTTTAGGGCACTCGAGGCCACATTTTTTGCTCAGTTGACTTGAAAATTGGTCAGAATGTTTGTCTTCATGAAATATGAGTTTGAAATTGGGTCACCTGCGGTCAAAAACTAGGTCACATGGTCAAAGAAAAACCTTTAAGGCACTCTACTAAGGTGAGCGACCCAGGGCCATCATGGCCCTCTTGTTTTTCTTTTCCCACGATATTATTTTCTTTCTAACCTTTCAAAGACATTCATTTGAGCTGAAATCAACATGTCTTCTTCAAATGCTTTCAATTTCGACAAGTCTGAAATTGTGTTATTTTGTGAAGAGTTAACCATCAATCACACAATCCTGACTTTTAATGACGTTCAACTTCAGAAAAATGGCTGTTGAAAGCATTACGGGAAAAGGAGAAAATGCTGAGAAAATACCAGCATTTTCTCCATTGCCCACAATGTTTTCTACCCTTCCCAAAACAAATTCAATTTTTCAGTCACATTTATTTTGTCGTCTGCAAATGCTTTCAATTTGGACTAGTCTAGAATTTTGTCATTTGGTAGAGTCAACTACTTTGCATATTGTGCTGCATGTTAATTTTTGTTTTTATGAAAGAGAAAAAAATATTGAATTCTAACAACTGTTCCATTATAATACCCCAACTTGTAGTGTCGACACGCTCATCATTTCGGAGAAAATCGTCTGATTCAGGTAGTATTTAAATATCACTGAGCCTTCCTTCCATAAATGTGTAGAACTATGTTTTGTGTGTTTGTCTGGCAAATCATCGGGGCTTTTCTAGTTACAGTACAGAGTCAATTAAATGACCCTTGCCTTAGGCTTTCTGCTTTGCTTTTTACAAAGGATATCCTGTATAAAAGCTTTTAATTCTTTACCAAACGACAAATTTTTAACAGATCCAAATTTAAAGCATTGTTGCAGACGAAATATTACAGATGGCCCAAATGACAAAATTTGTCCTTGATAGGGACATTGTGGGAAAAGGAGAAAATGCAGGTACTTTTCCCACAAAGTTTTCAAAAGCCTTCTTCCTCGTAAGAGATGGGAATTGTGTGGTGAAGGGTTATGCCTGTACCACACAATTCCATGTGTTAACAACCTTGAGGGAAAAGGCCTTTGAAAACACTGGCTGAAAACAGGCCTTTTCCCACAACGTTTTCAAAAGATTTCTTTTGAACATGTGTTAAACATAGCAACTTCAAGTCTTCTGAGCCTCTCGTTTCTCAGTCCTTGTTAAAGCTTAAAATGTCATTTTTTTCTAGATCTTTTTAGCAGTCTAAATAACATATAGTGCTGGGGTTCCATGCTTTTGATTGCAAGTGCTAAATAGGTTATGGATTGGGTTCCATGCCAAATGTTTGTTTAACCCTTTCCCAAACGATAAATTTTAGACTGGTCCAAATTGAAAGAGTTTGCAGACGACAATTTTAAATTTGATGAAAATGACAGAAAGTTCTCCCCAAGGGTAGAAAACACTGTGGGAAAAGGAGAAATTGCTCGTTATGAGCAATTTCTCCTTTTCCCACAGTGTTTTCAAAAGACTTGTACTACACACACGTGAAAACCAGGGCTTGTTTGGGAAAGGGTTAATGTTTCAAAATTGTGTCAGGGGATGCAATTTTGATCATGCAGTTTATGATCTAAATGTTTGTTGGTGCAATCTGCTACCATGATATCCAAATGAGATGATATCAGAGTTGGAAACTTAACCCTGTACCACACAATCCGAAGTTTTAACGACCCTTAAGAAAAGGACTCTTGTAAACATTGTGGGAAAAGGAGAAAATGCTTGTAACCAGCTTTTTCTCCATTTCCCACAAGGTTTTCTACCAATTCAAGGACAAGTACTTTCATTTGAAAAACATTTGAATTGTTGTCTGTAAATTCCCTAAATATGGATGTGTCTAAAATTTTGCCGTGTGTTCAAGGGTTAAGGTCTTTTACAGACTCTGTGAGAAAATTGAAAGCATTGATCTTGAATATAGATACCGGTAATTGATAAGAACAGAAAAAACATCATTTTTCTCTGGTATGAGAATTTTTGCTTGTTAACCCTTAACCACACAATCCTGACTTTTAACAACCCTGGGGAAGAAGCCTTTTGAAAACATTGTGGAAAAAGGAGAAAATGCTGGTAACCAGCATTTTCTCCTTTTCCCACAATGTTTTCTACCTTTCCCAAAACAAAGTTCAGTTTTTGAGTACCTTTTATTTTGTCGTCTGCAAATGCTTTCAATTTGGAAACGTCCAAAATGTTGTGGTTTGGTAAAGAGTTAACATTTAATTTTATCCCATATAATGTTTTCTACCATTTCAAAGAAAAATCCTATTTTTTCAGCCACTTCTACTTGTGCAAACGCTTTAATCCTTTAACGCTCAGCAAAAATTTAGACTTTCTATATTAAAGAAATTCACAGACAACAATTCAAATTCTTTTCATAGGATAGTATTTGTTCTTGAATAGATAGAAAACATTGTGGGGAAAGGGAAAAAATACTGGTTACCGGCATTTTCTCCTTTCCCACAATGTTTTCAGAAGCCCTCTTTATCACGCTGAATAAGTAAAACTTGGGACTATGTGGTTAAAAGGGTTCATTATAGAAGAGTTTACTCATTGCGAAAGTCAAATTTTTAGGCTCTTCTATTTTCAAAGTGTTTGTAGACATCAAATTAAAGGTGGCTCAAATGAGGTTTTTCTTTAACTCTTTACCAAACGACAAAATTTCAGACTGGTCCAAATTCAAAGCATTTGCAGACGACAAAATAAATGTAACTCAAAAATTGAAATTTGTTTCGGGAGGGGTAGAAAACATTGTGGGAAAAGGAGAAAATGCTGGTTACCAGCATTTTCTCCTTTTCCCACAACGTTTTCAAAAGGCCTCTTTCTCAGGGTCGTTAAAACTCAGGATTGTGTGGTAAAGGTTTAATAGGTAAGAAAAAAAAAATTCTGGGCATTTTCTCCCTCTCCCACTATGTTTTTCAAAGGTTACTCTCCCTAGGATCAACAAAGCTTGGAATATTTTACTAAATGGTAAAACGTTTGGGGGAAGGTACTTCAGTGGCTTACTGACAGTGCAGGTCCAGGGTTAGACAACACAGATTATCCTGTAGCAGTAGAGCCAACGAGCGCATGATTTGCCAGAACATTCTGTTAGCTATAGTTGCACACAATTATAAAACTGGTTCACTACCCTCATTTTTAGCTCGCCGGTTTTCATAGAAAACATTGCTTTGTCTGGTATCATTGTCACAGCACTGTCATCATCTGCATCATTGTCGTCTGCATCGTCATGCAAAAACTTTATAATAACTCTGTCATTACCGTAGATATTTACATCAAACTTGGACTAGTCATTAACACTGAAAAGGGAAACTCATATTACAGGGGCAGGTAACCATAAAAGTATTTTTGACAGTTATCCCGCCTTTTCAACTTGGAATTATCCCGGAAAATGAATCTATTTCTATAAGCAACTGCAGCCAAGTGTTTGCACCTGAATGTGGTGCTCTTGTTAAGTTTAGATTACATCCTATTGAAAATTTGAGAGATTTGTCAAAGCTTTTCACTAGCTTAACTCATTGACAATTTTTAATGCCCTTGGGAAATTGAACTTTTGAAAACATCATGGGAAAGAGAAAATGCTGGTAACCAGCATTTTCTCCTTTTTAGCTCACCTGAGCACATAGTGCTCAGGGTGACCTATTGTGATCGATCGTTGTCCGGCGTCCGTCCGTCCGTCCGTCCGTCCGTGAACAATTACTTAAAAAATCTTCTCCTCTGAAACCGCCCAACAGATTTCAGTGAAACTTCACAGAAATGATCCTTAGGTGATGCACTTTCAAAATACTTCAAAGATTTCAATTCCATGAAGAACTCTGGTTGCCATGGCAACCGAGAGAAAAAACTTTAAAAATCTTCTTGTCCCAAACCGTAAGGGCTAGAGCTCTCATATTTGGCATGTAGCATCATCTAGTGGCCCTCTACCAAAATACTTCAAATTATGGCCCTAGTGTTGAAAATGGCCCTATGTTGTGGGTTCTCGGATTTCACATAGAGATAAAGAAGGAAATCTTTAAAAATCTTCTTGTCCCAAACCATAAAGGCTAGAGCTCTCATATATGGCATGTAGTATCATCTAGTGGCCCTCTACCAAAATACTTCAAATAATGGCCCTAGTGTGGAAATTGGCCCTATGTTGTGGGTTCTTGGATTTCACATAGAGATAAAGAAGGAAATCTTTAAAAATCTTCTTGTCCCAAACCATAAGGGCTAGAGCTCTCATATATGGCATGTAGTATCATCTAGTGACCCTCTACCAAAATACTTCAAATTATGGCCCTAGTGTGGAAATTGGCCCTATGTTGTGGGTTCTCGGATTTCACATAGAGATAAAGAAGGAAATCTGTAAAAATCTTCTTGTCCCAAACCTCAAGGGCTAGAGCTTTCATATTTGGCATGTAGCATCATCTAGTGGCCCTCTACCAAACTACTTCAAATAATAGCCGTAGTGTTGAAAATGGCCCTATGTTGTGGGTTCTCGGATTTCACATAGAGATAAAGAAGGAAATCTGTAAAAATCTTCTTGTCGCAAACCTTAAGGGCTAGAGCTTTCATATTTGGCATGTAGCATCATCTAGTGACCCTCTACCAAAATACTTCAAATTATGGCCCTAGTGTTGAAAATGGCCCTATGTTGTGGGTTCTCGGATTTCACATAGAGATAAAGAAGGAAATCTTTAAAAATCTTCTTGTCCCAAACCATAAAGGCTAGAGCTCTCATATATGGCATGTAGTATCATCTAGTGGCCCTCTACCAAAATACTTCAAATTATGGCCCTAGTGTGGAAATTGGCCCTATGTTGTGGGTTCTCGGATTTCACATAGAGATAAAGAAGGAAATCTGTAAAAATCTTCTTGTCCCAAACCATAAGGGCTAGAGCTTTCATATTTGGCATGTAGCATCATCTAGTGGCCCTCTACCAAAATACTTCAAATTATGGCCCTAGTTTGAAAATGGCCCTATGTTGTGGGTTCTCGGATTTCACATAGAGATAAAGAAGGAAATCTTTAAAAATCTTCTTGTCCCAAACCGTAAGGGCCAGAGCTTTCATATTTGGCATGTAGCATCATCTAGTGGCGCTCTACCAAAAAACTTCAAATTACGGCCCTAGTGTTAAAAATGGCCCTATGTTGTGGGTTCTTGGATTTCACATAGAGATAAAGAAGGAAATCTTTAACAATCTTCTTGTCCCAAACCGTAAGGGCCAGAGCTTTCATATTTGCCATGTAGCATCATCTAGTGACCCTCTACCAAAATACTTCAAATTACGGCCCTAGTCTTGAAAATGGCCCTATGTTGTGGGTTCTTGGATTTCACATAGAGATAAAGAAGGAAATCTGTAAAAATCTTCTTGTCCCAAATCATAAGGGCTAGAGCTCTCATATATGGCATGTAGTATCATCTAGTGGCCCTCTACCAAAATACTTGAAATTATGGCCCTAGTGTTGAAAATGACCCTATGTTGTGGGTTCTCAGATTTCACATAATGATAAAGAAGGAAATCTGTAAAAATCTTCTTGTCCCAAACTGTAAGGGCTAGAGCTTTGATATTTGGCATGTAGCATCATCTAGTGACCCTCTACCAAAACACGTCAAATTATGGCCGTAGTGTTGAAAATGGCCCTATGTTGTGGGTTCTCGGATTTCACATAGAGATAAAGAAGGAAATCTTTAAAAATCTTCTTGTCCCAAACCGTAAGGGCTAGAGCTCTCATATATGGCATGTAGTATCATCTAGTGGCCCTCTACCAAAATACTTCAAATAATGGCCCTAGTGTGGAAATTCGCCCTATGTTGTGGGTTCTCGGATTTCACATAGAGATAAAGAAGGAAATCTGTAAAAATCTTCTTGTCCCAAACCGTAAGGGCTAGAGCTTTCATATTTGGCATGTAGCATCATCTAGTGGCCCTCTACCAAAATACTTCAAATTATGGCCCTAGTCTTGAAAATGGCCCTATGTTGTGGGTTCTCGGATTTCACATAGAGAAATATAAGGAAATCTTTAAAAATCTTCTTGTCCCAAACCATAAAGGCTAGAGCTCTCATATATGGCATGTAGTATCATCTAGTGGCCCTCTACCAAAATACTTCAAATAATGGCCCTAGTGTGGTAAATGGCCCTATGTTATGGGGTCTCGGATTTCACATAGAGATAAAGAAGGAAATCTTTAAAAATCTTCTTGTCCCAAATCATAAGGGCTAGAGCTCTCATATATGGCATGTAGTATCATCTAGTGGCCCTCTACCAAAATACTTCAAATTATGGCCGTAGTGTTGAAAATGGCCCTATGTTCTGGGTTCTCGGATTTCACGTAGAGATAAAGAAGGAAATCTTTAAGAATCTACTTGTCCCAAATCATAAGAGCTAGAGCTCTCATATATGGCATGTAGTATCATCTAGTGGCCCTCTACCAAAATCCTTCAAATTATGGTCCTAGTGTTGAAAATAGCCCTATGTTGTAGGTTCTCGGATTTCACATAGAGATAAAGAAGGAAATCTGTAAAAATCTTCTTGTCCCAAACCTTAAGGGCTAGAGCTTTCATATTTGGCATGTAGCATCATCTAGTGACCCTCTACCAAAATACTTCAAAAAATGGCCCTAGTCTTGAAAATGGCCCTATGTTGTGGGTTCTCAGATTTCACATAGAGATAAAGAAGGAAATCTTTAAAAATCTTGTTGTCCCAAACCATAAGGGTTAGAGCTCTCATATATGGCATGTAGTATCATCTCGTGGCCCTCTACCAAAATACTTCAAATAATGGCCCTAGTGTGGAAATTGTCCCTATGTTGTGGGTTCTCGGATTTCACATAGAGATAAAGAAGGAAATCTGTAAAAATCTTCTTGTCCCAAACCGTTAAGGCTAGAGCTTTCATATTTGGGATGTAGCATAATCTAGTGGCCCTCTACCAAAATACTTCAAATGATGGCCCTAGTTTGAAAATGGCCCTATGTTGTGGGTTCTCGGATTTCACATAGAGATAAAGAAGGAAATCTGTAAAAATCTTCTTGTCCCAAACCATAAGGGCTAGAGCTCTCATATATAGCGTGTAGTATCATCTAGTGGCCCTCTACCAAAAGACTTCAAATAATGGCCCTAGTGTGGAAATTGGCCCTATGTTGTGGGTTCTCGGATTTCACATAGAGATAAAGAAGGAAATCTGTAAAAATCTTCCTGTCCCAAACTGTAAGGGCTAGAGCTTTCACATATGGCATGTAGCATCATCTAGTGGCCCTCTACCAAAATACTTCAAATTATGGCCCTAGTGTTGAAAATGGCCCTATGTTGTGGGTTCTTGGATTTCACATAGAGATAAAGAAGGAAATCTTTAAAAATCTTCTTGTCCCAAACCATAAGGGCTAGAGCTCTCATATATGGCATGTAGTATCATCTAGTGGCCCTCTACCAAAATACTTCAAATAATGGCCCTAGTGTTGAAAATGGCCCCATGTTGTGGGTTCTCGGATTTCACATAGAGATAAAGAAGGAAATCTTTAAAAATCTTCTTGTCCCAAATCATAAGGGCTAGAGCTCTCATATATGGCATGTAGTATCATCTAGTGGCCCTCTACCAAAATCCTTCCAATTATGGCCCTAGTGTTGAAAATGGTCCTATGTTATGGGTTCTTGGATTTCACATAGAGATAAAGAAGGAAATCTTTAAAAATCTTCTTGTCCCAAACTATAAGGGCTAGAGCTCTCATATATGGCATGTAGTATCATCTAGTGGCCCTCTACCAAAATACTTCAAATTATGGCCCTAGTGTTGAAAATGGCCCTATGTTGTGGGTTCTCGGATTTCACATAGAGATACAGAAGGAAATCTTTAAAAATCTTCTTGTCCCAAACCTTAAGGGCTAGAGCTTTCATATTTGGCATGTAGCATCATCTAGTGACCCTCTACCAAAATGCTTCAAATTATGGCCCTAGTCTTGAAAATGGCCCTATGTTGTGGGTTCTCGGATTTCACATAGAGATAAAGAAGGAAATCTTTAAAAATCTTCTTGTCCCAAACCATAAAGGCTAGAGCTCTCATATATGGCATGTAGTATCATCTAGTGGCCCTCTACCAAAATACTTCAAATAATGGCCCTAGTGTGGAAATTGGCCCTATGTTGTGGGTTCTCGGATTTCACATAGAGATAAAGAAGGAAATCTGTAAAAATCTTCTTGTCCCAAACCGTAAGGGCTAGAGCTTTCATATTTGGCATGTAGCATCATCTAGTGGCCCTCTACCAAAATACTTCAAATTATGGCCCTAGTGTTGAAAATGGCCCTATGTTGTGGGTTCTCGGATTTCACATAGAGATAAAGAAGGAAATCTTTAAAAATCTTCTTGTCCCAAACTATAAGGGCTAGAGCTCTCATATATGGCATGTAGTATCATCTAGTGTCCCTCTACCAAAATACCTCAAATAATGGCCCTAGTGTTGAAATTGGCCCTATGTTGTGGGTTCTCGGATTTCACATAGAGATAAAGAAGGAAATCTTCAAAAATCTTCTTGTCCCAAACTGTAAGGGCTAGAACTTTCACATATGGCATGTAGCATCATCTAGTGACCCTCTACCAAAATACTTTAAATTATGGCCCTGGTGTTAAAAGTTGACCCTATGTTGTGGGTTCTCGGATTTCACATAGAGAGAAAGAAGGAAATCTTTAAAAATCTTCTTGTCCCAAACCATAAGGGCTAGAGCTTTC
Organism: Tridacna gigas; assembly: GCA_945859785.2. Classification (NCBI taxonomy): domain Eukaryota; kingdom Metazoa; phylum Mollusca; class Bivalvia; order Cardiida; family Cardiidae; genus Tridacna; species Tridacna gigas. The sequence goes on along the minus strand of OX244035.2, from coordinate 40,279,957 downwards.
ATATTTGGCATGTAGCATTATGGTGTTGAGCTGAGTTGCATTTCAGGTGAGCGATTTAGGACCATCCTGGTCCTCTTGTTCCATGATGTTTTCTAACCTTTCAGAAAAAATCCTGTAATTTTAGCTACATTTAGTTTGTCGTCTGCAAATGCTTTAAATTTGGGCCAGTCTAAGATTTTGGTGTGTGGTAAAGAGTTGATATTTGCTTTATAAGCAGCTGTGCTACTCTGCATTTATTGTGCAGAGTTTTTACAGATGGCCTACAACATGAGAAATGAGATCTTCAGACATTTGCGTAAAGTGTCGTCTTGGATTATCTGCGCAGTCTGCGCAGGCTAATCTGAGACAGCACTTTAAGGCTACATAAGATTTTTTCATACAGTAGACTTTCGTGAAACAGAAAATCACGCAAAAATAGGAAGTGTTGTCTCATTTTAGTCATAGACTGCACAGGCTGATCTGGGACATCACACTTTTATGCATATGTCCGAAGGCCCCTTTTCATGTGTTGCATGCCATATGAAATTTGAACTGCAAATGCTAGTTAGAGTTTTTTGGGTTTTTAAGCACTGGTAAGCCTCAATATTTCAGACTTTCAAGTAATTGTGTAATAGTCAATGCCACAGCAGATTCTCCTCTTTCTCATTATTGAATAATGTTGGTACTATTGACAATAAGAAAGCAAATTCTCTGTCTCTTAGCAAAATGTTTTGCTGAAGAACTTGAAGCTGCAATTATTTAGTCATGTTTCATAACTGTCAATAAAGTTCATGTGGCTCATTTGATGACATTAGTCCTCAGAAGGATAGAAATCATTGTGGGAAAAGGAGAAGCAAATTTGTTGTTCCTGGTGACCATTTTTTTCACGGTCATGCAGGCAGCTTCTAAAATTATTATTGTCCTCAAAATATGAGGACAGAAATGGGCTTCAACATAGGACTGATACTTTAATTTGGAGTGGGAAACAATTTTCTCATCGCTTTAAAGACTTGATCATATAATTATAAACGTGCTTTGTAGATTTTTTCATCTATCTGTTTTCAACCCTTTACCAAACAATCCTGTATTTCTACAACCCTGAGAAAGAAAGATTCTGAAAACATCGTGGATAAAAAAGAAACTGCTGGTTACCAGCGTTTTCTTCTTTTCCCATAATGTTTTCTACTTTTTTGCAGATAAATTCCATTATTTTAGCCACATATGATTTATATGTCGAAGGTTTTCAGCTTTGGTTTGTTGTCTGCAAATGCTTTCCATTTAGGTAAGTCAAAAAATTTGTTCACTGGTAAAGAGTTAATTTTCGTAATTAGTTATATTTTCTTTTTACAATCCCTCTTTTGATTTTTCTAGATTTTTGTAAGATATCCCTGTTACATTGTTAGATGTTCCCAAATGTATTCCAATTGAAGTTACCGGTAGTTATAATTATGTTTATCATAATAAAAATCAATTTAGACAATATATATCAGATGAACACAAAACTGTGAAGATTAAACTTTTACCTAATGTTCCTTGATTTTACAAGAAAGCCTTTACCCTTTCCCACACAACCCCAGAGCTTTCAGGATAGGTAACTATCTTGTTACTGAATAGACTTTGAGTAAATATGAATGCACATACTTCAGGTGAGTGAAATGGCTATTTTACTGCAGAAAGATGTTGAAATTGTTGACTATAATTACGCAATTAATGCTTTCCATGTGACATCCTTTTTGATAAGTGTACACTAAAAGCATTTGGGGACAACATACTGAAAGTTGTTCAAAGGATGGTATTTGTCTGTGAAAAGGTAGAAAACATTTTGGGAAAAGGAGAAAATGCTGCCAACCAGTATTTTCTCCTTTTCCCAAAATGTTTTTTAAGGCACTTTTTTTTAGAGTCATTAAACCTCAGGATTGTGTGATAAAGGGTTAAGCAAGGTGAGCGATCTCAGGTCCATCATGGTCCTTTTGTTATGTTACAACATGAAAATATGAACCATGCTTTGTCACAAGGGTCTTAATGCATCAGCAAAAAGTATCTGCCAAGATCAGCCTGCGCAGTCCGCACTGACCTAAGGCTTCATTGTCAAAGCTTTTAACCATTGGTCAATTTTCTGCATGTCAAAGGACCAGTGTACTTCATAGTTCAGTCCTTTGTTACACAAAATGGACTTTATGGATCCATAATTATGTGATAATTTACTTGGTATTATGTATCATGGAGATACATTAAGTCCCCTTTTGTCAGAATATGGCTCGTATTGAATTTATCAACTATTACACTCTGAGGTTTAAGATCTTAAATGTCTACCTTTGTACTTCACAGGTTCTGGAGGGGTGGATGAGGAAACTTTCATCAAATCTTTTGAAGATGTTCCAAAAGTACAGGTAAGATTTAACCCTTCACCACATGATCCCATGTTTTAATGATCCCGAGGAAGATAACATTAGAAAACATTATGGGAAAATGAGAAAGTGCTGGTAACCAGCAATTTCTCCTTTTGCCACAATGTTTTATATTCTTCTACAGTCACATCCATTCTATGAGATGAAAGTATGGGGGAAATATTATGAATGAAAATATGTGCATCATCTGGTTTGATGAAAAAAGAAAACAGATCCTTTTCAGATTTACTTTAACATTTGACCTTTCTGACCTTATGTGCTTTATATAAGTGCCAAGTTCCACAAAGGATTTGTAGTTCAATGGTTCTTGAAGACATGAAATATTTAGATGAAGCATGCACTCCTGACTTTGGAGTGGCAATCCTGACTTTAAAAGTGGTGTTAAAATACAATAGGTAGGATACAATAACATTCATGTTTATGTTAATATTTTTTCTCCTGGTTTAACCCCTTACCACACAATCCCAAGTTTTAAAATGGCCCTGAGGAGTCTTTTGAAAACATTATGGGAAAAGGAGAAAATGCTGGTAGCCAGCATTTTCTCCTTTTCCAACAATGTTTTTTACACTCTCAAAGACTGTTTCTTCAGTTGAATCGCATTTAAATTGTCATCTGCAAATGCTTTCATTTTCGACAATTCTAAAATTTTGTTGTTTGGTAAAGAGTTAACCCTGTACCAAACAATCAGAACTTTTAATAACCTAAAGAAGAAGCAGTTATTTGGAAAATATTTTGGGAAAGGAGAAAATGCAGGATACCACCAATTTCTAATTTTCCCTACATTTTTTCTTTCATTTTGGAAGACTGAACCCATTATGTAGGCTACATTTGTCATCTGGAAATGCTTTTTAATTTGAAGAAGTGCTGATCATCAGCATTTCTTTAACCACAATACTTCCAAAAGCAATTTCTATTGAGGTCATTGGAACTTTGGATTGTTCCATAAAGGGTTAATTTATGTTATAATTGTAAAGGATTGGATATTTAATACTACAGGACAAATTTTTATCGGCTCCACTGGCCAAAGGCAAGCAAGCTTATGTCATGACCCTGTGTCTGTTGAGCATCTGTCCGTGCGTCCATTGCTTTAACTTTTTTTTCAAACATCTCTGAAACTACCCATCCAATTTTGACCAAACTTCACAGAAATGATCCTGCCATGGTCCTCTTTCAAATTTCATGGATTCATTTAAAAACTGGTTGCCCTGGCAATAAAACTGAAAAATATTGAAAATCTTCTTGTCCAAAAGCATATGACCTAAGGCTACCAAAATTGGTATATAGCTTCATCTAATGAACCTCCACCAAGTCTCTTCAAATTATGCCCTTAAGGGTCACATTTAGTTTTACGTAGGCTTATATAGTGAAAATCTTTGAAAATCTTCTTGTCCAAAACCATTAGGCCTAGGCCTACCAAATTTGGCATGTAGTTTCATCTAATGGGCCTCTACGAAGATTTTGTGGGATCCTGCATGGTTCAGTGGTAAAGTGTGGGACTAGTAACCTGGAGGTCCCAGGTTCGAGCCCCAACTGATCCACTGAGTTTTTCGTGGGAGTGTCCGTGGGCAAGACACTACAGAGCCCCAGCCTAGCACTGGTGAAACCCAGGAAATACATGTATATGTGAGCTCTCATTGTGATATGACTGAAATAATGTTGAAAGCGGTGTAAAATACCATTCAATCAATCAATCAGTCTACGAAGATACTTCAAATTATAGCCCTGGGTTCAAAGTTGGCCCCGCCCCGGGCTCACAAGTTTTATATGGGTTTATATAGTGAAAATTTTAACAATATTTTGGTTTCTAATCATAAGGCCTAGAACTACCAAATTGTGGTAGTTTATCTTGTGGGCCCCTACCAAGATCATTCAAGTTATAGCCCTGGGGTCACATTTGGCCCCTCCCTGGCAGTCACAAGTTTTACATGGGCTTATACAGTGAAAACTTAAGAAATGTTCTCATTCGGCAGTGTCTTCATAGTATCCCTAGAAAAGACTGAGAAAATGCCTTCAAGGAATGCATCAGAAGACTGAAATTGTGCATATCTGTTTGAGCTGAATTCTTTGAGGGGACCATACAAAATTTTCATTGAAATCTTTCAAGGATACATTTTTATGTGCTTAGATGCATTCACAATTGAAAATTCCTCAGATTCTGGATATTTTCATACCAGATGGACCATTTAGGTAGCTATAAAGATTCTGAACAAAAAATAGTGGAATAAAGCCTTACCTTTGCAGTCTCCCTCTTCATTTCAGATGTTTTCTGTTCGTGACCTGACAGACCATTTAAATAAATGTAAAGATACTTTAGCAGATACTAACATAGCCTGGGAAAAGCGAATGGAAGCTGTAAGTACAGGTTTTCTTACTTATCTGCTTGCAGTTATCGCATGAGTTATCTCTTTACCATACGACAAATTTGTAACATGTCCAAATTCAAAGCATTTGCAGATGACAAGTCAAAGATGGCTGAAACAATGAAAACTGCCTGAGTAGAAAACATTGTGGGAAAAGGAGAAAATGCTGGTTACCAGCATTTTCTCCTTTTCCCACAATGTTTTCAAAAGGCTTGTTTTTTAAGGGTCGTTAAAACTCGGGATTGTGTGGTAAAGAGGTAACCCTTTACCAAATAACCTTGAGTTTCGACCCTGAGGAAGAGGCTATTTGAAAACATTGTAGGAAAAAGAGAAAATGCTGCTAACCAGCTTTTTCTCTCTTTCACACAATGTTTTCTACCTTGTCAAAGACATAAGTTCATTTGTACCACTTCTGAATTTTTTGTCTGCAGATGCTTTCAATTTAGAAGGGTCTAAAATTTGTTGTTTGGGAAAAAGGTGAAGTTGCTGTCTGTAAGTGCCATGTGTCATTACCTCATCTCTCTGGGTGACTGTCAACAGTTTGTGTCATCTTCAGTTTACCTTTCCAAAACCTTTTAGGAAACAACAAATATTTAGACTTGCCTAAATTGAAAGTGTCTGCAGCCAACAAATTAGATGTGGCCAAAAGAAGAAGGTACTGGTAACCAACATTTTCTCCTTTTCTCAGTGAGTTTTCAAAAGTCTGTTTCCTCAGGTACCATACAGGGGTTAAAACACTTGTTCTTCTGTTGCTACTAAAATTAACCCTTTACTACACAATCCCTAGTTTTAATGACCCAGAGGGAAAAGGTTGTTGATAACATGGTGAGAAAAGGAGAAAGTGTGGATAGCCAGCCTTTTCTCCTTTTCCCACATTGTTTCAAACCATGATAAAGGCAAATCCCATCATTTTAGCCACATTTAACCCTTTACCACACAATCCTGACTTTTAACGACCCTGGGAAAGAAGCCTTTTGAAAACATTGTGGGAAAAGGAGAAAATGCTGGTAACCAGCATTTTCTCCTTTTCCCACAATGTTTTCTGCCCTTCCAAAAGCATATTTCAGTTTTTAGGTCACATTTATTTTGTCGTCTGCAAATGCTTTCAATTTGGCCTGGTCTAAAATTTTGTCGTGTGGTAAAGAGTTAAACAGTATAGTGCACTGACTGCTCTGATAAAACTATGCCACATTTATGGAAACTCGAGCAAAAGTATATTGAGTAATTATGGTTATGTTTTTGATTCTCCAGAGACACATAAAACATGATTGGGAGTCGAGAAAACATTTTGGTAAATGAAAAAAATGCAAGTTTGGAGTAAGTGTCTCTTTCGCTTCGAAATTTTCCAAAAACTAGACAAGATTATGCCTTTACAAAATGTAAAATTGATAAAATATATTCACAGGTATTTAACCCTTTACTGCAAAATCCTGTGTTTTAACAACCATGAAGAAGAAGCCTTTTGAAAACATTGGTAACCAGCATTTTCTCCTTTTCCCACAATGTTTTCTACCCCATCAAAGATAAATTTCATCATTTGAGCCACATTTAAATTTACATCTGCAAATGCTTTCAATTTGGACAAGTTCACTTTTTTGTTTTGTGGTAAAGAGTAAAGTGTTCTTAACCCTTTACCAAACAAGAAAATTTTAGCCTTGTCGAAATTGAAAGCATTTGCAGACGACAATTTCAATGTGGCTCAAATGGTGCAATTTTCTCTTGATGGGGTAGAAAACATTGTGGTTAAAGGAGAAAATTCTGGTCACCAGCATTTTCTCCTTTTTATACGCCCGAAGGGTCGTATTATGTTATACCCCCGGTCGTCTGTCCGTCCGTCTGTCTGTCCGTTAGCAATTTCTTGTGTGGACAACTCCTCCTACAGTTTCCATCGGAATTATTTGAAACTTGCCACAATGAATCTCCATGATGTCTAGTTGTGCACCTGACTCTTAGAATTTGGATCGCTGTTTGCGTTCTAAAATTATCTGCCCTTGATTTCTGAAATAACCAACTTTTCACTTTGAATTTTTGTTCAGGCCATAACTTCTATACCATAAAAGGTATCAACTTGAAACTACATACACTGATAGAACACATTATGGAGAAAAGCAGTGCACAAGAACCATAACTCTGCTGCTCTTGTTTTTTGAGTTATTGCCCTTTGTTGATTTTCAGTTTGAATTTTTGTCCAGGCCATAACTTCCAAACTATAAAAACTATTAACTTGGAACTCCATACACTGATAGAACACATTATGGAGAAGTGCAGTGCACATGAACCATAACTCTGCCACCTTTATTTTTTGAGTTGTTGCCCTTTGTTAATTTTCAGTTTGAATTTTTGTCCAGGCCATAACTTCCAAACTTTAAAATCCATCATCTTGAAACTTCAAAGACTAATAGAACACATTATTGAGAAGTGCACTGCACAAGAACCATAACTCTGCCATCCTTCTTTTTGAGTTATTGCCCTTTGTTAGTTTTCACTTTGAATTTTCGTCTGGGCTATAATTTCTAAATTATAAAAGCTATGATCTTGAACCTTCAAAGACTGATAGAACACCTTGTGGAAAAGAGCAATTCACAAAAATTGTAACTGTGCCACCCATATTTTTTTAGTTATTGCCCTTTAATATTTTTCACATTAGATTTTTGTTTGGGCCGGATCTTCCAAACTATAAAAGCTATCAACTTGAAACAATATACACTGATAGAACAGATTGTGGAGAAGTGCAGTAAACAAGAACCATAACTCTGTCACCCTAAGTTTTTGAGTAAATACCCTTTAATAACTTCATTTTGAATTTTTGTCCTGGCTACATCTTCCAAACTAGAAAAGCTATCAGCTTGAAACTTCATATACTGACAACACATTATGGAGAAGTGTCATGCACAAGAACCATAACTCTGATACCCTTTTTTTTTTCAGTTATTGCACTTTATTTATTTTTAAATTTTTACTTTGAATTTTTGTTGAGGCCATAACTTCCTAACTTCCAAACTATGAAAGCTCTCAGCTTGAAACTTCAAACGCTGATAGCACACCTCGTGGAGAAGTGCAGTGCACAAGAACCATAACTCTGCCACTCTTCTTTCCTGATTTATTGCCATTATTTTCTGAGTAATTTCCCTTCAATATTATTTACAGTTAGGGCCTTTCTTTCATATGTGAAGCATTTCCCTTTTTATACGCTCGAAGGGTCGTATTATGTTATACCCCCGGTCGTCCGTCTGTTAGCAATTTCATCTGTGTGCAACTCCTCCTACAGTTTACATCGGAATTATTTGAAACTAGCCAGAATGAATCTGTATGATGTCTAGTTGTGCACGTGACTGTTAAAATTTGGATAGGTGTTTGCATTCTAAAATTATCTGCCCTTGATTTCTGAAATAGTCAACTTTTCACTTTGAAATTTTATTCAGGCCATCACTTCCATACTATAGAAGCTATCAAATCGAACCTTCATACACTGATAGAACTCATTATGAAGAAGTGCAGTTTACAAGAACCATAACTGTGCCATTCTTATTTTTTGAGTTATTGCCTTTTGTTAATTTTAAGTTTGGTCCAGGCCAGAAACTATTACAGACAATCAAGACTTACTTTCTTTTATCATGGAGAATAACTACTCTTCATTCACGGCCCATCCTTCATTTCAACTTGTTTCACTGACAAGCCCCTTCGGGCGTATATGCGCCGCTCTGCGAAACTCTTGTCCCACAATGTTTTCAAAAGGCTTCTTTCACAGGGGTGTTAAATGGCAGCATTGAGTGGTAAAAGGTTAATTATCATCATATAGCTATAGACATTTCAGGGTTTTCCACTTTTTGCACAGTAATGTACATGTCGATTGCAAGGTTTTATATTTTTTTTTTTTTTCTTCCAGTTATGTACATTACGTGGTATCCTTGTGGCAGGAGGGGCAGACTATGACGAATTTTATCCATTTCTCCGAATTTTAGAGCCATGTTTTATGAATTCTGTGAAGGACCTGAGGTCTCAAATTGTACGAGAAGGCTGTATCACTATAGCGTAAGTGACCTTGTAACTATGCTTGTTGTATGCTCTTGGTTGATTGTATGCATTAGGATTCTTTACCATTATTTATCTTAACCCTTCACCACACAGTCTTGAGTTTTAAGTACCCTTAGAAAGATAGCTTTTGAAAATACTTTGGGAAAAGGGGAAGATGCTGGTATGTCGCCTTTTCTTTGATTCCAACATTTTCTACCTTTTCTGACACAAATGAGATCATCCTTGCCACATTTATCATCTGCAAAAGCTCTCAATTTGGACAAGTCTAAGATTTTGTTGTGTTGTAAAGAGTAAACATGGGGTTGTTTGGTAAAGGGATGTGATTTCAAATCTCTGTCAAGCCATTACTTCTGAGAAATTTGACCAATACTGTTGCCATGGATTGATGATATAAATGCATGGCTGACTCCCCCGTCAATGCTGAGCACATCTCAGATCCTAAGTAAGATGGACAGTGGCTTTGAAAGTGTATTGTGTGTATTACTGGTTAAAAACAAACACCAAAAATATATGGGGCATGTACAGTCCATTTTAATGGGTGCTTGCTTGTGTCAGTTTGTTTGTTTGTATGGTGTTTACTGCCATTTTCAACATTATATCAGTTTTTTGCAGCAGCCAGTGCACCTAACCATGCTTTTCTGGAGTTTCTTTTACTAGTACTTTTCACAATATTCTTTCCAAGTTTCTGGGTGCTCTCCGGATAACAATTGTCGAAACAAAGATATGTGGTGGGAGAGGAACGAATTCTGTCGCAATGACTCTCATCAATCCTTGGAAAGGAATTGGCCAAGCTGGAGATTTGAACCAATGACCGCCAAGTCTCCAGCTCTGTATGCTTCTGACTGTGCCACCAGACTCAACTGCCAATGTCAAGTACGTGAGATGACTGATTGAATACAAGTGAATATTGCTTAAAGACCAGCTCATTCAAAAGACTATCTCTGTCTAAAGACCACGCACTTTAAACCTGAAGAAGGTTTCCATGTACCAACGCAACCTACCATGGCAGCTGACTCTTATTTTTCCATGTGCACACTAATGCTACAAGATTTTAGGAGATTTTACATATCTTACTGGAGTGAGAATGATCCAAATTTTACCCAATTGGGGTAATTAATAAGATACCAGCCGATAATATCCTGTAGAAAAAAAAATCATGCTTCTTTTCTGTATTTGCAGATATTTTTCTCAACGTCTTGGATCAAAGTTTGATCATGGGGCGGAGACTTTACTACCTGTGTTACTAAATCTCATTCCAAACAGTGCCAAGATCATGGCAACGTCTGGTACAGTGTGTGTTAGATTCATTTTACAAGTAAGTAATTCAACTGGGCAATGAACACTTTACCAAACTACAACATTTTAGGCTTGTCCAATTTGAAAGCATCTGCTAATGACAAATTGAATTTGGCTTTACTTACTACAACATTTTAGACTAGTCCAATTTGAGAGCATTTGGTGATGACAAATTGAATTTGGCTGTACCAAACTACAAATTTTTAGACTGATCCTATTCGTAAGCATTTGCTGATGACAAATTGAATTTTGCACAAATTATTAAAAATGTCAGAGAACAGTTTGAAAATATTGAGGGAAAAGGAGAAAATGCTGGTTACTAGCATTTTCTCCTTTTCCATAATGATTCAAAAGCCTTCAAAACCCCCTTTGGGGATTGCTATAACATGTGATTGTTTGGTAAAGGGCAAGCTGTTGTGTTGGAGACGGTATTGAAGGAGTACAGCATCAGCCCTTTCACATCAGTGGTTCTGGGTCTGAGTACTTTGATGAATGTGGTCAGCCTTTGCAAGTACCTACACCGTGGTGTAAATACTGTGTATGCTTCCAGTAGGCAACCATGCATATTGATATATACAATCTGGGGGGTTTGTTTCACAATTGATGTGAAAAAAAAAAAAACTTTTACGTAACTATTTACCAAACAAAATTTTAGACTTGCCCAATTTGAAACTGTTTGCAGATGACAAGTGAAATATGGCTCAAATGATAAGATTTGTCTTTGAAAGAGTTGAAAACATTGTGGGAAAAGGAGAAAATGTTGGTCACTAGCATTTCCTCCTTTTCCCATAATGTTTCGAAAGTCTTCTCCCTCTGGGTCATTGAAACTCAGAATTATGATAGAGGCTTAATAAAGGATCTGTCCTAGTGAAGAAATTGAGACATTGGATTGGTAATCCAAAAGTGATTAATCTAACTCGCACAATCCACGATTGTTATTGAATTGCATATGTAGAGATTGATAGAATTAGAAGAATACTGACTATTATTATGTGTCTTGAAATCAGTTTGGATCATCTCTTTGCCAAATGACAAAATTTTAGACTTGTCCAAATTAAAAACATTTCCAGACAAGAATTTGGATGTGACTCAGATAATGAAATTTGTCTTTGAGCATTGTTTTAACTTGGGATTGTATGGAAATGGGTTAAAAACTATGCGAATGGCCTTCTCCACATGGCTACAAGGCCAGCTTAACATTTGATGAGTTTCAGCCTTGACTTTTAAGAATTGCTTGTAATGGACATTTCTGCTGCATTTTAATTTTATACCTAACAGTCATGTATTTTAGTGATCCTAGTTATGAAGAAGGCTTTTGAAAACATTGTAGGAAATGGAGAAAATGTTGATGACCAGCATTTTCTCCTTTTCCAATAATGTTTTCTAGCCTTTCAAAGGCACACTCAGTTATTTTAGCAATGTCTGATTTCTAATCTGCATATGCCTCAGATTTGGACATGTCTAAAATTTTTTCAATTGGTAAAGGGTTTATTTTGCAAGTTTATTTTGATTGCTTATTCCCCAAATTTGTACATGAATAAACTTTATATTATAGAAGTATCTAAAATACCATATCCAAAGATTCTTATAATGTTGTAACCGTAACTCTGAATTAAACAACAAAGTTATATACATGTCTAAATTGAAAGCATTTGCAGACGACAGACTAAATGTGGACAGTAGTTCAAATGATAGAAGTCATCATTGAAAGGGTAGAAGACATTGTGGGAAAAGGAGAAAATGCTGGTTACCTAAATAAATACCTTTTCCCAAAATGTTATCTACCCTACCAAAGACAAATGTGATAACAGGAATTTGTCTGCTAATGTTTTCCATAAGACAAGTCTTAAAGTTTGTGATCTCGAGATAAAGAGATGACCTGTGTTTTGTTTCTTTACAGTATACATTTGCATCTCGACTCATCCCAATTATCACCAATAATCTTTCATCAAAGGCCAGTATCATTAGAAGGTAAGTTATGAAACTCTAATTTCTTGTTAATAAACTTACATTATGAGCCATGCTCTGGCAAAAGGGAGTTTAATGCATCTCCGTGATGCATGGTACCAGTCAAGCCATCACATAATTATGGATCCATAATAGCCACTTTTTTAATAATGGACTTAAACATGAGGTGGACTGGTCCTTGGACAAACAGAAAATTGACCAATAGCAAACAATTTTCGCTAAGATCAGCCTGCACAGGCTGACCTGGGTTGATACTTTTCACAGATGCATTAAGCACCCCTTTCACAGAGCATGGCTCATATACAAGGGCTGAGCAAAAAGTTAGTGGGATTCGTTGATTAAGACAAAACTACTGGTACTATTACACTTCCATTTTCATATGTTTAGGATCCATTCATAACTTACAGAAGTGGAAAGTTCAGACAAATTGATTTAAAAACGCACTTTCTATGATTCCTTTTACAGCGACCATAGCGTCTACCTGGACCACGCCATGACGTTAACATCATTTAACTAGCACATTATTTGATGTTATGTAGGTGCTCTCTGTCAGATCGATCATCTTCAGTACGCTTTCAAATTTTTTTAACTCTTAACCACACAATCCTGAGTTTTAATGGTCTTGAGAAATTAGCCTTTTGAAAACGTGGGAAAAGGAGAAAATGCTCGTAACCAGCATTTTCTCCTTTTCCCACAGTGTTTTCTACCTTCCCAAAACAAGTTTTAATTTTTCATTTGCATTTATTTTGTCGTCTGCAAACAGTTTCAATTTGGACCAGTCTAAAATGTTGTCGTCTGGTAAAGATCACCCATGCCACTTGAATACTGCAGATTTGTACAATTTTAGCTTTACCTCACCTTCTGTTAATATATTAAATGTTTCAGACGGACTATGCCTTTAAATTACACCGAATTTTATCCCTGCGTGAGTTTCTACAACTTTCTAAACCTCCATTGTCTGCCAAAAAATCATGGTTTATTTCCTCAATAGGAATCATGTATCAAAAATCATTTTTACCTGATGCAGGGTTTATTTTTTCTTTCAGATTTTGTTGCGAGTGTTTAAATCAAGTGTTACACACGTGGCCTACTCACATTTTAGAGAAACATATTGCCATTTTACAAGAGGCCATCAAGAAGGGTATTAGTGACGCAGATTCAGAAGCTAGATCTTTTGCCAGAAAGTGAGATATATTCTATGTTCAGCTATTGCACTAAACACAAACACTTAGCAGTATGGACCAATTTTCGAAATTCCCATGCACAAATAAATGACTAATACTATGGGCAAAACTGTAGGAACGAGTGAAGATTTTGCTTACATTTGAACTTGCTAAATGTGTTCAGAATTTCAACTCTTTCTTTAACCCATAACCAAACAATGCTGTTTTACCCTTTACCAAGCACCATCTTGTGTTTACAATCCTGAAAAGAACAAAGTTTTCTATCCTCTCAAAACGTCATATCATTGAGCCTTGTTTGATTTTTCATTTGCAAATGCTTTTAGGTTAGGCATTTGTAAAGACTGTTTTCTGGTAAATGGTTAACAATCCTGGAGAAGTTGGGTTTAGGAAGCATTATGGGAAAAGGAGAAAATGATGGTAGACAGCATTTTCTCCTTTTCCCTCAATGTTTTCTCTCCTATCAAAGATAAATCCCATTGATTGAGCTACATTTGTCATCTGCAAGTACACATAAGTCAAATATCTGTTGTCTTGGATAGAATTTTTTATGGTGTGCAAGAATAAATTTGCATCACATGACTTTGTCCTTATTTTAACCTAAAAGTGCCAAAATAACATACATTTTTCAGTCTTGAAATAAGACCCAAATAATTGCAAATCCAAGGTTACTTTTGTCATGAATTTCTCACCAAGGCGGACAGTATAGATCAGAAATCAGACTACACTTTCTGTGCAGTCTGATCTTGATCTACACTGGCTGCAAAGGGAACTATAGTTTGTGAAAGGTGTTTTAAGAGTAAAGTAGGATAATCAGCTTGACTTGAGATTCGATACAACAATGTTCATGAAGGCATTGTGGCCAAGGGGGGAAGTTTTTATTATTTTGTTTAACATTACATATGATGAAACTAACTTTCTTTTGAATGGAAGTAGACATTTTAGTTCACATTATGGACTTCATCCCCTTTTCAGGTCATTTTGGGGCTTTGCGGATCACTTCAAGGATCAAGCAGATGCATTACTCACACATTTAGATCCCGCTAAACAGAAAGCGTTACAGGGAGAGTTGAGTAATTCATCCAGTAATAATTCTTTAAACAGCGGGGAACGGCTAACTGCAGGGAGAATCCGTGCTAGGTCAGCTAGTCAAGACAGAGGCTATGAATCAAGTACCTTAGGGTAAGGGAGATAACTCATTACAATTATACCTGTTGGGTAAGGGAAATAACTCATTGACATGGTTAAATTTTAGAACAGTTAAATGACCTAACCCTTTACCACACAAATTATCCCAAGTTGTAACGACGATGAAATGGAAAGCTTTTGAAAACGTGGGGAAAAGGAGAAAATGCTGTTAACCAGCATTTTCTCCTTTTCCCACAATGTCTTCTGCCATTTCAAAGACAATACTGATCTTCAGAGCCATATTCAAATTATCAACTGTAACTTAGTTTTAATTTGGACAAGTCTAAATTTTGGTGTTTCGTAAAGGGTTATCTCTTTACCAAACAACAAAGTTTTAGACTTGTCTAGTGAAAGGATTGGCAGAGGATAAATTAGAGGTGGCTTAAAAGATGGAATTTGTCATTGATGGGGAGAAAGCGTTTGGGAAAAGGAGAAAATATTGGTTACCAGCACTTTCTTTTTTTCCAACAATGTTTTCAAAAGACTTGCAATTGTGTGATAAAGGGTTAATTGAAAAATTTTGATTTTTTTTTTCCCCACATCTAGTCCTAACTCTTTCAAAGACAAATCATATTATTTGATCTGTATTTAACACTTTACAAGTTTACAACATTGTAGACTAAGCATCGACAGTCAATAAATAGAATGTCGTTAAGTGATGCAACTGGTCTTTGCATGTGTACAAAATGTTGTTGCGAAATAAGAACATGCTGGTTAACATTTAAATATTCTCCTTTTTAGGGGTCATTAAAACACAGGTTGATGTGGTAAAGGGTTCATCTGTCATCTGTCAATGCTTTTAAGCCTTTACCACACAATCCCAAGTTTTATTGACCTAGAGAAAAGAGGTTTTTAGCTCCACTGGCCGAAGGCCAGCGAGCTATTGTCATGGCGTTGTGTCCGTCGTGCGTCCGTCCGTCCGTCCGTCCGTCCGTCCGTTCGTCCGTGCGTGCGTCCGTAAACTTTTTCTTTAAAAAACTTCTCCTCAGAAACTATTGACTGGATTTTTACCAAATTTCACAGGAATGTTCCTTTGGTGGTCCTCTTTCAAATTCCTTCAAATAATTGTGTTCCATGAAGAATTCTGGTTGCCATGGCAACCAAAGTAAAAAACCTTTAAAAATCTTCTCCTCCCAAACCGCTATTTGGATAGCATTATTATTTTGCAGGAATGTTCCTTAGATACAGGTTTACAGAATTCCTTTAAAAAAAAATGATCTGTCAAAAAACATGGCTTTTATGGGAGACTCATTTTCCTTTTATGGTATAAAGTAAAATCTTTGAAAAATTTCTTCTCTAAAACTATTCATTGGATTTCATTGTTGTTTTGCAGGTAAGTTCCTATGGTGGTTGTCTGCCAAATTGTTTCTATGGTGGTTGTATACCAAATTCCTTTTAAAAAAATGATACACCTAAAAACACATTTTTTTATAGACAAGGCTTATATTTCAAAAAAATGTTCTTCTCCAAAACTATTTATCGTGTTAGTTTTATCGACTAACAGAGAAAAAGGAAAAAAATTGGATTGACTTGACCTAGTCAGGGCTGTCCTATTTAAGCCCACACATTTTCCTTGGTATTAAGATCACAATTTACTCCAATGATATGCTATTAGTTAGTACTAGTAATGAAATATCACTGGCCATAAATAAGATAAAAGCTTGAGCACCTTTCACAACTTGAGCTTTTCAATTTTGCCTTATTACTAAGCCTGAGTAACCATGCCAAGATAAAAAAGAAAAAGTATTTTAATAACAAAACCCCCATGTTGTAGGTACTTTATAGTCCTTTTGATATAGAACAAGAGAACCTCTGCACTTTTATTAGTTCTGGTAAAGGTTTGTTGACCTACTAATGAGTAAATGCAGAGTGGACAGAGAAGGGGTGTAAATCCTGGTGACCTGGTACACAGTGGGACAGGGCTTTACATTTGTGATAAGGCATTAATGTTACCCAGTCAAACTGATCCCGCAACTTCAGTACACCAGAATTAATCTGTGCCCTGGAGCAGGATATTTGATTTATGTAAATGCATTTGTAGACCATTTTGTGTTGTTTGCCACAGAAGACATTCTAACTGTGAAAAGTTGATTATTAGGGATTAGGTGTTCATTGTATGCCAGCATATTTCATTGTATCTGGTGTATTGATGTAAGTTGATCTATATTGCTATAACATTCATTCATTTGCCCTCCTAGCTGTTCTTTTAGATTACCCCTTTACCACACAATCACAACTTTTAACGACCCTGAGAAAGACATATTTTCTATATTTTGATGTTTCCCCACCCAAAATGGTTTGTGAAAGGACCTGTTGCAGACAACATATCTTCAAATTAGTAAGACATATATAAAAAAGGATAGAAATTATTGTGGGAAACTAAGAAAATGCTGGTTACCATTTTTTTCTTCTTTTCTCACAAGTTTTTTCCATACCTTTTTTCTTTAGTGAGCTAAAATGCAGGATTGAATGGTAATTGTTAAAAACTTCTTTTCGCCATTATAGAAATATCAGGCCTGTGGAGCGATACAGGCGCTCAAGCGCCTCTAGTTTGAAAACATTTTGGGAAATGATGCTGGTAACCAGCATTTTCTCCTATTCCCTCAGTTTTCTATCTTTTCTGAAACAAAATCCACTATTTGATCCACATTACATTTGTTGACTATAAATGCTTTGAATTTGGATAAGTCTTAAATTTTGTTGTTTAGTTAAGAGTTAATTTGGACCTTTTGTCATAGAGATTTACTTAAATGTTGAATGGAGGATGGATGAATCAGGATCTCTGTGTACTTCTGTTTTTGTTTTTGCCTTAATCTTCAGGATTACTTTTGTTTATTTGTAGACGAGTTGGTAAGAAACCTCATCAGCGATTCAGATCAGCCAGAAGCGATACAGGCGGAGGTATGTCAAGTATTTTTTTTTTTCTATATGTCTCATTTTACTTCAGGTTGATTTCTGAAAACATAGGATGAAAATCTGAAATTTACTGTCTCAGGAAGTTTATCAGTGACAGTGGTGGTACAGATTTTGTGTTGTCATTAAGCCTTTACCAAACAGTCCCAAGTTTTAAAGACCCTGGTTAGGAGGGCTTTGAAATCATTGTGGGAGAAGGAGAAAATGCAGGTAAATGCAGCATTTTCTCCTTCTTCCACAATGTTTTCTGCCTTTTCAGTAACAAAATCCACTGTTTGAGCTTCATTTGATTTTTTTTGACTTCAAATGCCTTCAATTTGGACTTGTCTAAAATTTTGTTGTTTGGTGGTAACCAGTATTTTCTCCTTGAACCACAATGTTTTCCGCCTTTTCAAAGACAAATCACATCATTTGAGATGCATGTGATTTATTTTCTGTGAACGCCTTCAGTTTGGGCTTGTCTAGAATTTTTGTTGTGTGGTGAAGGGTTAACTTTTTACCAGATGACCAAATTTTAGACATGTCTAATGTGAAAGCATTCGAAATGTTGCATTGAATATGACGAAATTGATTGGATTTGTCTTTGATAGGGTATAAAACATTGTGGGAGGAAAAAAGTAAAAGGCAATTTCCTCTTTTCCGCCAACGTTTTTTAAAGCTTTATCTCTCAGGTGGTTAGAATTAGGGATAGTGTGGTAAAAGGTCAAACACAGTGCCCATTGAGACAGTTTTGAATCTTTGTAATAACAGTGACAAAATGTTCAAAAACAGTTGAAGTGAGAAAAATAATTGTTTTCCAATGTATCTAATCGTTGCAGCTGGAAAAATGCGAATGTATAGCAGCTGGTCAAAAGGTTCTGGTTTTTTTTCATACTTTCCACACTTCACAATATTTTTGGTAATAGCTATCTGGAAAAGTATTGTGAATTACTCTTTTCTCTCATGATAAGTTTGTGACATGTGTCTGTAGGTGATGACCTCTAAAAACTATGGCAAGTCAAGAAATAGCTTGTACTGAGCAATTTCTCCATTTGTGACAGTGTTTTTATATCCATATTGTTTGGTTCCTTACTCCTTTTGTCATCAAAACTGACTTTTGTTCACAAATTGGTTGGGAGAAAAAGAGCTAGGAGCACTTGGCATTTTTTATCATAGCCTCTCATTACCTCTTCACTCTTTACCACACAATCCCGACTTTCAACAACCCTGTGAAAGAAATCTTTTGAAAACATTGTGGGAAAAGGTGAAAATGCTGGTAACCAGCATTTTCTCCTCTTCCCACATTTTCTACCCTACCTACAACAGATTTCAATATTTGAGTCACATTTAATTTGTCGTCTGCTTCCAATTTGGACAAGTGTGAAATTTTGTCGTTTGGTAAAGAATAAAAACTAATTTACAGCAGACAACTTTGACAACATGCTAGGAAAAAAAGGATGATTAGAGTGAGTTACATTTTATGATGTAAATATATGTACATGCATAAGTCATTCTGGGTAAAGAAGATAATGCTTGTTTGGAGCAAAATTCTTCTTTTACTGAAGTGTTTTGAAAAGTGGTCTGCTGTCTGAAGGACATAGTAATTTTGAAATGATTAGAAACTTTTTGGAATGTAAGTTTTCAATATGCAACTTGAAGGCCTTTTGAGCAGAAAAAACTCACTTTGACAAAATTGATAGTTAAAAACTTAGATGTTTAGCCCAGGAACATGGGCCACTTTCCCAACATTCTTTTGTACAGAAGGTTAGAGGTTATATGGCTTTTATTTTTACATTTGCACATATTTGGTTTTCATAATTTCAGTATAATAAATTTACGTCGAATTTATGTAAATGAATTTTGTTGTTATTCAAAAGGTTACATTGTATTTTCATGTAGAACCATTTTTCTTTTAGATTTTGGCAATAATTAATGATTAAGTACATGACTGTCATTTTCCTTACTCCTATTTACAGTTCTTTTGGGATCAAATACACTTTTGTTAGATAATTAAAATACTTTTTGAAATGAAAAATTAGCACATGTATAAAGCACTAAATCTATTTTTAATCAACATTTATTGGACATAAGCTACCAAAGTGATCAAAATTCCTTTTGATGGATTTGACGGAATCTTTTTGTGACAAAAATTTGTCTCTTAGTATTTACGAGATGACAACATTTTAGACTGGTCGGTGTTGAAAATGTTTGCAGATAAAATTCAAATGTCAATCAAATGATTGGATATGTTTTTGAAAAAGGTACAAAAAGGAGAAAACGCTGGTTACCAGCATTTTCTCCTGATCCCAAAATATTTCAAAAGCTTTCTTCTTCAAGATCTTAAAAACATTTTGTAATTTAGAAAGGGTGAAATGTGAGACAATTTACAACCAGTATATCATTGCAGAAAAGGAATTTAGAATTATTCTGCATCAGACTTAAATATTTTTTGACCCAGAACCAGAAAAGGTTTGTTAATAGGAGCAGGGATAGTTTATTTGAATAATTAATTGAAATATTCGATAATATTGTATAAATGAGTTAGGCTCTGGCAAAAGGGAGCTTAATGCATCTCCATGATGCATTGTAAGAATCAAAATGTCACATAATTAGGCATCCATAAAATGCATTTTGTCTAAAAACTGACTGAATCAAAAGGTAGACTAGTCCTTGAATATACAGAAATATGGACCAATAGCGAAAAGTTTCGGCCCAGGTCAGCCTGTGGGGACTGCACAGGCTGAGCTGGGTCAATACTTTTCGCAGATGCATTAAGCTCCCATTTCACAGAGCATGGCTCAAATGTAATTTAAAAATGATGTTCAGCACTAGGCATGATTATTTTAAAGCATGGAAGGAATGCGAAACTTACTAAGGGTTAACACCTTACGCAGTGTGTGCATCTTCTTGTCTCAGATGTTGATACAGAAGCATTGCATGGAGATAGTCAGATAAAACTTTAGTTGACTTTGCAAACACTGTAGATCAAGATCAGATTGTAGTCTCTTCTGGTATCAACATTGTCAGATTATTTTTGGGGAATATTCTGACAAAAGCCTGCAAAAACCTGATGCCGATAAAAGATTGAAGTAAAATTATTACATCTATCATTGTTTCGAGACATCTCTGTGCAAATGCTTATACATTGATACATCAGACTTTTGTCTTACTTTTTTTCTCCCATGCTTACTGATTTCTCTTGTTACTTGAATAACAAAGATTTTTTTATGCCCAACTCAATAATGTTCAGGCTATTTTTAGATTTAAAAAAAGACTATTGCAAATTATGCAAAGGATAAATATTTGAAGAAAAGGAAATTTGTTTCAACTAGATTGAAGATGTTGTGGGAAAAGAAGCAACTGCTTTTTTCAAGCAGTGGCGTCCTTTCCAACACAATTTTCCTAGAAGTCAACTGCAGGAAGGTAAAAAGTTGTATATGAACAGTGATGTATTGAAACTAAATGAAATACTGGTGTTTGTTGAGCTCAAAGTATGTCTAGTTTTTCAACCTGAGTTGCCTTTTTAGAACCTTGAGTGGCACTCACCAAGCATTCTTAATTGCATTCCTATTCCAATTCTCGAGATTTTTTCAATATTGCAAAGGATTGCAATTTCGCCAATCACATAAGAAGTGTTACTGTCTTAGTTGAATTTTGAATTAGAATTCATCAATTCAATTTAAAGTGATTGGTGAATACAGACCTCGTTTACAATTGCGCTTTGGTGTTGGATACTTTCTAATAAGACATGCAACTGATACACAAGAGCTATGGTGTGTTTTGGAAATCTTTGAGTGTTTCTGCTGGGTTTTAGGCTTTATAAATGCACCTGGTTTTTGATGGTAGTGCCACCATTCTGAATCTTAAGTTGTTGTCATGATTTAAGGGGTTCCATCTTTGGCATACAGGTTTTTTTGGCTTCAAAGTTTGCAAATCATAGGGCAGTTTACATACATTTAGATAAATATTGAATATATGGAACTTGATTATCTTGTGTAAACTCAGTGAAAGAGTGAAGGAAGTTTACAATTCTTAATGGAAGCATTTGTGAAACAGGGAAGTTCATCTTTATTTTGGCCAGGTCTTAAATGGATTTCATTGTCAAAGAAAGTTGAACATAATGGCAAACAAAAGAATAGTATTTACTGATTTCTGTCAAAGACACTTTTCACCAAAGAAAAAAAGACGAACTTAGATCAATTGTTCTGTGATGAATAAAGGAAATCTATATGGAACCTCCTATTTCAAACAACCTAAATTTGACTGTTTTGAATAAGTAAGAAATGTTTCCATCAAAGCTCAAATTTTTGTTCCTAAAGGTGTGATTTTAAATTAATTAGTTCAAAAAGGATCTAAACAGTAATATTTGAGCTAGGTCACAGATTGCACACGTTTTGTCTGAAAATCACATCTTTTTTTAAACACTGACAATGTTTTTTTTTTTTCTGTTGACATATACCCTGCAAACAAATTATTTTTTTCATTTAGTAAACTATTTTTGAGACCATTGTTGTAAATGGAAACACTTTGTATATAGTAATGTATAAATATTCTGATCATAGTAATTATCCTATATTCTAACACTTTACCAAACGACAACATTTTGGACGTTTCCAAATTGAAAGCATGTGCAAATGACAAAATTTTAATGTGACTCAAAAACTAAAATTTGTTTTCGGAAAGGTAGAAAACATCGTGGGAAAAGGAGAAAATGCTGGTTACCAGCATTTTCTCCTTTGCTGGTTACCAGCATTTTCTCCTTTTTCCACAATGTTTTCAAAAGTCTTCTTCCCCAGGGTTGTTAAAAGTCAGGATTGAGTGGTAAAGGGTTAAAGGCAGTTTTCAAAGTTATCTGCTGCAATTTTTTTCAAGGGAGTATTGAGTAAAGTAATGTAATTATGTAATAGTACTTTGTTTGTTATATATACTCAGGATTTAGAATGGAGAAGCTCCAATACAATGGGATGTGATCAGCCTCTTACACATTAAGATGATTTATCAGGCCAATCCAAAAGTTTGGAATAGTTGATTTCTGCTACTTTGAGTCATAATAATAAACTTAACTCTGTACCAAATTGCCTCATGTTTTCACCACCGTGAGGAAGGATGCTTTTGAAAAGTATTCATGGGCAAAGGAGAAAGTGCTGGTTCCTTTTCCCACAATGATTTCTATCTTTTCAGAGAGAACAGTGACTCTTGTCTCTGGAGCCATAATTGGTTTGTGGCTGCAACTGCTTTAAATTGGGACTTGCACTGGTGAAGAGTTTATTCTCTACCACAAAACAAAATTATACTGTTTCTCAGTGACAAATTATATTTGGCAAGAATGATGGGAATTTTCTATAAAATGTTACAACAAAACTGTGAGAGAAAGTGAGAAAATGCTGGTTATCAACATATTCACCTTTCCTCACAGTATTTTCAGAGGCTTTCTTCAGGTTCATGTAAACTCTGGAATGTTTGGCAAAGAGCTAAAAGGAATAATAAGGGATCACACTCTTAATGATGGGCAGCTGCTGTATTAGAGCTTCAAGCAATAACGTAACAGTGAAGATGTACCAAGACACATGAACCAATTGCTGTACATATTCAGCTGTTTTTTTTTTTAACTGCAAATCAGAGCTTCTAAAATCATTCTGAAAAAGAAAAGGAGTATTTTGTTGATTGCAAGAAGTCACTCCTTTTCCAGTAATAATGATTTCTGTATTATTCTTTGTAGTTAATTGTCTTGCCTTGAGATATAGAATGATGTCATTAAGTTACCGGTAGTAGTAGATCAAGAGTTTTTGTTCAATCAAGGAATGATAATGTCTTTGGTACATCTTCTGTTTAACTCTACCAAATGACAAAATTGTAGACTAGTCCAAATTGAAAGCAGTTGCAGACAACAAAATAAATGTGACTGAAAAATTGAAATTTGTTTTTGAAAGGGTACATAACATTGTGGGAAAAGGAGAAAATGCTGGTTATCAGCATTTTCTCCTTTTCCCACAATGTTTTCAAGAGGCTTCTTTCTCAATGTTGGTAAAAGTAGGGATTGTGTGGAAAAAAGTTAACTCTGTACCAGACTATAAAATCTTAGACCTGTGTAGTTTGAAAGAGATTGCAGATGAGAAATTCGATGTTGCTAAAATGATTGTCTTAGACAGGAGAAAACGCATTGCCAGAAAAGGAGAAAATGCTTGTTACCAGTATTTTATTCGTTTTCAACAATGTTTTTAAAATTCTCCTTCACTATGATCATAAAAACATGCATGATTTGCGTTTGGTAAAGTGTTAACAGATAATTCTTTACCACACAATCACAACTTTTTACGACACTTCGAAAGAAGTCTTGTGAAAACCTTGTGGGAAAAGGAGAAAATGCTGGTAACCAGCATTTTCTCCATTTCCCATAATGTTTTCTACCCTCCTCAAGACAAATTTCAATTATTGAGTCACATTTAATTTGTTGTCTGCAAATGCTTTGGATTTTGACAGGTAAAAAATTTTGTCATTTGGTAAAGGGTTTAATCGTAGATAATTTGCTCATGTTTGATGCATATGGCTTGATGTTGATATTTGTACCCGTTTGTGTTTTTCCTGGTTCAGACTTGGATACTGACGATATAGATGGGCCACATGAAGGTAAGCTGTAGGCTTATGGTCCTTTATGGACACATCATGTGATCATCAAGGTCAAGTGACGATGGTCATTTGATCTGCCATCATCATGTCATGTGATTCGTCTGTTTCTAATGTTAAGTTGCTTTGAATGACTTTCTCTCAGTTTGAAATTCACTTACTGTTTGGTTGTTCTACTCATTACCACCAGTCCTGCCTACATGTATGATTCTTTTTATCATGCATAAGACTTATGTTGAAAATACTGGGGCAAAAGGAAAAATTGCTCATGATGAGCAATTTTTCTTGAGATGCTTTTACAAGTATCAATATATAAGAATTTAAACTATGTGGATTAGATATAATTACAAGTTTGTTTTCAAAGTTATCTTTGTTTCAGGGGGTAATGGGTTAACAGAACTTTAACTGTCCTCATTTGTTATGGTCTTTGTTGTGGTATCAATGTAGATAATTAGAATCAAATACCACAACAAAGGTACCACATTTCATCTGTATTCATCAGTCATCATTATCTGCCTGCATCTATATATCTCCAAATATATGGCTTTTTCACTTACCCCATATTTCAGAATTGTAATTCCTAAATATATGTGTGTATGCCTGCATTCACATGTTTTTGTGCACCCTAACTACCCATCTTAATTTATTGTGTTATTAACACACTAACTAAACTTACCCACAGATATTTTTATAAAAGAAATAAGCCAGAGTGGCTTATAGTAATCTTAAGTTGGTTTAAAAGATGATAAATCTTGGTGTATCACGATTTTGTCTGCAGATTTAGAATCATTTAATGATTCCGCTTTGAGATTGGGACAAAATGGAATGATGCGCTCTAGTAGCGCAGTAGATATCGCTCAAGGGGCAACATCAACAACGCCAAAACGTCGGTCCTCCTCATCTTTGTTGACTGCTAGGATGTCGAGTGGATCGACACAGTCTCTACGTAAGCATATCAGTCATTTAACCTTTGCTAATAGGGTCTGTAGCATGTTTTCCCTTTACTCATTACCTCCTAAAGCAAATATGCAATCCACAACTTTGAAAACATTCTTGTATTGAATGGACTATCATCACGAATGAAAGTTAAATACATGAATACAAAATCCAAACACTGTTGCAGAAGGAGAAATTGCATTAATGCCACTGTGATTTCAAACTTGGCCCATTGTAAGACAAAAAATTGTCCATAGGAGGTAATGAGTGAAGTCAAGCCAGCAGTGGAAAGGTGTGCGGTTTCAAAGAGTAGGTAATCCAGTGAGTAAAATCAGTTAATATGCATGGAAATATACTTGAGTTGTTTCCCCTGGTAAGTTTAATGAGGTAGATGTGGTAGATGTATGCAGAATAATCTTAAACCATTAGACTTGAACAGATTTTGGTGTTGCTTTTTTTTTTCTGTTCTTATATTTCCAATCAAGCATTCAGTTTATATTACAATTGAATTAATTTTACCCTTTTATTTTCTCATTCCTTTTTTTTTTTGTGTGTGTGTGTGTTTCTGAACTTTAGGACTTTGTCTTGGTATTGAGTTTGTTGAATCACAAATTTTGATCTTGTCATTTTTTTTTAAATGGGTATTTTCTTGGAAATGAGTATCCTATGATTTTCTGTCCCGTTTTAACACATTACCTGCCTAGTGAACTTGAAGCAGACCAATTTTAAACCATTATTTCAAAATATAAATTCTCAATATGAATGAAAGTTAGTAGGTAAATGCATGTGAAAATATTGTGGCCTATGGGGGGAAAAAAAGCCTGGTACAAGCAGTTCCTGGTTTTGCCACAATGAATTTAACAGTTGTCTGCAGGAAGTCTTCAAGGGTTAAGGTATTAGGCTTTGCAGTTTGCTTCTTCTCTTCATAAAATATTTAATATTTCATTGTATTGTACATAAATATGCAGTAAGCTTACATGCTATAGTCTTTGACATGTATAGAGTATAGAATATTAATGTGCTTTCTTGTGCCATTTTGCATGGTTGCCTACAGCTGCTTACAGCTGAAGATTTGTAATGGAAAGATATTGTTAGTCCCCTACCGGCGAAGCCGAGGGGGACTTTAGGTTTGCACTCCGTCCGTCTGTCCATCTGTCCATCTGTCTGTCAGTCTGGCAATTCAGTTTACCGGATTTTTTTTCTAAACGCTGGTACATATTGAGCTGAGTTTTGGTGTGTAAGTAACCCACCATGACTTACAGATCAAGTTCGACTTTTGTTCCGGTCCACTGGTTTTTTCACGGATATACGGGCCTTGGACTTACAAAATTTCACTGATAAATCAGTTTTCCGGACTTTTTTCCTAAACACTGGTAGGTATTGATCTCAGATTTGCTGTGTAACTCAACCACCATGACTTACAGATCAAGTTTGACTTTCGTTCTGGTCCACTGGTTTTTCACGGATTTACGGGCCTTGGACTTACAAAATTTCACTGATAAATCAGTTTTCCGGACTTTTTTCCTAAACGCTGGTAGGTATTGATCTCAGATTTGCTGTGTAACTCAACCACCATGACTTACAGATCAAGTTTGACTTTCGTTCCGGTCCACTGGTTTTTCACGGATTTACAGGCCTTGGACTTACAAAATTTCACTGATAAATCAGTTTTCAGGACTTTTTTTCCTAAACGCTGGTAGATATTGATCTCAGATTTGCTGTGTAACTCAACCACCATGACTTACAGATCAAGTTTGACTTTCGTTCCAGTCCACTGGTTTTTCATGGATTTACGGGCCTTGGACTTACAAAATTTCACTGTTAAATCAGTTTTCAGGACTTTTTTTTCTAACTGCTGGTAGATATTGACCTGACTTTTGCTGTGTAAGTCAACCACCATTACTTACAGATCAAGTTCGAGTTTCGTCCCGCTCCACTGCTTTTTGACGCATTTACGGGCCTTGGACTTACAAAATTTCACTGATAAAACATTTTTCCGCACTTTTTTTCTAAACGCTGCTACATATAGCGCTGATTTTTGGTGTGTACATCAACCACCATGACTTACACATCAAGTTCGAGTTTCGTCCCGCCCCACTGCTTTTTTATGCATTTACGGGCCTTGTACTTACAAAATTTCACTGATAAAACATTTTTCCGCACTTTTTTTCTAAACGCTGCTACGTATAGAGCTGATTTTTGGTGTGTACATCAACCACCATGACTTACACATCAAGTTCGAGTTTCGTCCCGCCCCACTGCTTTTTGACGCATTTACGGGCCTTGGACTTTAAAAATTTCACTGACATGTCAGCGATACATACGGCTGGTAGGGGACTCTGTATTGCTATGCAATACTATCAGAATGCTTGTTTGTAATGGGAACCATTGTTGTTGAGTGATTAACCCTTTACCAAACAATGCCGACTTTTAACAACCCTGAGGAAGAACCCTTTTGAAAACATTGTGGGAAAAGGAGAAAATGCTGGTAACCAGCATATTCTCCTTTTCCCACAATGTTTTCTACCCTAATGGAGAAAAATCGCATCGTTTGAGCCACATTAAAATTGTCACCTGCTAATGCTTACAAGTTGGACTGCTCTAAAATTTTGTGATGTGGTAAAGGGTTAACATGTGACCAAACAGTCCTGTTTTTGTAGAACCCTGAGGAAGACGGCCTCAGACCATTTGGTTGGAACAAAACAAACTGCTACTCAACTGATTGAGCAAGCAAAGTGAGGCCTTTAAAACCATCGTGAGAAAATGAGAAATGGTTGTAACCAGCAATTTCCTCAGTTCACACAATGTTTTCTACCCCTTTAAAGACACTTCCTATCATTCAAACCTCACTTTATTTGGCTTCTGGTAGTGCTCTCAAATTGGAAATGTCTACAATTTTGTCATTTGTTATACAGCTGACTCTTTACCAGACGACAATTTTTTAGATTTGTCCAAAATGAAAGCATTTGCAGACCACAAATTGAATGTGGTTTAAAGGATTTATCTTTTAGATGGTAGAAAGCATTATGTGAAATGGAGAAAATGCTGTTCATCGGCATTTTCTCCTTTTCCCATGATGTTTTCAAGATTCTGTCTCGGGTCATAACAACATAGGATTATTTGTTAAAAGTTTAACACTTTACCATTTACCATACAATCCATTTTCACCTTTTCCCACATTTTTTTCTGCCCTCCTTAAAACAAATTTCATTTTTTGAGTCATTCATTTTGTTGACTGCAAATGCTTTCATTTTGGACAAGTCTAAAATTTTGTCATTCGGTAAAGACTTAACTGAGATGAAAGAAAGGAATAGGGCCCCCTCCTTCCCCCCCCCCCCCCCCCCCCCCCAAAAAAAATCTTGACTGAAGTTATTTCTGTATGGAGTAAAACACTATGATATCACTTTCAATTCTTTATTTACACAGATAATGATCGGAAAGACTATATCAAATATTTAAAATCAAAATAGAACCATACATCAATATCAAGTACAGACTTTATGACGTTAATGATTGAAAAACCAAATTAACTATAGCTAATTGAAAGTCAATACTTTCTTTCCGATTTCACAAACTGTATGAAGAGACAATATATCCCTTCACAAATCAACCCCGAGTTTTAATAACCTTAAGGAAAAGGGCTTTGGAAAACATTATCAAAAAAGGAGAAATGCTGGTAAGCAGCATTTTCTCCTGTTCCCGCAATGTTTTCCACCCTAGCAAAGAACATGAGTTAATTTGTTTCAATTTTGAAGTTTTCATTTGCATATGCTTTTAGTTTGGAGAAGTGTAAGATGTTTCATTTTGGAAAGGGTTAACTCTTTACCAAACGACAAAATATTAGACTGGTTCAAATAGAAAGCATTTGCAGACGACAAAATGAATGCGAATGAAAATCTGAAACTTGTTTTTGGAAGGGTGGAAAACATTGGGGGAAAAGGAGAAAATGCTGGCTACCAGCATTTTCTCCTTTTCCCACAATGTTTTCAAAAGGCTTCTTCCCCAGGGTCGTTAAAACTTGGTATTGTGTGGTAAAGAGTTAATTTCAGACTGGTTCATATTTTCAAAGCATTCATTTTTTTGTAGATAACAAAATGTTAATTATATTGTCAAATTTTGTCTTTGAAAAGTAGAATACATAGTGGGGAAAAAGAGAAATACTTTTGTCAAAAGGAGGAAATGCAGGCTACCAATATTTCTTCCTTTTTGGAAGATGTTAAAAGCCTTTTATCATCAGGACGGTTAAAACATAGCATTGTTTGGTGAAAGATTAATCCTTGTTAGTCCAAATTAACCCTTTGCTAGACAACTCCGAGTTTTAACAACCCTGTCTATGATAGCTATTGAAAACATCATGAGAAAAGGAGAAAATGCTGGTAACCAGCATTTTCTCCTTTTCCCACAATGTTTTCAACCCTTTCACTGACAAATTACATAATTTTAGTAAGCTTAATTTGTTGTCTACAAGTGCTTTCAAATTGAACAGGTCTAAAATTTTGTCGTTTGCTGAAGAGTTGATGAATTCAGCAGTTTCAGTCTGTGAATGAAGATTGAGATATTGCAGTTTTAGGGCTATTTTGGGCAGAAATACTACACAAAAGTTTGGAGGGTGTAGATTGAGGATCAGAATCCATCTTCCGTGCAGTCTGATCTTGATCTACGCCCTCCTCAATAGCAACGTATGAAAAGATATGTCCTGCTATAGGAGTTTAAACTCTACCACACAATCATGAGTATTCATGACCTTGGGGAAAAAAGAGGCCTTTTGAAAACAGTGGCAAAATGAGAAAATGCACGTAACCAGCATTTTCTCCTCCTCCCACAGTATTTTCTACCTTTTCCTAAATGAATTTCAATTTTTGAGTGACAATTTTTGTCCTGTAAACGCTTTCAATTTGGTCAACTCCAAAATTCTTTCGTTTGGTTAAGAGTTAAAGAATATTAGGTTTCATATTGTTCCATATTAGTGTCGCCCAGCAAATTTTATTTGCTAGATCATAATGTCAAATATTTTGTTCATACTAATTGTAGTATTGGTAATTTAGGGCTCTATGTCTTTTGGTGCCAACGAAATAGATTCAAATTTTCATAGGGTTTACATTATATTTGAGTCATGCTCTGGCAAAAGGGTACTTAATGCATCCCCAGTATGCATTATACCAAGCTAGTCATCAGAGTCATAATTATGAATCCATAAAATCCATGTAGTCTAACAATTGACTGAATTTTGAGGAAGAGTGGTCCTTAAATATTTAGCAAAAAGACAAACAGCGAAAAGTTTCGGCCCAGGTCAGACTGTGCGGACTGCACAGGCTGACCTGAGTCAGTACTTTTCACAGATGCATTAAGCCCCCTTTTCACTGAGCATGGCTCATTTATATTATATTTGGAGCTGACTCGTGTCCACTATAAACACCAAGTAGAGGGTGTTGTAGGTCAAATATCAGGCTGAACGTTTAGTGCAGTCTGATCATGATCTACACCATCTGCAAAGGCTATCCAAGGCAACTGAACATTGGCAGCGAAACAGTCAACTTTTTACCAACAACAAAATTTTGGACATGTCCAAATTGAAATTATTTGCAGACAACAAATCAAATGTGGCTGAGTTTTTTTTAAAGATGAAATTTGTCTCTGAAAGGATAGGAAACAATGTGGGGAAAAAATGAAAATGCTGGTAATCAGCACTCTCTCCTTTTTCCACAATATTTTCAAGTGCTTTCTTCCTCAGGGTCATTAAAATTTGGTCCTCTGCAAGATAATTCCAATATGACCTAGTTCAAAACTAAAATGTCATGTAGTAAAGCGTTTTTCTCTTTTCAAGGTACAGCTGTTTCAATGACACATTTCATGGTTTGAGCTAAATTTAATTTGACGTCTGCACATGCTTTCAATTTGGATAAGTCTAAAATATTGTCTGTTAAAGAGTTTTTGAATTACAGCTATTTCAAAGACACATTTCAACATTTGAGCCAAATTTAATTTTATGTCTGCACGTGCTTTCAGTTTGGATAAGCCTAAAATATTGTTGTCTGATAAGGAGTTAAGTGGAGAAAGGCTTTGGAAACATTGTTGGAAAAGGGGAGAAAATGCTTGAAATTTTTGCTACCCTGTCAGAGAACTTAAGCTCTTTTGTATTAATTTCATCATTGTTTTGAGCTTTGATTCTTCTAAATGTTTGTCTGCTTGGGAAAGAACATCAAAATCTTAGTCTTGTCCAAATTGAAAGCATTTACTGCAAAATAAATTTTACTTACATCATTTGTCACTATGTTTTCAATTGGGATCTTCCTCTGGGTTGTAAAATGTCAGGATTTTGGGGTGAGAGTTAACCCTTTACCACACAATCCGACTTTCAACGACCCCAAAAAAAAAGCCTTCAGAAGACATTGTGGGAAAAGGAGAAAATGCTGGTAGCCAGCATTTTCTCCCTTTTCCCACAATATTTTCTCCCTGTCCACCAGCAAATTTCAGTTTTTCAGTTACATTTATTTTGTTGTTTGCAAATGCTTTCAATATGAACAAGTCTAATATTTTGTTGTTTGGTAAAGAGTTAAGACAATAGAAGAAGATACCATCAGTGTGCAGGGCAGGGTCAGTCACTGTCAATCACGAAGGTCAAGATTGTATATATGATTGGTTATTGATTATTGAATATGGATATTGAAAAGATTTGACAGTTTTGTCTTTAACATATGGGTCAGCTAGCTCATTAACCCTCCTTCCTCATATTCACTTTGAATGCAATACAAAAACCCCAGAGGACTATGCGAGGGTCCTGCATTGCTCAGTGTTAAAGTGTAGGACTCCTAACCTGCGGACTGCAGGTTTGAGTCTCACTGAAAGCACTAGGTTTTCTGTGGGAGTGTCCTATGACTATGTGAGCTGTTTGTGAGCTGTTGCAGTGATATGACTTAAATAATGTTGAAAGCGGTGTTAAAAAAACATTCAAGCAATCAATCAACTGAAGAGCTTTGTATTTGTGGACATTGTCACACTTGATGGAATTTGTCTTTCTATAGATGGAAAACACTTTGGGGAAAAGGGGAAAATGCTGCTTACCAGCATTTTCTCCTTGTATTTTACCATAATGTTTTCTAAAGCCTTCCTCAGAGTCATGAAAGCACAGGGTTGTTTGGTACAAATCAAAGGGAATACCACAAGAAATATGTGCCTTGACTCTTTACCAAACGACAAAATTTTAGACTGGTCCAAATTGAAAGCATTTGCAGACAACTAAATAAATGTGACTGAAAAATTGAAATTTGTTTTGGGAAGGGTAGAAAACATTGTGGGAAAAGGAGAAAATGCTGGTTACCAGCATTTTCTCCTTTTCCCACAATGTTTTCAAAAGGCTTCTTCCTCAGGGTCGTTAAAAGTCGGGATTGTGTGGTAAAGAGTTACATAGACATTGAATCATGGTAAACTTCTGATATGGATGGGGGTGGGGACACGTTGACTTTTAGTCATTACCAGACAATCCTGTCATTTGACATTTAACCCTGAGTAAGATGACTTTTTACTACAAAATTGTAGACTCTTACATATTAAAAGATCATCTGATGGGATTTGTCTATGAAGGAATTATCAAACATTGTGGGTGGGAAAATGATGATATGTTGATCACAATGCGCACAAAAGCCTATTTTCTCAGAGTTGTAAAGTATACAGATCCGGACCGTTTGGACAGCGCTAATGGCAAGAAGTGATGAAGAATGACTTGTACTTCAAGCCTTACGGTGCCTTTCACAGCTATAGTTGCCATTGTGGCCAGTGTAGATCAAGATCAGACTGCACAATTCATGCAGTCTGGTCTTTGATCTACACTGTCAGTTTTGCTGAAAAATTCTGGACAGGAACAACCTTCAGATTGCAATAAATTGCTTCTTTATTTCTAGGCTGAAAATGTCTTGAGTTTATTTGGTGGTCTTCCAGTTAAGACTGATAGAATTATGTCAATTCTGTTATACTTCATTACTTATTCATGCTTCAACTCTTGTACCCAGGTTTGGACTTGTCCCAAGTGGAAGCATTTACAGGCATTAAATTGAAGTTGGCACAAATGATGAAAATTGTTTGTGAAAGGGTAGAAAACAGTGTTGGAAAAGGAGGAAATATGGTTACCGGCTTTTTTCTCTTTTTCCCATTATGTTTTCTAACACCGTCTACTTCAACGTACTTAACCCTTTACCAAATGACAAAATTTTAGACTGGACCAAATTGAAATCATTTGCAGACGACATATTAAGTGTAGCTTAAATGGTGATTCATGTATTGGATAGGGTAGAAAACATTGTGGGAAAAGGAGAAAATGCTGGTTTCCAGCAGTTATTCCTTTTCCCACAATGTTTTCAAAAGGTTTCTCTCTCAGGGTCGTTAAAAGTCATGACTGCGTGGTAAAGGGTTAAAACACCTGTTATTTTGGGAAAGGGATAAGCAATCCGATTAACTTTGATGACTCTGAATACATCTGTAGATTGCATCTTGAGTGATTAAATCTTATCTTCTAGTATACTGATTTTAGTAGATCAATCAGAGATAGCTTTTTGGCTCCATTGTGACCAATGCAGAAATTGCACAGAATGAGCAACTTCTCCCTTTGTCACAGTGTTTTCTTGACTGGGGAAGCACAATTCAAACCCAGAGGCACAAAAAAAGGATTTATGGAGGGAAGCCAGAAGTATTACATGTACCAGAAAGTACTAATTTTCTGAGATTTTTTGCATTGGACTGCAAGGGATCAAACCTATCATTTTGTGGGTATCAGACAAATGTGTTACCTACTATTATTATCATGCAAATGGTAAATGGGATGATTTAGAGGGCCAAAGAAAAGCTAATTAATCCTTTACCACACAATTCCATGTTTTAACGACTACAAGGAAGAATGCATTTGAAAACATTGTGAAGAAAGGAGAAAATGCTTGTTACCAGCACTTTCTCCTTTACCTAGAATGTTTTCACATCCTTTCAATGTTAAATTCCATCTTTAGATGAGCCATATCAGATCTGTTGTGTGCTAATACTTTCAACTTGGACAAGTTTTGTTGTCTGTAAAGAGTTAATGAGGTAGAACCTTGTTTATATACCTTCCACAACAAAAAGTTTTACACACACACCAACAAAGTGGGGGGGGGGGGGATGTTATACTGATGGGGGAAGGGGTTGATACTGAAACCATTTATCTGTCTGTCCCGCAATCTGTCTGTAGACACAAATTTGTATCCATTTCTCCACCTGCTGTATTCAGTTCAGCTGAAATTTGAGTGGAAGCTGACCTGCCAATGGCAGATTGTGCAGCTTCACTTTTCATCATTATTGGTCAACTATCACAGGAGTTATAGCCCTTTGATATTTTTGCCTGAAACAGTGATGAGGCAACAGCTTGGGGGTATTTTTGGCCTGCTGACACATCAGGTTGTGACAGTAATCCAATCCTAATATATTGACAGTGGACTTATTCATGTGTCCAGTGGACCATCTTCAAGTCTGGAATTATGTTTTACTTGGCTTTCATCAGAATATGTCAGTCACATTTGACTGAATCGTTTATGTATTTTGTGGATTTCATTAGTTATAGGCTGAGGCTTTTCACAGACTTGTCCAAGGACACTCCTATGAAAGAGAGTGCCATTGGTGAGGATGGAACACACCACCTTGACCACAGAGCCATGCAGGCCCCCTCAGTAGTGTCAACCCTTTACAAGACGACAAAATTTTGGCCTTGTCCAAATTGAAAGCATTTGCAAACAACAATTTCTGTGTGGCTCAGATGGTGCAATTTTTCTTTGATAGGGTAGAAAACATTGTGGGAAAAGTAGAAAATGCTGGTTACCAGCATTTTCTCCTTTTCCCACAATGTTTTCAAAAGGCTTCTTTCCCAGGGGCATCAAAAGGCGGCATCGTACAGTAAAGGGTTAATGAAGTATGAAATACTGATAAATGGGAGAAGGGATGAGCCTTGGATTAACCCATTTTTGTCTCTCTCTGACCTTATCTACTGGATCAAACACAAAATGGGGGCGCAAGTTTATTCAAATATTTACCTCTTCTCTTTTTTATCCAATTACTAGATATAGTGTGGCTGGTTGCTGTACATGTGTGACTGTTAACACTTAAAATGGACAACTTTTGCAAGACAATGTGGAAAAAGGAGCAGTTGCTTTAACAACTGATTGCACCTTTTTTCGAATTAGTTTCTATATTGTTTATACATTCTTGAGAGTAATGGGTAATTTAGTCTTGGCTTAACACACCTGCTTTCACAACCCTGTGGAATAATGCTTTTGAAGGCAATGTTAAAAATGGTGAGAATGCTGGTAACCAGCATTTTCTCCTTTTCCCACAATGTTTCCTACCATTCAAAAGACAAATCCTGTCATTTGAACGAATGCTATGGAAAAGCCTATAATTTCACTGCATAGTAAAGACCAAAGATCTTGCTTGTTTGATACAGATAATCAGTTTTAATTCAGATTTCTTAAATGAATACATGCAAAAATATTGTAGCAAAAGGAGCAATTACTTTCTGAAGGCAAGCATTTTCTCTCAAGGGAAAAAGCCAGAGGAATATATAATATTGAACAGCCTGTCTTCTGGCTATTAAGAGTCAATGCAAATCTGGGAGATTTTAGAGTGGGCTTTTATTATGTTCTTAATCCTGTACCACTTCATCCAGAGTTTTATCAAGCCTGCAAAAGATGGCTTTTGAAAACAGTGTGGGAAAAGGAGAAAATGCTGGTAACCAGCATTTTCTCCTTTTCCCACAATGTTTTCTTCCCTTTCACAAACAAATCTCATAATTTGAGCCACATTTCATTTGTCTACAAGAGCTTTGAATACTGATAAATTTGTAAATTTGTTGTGTGGTAAAGGGTTAAAAACTGTACAGCTACTCTGGTGTGAAGTTTCTCATAAGTCTTACAATGTAAAAGTGATGCTGAAAGATACCTGGTATTAGTTTTTTGAGGAAAGTTAAGAAGCAAAGAAGATATATGTAAACCTCGGATGAAATATTTTGGCATAGCTGAGGGATTGTTTTATAAGTTTCTTACCAGTTAACTTCACTTTTTAAAAAATGAACAATTTTGAGACTGCTGCAAATTGGAAGCATTTGCAGAGGACAAATAAAGTATAGCAAAGTTACCAGCATTTTCTCCTTTATCCACAATGTTTTCAAAAGGCTTCTTTGTCAGGGTTGTTAAAACCTTGGATTGTGTGGTAAAAGGTTATTATGCTTAAATCTAATAAGGAAAGTAAATATGGAAAATGTTTCGAAAGAAAATGTGACCAAGTTACAATTACTGTAATAAAGTTTATCTTGAATCCTTGGACTTGAAAATATATGAAATTCATATTTTCAGTTAATGAGAGAGTACTGGCTTTGTCAAATGAAAAAGAAGAATTCTTTTAATGGCCTGAACGTCTGATGTAATATCAGTGTGGATAAAAGATTAGACTGTATGTTCTTGATTTTGATCTACACTGTTCTTGAGAGCACCTTAGAAATGCTAATAGTTAACTGTTTACCAAACAATTCCTACTTTTAGTGACCCTCAGAAAGAAGCCTTTTGAAAACAACATGAGAAAACGAGAATGTTCTGGTAACCGTTATTTCCACCTTTTTTGAGATGAATTTCATCATTTTTGCAGCAACTATTTTGTGTTATGCAAATACAGAAGTTTTGTCATCCAGTGAAGAGTTAGGAAAATTGGTTGTTACATTCTTGACCAGATTAGAAATCTGACCACTTGTGACCTAATATGAGTTTAAAGCCCTTATTGTCCTATCCTAAAGAACCCTTGTGTAAATAATCCCGTTTTCATTTTAAAAATGCCAATTTCTTGCTTTTTAGCTCACCTGAGCACATAGTGCTCAGGGTGAGCTATTGTGATCGATCGTTGTCCGTCCGTCCGTCCATCCGTGAACAATTACTTAAAAAATCTTCTCCTCTGAAACCGCCCAACAGATTTCAGTGAAACTTCACAGAAATGATCCTTAGGTGATGCACTTTCAAAATACTTCAAAGATTTCAATTCCATGAAGAACTCTGGTTGCCATGGCAACCGAGAGAAAAAACTTTAAAAATCTTCTTGTCCCAAACCGTAAGGGCTAGAGCTCTCATATTTGGCATGTAGCATCATCTAGTGGCCCTCTACCAAAATACTTCAAATTATGGCCCTAGTGTTGAAAATGGTCCTACGTTGTGGGTTCTCGGATTTCACATAGAGATAAAGAAGGAAATCTTTAAAAATCTTCTTGTCCCAAACCATAAGGGCTAGAGCTCTCATATATGGCATGTAGTATCATCTAGTGGCCCTCTACCAAAATACTTCAAATAATGGCCCTAGTGTGGAAATTGGCCCTATGTTGTGGGTTCTCGGATTTCACATAGAGATAAAGAAGGAAATCTGTAAAAATCTTCTTGTCCCAAACCGTAAGGGCCAGAGCTTTCATATTTGGCATGTAGCATCATCTAGTAGTCCTCTACCAAAATACTTGAAATTACGGCCCTAGTGTTGAAAATGGCCCTATGTTGTGGGTTCTCGGATTTCACATAGAGATAAAGAAGGAAATCTTTAAAAATCTTCTTGTCCCAAACCATAAGGGCTAGAGCTCTCATACATGGCATGTAGTATCATCTAGTGGCCCTCTACCAAAATACTTCAAATTATGGCCCTAGTGTTGAAAATGGCCCTATGTTGTGGGTTCTCGGATTTCACATAGAGATAAAGAAGGAAATCTGTAAAAATCTTCTTGTCCCAAACCTTAAGGGCTAGAGTGTTCATATTTGGCATGTAGCATCATCTAGTGACCCTCTACCAAAATACTTCAAATTATGGCCCTAGTTTGAAAATGGCCCTATGTTGTGGGTTCTCGGATTTCACATAGAGATAAAGAAGGAAATCTTTAAAAATCTTCTTGTCCCAAACCATAAGGGCTAGAGCTCTCATATATGGCATGTAGTATCACCTAGTGGCCCTCTACCAAAATACTTCAAATTATGGCCCTAGTGTGGAAATTGGCCCTATGCTGTGGGTTCTCGGATTTCACATAATGATAAAGAAGGAAATCTGTAAAAATCTTCTTGTCCCAAACCTTAAGGGCTAGAGCTGTCATATTTGGCATGTAGGATCATCTAGTGACCCTCTACCAAAGTACGTCAAATTATGGCCCTAGTGTTGAAAATGGCCCTATGTTGTGGGTTCTCGGATTTCACATAGAGATAAAGAAGGAAATCTTTAAAAATCTTCTTGTCCCAAACCATAAGGGCTAGAGCTCTCATATATGGCATGTAGTATCATCTAGTGGCCCTCTACCAAAATACTTCAAATAATGGCCCTAGTGTGGAAATTGGCCCTATGTTGTGGGTTTTCGGATTTCACATAGAGATAAAGAAGGAAATCTTTAAAAATCTTCTTGTCCCAATCCATAAGGGCTAGAGCTCTCATATATGGCATGTAGTATCATCTAGTGGCCCTCTACCAAAATACTTCAAATTATGGCCCTAGTGATGAAAATGGCTCTATGTTGTGGGTTCTCGGATTTCACATAGAGATAAAGAAGGAAATCTTTAAAAATCTTCTTGTCCCAAATCATAAGGGCTAGAGCTCTCATATATGGCATGTAGTATCATCTAGTGGCCCTCTACCAAAATACTTCAAATAATGGCCCTAGTGTTGAAAATGGCCCTATGTTGTGGGTTCTCGGATTTCACATAGAGATAAAGAAGGAAATCTGTAAAAATCTTCTTGTCCCAAACCGTAAGGGCTAGAGCTTTCATATTTGGCATGTAGCATCATCTAGTGACCCTTTACCAAAATACTTCAAATAATGGCCCAAGTGTTGAAATTGGCCCTATGTTGCGGGTTCTCAGATTTCACATAGAGATAAAGAAGGAAATCTTTAAAAATCTTCTTGTCCCAAACCATAAGGGCTAGAGCTTTCATATATGGCATGTAGTATCATCTAGTGGCCCTCTACCAAAATACTTCAAATAATGGCCCTAGTGTTGAAATTGGCCGTATGTTGTGGGTTCTTGGATTTCACATAGAGATAAAGAAGGAAATCTTTAAAAATCTTCTTGTCCCAAACCGTAAGGGCTAGAGCTTTCATATATGGCATGTAGCATCATCTAGTGACCCTCTACCAAAATACTTTGAATTATGGCCCTGGTGTTAAAAGTTGACCCTATGTTGTGGGTTCTCGGATTTCACATAGAGATAAAGAAGGAAATCTTTAAAAATCTTCTTGTCCCAAACCATAAGGGCTAGAGCTTTCATATTTGGCATGTAGCATTATGGTGTTGAACTGAGTTGCATTTCAGGTGAGCGATTTAGGACCATCATGGTCCTCTTGTTTTATGAAGGGGCGGGGGGACACTGTGAATGGAGTAGAAAGTGTGGAGGTATTCCATGAAATTTGTTGGACTGTAAGGTTTATTCTTGCAACAACACACTGGCTAATTTAGACTTTGCAAAAAGATTCGTAAGAATCAAGCAGTTGCATGAAAGGGAAATATCATTTTCATTTGAAGTGAAGAACATTTGAAAACATGACAAACCCTTACGATTTCATTGCTCTTCAAAAAGAAAGGCCATTGCTCTCTGTAAACAATAAATTGCTGTAACATATGTTTATGAAAAAAGTTTATCATTGCTATTACTTGTCAAATAGTGTCAAAAACAGGTTAAAATGATATTGTTATTGGTTATTATGAAAATTTATGCATACATTTATGAAACGTGTTATGTGTTCTAAGTTTATTTGGCCTATGAAAATATTCAAAATAATTCTGTAATGATGTTGTAAAGTTTCAATAGGGGCTTTGGATTTTTTTGTTACTTTTTTTCCATAACAAAAAAAGTGAACTGTTTTTGTAGAAAAAATTTTTACATGGTCATCAACCATTGTGAAATGGCTCAAGGTGTTTTTTGAATGAAGCATGGTTTGCCTGATTATGTTGTGCAAAAATAGCCTCTTGTGCCCTTCTATTACTTTTGAAAAAACAATGGGG
This sequence comes from Tridacna gigas, assembly GCA_945859785.2. NCBI lineage: Eukaryota > Metazoa > Mollusca > Bivalvia > Cardiida > Cardiidae > Tridacna > Tridacna gigas. Next base: position 40,240,073 of record OX244035.2, on the reverse strand, counting down.
AGCAAATGCTTGTGAGAAGAGTTTTTCTTTTTCACTCTTTACCACATGATTAAACTTTAGATATGTCCCAATTAAAAACATTTACAGACAACATATAACAGGTGGCTCAAATGACAACATTTGCAGACAACATACATAAAAGGTGGCTCAGATGTCTTTGATAGGGAAGAAAACATTGTGGCAAAAGGAGAAAATGCTTGTAACCAGCATTTTCTCCTTTTCCCACAATGTTTTCAAAAGCTTTCTTTCTCAGGGTCATTCAAAGTCGGGATTGTGTGGTAAAGGGGGTAACATCATTATTACTGTCCAGGTCAGAAAACAACATTTTCTTCTTTTCCTTAATATCGATAATTCGGGTATAAAATTTGTCATTCATTTTGTTAGCCTGTGGATTTGAGAAATGCAAGCTTCAGAAAACAGCCCCCATACCTCTTGCAGGTTGTTTAGTTCCTCAAGGTTCATTGTAGAATGGAAAATATTGAGCCCTAAAGTCTCATGATGGTTACCATTATACTGCGGAATAACCCAATGGTCACTGTTTTATAAGACCCAAATAATAGCAAAGGTGTGACCAAAAAAAAATAAATATGAATATCTAGTTAGTTGCTTGTCTATGATGTACTAATTTATTAATGATAAGTCTGTTGAATTTCAACAGAATTTTCTCTTTGTTGAATGCCCCTCCCTCCTCTCTCATCCCTAAGATTCAGTGTTACCACAAAAGGTACCGGTATACTTAATTCCCTGTATTGATGTATACTGGTTAAATGAAATGTTCTATTTTCATTCACCATGAAGTCTGTTTAATTGTAAGGTATTAATTAGCTAAAAGCAGTTCTGTATTCAGGCTGTGCTCAAGTGGATATCTCTCGGGTCTGGTTGTAACCCCTCTGTAAGATTGACCCACTTTCCTGTACCATACAATCCCAACTTTTAACAACCCCGAGGAAGAAGCCTTTTGAAAACATTATGGGAAAAGGAGAAAATGCTGCTAACCAGCATTTTCTCCTTTTCCCACAATGTTCGCTACCCTTTAAAAGACAAATGTCATGTTTTAAGTCACTTTTATTTTGTCGTCTGCAAATGCTTTCAATTTGGACAAGGCTAAAAATTTGTAGACTGGTAAAGAGTTAATGCTTTACTTACTGCTGTATGAATGCAACTTTTTATCCACCTGCAGCAGGTAACTTTTGAAAACAGTATGGGAAAAGTAGCTTTTTTCTCCTTAAAGCAAGGAGGCCAGAGATAGTGTATATGGCATTTAGCCAGTACAGGCAACTGTGTGCTCAGAGTATATCAAACTTCATAGCCAGTGCATAAAAAGTAATTGGTCAAATCTTTTGACATACATAACAATCATTACATACACAGTCATTCCACTAAATTATATAGCCATCAGTTATTGCAGTTTAATGGAAGGTTAGTTGAACTAGGTAATGGGTTTGCACTGAAATATGTTGCCAACTGGAAGCCCTGCCCAGCAGCCTGAGGCCTTTAACAAAATTGCCCTGTCCTGCAGTCTTAATTACTCTTGGGGTGCTGGGGGCATGTGTATCCTTTACTGAACAATCAGGTCTTATAATGACCTTCAGGAGGAGGCCTGTAGAAAACATTGTTGGTAAATGGAGAAAAATGCTGGTTACGAGAATTTTTCCCATTTCCCACAACATTTTTTAAGAGTTTGGATTAATATTTGTCAACTCTTTACTAGAGGACAAAATTTTAGACTTGTCCAGATTGAATACTTTTGCAGGATACAATCAAATCTGGCTCAAACAATTGAATAATTGTCTGTGATATGTGAAAACACCTGGTTGGGAAAGGAGAAAATGTTGGAGAAAATGTTGGTTACCAGCATTTTCTCCTATTCTCACAATGTTTTCAAAAGGTTTCTTTCTCAGGGTCATCAAAACTCGTGAATGTGTGATAAAGGGTTGAAGATGGTTACAAGATTGGCTCAAACACTGAAAGTCCTGGATTTTTAAGCCAGTGTTTCTTGGGGCTAAATTCTTGAGGCATCATAATCTAGAATGGCAAAAAGAAGTGATCAGGTAATGACAAAACCGCTCTGGTAATTGATGTAATTCTGAAGTCAAAGATTCTGTCTCACCCAGTCAGGTGGCTAGTCTTAGAAATTAGAACAGCATTCAAAAAGTTTGATGAATGAAGTTCTTGAGTTTGAAGCAAGTGAAGTGGCTTGTAATCAACATTTAGTCTAATGCAAGTTATGGTGGTTCCCATCTGGTGGCATTTTTTGTACATGTATTCCCAAAGTCCAAAACTAGTCATTTGATTGGCTGAAAGTCTGTCTTAGTCAATCAGATAGCTAGTGCGTGAATTTAGCTTTACTCAGAAAAGATGGTATAGAAAGTCCTTGGGTTAAACCTTTACCACACAATCCAGACTTTTAACAACCCTCAGAAAGAAGCCGTTTGAAAAAAATGTAGGAAAAGGAGAAAATGCTGGTAACCAGCATTTTCTTCTTTTCCCACAATGTTTTCAAAAGGCCTCTTCCCAAGGGTCGTTAAAACTGGGGATTGTGTGGTAAAGAGTTAAGCCACCTGACTGGTAACGAGCATTTTCTCCTGTTCCCACATTGTTTTTTACCATATCAAAGACAATTTCCTCATTTGAGCCACATTTGAATTGTCCTCTGCAAATCGATGCTTTCAGTTTGGACAAGTGTACATTATTGTTGTGTGGAGTTAAAACACAGTGGAGCAGCCATGGACAGTATGTCTAATGCAGGTTACAATGGCTTCCATGTGGCGACATAAATCTATTTTTGATTATTTCCGTTTATTTATCGTCGCTACCGGTTGCCCATCTGAGCGACGCCCCCAGAAGACGGTTAGTTGTTACGGGGGATAGTGCAAGGATACAGGTCGAAACTACTGAGAGCTTCGCCTGGTTCTTTAACGTGCTCGGCGTATAGCACCGTCACATGGGACCTCAGTTTAATGTCTCATCCGAAAGACTATTAGTAATTTTTAGTTGGCCAGCCGGGGATACGAACCCACAATCTGTAGGACATTGTGTTCACGAGTCCTACACTCTACCTACTGAGCTATATCGGCTGCCATACATAAATCTATTTGTGACAGGATTGTCTAATGCGGACAACTTAATTATGCACAAGTCATTTTGACATGTGACAGGAACATTGGTTGTTATAGTACGTAAACTGTTGTATTATAACACCTTGCTTTTGTTCAGAGGAGTAACAATAGTTTTCAGTCGGTAGAATTTGGAAGGGGAAACAGTATGACCAGAGGAGAAATTGGTCATGATATGCAGTTTCTCCTGATGTCACTTATGATGTTACATGATTGTTCTGTTTTGTTCTTTCTTTGTGTGGTATCTGTGTCAACATAGAGAGGAGTTTGAATATTGTGCATAAAGTGTAGTGATCAAATGAATCACCATTTGACAGAATTAATTATGGTTGTATATGTATGATGAAATTTTGTTTGGAATGAAACTCAAGAGTTTTCAATGGTATTAATATATTTCAAGGATTTTGTGTTTGTGTGTGTACGTGTGTTGAACAGTGTCATTGAAAACAGGAAATGGATAAATTATGTTTTTGAGATTTTAAATTGACATTGTTCTCTTAACATTTTTGTGGATGTAACATATTGAAATAAAGAGCATAGGTCACCATTTGCAACTGCAGAAGCCTGTAGCCACTTAACTCTTTACCAAAAGACAAAAAGACAAGAGGCAAGCTTTTTGAGCTGGAATTTGCAAATTGAATGTGGCCAAAATGGTGTGATTTGTCTTTGAAAGGCTAGAAAACATTTATGGTATAAAAGAAAAGGATGGTACCAGCATTTTCTCCTTTTCCTGCAATGTTTTCATAAACGTTGTTCCGCAAGGTAATCAAAACTCAGAATGGTGTAGTAAAGGGTGAAGGACTTTTTAGAGAGTGTGAGTCACTTGGTGCTGTCACATGATTGTGCTGACAGACTTGAATTGCTTAAAAGATGAAAGCTTCAAACAAAATATCATGACATAGTGAAAACTTTTCAGTTTATAGAACTTAAAACTTATTTTCGTAAACTTGCTTAACTTTCTTTGAAATGGCAACTTTCTACTGAATCCTAGACTGGTCCATTTTCAGGCAAGAAATCAAGTGTAGCTTAAATGATGGGGCTTGTCTTCGAAAGGATGGAAAAAATATATTAAAAAGGTTGTTGAAAATGAAGAAGAAGATGCTGTTTATCAGCATTTTCTCCTTTCCAACATTGCTTTCAAAAACAATGTTCCCCAAAGCCTTGAAAGCAATGAATGTATTGATGGATTAAACTGAATATTTTTGCACATTGACACTTTGTTTCTTCTAAGAGTTGATGAGAGATCCAGACTGACAATGATTTGAAAATACAAAATTTTATTTACGAAAGTAGCAACCAAGCATAAAGTGCTTGTCTGTCTTGAAGGAAACTGAGGTGAAATAATAATGTAAATTTTGACGTAATTTACATAAATTGGTATAGTTATGATAATTTATGGCAGGTTTCTGGGTTTATTAACCCTTTACCACACAATCCCGACTTTTAATGACCCTGAGAAAGAAGCCTTTTGAAAACATTGTGGGAAAAGGAGAAAATGCTGGTAACCAGCATTTTCTCCTTTTCCCACAATGTTAACTTTCTACCCTTCCTAAAACAAATTTCAATTTTTCAGTTAAATTTATTTTGTCATCTGCAAATGCTTTCAATTTGGACCAGTCTAAAATTTTGTCGTTTGGTAAAGAGTTAAAGATGACATGAAGACCTTCCATTTCTAAAAAGATAATTTTCTGCTTCTAACCAAGTGAAGCTTAGCTCAATTGTTATTTGTCAAGTATTTTTCCTTTTGTAAAGACCATGTAATATTAAGTATTTGATTGATAAAAAACATTAAAATGAATGAAGAACCTGCCCAGAATGACCAATTTCTACGTAATATCATGATGTTTTCTTGATTTGAAAAGTTGAGGATACAGACTTTGAAGTCAGGAAGGAAAGATGTGATGGTGAAATTGTAGACATTGAATGGTAACGTGAAGATGTAGAAGACTGAAATCAAAACCTGATGAAAAGAGCTGAGCAACTCTTAACACTTTACAAAATAATTCAGTGTATTGATTGATTGTATGCTTGATTGTATGGTGTTTAATGCTGTTTTCAACATTATTTCAGTTATATCACGGCGGCCAGTGCACCTATCCATGCTTTCCTGGAGTTTCATTTGCCAGTTCTCCGCACAATATTCTTTCCAAGCCACAAGCTGCTTTCCCAAATAACCATCGTCTAAACAATGGTCAGCAGTGAGAGAGGAATGAATCCTGTGACTGATAGTCATCCTGCGATGACTATCATCAATCCTCAGAAAGAAATAGGCCAAGCTGGGGATTGAACCACCGACCTCCTGTTCTCAAGTCCTGTACACTACCGACTGACCTATGGGGGCTTGGTCAGTGTATTAATATCCCTGCTGAAGAAGCCTTATGGAAACATTGTTGGAAAAGGAGAAAATGCTGATAACCAGCAATTTCTCCTTTTCTAACAATGTTTCTCTCCTTATATAGACAACTTCCATCAACTGAACCACATCTGTTCTATCATCTACAACTGTTGAAGATTTAGCCCTTTACCAAACGACAAAATATTAGACTGGTTCAAATAGAAAGCATTTGCAGACGACAAAATGAATGTGATTGAAAATCTGAAACTTGTTTTTGGAAGGGTGGAAAACATTGTGGGAAAAGGAGAAAATGCTGGTTACCAGCATTTTCTCCTTTTCTCACAATGTTTTCAAAAGGCTTTTTCTTCAAGGTCATTAAAAGCCGTGACTTTGTGGTAAAGAGTTAGACAAGTCTAGAATGCCCCTTTGACATTATTATCTCTCTTGTTATGCAAGATATTTACTTCAAACTTACGCCACGGAACATGGTCAGTAAACCATCAATATATTTTTGATACAGTTATGCCCCTTTTTCAACCTATGAATTTTAAAAAACTGACATAATATCTCTGTCATTTCTGAAGATATTTACTTCAGACTTAGACTACTTGTTAACTTACAAAAGGGAAAGCCATACAACAGGGGCAGGTAACTATCAGAATATTTTTGATACAGTTATGCCCCTCTTTCAGCTTAAGAGTTTTCACTCAAAGCAGCTGCAGACAAGTGTTGGCACCCGTGTGTGGTGCTGTTATTACTCACTGTCTCCAGAAGCAAACTTGCATCAAAACATGATTGCCCAAAGAAAAGTCATCATGAACTATGGTAAACTGTAATTATGTGAAATTATTGTAGCTACAAGACAGACCACTCTGTACAAGCAATATAGTTTTTTGCTACCGTGTTTTTGAAAATGGTCTGCCATAATAAAATCTTGGCTGTCTGCAGGTGGTAATCCGTTTAGGAAAGACTTTGCTACACTAATCTCCTTGTCTTACAGCTTAGCCCTTGGAGTGCCAGACAAATCCAACAGGCTGCTTCAGTCTAGAAGTAACACCCAAATCAGTTATTTGGAATTTTAAGGTTGCTGTTGTCCAGAATGTCTCGTCAAAGCAGATAGTGTAGATCAAAGATCAGACTACACATTTCTGATCTTGATCTACACTGGCCACAAAGGCAACTTTAGCTGTGAACAACTCTTTACCAAGTGACAAAATTTTGACTGGCCCAAATTTAAAGCATTTGCAGAGGACATTAAATATGGCTCAAATGATGGAATTTGTGTCAGAGTAGAAGACATTGTGGGAAAAGGAGAAAATGCTGGTTACCAGCATTTTCTCCTCTTCCCACGATGTTTTCAAAAGCTTTCTTCTTCAGGGCCATTAAAACTCAGGATTGTGTTGTAAAAGGTTAAGGGTTATCATTCTTTATGTGATGTATGTGCAACCTGCTGCATAAAATTAATGTCATACACAGCAGAGAAATGTTTAGAATGCATTATTAATTCATCACCTGGTGAGAGAGCTAGTGTTTCTTACTTGTCTGTAATGAAAGCATTAATTTTGCAGATGACAGATTAAATGTCCCCCAAGTCATGAGAATATTTGTCATTGAAAGTGTCGAAAAATTTGTGTGAAAAGAACAAAATGCTGGATACGAGCATTTTCTCCTTTACCCGCAGTATTTTCTAAGGCCTTCTCTCTTGAGGGTTGTAGAAACATGGCATTGTATGTATAGTAAAAAGTGAAATATGTGGCCTGGCTGCTTTCCATAAAGACTAAAATACTTGGAAAATATCACTGTAAATCCCAAACAAGCAAGCAAATTTGGTGAGATGAATAATCAAGCATAAAACCCACCGTATCTGTACAGCTGTTTTGGGACCCACCAAAATGTATCAGAAATTACACAATCATAGGATAACAGTTTTTCTGGTTGAAGGAAAGAAAAGTTTATTGCCAAAGGAAAGAATTGCATTGCCACTTTCAACAAGCTCGTTCTCTCCAATGTTTTCCATAGCTGTCAACTGCAGGGGTTCAAAAAGTTATACATGTATTTGGATTGTACTGAGGTAGAACTTGACTCTTGTAGTGCTAAATAAATGAAATTAACAATCTCAGAAATAAAGATGCAGATATTGCAGTTCCAATGCTGGGTTTTTGGTCAGAATATCAGGCAGAGAAGTGGACGGTGCAGATCCAAGATCAGACTGCACATTCTATGCAGTCTGATCTTGATCTATGCTGTCCTCAAAAGCAATTAAGTCCTGATTCAGCACTACAAGGGTTTGAGTGAAGGGTCGTATTTTTAATTTGATTATGAATGAAATGCTTTAATGTATAGGGATCTAAAGGTCAAACACCTCTCTTTGACACATCTACTGATTTAGATGTAGTTTAATATTTTTAAAAACGTTGTGAAAGATGAAAAAATGCTCACAATGAGCAATTGCTCATTTTGTCTGAATATTTTCCTCACTGTGTCTCAACATTTTGTTTTAATTTGATCATTGATTTTAATCTTTTCTCCAATTGCTTTTGCGTTAATTAATAAAAAATTGCTCAAAAGGTAAAAGGTTACCATAATATCTTTTCCTATTTCCCTCTCAACAACCATGGAACTTGGGACAAAAAACATTGTGAGAAAAGGAGGCATGTTCTGCACTAAGCTGTTTCCCATTCATCAAGATAATTTTTCTTTCTGATTATTTTGTGTGGTTCTTTATCAATATCCCCTGTACATTGCACTATTTATTCATTAAATTTGAATTTGGATCAGGTCCAAAGATTTTACGCAGAGGGTAATGGGTCTTGTGGAGTGTAAACATGGTGAGGTCACAAGTAAGCGATACATGGCTTAATTGGAGTGTAAAAATATATCAAGTTTAAATTTTTAAAGCTTTTTTCATTCACAGTGGTATAAAAGAGGTCTTTCATGAACAGTGAAAATTTTGTTTTTTTTTTTTTAATGTTTTATTAAGGACATGGGTGTCATGCTCAATAAAATGGTATAAAAGAGATATTTGTGAAGATTAAATGATTGGACTAGTTTTGGGTGCCGATTTTAATTAAGAAATGACAATTCTTGCTCTTTTTTTATGCCAGGTGGCAAAATTTTAGACTTGTCCAAAATGAAAATATTTGCAGTCCATAAATTAGATGTGTAGCCTAAATGACCAGATTACATGTTTTGAAAGGGTAGAAAACACTATGGGAAAAAGAGAAAATGCAGGTTACCAGCATTATGTCCTTTTCCCACAATGTTGTCATAAGGCCTGTCTCATTGAGGGTCAAAACTCAGGATTGTTTGATAAAGGAATAAAATGATGTCAGACTGATAATTTTTTGATGATGAATGATTGGATTAGTCTTTGGTGTGATTGTAATTTTTGATGCAAAGTAGTACAGTCGTTACAAATAGCAATGATGCTTGAAAATTCTGCATGAGACAGAATTCTAGGCATGTGCATAGTGAAAGTGTTTGCAGAAGACAGGTGACTTAACCCTTTCCCAAACGACAAATTTTAGACTGGTCCAAATTGAAAGAGTTTGCAGACGACAATTTTAACTTTGATGAAAATGGCAGAAAGTTATCAAAAAGGGTAGAAAACACTGTGGGAAAAGGAGAAATTGCTCGTTACGAGCAATTTCTCCTTTTTCCACAGTGTTTTCAAAAGACTTGTACTGCAGACACGTGAAAACCAGGGCTTGTTTGGGAAAGGGTTAAAGCTCAAAACGATTGGATTTGATTTTGAAAGGGTAGAAAACATAGAGTGGAAGAAGAAAATGCTGTGCTGCTTATAAGCATTTTCTCCTTATTCATTTTCTATTACCTTTTTTCGCAGGATGTTTTTGCAGGATGCATTGATTTTTTTACCACCTATCACATTTTGAAACAACCTATGTAAAGAAAGCTACGTACCGTAAAACATTGTGATAAAAGGAGAAATTGCAAGCAATTTCTTCTTTTCCCACAATGTTTTCTACCCATTTCAACCTTTGCATCTGCCGATTCTTTCTACTTGGAAATGTCCAGAATTTGTAGTTTGGTAAAGAGTTAAACTTAAACCCTGTTGAAAATGTCATAAACTCTCTTACAACTAAATTGTATGAAGGACGGTTTAATCTTGGGTGTAACAATAATTTAAAAAGGTCAAATAGATTAATTGATAAACATCAGATTACAACTGCTGATTTCTTGCGTTTTAGCCTTGCCTTTTTATCCATAACTTAACAGATACAGCTTTTTATGCCCATTTAGTGGGTATGTGGTAGCTATTGCTGAGTCTCTGTAGTGCATTTGGCAGCATACAGGACTTGGGGGTCACTGGTTCAAACCTCCAGTTTTCAGAATTTCTTTCCCTGAGGATTGATGATAGTCACAGTGACAGAATTCATTCCTTACTTGCGGCTGATCATTAGTTTGATGATGGCTATGCAGGAAACTAGTCACTGACCTGGGAAGAATATTGTGTAAAGCACTGGTTGAAAGAAACTCCAGGAAAGCATGAACAGGTGCACTAGCTGCGGAAATATATCTGAAATAATGTTGAAAATGGCGTTAAACATTGTATAGTGTATGGTTTTATGCCCATTTTGTAGGTATGTGGTAGCTTCTGAAAACATTGTACGCAAAGAAACGATTGCTTTTGTAAGGAATGACTCCTTTTTCCACAAGGTTTTCCTTCTCATGTATTGCTGCAAAGACATTTTCCTCTCTGGTAAAGTTTTTTCTTGTGTATCACATGTAGTTGTTAGTATGTTTGAGAAAGCCTACATAGTTATGGGTCAATTCTTTACCAGACAAAAAAAAAATCAACAAGGTGGTTGTTTTGAAAGCATTTGCAAAAAAAAAAATTGGCTCAAATGATGGATTTGTCATTAGAAGGATTGAAAACATGTGGGAAAAGGAGAAAGTGCTGGGTACCAGCATTTTCTCCTTTTCCCACTATGTTTTCAAAGGCATGCTTCCTCAGGGTTGTTATATCTTGGATGATTGGAGAAGGGCTTGGAAGAAACAAAGAAATTAAATACAAAATAGCTGCAGGGGACAGTGGTCAATGACTGATGCAAAGGATAGATACACACAGGGAATGATTAAGCAAAAAATTTAATTTACTAGTTTTATTTATCCTCAACTCCTTTATCAGAATGATGGTCATACACTTAAATGTTTGAGGATAGGCAAACTGACTTCAATTGAGTACTATGACTGAGCATCGATCATAGAAAATATGACCCATTTTACAATGCACAAAAATGATACATGCTTGATGGATCAAAGTTATCTCGGAGTTGTAACATTTCTTTTCACTATTATTTACTACTGGCCCATGATCAGCATGAAAGCACAGTAATATCTACCTTTTTATCCTTTGCCAAAGTATCCTGAAAATCAGCTGCCCTGAAGAAAAAGGCTTTTGAAAATATTTTTGGAAAAAGAGAAAATGGAGGTAACCAGCATTTCGACCATTTCCTACAAATGTTTTCTACCCTTTGAAAGACATTTTGTGTTGTGAGTAACATCTGATTTGGGTCTGTAATTTTTTTTCAAATTATACAAATTAAGAAATTTTTCATGTCTTAAAGGCTTTAGCAATAATGCATGAAGGACCAAGTGAAGGACCAAGAAATGTGATCTGTTTATCCTTCACAATGTTTTCACTTGGCTGTTACAGGTGTTTGTCAAACATTTTTAGATAAGACTTAAACCTTTTGCCACCTAATCCTGAGTTTTAAAGACCCTGATGAAGAAGCCTGGTAACCAGCATTTTCTCCTTTTCCGACAATGTTTTCTACCCATTCAAAAACAAATCCATCTTTTGAGCCATATTTAACCCTTATCGTGCTAAATAAAAGAAATGAAACTTTCAAAGCGATAGCATAAACCCAAATATTCCTATTTCAAAGGTATTTTTTGGTGAAAGTTATCTCCTTATTGGACAGCGTAGATCAAAGATCAGAGTGCACATTTTGTGCAGTCTGATCTTGATCTATGCTGTCCGCAAAAGGTCAGTAGGTCGTGCTTATAGCAGCCAAAGGGTTAAATTTGTCATCTGCGTATGCTTTGAATCTGTACAAGTCTGAATTTGTTTTTGTTACAGACTTTAATAATGATAATTACCTCTATCTCCTCATTGACCTTTGAATAACACATTTTAATTCTTTACCAAACAAAACATGATTTTAGACTACCAAAGTAAAAGCATTTCTAGATGACACAGTAGATATGGCCTGAATCAAAGGAAATGTCTTTGATATGGTTGAGAATATTTCGGGGAAAGGAGAAAATGTTGTTTACCAGCATTTGTTTCCTCTTGCAACAATGTTTTCAAATGCTTTTATTGCCCAGGGTTGGTAAAATACCAGATTGTTTGGTAAAGAGTCAACCTTTTACTACACAATCCCAAGTTTTAATGACCCTGAGAAAGCTTTTGAAAAAATTGACAGTACAGTGGTGTAGTACGTGGCTGCTCACACCAAAGGTTCTGGATTTGAACCCTGTGATAAGCGGGGGTCATCATTGGGAACTACCAACATTACAAAATATGAGTTATGCTTAAGGTTTCCAGGAAGCTATCATCAAGTGTGATTATTAGAACTTGTGAGAAATTGTTTGGTATCTATTTAAATAGATAAGTTTAAACTAAACAAATATTTTTGGAAAAAGCAGAAAATGCTGGTGACCAGGATTTTCTCCTATTTCCACCATATTTTTTGTCCTTTTAGAAGCAACAACGTGCATTTGAGCAACATTCAATTTTGCCATCTGCATATGCTTTCAGTTTGGACCAGTCTGAAATTTTGTCATCTAGCAAGGAGTTGGTAGGGTAAAGTACTAATACAGATTTGATTTGATCCACTCTTACTGGTGCAGAGCAAAGTGTTAATACAAATTCGATTTGATCCAGGATATGTTTGTTGCAGTTCTGATATTTTCTAAATATTATCTGGCCAACTTATTGAAAGTTCTGGTGACCCCACTTGTTTGTTCATGGATTAATGACTAAGAGAGAGGGGTTTATACAGTTTTAATAGCTTCACATTTAGACCTGGGCTGAAAGAGGGCTTTTGTTTTCACTCTCAAGCCTTTTGTGTACACTATGCTGTCACCAAATACAGTAGATCTCCTAAAAAGAAGTCTCATTTGTTCTAGTGTATCTTTTTTTGTGGACTTAAACACAAAGATATTTATCATGTTTGATGGGAGCTAAATGCAGTTTGCAAACAGCATGGTTGATTTCCTGATTTTGTAAATGAATCATTACCGATTTTACATGAAGCATAGGATGTTAACTGATATTTTCATTATACTGTTGCATAGTTGCAAGTCGGTCAAATAAAAGCATTCTCTTATCATCATAATATTAAGAAAAGTCATCGGCTTTCACCTACAGAATAGGTAAAAAAATACAGGTAATGGGAAAGAGCCTGTTAATATTAAGATATAATACTTAAGACCTTATCATTTTCTTTAATTTTCATAATTATTTGGTTTCGCTACAATAAACAAAATGTGGCAAGTTAAAGCAATCTCAGAATGTTAACTCTTTACCAAACGACAAAATTTTTGACTTGACCAAATTGAAAGGATTTGCAGACGACAAAATGAATGTAGCTCAAATGATGATTTCTGTCTTTCATATGGAAGAGAACATTGTAGAAAAAGGAGAAAATGCTGGTTGCCAGCATTTTGTCTTTTTCCTACAATGTTTTCAAAAGGCATCTTCTTCGGGTTCGTTAAAAATCTGGATTGTGTGGTAAAGGGTTAAATCATGCAAGTAATCAAGCATTAACCCTTTACCAAATGACAAAACTTCGCACTAGGCCAAATGGAAAAGCAATTGCAGACGACAAATTTAATGTTGCTAAAATGATGATTTTTGTATTTGACAGGGTAGAAAAGGTTGTGGGAAAAGGAGAAAATGCTGGTTACCAGCATTTTCTCCTTTTCCCATGATGTTTTCAAAAGCGTTTTCTTTCAAGGTCGTCAAAAGTCGGGATTATGTGGTAAAGAGTTAATGGGAAACATTTGTGCTTAGAAAATTGTCAGAGTGAAAGTATACTGTGGACTTAATCTGTAACTAATGGATAAATTTACATCTCTGAAGTTTTGAAAGTTAAATTCTTAACTCTGTCCAATGTGACAAACTATATTTGTTGCAAGCAATTTCTCCATCTCAAAAAGCTTTATCTGTGGACACATTAACTCTTTACCAAACGACAAAAATTTAAAGTCATCCAAATTGAAAGCCTTTGCAGACAACAATTTAGATATGGTTGAAATTTTGCTCTTTGATTCTGAAAGGATAAAAAACATTGTGGGAAAAGGAGAAAATGCTGGTTACCAGCATTTTCTCCTTTTCCCACTATGTTTTCAAAAGCTTTCTTTCTCAGGGTTGTGAAAAGTTGGGACTGTGTGGTAAAAAGTTAAAATATCATCTTGTTTAGTAAAGGGTTGAATCTGATTGAATTTCTTTTAGGGTGCCTCAAACACAAATTACTTGACAATTTCAGCAAAGAAAAAAAGACTCAAATATTACAGTTTCAAGGCTGTTTTTAACGAGACTATTTTTACCTAAGAGACAAACTAGATCCAAGATCATACTGTGTTAATTCAGTCTGATCTTGATATATTTATGCAGACAGATCTTGATGCTGTCTGTTTTAAAGAAGCAGTTTAAGAACTTTCAGAGCAAGAGGAAATTATGGCTTAAAACCTCAATCAGAGATGTACCTTGGAAAGTCTCTGATAAAAAAAAAAAAACTCAATTCCATTCACAACATATATTCCATCTTCATTACAAAGTGTGGTTTTATCCATTAAAGCTTTTAGAAGGGGTTATAAGGCAAATAAGGTTTACATTTTGTATTAGAATTTTCATTTCTTTGAAAAGGCAAGAACAACACAATAGTATATTCTTTGAAGAATGAATAAACATCTGGAAATTTATTTTATCCTGAAGTTGGATGATTGAACAGTCTGTGACAGATTGACGATATGTTTTAAAACACACTACTCAAAAAGATAAACAGAAACAATGAGTGTATTCTCTGTTCATTCGTGGAAAACTTTAGACGATCTTTCACAAAGTTTGTTGGTGGATCATCTAGATAAATATGATACTCATTTGGATAATACAAAACTAGATGAGAACATTGAAAGTACTTATTTTGATGGAGGTGTTAAGTCAGGTTTAAAGGAAACACACGGAGTAGTAAATGCAAATGATGGAGTTGTGGTGGACAGTTTTGATGATAAAAACAAAAGAACAGAAAAACTTGAGAAAAGACATAAAGATGAGATTATTGATGATGCTAAGAAGCAAGGCTTAATGGAAAAGTTAACTGATTGTACCAGTAAAGTTATAGAACTAGATGACGATTATGATGAAGGACTGGGAGATTTAGATGCAATATTTGATGACTTTGACGAAATTTATGAAGCTACCCTGAACCGCTCAAATGGTTGCAATAAAGATGGACCAGATTTAAATGGTGATGATACTGGTAGTGATAAAGCCAGCAGTGAAACTGACTCAGTATTAGGTTCTCCTTTCTCTCCCTCTGAAAGTAACTGTGATAATTTGATCTCACCATTCTGGTCAAAACTTTACCACTCTAAGTGTGTTGATGATAGTGAAGCAGTTGAAAAAGCTCTTAATGAATTAAAGAACATTGATCTCAGTAATGACATGCTTACAACGAAAAACCTCCATGGACAAAAGTCGGACATTGTGTGCAATAGAAGCAATGTATTAGCCAGTAATTGTGATCAAACTAGTTCAAGTACTAAAACAGGGAAAGAAATAAAGACATGTTTGAAATGTGATACAAATGAAAACACTTTGACAAGGGAAAAACATAGGGCAGCAAGGACACGTTTTCTCTCTCTACCCACTGCTAGTTCAATAGACTCTCAAATCTCAGGAAAATTATCCCCAACCACAAAAACCAAATCAGTTCATTTTGCAATATTTCCATATGTGATAGAAATTCCTAGAGTTGCTGATATTGAACAGGAATATATAGAAGAGGACAGGGAGCATTTGAATGGTAATAACTATGTTTGTATTTGTGATAATAGGTTAAAATTTCAGTTCACTTTCTAGGTTGGTCCAGCATTCCTGAAGCACAAACCTGTCAGAGGTTCAAAAGACAAGGTTGCAAGTTTGAATCATAGCTTGACAATGTCATTTTTGCAGAAAGCACAACAAATGGCATAATAAATGTGACAAAAGTCATTTGTCACCTATTTTTCCCCGACAGTTGTCCAGGCTAATATCTGAAGGAAAGGATATTAACTGAATAATGGGGGATGCTTGTAAAAGCATTCATGCATATTCTATGGAAATTATCTTCTAGTCATGAGAACTAACTTGGTGTGGGTCTGGTTAGTTTATTGTACATAATATTTATCTCGTCTTTTCCCCCCCCCCCTTTAAGATTCTTCCCATTTCAATAGAGTACTTTAGTTGAATATGAGATGTTGTATAAAGTGACTGAAACTTGATAGGTGTTTATTAAATATACAAAAAATAGTGTCAAAACTATGTTTATAATCTACCATATTTAATCATGATATGACCTTTCATCACCCTTACTGTTGTTACTGTTATTGAAAGATAAAGCTTTCATAATTTATGGATGTTCACCAGTAGGACTGGTTTAAGCTACTGGAACTTTGACAGATTCCCTTTGAGCTCATTATCTAATGTCAAACTCTAATAATATCCATTTTTTTTTTTTTACTTTTAACCCTTTACCAAATGACAAAATTTTAGACTGGTCCAAATTGAAAGCATTTACAGATGACAAAATAAATGTTACTGAAAAATTTAAGTTTGTTTTGGGAAGGGTAGAAAACATTGTGGGAAGAGGAGAAAATGCTGCTTACAGCATTTTCTCCTTTTCACACAATGTTTTCAAAAGGCTTCTTTCTCAGGGTCGTTAAAAGTGGGGATTGTGTGGTAAAGGGTTAAATGGTACAAATTGATTTGGCTTAATTTGATGCCTGCATCATTTTGTTTTGGCCACTAGTGTGCCTTGAAATGCATTTCTCTGGTTCCCACTTTTAGCTCACCTGAGCACAAAGTGCTCAAGGTGAGCTTTTGTGATCGTGCTGTGTCTGTCGTGCATCATCCGTTGTGCATCGTCCGTCATGCAATCATAAACATTTACCTGGTCTGCACTCTAGAGGCCACATTTTCAGCCAGATCCTCATGAACCTTGGTCAGAATGTTTGTCAGGATAAAATCTTGGACAAGTTTGAAATTGGGTCACATGGGCTCAAAAAGTAGGTCACAGGGCCAGATCTTAGAAAAATCTTGTGTGCACTCTAGAGGCTACATTTTCAGCCTGATGCTCATAAAACTTGGTCAGAATGTTTGTCTGGATAAAACCTTGGACAAATTCGAAATTGGGTCACATGGGGTCAAAAAGTAGGTCACGGGGCCAAATCTTAGAAAAGGCTTGTGTGCACTCTAGAGGCCACATTTTCAGCCTGATAAGCATGAAACTTGGAATGTTTGTCTGGATAAAATCTCGGACAAGTTCAAAATTGGGTCACTTGGGGTCAAAAAGAAGGTCATTGGGTCAAATCTTAGAAAAAGCTTGTGTGCACTCTAGAGGCCACATTTTCGGCCTGATATGCATGACACTTGGTCAGAATGTTTGTCGGGATAAAATCTCAAACAGTTTCAAAATTGGGTTATGTCGAGTCAAAAAGTAGGCCACTGGGCACAATCTTAGAAAAAGCTTGTGCGCAGTCTAGAGGCCACATTTTCAGCCTGATACTCGTGAAACTTGGTCAAAATGATTGTCTGGATGAAATCATGGACAGATTTGAAATTGGGTGACATCGGGTCTAAAAGTAGGTTAATGACCAGATCTTAGAGAAACCTTTTGTATACCCTAGAGGCCACATTATCAGCCTGATACACATGAAACTTGCTTAGAATGTTTGATTTGATAAAAACATGGACACATAGAAAATTGGGTTATGTCAAGTCAAAAAGTAGGTCACAGGGCCAAATCTTAGGAAAACCTTGTGTGCACTCTAAAGGCTACTTTTTCAGCCTGATACTCATGAAACTTGGTTAGAATGTTTGTCTTGATGAAACCTCGGAAAAGAATGATATCAAGTCGGGTCTGGTCAAAAAGTTGGTCACAGGGCCAAATCTTAGAAAAACCTTGTGTGACCCTTAAGAGGCCACATTTTGAGCCAGATTAGAAATTCAAAAATAGGCTAAAGCAGTCAAAAAGGAGATCACTTATACTCATGGATTTTACATCATCACCACGACTAGGATCTTTTCAGCCTTATCAATCCTAGATGACCTTACTCAGGTGAGCACTTTAGGGCCAATGGCCCTCTTGTTTCTTATCCATCCCATGCATACCTCCAAGATATATAGCTACCAGCTTCATTTATGTATTTTTAAAGAACAGCTTTTAGCTGCTTTTTTCAAACATAACAGTGCTGTAGTGAATGATTTATAATGAGTATAATAGAATTTCCTATCTATTTGAGCATATTTCTGATGATTTCAAAATTACATGTAGCTTGATTACTGCAGAAATGAGGTAAAAGAAAACTGTTTGTGTATTACTTTCTGTAACAGTGAGACAAAAACATGAACTGATGCTTTGACAAACAGTCTTATACTATTACAATAAAATACTATGTAGTAAAAACTGTTTACTCCATTTCTTTCAGTGATTTCCACTCTTTCAAAGGCAAATAACATAGTTTGATAAATAGTTCAATCTGATGTGACATTGGCAGATGCATGAAGTACAGATATGTCTTTACTTGTCTCCAGTCTTGTTTTGGCTTATTACAAAAAAAAAAAAATGCTTAAAATGAGCATTTTCTCCATTTACCACATTGACCACAAAGTTGGCTGTTCTTTAGATGTCATTGACTCTTTTACTGAACAACAAAATTATAGACTTGTCCAAATAAGAAGCATCGGCTGAAGAGACATAAGCTGTGGCACAAGCTTGTACCCATTTTATTTGTCGTCTGCAAACGCTTTCAATTTGGACTGGTCTAAAATTTTATTGTATTTTGAAGAGTTAAAAACAGTCTAAGCATTACTGTAAAAGGAAAAAATCTTGGTTACCAGCAAGTTAGAAGCATTTGCAGACGAGAAATAAGCTATGATTTCTCTTCAAAAATGGTTTACATATTGTTGTAGAAGGAGACAAATGCTGGTTAGAAGCATTTTCTCCTCCTACCATAATGTTTTCAAAAGGTCATTAAAACTTGGCATAGTGTGGTAAAAAGTTCAATTATGTTTTTGTACTTTTAAATTTTAGGGGATTTTTTTGTCTAAAATTCTTATCAGGCAGAGGTTATAATAAGCCCAAAGTTTGTATTGAAGACAAGGGTTTGTTTTGGTTTGTGCAAAATCTTCATTTGTTGGAAATTTTTCCTTCATAGAGATACTTTGTGAAGCCCTAAACTCATTTTCTTGCTTTGCAGAAGTATTGAACAGTTGAAAACATTGTGTCAAGTGGAGAAGTTGTGACTAGCAATTTTCCTTATTTCAACAGTGTTTACATGTAATTGACTAATTGTGACTATTTTACAACTAAAGTCATGTTGATTATTCTTGTTTTAGAAGGACATTTTCAAATTTATTTTTGAAGATGAGTTACTGGTAACCCATTACTGTTTCAAACATGGCGTCATGGCTTCATTATAGGTGATACAGTAGACATCCTTCGAAAACATTGCATGGGGAAAAAAAAAAACCCAGCTTATTTACCCACATTGTCTTTTATACTTGTAAATAAAGAACTTTTTCTCTTTTTTTTTCACATTGTTTTACTTAGGTGAGGTTTGTTGTAGCTTTTTGGTGGTTCCAAAATTAGCCTGTGCAGAAATGGGTTCAATACTCGTAACACAAACAGATTGTTGTATTGCTATGCCAGCCAATGACTCACTGGATAGAAGTTATATTTTTAGATATATATATAACCTCTTGCCGACAATCCTGAGTATTAACAACCCAAAGAAAGACGGCTTCTGAAAACATTGTGAGAAAATCATTTTTCTCCTTTTCCTATAATGTTCTCCCTCTTGGTTATTAACCCTTTACCGCACAATCCCGACTTTTAACGACTCTTAAGAAGAAGCCTTTTGAAAACATTGTGGGAAAAGGAGAAAATGCTGGTTACCAGCATCTTCTCCTTTTCCCACAATGTTTTCTACTCTATCAAGGACAAATTTCGTCATTTGAGCCACCTTTAATTTTTCATCTGCAAAAGCTTTCAATTTGGACCGGTCTACAATTTTATCGTTTGGTAAAGAGTTAAAACAGGATTGTTTACAGGTTAAGCTTATAAGCAAAATTTTTAATATTGATGTCTTTTTAACCTTTAGAGCACTGAATAAACCTGTTAGACATTCTCAACCAAGAAATATGACCAAAATAATTGCCATTTCATGGTTACTCTGTCTAAAGTATTTCAGCAAAGTGGACATTGTAAAAAGATCAGGCTGCATATTTTTTGCAGCCTGATCTTGATCTACACTGCCTGCAAAACCAACCATAGTCATGACAGGTGCCTTGTACCCCCTGCAACAAATGGAAAGGCAGTCAACTTCCAAAACATCAATATGGAATACAGATTAATCAACATTTAGTCAGGTTTAACGCATAAAATGAGGTCCTGCATGGCTCAGTGGTAAAGTGTAGGACTGGAGGCCTCAGATTCTTGACTTACTGGAAACACAAGAGTTTCTCGTGAGAGTATCCTTGGGCAAGACACCTCTGAGCCCAAGCCTAGTATTGGTGAAACCCAAGACTTGATATTTATGACTGAAATGATAATCAGTGCACAATTTAATATGCAATGTAAATACACAATGGTGAAGGAGAAATTTGTTTACTGTAAACTACATGTATTTCTTAATTTGTCCAATAATGCTTTCAGAAGTGGTTTTGATGCAAGAAAAAAATGTCAGCAGCAAGGGAAATGTGCTGAAACTTGAAGCTGTTCTTCGTGATAATCTCAAGAATTTTCTAAATTTGAAAGTAACACAAGTTCTGATTGGCTTAACAAAATAGTTTTGCCAGTCAGAAGCTGTGTTACCTTCTAAATCTAGAATTACGCTGAATAGAATGACATTAACAATGGTTGGTGAATAAGGACCAAGGGAACATAATGCAGTGAAGGAAAGAAAACACTAATATTATGGAGCTAAGTAGTAAGAGATGAATAATGGAAACAAATAATTCTTTTATAGATGTATTGTACAATTTGTCCGATATTATTTTTACAGCAAGACAGAAATCACATGTTCCATCATCTTATTCATCTGGCCGTATTACGCCACAAGATCATTCAAGTCGTAACCGTACGCGACTAGGAACGTCACAGTCACAGCGTGAGTATTTCTATCCCCTGGTTGATGGAATTACTGAGAGCACCGTGCATCTTGCCATTAGTGATGAACAAACTCTCCCAACACCATTTTTCCTCCAAGCATTTTTGTCTTCTTCATTAACTCTTTACCCGAGTCAAACCCATTTTTCGCTTGCAGATATCTTGTTGCAACATCTGACATGTTACGATAGAAAGCTATTGAAAATATTGGAAAGAAAGGAGAGAATGCTGGTATCCGGCACCTTCACCTTTTCCATCAGTATTTCCAAAGAAACTTCTTATAATTTGAGCCATTTGTAATTTTGTAGTCTGTAAGTACATTCAATTTGGACCAGCTGAAAATTTTTTTATTGTCCAGTAAAGAGTTAATGAACATCAAGACTTTTGGGGGGATGAAAGACATTTTCATGCAGTAGGTCTGCTTTTTATTGTGCATTTGTTGTGGCTATTTTGCATGCTTTAGTAGTCTGTTTGCTTGGTTGTACCATTTTTATTTGCACTTCATAAGCCTGTATAATAGTTTGTGCCTTTGATTCTTTCCAACTGTATTTTTCTGAGGTTGAAAAACATTTCTTCCTGCCAAAAATTATGGCCTATATAATCCTTGTGTGATTTATGTTAACCTTGGGTCGCCTGGAATCAGGTTGGTCTGTATTAGGTAAACCATTTACCAAACCGTCCAGAGCTTTAACAACCCTTGGGGGAAATACTTCGAAAACATTGCAGAAAAAGGCAAAAATGCTGGTAACCAGCATTTCTCCATTTCCTGCAATGTTTTCTGCTTTATTTATTAAGGGCATCAAATCTTTGAAGCCGCTTTCAATCTATTGCTTGCAAATTCTTTCCATTTGGACCTGTCTAAAATTCTGTCATCAAGTCTTACCAGCATTTTCTCCTTTTACCATAATGTTTTCAACTTTCCCAAAGATGTCTGCCATCATTTGAGCCTAGTTTAATCTGTCATCTTCATTATGCTTTCACATTGGATCAGTCTGCAATTTTGTTGTAAAGTAAAGATCTAAAGATGTTTCTGTAAAGTGACAATAGTCAAAATGATCAAGCTTCAGTACACATTCAAATGGTGTTCCAAATTTGAGAAATTAGTTAACCCTTTACCAGACGACAACATTTAGCCCTGTCTAAATTGAAAGCATTTGCAGACAACAATTTTAATGTGACTCAAATGGTGGAATTTTTCTGTGATAGGACAGAAAACATTGTGGGAAAAGGAGAAAATGCTGGTTACCAGCATTTTCTCCTTTTCCCACAATGTTTTCAAAAGGCTTCTTCCTTGTGGTCATTCAAAGTCGGGATTGTGTGGTAAAGGGTTAACCCTTTACTGCACAATGACGCCTTAACGACCCTGGGAAAGAGGCCTTTTGAAAAGATTGTGGGAAAAGGAGAAAATGCTGGTAACCAGCATTTTCTCCTTTTCCCACAATGTTTTCCACTATATGAAAGACAATTCTCATTTTTTTCTTACATGTAATTTGTGGTCTGCAAATGCTTTCAATTAGGACATGGCTAAAATTTTGTCATTTGGTGAAGAGTTAACACAGGTACATTACTGCATTGCCACAATATTTTCAAATGTCAAATGTAGTCGGCTACAAGGCAGAGAAAATATCTGCTAGAGTAAGTGACGGTCAATCCTGGCAATAATTTTAGTGTGAAGTACATTGTACAGTCTTTATTTGTTGAAATGGGCAATAATAGTTGTCTCAATGGAAGAAAATGCTACACCTGTTTTGTAAAACAGCATTTTTATATTGAATATAATTGAGTAGTGCAATTGGTAGTGTACAGGACTTGAGACAAGGGGGTCGCTGGTTCAATACCCAGGCTCTGCAAATTCCTTTGCGAGGATTGATGGTAGTCATTGCAACAGGATTCATTCTTATCTCACTGCCGACCATTGTTTCAACAATGGTTATGTGGGAAAGTAGCCAGTAGCTTGGGAAGAACGTTGTGCAAAATACTTGTTGAAGAAACTCCAGGAAAGCATGGATAGCCACACTGGATGCCACAATATAACCAAAATGATTTGAAAACGGCACTAAATACCATACAAACGAAATTTAATTAACTAACAAAATAATGAAGCACGACTTAAAGAATGGTTCTTGGTTTCATCTGGGCCATTTTTTAACCCATAAAGCTAAAATGAATGAAAGTTTTAAGTTGATAAAAGCCCCAAATGTTGCAGTAGCAACACTGTTAGGGCTAGAATATCTCATGGAATATCAGGTTGCATGATCTCAAGCTGACTGCATGTTCTATTAAAATCTTGATCTACACTGCTTTTTGAAATTGTTTTGGTGTCCTGTATGTTTAACTTATCTCTACTAGGACTAGAAAAGCAAAACCTGTATTGAGCTTGTAGATATTTCAATGGCAAGACTTTGCTGACCAGGGTATTCAGGAAATGATATCAGATGGTGGAATGCTCAGCCTTTGCAGCTTGATCTTGATGTACAATACAAAAGCATGTAATGTTTTACTTTGTATAGTAAGAGTGAAGATAGAATTTTTAATTCACTGTGGATGGGATGCCTACCACAATTTTCTTTATATGATTGGTACTATGGCTAAAGGGGACTTGGATGCATCATACCATGCAAGACATCACATTCTTATGGATCCATAAAATCCATTTTGTCTAACAACCAACTGAATCGTGAGGTAGACGGGTCCTTGGACGTGCAAAAATTTACAACTCGGATTACATGTCAGCCTGCACAGGCTGGCCTGGGTCAATACTTTTTGCAGATGTGTTAAAACTAGGGGAGCATCACTTATATTTATTTGATGGTAACAAAAGGAAATCAGAATTGAAAAGAAAACAAAAGGAACCTTTTTTGTGATATATACTGCCATCAAGTAGGAATGATTTTGTGAAACTTACTTTTTTATTTTTTTTTTTGCTCAGTGTTGTGAAATTAGATCTGCATGAACATAGATATTTTTGCCAACCTTCAGACCTTTGAATGACTAGCTTTGAGCTTTGCTTTCTATCGCAAATCTTTTTTAAATGTGAATGAGTTGCACAGGCATAGTTTTTAGCTCCACTGGCCGAAGGCCAGCGGGCTTATGTCATGGCCCGGTGTCCGTCGTGCGTCCGTCCGTCCGTCCGTCCGGTCGTCCGTCCGTCCGTCCGTGCGTTAACTTTTATTTCAAACATCTTCTTCTCTGAAACTACCCATCCGATTTTCACGAAACTTCACAGAAATGATCCTGACATGGTCCTCTTCAGAATTTCTTGAAAGAATTTGATTCCTTCAAAAACTCTGGTTGCCATGGCAACAAAACTGAAAAATATTGGAAATCTTTAAAAATCTTCTTGTCTGAAACCATAAGGCATAGGGCTACCAAATTTGGCATGTAGCTTTATGTAGTAGACCTCTATCAAGTTTCTTCAAATTATAGCCCTGGGGTCAAAATTGGCTCTGCCCCAGGGGTCACAAGTTTTACATAGGCTTATATAGAGAAAACTTTAAAAATCTTCTTGTCTGAAACCATAAGGCATAGGGCTACCAAATTTGGCATGTAGCTTTATGTAGTAGACCTCTATCATGTTTCTTGAAATTATAGCCCTGGGGTCAAAATTGGCTCTTCCCCAGGGGTCACAAGTTTTACATAGGCTTATATAGAGAAAACTTTAAAAATCTTCTTGTCTGAAACCATAAGGCATAGGGCTACCAAATTTGGCATGTAGCTTTATGTAGTAGACCTCTATCATGTTTCTTGAAATTATAGCCCTGGGGTCAAAATTGGCTCTTCCCCAGGGGTCACAAGTTTTATACATAGGCTTATATAGAGAAAACTTTAAATATCTTCTTGTCTGAAACCATAAGGCCTAGAGCTACCAAATTTGGCATTTAGCTTGATCTAGTTGGAGTCTACCAAAAGTGCCCAAAGTATAGTCCTGGGGTCAATTTGGCCTCATACTTGGAGGGGGGGGTTCACAAGATTTACATAGGCTTACATAGGGAAAACTTTTAAATCTTGGTGTACATAGCCATAAGGCTTAGGCTACCAAATTTTGCATATAATTATAGCATTATTTAGTGGACAGTTACAAAGAGGGCCCAAGTTACAGCTCTAGGATCAAGTTTGGCCCTGCACCAGGGATCACAAGTTTTACATGGGTTTATGGAGTGAAAAGTTCAGAAACCATCTTGTTACCAGCCATAAGGCCAAGAACTCCCACATTTGGCATGTTATTCTTCTAATACAATATTCCCCATTTAGTCAGACTGTAGCCATGAGGTCAAAGTTTTATAAGGGCTTATATAGTGAAGACTTTTCTTCGTGGTTTATATTTATAAGCCAGTGGAGCGATACAGGGCCATCATGGCCCTCTTGTTTTGCTAAGCTTTGAACCTTGAAATGATAAACATTTGCTTTTGCTTTTGTCACAAAATGCTTATGTTGTTGATGGAAAAAAGCTTGGAATGATAGTTTCTTGTTGGCTCCACTTGCCAATGGTAACTTTGCATATGTCATGATCCCATGTCATTTTGTCTGTCCATGCATTAACTTTTGCCGAACTCTTCTCATGGTTTATAAACTTAGGACTAAAAGTTTCTCTGTCCATGGCAGTTATTTCTCACTTGTTGTAATAGCCAGTTGGGCCATGCAGGGTAATTGTGGCCCTCTTGTTTTGATAGGTTAGTCAAAGTTTGTTGCAAATGTTATGCAAAGTTTGTTGCAAATGTTATCTCATTGGAATGTTTTCATTCATCTTTAAAACAATAGTGAGTGTCTATTCTTGATTTAGAAAAAGGTATAAATAGAACGTTAATGATACAAAATACAGAAAGTATGATAAAATCAGTCATGATAAATGATAATGAATTAGGAATTATGTAACTAAAATCTCTTGTTGATCAATTGTTTCTTGAATTACTTGAGAATGGTATTTTAATAGAATGCCATTTTAACCCTTTACAACACAACCCCGACTTTTAATTAACAACCCTGAGAAAGAAGCTTTTTGAAAACATTTTGGGGAAAGGAAAAGTACTTGTAACCAGCATCTTCTCCTTTTCCCACAATGTTTTCTACCCTTCCCAAGACAAATTTTAATTTTTCAGTCACACATATTCAGTTGTCTTCATTTGCTTTCAATTTGGACTAGTCTAAAATTTTGTTGTTTGGTAGAGTTTAAAAGAGTTTTTGCACCTTTATATTACCATTTGCTTGTTTTTAGCTCTTGCTTGTTGCTTTCCCACAATGTTTTCCAACACCATTGGGTGAAAAACTTTCTGTAAAGTTTACAGTGTAGTCCTCTGTCTAATTCATGATAGCTTCCGGTTGCTTAACCTCAAACCAGAAAACAAAATTTTAGGCCAGTCCAAAATAAAAGCATTTTCAGACGTCAAATCAAATTTTGCTCAAATGATGGAATCTGTTTGCAAAAGGGTAGAGAATGTTTTGGAAATAGGATAAAATGCTGCTTGCAATGTTTCCTGGGGTCATTAAAACTTTGGATTATGTGATAAAGGATGAAAGTATGAAATTTATAGTGAGATGAAATTTTCTCAAACAGGAAAACAGACTAAGTTACTGCATTTTACAGGGCGTTATTGGCACAATATTTTCACAGAATAGCAGACAGTGTTGATCTAAGATAAGATCAGACTGCATGTTTTCTGCTGTCTAATCTTGATCCACACTGTCTAAAAAAAAAAAGACAAGTCAAGTTGTACACTCTAAGGATTTTAACCCTTATTAAGTGCTAAATTAATGATTCGGACCTTTTAAGTAAGGAGAAAAAGCCCGAAATATTGCTACTTCAAGGTTGTTTCCATTAGAATATGTGATATAGTAGCTGACGATGTAGATCAAAGATCAGACTGCACATTCTCTGCAGTCTGATCTTGATCGACACTGTCTGCAAAAACAACTTGGATTGGTTTCAGGGCTTGAAGGGTTAAAAAAAGAAATGGCCTATTTAGATTTAATGCTTAATTTTACTTGAGTTTGCTTTTGGCATTTATTAGCTCCACTGGCCGAAGGCCAGCGAGCTATTGTCATGGCGTTGTGTCCGTCGTGCGTCCGTCCGTTCGTCCGTGCGTGCGTCCGTAAACTTTTTCTTTAAAAAACTTCTCAGAAACTATTGACTGGATTTTTACCAAATTTCACAGGAATGTTCCTTTGGTGGTCCTCTTTCAAATTCCTTCAAATAATTGTGTTCCATGAAGAATTCTGGTTGCCATGGCAACCAAAGTAAAAAACCTTTAAAAATCTTCTGCTCCCAAACCGCTATTTGGATAGCATTATTATTTTGCAGGAATGTTCCTTAGATACAGGTTTACAGAATTCCTTTAAAAAAAAATGATCTGTCAAAAAACATGGCTTTTATGGGAGACTCATTTTCCTTTTATGGTATAAAGTAAAATCTTTGAAAAATTTCTTCTAAAACTATTCATTGGATTTCATTGTTGTTTTGCAGGTAAGTTCTTATGGTGGTTGTCTGCCAAATTGTTTCTATGGTGGTTGTATACCAAATTCCTTTTAAAAAAATGATACATCTAAAAACACATTTTTTTATAGACAAGGCTTATATTTCAAAAAAATGTTCTTCTCCAAAACTATTTATTGTGTTAGTTTTATCAACTAACAAAGAAAAAGGAAGAAAATTGGATTGACATGACCTAGTCAGGGCTGTCCTATTTAAGCCCACACATTTTCCTTGGTATTAAGATCACAATTTACTCCAATGATATGCTATTAGTTAGTACTAGTAATAAAATATCACTGGCCATAAATAAGATAAAAGCTTGAGCACCTTTCACAACTTGAGCTTTTCAATTTTGCCTTATTACTAAGCCTGAGTAACCATGCCAAGATAAAAAAGAAAAAGTATTTTAATAACAAAACCCCCATGTTGTAGGTACTTTATAGTCCTTTTGATATAGAACAAGAGAACCTCTGCACTTTTAATTTTTATTAGTTCTGGTAAAGGTTTGTTGACCTACTAATGAGTAAATGCAGAATGGACAGAAGGGGTGTAAATCCTGGTGACCTGGTACAGAGTGGGACCTCACAAGTTTTTTCCATACCTTTTTTCTTCAGTGAGCTAAAATGCAGGATTGAATGGTAATTGTTAAAAACTTCTTTTCGCCATTATAGAAATATCAGGCCTGTGGAGCGATACAGGCGCTCAAGCGCCTCTAGTTTTATGTAATGTGACAGTATAAAAAGTATACAATGCGTTTTGTTATCCTTTTTTGATAAAATAAATGATAAAGAATAACATTTTAGCTCTATACCAAACAACAAAAAAATTAGCGTCCCCCAGTTTAAATCCATTTGCAAAGGACAGTTTTAATGTGGTTAGAATTTGGAGATTTTGCTGTGAAAGTGTAGAAAACATGGTAAGAAAAGGAGAACCGGATGGTTACTGGCATTTTCACCTTTCCCTACAGTGTTTTCAAAACCTGTCTTTGTCAAGGCCGTTGAAATTTTGGATTGTGTGGTTAAGGGTCTAAGCAATGAAAATAGCCTTTTTTTTTTACAGTGGAAATAAAATTATGCAAATGTATGAAATGATATCATAAATTTGATGTAATATGAAATATTGTGAATATTTTACTGATGTGAAAAAATGATTATATACTTTATGTGTATCATTTTCCAACTTTTTGTAAAATAAGAAATCTTCGACAAAAATTAATGTTCCTTTCATTTGCAGAACATTTCTTAAATTGTTGATAAAGACTATATTTTCTCATTAAACCAGAAGTCAGAGAAATGATAGGGAACTGACCAGTTGTAATTCAATGCTTATTATTGCCAGTTGAATAAAGTTATCTCTCTTTGAGCACTCAAGTGAATATTTGGAAAGAAAATGAACAAGCCTAGTGAGACAGGGAGATACTATTAGGCCAGATACAGTGCCCATAACATAGACAAAACATTAACTAATCCATGACAAGAATAACAAATTACACATATATGATACTTCACAATAAAATTTGCCTCAGTAAATAAAGATGGGTGCATTTGATTGTACTGTGTTTATGTTGCCCTTGTTTTTTGTTTTTGCATGGTCCTGGCAATTATTCTAAACACACCTTCAGCTTGAAGAGTTCCACCAATGGAAATAAGAAGTATTCGTACATAATCTGACTAACACTCTGTGTTGACTAACTTAATTAATATCAAGAAGTGCACTTTCCAATGCAGGTATACTTTTATTCTTTCAAAATATTTGTTGAGGTACAAACATGAATATACCTGAGTCATGTATAGCGGTGAATACAAGATGATAACTCCCATAATTTAATTCTTGTTATTTTATTTTAAGCCTTTTTGTGATGCCCTCCACAAAATCAAAAGGGCATCGGATCCTCAATCAGAAGAAATGACCAAGAAAATGCAATGCAAAATCTTGAGTCTTTTTTTTTTTTACCAGAATGTCTTGTTAAACACTGGACAATGTAGAGCCAAGATCAGACTGCATGTTCTACTTAGTCTGAAATTGAATTTACACTGTTCTGGATAGCATCTTGTGGTCTTTAATTTATTTTTGATTTGTTTTATAGGGAAATTAATGTCTAGTAAAGCTTTTTAGTCTTAGTAATATTTCTTATGTTTGTTTTTTTTTTTACATAGTAGATATTTCTTGTAGCATCTTCTTTTTGTGCATTGATGTAATAGCAACAGATTTCCCTTTTGATTGTGTCAGCAAATGTTTTAATGATCTTTTAAATGTTTTATAACAATTTTTTTTTTAACTCTTTACCACATAACAAAATTTTAGACATGTTGAAAATAAAAGCATTTCCAGCGGACAAAATAAATATTTCTCAAAAATTGAAATTTGTTTTAGAAAGGGTAGAAAACACTGTGATAAAAGGAGAAAATGCTGGTTACCAGCATTTTATCCTTTTACCGCAATGTTTTCAAACGTTTTTTTTCCTCAGGGTCTTTAAAAGTCAGGATTGTTTGGTAAAGGGTTAAAAAAGCCCAAACAGAGATTGCTGATGTGACTTGGATAAAAACTGTTTGCTCCAAACAGAATATTGCAGTGGCTTAGGCGTACAGAATTTAATTTCAACTTTCTTTCATGAATTTAAAATTTGTCT
This sequence comes from Tridacna gigas, assembly GCA_945859785.2. Lineage (NCBI taxonomy): Eukaryota > Metazoa > Mollusca > Bivalvia > Cardiida > Cardiidae > Tridacna > Tridacna gigas. The sequence continues at coordinate 40,210,129 of OX244035.2, read as the reverse complement.
AGTCCTGGTATTGCAGATTTCTTGAAAATATCATCCTGTGATTTGGTCATAAATGAAGTGATAAGTTAGTAGACACAGTCAAATGGGGGCATCTTCAACTGTTTAGATTACTACATCAGTGACTGAATGAGAAATTTTTGTCTTAGTTTCACAACAGTTACTGATCTAGAAATTATTTCCTTAGTTTTACATCTGAATCATGACTCCATTTTGTTTTTCATCTTTCGCTTACAGCAAGCAGTCGTTCGAGCTCGCCTACCCCTCGTCATAGCTACATCACTCACACATCGGGTCATGCTGCCCCTCTCACACCTAGTCGCCCTAGAAAATCATCATCAACAGCCCCACGGAGCCAGGGTACCAGCAGGGAGGGTAGCCCATCGAGATCCATCAAATCATCCGGCTATGGTATTGATTTAGTTGTCTTTTTCTTTGCAACCACAGTGACCTTTTTTTGTCTCTGCTGTGATCATTCCATTTTCTTATGATATGTGCATGTCTTCATAGAGTGTTTAGTGAGATTTCATTTATCTTTATCACAGTGTAAGACTGTATTATTATATTTTCCAACAATGAAGTAGAGGGGGATATACTGGTTTCACCATGTCTGTCCATCTGTCCGTCAGTCTGTCTGTCTTGTTTTTGTTCCCTGCTTGAACTCAAAAGCAGTTTGACCTAGGACTTTGAAACTTTACACAAATGTTCCTCGTGACCCAAGGAGGTGCCCTATTATTTTTGAGTCACATGAGTCAAAGGTCAAGGTCAGAGGTGAACTCTGTTTTCTCTGATTGTGCTGTTTCATTTACAAGGTGCTATTGGGGGGTATTTCTGTCTGCTTTGCGACAGTTCTAGTTCAGGATTAGGAATATGTTTCATTTATTTAACTCATTACCAAACGACAAAATTTTAGACTGGGCCAAATCGAAAGCATCTGCAGACCACAAACTGATTGTTGCTCAAATGATTCTTTATGCATTTGATATAGTAAAAAAGCATAGTGGGAAAAGGAGAAAATGCTGGTGACCAGAATTTTTTCCTTTTCCCACAATGTTTTCAAAAGACTTCTTTCTCTGGGTTGTCAGAAGTCAGGATTGTGTGATAATTTGATAAAGGGTTAATACAGTGTTAAAACATTCCGTCACAATTCAGGAAAAGTCATGAAAACTTAAAGATCAGGTTGCATGCAGCTTCTGAACCAATTACAGAGCACAATTTTAGAAAAAAAAAATAACGTAAAAAGAGAACTATTAGAGGAAAATAAAAGTCTGGTTTACATGGCAGTTTTTGTTGGAACAAAGTCTGGTTTCCAAGGGTCACTATCATGTGGAAATTGATTAAATATGTGTGGGAATAAAATTACTGAAAAATTTAATAATATTGTCAAATTGTCGCATAGTCCTGATTTTCAGTCTCCAATAAAACCACACCATAGAATGAAAACATGGAAAGACAAGAAATAATGAAAACAAACTGAACTAGGTTGCAACCATAGCTCTACTTAACCCTTTCCCAAACAAGCCCTGGTTTTCATGTGTCTGCAGTACAAGTCTTTTGAAAACACTGTGGGAAAAGGAGAAATTGCTCGTAACGAGCAATTTCCCCTTTTCCCGCAGTGTTTTCTACCCTTTTTGATAACTTTCTGCCATTTTCATCAAATTTAAAATTGTCGTCTGCAAACTCTTTCAATTTGGGCAGTCCAAAATTTGTCTTTTGGGAAAGGGTTGATAGATCTGTCATTGTAGTGCATGCCTTCACTCTTCAAAATTACAAACATTTGTAAATGCAATTTCATCACATTTCTTTTACCCTTTCCCACACGATTCTTAGATTTAATGACCGTGAAAGAGAAGGCTTTGTAAACATTGGGGGAAAAGGAGAAAATACTGGTAGCCAGCATTTACTCCTTTTCCCATGATGTTTTCTGCTCTATGAAGGAAAGAGATTATCAATGGAGCTACATGTTATTTGTCTTCTGCAAATGCTTGCAATTTTGTCCACTCCAGAATTGCTTCGTTTGGTAGAGGGTTAAAGTATTATGCTCTTGCATTCCTAAAGGCAGTGATAGCTTTGGAAATGGGGGCTTGCTTTGTTTGTTTGTAAGCTTCTCTTTATTTCAATTTTCTTGAATTTTGATTGATTTTTCTCCTTTAAATCAGATTTGTCCATTTGGCATCCTGTTGACTGCTGTAAGTTAGCTGGATCTACTGTCAATTGTACATGTACCGGTACTTTTGTAGACTAAGAATGCTGGTAACCAGCATTTTTTTTTTTTTTTTTTTGTTTTCCTACAATGTTTGCAAAAGCCCTGTAGCTTCAGGCTTTTGTTTGGTAAAGGTTTAATTTGATTCTTGTTATATATTAAATCTCTCTCTGGTAAGATTCCTGTTATTTGTTCAGTTTGTCCCATTGTCATTCAGTTCTTGTTATACATTAGGTTTGCCTGGCAGGGAGAGAAGGCTCAGTGGCAGCAAAACCACAACGGCTACAAAGATGGGTTTGAACTCAAAAACTTTACGGCCTGGTCAAGAAACAGAAGAGCTGCTGGCTGATGCACTGGTTTGTATTTCAACACTTTCACCAACTTTTAGCTTGGCTGTTGTCAAGAAAAATGTCAAGGTTTTGTTATAGCCATGTTATCATCTAAATGGTCATGCAAAGACCTGACATATCCTGCTATCTCTTTGAGTATTACTGAAACTGTTTACTTCAGATATGGGCTAATTGATATCCAAAGGGGAATCCATACCAGAAGAGCAGGGAACCTGAATTTGTAGCTCCACTGTTTTCAAAGAAAAACCTTGACTTATTGTTGTAGCCCTGGTTTTGTTGTCTGCATTGTCATCGTCATGTGAAAACTTTGACATTTTACAATATCTCTGTTATTACTGAATATATTTACTTCAAACTTGAACAAATTGTTCATTATGAAAAGTAGAACACATACGACAGAGGTCGATAATTATCAAAGTATTTTTGGCACAATTATGCTCCTTTTTTGACTTGGAATTTTCACTAAAAATCAAGCAACTTCAGCCAAGCATTGGCACCTGCTTGCGCTGCTCTTGTTCTACTAAGTTAGGACCCCTTTTCATTCATTTTATCTGAATAAGCACCTGCAGCCAAGCATTGATACTACAAATAATTAGAGCTCTGTGGTGAAAAATGTCTTTACCATGGGATCACAACTTTCCCTTGGGCTTTTGTAGAGAAAATTTGTTTGAAACCATTTGGCCTAGAGTTTCAATGTTTAGTATGTATGTTATTAGCCATTGGAGCGATACAGGGCCATCATGGCCCTCTTTTTTCAACCAAACTGCTGAAATTCTAACCCTAAAAGCACTGAATAAACCAATGGACATTTTCATTCTAAAATAAGACTCAAGATAATTCGAAATTCATGGCTACCTTTTGCCTGTAGTGTTTTAATATAGCAGACAGTGTAGGTAAGATCAGGCTCCACATTTTGTGCAGCTTAATCTTGATCTGTAGTCAGCAAAGGCAACTATATAAGTGAAAGGTGCTTTATGGGTTAATGGAAGCTTTTCTACAATGCGAATTCATGCATTGTCAGTTTCCATTTTGATTGGTGCTCAGTTACATGAGTTTGGCCCTTGAATTGGTTTCCTATTCCAGTGACAAGGTAACCAGTGGGAGGTATTCATCGGCCTCTGACAGTTCTAGTTTCATGATACCATTAAAACCAATTCAGTTAACTCTTTACCAAATGTCAGAATTTTAGACTCTTCCATATTCAAAGAATTCGCAGACGACAAATCAAAGATGGCACAAATGATGGAGCTTGCCTTTGATAGAGTAGAAAACATTGTGGGAAAAAGAGAAAATGATGGTTACCAGCATTTTCTCCTTTTCCCATGATTTTTTCAAAAGCTGTCTTCCTCAGAGTCTTTGAAAGTCAGGATTTTGAGGTAAAGGGTTAACTCTTCACCACACGAGAAAAATGTAGACTTGTCCAATTCAAAGCATTTGCAAACAATAATTTAAATGTGGCTGAAATGATGGAATTTGTCTTTGATAGGGTAGGAAACATTGTGGGAAAAGGAGAAAATACTGATAACCAGCATTTGCTCCGTTTCCCATAATGTTTTCAAAAGGCTTCTTCCTCGGGGTTGTTAAAACTCGGGATTGTGTGGTAATTTATTAATTTGTGTTTATTTATTTATTTTTTTTTCTGCAGCGTCAGCCAATAAGAAAGCGGTATGAAAGCTACGATTCTGATGACAATGCCAGCGAGACATCAAGTGTGTGTTCAGAACGGTCTTACAGTTCATATGGCAAAACTTCAGAGGTAAAAACTTGTATTTAGCTTGCTCTATGCTGTTTTGACTTGTTACCAAACCAATGGGACTTTTCAATATAGTTCAACCATTGACCAAACAATCACATCTTTAACAACCTGGAGGAACCCTGCTTTTGAAAACATTGATGGAAGAGGAGAAAATACTGGCAGCCAGCATTTTCTCCATTTCCCACAATCTTTGTTACCATTTCAAAGACAAAATCAATTATTTGAGGTAATACAATTTGTTGTCTGCAAATGCTTTCAAAATAGCCTTATCCAAAACTTTGTCATTCTGTTCCCAAACAACAAATCTTAGACTCTTGCAATTTCAGAACATCTGCAGACAACAAAGTCAAAATTGGCACAGATGAGCTTCATTTTCCTGATAGGGTAGAGAGCATTGTTGGGAAAGGAGAAATGCTGGTTGCCAGCATTCCTTCATTTTCCCACATTATTTCCAAAAGCTTTCTCCTCCAGGCCTGTTAAAAATGGGCATTGTTTGGTAAAAGGTTAAACATATTTTGGGAGACAAAAATCAACACATGGAGACTGTTGTGTTAGGCTGTTGCTATTCAGTGTTGTTCTACTTGTAATGAAATAATCTACACCAAAAATTTTGCAGCAGGCAAATCTGAAAACATGTGGATTAAAAAGGAATCATCAACTTGAATAAGGCTGAATACCTGTAAAACATTTTGGAAGTAGGAGAAAAAGAAAAATGTCTGTAGTGCAAGTTTTGACAAAGAGAGCTCTTATGTTTTTTTTTTCTGTGAGTGGTCTTTACCTAATTTTGCTGATTCTAGCTTTTTTTATTGCTTTTGGCTTTTGTAATTTGGATTCAACCTTTTACCAAACAATTCAAATTTTGTATCACCTAGAGATGGAAGGCTTTTGGCAACATTGTTGGAAAGGGAGAAAATGTTGGTCACCAGCATTTTCTCCTTCTCCTACAATGTTTTCTGTCCTTCCAAAACTACATTTGAGTTTTTAAATCATATTTACTGTGCTTTCTGCAAATGAGCCATGCTCTGTGAAAAGGGGGCTTAATGCATCTGCGAAAAGTATCAACGCTGGTCAACCTGGGCCAAAACTTTTCGCTGTTGGTCAATTTTCTGTGTGTCAAAGGACGATTTTACCTCATGATTCAGTCGGTTGTTGGACCAGATGGATTTTATGGATCCCTTCTTATGTGATGCCTTGCTTGGTATAATGCATCACAGAGGTGCATGAAGTCCCCTTTTGCCAGAGCATGGCTCAAATGCTTTGCTAAGGACAAGTGTAGAATTTTTTTTGCTGGTAAAGAGTTGAGTGATGAATCTGTTCCTGTATCTTACTGCTGCAAAGGCTTCAGATGTAGAAAAATGGCCTCGAAGGCTTCCTACCCCAACTGCAAAGGTACTCGATGTCGTAAAGTCTCGCATTTCTGTACACCTTTCTTTGCTTAACCCTTTCTTAACCCTTTACCACACAATCCCGACTTTTGACGACCTTGAGGAAGAAGGCTTTTGAAAACATTGTGGGAAATGGAGAAAATGCTGGTAACCAGCATTTTCTCCTTTTCCCACAATGTTTTTTACCCTATCAAAGACAAAAATCATCATTTGAGCAACATTTATTTAGTCATCTGCAAATGCTTTGATTTTGGTCTAGTCCACAATATTGTCATTTGGTAAAGAGTTAAGGGACAAGCTTTAGATTATTCCATATTGAAAGCATAAAAATGCACAGGACAACTTAAATGCAGCTAACATCTTAGGAGAAATGTCTTAGATGAAGGGTTAACTACATGAATATATATATATGAGCCATGCTCTGTGAAAAGGGGGGTTTAATGCATCTGCAAGAAATACCGACCCAGGTCAGCCTGCGCAACATGATCTGGATCGAAGATTTTGCTGTCCATCAGTTTTATGCATGTCAAAAACTACCCATGCTACCTCAAAATTCAGCTGGTTTTTAGACAAAATGGGTTTTATATAGATCAATAATGATGTGAGTACTCGCTTGGTATAGTTCATCATGGAGATGCATTAACCCTTTACCACACAATTCCGAATTTTAACGACCCTAAGGAATAAGCCTTTTGAAAACATTGTGGGAAAAGGAGAAAATGCTGGTAACCAGCATTTTCTCCTTTTCCCACAATGTTTTCTACCCCATCAAAGACAAATTCCTTCTTTTGAGCTACGTTTGAATTGTCGTCTGCAAATGCTTTGAATTTGGACATGTCTGTATTTTGCTTGTGTGGTAAAGAGTTGAACTGCTTTTGCCAAAGCGTGAAGTAAATGTATGTGAGAACTTTTGGCTAAAGGAGAAGTTCATTGATATTGAGAAATTTCCTGTTGCCTCTTAGTTTTCAGGAGTAGTTTGTTGAAAGTAATGTTTTAACCCTCTGCCACACAATCCCAAGTTTTAAGGACCTTGTGGAAAAAGGCCTTAGAAAACATTGTGGAAAAGGAGAGTATGCTGATAACCAGCATCTTCTATTTTTTCCGTACCATTTTCTATCCTTTCAAAGACAAATCCTATGTACTAGCCACATTTAAGTTGTCGTCCCAAAATGTTTTGGATCATTTGGACCGATCCATATTGCCTTATTTGGTTAAGGGTCAGTTCAGCTCATTTTAAACTTATATACATGTATATACCACATTTTTGCCTTTATTTCATAGTCATTTACTTATATTTCATTAGGTTAGGCATAGAAAGGTAGGGGTGGCATTTCTTCACCTGTTCATGTGATCCCAAGTTGTTGTACATCAAGATATTGTTGATCTTAGGAAACACTGTCATATCACAAAGTTTAGATTTTTTTTTTTCTATCATAATTTTTTAGAGGAGCAAGAATGTAAACTGTAGAAAAAGAATTCTTAAGAGCAATAAATATGACTTATGTTTTCAAAATAATATGTAGACAAGGCAGAAATACAATTTTGGTGTAATAACTGCACATATTCTTATGATAAGCTTGGGCAGCCAATATTTGGGTTGTTTTGAATCCATGCTTGCTCAAAGAAATTCTTTAAAAAACAAAATTATAAACACAATTTATGTTACTAGTTAGAATAAAAACGAAGACCCTCTGATTGCTGATAGAAAAGAGAGAAAGAAAACAGGTCTAAGAAGTGTTTGATTTTTTTTTCCAACATTTTGTCAACTTTCAAATTAGAGTTTTATCGTTTTTAGCTCACCTTAGCACAACGTGCTAAAGGTGAGCTATTGTGATCGCCCTATGTCCGGCGTCCGGCATCCGTCAACAATTTCTTTAAACATCTTCTTCTCCTAAACCACTGGGCCAATCTTGATGAAACTTGGCAGGGATGTTCCTTGGGTGAAGCTCTACCAAAGTTGTTCAAAGAATTAAATTCCACCCACAACTCTGGTTGCCATGGCAACAAAAAGGAAAAAAAAGCAAAATCTTTGAAAATCTTCTTCTCTGACACTAGAAGGCACAGAGCTTTGATATTTGGTATGTAGCATCTCCTAGTGGACCTCTACCAAGTTTGTTCGTTTGATGCCCCTGGGGTCAAAATTGGCCCCGCCCCAGGGGTCACAAGTTTGAGCATAGTAACAAAGAAGGAAAACTTTAAAAATCTTCTTCTCTGAAACTTGAAGGCATAGAGCTTTGATATTTGGCATGTAGCATCTCCTAGTGGACCTCTACAAAGTTTGTTCATATTATGTCCCTGGGGTCAAAACTGGCCCCGCCCCGGGGGTCACAATTTCCAACATAGGAACAAAGAAGGAAAACTTTAAAAATCTTCTTCTGTAAAACTAGAAGGCATAGAGCTTTGATATTTGGTATGTAGCATCGCCTAGTAGACCTCTACTAAGTTTGTTCATATGATGCCCTTGGGGTCAAAATTGGCCCTGCCCCGGGGGTCACAAGTTCAAACATAGGAACAAAGAAGGAAAACTTTAATTTTTTTTTTCTCTTAAATGGGAAGGCGTAGAGCTCTGATATTTGGTATGTAGCATCTCCTAGTGGACTTCTACCAAGTTTGTTCCAAGGATGCTGCTTGGGTCAAAACTGGCCCAGTCCCTGGGGTCACAAGTTCGAACATAGGAACAAAGAAGGAAAACTTTAAAATTGTTCTTTTCTGAAACCGAAAGGTTTGGCGCTTTGATATTTGGTATGTTGCATCTCAGAGTGGACCTCTACCAAGTTTGTTCATATGATGCCCCTGGGTCAAAACTGGCCCAGCCCCGGGGGTCACAAGTTCGAACATAGGAACAAAGAAGGAAAACTTTAAAATTCTTCTTTAAAACTGGAAGGCGTAGAGCTTTGATATTTGGTATGTAGTGATTCTCTTCTAAGTTTGTTTGCCCATCTAAGCGCAACAAGTTCATTGAGTTCAAAATTGGGTCATCTTGGGACATAAACTAGGTCACTAGGTCAAATTAAAGAAATACCTTGTTGGCACTCTCGAGGCCACATTATTTGCTCAATTGCCTTGAAAATTAGTTAGAAAGTTTGTCTTTATAAAGTCTCACATACGATTAATTTGGGTCAACTTGGGTCATAAACTAGTTCACTGGGTCAAATTAAAGAAATACCTTGTTTGCACTCTGGAGGCCACATTTATTGCTCAAATGACCTGAAATTTGGCCAGAATGTTTGTCTTGATGAAATACCAGATGAGTTTGGATTTTGGTCACCTGGAACCATAAACTAGGTCACTAGGTCAAAATAAAGAAATACCTTGTGGGCACTCTAGAAGCCACATTCTTTGCTTAATTGCCTTGAAAATTGGTCAGAATGTTTGTCTTTGTAAAATCTCACATGAGTCTGAATTTGGGTCAACTGGGGTCATAAAATAGGTCACTTGGTCAAATTAAAGAAATAGATAGTGGGCACTCTAGAGGCCACATTTATTATTCATATGATTTGAAAATTGGTTAAAATGTTTCTTTTGATATAGTCAAAGACCAGTTCAAATTTGGGTCACCTGGGGTCATAATCTAGGTCACTAGGTCAAATTAAAGAAATATCTTTGGGGCACTCGAGGCTACATTTTTTGCTCAATTGACTTGAAAATTGGTTAGAATGTTTGTCTTCATGAAATATGAGTTTGAAATTGGGTCACCTGCGGTCAAAAACTAGGTCACATGGTCAAATTAAAGAAAAACCTTTAAGGCACTCTACTAAGGTGAGCGACCCAGGGCCATCATTGCCCTCTTGTTTTGTATGTCAATTTTTCTTGAAAATTTTTTGCAAATACCTACAGAATGGGACCAAGATCAAATTGTAAACAATTATGTTGTTGTGTACATCCTATAAACTTTAACCTTTGTTTATTGTGTTAACCCTTTACCAAACGACAAATTTTTAGACTGTTCAAAATGGAAAGCATTTGCAAATAACAAAATAAGTGTGACTCAAAAATTGAAACTTGACTTTGGAAGAGTAGAAAACATTGTGGGAAAAGGAGAAAATACTGGTCACCAGTATTTTCTTCTTTTCCCACTATGGTTTCAAAAACCATTTTCCTTGGGGGTAGTTAAAACTTGGGATTGTGTGGTAAAGGGTTAAATCGTACATGTATTTTTGCAGCAAGAAAAACTTGATCCTATTTAGTATAAACTCCTTAGTATGCTCATTTTAAAATCTTTCCAAACTGATCCTGTGTTTTAAAGATCCTGAGTCAAAACATCATGGGAAAAGGAAAAACTCAACGTTTGATCAAGCCAGATTAGTTATTTCTTTCATGGTGTGTTCATTATTACTTTTACAGGAAACTATGGGAGAGGTAGGTCTTGTGTTTTGAAAATACACTGGGCAGAATTTGCAATTTGTGGCATTTCTATGAGGGGAGAGGTTCAGATATAAAGGGAGGGCTTCATGTCATAACCATCAGAGCTCCAAATAAAAACCAGCTGACAACATCAGTCTAGATATAAGATTCAGTTGAATGCAGTTTTAATGTTGCTCTTGTCCTTGATGTCTCTGCAAAGCCAACAGTGTAGATCAAAGATCAGACTGTATGTTTTGTGCAAGCTGATCTTTATCTTTACAGGCCCAAAGGCAACTGAGGTTGTAAAAGGTACTTTAATTCTTTACCACGCAACAAAATTCTAGACTCTGCCAAATTAAAAGCATTTGCAGATGACAAATTGAAGGAGGCCGAAAGGATATAATATGTCCTTGATAGGGTAGAAAACATTGTGGGAAAAGGAGAAAATGCTGGTTACCAGCATTTTCTCCTTTTCCCACAATGTTTTCAAAAGGCTCCATTTTTCAGGGTCGTTAAAACTTGGGATTGTGTGGTAAAGGGTTAATTGTCAACCCATTTTTGCCAAATAAATTAACATCTTTTGCCTGTATAGAAGACCCAAATAATGCAGTTTGAAAGCTATTTACATCAGGAATAGTCTCAGTGTAGATCCAGGATCAGACTGCACATATCATGCATCCTTATCTGAATTTTCATCGTCCTCTAAAGCACCTAGAGTTGCAATCGGCAACATTAAGGAGTAAAAACATTTTGTTTCCAGTATTACCTATGGTGTTGGTACCCCAATGAGACAATTCTAATGTGTACCCACAATATAGGTTTTAGTGACAAACAAAGTAGATAATCCCCATGGGGCCCCTGAATGTATCTCCCATATCTGTACCTAGGGTTGGTGTTTGTCTCTGTTACTCTTTACGAAAGGACGAATCTTTAAATTTGTCCAAATTGATAGCATTTGCAGACGACATATTAACCCCATTACAAGATGACAGCATCTCAAACTTGCCTAAATCAAAAGCATTTTCAGGTGACATTAAAATGTAATTCAATGAGTATATGTTGTGACATTAAAATGTAATTCAACGAGTATATGTTGCCCATAAAAGGATAAAAACATGGTGGAAAATGAAGCAGTGCAGGTAACCAGCATTTTCTCCATATCCTTCTCCACTAGGGTCATTAAAACTCTGAATTGTTTGGTAAAGAATTAATACATGTTTTTGAAAAGTCTGTTGGAAAAGAAAAAAGCAAAATTAGTGTGTTAAGTTTGAGTATGGTGGGCACAATCATACACTAATACTTCAGGCTGCACTTTTAATGATGGTCCAGTTGATTTTTGGGGGTGAATGCCTGCATCTGTCAAATAATTTTGGAATCTTTGTAGATCAGAATCAAACTACATATTTTGTGCTGTCTGATCTGGAGTTAAATTTTACAGAAAAGCAACTTAAGTTGTGATAAGCTCTGTAAAGATAAGTTTTCAAAATCTTGAGATAGAATTTGAATTTGATTGAAAAGACAGTGGCTTATCTGACAATGTAGATTAAAGCTTGATGGAAGGGTTTTGGGGCACCTTTCATTGGATGGACAATTTCACAAGGATACACCTAATAATTATAATTATTGCGTGGTAAAGGGTTGGTTTGAAAATACACTAGAAATTTTTGCTTTGTTTTTTGTCAAGTTATCATGCAGACTTTACAAGAATATTACACCTTTACTAAATAATACTTGAGTTTTGATGACCCTAATGAGTCTTTTGAAAACATTGGCACCCAGCATTTCTGCTTTTCCCAAATTGACCTTTAACCCTTTCAAAGACAAATTCCATAATTTTAGTCTTATTAATCCTCTACCACACAATCCCGCGTTTTAACAACCCTGAGGAAGGAGATTTTTGAAAACATTGTGGGAAAAGGAGAAAATGCTGGTAACCAGCATTTTCTCCTTTTCCCACAGTGTTTTCTACCCTATAAAAGACAAATCATTTGAACCACATTTGATTTGTCGTCTGCAGAAGCTTTCAATTTGGACTGGTCTAAAATTTTGTCATGTGGTAAAGAGTTAACTCTTTGCCCCACAACAAAATTTTAGATGCGTCCGAATTGAAAGCATTTGCCGACATCAATTTTAAATGTGGCTCAAATGATGTGACTTTTCTTTGATAGGGTAGAAAACATTGTGAGAAAAGGAGAAAATGCTGATAACCAGCATTTTCTTCTTTTCCCACAATGTTTTGAAAAAGCTCCTTTCTCAGGGTCCTTGAAAGTTGGCATTGTGTGGTAAAGGATTAACTATGTCATCTGCAAATTCTTAGTATTTGAACCAGTCTACTGTCTGGTAGACAGTTATCATTGGAATGCCTTATAAACAAAATGGCTGTTTTTAGGGTCAGTGAATAAGTCAAAAAGAGGGCAATGGTTAAAGTATTTCTGAAAATACCAGACTGAAGATTCAAGATCAGAATACATGTTCTCTGCAGTGTGATCATGATCTGTACTTGTCAAAATTGCACTTTGGGATGTGATTGGTATTCTTAAGGCATGGGCATTTGGTTTTTAGCTCCACTGGCCAAAGGCCAGCGGGCTTATGTCGTGGCCAGGTGTTTGTCATGCATCTGTGCGTCCATCCGTCCGTCCGTCTGTGCGTTAACTTTTATTTCAAACATCTTCTTCTATGTAACTACCCATCCAATTTTCATGAAACTTCACAGAAATGATCCTGCAATGGTCCTCTTCAGAATTTCTTGAAAGAATTTAATTCCTTCAAAAACTCTGGTTGCCATGGCAACAACACTGAAAAATATTGGAAATCTTTAAAAATCTTCTTGTCTCAAACCATAAGGCATAGGGCTACCAAATTTGGCATGTAGCTTTATGTAGTAGACCTCTATCAAGTTTCTTCAAATTATAGCCCTGGGGTCAAAATTGGCTTTGCCCCAGGGGTCACAAGTTTTACATAGGCTTACATAGAGAAAACTTTAAAAATCTTCCTATACCTAGCCATAAGGCTTAGAGCTACCAAATTTTGCATGTACCTATATCTAGTGGGCCTCTACCAAGAGGGCCAAAACTTTAGCCTTGGGGTCAAAATTGGCCCCGCTGCAGGGGTCACAAGTTTTACATGGGCTTACATCGTGACAACTTTTTTTTTTTTTTTTTTTTTTTTTAATTAGCCTTGCATCAGGGGTCTTATGTTTTACAGAGGCTTCATATGGACAAAACTTGAAAATCACCTTATTTATAACCATACAGCATAGACTTGTATTATTTTGGCATGTGGCTTTATCTTGTGGACCTCTACCAGGGTTCAAGTAATTATAGCTCTGGGATCAAAAATGACTTTGCCCCGCGGGTCTCAACTTTCACATGGGCTTTTACAGAGAAAACTTTGTAAGTCTTCATTTTGAAACCATTTGGCTCAGAATTGAAATGTTCATTTTTATGGTTTATATTTATAAGCCAGTGGAGCGATACAGGGCCATCATGGCCCTCTTGTTGACAAGTTTCAACCTCTTTAACTCTTTACCAAATGACAAAATTTTAGACTAGTCCAAGCCTGCCCGGGTAGCTCAGTGGTTAGCGTATCCAACTTGTGACCTGGTGGTTGCGAGTTCGATACCCAGTTGAGGCAAACTTTCTTTCTGGAGATTTTTCGCCTCTGACATCTGATGCATGTGAGAAAAGTAGTCAGTGGCTGTGGAAAGAAAGTTGTGTCAGTAGTGGTGTGAGAAAGCCAGGAAACATGGGTGCATCACTGACTGCCATGATATGGCCTGAGCTGTTAAAATGGCGTTAAAATCCAACACAAACAAATTAGACTTAACAAATTAAACAAATTCAAAGCTGTTGCAGACAACAAAATAAAAGTGACTCAAAAATTAAACTTTGTTTTGGGAAGGGAAGAAAAGATTGTTGAAAAAGGAGAAAATGCTGGTTAACAGTATTTTCTCCTTTTCACACAATATTCACAAAAGATTTTTTCTTCAGGGTCATTAAAAGTCGGGTTTGTGTGGCAAAGGGTGAACCTAATATATAAGACAAGGTGTCAAACTGTATTCTCTGCTGAACACCAACCAGAGTCAATTGTCAGTATCTTTCACGTATTTCTAAACTTGAATAGAGAAGAGTTGTTTCTTTTATTTTGTTCTGCAATAATTTATCTTCAATTTGGTACAAAGGACAGAACATATGGATTAATATTTAACAAGTAATTAAGATTGAAACTTTTGAAGCAGACAGTTTTTTTCTCTTCCCACCTTGAGATGGAAATTTTAACGCTGCATTAAATGTATTGAAGAAATCTGTTTGGTCAGTGAAATCTGAATATCAGCCTTGAAGTAATGATGTGATGCTAGAAATAGTTTTGACCAATCAGATTTATCCAGTATGCCATATTAACAACTATTAGGAAAAGATTTTGAAAAATTTTCGGAAAAGGAGAAAATGCTGATAATCAGCTTTTTCTCCTTTTCCTTCATTGTTTTTTTTACCTGTTAAAAGACATCTTAATGATCAGGCTTTTCTTTAATAGGAAAGAAAACATTGTGGGGGGAAAAGGAGAAAATACTGGTGCAAGCATTTTCTCCTATTCCACAATATTTTCAAAAGCCTTCAGTCTTAGGGGCATTAAACCTGGGATTGTTTTGTAAGGAGTTAAGACTTGATGTGTAAATACATGGAAAAGAATGGTGGCGAAAGGAGAAAGTGCTTGCTCTCAAACTAACATGTAATGCATGTATCTCCTTTTTGCCTTGGTGTTCTAAAATGTGGTCTGCTGTAATTGAAAAATGTCCTCCTTATTGAATGAAGCAAACAGCCTGGAAACGTTGTTAAATTTATTTTTCTTTTCCTTTTTCATTTCAGGATATGGGAGAAATTTTGGGTTTATTACAAAGTGGTTCTTATCAAGACAGAAAGGAAGGCCTTATATGTCTACAGAAACTTTTACGGCAAAACAGATACTTAACGTGAGTGGTTTTCTCCACACTAAGTCACATGATAGTTAATCTTAGACTGTTTGAGTTTGTGTGTACATGTATGTTGTTTATTGTTGTTTTAAACATTATTTCAGTTATGTCAGGATAGCATGTGCATCTATCCTTACTTTCCTGGAATTTCTCCCAGTTTTAGCACAAGATGAATCCAGTCACAATAACTACCAACAGTAATGGAAAAGAAATAGGCCAAGGTGGGGATTGAAACCAGCAACTACGTGTTTTCAAGCACTGTATGTTACCAGCTGAACCACTGGGCTCTGGAACTTTCAGAGTACTAATTTAATGAAACTGTACATCAGCCCTAGTGATTTACTTGTCCTCATTATTTATCTTAAAAGAAATATTTTGGTCTGATTTTTATTTTTCTCATATGGTAATTCATAGCTGTAAATACTTTTTTTGCTTTCAGGCGAATTGAATTGAAGAAAGCTACAGAAATCTTTAACAGAATGTTTCATGATCCACATAGTAAAGTAAGTACATTCACTGGAAAGAAACATTCAGCTGTTAAATCTGGTACCACACACAGTCTCTAGTTTTAATGACCCTGATAAAGGAATCTTTTGAAAACATGATGGGAAAAGGAGAAAATGCTGGTTACCAGCATTTTCTCCTTTTCCCACCATGTTTTCTACTCTATCAAAGGCACACTCTACCATTATTTAGTTTTCATTTCAATTTTTTGCATGCAAATGCTTTCAAAAAGAAGGAGTCTAGAATTTTGTTATTGGTCAAAAGTTAACCCTTTATCAAACAAAATTATAGACTGGTCTATATTGAAAACATTTGCAAATGACAACTTTGTCAAAAATGATGGGAAAAGGGAAGAAAACATTGTGGGAAACACAGAAAATGCTGGTTACCAGCATTTTCTCCTTTTTGTGCAATGTATACAAAAGCCCTTCATCCCCATGGTGGTTTGTGATTGTTTGGTAATGGGTTATGTATGAATTACAAATATGAATCACAGTTTAACACTTTACCACACAATGCCGACTTTTAACGACCATGAGGAAGAAGCCTTTTGAAAACATTGTTTGAAAAGGAGAATATGCTGAGAACCAGCATTTTCTCCTTTTTGCACCATGTTTTCTACCCTATCAAAAAAAAATCACATCATTTTAGCCACAATAAAATTGTCTTCTGCAAATGCCTTCAATTTGGACAGTTCTAAAATTTTGTCATATGGTAAAGGCTTAACTCATTACCAAACTATCCGGAGCTTACACAACCCTGAGGAATTGGTCTTTTGAAAACATTCTGGGAAAAAGCAGAAAGTGCTAGTTGCAAGCATCATTGTTTTCTGCACCTTCAGAGACAAACCCTATCATTTAAACCTTTACCACACAGTCCTGAGGTTTTAACAACCTTGACAAAGACAGCATTTTGAAACATTGTGGGAAATGGTGAAAATGTGGATAACAAGCATTTTCTCCTCTTCCCACAATGTTTTCTACCTTTCTAAAAACCAATATCAGTTTTCGAGTCACATTCATTTTGTTATCTGCAAATTGTTTGAATTTGGACAGGTCCTAAATTTTATTGTTTGGTAAAGAGTTAAGCCACATTAAATTTATCGTCTGCAAGTGCTTTCAATCTAGCTAAGTCTGAGATTTTATTCCCACAGACTGGGAGACAGGGGTGTAAGGGTAGAGCATCAGCCTCTAACACCAAAGGTACTGAGTTCAAATCATGTGATGAGTGGGATCAACCTTTGGAACTGCCAGCATCATCGCATGAG
The DNA here is from genome assembly GCA_945859785.2 of Tridacna gigas. Taxonomy (NCBI): domain Eukaryota; kingdom Metazoa; phylum Mollusca; class Bivalvia; order Cardiida; family Cardiidae; genus Tridacna; species Tridacna gigas. The sequence continues at coordinate 40,193,354 of OX244035.2, read as the reverse complement.
TACTGGTTAAGGTTTTCGGGAAGCAATCGTTGAGAGTGATTACTGTAAGCTTTGGGAACATTCTTTCAGCATCTATATAAAATAGATAGGTTTAAACTTAAACTGAAAATTGTCTTGGTCAGAGTGAAAACACGAAAACAACTTAGCTTTTTGAGACTTGCAGCAAACCACTTTCTCTGACATTGTGGCAAAAGTGATAACATTCTAGGACAGCAAGAAATTTGATGTTTACAACGTTAGTTAAGCTAATTTTTGCTATGATTTCTTTTTCAGGTTTTCAGTTTATTTTTAGAGATGTTAATAGATCTGATACATTTACATAGTCGAGAGCTGGGTGATTGGTTGTTCATTATTTTGTCACGCCTACTGAATAAACTTGGTTCCGACATCCTGGGCTCACTGCAGGCAAAAGTACAAAGGGCGTTAGATGCCACCAGGTATACCATTTTCAACCCATTACCAAACAGTCTAGAGTTTTAATGACCTTGAGAAAGAAGGCTTTTGTAAACATTGTGGGAAAAGGAGAAATGCTGGTCACCAGCCTGTCCTTTCAAAGGCAAATTCCATAGTTTCATATTATGGTTTGCAAATGTGTTCAGTTGGGCTGTGTCTAAACTTTGTTGTCTTGTAAAGCTGTAACTCATGCTTGTTAGTGTACTCTTTACAGACGACAAATTCTTAGACTGGTTCAAATTGGAAGCATCTGCAGATGACAAATGCAGCTCAGATGATGGTATTTATTTGTGAAAGGGTAGAAAACATTGTGGGAACAGGAGAATATGCTGGTCACCAGCATTTTCTCCTTTTCCTTCAATCTTTTCTCAAGCCTTCTCTGTTGGGGTGATTGAATCTTGGGATTGTGTGGTAGAGCAGTGATCACACTTTTCATGCCTCTGCTGTAGGTAAGTTTATGCAGATAATTTTGAGCAGGTGAATGCGCAACAAGTGATTGCTTCTTTTGTGACTCAAAAGAATGAAATTTTTCTTTGAAAGTGAAAAAACATTGTGGGAGAAGGAGAAAATGCTGGTTACAAGGATTTTCTCCCTCTCCCATAATGTTTTCAAAAGCTTATCTCCCAAGGTCAGCATTGCCTGGTAAAGTTTTTAAATGCATTTAACTAACATGAACAGATTAAATTAATAGTCTCAAATCCTGAGCTGACATGTTTCAGACTTGGCAAAAAAAAAGAAACAGACTTCATATACCCAAGTCCATTATTTTGCTGTATTGAGCCTGAAATTATGTTTAGACTCTGAAATAACAACTTACTTTAGGTCAGAAAATGAGTCCTTTAACAGATTTTAAGCAAAGTGCAAGACTTAAGTGTTTTTTTTTGTTTTTTTTCATGAAACTGGGCCAAATTCCTTTATATGTTTAGCTATTTTTGAACTCTATCTAAATCATGATTTTCATGATGAATGTCTAATACTACTGTCATCAGTTGTTGTAAATGTTGAATTGCCTAACGACAACCTTTGAGATGGAGAATTGTTTTTACAGAGAGAATTTCCCAAGTGATCTACAGTTCAATATAATGACAAGATTCATGATAGATCAAACTCAGTCACCTACATTGAAGGTAAGTTTTCATAATTTCTTAAAGGTCTTACCAGAATTTGATAATGTTTAGCACAGCTCTATCTGAAGACAACTTTTTACATGTGGTATCAGACCAATTGAAATCAACGTGACAAAGACACTAATCGCTAAAAACAAAATGTTTATTGAAAATAAATTAATGTTGATTATCTGTATTTCACAAGGATATTTTCAAGGTCATTTTTTGCAAATTTGTTACAGGACTTCATGGGTTAAATCATGATGTCGATCAAGTGCAACTTTTGTCATGCTGTTATGCACTCCTGCATTACTCATGTATCTTTTAAAATTCCATTTTCATCCCATCTGTCATCTTTTCTATGCACACAACCATTTTGCCCTTTCTATTTTCACTCTTTAATTGATATAAAGGTAAGTTATTGTAAATTTCATTAGAAAAATGGGGAAAGACTTGATGGAGTGTTCTATTCAAGTGCTTTGTGTGTGGGGGGTATATGTTGTGGGCAGTGTTACACTTTTTAACTGTTTACCAAACAGTCCTTTGTTTCTATGACCCTGAGGAAAGGGGGTTTTGTAAACATTGCTGGAAAAGAATTTGTTTTGGAAAGGGTTAAAAAAAAAAACATTATTGGAAAAGGAGAAATGCTGGTTACCAGCAATTTCTTCTTTTCCCACAATGTTTTCAAAAGCTTCCTTTCTGAGGGTCGTTAAAAGTTGGGATTGTATGATAAAGGGTTAAACAGGGTTTTTTTAAACACTGTATTGTTTGGTTATAGGTTATACATCTATGCTTTGTTGTCAGTGTTGGGAAATTTTTGTTTGCAATCACCCATCTTCTTTTATCGTCATTCTTTAATCAAACAAAAAAAGTTACCGTATATGCTCGACTATAAGACGCATTTTTTTCCCTAGAATTTTGAGCTTGAAGTAGGGGGAGCGTCTTATAAGCGCATAATCAAAGGGCTTTGTAAAATTCCATCTGGGGAACCTACTTACCTGCCGACCAACACAAAGAGATACTACCACCTCCCGATCTAGTCACGCTGATGTAAAGTTTTAAGTGTCTCAGAAATGGTTGTAATTGCCGTCAGTGTGAAGAAATAAAGGTTTGGAACAAACTTTTTTGTGTGTTTTACTTGTTAATTTAGCTTTAAATCCATCGGGTATTCCTCTTGTTGTTGTTGTTGCACTCGGTGTATGATACAGCCCTCGAGTTGACTGTGATACATATCAAAGTACCAAGTGTATTAATTGACCATTTTGGCAAATCTTAAATTTAATGATGAATCGATGCTTTTTCATTATTGGTAATTTTGATCATTGAGATGGATTAAAATGATGTAATAACACAAGTAACCTAACAGAGGCAAATATTCCGAAATATTTCTATCTAAATAGAAATTTGATCGTGTTTATCAGGTGATCATCGAGGTAAGGAAGTAAAGGGTTGTGATCGCAGTCTGTGTTTTACGACACAGACAACACCTGTTTTTAATGAGATTAACAGCTAGATGTCAGACTTTCACAGCTTGAACTGACCAAGCATCCCATCGATAAATTAGTGCTGATATAACACCAGAGATTAACAATTAGCTTTAATTTACGACCAGGATAGCTGATTATACAATTATTCAGATTAAATCAGCAAGCATCAAGGTCTCCATTTTGATAGCTTAATGATTTAACGACCAGAAATTATCCTGGCCATGTAGATATTTAACTCTTTACCAAAAATCTCGATTATTAACAAATCGAAAGAAAAAGAATTTTGAAGACATTGTGGGAAAAGGTGAAAACGCTAGTAACACAAATTTCAATTTTTGAGTCACAGTTACCTTTTTCTCCTTCAAATCCTATCAATTTGGACAAGTCTAAAATTTTGTTGTTTGGTAAAGAGTTAAATCACATTGTGCTGGGTGTAAGATACCAGAGTACTTTGATCCTGTAATGTAACTCTTCACTGTCGAGGTAAACTTTATACACCCATTGATAAATAACAATTTTGAGTAAACCATCGAAGGCCTGATTTCCCTGATAGGATTATTTATACAAAAAATGTGAGTGTTTTGGACTATGCATTACATTCTTTTCAAGTTGCTTTTTTTCACTTTTATAAAGAAATTGGACTTGAATCAAGATACGATTGGCTAAGATACAAGAAATGTATTTTGGGAATGACGCAACTCCCATAGACCGTAATATCTGCGAGGCGTATTTCCAGCTGAATACTCAAAATTTTAGCATTCTTATGATCAGTGTGAAGTCTACCTGCGTCTTATAAGAGGTCATCAATGAAATCCCCGATTTTGAATCATAAAGTTGGGGGAGCGTCTTATAAGCGAAGGCGTCTTATAGTCGAGCATATACGGTATTGCAAACAATGCATCAGTTCTGAGTGTATGCATGCACTGTAAAACATGAAATGTCATCAAAAACATTGGATTTCATATTTTTTTTTTAATTGGGGGGTTTTGAAATTGTTGCCAGGGTTTTTTTGCATACTGTATGATAAACATCATTTTCCTCATTCAAAAAATAGTTTTAAACAGAAAAATATTATTTGTTTTATATGGATTCTGTGCTTCTGTGTTTCCCTTTAAAAAGTGCATGTTTACTGCATGGGAATGAATTCATAAACATAATTACTGAATCTGTTCATTCCACATTTTCCAGCAAGGCTGTAAAATAGAGAAGGTAAGCATTCTAACGGCAGATAAGTGCTGAAATGAGCATTCAAAAACTACACTTACTGTTTAATTGCACCTTAATTTAATCTGCTGGGGGAAAAAATACATCTGTTGTTTAGGGAAAAAATCAATTATCTTACTATTTTGTCATCAAGCACAAGAGTATTTCTTTGTGAAAAGGATACACAGCTTTCAATAAGATTTGATATTCTTTGTCAATTACTCAACAACAGACTGCTATTTGGAAATAGCCTTATTTTTGTTTCTTGTGTTCTAAGCTGTTATTTCATTCTGATTGATAATAAAGGCAACCTTTATCGGCAGAATTACTTATTTATATGAAATTTGATGCAGTTTTAATGATTGCATTTCAATCATTTTAAAGTGAAATGGATGTTCCTTTCAAAATTTTAGGATGAAATTATTACATAAAAAAGTTTTGAAGGAAATTGGCATTCCACTCAAAATTTCAAAAATGAAATGGGCATTACATGCAAGAGTTCTACAAGAAATAAACAATACACAAAAGATATCCAAAATAAAATTATGATAACAAAATCTCTGAAATAGAATCTTTGATATTTTTTATATATGAAAGAGCAAAAGCACATTCAAAGTTCAAGAATGATAAGGGGGCTTTATTTGGAGAATACTTTTCTTAACAGTCAAACAGTCACCATGCTTCATTCATCATTTTCATTGTTTGTCTATGTAGAGTACTGTCAGAGCAATTTTTGTTTGTATAAATTTGTTCAGTTTTGTGAGCAAGATCTATTTTGTCCTTCATTTGCACATTTTCCTTTAATGTTGGTATATGTCAAGAATGGCAAACTTTATTATTTCTTCAATGTACAAAGCCTTTCGTGTACCTATTTCATTCTGTGAGAAATGTTCAGGCAGATTTTTTAGAGGGTGTATTACAAGAAGGCATTGTGTAGATTAAAATGCTTCATGTTTCAGACATTCATTTGCTCCAATTTGTTTGTCCATTTTGTAGCAGTTTTCAGATGATAATGTGAACATGTTAAGAATCTAATTTAACGCTTGCATACTTTTGCAGACAGTGTAAGACCGAGATCATATAGTGTGCAGTCTGATGTTTTAGACATGTGATAAGTTTTACAGGATTGTGTTTCCAAACTAGCCTTGAGGTCTCCTGTACCAAGCCTACTATAGACTGACAATATCCGTTACTATATGGCCTGCAACACATGAAAAGGGGCCTTCAGACATATGCGTAAAAGTGAGTCGTCCCAGATCAGCCTGGGCAGTCTGTGACCAATCCGAGATGACACTTCCCATTTTTGTACAGTTTTCTGTTTCACGAAAGTCTACTGTATGATAAAATCTTACGTAGTTGTATAGTGCTGTCTCGGATTAGCCTGTGCAGACTGCGCTGGCTAATCAGGACAACACTTTACACAAATGTCCGAAGGCCCCTTTTCATGTGTTGCAGGCTATACAATCCAGAGTCTTAATGACCTGAAGATGGATTTTGAAAGCATTGTGGGAAAAGGCAAAAATGCTGGTAACTGACAGTTTTTTCTTTTCCCAGAGAGTTTTTAATCCTGTCAAAGACAGAAGTCATCTTTCGAGGTGCATTTTATTTATTGTCTGTGAATGCTTTCAATTTAATCGAGTCCAAAATTTTGTTGTTTGGTAAAGAGTTATACTCCATAATCACAGGCAACTTTTTCATCTTGCAGCAGGCCACCTGGAAATGTGGTGGCAGAAGAAGAAAATGCAATTCCCACTCCCCCATAAGTACATATGTATTTGAAGCATCTTTGGTGCAGATTATCCCATTTGTACAATGTTTTTGTGTCAACCGCTAAAAGATTAGTTCACATTATCTATCAGAAAACCTGCTCAAAATTGTGTGCTAAATTTGCTATGAAAACTGATGTATAATTTTTTGATACTTTTTTTATCCCTTTTCTGCGCATGTCTTATAGCCAAAGGTAAAATTTTCATTTTTCACACAAAATCCATCCCTGTAGTTTTGCTTTGATTGCCTTGGGAATGACAGAATGTTTTCATCGTGTTAGTGAATCTTTTCTGTTACCCTGTCACTCTACAAATAGATGTGATAAGTTTCTCAGTGAGTGTCCTTAGGCAAGACACTATAGAGCCATGTAAAAACCATGGAGCTACATCTGTGATACAGCTGAACTTTTGTCAAAGGCAACCCAGACATCGAATCAATTCACTCTTTACCAGACCACAAAAATTTTAGATTTGTTCGCATTGAAAGCATTTTGCAGACAGCAATATACCGTAAATGTGACAAGGAAATTGAACTTTGTTTTTGAAAGGGCAGATAAAAATGTTTGCAATTGTTGTCTGCAATCGTGTTCAATTAGGACAAGTCTAAAATTTTTATCGTCTAGAAAAAGGTAAGAGGCATTCTTAAAAATATGGATAATAATGTGAAGTATGGTTTCCATACATGTGAAAATATTGTGGCTGAAGATGATATGCCCATCAGAACAAGTTTCTTCTGTTTATATAAATGTAATGAAAACTGGGTATGTATTCACCAACTATTCCTAAGAATATTCTTAGTCTATTGCTGAAGGAACTTTTGATTCGCTACACCATTTGGTGTAGCCAGTCAAAAGTTGTGTTACTTTCAAATCTAGAAAATTCTTGAGAATTAGTCTAAGAATATTCATAAGAATGGTTGGTGAATACAGACCCTGGTCCACACTGCATGATTTATAAACATTGTGTGTAGGTGGTAATCTGTTCGGCTGTTGAATTTGGAATGTGAAGTTTGTATGAAGGTAGCATGCCAGTATGGTGTTGTATTGTCTGGAGAATGTTTTGTGGAATTTTAAATTGATCTTTATATATGAGCCATACTCAGGCAGAAGGGGGTTTAATGCATCTCCATGATGCATTACACCAAGCAAGTCATTATGGATCCATAAATCTATTATGTCTTACAACCGACTGAATCATGAGGTAGACTGGTTCTTTGACATGCAGAAAATGGACCGATAGCGAAAAGTTTCAACCCAGGTCAGCCTGCACAGAATGCACAGGCTGAACTGGGTCAATACTATTTGTGAATGCATCAAATCCCCTTTTGCCAGAGCATGGGCTCATATTATTTTGTTTAAGCTTGAAAATGAGTCTAGATTTTCATATTTTTATAGATGATTTGACATTGTAAACAATAATGCAAATTTTCCATTACATCAAATGAAAAAGTTCCTTTGCTTTGCTCGTAGTCAGTTGAAAATAGAAAAATATAAAAATTTTGAATGTGGGGCTTGCCATAATATTAAAAATAATAATGATTCACTAACATTAGAGGAAATACTAATGTGACACTTTTTTTTCATTATTTTTAACTCTTTACCAAACGGCAAAATTTTTTACTTGTCCAAATTGAAAGCATTTGCAGACGACAATTTAAATGTGGCTCAGGTAATGGAATTTGTCTTTGGTAAGGTAGAAAACATTGTAGGAACAGGGAAAAATGCTGGTTACCAGCATTTTCTCCTTTTCCCACAATGTTTTCAAAAGCTTTCTTTCTCAGGGTCATTAAAAGTTGGGATTGTGTGGTAAAGGGTTAAAGAAGTTTTTTTTGTATTCAAAGATGCAAGAGTGCTATCTACCGATTTTGAAATCATATTAATTGTTTAAAAAAAAAAACATGTTTGTTATTGCTCCTCCTTTTTCTAATTGCTTAGATATTGTAATGATATTGTTGCCAATTTGTTCTTTGCACACACTAAAGCCTAAACCTAAGGTAAATTGATTTAACATCATCGTTATGGTACATTAATGCTTTACCTCCTGTAGATGGCATTTTATGTCTTACTCGGGATTTTAGAAAACAATTGCAAAATGAGAAATTTCACCTTGCAAGGAGCAATTGGTCTTTTGCCTCAGTGTTTCTACCTATAGTAATGTATGAAATCTTTATTTATGGTGGTTTTCTGAATGTTAATAGGATATTTTTTAACTCTTTACCAAACAACAAAATTTTAGACTTTTCCAAATTGAAAGCACTTGCAGACAACAAAATAAAAATGACTCAGAAATTGGAATTTGTCTTCCGAAGAATAGAACACACTGTGGGGAAAAAGGAGAAAATGCTGGTTAACAGCATTTCCTCCTTTTTTTTCCCCGCTATGTCTTCAAAAACCCCTTTCGTAAGGGTCGTTAAAAGTCGGGGTTGTTCGGTAAAGGATTAAAGCCGAAAACTGCGCAGTCATTTGAGGAGGTAATGTGTTAAATGATTCAAACTTTCTTTCATTCGAGTACAGACCAAAAAGAAAACCATGTTTGAAAAGTATTACTTAGCCCCTTTACCCATGTTTTTACAACCCTGTGGAAGACAGCTTGTGAAAAAGCTTTGTTCTTGATGGTTGTTAAAAAAATGGGATTGTTTGGTACAGGATTAAGAAGTACTTTGGCTGGACATTGATTTGACTTTATGTTGGAAATCAGCAAGTGGGTTGGAAATAGTTATGCAAAGTACTGGTAGAAAGAAACACCAGGAATGCAGGTATAAGTACAATGTCCTTTGTATTGCCTACTTCATTTAACCTGATCCTGACCTTTATGCTGAATAGATAAGTAGGCATATGAAATAGAACTGTTATTCTGGAAGTTTAGTTTGCATTGGCTGAAGTTATGGAAGACTTGAACTAGTTCTTTGTTAGGCACTTATATACACAGGTAACATTTTAATTTGCGCATACTGTAAGAAATGTTTCTGTGACCATTAGGGACATATGCCAAAGGAAGCCCTGTGCAATGCTGAGGTAAAAATAGTATTTTAATTCATGTAAATGATGTTGACCTGGGTCAGGTTAAATGATGTAGGCAATAATGTAACTAAAGCAAGGAAACAAATTAAAGTGTACCCTGAATGAAAAAAAGGATCAAGAACCAGCTGAAAGCACAAGAGAATCCAGTAGTAGAGAAAGTAGATGCAAACAGTATAGTCCAGAGCTGCCCAGCTGTATTTGCTTAACCAATGCCATCCCTCAGGCCCTGCAAACCTGCTTCCTATTTAGTTTTCAGTTCCTCCTTCACATGCACATAGGGAAAATGTTAAAAACCCTCTTTTTTATTTTCAATTTTCATCCAGTATCTTGCACTTTTCATATCCCAAAAGCATTTGACCTTATTGTCAGATCTCATTTTTAAACCTATCCAAATTGATCTTAAAACATTATGTTGACCCTTTACCACATAGTCGGGAGTTTTTATGATCTTAAGAAAGAAGACTTTGAAAACATTGTGGAGAAAAAGAGAAAATGCTGGTAAACAGCATTTTTTCATATTCCCACAATGTTTTGTACCCTTTCAAAGTCGGGAATCCGCATTTGAGGGACGTCTGGTTTGTCATCAGCAAATGCTTTGAGTTTGGTAAGTTTTGTGTTGTGGTAAAGAATTGATTGGCAGATCTGCTGCCCTGATATTATCAATAAATGTTCCCATGCCATAATCTAAGTTTGGTTTGTTTTTAGCTGAAATGTAAGCTTGCAGTTTGTACCTTTAAAATTTCCCATTCTTATTCTTGTCAACTTTTGGCCTGTTCTCCTCGTGAATTAAGTAATTATGTTCCTTAGTTTGTTAAAGAAATGTGATTATAATGTTAGATCTGTGTTTAAATTCTGACTGATACTCCATAATGCATGCTATCATACTGAAATGAGCGAAACCATATGAATGAAAAATGTAGAGCTTGTAACATTGGAAATATGGTTTATGCCAAATGGTGGAAGTTTTTCCTCGTGGAATGGGACATAACTGGTAAAGGACAAATATAAGAATATTCTGTAACTTTGTTGCAGATGACAAAATTTCAGGCCCGTGTGTATTGAATGCATTGGGAAACTACAATTGAATGTGGCTCATATGATGCGATTTTTACTTTGAATGGGTAGAAAACATTGCAGAAAAAGGTAAAATGCTGGTTGCCAGCATTTTTGCCTGTCACACAATGTTTTCAAAAGCCTTCTCCATCAGGGTTGTTGAAAACTCGGGGATTGTTTGGTAAAAGGTTAGCTTTGTGTGTATCTTAATTGATTTTACCAAATGACAAACTTTTAATCAAATTTTGATATTGAAAGCACTTGCAGACTAAATTAAAATTAATGTGACAAATTGATGGAATTGCCTCTGAAAACCTAGAAAACATTGTGAAAAAAGGAGAAATTACTGGTTAACAGCATTTTTTCCTTTTCCTGCAATGTTTTGAAAAGTCTTCAAACTAAAGGTCAGTAAAAGATAGGATTGTTTAATAGTTAAAACAACACAGTTTGTTTTTTGTAGACTTACGACACAAGATCAGTTTATGTAAGATCTGGGGCCATATTCACTTACCATTCCTAAGAACATTATTGGTCTTTATATCGGAGATTTTGTAGATTTGAAAGTAACACAACCACTGATTGGCTAAACCATGGTTTAGCCAATCAAAAGTTGTATTACTTTCAAATTTGGAAAATTCTAGCGAACAAGACCAAGAGTGTTCTTAAGAATGGTTGGTGAATACAGACTGACTGTTAAATAGACATCTTGTTCCCTATAGATTGAAACTGTTTCTTCTATTCATTTGAATAAGTAGTAGTCATAATATTACATTTTATGTATGTACCTTTGCTAAATTCATTTTGGTTTAAATTTAATTAGAAGTTATGATTATGAATAATTGTATTTATTAGTTATATTTTCATTGTCTTTAACCTGTACATGTCCCAAACAATTGTCTCTGAGGTAAGAGGCTTTCAAAAACATTGTTGAAAAAGGAGAAAATGCTTGTAACCAGTATTTTCTCATTTTCAAATAATGTTTGGAGCCCTTTAACCCTTTACCACACAATCCTGACTTTTAACGACCCTGACAAAGAAGCCTTTTGAAAACATTGTGGGAAAAGGAGAAAATGCTGGTAACCAGCATTTTCTCCCTTTTCCCACAATGTTCTCTAACCTGTCAAACAAAAATCATATTATTTGAGCCCCATTAGAATTGACGTCTGCAAATGCTTTCAATTTGGACAGGTATAAATTTTTGTTGTGTGGTAAAGAGTTAAAGACCAATCCCACTATTTCAAACACATTTCATTGATGATCTGCATATGCTTTAAATTCGGAAAACTCTAAAATTTCATTGTTTGATGAAGGGTGACCTGTTTGCATGATGGAAAAGAAACTTAGGCTTGTCAATTTTGAAAGCATTTATTAATTGCAAACTGTGGTTTGCTCTAACGATGAGATTTGTCCTCAGAAAGATAGTAAATAATGTTGGAAAAGGAGAAAATTTTGGGAACCAGAATTGTCTCCTTTTTCTCCACAATGTTGTCAAAGCCTTCTTCCTTTTGGTCTTTGATACATGAAAATGTTTGGTAAACATTAAGTCTTTACCACACAGTCCTGAGTTTTAAGGACCCTGAAAGAGAAGGCTTTTGTAAACATCGTGGGAAAAGGAGAAAATGTTGGTAACCAGCATTTTCTCCTTTTCCCACAATGTTTTCTACTCAATCATAGACATAAATCAACATTCGAGCTATGTTTAATTTGTTGTCTGCAAATGCTTTCCATTTGGTCCAGTCAAGAATTTTGTCATTTGGTAAAGAGTTAAATGCCAGTGATAGAATTTAAAGTTGATGGCACTTAAAGAAGGTTATAAAATATGTGTAAGGGGATCTTACATGGTAAAAGCAAAAAGTATAATCAAATATTGTGACAAAAAAGTAAATTGCTTATATTGTATAACATTGTAGTCAAACACACTGTGCTGCACACTTAAAAAACATCTGTATGGACTCATTACCTCTTTTACCCTTTCCACACAATTTACCGCTAAAATGACTCTAAAGAGCAGAACTTGAAAACATTGTGAGAAAAGGACTAAAATGCTGGTAAGGAGCTTTTTCGCCTTTTCTCAGTGTTTTTTACCCTTTAAGGACACATCATATCAATTGAGCCACATTGAAATTGTCAGTCTGCAAAAGCTTTCAATTTGGACCAGTCTAGAACTTTGTGATTTGGCAAAGAGTTAAACGATTTTGCAGTAATTAGAATTATCCTTGTAAAATATGCTGCAATGTTTAATCTAGAATGGTCTGCTACAAGTTGCAAAGACTCAAGGTCTGCTTGAGGTCATAATTTCTTGAGATATAGCTAAATTTTTTATACAGGTAAAACAGGCCATGTTGAATTACCTGATTGGGCTGGTACCCTGCATGGAGCCAAGTGACTTCTCCAACTCTGGGGATACCAGACTGGTTTTGTCCCGACTTGTCACATGGACGAATGAGCCAAAAAATCAAGAAATTAGAAAGGTAATTTAAAATTTTATGTTCTTTTCTACGATAAATAGCCAAGATAGCTTACCTCCCATTATGACAAAAGATTGTTCAGAATATTAATCCTCGAAAAAGTTTTTAAACCCATGTAAGAGACTTTCATTCAAGAAACAAGACAGCAAAAGTGAGATTGCTTTTGCCCAGAATGTTTCAGCAGGGTGAACATAGTGCAGTCTGACCTTGATCTACACTGGCAGAAAAGGCAGTTAAAGTTTTGAAAATTGCTTTTAGAGTGCAGATAAAAGCCGAGTTTGTAAGATTCCTTTCATATTATGGATGCCTCAGGCTTTAGTTTGCATTCAGCATTTAGTTTGGTAATCCAGGGTTTATTTCAGGCCACATTTGTTTTTCTATTATTTGGAGCATTCTGAAATTCTGTCATTTACTAAAGAGTTAACAAACAACCATTTTATTTTTTAGGCATCCCAAACTGTGTTAATAGCTCTGTTCAACCTGAATCCCCCAGAATTCTCCATGATGTTGTCTGGCCTTCCCAAAGCATTCCAGGTAAGTGGTAATATGTATAAACAGGGCCAGTATTCACCAACCATTCTTAAGAACGTTCTTTGTCTTATTCTCCAGAATTTACTGTATTTAAAAGTAACACAACTTCTTATTGGCTAAACCATTTGGTTTAGCCAATCAGAAGTTGTGTTACTTTCAGAAAATCTTGAAGAGTCACCAATCAGTCTGAATTCAATCTGATCCTGAATAAGCCATTTGATTGGCTAGTCCTCCAAATCAAAAACAACTGCAGAGGTCAAATTTTAGTAATACAAATGAACCAGAGTTCTTTGACAGGATGGAAAACGCTGTGGGAAAAGGAGAAAATGCTGGCTACGAGCATTTTCTCCTTTATCCACAATGTTTTCAAAGGCTTTCTTTCTAAGGGTTGTTAAAGCTTGGATTGTGAGGTAAAGGGTTAAAGTGGTTAGGGAGAACACCTCATAGTGTCCACAGACACAATTTTTATACATCTTCTCCTAGTTCGCAAGCAGTTGGGCTGAAATTTGAAATGCCCTCCCAGTATGGGGAACCTGTACACATGCCATTTTCATCATGATTGGTGGACTGTAGAGCTATATCCCTTGGATTTTTTCTTTTTTTTTTTTTTTTTTTTTCTTATCCAATAACCAGCAATTTCTCCTTTTCCCGTGTTTTCTACCCTAAACCCTTTGCCACACAATGCAGAGTTTCAATGACCTTGAGGGAGAAGCCTTTTGAAAACATTGTTGGGAATGAAGAAAGTGCTTTTCTTCCAAAAACAAATTTCAATTTTTGAGTTACACTTAATTTCTTATCTACAAATGCTTTCAATTTGGACAAATCTAAAGTTTTGTCTTTCAGTAAAGAGTTACGTCAAAAGTTCCATTCGTACATGCTTTCTAATTTCAGTCTTACTTGTTTTCTAATACCAGTCTTACTTATTTTCTAAAGCCAGTCTTACTTGTTTTCTAATGCCAGTCACACTTGTTTTTTCTAATACCAGTCTTACTTGTTTTCTGATGCCAGTCTTACTAGTTTTTTTAATACCAGTTTTTCTTGTTTTCGAATACCAGTCTTATTTGTTATCAAATGCCAGTCATACTTGTTAGCTCCACTGGTACATGCTTTCTAATTTCAGTCTTACTTGTTTTCTAATACCAGTCTTACTTATTTTCTAAAGCCAGTCTTACTTGTTTTCTAATGCCAGTCACACTTGTTTTTTCTAATACCAGTCTTACTTGTTTTCTGATGCCAGTCTTACTAGTTTTTTTAATACCAGTTTTTCTTGTTTTCGAATACCAGTCTTATTTGTTATCAAATGCCAGTCATACTTGTTAGCTCCACTGGCCGAAGGCCAGCGGGCTTATGTCATGGCCCTGTGTCCGTCATGCGTCCGTCCGTCCATGCGTCCGTCCGTCCGTGCATTAACTTTTATTTCAAACATCTTCTTCTCAGAAACTACCCATCCAATTTTCATGAAACTTCACAGAAATGATCCTGCCATGGTCCTCTTCAGAATTTCTTGAAAGAATTTGATTCCTTCAAAAACTCTGGTTGCCATGGCAACAAAACTGAAAAATATTGGATATCTTTAAAAATCTTCTTGTCTGAAACCATAAGGCATAGGGCTACCAAATTTGGCATGTAGCTTTATGTAGTAGACCTCTATCGTGTTTCTTGAAATTATAGCCCTGGGGTCAAAATTGGCTCTGCCCCAGGGGTCACGAGTTTTACATAGGCTTATATAGAGAAAACTTTAAAAATCTTCTTGTCTGAAACCATAAGGCGTAGGACTACCAAATTTGGCAGGTAGCTTTATGTAGTAAACCTCTATCATGTTTCTTGAAATTATAGCCCTGGGGTCAAAATTGGCTCTGCCCCAGGGGTCACAAGTTTTACATAGGCTTATATAGAGAAAACTTTAAAAATCTTCTTGTACCTAGCCATAAGGCCTAGAGCTACCAAATTTTGCATTTAGCTTGATCTAGTTGAGGTCTGCCAAAAGTGCCCAAATTATAGTCTTGGGGTCAATTTGGCCTCATGCTGGGGGGGGGGGGGGGTTCACAAGATTTACATAGGCTTACATAGGGAAAACTTTTAAATCTTGGTGTACATAGCCATAAGGCTTAGGCTACCAAATTTTGCATAATTATAGCATAATTATAGCATTATCTAGTGGACAACTACAAAGAGGGCCCAAGTTACAGCCCTAGAATCAAGTTTGGCCCTGCACCAGGGGTCAAGTTTTACATGGGTTTATGGAGTGAAAAGTTCAGAAACCGTCTTGTTACTAGCCATAAGGCCAAGAACTCCCAAATTTGGCATGTTATTCTTCTAATACACATATTCCCCATTTAGTCCGACTGTAGCCCTGGGGTCAAAGTTTTATAAGGGCTTATATAGTGAAGACTTCTCTTCATGGTTTATATTTATAAGCCAGTGGAGCGATACAGGGCCATCATGGCCCTCTTGTTTTTTTTTTAATACCAGTTCTACTTGTTTTCTAATACCAGTCTTACTTGTTTCCTAATACCAGTCTTGTATTCTAATACCAGTCTTACTTGTTTTCTAATACCAGTCTGACTTGTTTTCTAATACCAGTCTTACTTGTTTTCTGCTAGGATGGAGCCACAAGGATACTCCAGAACCATTTAAGAAGTACAAGTGAACAACCTGATGTCCTAACACCTAGAAATACAGCCAGTCCCACAACACCACAGAACAGGAGTAGACCTCCTTCAAGGTAAAGGTCATTTTGAACTGTAATCAAAGAACTGTTGGCAATGGTCATAAAGAGACATCATTCACTTGTTAGAAAGAGAGTTTCTGGGTTTGAGTATTGTCTTTCTCATCAGTGTTTAACATCCCACATCACAGCTGAAGCACCAGTAATGTTTCCTAAAAGCAGTCTTTTAACATTTTACCTAGCAAAATGGATGGTATGCTAAATGGAAAGCATGTTAAATAGCCATCACTAGGAATTGGGCAATGTCATTGTTTTCACTGCCCTTTATTCTATTTAATCCAAGATGATTTCTGTACGTCCAGATACAAGAATAGATGCGAAAAAATGGTTCAAAAAGGAATTTCTGCTTATACCTCAATGCTTTGAAAGTGGTCCCGCTGAAAGAAAGATGGCTGCAGGAGGTAAAAGATTGTGGTTACTAGAGATTCCCTTGTGGTGCTACTTTCATCTCACTAAGCTGGGTAGCACAGTTGGTAGAGTACTGACTAGCTCAACTTTTTTCTTTCCAAGGATTGATGATAGTCACTGCAACAGGACTCGTTCCCTCTCTCACCACTGATCATTGTTTCAGCAATGGTTATGTGGAAAAGCAGCCAATGGCTTGGGAAGAAAATTGTGCAGGGTACTGGTAATACAAATTCCAGTTCATGAAGTGGCAGCCATTTCAAGAACTGAAATAATGTTGAAAATGGCGTTTAACACACTACAGTTAAACAATGCTACTTTGATTTCAGAAGTAAAGTAATCAACTTTAACATCTGTAATGAATCTGATCTTTAAAAACTGTGTTGCTCATGTACTTAAATCTGTACAAGAAAATAAAACCAAAAGCATTTGCTTCCATTAAATTTAATGTTTTCCAGCAACAAATTGAAATAAAGGAACTTTTGTCCTTGAGAAGATGGAAAACATTCTTGTTTGCACTATGTTTTTAAAACTCCTCTGGCTCAGGGTTGTTAACTCTTTACCAAACAACAAAATTTTAGACTGGTCCAAATTGAAAGCATTTGCAGACGACAAAATAAATGTTACCGAAAAATTGAAGTTTGTTTTGGGAAGGGCAGAAAACATTGTGGGAAAAGGAGAAAATGCTGGTTACCAGCATTTTCTCCTTTTCCCACAATGTTTTCAAAAGGCTTCTTTCTCAGGGTCTTTAAAAGTCAGGATTGTGTTGTAAAGGGTTAAATTGGGATTATTTTGTGAAGGGTTAGAACCTGTTTCTATAATTTTCCAGAGGGCCATACCAGCGTGATGAAGCGGACACCGAGAATATGAACCCCGAAGACATTTATAACTCAATAAAGAAAACTTCTGCAGACATTCAAAATCTTAGCTTTAATAGTAAATTAGATCAATTTGACGATGTGAAAAAACGGAAAGAGTTTACGTCTCAGGATAGCGGTATTCAGGACTTGAGGAACGATAGTCCAGATGCAGGTGACACCAGGAAACCACAGTATAACCCGTCACAGTATCAAGATGAGGTAGGGTTGGATGCTGCATTCCTAAAGGGAGAACATGTTTAGCTCTTTACATCCAAATTTAAAATGTTTACAGAGGACAAATAAAATGGGGGACAAACAACAGTATCTGTCTTTGAGATCATTGAAAATATGTTGGAAAAAGAAGAAAATACTGGTTATCAGTATTTTTAGCTCACCTGAGCACGAAGTGCTAAGGTGAGGTATTGTGATGGGTCGTTGTCCGGCATCAGTCTGTCCACAATTCCTTTAAACATCTTCTCCTCCTAAACCGCTGGGCCAATCTTAATGAAACTTGGCAGGGATGTTTCTTGGGTGAAGCTCTACCAAAGTTGTTCAAGAGATTGAATTCCACCCAAAACTCTGGTTGCCATGGCAACAGAAAGGCAAAAAATAGGAAAATCTGAGAAAATCTTCTTCTCTGATTCTAGAAGGCGTAGAGCTTTGATATTTGGTATGTAGCATCTCCTAGTGGACCTCTACCAAGTTTGTTCATATGATGTCCCTGGGGTCAAAACTAGCCCCGCCCCGGGGGTCACAAGTTCGAACATAGGAACAAAGAAGGAAAACTTTAAAATTCTTCTTCTCTGAAACTGGTTGGTGTGGAGCTTTGATATTTGGCATCTAGCATCTCCTAGTGGACCTCTACCAAGTTGGGTCATATGATGCCCCTGGGGTCAAAACTGGTCCCACCCCGGGGGTCACAAGTGTCAAACATAGGAACAAATAAGGAAAACTTTAAAATTCTTCTTCTCTGAAACTGGAAGGCGTAGAGCTTTGATATTTGGTATGTATTATGTCCTAGCGGACCTCTACCTACTTTGTTCATACGATGCCCCTGGGGTCAAAACTGACCCCGCACGGGGGATCACAAATTTCGAACATAGGAACCAAGAAGGAAAACTTTAAAATTCTTCTTCTCTGAAACTGGAAGGCGTGGAGCTTTGATATTTGGCATCTAGCATCTAGCATCTCCTAGTGGACCTGTACCAAGTTTGTTCATATGATCCCCCTCGGGTCAAAACTGGCCCCGCCCCGGGGGTCACAAGTTCTAACATAGGAACAAAGAAGGAAAACTTTAAAATTCTTCTTCTCTGAAACTGGAAGGCGTAGAGCTTTGATATTTGGTATGTAGCATCTCCTAGTGGACCTCTACCAAGTTTGTTCATACGTTGCTCCTGGTGTAAAAACTGGCCCTGCCCCGGGGATCACAAGTTTGAACATAGGAACAAAGAAGGAAAACTTTAAAATTCTTCTTTTCTAAACCTTGAAGGCATAGAGCTTTGTTATTTGGTATGTAGTGAACCTGTTCTAAGTTTGTTAGCTCACCTGAGCACAACACGTTCAGTCAGTTTGAAATTGGGTCACCTGGGGTCATAAACTAGGTCACTAGGTCAAATTAAAGAAATACCTTGTGGGCACTCTAGAGGCCACACTCATTGCTCAAATGACCTGAAATTTGGTCAGAATGTTTGTCTTGATAAAATCTTAGATGAGTTTGGATTTGGGTCACCTGGGATCATAAACTAGGTCACTAGTTCAAATTAAAGTAATACCTTCTGGGCACTCTAGAGGCCACATTTTTGGCTCAGTTGACTTGAAAATTGGTCAGAATGTTTGTCTTGATAAAATCTCACATGAGTCCGAATTTGGGTCATGTGGGATCTTAAATTTGGTCACTAGGTCAAATTAAAGAAATGCCTTGTGTGCACTCTAGAGGCCACATTTATTGTTCAATTGATTTGAAAATTGGTCAAAATGTTTGACTTGATGAAATCTTAGATGAGTTTGGATTTGGGTCACCTGGGCTCATAATCTAGGTCACTAGGTCTAATTAAAGAAATACCTTTAGGGCACTCTAGAGGTCACATTTCTTGCTCAATTGACTTGAAAGTTGGTCAGAATGTTTGTCTTGATGAAATATTGGGTGAGTTTGAAATTGGGTCAGCTGGAGTCATAAACTAGGTTACTGGGTCAAATTTAAGAAATAATTTGGGGGCACTCTAGAGGCCACATTTATTGCTCAATTAACTTGAAAACTGTTCAGAATGTTTGTCTTGATAAATTTTTTGATGAGTTCTAAATTGGGTCACGTGGGGTGATAAATTAGGTCACTAGGTCAACTTACGGAAATTCCTTGTGGATGCTCTAGAGGCCACATTTTAAGCTCAATTGACCTGACAATTGGTCAGAAATTGAATTATGCACGTTGAGTGAATTTCGCCTATTGACTCAGGTGAGCGTCCAGGGCCATCATGGCCCTCTTGTTTTTTTTTTCCCCCCACCATGTGTTCAAAAGCTTTCTTCAGGGTCGTTAAAACTTGGCATTGTGTGGTAAAGAGTTAATTCTTTACCAGGAAACAAAATTTTAGACTCGCCCATAACAAAAAGCACATGCAGGTGACAAATGTGGTTCAAATGGTAGAATTTGTTTTTCAAAGGGTGCAAAAAATATTGATCGGGTAGGGAGAAAAATTTAATGCTGGTTGCCAAGTATCCTTGTCTAAAACTGACTCTTCCTCTGAGTCATCAAAATATCGGGGTCCTTATTCACCAACCATTCTTAAGAACGTTCTTAGACTTATTCTTCAAGATTTTCCAAGTTTGAAAGTAACACAACTTCTGATTGGCTAAACCATATGG
This sequence comes from Tridacna gigas, assembly GCA_945859785.2. Lineage (NCBI taxonomy): Eukaryota > Metazoa > Mollusca > Bivalvia > Cardiida > Cardiidae > Tridacna > Tridacna gigas. The sequence continues at coordinate 40,173,415 of OX244035.2, read as the reverse complement.
TTTAGCCAATCAGAAGGTGTGTTACTTTCAAGTTTGGAAAATGTTGAAGAACAAGACCAGAAACGTTCTTAAGAATGGTTGGTGAATACGGACCCGGATTGTTTTGTTAAACGCTTTACCAAGCAATCTTGAGTTTTAGCAAAGAAGACTATTGAAAACATTTACAAAAAAAATTACTGATGATTAGTATTTTCTTCTTTTCCCATAAAGTATTTTACCCTTTCAAAACCAAATTTCATTTTTTGATGCACAATATTTTGTCATCTGTAGATGTACACAAATGGGACATTTTTTTTTCATTTGGTAGAAAGCTAAAGAAAAGGTATATTTACAGTATGAGTGCAGAATTAATCAAACAGATATTTATAGTCAAGAAATAGAGACTCAAACGATTGCTTTTTCAGGATTGCTTTTTGTCAAGAATATCAAAGCAAAGCAGACTGTAGATCAAAGATCAGACATAAGAGAAAGTAAAGTCTGATCTTGATATTTACAGCAGGTTAAACTCGATGGATACATAAACATGACATTTGACTTAACCCTTTAACACACAATCCCAACTTTAAACGACCCTGAGGAAGAAGCCTTTTGAAAACATTGTGGCAAAAGGAGAAAATGCTGGTAACCAGCATTTTCTCCTTTTCCCACAATGTTTTCTACTGATCTTTCCAAAACAAATTCCAATTTTTGATTTACATTTATTTTGTCGTCTGCAAAAGCTTTCAATTTGGACTGGTCTAAAATTTGTCGCTTGGTAAAGAGTTAAAGGTGTAATACTTATTCAGAGTGCCATCAGTGGATGCATTTATGTGACATTTGATTTCGTTTTTAACAATACTTCTGTATCAAGAGATAGATTAACTTTTCACATGAATTTTCTTTTGTAATACTCTCTGCAGGGTACCATCAACGGATTTAATATGACAACTATGGCTGAAGCTGTATTTGATGTGGAGAATGAAATCTCCTTTAATGAAGGTCAGTTAGCTTTCTGTCTTACACAATATTTGTATACAAGAGATATATATATATTGTAGATTAGTGTAGAACTCGGTTTCCTAGGGTACATGTGTATTTGTGTCAACCCTTTTGCTAAACAATCCCATGTTTTAACAACCCAAAAGTAAAAGAATTGGTAAACGTTGTTAGAAATTGAGAATTTATGGGTCATTAGCATTTTATTCTTATAAGCCTTCTTCCTTAGGGTCATAAAAAGTGGTTAATAAAAGTGGTCATACAACATTGTATTGTTTGGTAAATGGTTCATTAGTTCTTAATTTTTTGATTTCCATATTGTAAGTCTTCAATTTGTTAAATGAAAAATTTAATCAGAATTAAAACTCGTCAAAATTTGAAAGTATTTGCAGACAACAAAGTCCATGTAACTCAAATGACGGAAACAGAACAGTAGCTGGTACCAAGCAATTGCTTCCTCTATGTTATTGTTTTCTTAGACAGATTGCTGCAGGAAGTGTTTCATTTTTATGGGAAGTATGCGTTGTTATTATTATAAATCTAAACATTTTACAGGGAAGAAGCACCTAAGAAATACAGGTTAGATTGTTAAGATAGAATGGTTTGGTGTTCATGATATATCGCTTTTGGACTGCTGTTAGAGCATGATTAGGCAATTGATACTTTGAGATGGTTTGCCAATCAATATTTATTATTGATTAATTATAATTAATTATACCACCACAGTACTGCCTGTTGATAACATTTTTGTCTTGCAGCAGATCACATCTGAAAACATTGTGGCAGAAAGAGAAATTGCTCATCATTAGAATTTTCTCCTTGAGCAACAAAGTTTTTTTTTTTTAAATGTATTTGTGTGTTGAACCTTATTATCCACAATTTACAAGGATGTTTGGTCAGAGGTTTATCTACAGCCAACTTCTTTAGCTTTTTAGTAAACAATTTGCAGAAGACAAATCAAATTTAGCTCAAAAGATGGAATTTAGGATTAAATAGAACAGAAAACATGTGGGAAAAGGAGAAAATCCTGATAACCAGAATTTTTTCCTTTTATCACAATGATTTGTAAAGCCTTTCTCAGAATTGTTAAAACTTGGGATTGTGTGGTAAAGGGTTGACTCTTTACCAAACACCAAAAAATTGACCTATTCTAATTTGAAAGTGTTTGGAAGACAGATAAATTAGATATGGCTCAAAAGGGGGTTTTGTCTTTGAAAGGGTAGGAAACATTGTGGGAAAGGAGAAAATGCTGGATCCCAACATTTTCAAAGGTCTTCTACCAAAGATTTGTCAAAACTTGGTTTATTTTGGTTTATTTTGGTTAGTTAGTCTGTATTAATGGTCCATTGTAAAGCTTATGTTGACTGATTTTACTTAGAGCCTTGTCGGATGCTTCTTGGCCTGGAAACAGTGAATGGTATGCTTTATAGAATATCAAACAGTTTTTGCCCATATTTTAAACATTGTGTTAGAGCTATGCAGTTTAACAAGGAGTTTTAGTCTTGTTTGGTTTGTAGATATTTGAAAAGAAAGTTTTTATCCTGTAATTATTACAATGTGAAAAATAACTTTCTAGGTTTGCTTTTATAGAAATAGACTTGATATTTTGGAAAAACTAAAATAAAATGTAGCAAAAGGAGCCATTTCACAGTCAGGGGTTGTCGGGTAGTTTTCTAAAATTAGAAAACTGGTGGCAGTGATAGATAAAATTAATCAATAGCTGTTGAAATAAGGGGCATCTTAGTCTCTTGTCTGCAGTTACTGCCCCAGCAAGACAATGTTGTCTTATCAAGATGGTAAATGGCTCTGGGCATTAACGTTTTACTACCCTAAAAATGTTCAACGTGTCCATTTTCAATGCATTGATTTGCAGATTACAAATTTAATATGGCTTAATCAGTAGAACTTGCCTTTGAAGGGTGATAAAATTGTCATGGGAAAAGGAGAAAATGCTGGATACCAGTGCTCATGGTGAGCTATTGTGATCGTGCTGTGTCCATCGTGCATTGTCCATCGTCAACTTTTTACCTTGTGTACACTCTAAAGGCCACATTTTCAGTCCAATCCTCATGAAACTTGGTCAGAATGTTTGTCTTGATAAAATCTCGGACGAGTTCGAAATTGGGTCATGTGGGGTCAAAAACTAGGTCACTAGGTCAAATCTTAGAAAAACCTTGTGTACGCTCTAGAGGCCACATTTTCAGTCCAATCCCCATGAAACTTGGTCAGAATGTTTGTCTTGATAAAATGTCGGACCATTTCAAAATTGGGTCATGTGGGGTCAAAAACTAGGTCACTAGGTCAAATCTTAGAAAAACCTTGTGTACGCTCTAGAGGCCACATTTTCAGTCAGATACTTGTGAAATTTGGTCAGAATGTGTGTCTTGATAAAATCTCAGACAAGTTCGAAATTGGGTCATGTGGGGTCAAAAACTAGGTCACTAGGTCAAATCTTAGAAAAACCTTGTGTACGCTCTAGAGGCCACATTTTCAGTCAGATACTTGTGAAATTTGGTCCGAATGTTTGTCTTGATAAAATCTCAGCGTGTTCGAAATTGGGTCATGTGGGGTCAAAAACTAGGTCACTAGGTCAAATCTTAGAAAAACCTTGTGTACGCTCTAGAGGCCACATTTTCAGTCCAATCCTCATGAAATTTGGTCAGAATGTTTGTCTTGATAAAGTCTCGGACGAGTTTGAAATTGGGTCATGTGAGGTCAAAAACTAGGTCACTAGGTCAAATCTTAGAAAAACCTTGTGTATGCTCTAGAGGCCACATTTTCAGTCAGATACTTGTGAAATTTGGTCAGAATGTTTGTCTTGATAAAATCTCAGACGAGTTTGAAATTGGGTCATGTGGGGTCAAAAACTAGGTCACTAGGTCAAATCTTAGAAAAACATTGTGTACGCTCTAGAGGCCACATTTTCAGTCCGATCCTCATGAAACTTGGTCCGAATGTTTGTCTTGATAAAATCTCGGACGGGTTCGAAATTGGGTCATGTGGGGTCAAAAACTAGGTCACTAGGTCAAATCTTAGTAAAACCTTGTGTACGCTCTAGAGGCCACATTTTCAGTCAGATACTTATGAAACTTGGTCAGAATGTTTGTCTTGATAAAATGTCAGACGAGTTTGAAATTGGGTCATGTAGGGTCAAAAACTAGGTCACTAGGTCTAATCTTAGAAAAACCTTGTGTATGCTCTAGATGCCACATTTTCAGTCAGATACTTGTGAAATTTGGTCAGAATGTTTGTCTTGATAAAATCTCAGACAATTTTGAAAGTGGGTTGTGTGGGGTCAAAAACTAGGTCACTAGGTCAAATCTTAGAAAAAGCTTTTGTACACTATAGAGGCCACATTTTCAGTCCAATACTCTTGAAAAATGGTCAGAATGTTTGTCTTGATTATATCTTGAAATAGAACGAAAATGTGCCATGTTGGGTCAAAAACTAGGTCACCAGGTCAAATCTAAGGAAAACGTTGTGTATGCTCTAGAGGCCATATTTTCTGTCCAGTACTCATGAAAATTGGTCAGAATGTTTGCCTTGATAATATCTCTGACTAGTTTGAAAATGGGTCATGTCAGGTGAAAAACTAGGTCACTAGGTCAAATCTTAGAAAAACCTTGTGTAAGCTCCAGAAGCCACATTTTCTGTCTGATACTCTTGAAAGTTGGTCAGAACGTTTGTCTCAATGACATTTCAGTCGAATTTGAAAACAGGTCATGTCGGGTCAAAAACTAGGTCACCAGGTCAATTCTTAGAAAAACCATGTGTACACTGTTGTGGCCACATTTTTTGTTCAATACTCTTTTAAAGTTGCTCAGAATGTTCGCCTTGGTAATATCTTGGATGAGTTTGAAAATGGGTCATGTTGGGTCAAAATCTAGGTCACTAGGTCAGATCTTAGAAAAACCTTGTGTACGCTGTAGAGGCCACATTTTCAGTCCAATACTTTTGAAATTTGGTAAGAATGTTTGTCCTGATGATATCTTGGACCAGTTTGAAAATGTGTCATGTTGGCTGAAAAACTAGGTCAATAGGTCAAATCTTAGAAAAACCTAGTGTACGAATGACTCTCAGAAAGAAGCCTTTTGAAAACACTGTTTGAAAATAAGAAAATGCTGTTACCCAGCATTTTTTCCCTTTTTCACAGCTTGATCCACATATTATTTGTTTTATGCAGAAGGTTCAGACTGATGAGCTTAAAATTTTATTGTTTGGTAATACATATATCTCACAAGACGTTGGAAATTGGTTGTGCTTGGTCAAAAGGCTCAGGTGAGCGACTCCAGGGCCATCATGGCCCTCTTGTCTTCTTTTCCCACTTCATTTTCAAAAGTCTTTTTTTTCAAGTTTGTAGAAACTCTGGTGTGCTTGGTAAGGGATTAATGTTGTTGCATATTTTGGTGGTCAGAATGTATTTTGGGCAAGTAATTATGGTAGATGGTTCCTGAGAAACATATCAGTCCACAGCAAAGCAAAGCGTTTCTTAATTATGGCAGAAAGACTTACAAGACTGATTTTGTGAAAAACTGTTGCTCTAGCACAATGACTGTCAAACCAGAAGCTTTTAAAATGATCTGCATTGGGATTTCTTTCTTTTTTTTTTTGTTGCCTAAACACAAAACCTTGACAGATGCATTCTTTTTATCTTGCATCTGATTACTTTCAAAAACTTGTGGCAAACAGAGAAACTGCTCATAATGAACAACAGACCTCCAGATAAGAGGGAGTGATCATATTATAACTCCATTATTTCTCTTCTAAACCCTATGGTGTGGGTACTCATTAGAATCGTCTCGAGAGACGGTTCTAATGAGCACCCATAACATAGGGTTTAGTGGAGAGTGATTAATATTTTCAATTTTAAAATCAAAATAACTCCCTCTATCTGGAGCTCTGAGTAATTTCTCCTTGTTTTTTTTTTTCACAATATTTTAACTTGTATTCATGTTTTAAACCTAAATTCATGGTGATTATCCATATTTTGTTTTTTTTGTCTGATGGAAAAGTCATTTCTGTGCAATAGTGTGTTAAATACAAACTATTCGGAACCTAAAGTTTTCCTCTTTTTTTTTTTCATCTACTGTACATGTAAACATTTCCCTCTTGACTTTACCGATGTCAAACTAGAAAGAAGCATTTTTTTTTCCAAATGTTTGATTTTTTTTGGGGGGTGGGGGGGGTTTGACTGATTGATTGAATGGTGTTTTACGCTGCTTTCAACATTATTTCAGTCATATCACAGCGACTGCTCACATATTCATGTATTTCCTGGGTTTTACTAGTACTAGGCCAGAGCTCTGAAGTGTCTTGTCCAAGGACACACCCATGAAAAGCCCAGCAGATCAGGTGGGGTTCGAACCAGGGGTCTCCAGGTTGCGAGTCCCACACTACACCACTGAGCCACGTAGGACCCCCGGGGGGGGGGGGGGGGGGGGCATTATATTTTAGCTCAATCAATCTTCCATTTTGTACTACAACCTAAGAAAATGCAATAATATATGGTTTAACATGATTAATTTTGAAAAAGTTTGATGTAATTGTGTAGGATTTTATCCTGTACTTTATCCATGTTTTGGTATTCCTCTGTGATATATTTGAGCCATGCTCTGGCAAAAGGGGGCTTAATGCATCTCCTTGATACATTATACCAAGCATGTCATTACATAATTATAGATCCTTAAAATCCATTTTGTGTAACAATCAACTGATTGATAAGGTACAGTGGTCCTTGGAGGTAAAGAAAATTGACCTGTATCGAAAAGTTTTGGCCCAGGTCAGCCTGTGCGGGCTGCAAAGGCTGATCTTGGTCGATACGTTTCGCAGATGCATTAAGTCCCCTTTTTACATTGCATTGCTCATTTATTTTTGTACTGGAGGCTCATAAAATGGCATGTATGATAGAATCCTAAATATTTAGAGAACATACCCAGCCCCACTGTTATTAAAAGGTCCCAATAAAAAGGAATGTGTCGTAGAAATAAGAAAAGCATGTTATAAATATCATTTTGCTTAACAGATACTGGATACTGTGGGGTAGATCTGTTCAGTTTAATCTTGATCCATTTAGTCTGCTATCATTACTTTAATTCATCATTATCGTCATCATCATCATCGTCACTAATTCATCATTATCGTCATCATCAACAAAGTGCACATGTTTTTATGCCCTGAAATCTTTAAATTTGTCTTCTTTGTCATGGATGTTTCCTTCAATTTTAGTTTGCCAGATTTTAGTTTCATTTTAAAAGCTTCAGTTTGTACCTTTGTATTGTGTTAACTTTTTTTGTTTCAGTTATATTTTAAAACCCATTCTCAGACAGTTATATTATATAACCCAAAACATTAATATGCAATATTTCAAATCTTCATCTCTTTACCAAAGAAGAACATTTAGAGTCTTCGACATTGAAAGCAATGCGGACAAGTTTTAAATTGATACCTATGAACTTGGGTTCTCTGAAAGAACTGGGGTTAGAGAAGAAAATGCTGGTTAATAGCAGTTTCTCCTTTTCTGATGATGTTTTCAAAAGCCTTGTTCCTCAAGATAAATAAAACAAGATTATACAGTAAACGGTTGTACCTCTACCAAACAACCAAATTGCAGACTTGTCCAAATTGAAAGCATTTGCAGATGACAACAAAGTAAATGCGACTCAAAACAGAAATTTGTCTTTGAAAGGGTAGAAAACATTGTGGGGGGGATGGAGAAAATGCTGGGTACCAGAATTTTCTCCCTTTTCAACAATGTTTTTCATAAGTGTCTTTGTTTGGGGTCATTACTTGTTTGGGAAAGTGGCTAGTGTTGAAATCATTGTGACTGTTGTCACTAATGGAGGAACTGCTTATCATTGGCTTAATCGTTAAAACCACACAATCCCCAGGTTTAAAGACCCTGGAAAATACGACTTTTGAAAACATGGTCAGAAAAGAAGAAAATGCTAGCTGGTACACAGCATTTTCACCTTCTTACCATAATGCTTTCTACTTTTCTGAAAAGGTAATTTCAACTTTGAGTCATATTTTATTTTGACGTCTGCAAATGCTTTCAGTTTGGATAATCTAACATTTTGTTGATTGATAAAGAGTTAACTCTTTGCCAAATGACAAAAATTTAGACAGGTTCAAATTGAAAGCATTTGCAGATGACAAATTTAATGTATCTCAGATGATGATCTCTGTCATTGGTAGGGTAGAAAACCAGTATTTTCTCCTTTTTTCACAATTTTTTCAAAAGCCACCTTCTTCAGGGTCGTTAAAACTTGGGATTGTGTGTGGTAAAGGTTAAACTCCTTATCATACTATAAATTTTGGACTTGCTCAGATTTAAAGTATTTTTAGACTCTAATTGTATGATGGCTGAAGTTGTAGGATTTGTTTTTCAAAATGTTACAAATGTTTTCCACCCTTTCAAAATCAAATCCAAAAGTTCCAAAGAGGAATGCAAAGCATTGTGAGAAAAGGAGCAGTTAGGTTTTAAAGGCAGTTGCTTGACATCCTTTTATATAGTTCAACCTTTTACCAAACAATCCCAGGTTTTAACGACCCTGGGAAAGAAGCCTTTTGAAAACATTGTGGGAAAAGGAGAAAATGCTGGTAACCAGCATTTTCTCCTTTTCCCACAATGTGTTTTCTACCCTTACCAAGACAGAAATCACCATTTTAGTTACAAATAACTTGTCGTCTGCAAATGCTTTCAATTTGGACCAGTCTAAAATTTTGTCGTTTGGTAAAGAGTTAATCAGAAGACTCTTCCCATGGCAAATGCATGTTTTTAGTTTAATTCTAAATCTTGTTTTTTCATGTTTAACAGCATGCTCTTATTTTTTTTAGCTCCACTGGCCTAAGGCCAATGAGCTTAGGTCATGACCCAGTGCCCATGAGTTAACCCTTTACCACACAGCAATGTTTTAAACCTTTCCAAATTGAAAACCTTTGCAGATGACAAAAGAAACATGGTTAAAAAACTGGAAATTGTTTTTGGAAGGACAGAAACCAATGTGGGAAAAGGAGAAAATTCTGGTTACCAGCATTTTCTCCTTTCCGCACAATGTTTTCGAAAGGCTTCTTCCTCAGGGTCGTTAAAAGTTGGGATTGTGTGGTAAAGAGTTAATCTTTATTTCAAAGATCTTCTTCTCTTAAACTACCCATCCAGTTTTGATGAAACTTCACAGAAATGATCCTGACATCCTTTGCGCCACACAAAATATATCATTTGCAAATGCTTTCAATTTAAGTCAGTTTTAAATGTTGTTGGTTGCTATAGAGTTCAGTGGAGCTCTATTTTTAGCTCACCTGAGCACAAAGTGCTCAAGGTGAGCTATTGTGATCATGCTGTGTCCTGCGTCCGTCATGCGGCATCAACATTTACCTTTTGTGCACTCTAGAGGCCACACTTTCAGCCTGAAACTCATGAAAGTTGGTTAGAATGTTTGTCTTGATGATATCTCGGACAAGTTCGAAATTGGGTCAAGTTGGGTCCAAAAGTAGGTCACTTGGCTAAATCTTAGAAAAACCTTGTGTGCATTCTAGAGGCCACTTTTCAGCCTGATACTCTTGAAACTTGGTCAGAATGTTTGTCTTGATAATATCTTGGACAAGTTTGAAATTGGGTCATGTTGGGTCCAAATGTAGGTCACTGGACCAAATCTTAGAAAAAAACCTTGTGTGCACTCTAGAGGCCACATTTTTAGTCAGATACTCATGAAAATAGGTCAGATTGTCTTTGTTGATGATGTCTCAGACAAGTTCAAAATTGGGTCATGTCGGGTGAAAAAGTAGGTCACTGGGCTAAATCTTAGGAAAACCTTTAATGCTCCATAGAGGCCACATTTTCAGCCTTATGCTGATAAAGATTGGTCAGAATGTTTATCTTGTTGATATCTCAGACAAGTTTGAAATTGGGTCATATCTGGTCAAAAAGTAGGCCACGGGGTGAAATCTTAACTAAACCTTGTGTGCACTCTAAAGGCCACATTTAAAGCCTAATACTCATGAAACTAAGAATGTTTGTCTCGATGATAACTTCTAGAGGATTCAAATTGGGTCATGTTGGGTCAAAAAGTAGGTCACTGGACCAAATTGTAGAAAAAACTTGTGTACACTCTAAAGGCCACATTTTCGGCCTGAAATGCATGAAACTTGGTCAAGAAGTTTATCTTGATGATATGTTGGATAAGGTTGAAATTGGGTCAAAAAGTGGGTCATCGGGCCATATCGTTGAAAAACCTTGGGTGCACTGTAGAGGCCACATTTTCAGCCAGATTCTTATAAACTTAGTCAGAAAATTTGTCTTGATGATGTCTTGGAGAAGTTTCAATGTGGGTCACATCTGGTCGAAAAGTAGGTCACTGGACCATATCTTAGAAAAACCTTGTGTGTACCGTTGAGGCCACATTTTCAGTCTGATGCTCATGAAACTTGGTCAAAATGTTTATTTTAATGATACTGTATCTTTGACAAATTTGGAATTGGGTCAAATTGGTTCAAAAAGTATGTCACTTACACTCATGTGTTTTACATCATTAAAACCAAGATCTCTTCAGCTGTATCAACTGTAGATAACTCTACCCAGGTGAGCGCTTTAGGGCCAATGGCCCTCTTGTTTTTTGTAACACAGTTTTGTGTATGTCTTACCAGTGTATATTTATGGTACCATGTCATCATGTTTTGGAAAAAAAAAATATGCAAGCCAACAATCTTCACATAGTTTTTTTTATTGTATTGAGGTTTTGTGCAACGTTATATTGTAGAGTTTTCTGTTTTTACTGGTGTTATAGATGTTTTTATGAAATAGAGAATTATGAAACTTATTTTTGATTTTCTTTCAATTAAATTACTTAAAACATACAGAATGGTATTTTTTGATACAGGATAGATGCCCAGATACTGCAGTTTTTAACCTTATTTAAATTTTTACCAGATAACATTTGAGCCTTATACAATTTGAGAACATTGGCAGACAACAAATAAATGTGTCTAAAATGAAAAGGTCAAAGGTTAGAAAATATTTTGGGAAAAGGAGAAAATTATGGTTACCAACATTTTCTCCTCTCTCATCAATTGTTTTCAACAGCCTTTTTTCTCAGGGTTGTTGAAACTCTGAATTGTTTGATAAAGAGTTAAGTAAGTCTTTACCACATGACCAAAGTTAAGACTTGACCAAATTGAAAGCATGTGCATTTGACAAATCAGATTTGGCTCAAATGATCAGATTTGTCTTAAGAAGGGTAGAAAACATTGTTACATGCACTCTCTTCTTTCCCTCCCAGTGTTGACTTTTTAGCTCCACTGGCCAAAGGCCAGCGGGCTTATGTCATGGCCCGGTGTCCGTCGTGCGTCCGTCCGTCTGTCTGTCCGTCCGTGCGTTAACTTTTATTTCAAACATCTTCTTCTCTGAAACTACCCATCCAATTTTCACAAAACTTCACAGAAATGATCCTGCCATGGTCCTCTTCAGAATTTCTTGAAAGAATTTGATTCCTTCAAAAACTGGTTGCCATGGCAACAAAACTGAAAAATATTGGAAATCTTTAAAAATCTTCTTGTCTGAAACCATAAGGCATAGGGCTACTGAATTTGGCATGTAGCTTTATGTAGTAGACCTCTACCAAGCTTCTTCAAATTATAGCCCTGGGGTCAAAATTGGCTCTGCCCCAGGGGTCACAAGTTTTACATAGGCTTATATAGAGAAAACTTTAAAAATCTTCCTGTACCTAGCCATAAGGCCTAGAGCTACTGAATTTTGCATGTAGCTATATCTAGTGGGCCTCTACCAAGCAGGCCAAAAGTTTAGCCCTGGGGTCAAAATTGGCCCCGCCGCAGGGGTCACACGTTTTACATGGGCTTACATAGTGACAACTTAAGAAATCTTCCTGTTTTGATTTTTTTTTTTTTTTTTAAATTAGCCTTGTATCAGGGGTCTTATGTTTTACAGAGGCTTCATATGGACAAAACTTGAAAATCACCTTATTTATAACCATACAGCATAGACTTGTATTATTTTGGCATGTGGCTCTATCTTGTGGACCTCTACCAGGGTTCAAGTAATTATAGCTCTGGGATCAAAAATGGCTTTGCCCTGCGGGGCTCAACTTTCACATGGGCTTTTACAGAGAAAACTTTGTAAGTCTTCATTTTGAAACCATTTGGCTCAGAATTGAAATGTTTAGTATTTATGGTTTATAAGCCAGTGGAGTGATACAGGGCGATCATGGCCCTCTTGTTTTTCTTTCTTGTGGTCCTTAAAACTTGGGATTTGTTTTGGTAAAGTCTTAACTAGGGTATCTTTCAATTCTTACCAAATGATATATGATATAAAGATTAATTGTTCACTGGTTGTATTTGCAGGTTCTTTAGACCAAGAGGACATGATCTCAGATATTTTAAGGGAACTGTCCAACCACAATCAAAGGTAAACTTATGATGTTTTTGTTACTATGTTTTTTTGCTGGACTCCAAGAGTGCCCAATAAACTAAACAGATTTTTAGCTTGGCTGTTTGCAAAGAAAATGTTAAGGTATTGTCGTAGCTCTTGAGTCATCATTTTAGTCGTTGCCATCACAAAAATTCTGACATTTTATACCTTTTTTATTATTAAAGGTGTTTACTTCAAACTGGGACAAGTTGTTAACTATCAAAAGCGGAAGCCATACAACAGGGGCAGGCAACCTTCAAAAAAATTTTGACACAGTTTTGCCCCTTTTTCAACTTTGAAAAACTTTTAACATTTTATAATATCTGATGTTATTACTGAAGATACTTACTTCAAGCTCTGACAAGTTGTTAACCGTCAAGGGAAACCCATACCAGAAGGGCAGATAACAAAGCATTTTTGACACACTTATGCCCCTTTTTCAAATCAGAATTTTTACTGAAAATCAAGCAACTGCAGCCAAGGGTTTGCACCTACATGCAGTGCATTTGTTTTGGTTCAGAAATAAGACTCAACATGTTAAAAATTTCTAGGTTGCTCTCGCCAAGAATGTCACAGCAGAGAGGACAGTCCATATTAAAAGATCAGACTGCATTTTTTGGACAGGCTGATCTTGATCTATACTGGCGAAAAAGTTAACAGACTTATTACTTTTCCTTTCTTGCAATTATTGTTAATTCTTTTTATAATGTGTACACATGTAACAGGTTTTAGTACCCCAAAAACCCAACAGAAAGATCTTGCTTCTTTTAACCTTTTGCCAGACTACAACTTTTTAGACTAGTCCAAGCTTAAAGTCATTGCCCATGACAGATTGAATGTGACTCGATCGATATAATTCTTTTTAAGGATAGAAAACATTGTGGGAAAAGGAGAAAAATGCTGGTTACCAGCATTTTCTCCTTTTCCCACAATGTTTTCAAAAGCATTTTTTCCCTGGATTATGTGATAAAGCTTTAATGAGACAGAACTTGTTGAAATGGAGGAAATGGTGAAAAGAGTAGAAGTAATATCCAACCTTGACCAAATTTTATGCCCAGAAAATTTTGTTACATAATATTTGTTATCACCATGGAAACCAATTATCGGAAATTATTCTCATGGGACATCTCATACTGGTCCCTGCAAATTGTGGCCTGCGGAGGACAGTTATGTCTTTTGACTGCAGCTGAAGGAAAAAAAATTGTTATGAGTATATGTGATGTAACCCTTTACCACACACTCCTGAATTTTAACAACCCTGAGCTTTTGAAAACATTGTGGGAAAAGGAGAAAAGTGCTGGTAACCAGCATATTCTCCTTTTCCCACAATGTTTTATACCCTTTCAAGCACAAAGTTCAATCATGGTTTGATCCACATTTCTAGCCTCACCTTGAAATGCTTTGAACTTGGACAAGTCTGAAATTTTGTCATGTGGTAAAGGGTTAACAACTGTTGTTAACACTTTAACAGATGACAAAATTTTAGACTTGTCCACATTAAAAGGATCTGTAGACGATGAATTGAAGGTATTTCAAATGTTGGGATTTGTCTTTGAAGGGCTGGATGCCGAGTTTTAATGACCATGAAGCTTTTGAAAATATTGTGGGAAAAGGAGAAAATGCAGTTTACCAGCATTTTCTCCTTTTCCCACAATGTTTTCTTGCCTTACAAAGATGAATGCGATCATAATTATGATCCAGATTCTTCCTCTTGCCTGCAAGTGCTTTCAATATGGACAGGTCTAAAATTTCGTTGTGTGGTAAAGGGTTAAAGCATTTCAGCATGGCTGTTTCCCCCTGCCTTTTTTCCCCTGCAATTATGACTGTCTGGAATAAGGATATTGGGGACTGACTGATTTTGCCTGTGAATCTTGCAGACAGTTGTAAAAACCACCCTTTCACTTTTACCCATTCTTCTAGGTTTGTCTGCTGCACATAGCTTATGAAAACACTGTAATAAAAAGGAGCTTGTACTTGCAATGAGCATTTCTTCATTCATGTAATGTTTTCTCTTTTGTTTGTCTTCGCATAAAGTTACGTTTTGCAGTATGGTGTATTGAAATATTGTCAATCACAAAAGAGTCCAGAAAATTGCCTGCAATATAAATAAGAAATGAGCACTTAAATAAGTGATGTACCTCGTCTCTCAACACATTCTCAGATCATAAGGATGTGTGAATTGTCAGCAAGGAAGTGTAAATCTAGAGGATTTCATCTGTGAACAGGGAAATTGTTTTGTGTAATTAGAGTAGTTTTTTGGTATAAGCTTTTTTTTTTAAATAAAATTGCTATTGTGGATGTGGATGATTTAAATCAATATTGAACAAGTTTTGTTAGCTTGATTCTACACTGTCGACTACTATGTAGCCATGTTGGCTGTAAATGCAATGTCTTTTTTCAACATTGAAGAAGGGTAAAGGAGAAAATGCTGTTAGCCTGCATTTTTCTCCCTGGTTTTCTACTCTTTCACTGACAAATGTCAATCGTTTGAACCACATTTCATTAGTTGTCTACCAGTACTACTGGTATGGATGACTGCAAAATTTTGCAATTGAGAAAGACTTTATCTCTTTACCACATTATGAAATTTTAGACTGTTCCAAATTGAAAGCAGTTGAAGACAAAATATTAAATGTGGCTCATATGGTAGGATTTGCATTTGTAAATGGAGAAAATGTTTTGAGAAAAAGGAGAAAATGCTGGTTACCAGCATTTTCTCCTTTTCTCAGAATGTTTTCAAAGGGCCTCTTTCTAAGGGTCGTTAAATCCCTGGATTGTGTGGTAAAAAGTTAACATAATTTTATAGACACTATGTCATTTTTGCCACATATTTTCTGTTTTAGGAATGAAGAGAGAAAGAATACAATGCTACAGCTGATTAAATTTACCCGAGAAGGAACCTTTAACTTGTGGGATGAACATTTTAAAAGTATCTTGTTAATTTTATTGGAAACACTTGGAGATGATGATGTAAGTTATGTTGCTATTTTATTTCTGATTTTTGTTCTTAAAAAGTTTACGCTTTTTGAACTAGTAAATTTGATCATGACTTTCTGTATCTGTATGTTTTCTGAGAAAAAGATTATCTTGTACTGTCGTCTTTAGGTATAGAAGTTTGTCAGTTTTAGCTCTTTACCACACATTGCCGACTTTTAACGACCCTGGGAAAGAAGCCTTTTGAAAACATTGTGGGAAAAGGAGGAAATGCTGGTAACCAGCATTTTCTCCTTTTCCCACACTATTTTGTACCCGATCAAAGAAAAATTGCACCATTTGAGCCACAATGACATTGTTGTCTGCAAATGCTTAAAATTTGGACAAGGCTAAAACTTTGTCATCTGGTAAAGGGTTAACTCTTTATCAGAAGACAAATTTTAGATTTGTCCAAATTGACAGCATCTGCAGAGACAACATAAATGTTACCCAACTGTTGAAATTTGTCTGGAAAACGCTCATAAAAACTCTCCTTATTTTCATCAAGTCCTCTTTCCCAGTATTGTTAAAGCATTTGATTATGTTGTAAAAGGATTAGATTGAAAGAGCACATTATGACCGTCAAGTTGATCGGTTGAGAGCAGCTATCAGCTCAAAGTCTCTTCAGCCTTTCCCAGTCAATCAGGGCTTGTACAGGCCCTTAGGTAGATGGCTTTTGAAAATGTTGGTAAGGGAGAGAATGCTGTTGAGAATGCTGGTAACCAGCATTTTCCTCTATCTGCACAGTGTTTTCTACCCTTTCAAAGGCAAATCACATGATATGAGCCTCATTTGTGATCTACAAAATGCTTCATTATTGGCCATTCTAAAGTTTTGTCCTCTTGTAAAAAGTTCAGAGTTCTATCTCCTAACTTATCTCAAAATGAAGTGTTTTGTTTATGGTATCTTATATTAATTTTGTGTAAGGTCAGATATTCTGTAAGTTCTTTTTCATTAAAAAATTCTATCCAGTTCTGAAATGAGATGTGCAAATCAGTTCTTGCATGATGGTGGAAGGTTTAACCCTTTACCGCACAATGCCGCCTTTTAACGCCCCTAGTAAAGGAGCCTTTTGAAAACATTGTGGGAAAAGGAGAAAATGCTGGTAACCAGCATTTTCTCCTTTTCCCACAATGTTTTCTACCCTATCAAAGAAAAATTGCACCATTTCAGCCACATTGAAATTGTCGTCTGCAAATGCTTTCAATTTGGACAAGGCTAAAATTTTGTTGTCTGGTAAAGGGTTAACTGGCTTTCAGTATAAGTTACTATTATATTGATTGTAGATCTATTGTTACTGCATATCAATAATTTTCACATTGGTAGTCACTGTCTTGGTCACCATCTTGCCTTTTGAAGACATATTTTTCCGTTTTTGTTATGGATAAGTGGTGTTCCAAGAAAGTGGCAGATAAAGGGGAACAGAGTTTGCCAAAAGAGAAAGAAAAAACAGAACAAGGTTTAGGAGAAAAAAAAAAGAAAACAGGTTGCGGAAAAAATCATCACAAAAATAACAAGTGTTGAGGCAAGGAAAAGTGCCTTAGATTATGACACAAACAATAGACTAATCCTGGTGTGAAACAATTTGCAAAATACAATTAGCAAATAAACTGCTTATTATGGCCAAGCACCAAAAACTGTTTGAGAAACCGAATAACCATTTCAAATTAATAGAACTTTGATTTACTTGTTATGTCGACAAAGTTTTAGATAATGAAGGTCATTATGAAGATGAAATGATTGAACAAAGTCTAGAATGAATTTTGTCTGGGTACTCCTTATTTATCTCGAAATGAAGTGCTTTGTTTCTGGTATCTAATATTGTAATATGAGATATTCCCAAAATTTTCATATGTTGTTTCAGTTACATGTTAGATCACTAGCTCTTCGTGTTTTACGAGAAATTTTACGAAACCAGTCTCAGCGATTCCAGGAGTATGCTGAACTGACTATGCTCAGAATTCTAGAGGCTCATAAAGATCCCGCAAAAGAGGTGAGTTTTGCCACTATATTTTACTATTTAACCCTGTTCCACACAATCCCGAGTTTTAATGATCCTAAGGGAAAAGCCTTTTGAAAACCTTGTGGGAAAAGGAGAAAATGCTGGTAACCAGCGTTTTCTCCTTTTCCGACAATGTTTTCTAACTTACAGAAACAAATCCAATCACATTTGAGCCACATATGATTTGTCGCCTGCGAATGCTTTCAATTTGAACCAGTCTAAAATATTGTCGTGTGGTAAAGTGTTAAACCTGTTCCACACAATTCGGAGTTTCAGTGACCCTGAGAAAGATGGATTTTCTCCTTTTACCACAATATAATCAACCTATGTCTCATAACTTGAGCCATGTTGGATTTGTTGTCTGCAAGTACCTTCAATGCAGACAGTTCTTTAAATTTTGTGGTCTGGTATAGGGTTAACTCATCTGTTCCAGCAGATGACCTTTTGTCTGAAAAACATCTTGGCAAAAGAAGAACTCAGTCCTATTAAATAATTCCTTAATTATGCTGCAATGTTTTCACATTCAAATCTTATTTCATGTTGTTTATCTATATTTTACTATGATTTTCTCAAAGTTGTTGGCAGCAATTGTGTTTCCAAAGACAATAGATTTGTTAACCCTTTACAAACAATCCAAGAATTCTAAGGACCCTTTGGAAGAAGGCTTTTAGCCTTGTACCACACAATTCCAAGTTTTGGCAACACTGAAAAAGAAACTTTTTGAAAACATTGTCAGGAAAGAAAGAAAATGCTTTTAATGAGCTTTCTCTCCATTTTCCTGCAATGTTGCAATATTTTTTACCCTTTCATGGACAACTTATGTTAATTTTTTAACTTTGTATGACCCTTCAGAAGATGGCTTTTGAAAACACTGTAGAAAACTATTACAAGTGAACTCTTCACCACACAAGAGAAAGAAGTCTTTTGAGAACATTGTGAGAAAAGGAGAAAATGCTGGTAACCAGCATTTTCTCCTTTTCCCACAATATTTTCTATCCTTCCCAAAATGAATTTCAATCGTAATGGCACATTTGTCATCTGCAAATCCTTTCTATTTCAACACGTCTAAAATTTTGTCGTTTGGTAAAGACTAAAAGCTTCTTTTCTGACAGTGGCCTAGCTTGCAGATAATCACTCAAAAATATTTTTAAATTTTGTCACAAAGTTCACACATGTATTAAACTGTGGCTGATTTGCTAAAGTCAGATTTAAACTTTTGGTAAGTTATTGTATAACAAAGAGGAAGAAATGGTCTTCCACCTGTAAAATATTCTTTTTCCACAGAGTCCTGATATAATTAGAGATGGAGATCATATATTTGAACTTTCTTCGGTATGTTCATGTTCAAATTGCCAACTTATACTCACATTTTTTTTTTTTACTCTTTATTAAATAGTTAAAGTATTAATCTTTTACTAGAACATCTATACAACCCTTGAGATGAAAACTCCTGACAATGTTGTACAGGGACAGAGGAAAATGCTGCAAACAGGCATTTTGTACTATTTCCCAGCAACGTTTTGTACCCTTTCAAAGACAATTTTATTTTAACTCTTTACCAATCAACAGAATTTTAGACTTGTCCAAATTGAGAGCATTTACAGACGACAAAATAAATGTGGCTCAAAAATTGAAAACGTTGTGGGAAAAGGATAAAATGCTGGTTACCAGCATTTTCTCCTTTTCCCACAGTGATTTCAAAAGCCCTTTAACTTAGGGTCGTTAAAACCCGGTAGTGCGGTAGAGGGTTAACCATATGGTCAGGGTTCTCAAAATCAGGTGCAAACCCCGCTCCCTCTATGTTGATTTGCGCCAATTACTTTTGTGATCTAAAATGAATAGGGGAAAACAAGATTGAAAGAAATGATGAAGGCAGTTGTATGATGAATGTTCAAACATGAATGCTTCTAGAATGTTATCTCACTAAATAATGCAGAAATCAAAAGGAAATCAAGATTATTTGATAGATATATCTGTTTTAGATTAGTTTTACAATTATACCACATCAATTAAGATTGTTTCACTTTACCTGTGTCTATGGCTTGCTAAACATTTGCCTATACTTGTGTATACTGAGTAAAAAAGAGGTTGCTATGCTCAAAGAAGGTCAGAGTATGCTGTTGGAATAGAGGCATAGGTTAAAAATCATCATATTCTTGTTATAGGAGTAAAGAGATTTTTGATGAACTCTGTTCTGTTTATGGGTGCAATGAAATTTCTTTATTGAAGTGTGTGTAAAGTTTTGCAAGACTAAAGAAAACTCAAGAAATATTTTTGCCAATGTCAGATTGCCCCATGACAAGGTGTCTGTTGTACAAGATTTTTTGAATTAAGAAAAGGTTATTGTGCTTTCCCCACTATTCCACTGACCTTGCCCAATGGGACTTCTTTTTGCTCCCAAGACTCAAAAAACCATTTCAGTTAAAAAATCTCTCTAGGGCAAACAGCTCAGTTCTGCAATAATCCAGTGTCTTATAGTATACCAAGAAAAGACTGAAAATGCATCCAAGGATTGGATCAGAAGACTGAAACTTTGCATAAATGTTTGAGGTGAACAGTTTGAGGGGACCGTATAAAATTTCTTGGAAACCTATCAAGGACACTTTTTTACATGCTTAAATGCATTCATATGTGAATATTCCTTCTACTTTCTCATTAAATGTGGAGAAAAGGATAGTTTGTGGGTTGATAATGGATTGTTTCAGAACACAATTTACCTTTGTTTTGGCATCTGTTAATTCCTGCACCTGTGGAAATGGTGTATCCTTTGTATTTAGCTTGTTACCCAACAATCCTGAGTTTTAATGACTTTAACTCTTTACCAAACGACTAAATTTTAGGGCTGACCAAATTGACAGCATTTGCAGACGACAAATTAAGTGTTATTAAAATGAGGATTTCTCTCTTTGATAGGGTAGAAAATATTGTGGGAAAAGGAGAAAATGCTGGTTACCAGCATTTTCTCCTTTTCCCACAATGCTTTCAAAAGCCTTCTTTTTTAGGGTTGTTAAAAGTCGGGATTGTGTGGCAAAGAGTTAAAAGAAGACTGGAAAACATTGTGAAAAAGGTGACAATAGTAGTAACCAGCATTGTCTTCTTTTCCCACAATGTTTTCCACCCTTCTGCGAAGAAATTTCAAAAAAATAATTTGAGTTACATGTATTTTGCCATATAAAAATGCTTTTAATTTGGACAAGTCTAACATTCTGTTGTTTGGTAAAGAATTATCAATTTCGATCAATGTTTGCACTTCTGAAATTGTGCCTCATCTATTTTGTACATTGTGCTGCTTATTTCAAATCTTTTTGAGAAACCTGAATTTAATTTGCCTTATCCCTTTACCACACAGTCCTGACTTTTAATGACCCTGAGAAAAAAGTCTTTTGAAAACATAGTGGGAAAAGGAGAAAATACTGGTAACCAGCATTTTCTTCTTTTCCCGCAATGTTTTCTACCTTTCCCAAAAAAGATTTCAATTTTTGAGTCGCCTTAATTCTGTGGTATGCAAATGCTTTTGATTTGGACTAGTCTAAAATTTTCTTGTTTGGTAAAGGGTTGAGTGATTGTTTTGAATATGAACAAGTCTAAATTTATGATGTGTGATAAAGAGACAAAGGACCCCTTACAGTTTTGGATTAGGTTAATTTCGTAGTAAATTGGTACTGGACTTGCACTTGCAAACAACAAAATAAATGTGACATGAAAATTTAAATTTGGCTTTGAAAGGGTAGAAAACATTGCGGGATAAGGGCAAAAAATGCCGATTACAGCATTTTCCTGTTTTCCCACAATATTTTCAAAATATTTACTGAATGGTCGTTAAAAATTTGGATTGTTTGCTAATGGGTTAAAGGAATAATAATTGTTGATATCTTTTAATCTAACTAGTATTTTTCACACCATCTCTGTACTAAACAACAAAATTTTTACACTTTTCCAAATTGAAAGTGATTGCAGATGACAATTTAGATGTGACTCGGATGACAGAATTTGCCTGTGATAGGGTAGTAAACAATTGTAGGAAAAGGAAAAAAAAAATGGTTACCAGCAATTTCTCCTTTTCCCACAATGTGTTCAGAAGTTTTCTTCTCCAGGCTGGTTAAAGCTCAGGATTGTGTGGTAAAGAGCTATCTAAGTTTATTCCTTTTGGAATTCCTGTTCAACTCTTTACCAGTGATCCCAAGTTTTATTGATCCCAAGGAAAAGAGCCCTTGAGAACAATGTTGGAAAAGGAGAAAATGCAGGTAACCAGCATATTGTCCATTTCCTACAACATTTTAATCCTTTCAAAAGAAAAATCCAGGTGTGGGCAATATTAAGTTTGTCATCTGCTAGTGCTTTTAATTTGGACCAGTCTAAAATTTTGTATTTCAGTAAAGAGGTAGTCCTTTACCAAATGACCAAAGGTTTCAGACTTGTCCTATTGAAAAGCATTGACAGACGATGTAATTAATGTGGCTCAAATCATGCAACTTGGTTTCAAAAATGTAGAAAACATTGTGGGAAAAGAAGGTAATTTTGTCCTGTTTGCATTTTTTCTTTTCAAAGCCATCTTTCTGAAGGTTCATAAAACTAGTGATTGTTTGGTAAAGGGATATGCCCTGTTCTGCTCAGTTAAAATTAACAAATCATAGATGACGGGGAAGGGACTTAACAATTTATTTGTTTGGTGGTTTAACACCCTTTTAAGCATATATTTCAGTCATACTGGGATTCCTTGAACCCTTTACCCAACAACAAAATTTCAAACTTGTACTGATTCAAAGGATTTGCATATGATAGATTTGTCTTCAATTATTGGATTTGTCATTTTATGGGAAGAAAACATTGTGGAAAAAAAAGAAAATGCTTGTAACCAGCATTTTCTCTGTTTCCCACAATGATTTGTAAAGTCCCTTTACCCAGAGTTGTTAGAACTCAGGATTGTGTTGTAAAAGGTGAAACAAGTACTTCGCCCAGCACTCTTTCCTAGTAACTAACTGGCTGCTTTCTCCCATAAACATTTATGGAAATATGTTCACAAATAGGTTTTCTTTTCAACAGTAGGCATTCTCAAGAACAAGCAAAATGTATTGAATGATTTTGCCTAGAATGGTAACTCTTTACCTAACAGTCCAAAGTTTTAACAAAGCTTGGAAAGCCTTTGACAACGTGGTGGGAAGAGGAGAAAATGCTGGTCACCACAATGTTTTCTATCTGTTCAAAGACAATCAACAGCATTTTAGCTGTATATGTATTTATTTCGTTATCTTTAAATGCATTCCTTTTGGACTTGTCTATACTTTTATTGTCTTGTAAAGGGTAGATAAAAAGCTTCAATTATTGCACACTGCTTTTAGTTCGCTAGATAGAAACATTAGCAGGAAGGTTTTCATTTTGTTTCTTATATTGTAGAAAATTGTAGAAAATTGTTGAATTTTGTGTAGAGGTTTTATCCCTTTACTATTTAACCCTTTACCAAACGACATAAGGTTTAGACTGGTCCAAATTGAATGCATCTGCAGACGACAAATTACAAGTGGATAAAATCAAGGTATTTGTTTTTGATAGGGTAGAAAACATTGTGGGAAAGGAGAAGACGCTGGTTACCAGCATTTTCTCCTTTTCCCACAATGTTTTCAAGAGCCTTTTCCCTCAATGTTTTCAAAAGCCTTTTCCTTCAGGGTTGCTAAAACAATGATGGTTTGGGAAAGGGTTAATGATTCTTTGGTAGACTCATTGTGGAAAAAGGACAATATGCTAATAAGTAGTATTCCCATAGTATTTTCCACTTGTAGAGGGACAGATCCAATCATTTACACATATCTTATTTGTGGTCTGCTCACACATTCAATGTGAACAAAGTGAAGCAACATAGTTCCATGACTTCAGTTTACTCTTTACCACACAATCCCGACTTTTAACACCCTTGAGAAAGAAGCCTTTTGAAAACATTGTGGGGAAAGGAGAAAATGCTGGTAACCAGCATTTTCTCCTTTTCCCACAATGTTTTGTACCCTATCAAACAAAAATCACATCATTTGAACCACATTGAAATTGTCGTCTGCAAATGCTTTCAATTTGGACTGGTATAAATTTTTGTCGTGTGGTAAAGGGTTAACTGACTCTGTTCCACATTGTTAAAACAAGTGGGAAAATGATGGAATTCAGTTTTGCAAAAGGTAGAAAATACACAGTAGAGGGAGGAAACGCTGATTACCAGCATTTATTAGCTCAGCAATTTTCAAAAAAAATGTCGAGGTAATGTGGTAGTCCTGGCGTCATCATGATCTGCATTGTCATCTGCATCATTGTCTGTGTTGTCCTGTGAAAACTTTGACATTAAATCATAGCTCTAGATGTTTGCTTCAAACTTGAACTAGTTGTAAATTGTCAGAAGGGGAACCCATACAGGGGCAGTTAACCATCAAAATATTTTTGGCACAGTTATGCCCAATTTTGAACTTTGAAATTTCTAAAGCTTTGACATTTTGTAATATCTGTTATTACTGAAGATATTTACTTCAAATTCAGACTAGTTGGGACAAAAGGAGAACCATACAAAAAGGGCAGATAGCCATCAAAGTATTTTTGACACAGTTATTCCTCCTTTTCTTTTTAAGATTTACACAAGTTCTAAGGACCCTGAAAGAGAATTCTTTTGAATACATTGTTGGAAAAGGAGAAAATGCTGGTAACCAACATTTCCCTCTTTTCCCACAATATTTTTTACCCTATCCAAAACAGAAATCATCATTGTGCCCCTACCTACGAAGTAGAGGAGGGTATAGTGGTTTCACCATGACGTCTTTCCGTCTGTCCATCCATCTATCTGTAGACTTTTTCATTTCCGTGCTCTAACTCAAAAGCAATTTGACCCAGGACCCTTAAACCTTACACTTTGTTACTCATGACCCGAGGAGGTGCCCTAATGTTTTTGGGTCACATGGGTCAAAGGTAAAGGTCACAGGTGAACTTTGTTAGAAAATCGTTTCTTAACTCTCACTCAATAGCTGTTTGACCGAGGACCCTGAAACTTTATACAAGTGTTGCTCTTGACCCAAAGAGGTACTCTATCATTTTTGGGTCACATGGGGCAGAGGTCACTGGTGATCTTTGTCTTGAAAATCATTTCAGTTCTCTTAATGTGCTGCTTCAGTGTCAAGGTGCTGGAGGGGATAGTTGGCCACACTGCGACAGTTCTAGTTTGAACTACATTTAATTTGTTGTCTGCAAATGTTTTCAGTTTGGTTGAGTCCAAATGTTTGTTGTTTGGTAAAGAGTTACACAGCAGAAAAGTCATCAAATAAGCTTGCACTATAATGTGTGTGGTTGTCTAATTTCCAGGTTGTACGCGCTGCAGAGGAGTGCGCAGCCACGTTAGCGAGTTACATACCACCCAGTCAGAGCATTAGAATCCTCATTCCCATAGTACAGACAGCAGTGTACCCAATCAACTTGGCAGCCATTAAAATGCAAACCAAGGTTGTAGAACTAATGTCCCCTTTAGAACTTGTACCAGCCTTGCCTGAAGCCATTCCAGGGTTGTTGAAGGTGAGTGTCATGCTTTACTAGATTGTTATACCACACGGGGAGAGATAGGGATACTGTTTGGGATTGCTTGTTCAAGTATTCATTCGTCTGTACTGTCCTTCCATCCATTGAAATGTATTTCTATTTCACTTTAACCCTTTACCAAATCTTCCTGAGCTTTATTTGCATGCAGGCTTTTGAAAATACTGTTGGAAAAGGAGGAAATATTGCTCTAAACAGGCATTTTTCTCCTTTCTCCATGTTATACTCAATCAAAGAGAGAAATCATCATTTTAGCAGTAGTTAATTGTCGTTTGCAAATGCTTTCAATTTGAAAAAGTCTAAATTTTGTTGTGTTTTAAGAAGTTTAATAGCATACCTAAATCTTTTGAGTCAAAAGATTAGGCCCTTGGACTGCCAAATAAATGTAATTGGTGAATCCTTTCCAAGTGACCTCCTCTATGGGGCAAGCAACCTTTATGAGTGGTACTCTAGCAAAAGGGGGTTTAATACATCTACATGATGCATTATACCAAGCAAGTCTTCACATAATTATGGACCTATAGAATTTAGTATGTCTAACAACCAACTGAGTCATGAGGTAGAATTAGTGTTTTCTGCAGAGCACTTTTTTCACGTCTTGGACGCCTTCTTTACTCACTTGTCCCGCTGAATTTGTAAAGTTGCATCTTTTTTGACAAGCCTATGTCAAAATCCATTTTCCAAGTATCTAAATGTAAAATATCAGTGACAATTATAAATAACAAATTTAACTGGTTTCCTGATGGGATCTCCACCATGCTTCTCAGCAAAAATGGGGACCACTTGTATCAGTATCTGATTCTAAAGGTAAATGTTTTACATGAGTCAATAAACTGGGAACCAATTCGACTGAACATATTGATATTTGGTGAGGTCAGTATATTGAAAATATAAAAGAATATTGAAAATCTGTTTTTTTAGCACCAAAGGCCAGGGGGCTTATGTCATGGCTCTGTGTCTGTTGTGCATGTGTCCGTGTGTGCGTGCGCCATTTTTTATTTCAAACATCTTCTGCTCTGAAACTGCCCATCGGATTTTAACGAAACTTCACAGAAATGATCCTCCCATGGCCCTCTTCAGAAACTCTTCAAAGAATGTGATTCCTATAAAAACTCTGGTTGCCATGGCAACAAAACTGGAAAATATTGAAAATGTTTAAAAATTTTCTTATCCGAAACCATAGGGCCTAGGGTTACCAAATTTTGTGTGTAGCTTCATCTAATGGACCTCTACAAAAACTCTTCAAATTATAGCCCTTGGGTGAAAATTGGCCCCGCCCCAGGGGTCACAAGATTTACATAGGTTTATATAGTGAAAACTTTAAATACCTTCTTGTCCTAAAACATATGGCCTAAGGCTACCAAATTTGGCAGGTAGCTTCACCCAATGGACCTCTACTTAATTTCTTCAAATTATAGCCCTGGGGCCAAAATTGGCCCTGCCCCGGGGGTCACAAGTTTTACATGGGCTTATATGGGGAAAAAATTTAAAAATCTTCTCCTTCTAAACCATGTGGCCTAGGGCTACCAAAATTAGCATGTAATTTCATCTGATGGACCTTTACTTAGATTCTTCAAATTACAGCCGTGGGGCCAAAACTGGCACCACCCTGGGGTCACAAGTTTTACATGGACTTATACAGGGAAAACTTTGAAAATATTCTGGCTCAAAGCTCTATGGCCTGGGGCTACTAAATTTGGTATGAAGCTTAACCTGATCAACCTCTACAAAGGTTCTACAAATGATAGCCCTTGGATCAAAATTGGCCCTGTCCCAGGGGTCACAAGTTTTACAAGGACGTTCATAGTAAAAACTGTGAAAATATTCTTGTTCTTAGCTGTAAGGCCTAGAGCTACCAAATTTGGCATAAAGCTTCATCTAGTGGATCTCTTCTGAATTTGTTACAGATTTGGCCATTGTTCAAATTGAATGAAACCCCCTCATCGTTTCTTAAGGAAACTGAAAACCTTGTTTATAACCATACAGCCCAGTCCTATATTACTTGGTACATGGTTACATCTTGTTGACCTCAATCAGGATTCAGTTAATTATAGCTCATAATTATAGCTTGAAATTGTAATCATAGGTAAAAAATGGACTTGCCCTGGGATCAGAATTTTCAGGTGGGCTTTCATTTAGAAACTTTATCAGTATAGTCTTCTTGTTAGAAGCCTTTAGGCCTAGAGTTGTAATGTTTGGTGTGTATGGTTTGCACATTTTAACCAGTGGAGCAATACAGGGCCATCATGGCCCTCTTGTTATTTCATTTATTTGAAAAATCACACAAAGAAATTTGACCCCCAGTTCATACTTTCAATTCCATTATTTCTGGATAGGAAAATGACCCTTAAAAATTTACTTCTGGAGAAATTACTGGTAGAATGGTCCTCGGACATTACAGAACATGGACCTGTAGCAGAAAGTTCCTACCCTGGTCAGCCTGCGTGGATTGTGTGGCAAAGGGTTAAGCAGTGATTTATACCATTTTAAAAACGAATTCCATCATTTTAGCAACATTTGTCATCTGCTAATGCTCTCAGTATGAATTACTTTAACCCTTTACCAGACGACAAAATTTTAGCCTAGCTCAACTGAGCACAACATGCTCAAGGGGAGCTTTTAGGATCACCTAGTGTCCGTCGTTCGTTGTGCATCGTCAACAATTCTTTAAACATCATCTCCTAAACCACTGGGCCAATTTGGACCAAACTTGGCCGGAATGCTTCTTGAGAGGTCCTCTTAAAAAATTGTTCACAAAATTTTATTCAAAAACTCTGGTTGCCATGGCAACGAAATGGAATTTTCTAAGAAATTCTTAAAAAATCTTCTCCTCTGAAACCGCTGGTCAGATTTTTAAATAATTTCACAGAAATGATCCTTGGGTAACCCTTTTTGAAACTTGTTTGCGAAATTTTGATCCGTCAAAAAACATGGCCCGGGGAGGGGGGGGGGGGGGGGCTTTGCACTTGTGCAGTGTCAACAATTCTTTAAACATTATCTCCTCCTAAACCACTGGGCAAATTTGGACCTAACTTGGCTGGAATGTTCCTTGGGAGGTCCTCTTTAAAAATTGTTCACAAAATTTTATTCCATCAAAAACTCTGGTTGCCATGGCAACGAAATGGAATTTTCTAAGAAATTCTTAAAAAATCTTCTCCTCTGAAACCGCTTGTTAGATTTTGAAATAATTTCACAGAAATGTTCCAAGGGTGACCCTCTTCAAAAAGTGTTGGCGAAATTTTGATACATCAAAATACATGGCCGTTGGGGGGTGGGGGCTGTTTGCACTTGTGCAGTGTCAACTGTTCTTTAAACATCTTCTCCTCCTAAACCACCGGGCCAAATTGGACCAAACTTGACTGGAATGTTTTTAAAGAGGTTCTCTTTAAAAAATGTTCACACAATTTGATTCCATCAAAAAGTCTGGTTGCCACGGCAACCAAATGGAATTTTCTAAGAAATTCTTTAAAAATCTATTCTGAAACCGCTTGTCAGATTTTGAAATAATATCTCAGAAATGTTCTTTGGCTTACCTATTTAAAAGATTGTTTGCGAAAGTTCGATCGGTCGAAAAACATGGCCGGTGGGGCGGGGGGGGGGGGGGGGGGTTGCACTGTATTGACTTAAGGAAATTCTTTGAAATTCTTCTTCTCGTAAACCACTGAGGCAATGTCAACCAAACTTGGCTGGATTGATTCCTGGTTACTTTATTAGAATATAGTTAAATTTTGATTCATGAAAAAATATGGCCATTTTTGGGGGACTTCTTTCGTTCCTGTAGACTTGAAGAAATTTGTTAAAAATCTTCTTCTCACAAACCATTGGGCTAATTTTGAAATAATTCTATTCACTGATATACTGTTTTTTATCAGCTGAGGGGAGGTAGGGGGGCTTATTTCCATTATATTGATATAAATCATGATTGTTTATTTCTTGTCAGAGTGCCATATTGTTTTCGCATCACATAGGTCAAAGGTCAAAGTCATAGAAGAACTTTGTTGTGTAAACAGTTCTGTTCTCTGATAGTGCTACTTCAGTTACAAGGCGCTAGTGGGAGGTATTTGTCCGCTTTGCAAAAGTTCTAGTTCCTTTTACTATACCCCTGCAAAAGAATAAATTCAGAGCAAACTGAAATCACCACGTCTGCTTGTCTGGCCATCAGTCTGTTCGACCGTCTGTCAACAATAACTTGTAAATTCTGGGTCACAAACTCCTACGGCTTGGGAAGTATTCTGTTGAAACTTTGTAGATACATTGATCATGTGTTGAAGCTTTCCAAGACAAAAGTATCAACTGCCTCTAAATGACAAACCATCTCCCCTTGAAGTATGATATTTCCTTTGTCAACTTCTTTTTCCACTTTAAAAATTCAGGTGAGCGGTTAAGGGCAATTCCGGCCCTCTTGTTTTCCTTTTCCCACAATGTTTTCAAAAGGCTTCTTTTCCAGGGTCATTAAAAGGTGGCATTGTGTGGTAAAGGGTTAATATGTTGTTGTCTGGTAAAGAGTTGAATGTTTCAAAATGTATGTGAATGAATGATCTTGTTTCCTTTTCAGGGTTATGATGACAGCGAAAGTAGCGTGCGTAAAGCCAGTGTGTTTTGTCTCGTAGCAATCTATATGATTGTCGGAGAAGAGTTGCGTAAATACCTTTCGGACCTAAATGGTAGTAAAGTAAGTATTGGAGCTTTTATATGCACACTATTTTGTATTGCATTATAAGCTTTTTTAAGTGTTTTGAAATGCTTTACTCCACTTTCAGTAGCATATGTGGATAAGATATTTTTAACCCCTTCTGCCTCAATCCCAAGGTTTAGGTACCCTGAAGAAGTCTTTTGAAAAAATCAAGGGAAAGTAGAAAATGCTGGTGACCAGTATTTTTTCCTTTTTTCCCCCACAATGTTTTCTGCCCATTCAAATGCATTTTTTGAGCCACATTTAGTTTGTCGTCTGCAAAATTAACCCTTTCCCAGACAAGCCCTGGTTTTCACGTGTCTGCAGTACAAGTCTTTTGAAAACACTGTGGGAAAAGGAGAAATTGCTCGTAACGAGCAATTTCTCCTTTTCCCACTGTGTTTTCTACCCGTTTTGAGACCTTTCTGCCATTTTCATCAAATTTAAAATTGTCGTCTGCAAACCCTTTCAATTTGGACTAGTCCAAAATTTGTCATTTGGAAAAGGGTTAATGCTTTGAATTTGAACAGGTACAAAATTTTGTCATTTGGTAAAGGGTTAACATATTTAATTATAGTTTAGTTTAATTGAAAACTTATACACTATTTTGAGTGGAGTGGGGGCATTCAAGCAATTGCACATTACAAACAAGACTTAGTGCTCCTTTTCCTACTTTGTGGCTAAAAGCTGGCTACCACAGGGATAAAAAGTTCTATGTTTCTCAGGGTCATTAAAGTGGGATTGTTTGGTAAAAGGTTAAGGTCAAGAAAAAAAGTATACATAATTTGTAGATGTTAGATATTTATATATGCATACTTGAAGACGGGTCCCACTGAGGGCCAAGTAAAGATGGGTGACACGAAAAGCAATAATTGAGCGATTTCAATAAAAGGCATCACTGCAAAGGGAAATAAATCATCTTGAAATGGGAAATGAGTTTCAATGAGACACATCAAACACCATCAATTAATATTGAAAACCTATTACAAGTCAAATGGGCCATTTTATTGGTTATCCCATAACTCCATTCCAAACGACAGAAATTTGGACTGTTCCCAAATTGAAAGGATTCGCAGATGACAAATGAAAAGGAACTTAAATGTCAGGATTTGTCTCTTATGAAGGAAACATTTGGAAAAAGGAGAAAATGCTGATTACCAATATTTTCTCATTTTCCTACAATGTTTCCAAAGTGTCTTTCTTGAGGGTAGTTTAATCTCGGGATTGTTTTTCTCAGGATTGTATTTTTTGAAAGGGTTAAAGTGCTGTGCCTGGTTTAGAATGCTTTTGGGGTTAGCCTAGGTCAAGGTCAGACTGTAAAAATCATGCATTGTCAACATGAATCTACACTGTCTGCTACATGTATTTTGTTACCTAAAAAGGATCTGTGTAGATGGTATCTCTCTATCTTTACACCTTACAAATGGAAATTAATGTTTGAAGTTGATGTAAATTGTCAATAAAGTGTTTTGAAATGATTGTTGGAAATTAATGGCCTTGAAATTGGAATTTATGGATATTTTTTGAAACAGATTTTGAAATAGGGAAAAAGATTGGAGTTGGGTGATAGAAGTTGAATTGGAAAGTGCTTGTCCATTTACTTAACCCTTTCCCAAACGACAAATTTTGGACTGGTCCAAATTAAAAGAGTTTGCAGACGACAATTTTAAATTTGATGAAAATGGCAGAAAGGTCTCAAAAAGGGTAGAAAACACTGTGGGAAAAGGAGAAATTGCTCATTCCGAGCAATTTCTCCTTTTCCCACAGTGTTTTCAAAAGACTTGTCCTGCAGACAACTGAAAACCAGGGCTTGTTTGGGAAAGGGTTAATCTATCAGCTTGCAGTATTGTTGGCAGTTTTGGCCTTTACATCAACTATATTTCCATTCAGAAAACTACTGATAAGCAACTGTAGATTTTTAAAGAAAATTAATTGTTCTATTACTTTCTTATCTTTCAGGTTAAACTATTGAACTTGTACATAAAGAGAGCTCAAGCTCAAAAAGAAAGTGGAAAAGTGATGTCTCCTCATAGTTCGGATACTTCATGATGATTGGTGGAGAGTTTGGAAGTCTAATTCAATCAGATTATTTATTCTGCCAGTGGAATCATGTGATCCAGTCTAGAATGTAGCACTTGTCATTAGCTTCAACCAATCTACATCAAGGGCATCAATTGTATTGCACAGGCAAGGAGAAAGCAGTCTTGCAATGATTCTTACTTAAGATTGGTTGAATTTTGACCAATGAAGATTTTAGAACTTTTATAGTTTTGAAGCTAGAAACAATTGTAACACAGGGTGTTTTCTCATTAAATGAGAATATGCAGGTTCCCTTGAATTTATGACAGATTCAAGCATCATGTGATTGTACAAAAGTTAAGCATTTTACTATTCAAGAATTGTAATCAGATGAGAATCATGTGGAACTGGAACATCAATTGACTTTTGTATAATGTCTTCACAGATACAGAAAAGAGTCAGATCTTTCAAACATATCTCTTTATCAGATATTTATCACTATAAACACGTGCACAAGGGCAAAAATTGTTAAGTATTTCTTTGGGGATTTTTTTGGTGGCAAGATGTACTTATGACAGAAACACTAGATGTACCATGAGGTACATCTAAAATAGCTTGTTACTGCTTCAAACAAATTTATAGCCATGTTTTACTGACCCTGAGCAAAAAAGCTTTGGAAAACATCAGGGGAAATAGAGTAAATTTGGCTAGCTAGCATGTTCTCCTTTTCCCTCAGTGTTTTCAACCCTTTCAAAAACCAAAACCACCATTTGAGCCCAAATTGAATTTACCATGTGTTAATTACTTTTCATTTGAACCAGTCTAAAATTTAGTCTTATTGCTCCTAACAAGAAATCCTAGGGCTACCAAAATTGGCACACAGCTTCTTCTTGTGGATTACTTCCGAATTTGTTCAAAATTTAGACCTGCGGTTGAAATTACCCTCTCTCAGGTGTCTCATGATTTACAAGATCTTTATTATTTTTGGAAACTTTCAAAATCTTGTTTGTGACCATAGGGTCTCAACTTGTATCATTTGGTATGTGGCTCAGTGATCAAAAACAGCCTAGCATTGGGGGTCACAATTTTTCATGGGTTTTTGTAGAGAAAACTGTACAAGTCTACTAGTTCAAAACCATCTGGCCTAGAATTGTAATGTTGATATGTATAGTTTGTACTTACAAGCAGTGGAGCAATACAGGGCCATCATGGCCCTCTTGTTTATGATAAGTCTGAAGATACTAGGATCCCTTAAATGCAGCTGCTGCTCTTTTGTATTTATATGGAAATGGTCTGTTTTATGAATTCAAAGCACTGACAGGATGAGGAAAATTGTGTACTTGTAAAAATAATTATACTCACCAGGTAGATTCAGTGTTTCTTTAATAGTCTTTCTATTATGTTCTTATGTTCTATGCTGTCTGACCTTGATTTTCACTGCCTGCATAAAATAATTTTTGGGATTTAACTCTTTACCACACAATCCAGAGTTTGAACAACCCAGAGTAAGAGGGCTTTCAAAAGGATTGTTGGAAATGGAGAAAATGCTGGTAACCCATTAATGCTTTCTACCATTTCAAAGGCAAATCCAACCATTTGAGCCTCATTTGGTTGATTGTCCTCAAATACTTTGAATTTCAGAAGATCCAAAATTTTGTTGTCTAGTAAAGAGCTAATTTGTTACATGCTGTTGAGAAATAATAAGGTATTATATCATTGAAATGAATTATGTATTCAGTGAAATATAAGTATTGTCAAACTTTTTGAAGCTATCCTAGCCTTCAGTGTATTAATCCTTACCAGACAAGTCAGTGTTTCCGTGATCCTGTAGCAGAAGGGTTCTGAAAACATGGGAAACAGAAAATGCTAGTAAACAGCATTTTATTCCTTTCCCACAATGTTTCCCCCATCCCCTCTATCAATGACAATGCCAATAATTCAATCTGTTGACTGGAAATTATTTCGCTTTCGACTAGTCGAAAATTATCTTGTCTGGTAAAGAGATTGGTTCTGAAAACCTGTTGAAAGGTTAGTCATATGTATCAGTTACATTTCGATTGATTTTAGCTAGCAGTGAATTGAATTTACTGTCTTTAGTGTACGGAATTTACTTGAAATTACATATCTTTACAAAAGAGTGAAGGAGCACTTATTATTTCTTTTGGAAAGTTGATTAAAGAGAACTGTCATTGCCTTTTTAGCTCACCGTGAGCACAAAGTGCTCAAGGTGAGCTATTGTGATCGCCCTATGTCCGGCGTCCGTCAACAATTTCTTTAAACATCTTCTTCTCCTAAACCACTGGGCCAATCTTGATGAAACTTGGCAGGGATGTTCCTTGGGTGAAACTCTACCAAAGTTGTTCAAAGAATTGAATTCCACCCATAACTCTGGTTGCCATGGCAACAAAAAGGAAAAAAATGCAAAATCTTTGAAAAT
Organism: Tridacna gigas; assembly: GCA_945859785.2. NCBI lineage: Eukaryota > Metazoa > Mollusca > Bivalvia > Cardiida > Cardiidae > Tridacna > Tridacna gigas. Next base: position 40,139,364 of record OX244035.2, on the reverse strand, counting down.
CTTCTTCTCTGAAACTAGAAGGCGCAGAGCTTTGATATTTGGTATGTAGCATCTCCTAGTGGACCTCTACCAAGTTTGTTCATATGATGTCCCTGGGGTCAAAACTGGCCCCGTCCCGGGAATCACAAGTTTGAACATAGGAACAAAGAAGGAAAACTTTAAAAATCATCTTCTCTGAAACTTGAAGGTGTAGAGCTTTGGTATTTGGTATGTAGCATCTCCTAGTGGACCTCTACCAAGTTTGTTCATATGATGTCCCTGGGGTCAAAACTGGCCCCGCCCCGGGAGTCCCAAGTTTGAACATAGGAACAAAGAAGGAAAACTTTAAAAATCTTCTTCTCTGAAACTTGAAGGTGTAGAGCTTTGATATTTGGTATGTAGCATCTCCTAGTGGACCTCTACCAAGTTTGTTCATATTTTGTCCCTGGGGTCAAAATTGGCCCCGCCCCGGGGGTCACAAGTTCGAACATAAGAACAAAGAAGGAAAATTTTAAAAATCTTCTTCTCTGAAACTTGAAGGCGTAGAGCTTTGATATTTGGTATGTAGCATCTCCTAGTGGACCTCTACCAAGGTTGTTCATTTGATGTCCCTGGGGTCAAAACTGGCCCTACCCCGGGGGTCACAAGTTTGAACATAGGAACAAAGAAGGAAAACTTTAAAAATCTTCTTCTCTGAAACTTGAAGACGTAGAGCTTTGATATTTGGTATGTAGTATCTCCTAGTGGACCTCTACCAAGTTTGTTCATATGATGTTCCTGGGGTCAAAATTGGCCCTGCCCGGGGAGTCACAAGTTTGAACATAGGAACAAAGAAGGAAAATTTTAAAAATCTTCTCCTCTGAAACTTGAAGGTGTAGAGCTTTGATATTTGGTATGTAGCATCTCCTAGTGGACCTCTACCAAGTTTGTTCATATGATGTCCCTGGGGTTAAAATTGGCCCTGCCCCAGGGGGTCACAAGTTTGAACATAGGAACAAAGAAGGAAAACTTTAAAAATCATCTTCTCTGAAACTTGAAGGCATAGAGCTTTGATATTTGGTATGTAGCATCTCCTAGTAGATCTCTACCAAATTTGTTCATATTATGCCCCTGGGGTTACAAGTTCAAACATAGGAACAAAGAAGGAAAACTTTAAAAATCTTCTTCTCTGAAACAGGAAGGTGTAGAGCTTTGATATTTGGTATGTAGCATCTCCTGGTGGACCTCTACCAAGTTTGTTCATATCATGCCCTTGGGGTCAAAACTGGCCCTGCCCCGAGGATCACAAGTTCAAACATAGGAACAAAGAAGGAAAACTTTAAAAATCTTCCTCTCTGAAACAGGAGGAAGGCATGCAGCTTTGATATTTGGTATGTAGCATCTTCTACTGGATCTCTACCAAGTTTGTTCATGTGATGCACCTGTGGTCAAAACTGGCCCCACCCCCGTGGGTCACAAGTTTGAACATAGGAACAAAGAAGGAAAACTTTAAAAATCTTCTTCTCTGAAACTTGAAGGTGTAGAGCTTTGATATTTGGTATGTAGCATCTCCTAGTGGACCTCTACCAAGTTTGTTCATATTATGTCCCTGGGGTCAAAACTGGCCCCACCCCTGGGGACCTCTACCAAGTTTGTTCATATGATGCCTGTGGGGTCAAAACTGGCCCCGCCCTAGGGGTCACAAGTTCAAACATGGGAACAAATAAGGAAAACTTTAAATTTCTTTTTCTCTTAAACAGGAAGATGTAGAGCTTTGATATTTGGTATGTAGCAGCTCCTAGTGGACCTGTACCAAGTTTGTTCCAAGGATGCTGCTTGGGTCAAAACTGGCCCAGCCCGGGGGGGTCACAAGTTCAAACATAGGAACAAAGAAGGAAAACTTTCAAATTCTTCTTTGAAACTGGAAGGCGTAGAGCTTTGATATTTGGTATGTAGTGATTCTCTTCTAAGTTTGTTTGCCCAGCTAAGCACAATGAGTTCATTGAGTTCAAAACTGGGTCATCTTGGGTCATAAACTAGGTGACTAGGTCAAATTAAAGAAATACCTTGTTGGCACTCTCGAGGCCACATTATTTGGCTCAATTGCCTTGAAAATTGGTCAGAAAGTTTGTCTTTATAAAATCTCACATAAGTCTGAATTTGGGTCAACTGGGGTCATAAACTAGGTCACTGAGTCAAATTAAAGAAATACCTTGTTTGCACTCTGGAGGCCATATTTATTGCTCAAATGACCTGAAATTTGGCCAGAATGTTTGTCTTGATGAAATATCAGATGAGTTTGGATTTGGGTCACCTGGAACCATAAACTAGGTCACTAGGTCAAATTAAAGAAATACCTTATGGGCACTCTAGAGGCCACATTATTTGCTCGATTGCCTTGAAAATTGGTCAGAATGTTTGTCTATATAAAATCTCACATGAGTCTAAATTTGGGTCAACTGGGGTCATAAACTAGGTCACTTGGTCAAATTAAAGAAATACCTATTGGGCACTCTAGAGGCCACATTTATTATTCAGTTGATTTGAAAATTAGGTAAAATGTTTGTTTTGATAAAGTCCAAGACCAGTTCAAATTTGGGTCACCTGGGGTCATAATCTAGGTCACTAGGTCAAATTAAATACTTTTAGGGCACTCTAGAGGCTACATTTTTTCCTCAACTGACTTGAAAATTGGTCAGAATGTTTGTCATTGTGAAATATGAGTTTGAAATTGGGTCACCTGGGGTCATAAACAAGGTCACTTGGTCAAATTAAAGAAATACCTTTAACCCTTTCCCAAACAAGCCCTGGTTTTCACGTGTCTGCAGTACAAGTCTTTTGAAAACACTGTGGGAAAAGGTGAAATTGCTCGTAACGAGCAATTTCTCCTTTTCCCACAGTGTTTTCTACCCGTTTTGAGACCTTTCTGCCATTTTCATCAAATTTAAAATTGTCGTCTGCAAACTCTTTCAATTTGGACCAGTCCAAAATTTGTCGTTTGGGAAAGGGTTAAGGCACTCTACTCAAGTGAGTGATCCAGGGCCATCATGGCCCTCTTGTTTTTTTTTTTTCTTTCACATGATCCGAATAAATACATGTGCTTATTTTACACAGCTTCTAGCACATTACCTTAGGCAGACACTGTTTTTGCCTCACAACAGACCTTTTTTGAAGGCAGTGGGAAAAGGAGAAGTTGCTCATACAGAATAAAAATGTCCTTTTTACCCAGGGCTTTTAGGTATATGTGTATACCTTACTAAACCTCAGTTCAAGCTTGATTATCCCAGGTTTCTAATAATGATTTCCAAGTTGTATGATGCAATATTGTTTCAGATTGGATTAAGTTATGTTTTTGTTTACTTGCTTGATAGATCATACATACCAATGTTTTGAGATCATTTCTATGTCACTCTGCAGTTGAAAGGAGCATAAAACATTATTCCAACAAATCTCTTGTTCCAATGTGATGCATTTTGTTGAGGGGTTACTGTAGCTTCAGAGGGGAAAGGTTACCTTTTTCCCCCCAAACTCTGTCTTGCTCTGTATGGTAACAAAGGAAATGCTGATTTTCAGATATATTCTTCAGAAGTTTTGAATTGCCAAAAATCTTGTAATTGACAGGATTTTGTAAAGCCTGTTATATATCATCATAGGGTGGTAGATTTTTAACTCTTTACCAAACAAGCCCATAGTTTTAGGACTCGGAGGAAAAGGTTTTGGAAAACAGTAGGAGAAAGAGAAAATACTGGCAAGCAGCATTTTCTCCCAAATGTAGCTATATTTTGTTTGTCATCTGCAAATACAACCAATTTTGACAAGAGTACAATTTTGTTGTTTGGTAAATAGTTAAACTAATTTCTGAACAAATATAACATGTCTCATGAAACTTGTTACCTTGCTAGTGTATTATTTTGATACCTCTGCCATACTTAGCTTTTGAAATCAGTAGGGCTAATGCATGTTTCAGGCAATTGTTCTTTTGCAAAGAATATTAGTATATAAACTGTGCTCTGTGAAAAGAAATTTTAATGCGTCTGCAAAAGGTATTGACCCAGGTCAGCCTGAGCAATCTACGCAGGCTGACATTACTAGATGACAAAATTTTAGCAATGTCAGAATTGAAAGCACTTGCAGATGTGGCTCAGATGATGGGCTTTGTCTTTATAAGAGTTGAAAACATCGAAGAAAAAAGAAGAAAAGCTGGCAAGCAACCTATGGTACATTTGCCCACAATGTTTTAAAAGGTTCCTTCCTCAGGGTCTTATAAATATGGGATTGTTTGGTAGTGAATTTGTCCTTTACCAAAGAAGTCATGTGTTTAAAAAATTCTGAGAAAGAAGTCTTTTTAAAACGGAAAACAATGTTGGAAAAGGAGAAAACGTTGTTCCAAGCATTTTCTCCTTTTCACATTGTATTTTTTACCCTCACATCTCATCATTTGAAGCACAATATAGTGGCTGCAAATACTTCCAGTTTTGACAAGTTCAACTTCTATCGTCTGGTAATAAGTTAATATTTTGTACCATTACCAACACATATCTTGAAAAAAGATAGGTAGACCATGAACCAGCTCAGTAAACTTATATGAATAAGAAAGATAAATAAGAATATGGATATAGTATCTGCAGGGGGTGGGGGGAGTTGTTTAATCCATTGCCACACGATCCCGACTTTTAACAATCCTGTAGAAAAAGCCTGTTGAAAATATTGTGGGAAAAGGAGAAAATGCGGGTAACCAGCATTTTCTCCCTTTCCCACAATGTTTTCTACCCTTCCCTAATCAAATTTCAATTTTTGAGCCACAGTTGAATTGTCGTCTGCAAATGCTTCCAATTTGGACCAGTTTAAAATTTTGTCATTTGGTAAAGAGTTAATTGTGGTAATATGCTTGTTGTAAAGTTGGTAAAATACTGAAACAAATTTGCGGGAGATGATCCTCCATCATTGAAAAATATAGTAATCAACAAAAATTAATGTTCATTATAAAAATAAACTAAGCATTTTCGGTAAAGGAGAATATTGTTTTAACAAAATGTAAGTCTCAGCATCCTGCAGACACCAAGGTAACTTTCAGAATCCACCCTGTGTGCAAGATGAGACTTGTCCAGTTTTAAAGCCTTGGCAGCAGACAAATGTAGCTCATATGATGGGATTCACTACTGAGAAGGCAGAAAACATGTGAAAAGGAGAACCCTTATTTCCGGTATTTTCTCCTTTTCTGGTTTTGTCATAAAGGAAAATTATGAGCTAATTTTGCCACAATGGTTTCTAAAGTTGTCAGCTGTTGGAGGGAAAAAGGCATCTGCCACAAAAGGTGATTGTGAATTAATATTCTTATATGATTAAAAAGAAAGAAAAATGAAACCCGATGAATGTGCGGCACACATGTATCTGATGTAACTTTGTCAAGACTTGAAAAGTAATTTATCTGAAATGCAATAGATTTTTAAAAAAAAGTATTCTGAACAAAAATGAAACTATATTGAGACCAGTTCTTATTGATTTAGTGTATGATAGTGCATTTTTGTATGTTTGACTTTTTAAAAATGTTTTGTTGGTTTTCATTGGTGTTTGTTCATGATAAGTTGCGTAGCATTTGGTGTTTTTGGATGCCTTTTAATGTGATGTTTTTTTTTTAAGTAAATTAATATATCATTTAATTTTGTAAGGGTTGGTCAAAATGCTCAAAGTAAGTTTGATGTTCAGAGAAGTATTTCCTGTTTAATTCATCACCTGCTGCAGTAGATGATTGTGAAAATATTCGAATAAAATAAGGATACTCAATATTAATTACTGATAGATACATGAAACAACGTGAAAATATTGTTGCAAAAAGAGAAATGAGCCAAAATGTTTGTGAAGGAAGTTTACTGCTAGACAAAAAGTTTTTTTTTTTTAACTCTCTACCAAACAAAAAATTTGAACTTGTCAACATCTGAAGCAATTACAGACAATAATTTCAAATGTGTTTCACATGATAGTGATTGTCGTCTATGAATAGGAAGAAACATTGTGGGAAAAGGAGAAAATGCTATTAAACAGCATCTTTTCCTTTTCCCACAATGCTTTCAAAAGCCTTTCTCAGTATAATTTAAAACTCAGGATTGTGTGGTAAAAGCTTCAAAAAGATTTGTTTTGTTCCTTTTTTTTTTTTTTTATTTATTGCCATCACAAGTATTTTTATGGTAATTGTTGAGGAAAAAAATGAGCAAAACAAACTTTAAGCAGTGCATTCCAGTAGTGAGTTATAAATTTTTTTCTAATTCTGTATATATCAGTGATTTGTACTTTTGTATTCCTTGACCATTTTGTGTGTACAAAAACAATCCATGTGTAAAAGTGACCTTTGTGTCTTCAAAAATGGAACAGGTTGTAAAGTCATCTAAGCATAATTTTTTTTTAAGATAATTCTAATGAAGCAGATAATCTAGATTGCAATATGGGCATGTTACCACCCCCAAATGACTCGTTTTGGTCTTCATGACTACTTTTTATAAACATTGTTGCCAAGAGAAAACTCTGTAGAAACGAGCTTTTTCTCTCCTGTCACAATGTTGTCACATATGTTCATGTATCAAATCTTAATTTAGATCGATTATCCCTAATTTACAATCATATTTTCAAAGTTGTCTTCTGCAAGTTAGTTTCTAGAGGTAATGATTTAAATACAGTCATACATTCATACTCCTGTAATGTTGATAAATTCAAAATGGATTGTGCAGTTTTTGGCCTTCCCTTGATATGTAGTACACTGTATGCAAAATAATGCATGTGTAAACAAACAATAAAAAGTATACAAATTTCAATGTCTATTTGTTCTACTTGTAAAGAAGTATCTTTCATGATTCATGCCTCATTCCAAGACTAGCTGTGTTATTAGTGTGACAGGGTGGGGAATCTGGAATTAGCCCTGTACCAAACAACCCTGTGTTAAAACAACCCGAGGTAGATGCTTTTTGAAAAAATGGTGAGTAAAGTAGAAAATACTGCTTACCAGCTTTCCCACAGTGTTGTCTATCCTGTCTTTGAAGTTCATTTGTACTACATTCAGATTTGTCATCTGCAGATTCCTTCAAATTGGAAGAGACTAAAATTTATTGTGTAGGAAAGGGCTGAAATGTTCTTAAAACCATGGGTGAGTACAGCCTCCTCATTGTATTAAAAGATAGTGTCACCCTTTTTAGCCCCAGTGGCCTGACGTATTTTCTGATCTTTTTTAGTTCCACTGGCTAAAGGGCAGCAAGCTTATATCATGGCAGTGTGTCTTTTGTCCATTTGTACTTATAACGTTTATTTTTAATGTTCCTAAAACTTCTGCAGAACTTCTTGAGAAGACTTAGAGTCATCCTGCCATGGTCCTCTTCAGAATTCCGTCAAAGTAGTTGATTCCGTGTGGAATTCTGGTTGCAAAGGCAAAAAGAAAGTAACTTGTGAAATGTGTTTTGAAACTCTTAAAAAAAGCCTCATCTCCAAGACCACTGGTTGGAATTCTCTGCAAATTGACACTAATGGTTCTTGAGTGGTCCTCTTTCAGATTTTTACCTCGCCCAAGCATAAAATGCTTAGGGAGAGCTTTTGTGATGATGCTGTCAGTTGTATGGCGTCTGTTAGGCGGCGCCGAGACGTCAAAAATTATCTAGTCTGCACTCTAGAGGCTATTTTTTCAGTCGGTAGTCATGAAAGTTTATCAGAATGTTTTTCTTGTGGATCTCCCAGTTGGAAAACAGGTCATGTAGGGTCAAAAGGTAGGTCAGTAGGACAAATTTAATAAACCTTGTGTTCACTCTTGGTGACATTTTCAGTCCAATACTCATGGACTCTTGTCAGCATGTTTGTCTTGATAATATTTTGGACTAGTTTAAAAATGGGTCTCATAGGGTAAAGAAGTAGGTCACTAGGGCAAATCCCAGAAAAAAAAAAAAAACGTGTGTGCACTGAAAAGGCCATCATTTCAGTCCAACACGCATGAAAGTTGGTCAGAATGTGTTGATATTTCGGTCGAGTCTGATAATAGTAGCGACCAACCCATAATTTGAACGCGAAATTCCACCATTTTACGGTATGTAACCCTCCAGTTTCTTTTTGTTTGCAAAGTATATTGGTAGTACTTTTAAGCGTTTAACAAAAAAAGAATAATTCGCAGCAAAATAAAAAAAAAAAACTCATAAAGAAGGCCACCTAAGGAAACTATATTGCAAAGATCTGCTGCTTACAATGGCGTTAACCGGAAACATCGAAAATAAAGGTTATTTATAACTCGTTGCACACTCGGACGACTCGTTGCACCTCGCAGTTGACAACCTTTGAAAACACAATGGCAAAAGGAGAACTTCCTCTGAAAGCTCGATTCCCCTTTGTCGCAATGTTTTCATTTCCATGATTTCGTCATGTTTTCAAGTCTGCTTTAACCTTAAACAGCTTTATTCCAGGAAAAGCCGAGCCCCGGTAGCACAGTCGGTAGCGTACAGGACTTTAGAACATGGGGTCGCTGGTTCGATCCCCGGCTCGGCCAATTTCTTTCGGAGGATTGATGATAGTCATTGCGACAGGATTCATTCCTCTCTCACCGTTGACCATTGTTTCGACTATAGTAATGTGGGAAAGCAGTCAGTGGCTTGGAAAGAATAATGTGCGTAGTACTGTTAAAAAGAAACTCGTGATATAACAGAAATAATGTTGTAAACGGCGTTAAACACCATACAATCAATCAATCATTATTTCACATTAGATTTAATTCTTTCAGCGCCAGGTATATGGCGTGCAACACACGAAAAGGGGCCTCTGGACATACGCGTAAAAGTGTGTCGTTCTAGATCAGCCTGTGCATTCTGTGACTAATCCGAGACGACACTCCCGTTTTTGTGAGATTTCCTGTTTCACGATAGTCTACTGTATGAAAAAATCGTATGTAGTCGTAAAGTGCCGTCTCGGATTAGCTTTCGCGGACTACGCAGGCTAATCCGAGACGGCACTTTACGCAAATGTCCTAAGGTCTCATTTCGCATGTTGCGGGCTATTAATAAACACGACCTTTTTCGATTGCTAAAAAAAAAATCCACTGAAAATTTTAAAAGATTTTTATTTTAACGGCTAGACTGAACAAGCGGACGGTATAGATCCAAGATCCAAGATCGGACTGCACCATTTGTGCAGTCTGACCTTGATATATGCCGTCCGCAAAGGCCTATGTATATACCCGTTACAGTGCTGAAAGGGGTAATATCCGGTCAAAAAGGCGGCCTGAAGATATTACGGTAGTTTTAGGGTTTATTTATAAGCCAATCGATCGATAATAGAGAAGCGAAACGCGGAGTATCGCCGCAGATCAACCAAATCGTTCCATAATTGAATAATAAACTATAGAAAAACACGCAATATTGCATATAAACTAATCCGAGTATAAGCGCGGGATTACCGACAAATTCCTATCCATGTGCAGTACTGATGTTTTTCCCGCCTTTTTTTAACACTGACTCTTGATACTGCAGACGCCTCATCGTTTTGCAGGAGACAACTTTTTACTCCCCAGACCCCCCCCCCCCCCCCCCCCCCCCCAGGAAACAGGCTTTTGAAAACGTTGTTGGAAAAGGAGAAAATGCTGGTAACCAGCATTTTCTCCTTTTCCCGCAATGTTTTCTACCCTTTCAAAAACAAATTCCATAATTTGAGCCACATTCAATTTGTCGTCTGCAAAGGCTTTCACTTTGGACTAGTGTATAATTTTGTCCTCTGGTAAATGGTTAGTGAAAGATTGCTCATAGCAGGCAATTTCTCCTTTAGCCATGTTTTCACTTGTATGCAAAATCTAAACCTAGCACTGTATGCCCTCTTTAAAAAAGACGAATTTGTTTAGTAAAGATTGGATCATCTAGGCTACTAAACAATCCCGTGTTTCACAAACCTGAGGAAACCTCCTGAAAACACTGTGGAAAAAGAAGAAAATCATGGTAACAAGAATATTCTACTTTTTCCACGACGTTTTGTACCTTTTCAAACTTTAGAAATCATTATTTTGACAGCCTTCAATGTGTCTTCTGCAAAGGCTTTCAATTTGGACAAGTCTAAACTTTGCAGTCTGATACTGGTTTATTCACGTTGTGGCGAAATATGGTCAAAAACAGTTCTTACTGATGATTGGTTGAAATTTGGCCTTTACCGCTGGCTTAACTCTTCCAAACGACGAACTTAAAACTTGCCCAAATGGAAAGCAATTGCAGACGGCATATAAAGGTGATTATGGATCTAATAAAAGCGAAAGTTAATCTCAACTTTGGCTTCTTCTTTGTCGTAAATTACAACGCTTAATAACAAAATAAACGTGAATTACTGGGATAAGATCGTAAACAAATAAAGCTAGAGTTTGATAGCAGATTTATAGCAGCAAAGAATTATAATGGGCTTCTAAAATAACCCATTTGAAGACGGGCCACCCTTCCACGGTACATAGATATGAGCTATGCTCTATGAAAAGGAGGGTTAATGCATGTGCAAAAAGTATCGATCCAGGTCAACCTGCGCTGGCTGACCCGGGTCGAAACTTTTTGCTATTGGTCAATTTTCTGCATGTCAAAGGACCATTGTACTTCATTCAGTCAGTTTTTATACAAAATGAATTTTATGGACCCATAGTTATGCGATGACTTGCTTGGTATCTTGCATCACGCAGATTCTTTAACCCCTTTTTCAGGAGTATGACTCATATACCACAACAGTTCAGCACAGTACAGTACTTTTCTGCTTCTGTAGAAATAGCCACAATCTTTTTTCCACTCCTTATTTCTTTGAAAAAAAAATCATGACGGACGATAATTTATGGTTTTGTAGTACAGGAAAACAATTCTAAAAATGTGTCGAAATGACATAATGTTTGTCACAAGCAATTCAAGCTTTTGCTACAAAGGTGTCATTTGCAGCTAGAGCTGTATTTGAGTCGTGTTCTGTATGGATACTTTCTGTTGTAAACTCTATCAAAAAAGCACGTTTAATGCCAGTTCGCACATGAAAATAAACGGGTATGATGCAGAATGTAGTAGTTCGATTCCATCTCGAATTTCTAGCAAGTGACTTCATTGGAAATTGGCAGAATGGCTTCTTCGGAGTGGTTCTGTACAATATTAAAATGGCAATGAGGAAAAATAGATGCAGAATCACCCCTGCTTACTATACTCGATTGCTTGATTTTCTCCGCAATGGTTCTTCGTGTTCAGTGGGTCCGTATTCACCAACCTTTCTTAAGAACATTCTCTGTCTTATGCTCCAGACTTTTCTACATTTAAAAGTAACACAACTTCTGATTGGCTAAGCCGGAAGAACTAAAAAATGGCAATGAGCGAGTACAGATGCCTCGTCCCAGCAATGGGGGCTATTGCCGGTGTACGTGTATCCACCGTCATCGACTTGTCGGATGCTTTTTTCCGACTATTTCAATGATTCTAAACACCAACCATTGTACACTTTACAGTCAACTAACTTCATAGGACCATTGTTTGACACGGTATTTACTCATCAAAAGCAGCTGTTACGAAATATTTGATAAAATATCTTACCCTTCACTGACAGCTTTTTATGGGTCAATCAGAGAACTATTTCCGGTGTACATGTAGCCACCATGTAATAGCTTACGACAGATATTGGAACTTTAACCCTTTACCAAACGACAAAGTTTTAGACTTGTCCAAATTGAAAGCATTTGCAGACGACAAAATAAATGTGACTTAAAAAATTAAATTTGTTCTGGGACGGTTAGAAAACATTGTGGGAAAAGGAGAAGATGCTGGTTACCAGCATTTTCTCCTTTTCCCACAATGTTTTCAAAAGGCTTTTTCTTCAGGGTCGTTAAAACCTGTGATTGTGTGGTAAAGGGTTAAAACCACCGTGACGAAAGCTGTAATGTATCCTTTGGCCACCGTATATTTCATTGGTTTAGTTTCGATTCATGTTGGTTATCCATATTCTACGAGGACACTGAAAATTTTGATGAACAAAAAAAAAAGAAAGCCTTTACAATAATGTCTACATAGTTTCAAACTTTATTTCAGGAGAGGAGTTATTCTTCAATTACACAACGAAATTGTAGACTTATCCAAATTGAAAGCATATGCTGACGACAATTTAAATACAGATTGAATTTGGATTTATAAAAGGTTGAAAGCATTGTGGGAAAAGGATGCAAGGCTTGTAACCAGCACTTTTTTGCCACAACGTATAGAACTATCCTTTACAAGGGCTAGGTCATCATAATATGATCATATTATGAGCTTCATCCATTGTGAAGACTGCAAGTGCTTTCATTTCGGACAATCATCTACAGTTTGTCGTGAACCCTTTACCAGACAAGAAATCTGGGGCTGATTTTAAGTGGGAGCATGTACAGACGACAATGTGGATCTGGCACAAAAGATGGAATTTATCTCTGACAGGATAGAAAACATTGTGGGAAATTGAGAAAATGTTGGTTTTCAATATGTTCTTTTTCCTGCTTTGTTTTTTAAAAATATTATTCCTCATGGCCATTTAGACAGTTTGATAAAGAGTTAATCCTTTACCAAATAATCCCGAGTTTTAAGGACTGGGAGGAAAACGGCTCTAGAAAACATTGTGGAAAAAGAAGAAAATACTGGTAACCAACATTTTCTCCTTTTTCCTCCTTTTTCCCCAATGTCTTCTGCCCATTTAAAGACTTGTCATATCGTTTTGTCGTTAGGTAAATGGTTAATGAAGCAAATGTTTCTTCGTGATTACATGTCCATAACTGCATTCTTTTGAATACTAAGTACATCATTCGACTGTAGGGTTTACAAATGTATGAAAATGCATATGACTGTGGTTCATTTAGAAAACCGATGGTTGCAGATAAGCCGACGCGTGGGTTCTTAACATTTAGAACTTTCGCGTATAATGGTAGTATTTTCTTTTTGAAGAAAAAATATTGCCAACTTTAAACATTGGCATTTAAGGTTCATGCAATACATGAAAAGAAGGGTCTCACAACTTAGATTGGGCAATTTCCTTTGACTAATTGTGTAACAAACATATATCTGATCTTTTCATACAACCCCCGCCCCCCTTTTACAATTAATGTGCCAGCTATAAAATTGATGAGTCATGCCCTGGGAAAAGGGGGCTTACTGCATCTCCGTAATGCATTATACCAAGCAAGTCGTCATATAATTATGGATCCATAAAGTCCATTTTGTCTAACAATCGAATGAATCATGAGGTAAATGGGTCCTTTGACGTGCAGAAAATTGACCGATAGCGACAAGTTTAGGCCCAGGTCAGACTCCGCAGGCTGACCCAGGTCGATAACTTTCGCAGATGCATTAACCCTCCTTTTCACAGAGCATGGCTCAATTACTTTCGAGTCTTTTTAACTGAAGATTTGCATGTTTAAGGATAGAACGGTGTGTAATTCTTTTAGTCAGTCGAGGAAATGGAGAGTGATAGGCCACAGAATTGAGAAAAAAAAAAAAGTTTAAGGCTGTGTTAGTATTAGTACAAAGTTGATGGTCTACGCTATTGGATGAATAAATACGGAATACAATTTCGTAGTAACTTTCCTGGGGCTTAGAGCTGCGTGGGAAAATTTTACAGCACGTAAGTCCGAAGTTGAAATACCAAAATTTTCCTATGCAGCTTTTGTATTATACCTACAAGTTATTGCAGTTGTAGACAATTTTACTCGAAAAGTACCTACAAGTTTTAACAGCAAAATATTGCAATTGTAGACAATTTTACTCGAAAAGTACCTACAAGTTTTAACAGCAAAATATTGCAATTGTAGACGATTTTACTCGAAAGGTTGAAAACAAATACCGGTTTAGTTGTTGAAAACCGTATTTCCCCCGAACAGCGTGTGGATTTCGTAAAGTAATATTCTGACCAATCAAATCAGGTAGCAAGCTGAAAGTAGTCCGCGCGCGAGTTGCGTCATCATACCATGTTTGGTACCGTTTCTAACGCTGTTTTTATACGGATTATCTTCCTTTTGTGTTCGATTTTATCTGCGTGTGATGTATATTTGAGCCGAAAATTCAGAGCTTCAGTAAGTGGCCATAAATATTTCATGAAAATTCGACTTCCTATTGACTTACATGCATTTTCTGTGTTTAAGAAAATTAATCACGCTACTTCTGATAATTCGAACACTATACTAGTAGAAAGTGAGATTACTGGAGATATTTACTTTAATTTGCTCTAAGTGACGTCACAGTTGTAGCTTCATAAACACAGCGGTGTTATTCTTTCGCTAAATTTTGGCGACGTCGCCATTGACGCCAATGTAAAAAAGTTTTTCGAAAATACTGATCACTTTTTAAAGAGCTGCATTTATATATGATAACCCCACCCCCGCCAAACTCAGGAAAATATCTATTCGACAAACATGTACCTTTTTTTCTTGCCATTTCAGCGACTAATCTTTCTCCTCCTTTCGACTTTGATTATTTGTATGTGCATTCCCCTATCCCGAACAAAAACGGGGAAGTGGGGGCAGGCAATAAAAAGTTGCAGCCATTGAATTCTTAAAAAAAAAAAACAACACGTGACTATTGGCCTTGTACAGGCGAGGCATTTATGATAGCATCTACGCTAAAATATTCACCAGCTCCTTATTAATGGCTCGCAACATGCGAAATGAGACCTTCGGACATTTGTGTAAAGTGTCGTCCAGGATTAGCCTGCGCAGTCTGCGCAGATTAACCCGAGACGGCACTTTACGACTACATAAGATTTTTTCATACAGTAGACTTTCTTGAAACAGAAAATCGCACAAAAACGGGAAGTGTCGTCTCGGATTAGTCACAGACTGCACGGGCTGATCTGGGAAGACACACTTTTACGCATATGTACGAAGGTCCCTTTTCGTGTGTTGCACGCCAAATGTTTTACTGTTTTACACACCTATGTCTGGCTGTGCACCACAAATGTTCGATTTTCACAACAAGGGGCACAACTTGTGTTTGTTTGAAATACCTCTCACGCCCCTTTTTAATTCAGGCAAAGAAATGCTGATTGAAATTTAAAAAAAAAAGGTTTTAATTCTTTACCTGCCAATCTCAACAAGTATAGCTTTTGCGGACTGTGAAGATCCAAGACCTGTTTGCACAGAATGTGTAGTCTGATCTCCGATCTACACCATTCTCTTACCGATACTAAACTATGACCAGAATTGGCCTCCATTGCAGTTTTTTTTTTCCCCTTGCTTGGGAAGCCAAATATACAGAAGTCAGCGAAAGCCTTAGGGACAGAGAGAGAGAGAGACAGACAGAGACAGACAGACAGACAGACAGAGAGTCTTACAAGCAAGAATTTGGTCTGCTGCAAGGTCAAAACGCTGAAAGCTTTCAAACGAAAGTGATCAAAGTCTCAACTCAACATGACAGCTTCCGTATCAACTACCAGCATGCAATTTGTCCAGATAATAATGGGTTTTCGTGGACGAAAGCCCCTCTATCAGACGACATTAAAACTAAATTGCCGTCTGCTGTAATACCTGATTAAAACGTTTAAAGGACACAATCGCCGGTTAGAATTACCCGTTCAAATTTTTATACAGTAGTATAATGGTTCGCCTTTCTTGTCAAACGATGAAGTCTTCATCTGACCCTTCTCTTTCATAGGCCCAACTTTACTTATCGTCATTAAATGGCTATTGAAAATGTGGTGAGAAACGGAGAAATTGCCCATAATGAGCAATTTCTCCATTTCCTACCACGTTTGCAAATTTTAGTTACCCTTCCCGTGGAATTTTTACATCGAAAGTAATATAAAATTAATATTTAATTTGATTTACAGTTCTCATATCTGACGCCTAGAAATGCTGTAAAAGGAGACATTTGCGAAAGAAGTTGACTTTGGGCCACAAGTATAATGATAGTAATTGAGTCGATTCAGTATCAAAGATCCGTTTATCGACATTTAAAATGTGACAAAGCGCTTTCTCATTTGTTTATTCGTTGGTCCGTGCACTCAAACAACCTCTATAGGGAGGCATTCTTTGCCGTCCGTGTGAATAGTACCAAATTTATGGTTTGTTGTGTTTCATGTCTGTTTGTCCGTCCGTCCGGCCATCATTCTTTCTCTGTTGCCCTTTCTCGTCCTCTCTGTCTGTGTCTGCGTGCGGGCCTATCTATCTATCTGTCTGTCTTTCCACTTTTATAGCCTACTTTGTTGGTTCATATATAATTTCCGTATGTAATGACTACATATTTATACCATAAGACGTGTGCTGTGCGTTGTTGTATTTTGTGGACATTGTGTGTCCGCATTATGTTGTGCAAATATGAGCCAGAGGCCTTAAACTACCGAAACAGAATATATGGTTTCTGAGTTCTATAATAACTTATAATGATTGCCTTATGGACTTTTCCCGTTAACCAAAAAAAATGTCCGAAAATTTGTTCAACCCGAAGCTCATTTCTCACGATGTTTTAGATAACACACACGCGCGGACAAAAAAGAAACAATTTTCTTTCCTTCAGATAGTTTCAGTATTTTTGGGTATGTTGGATTAAGTAAGTGTTATATTTGAAAATGGCATGTATGGAATACAGTATTGGCTTTATCATAGTTCGTGGCTTGTCCTGCAACAGGATGGCGAGCCCACGTGACTAATTACAGATCGTGTCAGATCATATTTTGCCTTAACCCTAACGCTTCTAAGCGCGACTCACTGACCTTCTGCGGACACCGTAGATCAAGATCAGACTGTACAGGACGTCCAGTCTGATCTTGGATCTACCCTGTCCGATAAGGAGATGTCTGTATATACCAAAAATAGTTTTGAAAAATGACAAATTGGGTTTTAACTATCGAATTGAAAGTCTCATTTAAGTTATTTAGCTGGACAAGGATTAATATTTGAGCGGCTCTGTGGCAAAAGGGGCATATCCACGATGCATTATATTTAGCAGGTGATCCCATAATTATGGATCCTTAAGATCCATTTTGTCTAACAACCGACTGAACCTTTAGGTAGAATGGTCCTTTGACATGCAGAAAATTCACAAACAGCGAAAAGGTTCGACTCAGGTCAGCCTACGCAGGCTGACATAGATTCATACTTTTTGCAGATCCATCAAGTACCCTTTTCACCGAGCATGACTCTCTTTATTACTGGACGGATTTGAGTTATAGTGCAGGGTACTCCTGGTTTCCACTGAAGTTATGATTTTTCCTGTTTCGTTGAAGTTAACAAGGGTGACTTAAGTTATCTGGTTTCCTACAATATGCATGTGAGCCGTGCTCTGTGAAAAGGAGGCTTAATGCATCTGCGAAAAGTGTCGACCCAGGTCAGCCTGCGCTGTCCGCGCAGGCTGACCTGGGCCGAAACTCTTCGCTTTGGGTCAGTTTTCTGCATGTCCAAGGACCAGTCTTGCCTCATAATTAACCCTTTCCCAGACGACAAATTTTGGACTGGTCCAAATTGAAAGAGTTTGCAGACGACAATTTCAAATTTGATGAAAATGGCAGAAAGTTATCAAAAAGGGTAGAAAACACTGTGGGAAAAGGAGAAATTGCTCGTTACGAGCAATTTCTCCTTTTCCCACAGTGTTTTCAAAAGACCTGTGCTGCTGACACGTGAAAACCAGGGCTTGTTTGGGAAAGGGTTAAGTCGGTTGTTTAAAAAGTGGTTATTATGGATCCATAATTATGTGATGGCTTAATTGGTACCGGTATCATGCATAACGGAGATGCATTAAGCCCCATTTTGCCAGAGCATGGCTCATATCTATTTTTTTTTTTTTGTACCGAACGTGAACCGTGATTGTCATTATCCTTAAGATCTACAAAAATATTTTTGGGCGGGCAATTCTGGAGAACCAAATGCTTTGGTCACCGATATTGTTGAAAGCGGCATAAATAACATGCACATTTAAACGAGCTCTTGTGAAGTTTAACCCTTTACCACACAATCACGAATTCTAAAATGCTGGTAACCAATATTTTATCCTTTTTCCACAACACTTTCTACCCCCATCATAGACAAATTGCATCATTTGAGTAACATTTAATTCGTCGCCTGAAAATGCTTTGAATTTGGAAAAGTCTTATATTTTGTGGTTTGGTAAAAGGGCGGTTAAAAAAAGCACATGTCTTTTTTCAGCTTGTCATGGTAAAAAAATATTCTATGGAAATTAGGAACGGAGCATCATTCACACCTGTGGGTGTCTGAAGTGCGTGTACCAGACAGAGAATGTTGATGGCGCATTCCACCAACATGAAATGATAAATGAATATTGCAACGGTTGATTGAATTATCAGGGATATGTGATGACAGATATAACATAGTTTTAGTCTACACGAGAACTCTCCTGTTTGTCGGTTGTCATGGCCAATTTGCAGCAAGAATGTACAGGTATACATACGCGCATAATATAGTTCCCCGTCATAGATTTGGTGACGGTTATTACATGAGTGATTTCTTATCAAGGTGAGTGGAATATAGTTTGTGCGTTTTGGTTCCGTATTTATAAACCGTTCTTAATTCCAAATTCAAAGACTAGCGAACTAGTTGGCTGAGAACGTCTCAGCTAATCAGATGGCTAGTCTTGGAATTTATTATTAGAACAGTACATATAGCATGGTTGGTAAATATGGCCCCTGAATTTGCAAAAGATGTCAAATCAACAGTTGGCGTTTTACTGGAAAATTCGTACAAACAAGGGAAAGATTGAAAAAATGCATTGTTGGAAAAAGAATTCATTTTAAGAACATTGGCGCATGCGCGATCAAGTGTCGCTTGTAGTTTGTGTATGTGCTCTGTTTCAATGGCAACCATGGTGTATACCTATACACGTTGTAAAATGCAGACACAAGTCACTGTTGGTTCCTTTAGTATCAAACTTGCAAAGGCCGTTGGCCCAGTTCCTTCGTAAAAACAAAATAGAATATAAAAATATATAATAAAGTAATATGAAACTTGATATGTAACTTAAAGTACTAGGGTTTCAAAGATAATCCCCTCGACGCAGCATGGCTGAAACTTATTATCCAGTAATAGTTTTCCTATTACGGCATTATAAATGAGAGGCACTCTAGGAAAAGAGGGTTTAATACATATCCGTGATACATTATACCAATCAAGTAATCAAATGATTATGGGTCCGTAAAATCCATTTTGTTAACAACCGACTGAATCACGAGGTAGAATCGTCCTTGGACATGTAGAAAAATGACAAAAAAGAGACCTATCTGCATCTGCTAAAAGTATCGACCCAGTTCAGCCTGCGCGGACTGCGCAGGCTGAACTGGGTCGATACTTTTAGCAGATGCATTAAACTCCTTTTCACAGAGCACGACAAATAGTTTTTGAATTTTCTTGGGGTCAACTTTTGATTGGCTAAGACGTTTGTCTCGACTGCTGTTGGAATTTAGAATTTGATTCAGAAAAGCTGGTGAATATGAAACCGACTTTAACTGTTTCAGTGCGAGGTTTTTCCCAAGTGCGATTGCGGACAGTGTAGACCTAGACAAGCGTGCACATATATGGATTGTTTGCTTAGAGAGTCGGCGGGTCGGTATTTTCTCGGCTTTTCATTTAGCTGATTTACTGAACAATGAGTTGATTAATTGATTGATCTACAGAACATAAACTGGGGCGAAATACGCGTTTTCTACAACCCCTCATTCATTTCCACAAATCAGACAATATTCTTTTATCCCAATACCAAACGACAAGATTTTGGAGTTATCCAAATTGAAAGCATTTGCAGACGAAAATAATTTTGTTGCTCAAATGTTGGGATTTGTCCTTGAAAGGATAGAAAACATTGTGGGAAAAGGAGAAAATGCTGGTTACCAGCATTTTGTCCTTTTCCCACAATGTTTTCAAAAGAGTTCTCCTTCAGGGCCGTTAAAACTCGTCATTGTGTGGTAATGGGTTAAGACAAATTTGCTCTTAAGTTGGTTTTTGTACTATTTTGATACCGTTACATACAACGATACATACCACCTGACCTTTGAAGGCAAACGACCGTTTAACCCTTTACCAAACGACAAATATTGGACTGGTCCAAATTGAAAGAGTTTGCAGACGACAATTTTAAATTCGATGAAAATGGCAGAAAGTTATCAAAACGGGTAGAAAACACTGTGGGAAAAGGAGAAATTGCTCGTTACGAGCAATTTCTCCTTTTCCCACAATGTTTTCAAAAGACTTGTGCTGCAGACACGTGAAAACCAGGGCTTGTTTGGGAAAGGGTTAACACTTGTTGTGTTGCACACAGAAGATTGAATTTTGGATCATGAAAACCTGGCTTTTTTTAGCCGTTGGATGTTAAATGCAGGTGACCACTAAAACTGGTTTTACAGTACATTCGTGTACATTACATGCATATAAGTTACGCTCTGTGAAAAGGGATTTAAACGCGTCTGCAAAAAGTATCGACAACGGTCAGCCTGCACATTCCGCGCAGGCTGACCTATGTCGAAACTTTTTGCTTTTGGTAAATTTTCTGCATGTCTAAGGACCATTCTACCACAGAATTCAGTCGTTTGTTAGATAAAATGGATTTTATGGATCCATAATTATGTGATGACTTGCTGGGTATAATGCATCACGGATGATTGATTGTATTGGAGTTAAGGCCGTTTTAACAGCTTAGGTCATATCACGGCACTCAGTGCACCTACGCATGTGTTTCCTGGCTTTTTCACACCAGTACTGACACAACTTTCTTTCCAAGTCACTGACTACTTTTCCCACATGCATCAGAGGTGAGAGGCAAAAAATGCATCACGGAGATGTATCAAACCTCCTTCTACCAGAACATGGCTCATATTCATTTCTTATTTGTTGAAACCAGCGGAAACCCGAAATCAGCTACATCTTATAGATTAACTTATGATCAGACAAGAAACTACCGGCTGTCAACTTCCTTTGTTTTGCAGAAGGCTACTTTTTTTTTTAAATAGAGAGGCAGAGGGAAAATTTTATTTTAACGGCCAAATTCAATTCTTGTCATTATATTTTTCACTAGGATTCATAAATCATACTCCAATCTACATTCATTGATTTTGTTAACGTGGACTTTGCAAATCTATTTCAAGATGGTAAGGTATTAAAGGGAAACGTTAAGAATTAAATCAGATAGTGAAGTATCCGAAAGGCGGTTACTTCCGAATGATTGACAGCTGTATGTAACTCTGTAACCCCACCCACAACCCTTTCTTAACCCTCTTACAGCCTACCGACCTCGGAAAGAAGGCTTTTGAAAACATTGTAAGAAAAGGAGAAAATGCTGGGTGTAAGCATTTTCTCCTCTTTTTAACCATGTTTTTCTCTCTTTAAGAGACATGTCCTATGATTTGAGCAACACTGGATTTGCCGACTACATGGAGAAGTCTAAAACATTGTCATTGGGTAAAGCGTTTACAAATAATCATCGATTTTGGTTTATCACCCGCGAAAAAGATTGCGATCAAAATGTTGATAAAATATTGTCAGTGGTTCACAACTAATTGAAATGTAAATTTCTGGATATCTTTAAGTAAAGTAAGTTTGTTTCTTTGCTATTTAAAAACGCAGTTTTCAACATTTTTAATTTCGGTTATCCGTCTACCAGACTAGCTCAGATTGAAAGGACTTGCAGACGACAAATTAAAGGTGTCTCAATTGTTTTTGATAGGGCAGAAAATATTGTGAAAATAAGGAGAAAACGCTGATTACGAACAGAGTTCCAGACAGAGGGAGTGATTTTGACTTCAAAATTGAAAATATTAGGTAATGTCCCCTAAAACCTAGGTTATGGGTACTCATTAGAATCGTCTCATCGAGACGATTCTAATGAGTGGCCACAACATAGGGTTTGGAAGAGAAATAATGGATTTAGAATACCATCACTCCCTCTTATCTGGAGCTCTGTAACTAACATTTTCTCCGTTTCCCACGATTTATTCCCCAGGGTCGTTAAAATTCGGGAAAGTATGGTAAAGAGTTATGACGCGACAGTCAGTGCACCTTACGATGCTCTCCTTGGGTTACTTTTAATCGAGTACTTCTCACAACAATTATTTTTCTGGGCCACAAGCTCCTTTCCCACACAAACATAGTCGAAATATTGATCAGCAGTAAGAAAAGGAACGAATCAATTACTGTCACAAGTTCCCGAAAAGAATTTGGCCGAGCTGGGAATCGAACTCTTGAATTTAACCGAATGTTACGGACTGAGCCATGGACTCGGGGTAGAAAATAAAAAAAGAAAAGACGGATATGCTTGGTAAAAATGCCTTAGCAGTCTGAAAAAAAAAATGGCATTTTCTCGTCAGAATAAAAAAAGAAAAGACGGATACGAATATTTTACAACAAATTAATATTGGAGTGTACATACATAGCTATGAGCTATGCTCCGCGAAAAGGGGATTGAACGCATCTGCAAAAAGTACCCACGAAGGTCAGCCTGCGCTGACCGCGCAGGCTGACCCGAGTAGAAACATTTTGCTTGTTGTATATTTTCAGCAGGTGCAAGGACCATTCTACCTTTGGATTCTGGTTGTCGAGACAAAATGGATTATCCCTTTCCCAAACATGCCCTGGCTTTCACGTGTCTGCAGTACAAGTCTTTTGAAAACACTGTGGGAAAAGGAGAAATTGCTCGTAACGAGCAATTTTTCCTTTTCCCACAGTGTTTTCTACCCTTTTGGAGAACTTTCTGTCATTTTCATCAAATTTAAAATTGTCCTCTGCAAACTCTTTCAATTTGGACCAGTCTAAAATTCATCGTTTGGGAAAGGGTTAAATGGATCCATAATTATGTGATAACCTGCTTGGTATAATGCATTACTGAGATTCATTTAAACCCCTTTTCTTAAAGCGCCACTTTTATTAGAGTTTCGAAACTGCATCTAGCGTTAAAAGTGCGATCCCCGGTTGGATCAAAAGTCCTTCCGACAATTGATAAAAGTCATTACAATGGAAATTATTTTCGTTCTAACTGCTAAACTGCGATCAGAGCTGATGCAGACTGCTCTTGCCTTGGAAAGAAGCCATTGGTATGAAAGGTTGTCTAATTTTTATCGAACCATTGCAAATGAAGAAATACTAGGAACTGACGGACAGGTATAGAATGGCTGCCGTTTTGTAACGATATACATGTAGTGTGTCGAATTGCGAATGTTTTATGTATTTGTTGGCGTTGCAAGTTGTGTTTATTATTATCACACGCTTATTTAAGTTGCAAATTCTCTAAACTAGTTATTTTTTACAAGTCGACAAAAGTGTAATCTTTTACGATCCCGAGTTTTAACAACCATGAGGACGAAGCCATTTGAAAAAAAAAAAAAAAATGTGGAAAAAGGTGAAAATGCTGGTAACCAGCATTTTCTCCTTTTTCCACATTGTTTTCCACCATATCAAAGACAATTCCATCATTTGAGCCACATTTAATTTGTTGTCTGAAAAAAACAGTTTGGACCAGTCTTCATTTTTGTCGTTTGGTAAGGAGTTCAATTTGATCAAATTAAAAGCATTTGCAGACAACAAATTAACTGTAGCCCTCAAGGATGTAGTTTGTCAATGGAAATGCTAGGAAACATTATGGGAAAAGGTGAAAATGCTGGTTCCAAGTATTTTCTTCTTTCCTTACAATGTATTCAAAAATCTTCTCTACGGTCGCTAAACATACGATCGTTTAGAAAAAAGATTAAATGGATTTACAACAAAGATATAATAATGAGGACCGCGATCAGACTACACCGACCTGCAAGCCAAGCCTTGTCTTTTCCTTTCATTGACACAAAAAAGAATTAGAGATGGCGGGGCTAGAGTTTAAGTCTGAACGGTTCGACTGTGAATGAAAATAAGTATTTGCGGTTATTTAACCAGTTAATGTACATAGCTCACGGGGGCTTCTCTTAATTCCTTAAAAACCTCGGATTTTACCCGTCAAAATTGAAAATAGACCGGAGGAAAAAAAAAAAGAAAAAAAGAATATGGCCAAAATATTGCAAAATTGAATAGGAAAATGAAGATATGAATTAAGAAAGTAACACGATTTATTCTTGGCTAAACTATCTGATTTAGCCAAATGGAAATTACGGCACTTTGAAATTTAGAAAGAATGAGGCTAAACATGTAATTCAATCTGGCTGGTAAACACGGGCTTTTTTGTTTCTAGATGACTTTTTGTCCTGAAGAAATGATATTGGATGCGAACCTGCAACCGTTAAAACGGTACAGTTAGGCAACTGATCTGGCTGAGCTATTCGATCATCGAACTGTCCAGGAAGTTTAGATGTATTTATCCAGTGACAAACGGAATAAGAAATTTTACTGAAAAAATAAAATAAAATATGGGACGTTTCTGAAGTGTTCTGTCTGTTTTTCTGTCTATATCTTTGTTTTAAAGCCATCCTTGCAGACAGACAAAAAATGCAGTCTTATTAAGATCCTTTCTTCAGAAACTTACCAACTGAAACCTTGTTGCATGTCGCTTTAAACCTTTACCACACAACCCCGACTTCTAAGGACACTGAGAAAGAAAGCTTTTGAAGACATTGTGGGAACATTTTCTCAAAATGTTTTCTACTCTTCCCAAAATGAATTTCAATTTTTGAGTCACATTTATTTCGTCGTCTGCAAATGCGTTCAATTTGGACTAGACTAAAATTTTGTCTTTTGGTAAAGATATACACTTTGAAATGAAGGTATCGAAGTTCCTACAAGCGTCTATCAATTAATCAGTTGACATTTAGGGGGATCATAATTCGTTTTCGTAAGCGAAAGGGATCACATGAACAAGCTGAAGTAGATACTGATACGAAGAATCCTGGGTACGAAAGACTTTGGTATGAGGTTTTACTCTTAACTCATTACCAAACGACAAAAGTATTAAGTCATCCAAGTTGAAAGCATTTGCAGACGACAATTTAAATGTGGCTGGAATTATGCTTTTTGGTTGTGAAATGGTGGAAAACACTGTGGGTAAAAGAGAAAACGCTTGTTACCACAATGTTTTCAAAAGATTTCTTTATCAGTCATAAAAACTCTGGAATGTGTGGTAAAAGGTTAAATCACTCCTGGTACGAATTTTGCCACAGACTGGTATGAAAAAATCCTTGTAAATTATGGGTAATTTACATAAATCAATGCTTATTTCATAAGTATAAAAACATCGCGGCAAAAATAGAAGTTACTTTTTACGAACAATGTTTCCCTTTACCACAATGTTTTTAACCTCTATCCTGCTAAATAAGTTAAATAAAGCCTTCAAGCCGATTGTAAAAAATCCGAATAATGTTATTTCAAACTCATTTTTTGGAGAAAAATGTCTCCTTATCGGACTGTGTAGATCAAAGATCAGACTGCACGTTCTTTGCAGTCTGATCTTGATCTACACTGTCCGCTAAGGGTGAGTGAGTCGCACCTAGCAGCTTAATAGTAAAAAAGACGTATTTATGATGAAAAAAATCGTTCGAGGGAAGTAAAGTGTGAAAGGGTTTAATAGCTCAATACATAAAAGAGAATGAGCTGCGAATAAAGCAGCATCGCGTTTAACTATCAGTCAAATGAGGTAGCGATGTTACGATTTAATGTTAGAGCAGTATTAAAGGTGCACTATATAATAGTTTAGTTTGGATATTACACTTTCTGTTAATTGATTTTTTTTTTTGTTTTGTTTAACATTGATGAATATTGTACGAAAATAGTTATATTTGTCTTTCTTTGATACTTGTTGCTTGCCCGCTATCTCCTCACTCGCGTTTAACTATCAGTCAAATGAGATAGCGATGTTATGATTTAATATTGGAACAGGATTAAAGATGCACTATTAAAGGTGCATCTAGGTGCATGATGGGGTGTCTATTTCAGTTTTCATTTGATGGGGGTATTTTTAGATTTTTTTTTTTTTTGTGAATTGGTTTTTGTTTAACACAGATAAGTACTATATAAAAATACTCTTATTTGGCTTTCTTTGATACTGGTTACTTGCATGCTATCGCCTTGCTTTCATAGAGCATGGCTCACTTATATTTGACTTTCTTTTGTACTGGTTGATTGCCCGCTATCGCCTCATTCACGTTTAATTAACTATCAGTCAAATGAGGTAGCGATGTTATGATTCAATGTTCAAAACAGGATTAAAGGTGCACTATACAGTAGTTTAGTTACGATATTATAGGAAAAAAATATTTTTCTCTTTTTTTTTTTGTGATGGGGGGTGTCTATTTCAATTTTCAGATTTTTTTTTCTGTGAATTGATTTTTCTGTTTTGTTTAACAATGAAAGATACTATACAAAAATACTTGAGCCATGCTCTGTGAAAAGGGGCTCAGTGCATCTGCAAATGGTGTCCATTCATGTCAGCCTGCGCATCAGTCTGCCCAGGTTGACATGGATCCAAACTTTTTAGTCTACCTTATGATTCAGTCGGTCGTTAAATAAAATGGATTTTAGGGGGTCAATAATTATGTAATGTCTTGCTTGGTATAATACATTACGGAAATACATTAAGCCCCCTTTTGCCAGAGAGCGCCTCACTTATATTTGTCTTTCTCTTGTACTGGTGGTTTGCCAGCTATCGCCTCACTTGATTCAGGGATGTGTATAATTTTCAAAGTTTTGGTGATTTTATTAAAATCTGAATAGCTTCCTTTAAGAAGAAATATATTAGATATCACATTTTCTGTGGGGTGTTTTATTTGCTATTTTTACAAGTAAAATATTGTAAAACACGTGAAACAGACTTTGTACTGTGTTTTTCGTTCAAAGTCGGAATATGATTAAAACTCTCTTTATAGCGCGCTATTAAGTCTCGTTATAGCGCGAACCTCATTAACGCGCACGCGTTTATGTTTTATGTTCAAGAGGAGATATTAGACGAAAATGTAAGTAGGTGTTTTGTGTTCATTAGTTTTCTTGTAACCAGTAACTATACAAAAATGACTTATTTACGCCGCAGCAAACATAAAGACACAATGTGGGAAAATACGAAAACTTTCGCCTGTTTACGTGTGTTACACTTTGGTTTAATCATTAAAGACCCAATAGCGGCCAAAAGTAAACTATGCGGATATTTAAATATATTTCAATCATACCATTTAAAAGTATTGGAACCATCGTGAAGATGACAATTTTTTGCTTTACAGTCGGTCAGAATGATGAAAATTAAAAGTAGTCAAAAGTTTCTAGGTCTCCCTATCTTCAGTTTACTTTTCAGCTGGTAATAAAAAGAATAATCGCACTTCTGGTATTGAAGATAAATTAACCCTTAGGCTCCTGAGCTTGACTCAAGGACCTTTTGCGGACAGTGTAGATCAAGATCAGACTGCACAGAACGTGCAGTCTGATCTTGGATCTACACTGTCCGATAAGGAGATATATTTTTCCCAACAAATAACTTTGCAAAAGCAACATTTGGGTTTTTACAATCGGCTTGAAAGTTTCATTTGACTTATTTAGCAGTTTAAGGGTTAAAAAATGCTTAGAAAAAAATAGGCTTTTTGTATCCTTCAGATTAATTCAAATCTGTCTTGGGACCAAACGATACCATTTTCTTTATGCAAGTGGTTGTTTAGTGCAAGCATAATTACATTAACGAAAGACATTTTGAATTTCAAGAAAAAAAAGACTGCCTAACTCTTTGCTAGGCGACAAAATTTAAGACTTGGCCACATTAAAGGCGTGTGCAGACGACGAATTCGATGTGTCTGAAATGATGGTACATTGTACTTTTATTTTATAAGGTAACCATTATTCTCCTTTTCCCACGCTGTTTTCATTTTTTTTTTTCTTCTGAAGTGTAGTAAAAACACGGGCTCATCCGATAAAGAGTGTTACATAAGTAGCTTTTATATACAAGCGATCGTTAAACACAGGTTCGGTCGTATGCCCTGAAAGTGTCGTCTGTATAATGCCATATAAAAATGACCCGTACTGCAACGGGCTAAACCCTTTACCATAAAATTCCGCGTTTTAAGGACCATGAGGCAAAAGCTTTTTGAAAACATTGTGGGAAAAGGAGAAAATACTGTTTTCTACCCTTTTAGAGAAGTTTGGTTATTTTTTAACCAATTTTGAATTTCTCACCTGCAGATGCTTTCAACCTGGAAGAGTCTAAAATTTGTCATTTGGGAAAGGTTTAACGCAGAATAAGGATGAAACATCGTCAAGATATTACAGCAATGTTCAATGTTTCTGCTGCATTTGCTTATAAAAATAAGCAACATTTTTTTCCACACTCCTTTATCAAATGTAGGATGGTTCTTTTTTAAACTCATTTGTCCGGAAACAAATGTGCAGCAGACGATTTTGACAAACATTATTATAGATAAAATATTTGAGTTATGTTCTGTGAGAAGAAGACTTAATGCATCTGCAAAAAGTATCGATTCATGTCAGCCTGCGCAGTCCGCGCAGGCTGACATGAATCGAAACTTTTTGCAATTGGTAAATTTTCTGCATGTCCAAGGACCAGTCTACTCTATGATTCAGTCATTTGTTAAACAAACTGGATTTTATGGATCCATAATTATATGATGGTTGATTGATTGTATGGTGTTTAACGCCGTTTTCAACATTATTTCAGTTATATCACGGCGGCCAGTGAACCTATCCATGCTTTCCTGGAGTTTCTTTTACCAGTACTCCGCACAATATTCTTACCAAGCCACTGGCTACTTTCCCACATAACCATCGTCGAAACAATGGTCAGCGGTGAGAGAGGAATGAATTCTGTCGCGATGACTATCATCAATCCTCGGAAAGAAAGATTATATGATGGACTTGTCATAATGCATCACAGAGATGCATTAAACCCCCTTTTCCAAAGTGACGCTCATATAGTTGGCACTGACATATTCATAACCCTTAAGCTGCTAGATTCGACTCGCTGACCTTTTGCGGACAGCGTAGATCAAGATCAGACTGCACAGAACGTGCAGTCTGATCTTGGATCTACACTGTCCGATAAGAAGATATCTTTCCTCTCAAAAATACCATTGAATAGGAAAATTTGGGTTTCACTATCATCTTGTAAATTTCATTGTTCTTATTTAACAGGATAAGGGTTAGGACAAAGTAAATGGTGAATGTGGTGTTTAATGCCCATTTCAGCAGTAATTCAGTTTTGTGACGGTAATAATGAGCACCTGAGCATATTTCAGGAGTTTCGTTCTAAACAGTCTGACTCTATCCTAGTATTTTCTATCAACTAATAGATGTTTAGGACAGAATGGTCTTGCATGCAGAGGAAAGTAAAGATTGGTCTTTGCAGAGGGTTAACCCTTATCCAGCTAAATAAGTTAAATGAAACTTTTCATGCCCGTAGTAAAAGCCCAAATATTGCTTGTTCAATCATTTTTTTGGGGGGAAAATATATCCCTATCGGACAGTTTAGATCCAAGATCAGACTGCACGGTCTGAGCGGAAAAAGGTCATTGGATCGCGTTTAGCAGCCTAAGGATTGAGGGTTAACCCTTTACCATACAATCCCGAGTTTTAACGACCTTAAGGAAGAAACCTTTTGAAAACATTGTGGGAAAAGGAGAAAATACTGGTAACCAGCATGTTCTCCTTTTTCCACACTGTTTTTTAATCCTGTCAAACACAATCATCATCATCTGAGCCACGTTCATGGTATCGTCTGCAAATGCTTTCAATTTAGACAAGTCGATATTTTTCTCGTGTGGTAAAGAGGTAAGGGTTAATAAGTTGACCAGTCGTAATCTAATTAGAACATTCGAGGCGAATGAATAAACACTTTACTTCTAGACGGCAAAATTTTAGACAGGTTGTCTTAGAAAGTTTTCGCAGACGACAAACTAGATGCGATTCAAATGATGCTTTATGTTCTTAAAGGTGGAGAAAACTATTCTGGTTGACGGAATTTTCTCCATTTTCCAGGAAGTTTTCAAAAGCCCCCCCTCCTTGAAAATTTTAGATAGTTTGGCACATGGTTAACCCATATTACCACACAACCCCGAGTTTTAACGACCCTGGGTCATTAGACTTTTGAAAACATTATGGGAAAAGGAGAAAATGCTGGTAACCAGCATTTTCTCCTTTTCCCATAATGTTTCTGACCGTTTTAGAAACAGATTCATTTGTTTATTTGAGACAAATTTAATTTGACGTCTGCAAATGCTTTCAATTTAGACAAGTCTGAAATTCTGTCGTTTGGTAAAGGTTAACTGATCAAATAATTAGATGGTTAAACAGTCTATCAACAGTTCGTAGGTAAGTTTAAAAGGTCGGGGATGAGTTAACATTAATTATTGAATGACTGAATCTAGACTTGATGAATGTCAAAGCGACATAACAAATAATGAATGCAAGTTCAAAACAGCACGACTGATTCTAAAATTGGTCGAAATTCTAGACGAAATATTTCAGAAAAAAAATACTGGTTTTTTTTCAGTGCTTCAATGTTTTTGTTTGCGTGTAGGCGATTGATTACGGGAACTTATTGTCTTTATTTGGCATCTCTTTGTTCATCCCCATTTCCCAAATGTTTTCTTCCTTGTCAGTGGCGAATCCCGTGGTTAAAGGCCACATTTAATTTGTCGTCTGCGAATGCTTTCAATTTCCCCCCAAAATTTGTCGTTTGGTATTTAAGAGTTAATTAATTAACCTCTGAACTAGATTCACAGCAGAAGATTTCGAAAACATTCTTGTAAAAAGCGATTATCAACATGGCTTATGGTATAAATACATGAAAACATAAAAACACTGTGGCAAAAGAAGAAATGGCTCCTGACGAGCCATTTCTTCTATTGCAAAAATGTTTTGGAAGTGATCCTTAGTGAGTCGAAAAGTGTGACGTCTTCAGTCTGTAATGAGTGCAAAAAAAAAACCCCTGTAAAATAATCCTGAAGAAACACGTTTTTAGGCCAGGGAATCCCTCTCAAGGGATTCCCTTGCCTATAGCGATCGTAAGCTGACTTTTCCGGACTACTTTCAGACAAAATGTTGTACGGTGTGTCCACTCTATTTCGCTAAGTCCGCCAAAACAACTAGTTTCCTAAGTACAGAGATTGCTTATCACACGGCGTGAATGTTTTCCCTTTCCTCAAAGCTTTCCGACATCTGCATAGAGCTATGGAATTGCAAGGGTATTACAGCCCTTTAATAACTAACGAGTGTGTGTTTTAAGGGTTGTGTCACTGTTGAATACACAACAGACGGTCAATAACTTTTCCATCACTGTGATTGGATACTGAAATCCTCTCGTATTATAGACATGATTACTGCCCCTGATATCACTTTCTAGTGTACTAGCGCGAGGGAAAAACCCGAGGACCAGTTTTCTATTTTTAGTTTCCATTGTCACTTGCTCCTTACTGTCCGCGTTTCAAATAAAGATCAAAGGGAACCGCGCGCCGCGTCTCTTTTGACTGCTTGGTGAAAAATTGTGATATACGATTTTCCATGGAAATGTCGATAGTTGAATGAGATTATTGGTGTATTAACTGCATTTATTATCAGTTTCTTTTAATCATTTAGAACTGAACTTGAAAAAAAAAAAAAAAAAAAAAAAAAATCGATAGAATTAAGAAATATGCAAAAATTAAAAGAAATTATACTCTCCTTTTTCTGTGTGAATCGATTTAAAACATCCCTCTTTTTCTCAGAAGAATAAGCAAACATTATGGAAAAATAAGAATTTTTTGTTCTATCTACATTTTCCGATAATCAACCATGTTATCTGCTTATATTCTTTTTTTTTGTGTGTGTGTGACGACTGTTGATTGATTACAAATCGTGAAAGTGTTGTGCGATCCTTGGACATTTTTTAACTTTCAAACAAAATAATTTGAAAATAAAAGGTGTGTTTAAAAAAATGGGCTTTAATTTATCAGTTATTCATCAAATTTACATACCTAGAGTTTTATTCACATAACTGGTAGTTTCCGAAACATTGTTTGAAAATGAGAAATGAAAGTTTAAGAATATTTATTTTGAAATACATCCCGAATGTGCAAATTCATTTTAAGCGCCAGAAGCCGTTGTTGGAATCTTTCTCTCTCTCTCTCTCTCTCTCTCTCTCTCTCTCTAATGGGACGAGAAGGGCTAGTGGACGCGTCTTTGTATGATATACTGTAGTCAAAAGAATAGATTTAGATCGACTGTTTGAGAACAAAACTGCGATGTATTGACATCACCCTGCCCTGCGTTCGCGATATTAAGCGTTGGCATTTGCGTTGTGTCCAATTTTAAATTGTGTCTTATCTTTTTTATCATTGACGGTATTTATTTGAAACTTGGAATATATGTGCGTTGTCATAAAGATCAACCTTAACCAATAAGCCAAAAAACTCAAAAATGAATTTGCTTGATTTAAGACTTAGACATTTTATTTTTAAAGCGATTATCATGCACCCTATAGCCGAGCGTTGGTATCCACTACTTTGCTTCGGTTTAATTATAGAATCTGGCTTCTGAGCACTGCTTTTTTTTGCAGTAATTTGATTTTTCCTGTTGATTATTGTATTATTCCATGACAGTACCCCGTGTGAGTTCATATCCTTCGTTCTTTAGAGATTACAGATCACCATATTTCCTGGCCTTCAGTACTATCAGTACTTTGATTTTCTTTCGGCGTAGCTGAATGCCCTGGTTTGCGATTGGTCAAAAATGTGCACATGTTTAATCAGCGCCAACCCCCCCGCCACCCTGCTGGCCTAGGTTAGTTACTTTTCTTTTTTCTTTTTATTGAGTCACAAAAAAGTTTCAATGTTCATATTCCAATACCTCTTTCGCCGTCTATCTCTTCCGCCGTCTATCTCTCTTTTTTTAAAGATATACACGTATCTTGTTTTTACGTTTATCATTCGGGACATAAATCATGTTTCTTTCAATGTTTAACCATATAAGCCTCAAAGGCAAACACAATGGCTTTTCCGGACGGTATAGATCAAGATTAGACTGCACAGAACGTGCAGTCTGATCCTGGATCTATACCGTACACTTAGTTAGCCAAGCCTATGAGATAAAAACCAAACAGAGTTTCACTGGGTTGTTCTTTTAGCCGTTGAAAACGGCCAAGTTTATATATTTCACGCTGAAAGCTTGTTGATAAAGATATAGGGTACTTCGTTCGTATTGTAATGCTGATATGTAGCTATAAATCAACTGTAAACGTGAAATTTACATGGGTGACTGTAACTGAAATATGAGCTACCCGTACCTGACGTAGAGCAGTATGAACTGAGTTACTAAGACAAAGAACTGGTACCCGTTATATTTAACCATCGCTGCTTTAAACTCTTTATCAAACAGCAGAATTTTAGACATGTCCAAATGGAACGCATTTGCAGACGATAAAATAAATGCTACTCAAAATGTGAATTTTTTTTTGTGGAAGGGTAGAAAACATTGTGGGAAAAGGAGAAAATGCTGCTTATCCGCAAACGACAAAATTTAAGCCATGTCAAAATTGAAAGGATTTGTAGACGGCAAAATAAATGTAACTCAAAGCTGAAATTTGTTTTGTGGAAGGGTTTGTGGGAAAATGAGAAAATGCTGATTCATGATCAGCATTTTCTCCATTTTCTACAATGTTTTCAGAGGCACTTTTCCTTAGGGTCGTTACAACTCGGGATTGTCTTCCTGCAGATGTATTTCATTTCATCTGGCACCACACAAGTCTTAAAAAATGTGGAAAAGGGAAAAATTCTTGGTAACGTAATTTATATTAGTATTCAGATTAGATTCAGACTCAGGGACTGACAAAGCGACCGGTAAACCAAGCTATCTTTCGACCAACCCGACTGGCTCTCTGACTGAGTTACATAACAACTTTGGAAAGCTTATTTTTCTGCGAATCAAGTGATGATTTAACGTTTAACGTAGCCAAATCTTGCACCAGATATTAAACTTGTTTTGACGACCCTGTCTAGAATGCTTTTGAAAACATTGTGGGAAAAGGAGAAAATGCTGGTAACCAGCATTTTCTCCTTTTCCCACAATGTTTTCTACCATTCAAATGACAGAAAATCATCTTTTGGGCTACAATAGATTTGTCGTCTGCTAACACTTTCAATTTCGACAAGTCTGAAACTTTGTCGTGTGGTAATTAAACTATGTCCACGTTTAAGGGCTTATGATAAGAAACATTGTAAAAGGTGTAAATGAAAGGCATTAGAAGAATTTTGAGAAACGCAGTTGGACGTGTTGATAAAGATAGTCCTTTTATCAATCCCGTGATTTTCGATTAATCGATCACTCAACAAATATCGACTTTTCATGAATTTATTGTACCCTCGTATAAACCGAAAAATTTCGTATTTTTAAGATCCCAAAGAAAAAGACTCCGGAACACATCTTGCGAAAAGGAGAAAATGCCTGTCAACAGCATTTTTCCCTACAATGTTTTCCAGCCTCTCAAAGACAAATTCCATTATGTGAAACACATTCAGTTTGTCGTCTGTAAGAGCCATGCTCTGGCAAAAGGGGGTATAATGCAACTCCATGATGCATTATACTCAGCAAGTCATCTCATAATTATGGATCCATAAATCCATTTTCTCTAACAACCGACTGAATCATGTGGTAGACTGGTCCTTGGACATGCAGAAAATTTACCGATAGCAAAAAAAAAAAATCCGACTTAGCACAGCATAGGTCGATACTTTTTGCAGATGCATTAAATCCCTTATGTCAGAGCATGGCTCAAATGATTTGAATTTCGGAAAGTCTACAGTTCGGTCGTAAAATGAAAGGCCAGTGTCAATGCATGGAACACTATTTAATCCAAAAGTCAAGTTTGGAAAAAACGCTTTTTTTTAATCTTTCTTCAAAATGAAAAAAAAAAATGCTCTTAGCGAACAATTTCTCTCTTTGTCACAATGCTTCTAGACGTACAAGTATGAAGAATTTATGCCTCAACAGTAATGAGCCATGGTCTGTGAAAAGAGGACTTAATGCATATTCAAAAAGTATCGATTCCGGTCAGCGCAGGCTGACCTGGGTCGAAAATTTTTGCTATCGGTCAATTTTCAGCCTGTCAAATGACGAGTGTATACGTTTTGATTCAGTCGGTTATCAGAAAAAAACTGGATTTTATGTATCCATAATTATGTAATGACTTGCTTTGTATAATGCATCACGGAGATGCTTTAACTCTTTCACTACTAACTCTAGAAATTACATTTTTTTGCCGAGCTCTAAAAATAGATTTCCACTGCCATTTAAAACGACATTCATCATAGTTTAAAAATAGAGTAGTGGACAGCATAGATCAAGATCAGACTGCACGTTCTGTGCAGTCTGATCTTGATCTACGCTGTCCGCAAAAGGTAGTCAAGTCGTCATTAGTAGTGAAAGAGTTAACGCCCTTTTTCCCAGAGCGTGGTTCAGTTGTGTTTGCCTATTTCACTAGAGTTTCCAACTAGCTTCTTTCAAATTTGTTTCAGGATGGGATTGGGCTTACGGCTTCGAAGCGTAGCTTAGGGTGACTTTGCGGACAGTGTAGATAAAGATCACACTACACAGAATGCACAGTCCGATCTTTCATCAACTCTATCCGGTACGGAGAGATTTTCTTTAACCCTTTACCAAACGAAAAAATTTTGGACTGGTCCAAATTGAAAGCACTAGCAGATGACAGAATTAAAGGTGTACCAAATGGTGAAATTTGTCATTGATAGGTTAGAAAACATAGTGGGAAAAGGAGAAAATGCTGGTTACCAGCATTCTCTCCTTTTCCCACAATGTTTTCAAAAGGCCTTTTTCCCAGGGTCGTTAAAAGTCGGGATTGTGTGGTAAAGAGTTAAATAGAGATAAGAAAACTTTGAAATCGCAACATCTTGGGTTTAAGTACATGTATTTGCTGGAAGTTTTCGCTTTATCAGCAGTTTAAGATTTTATCGTTCAAGGCGTATCGAACGTTCATGAGTTTGTTTAATGTTGAACATTATTTTGATATAAAGAATTTTTAATTAAAATGTCTATGAAACAGTCTGATCTTGATCTGCTCTTTGACAGCCAATGTTACCATCAGCCCGTTAACTCAATACAAGACGACAAAATTTAAGCGCTGTCCAAATTGAAAATGTTTGTAGACAACAAGTTAAAAGTTTTACAGTCATGTAATTTTGTCTTTAATATGCCAGAAAAAATGTGAGAAAAGGAAAAAAATGCTGTTTAGCAACGTTTTTCCCTTTTTCACACTGTTTTAAAGGCCTTCTCCCACAGGGTCGTTACAAAAAGGGATTGTTTGGTAAAGGCTTAAGAGTTAAATAAGGGAAATTTTAATAATTGATTTCGCTTCGCTGCCATCTGACAAATCAGTGAGCAATTTCCATCATTGATAACATTAAAAGATGTTATCGTGTATTATTTACTGACTTGCAATATTAATGAAAATCACCGTAAAACGGTGTTCGGTAAACTTGCGCTACTAAGCACGGCGACGGATAGCGTTAGCATGATCAAGAATAGGCTGCACAGATTTTGCAGTCTGATCTTGGACCGAGATTACTAAAAAAAAAATCACAAAATTTTGGTCTTCACTATGTGCTGGAAATTTTCATTAAAATTATTTAGCACTTTAACCCATTTCATCGCTGCAGGGGAATACAGGAACTTTTCTCGGACGGCAAACATCAAGATCAGATTGCCATCTGATCTTGAATCTATACTGTCTGCTGTGTTTAGCCATGTCTGTAGGATAAAAGTCTCTGTGGGTTTCAGCGGATTGTAGTTCCCGCCATCGAAAGTAGTCGAATATATGTAAATTGCCGATGACAGAACTATCGGCCTTCTTTAAGGCCGTAAAGTTTCGGTCAGTGTGATAAGTGAGCTGGAACAATTTCATGGCACCGGTTTTTTTATTCACAGCATCTCCCACATGAAGCGTTTGATAATATTTATTAAGGTATAAGACGGTGAAAATCAGTGATCAGAAATTCTGTGTAGTCCGATCTTGATCTACCCCTTCTGCAAAATACACATTTTGCTGTATTTAACATGTAAAGAATCAGTTTTTTACCAAACAGTAAAATTTTAGACCCGTCCGATTCAATGCTTTTTCGTACGACAAATCAAATATGGGTGAAACAATGGCACCTGTCTTTGACAGGGTAGAAAACATTGCGGGAAAAGGAGAAAATGCTGGTGACCAGCATTTTCTCCTTTTCCCACGATGTTTTTAACAGCTTTCTTCCTCGGGGTCATTAAAACACAGGATAGGTTGGTAAACGGTTAACAAAATGTGTTTTTTGTAATGCCATTGGGAAATTAAAACTGAACATTATTATACGTTTTATTTGTTGATGCAGACAGACGGTTGCGTCTTATCACAAATACTGTATCGAACTAAAATGGGGAACCTGTTGACATTTATCATTTATTTCGCGCTTGCTCCAAAGTTTCCTCCATCTTTGTTTAACACTTAGCCATGTTTTGAAGCCCACTATCGTCGCCATTCTCAACCGGAAGCGGAAGAGGCATAGCAGCTTTATATGCAATAAAAAAAAGATCTTCAATTCTGCATGTTTTTTTTTTTAATTTTAGTTTCTTTCTCGATCTAAGAACTTCGAAGACACGATAGCCGAATATCTATAGAAAAATAAAAAGAATTCGTTCCACTTAAATGTCTGCGTTATGATAGAAATGTCTACAGAGTCGGAAAGAAGAAGAAAAGGAAAACCAGAAAACTCTAAAATTATTCTTTACAAGACATCAAAAATATACGCTTGAAGTTGTCCAAATTGAAAGCATTTGAAAACGACAATTTTGTTTTGTATCAAATGACGGAATTTATCGTTTAAAGAGAAGAAAACACTATGGGAAAAGGAGAAAATGCTGATAACCAGCATTTTCTCCTTTTCACATAGTGTTTTCAAAAGTGTTTTTTTTTTTTTTTCTTCAGGACTTTTCAAATACGGAATTGTTTTGTAAAAGGTTTAAGTTCGCCCTACTTGCTTGTACGAAAAAAGTTAATATAATTTTTAATTTCCCTAATAAAACATTTTTATGGATTTTTGGGCTACCCAGCCCGTACAATAAACGGAAGTTAAGCCACGAAATTAAAAACTTAACCTTTCTGTCAAGAATCATTTGTGCGTTGCCATTATTAACATGTTTTTTTTTTACTAACTATGACGACGACAGCTTTCGAAATAATGTGATTGAAGATTAAAATGCTTTCTGCCTTACTGATAAAACAATATTTTCCGTTAAATAGTTTTCTGCAGTGCTGTTTGTGATCGGTAACTCTTTGCCTGACGACAAAATTTTAGACCAATCCATAATGTAAAGCATTTGAATATGAAAGTTTCAAAGTGGGTCAGATTATAGAACTTGTCTTTGATAGGGTGGAAAACATTGTGGGATAAGGGGAAAATGCTGGTTACAATTATTTTCTTTTTTTTTTCCGCAATGTTTTCAAAATATGTCTTTGTCGGAGGCTTTAAACATAGTGTTGTTTGATTTTAGAAGTAATTTATATATTGGTAACACGTTTCTGCACGTAAAGAAATGTAAAACTGAAAGTAATTGAAATTTATGCGGAGAAAATGAGAAGCAAATGTGCCAGTTAAAAACTGCTCCTTTTCCCAGACTGTTTGACAAATTGTTACATCAGCAAAAGCTTTCTCAAATGTTCCATGGACAGATCCAACTAATTAATGCCGTAGTTAAACAACAACAACATAAAAGTGAAATATATCGAGACAGTAGAAGAAAAGATAAACAGCCTAAAATGTTATTAAAATACAAATGAACCATGCTCTGCGAAAAAGGGGTTTGATACATCTGAGGAAAAAAAGAAAAAAAAAAGTGTCGACCCAGGTCACCCAGCGCAGACTGCACAAGCTTTCTGGGCCGAAATTGTTTGCTTATGGTAAATTTTCTACTTGTCCAAGGACTGTTGTGCCTCAGAATTCTGCTGGTTGTTTTACAAAATGGATTTTATTGATCCACAATTATGTGATGACTTGCTTGGTATAATGGATAACGGAGATGCATTAAACCCCCTTTTGCCAGAGCGGGGCGCGGCTCATATCTCTGAATCGATCAAAATCATTAAATCGGGGAGTTTTTATTAATATCTCATTTTCTGACGTATGTTTTATGATAGGAAAAATAATCAAAGCACTGAAAGGACCGAGGTAAGGCTTAACATCTGCAAATATCGCAGACGCCACCTCACCAAACAGGCCGGTGTTTTATCGATCCTAAGGAAGGCGAATGCCTTTAAAAACACTGAGGGAAAAGGAACAGATGTTTGTAACCAGCATTTAATCCTTTTCCCATGTTTTCTACACTGTCATAGAAAAATTCCGTCATTTGAGCAACATTTAATTTGTCGTCTGCAACTGATTTCAATATGGAAGATGTCCATAGTTTTGTTGTCTAGTAAAGATATAATGAGAAATATGATAGGTTTTTGAGGATTGTCCCTCTAAGCCTACAGACAAGTATTTTTCGACCTCATTAGTGATTTCTATTTTAGGCGCCGGTCAAGTTCTCGTTGTAATTAAGCAATGAACCTTTACCAGACAACACAATTTTAGACTCAGCAATACTGAAAGGAATTGCAGCGGACAAATCAAATGTGGTTCAAACTACCGATGCAAAACATTGTGGCGAAAAGGAAAGAAATGCTGGTTACTAGCATTTTGAAAAAAAAAAACCTTGTGAACAGCATTTTTTTCTTTTCTTTTCCAAGAACGTCGAAAAAAAAAAAATCTTATCCACAGGGTCGTCAAATTTTCTGTATAGGGTTACAGAATGTAGTATCATCAGTTTCAGAGAAAGCTCTCTACCATAACTGCTCAAACTTGACTGTCTTACTGCACCTAATCACTACCATGTTTTTTTTAATTGCAGGTAACCATCAGATAACATCAGAAGAATCAACTTGTAAAGTGCGGAATATTAGGTTTTAGACCCAGTACGTTAACACTATGACGGAAGTGAAGATGGCTCTTAATGATGTTGTGTAGATTTAAAATTCATGCAGAGAACTTGTTAACGCTGTGAATTGATATATTTTTGGAGTTTTGTTGTGAAAAGGTAAACACACTAAATGGTTGGATGTCAAAAGGTATACCCCATTTAAAGATGAGACGTTGTGACGTCAACCTGACGTCATTAATTCTTCGAAGTTTTATATTCTTCCAAATTCTTCCCATTGTTCTTTCATGTATTTATTTGTTAAACGGGTGGATGCCAATGTCGGTTTACAATAGAACAGCTAAGGCTGACATCGTGCTTTCTGCGCATGTGCTGAAAACGTATAAAGAAATTGAATTCAGAACGGAAGCACAAACTTACATGGCAACGGTCAAAGTTTTTGATGTTTACAAAGGGAGAAAACTCTTACGGAATATTCCATCGAGCGAAGAAAATCAAAAGGTCTACAATGTTACGAATTTTGGTGATAGAAAAATGTGTTACGCTGACGTAATGGAAGGCAAAAACTACATCCTGTTCTTAACGACCTACAAACAACGTTTGTCAGCGAAATATGATGATATTTTTGGAGCAGCAACGAGATTTACGGAATCGAACGTAAGAGAAATAGAGGCACAAGTTGGTTCAGGTAAGTAGCTCTCTTTTGTTGCCCTGGTCCTTTGATTGCAAAAGGTGAAAACAGTGTCTTTTGCAGACGATATAGAACAAGATCAGACTGCACAGAACTTGCAGTCTGATCTTTGATCTATATCGTCCGCTAGTTAAGTCCAGCCTACAAGATAGGCTAATAATTTTTCTGAGGTTTATTGGATTGTATTTTCAACTGTTGAAAAGGCGTGGAGATTATATTTGGCACTGAATGAGTTTAACCATATTTGAGCCATGCTCTGTGGAAAGGGGGGCTTAATGCATCTGCGAAAAGTATCGACCCAGGTCAGCCTGCGCAGTTCGCGCAGGCTGACCTGGGCCGAAACTTTTCGCTACTTGTCAATTTTCTGTATGTCCAAGGACCATTCTACCTCACGATAAAGTCGGCTGTTAAAAAATGGCAATCATGGATCCATAATTATGTGATGGCTTGCATGGTATCATGCATTACGGAGATGCATTAAGCCCCCTTTTTGCCAGAGTATGGCTCATTTATATAGGCTATGATCTGATTAATGTAAAGCTTCATCAAATTAACCCTTTACCAAATGATCCTTAACGACCCTGAAAAAGAGGGCTTTATGAAAACATTGTTGGAAAAGGAGAAAATGCTGGTAATCAGCTTTCTCTCATTTCTCCCCATTGTTTTACCCCCTCACACAAATAATCTTATAATGTAATTCGCATTTGATTTCTTGTCTGCGAACACTTCCAGTTTGGATGAATATAAAATTTTGTCTTTGGAAAAGAGTTTACAGAACAGAACAGAACAGTAAAGCACAGAACTTTATTTCCAAATGACTTGAACTATGTTTATCGTCATTACAAGGCTTAAACAAAAATATGAGAATAGCATGTGAATGCATATTTAACAATAAGTGACAATGAATGAATAATGTATTTGCGGTTAGCAAGTAAGTGAGATATTTAGATGAAAATGTATCATTTATTGAAAATGAGGAATTACTCGTTATAAATAGTAGAAATTCCTGAGGGTCAAAATTATTGTTGATCTCCTGAAAATGAAATGATGAAGAAGAAGCGGAAGAGGGAGAAGAAGAAGTAGAGGTAGAAGAAGTCTTTCAGATAGCTGTTTTAAAATTGATCTTATCTCAAAAGGGAACAATAAGAAGACGAGGAGCAATAATAATAATAATGATTATGATGATGATGATGATAATAATAATAAAAGAAGAAGATAGAGAGGAGGGAGAGGAAGAAGGGGAAGGGAAGGGGGTAAGGGGTACAGAGAAGAATTATGATCTCCATCTGTTAGCATGACCTCCATCTATGGTCCTCAGTTTTGAACAGTTGGTTTTAGTGACTAAGTCGGCATGTTTGGATAAAGAATGCCAATCTGTAAAAAATACATTCAACCTTTACACTGCTAAATGTTCTACAATTACAAAATTTTGGCCACTAGTAAAATCACATCTTTTGCGAATTCAAATCCTTTTCACCGAAAAAAAATTATCTCACCGTATCGGACATTGTAGATCAAGATCAGACTGCACGTTCTGTGCAGTCTGATCTTGATCTACATTGTCCGCAAGGGCGTATGGAACCGAGATTTGCAGTCGAAGTTTAGATACATCACCGTATAAAGACCATAAAAAATGGTGAACATTCGATCGTGAAATGTTGGAAGTGAACCGTGTACCAGTGTCTTTAAGATAGCTGTTTTAAAATTGATCTTATCTCAATAGGGAACAATAACCCTACCTGTTGTATCATTTAATACAATTTTTCGTGATAAAAATCTATTTTCCTGCCTGAAAAAAAGGAGGACGAATACCTTAACGACACATTTGTTTAGCTTCAGTAATTTGAAATTCCACAAGCCCTTGGGCTCAAAATATGTGAAACAGATACATTCTGTCGATTAAAAAAAAAACAACCGAACAAGTAAAATATATCACAAAATACAAGAGACTGAAAATGCAAGATTATGCTGCACCCTACATGCAGTCTGGTCTTGATTTATGCTGTCTCCAAAATGGCGCTTAGAATGGCCATTTGCTCTCAACAGAGTAAATCCTTTTGTTTTCCGCGTGTGGTCAAGATTACAATT
This sequence comes from Tridacna gigas, assembly GCA_945859785.2. Lineage (NCBI taxonomy): Eukaryota > Metazoa > Mollusca > Bivalvia > Cardiida > Cardiidae > Tridacna > Tridacna gigas. The sequence goes on along the minus strand of OX244035.2, from coordinate 40,096,828 downwards.
CTCGGTGTCTGCTTTCAAATACACTATTAAATAAAATCTTGATCGAGCAAACAAGTACCATATCGAAGATATCAATTAACCCTCAACCTGCTAAATAAATGAAACGAAAGTTTCCACTCAATAGTAAAAACCCAAATATTGCAACTTCAAAGTTGATTTCACCGTATTGATCGGACATTGTAGATCAAAGATCAGACTGCACGTTTTGTGCAGTCTGATCTTGATCAACGCTGTCCGCAAAATCGCCCCGAGCCTCGCTTAGCGGCCTAGGGGATAACTCATTCAACGCCAAATACCGGTATATGAGTCATGCTCTGTGAAAAGGGGGCTTAATGCATCTGCAAAAAGTATCGACTCAGGTCAGGCTGCGCATTTTTCTCGCAGGCTGACCTGGGCCGAAACTTTTTGCTTTCGGTCAATTTTCTGCATGTCCAAAGACCATTCTGTCCCAAGATTCAGTCATTCCTTCGAGAAAATAGACAAAATGGATGCAAAATTATGAAATGACTTGCATGGTATCATACATCACGGAGATGCATTAAGTCCCCTTTTGCCAGAGCATGGCTCATATAAACTCGACCTTTTCCGGCTGCTGAAAATACAATCCACTGAAAATCATAAAGACTTTTGATTTTAAAAGCTTGACCGAACAGGCGAAAGGTAAAGTTTAAAGATCAGACTGCTCGTTCAACTTCTCCTCTTTTGCTACATTGTTTTCAGGATTCGTCCTCTGCAAGACGAAAGATTGTGTTAACCCCTATCCTGCTCAATAACTTTAATGAAAATTTCAAATTGACGGTAAAAACCAAAATGTTGGTATTTCAAAGCCAAGGGCTTGTTACTGCACGTTCTTTGCAGTCTGATCTTGATCTACACTGTCCGCAAAAGGTCCGTGAGTCGCTCGTAGCAGCCTAAGGGTTAAAAGGTTGATGATTCAAGCTCTTAATTTCTTAGCCCTACTGGTACTCTACTACTTTGACTCTTTCGCTGCCAAATAAATGGACTCGACATTTCTCGAGGTCTAAAAGCATACGGTATTTTCGTTACTTTTGAGTCTGATTTTGGCCAAATAACAGTATCAGGTAGCGGACGGTGTAGATCCAAGATCAGACTGCACGTTTTGTGCAGTCTGAACTTGATCTACGCCATCCGCAAAAGATGTCCGAGACGACAATAGTACGGAAAGAGTTAGTGTCAATGGCCATGTTGTAACTCACAGAAAACAGCCTATTTTGAATGCCGCTGTTATGAAAAGTAATGCACCTTGTCAGCCAGGGAACAGAAGAAAATAATTTCTCTTGATTTTTAAGACCATATTACCTGGGAAACATATTCTAAACAAGAGCTTTGACAGGTTACGCATCATCTACAGTGCCCCATTGTCACTTCCGTTTCTTTGACATTTCTTGCAAATGTCGCTTCCGTTAATCTGTACGTCACGTGATTTGTGCTTCCGTTTGTGCTTGTCATATGACTGTTTCACCCGTTTATCGTACACGTCATCTTAATTTCGAGATGAAAAACACCTGCCAAAATTTAGAAATACCATTTTGTCTGTTATAAATTACTCGAGAGACGAGAAACCCACCACCTACTGAGGCCGTTTTGACATTTCTGCAGCGTGAAATGTAAATGTTTGTCCCTCAACAAGTACAAAACTTATATTCTTCCCAGTATCCTGTAGCGTTTCTACATAAGCTTTGGCTGATAACGTGCACTTTAACTATCGTCTTTGGCACACTTATCGAAAAGTTTACGTCAGAGCATCGTCCTCTTTGTGGATCCATAATCACACATCACGTACTGGCGCCTACGTCTATTGATCAACTTTGTCATTTAGAAATAGATATTAACCCTTTCCCAAACAAGCCCTGGTTTTCACGTGTCTGCAGTACAAGTTTTTTGAAAACACTGTGGGAAAAGGAGAAATTGCTCGTAACGAGCAATTTCTCCTTTTCCCACAGTGTTTTCTACCCTTTTTGATAACTTTCTGCCATTTTCATCAAATTTAAAATTGTCGTCTGCAAACTCTTTCAATTTGGACCAGTCCAAAATCTGTCGTTTGGGAAAGGGTTAACTGATACAAATGTCTGCGACAAAAGAAAGGAAGAAACAAAAAAGTTGTTTGTGGGAAAAGAAGAAAATGCTGGTAACCATTATTTTCTTCTTTTCCCACAATGTTTTCAATTAAAAAAAAACTTCCCTTTCAGGATCGTTTCAACTCGGGAATGCCGTGTGGTAAAGAGTTTTAAAGTGGGGAAATATTAAAATGAGACTGAAATTTCTATTCTGAAAAAAAAAAAACAATATAACTGCCGTTTGAAAATTGCCCTTGGTCAGAATGTGTCAGCAACTCGGACAGTATGAATTGAAGATCAGACTGCCAATTTTGTCATATGGCTGTCTGGTCTCGATCTGCATTTGCTGTAAACGCATCAATAGGTGTGAAATGCACTTAAAGAGTTAAAATGCTACGATGGCCAAACACATGGAACGGATTTTTCCCGGATGTACATAAAACTCAGATTTTGCAGTGGTGTATAAGATACAGAACTATGGACAAAATCCAAGATCAGACTTCACGTTTGGTGAAAGCCGATCTCAAACCACTCTGCCCACACATAGGAAGCATGTATAGGTCCCCGATGCAAACTAAGTTGTGTTCCGACACTTTTCTTTCCGAGTAAATTGGTAAAAAAAAGAAAAGAAAAAATAGGCTGTTGGGTGGAAAAAAGCACAATTTTCCGATCGATTAAACAACGAAGATTCTTCGATGTAGATACCGCGGATTGATACTTCATTCGTACCCAAATTATTTCAACACTTTTGAATATTTTTCCGGTTAATTTAGTAGGTATTGTCAATACAACAACAAAAAACGTTCATGAATTATTCCTTTCAAACAATTTCCAGTCTTATGAATAAATGTGGTTGTCCGTAAAGGCGGAGAGTTTCGATACTACAATGAAAAACCCATTAAACCCTTTACCAAACGACTAAGGTTTAAACTTGTCCAAATTGAAAGCAATTGCAGACGACAAACTAGATGTGGTGCCAATAATGCAATTTTCGGTTTAAAGGGTAGAAAACGTGATAGGAAAACCAGCTTTTTCTCCTTTTTCCACACTGCTTTCAAAAGTCATTTTTAAAAAGGTCGTTAAAACTCGGGGTTCTGTGGTAACGGGTTTAACCCTTTACCAGACGGCAAAATTGTAGCCTTGTCCAAATTGAAAGCATTTGCAAGCGACAATTCCAGTGTGGCTCAAGTGGTGAAATTTTCTCTTGATAGGGTAGAAAACATTGTAGGAAAAGGAGAAAATGCTGGTTACCAGCATTTTCTCCTTTTCCAACAATGTTTTCAAAAGGCCTATTTCCAAGGGTCGTTAAAAGGCGGCATCGTGCGGTAAAGGGTTAAATCCTCTACCACACAATCCTGAGTTTTGACGATCCTGAGGAAGAAAGCCTTTTCAAACACTGTTTGATCAGAAGAAAATGCTGGTAACCAGCATTTTCTCCTTTTCCCACAATGTTTTCTAACATTTTAGACAGTTTCGCTGGATTGTATTTTAAGTCGTTTAAATATTTCGAGTCTATAGTGTTGGCGCTTTTGGAGTTTAGAATATTTTGAAAGGGGGTATGATCAATGACTTTTCAAGTAGACCTGCAGCAAGCCAAGTTCAAGTACATTATACCCTTCGCTTTGTACGTTCTTAAAGACACTCTTCTTTTATAACAGATAGTAGAGAGAGTACGATACCCAGCCTGGTTACACTAAACACTTAAAAACCGTCCGCATGTGGTCTTGCATGTTGTTACTTGAAGATATGGAAATAGCTGCCAAAGATTCTACATTAAAAGTCACACTGGTGGGGAGAAAATACCAAGATTTCTCGACGTTTCGCTATAACAGTTAGACCGCAATTACCTCTCTCTAATAAAGCAAATTGGTCCAGGCTAGCCAAAGTGTTGGGGTGATTGTGTAGGTATATCAGCTGAGTCATGCTCTGGCAAAAGGGAGCTTAATGCATTTCCGTGATGCACTATACGTGTCAAGTCGTCGTATAGTTTTGGATCCATACATATCCATTTTGTCTAACAACCGGCTGAACCATGAGGTAGACTGGTCCTTTGACACGCAGAATATTGATCGAAAGCAAAAAGTTTCGACTCATGTCAGCATGCGCTGTATTTTTTGCAGATGCATTAAGCCCCCATTTCACAGAGCATGGCTCATTTTTATTGACATGCCGCACGTCTCAGTCTGTCTGCATTAACTATAAGTAAACCAGCTTGGCGGTTTCGCCGTATTTTTCTGGTTCGTCCCATTTGCTCCTTGTTTCAAGTTGTTGTTCGCCACAATCAAAGAGCTGAAAATGTTGAAAATGACATAAAACATTAAGTAGATCGTGTTATTTACTCATAATTGGCATCGTCATGCGATGTCAAACTACAGTTTATAAGAAAATATACAAATCAATAGCACTAACTTGCAAATAGGGCCCGTATTCACCAACTATTCTTAAGAATATTCTTGGTCTTATTCTCCAAGATCGTCCAAATTTGAAAGTAACACAACTTCTGATTGGCTAAACCAAATGGTTTAGCCAATCAGAAGTTGTGTTACTTTCAAATCCAGAAAATGTTGGAGAATAAGACTAAGAACGTTCTTAAAAATGGTTGGTGAATACGGACCCAGGGCGATACTGGGTAGTCATTCGGCATACCTCGGGTGATCTGGTGATCAAATCCCTCGGCTGTATCACGTAGCTTGATATGCACCTACACGGTACATTTCGCACATCTCCGGAAGCACGCCCCTTTACCGTTATTGAAATTGTAAGGCTCCTCGCAAAAAAGAAAACATGAGTAAATTTTCTGTCGTTGTCTTTCTAAGAATATTTCAGTCGGCAAACAGTTTGTACATTCAATTTCGAGCGTGGTTTATCAATTCTGTTGGGAGCTTTCATCGACAGATCGATAGAAGTGAATACCTTCACCGTGGTTGTTCGTGTCGTTGCTGAGCGATCTACAGGGGCGCCTCCATGTTTAAGATCATGTGATTGGTAGTTCAAAATGGAAGCCTCCTTTATACAGACGAGGTTAGATGTAGGCACGGAATCGGCCGAGTTGTGACGAGTGACTGGGTAGTATCATTACGAATCGCACTCCTTAACCTTCTGTGCATGGCGTAACTTGGTGGTGTCTACGTAAGATCAATTGATTCGCTGATATTGAGCCTTATATCAGAATCTAAGTCGACCAATTTACAAATTTTAATTTCGACATTACAAAAACTCAGTGTTCATTACGATTTCCCCCCTCGTTTGCATATGAGGTGGATTTTCGACGAATAGAAAACTTTGATTTCGTTCAATTTGGATTTTTAGAAAACTTGGTTGAAACGGGCCCTTGGTACGAATTCACCAACCATTCTGAATTTCATTTATAGTCTTATTCTAGATTTGGAAAGTAACCCAATTTCTGATTGGTTAAACCATTTGATTGAGCCAATAAAATTTGCGTTACTTTCAAATTTAGAAAATTCTTGAGAATCAGACTAAGAATATTCTTAAGAAAGGTTGGTGAATATGGACCCTGATCATATAGAGGCGATTCTAAGACAAAACATGACACTAGAGTTTCACAGAGCGTCACACTCTCTAACCAAAGCCCTTGAAGCAAACAGTTATAACATATATGCGCGGCGTTCTGGCAAAAGGGGGTTTAAGCACCTCTGTGATGCAGTGTACCAAGCAATTAGGGATCCATAAAACCCATTTTGTCTTACAACTAGCTGAATCCTGAGACAGAATGGTCCTTTGACACGCAGAAAATTCATCAACAGCAAAAAGTTACGACTCAGGTCAGCCTGCGCGGACTGCGCAGGCTGACCTGGGTCGAAACATTTTGCAGATGCATTAAACCCCCTTTTGACAGAGCAAGGCTCATATCGTTTGATAAAATCACAGTATCATATAGAATAAGGTATGATAGATGGGAGATAATGTTATTCTGAATACAGTTTGTCACATAGGGAGATTAATCAAACAATTTTCCCCGTCTACTGACTTCCTTTTTACAGGCACACCTAGGGTCCTTCTCGTATATCTTATTATCAACAATACTTGAACTTGTGAGAAAGAGTTGAAGTTATTCACATAGAGCGAGATTTTAGAAACTAGTGAAGCAACTGTTTCTTTTTTTTTCTCTTTCATTCAGCTTTTTGTAAGGATGTTAACCTTTTTACGAAAGAAGTAAGCGTTTTAACGACCCTCTGAAAAAATATGGTAGGGGAAGGAGAAAATGGTGGTATCAGCATTTTCTCCCTTTACCAGGCTCGCCCGGGTAGCTCAGTGGTTAGCGTATCTGACTCGTGACCTAGTGGTTACGAGTTCGATACCAGGTTGAGGCAAACTTTTTTCCCGGCGATTTTTCGCCTCTCACCTCTGGTACATGTGAGAAAAGTAGTCAGTGGCTTTGGAAAGAAAGTTGTGTCAGTACTGGTGTGAGAAAGCCAGGAAACACATGGGTGCGTCACTGACCGCCATGATATGACCTGAGCTGTTAAAATGGCATTAAACTCCAATACAATCCCATTACAAGCATTTATTCCTTTTCCCACAAAATTTTCTTCTGCTTTTTCAGAGGCAAATACATATATCATCATTTAAGCCAAATTTCCTTTTTTCGTCCACAAATGCTTTCAAGACAGACCTGCTTATTTGTCCGTCTTGTAAAGAGTTAACCCTTAAGCTGCTAAGAGCGACTCAAGCATCTTTTGCGGACAGTGTAGATCAAGATCAGACTGCACAGAACGTGCAGTCTGATCTTAGATCTACACTGTCCGATACGATGATATTCCCTCCCCTCAACATACCTTTGAAATAGCAACATTTGGGTTTTTGCTATCGGACTGAAAGTTTCATTTCATTTGTTTAGCAGGTTAAGAGTTAAGAAAATCCAGAAAGTGAGCTACTTACTCTGACAGGCTTTTAGTTTCAATATTCCCTCGACCAGACACGAAAGGTTCATTTGTATATTATCATCGTCAATATTATCATCAGCATTATCATTGTAAATACATTTTTGTTTCGACAATACCGCTTGACTCCTCAATGATTTTGAAACATTTTCAGAGTATTAAAAATAACACAACAAATAGGGGGGAAAAAAAAATCACGCGCAATTTGCAATTCCTTTGCCTTTCAAAATACGCGTAGTTTGTGAGCAAAGAATGTGATAACATTTTTGTTACGAAAATGAAATGAAAATTACTTAAAAGTTTCAGTCATCATTTCATGAGTCAGCACAATGACTTCGAGGTTACCAAACAAATAACATGTAAAGCGGTCAAGACTTTTCAATTTAAGTCCTAACTAGAGGAAAATATTTTTGATTCACTCGTAATGAAAGCATTGTATTACATTTTTTCTTAAATGATAGTTTTTGTATTTGAAACATTAGAAAAACATGTGCGAAAAAGAGAACATGCCGGTAATGGGCATGTTCCTCTTTCCCCACATTTATTTTCAAAGGTATGCTTTCTCCAGGTCATAAAACGCAGGACTATTTTTGGTCAATAATTAAAGCTGTCCATATTTTCTTTGTATACATTAAAAAAAAAAAAAAAAAAAACTAGGAAGAGTAAACGGAACATGAATTAAACAAAAAATAAAAAATCTTACTGATGGGCAGCTTTGTCAAGCCTTATCCTTAAACTTTTAAGCTGATAGTAAAAAAAAAAACAGAATTATGCTACTTCAATCTTATTTTGTGGAGAAAAAACACTTTCTTATCAGACAATGTAGATCCAAGATCAGACTGCACGTTCCGTGCAGTCTGATCTTGATCTTCACTGTCTGCAAAAGGTCAGTGAGTCGCGCTTAGCAGCCGAAAGATTAAAGAGTATTTTGGAAAGGGTTGTAAGAAGTAATTTATATTCATCTTTCTACATTAAACTGGATGAATGTATATAGAGTTTAAATCTTGTACCTCTTATGTCATTGATGAATTGAAACTCTTCCTTGGATGCTTTTGAAATTGATAAACTGATAAATAGTACACCCCAGCATATATCAGTACTCGTTGTAAATTTTTTTTTTTAAATTTTAACTCTTTACCAAAGAAGCACGTGTTTCAACGATCCGGAGGAAGAAGGCTTTTGAAAAACATTGTGGGTAAAGGGAAAAAAAAAAATATATATATATATATATATATATATGTGTGTGTGTGTGTGTGTGTGTGTGTGTGTGTGTGTGTGTGTGCACTGGAGGCCAGCATTTTCGACTTTTCCCACAATGTTTCTACTCTTCAGTGACGAATCTTATCATATGAGCCACATTTATTTTGTCATTTGTAAGTGCTTTTAATTGGGACTATTCTTACATTTTGTCTCCCTTTTTAACTCTGGTGTTGGGGGTAAAACGTCGGTCTTCCACATCGAGGGTTCCAGGTTCTAACGCTATAATGAGCGAAATCCTCCAGATCACGAAGCAAGTAATGGTTAAGGTTTTCAGAGAGTTATCGAGAGTGGAGTGATTAATATAAGTTGGGAAAACCTACCATTAACAAAAACTTACGACCAGGTCAGCCTGCGTGGATCGTACAGGTTTTCGCAGATTATAGCTCAAATGTAGCTGATGGGCAGAAAATTATCCAGAATTTATCTAACAAGAGGATTGAAAATCTACACTTGCTGCAAAGGCAATTTAAGTTGTAAAATTTGTTTTAAGGATTGATGTACTTTTTGCTATTGTTGCATAAAACTCCATTGCTTTCTTGTTATTTAATACAATGCGTACTTTTCAAAAGATATGCATTGTGGTTTCTTAACAGTTTTGTGATTAATTTGCTACTAAAGTTTACCTCTTTGATTAGTTTGTTTTGTGTTTAATGCCGTTTTTAGCATTTTATTATATACATTGCGGTGGCCAGTGCACTTATCTGTCCTTTGTGAACTTATCAGCATTTTCCCCTTTTCCCAGACTTCTAAAGCCGACTTCAGGGTCGCAAAAACTCTGAATTGGTTGGTAAAGAGTTCAAGAAAGTTGTGTGTGCGTGGAGAAAAAGCGTTCGTATTAGTTGGCTACCCATATCATCTGAAATATGGCCCCCCCCCCCCCCCCCAGCGGGATACCCGTGGCTTTTTTATTGACTTCAAAGATTTCATCTGCTTTTCAAATTGACTGTGATTGGTCACAGTACTTCATGTAGAAGTCCTCATCGGGATGAAATCAGTAGCCCATCTTTAAAGGGCCTATTTAGGCATTTCTTTTCTTTTGCCGTGATAAAAATTTAAATAGTAACAAAGATATTTTTCCTTGCAAGCTTAAAGAAATGACGGTTACTATGGAATGCCATAGCAGAAAATATTCAAGATATAAAAACACTATCAAGATATTTAAAATATTCAATCAAGATAGTCGCAATTATACCAAAATGATATATATATTTGATATATGACAGCAAAATTATCATATCAAAACATAAAACCACTTCAAGACAAATAAATATACTTCAGGATGTAAAAACAGCATCAACATTTTAAAAACCACAACAAGACAAATAAATATACTTCAGGATGTAAAAACAGCATCAACATTTTAAAAACCACACCAAGACAAATAAATATACTTCAAGATGTAAAAACGGCATCAACATTTTAAAAACCACAACAAGACAAATAAATGTACTTCAAGATGTAAAAACGGCATCAACATTTTAAAAACCACAACAAGACTCACGTGACCAATCAAGACTCACGTGACCACAAAATCCACGACGTCATCACTTGGCGAAAAGAACGTACACACACTGCTGCTGCTTGACTGTTGACAGTCACACTGTCATTTTTTATTCGGCGTATTAACGTTAATCATGGACCACCCAGACGAAGTTACTCGGCTCTTTAGACATTCGCAGTTCGAAGATCTCAGGAGAGACCTCAGGAGGAGTGTTTCAGATGCCCCTTCAAATGTCCGTGATGTTGTTTCATTCATTAAAGCATAAAGTGTAAGATCATACTGCATGTTTGTGCAGCCTGAGCCTCCTAAAGGTCAGATAGATGAATGGACACACGAAGGGCAGACAGACGGACGGACGGACGAACAAACAGACAGTCATAGGGAATACCGACAGATAAACACAGACACACAAACAAAAAGAGAGATAGACGCACAGACCGACAGATAAACAGACACACGGAGAAAAAGACAGACAGACGTGCACATGAACAGACGGACGGACGGACGAACGGAGGAACGGATGAAAAAATAGACAGAAAAACATGGGAAGACAGACAGAAAAACACTGTGCAGTCTGATCCCCCAAAAGATCCGAAACGTTAACGGACCAACGAAGGGCAGACAGACACCCATGCATATGGACAGACGGACAGACGAACACAAAGACACACATACAAAATAGACGGCCGGACCAACAGATAGTCAGATATAGGGAAGACCAACAGAAAGAAAGACACAGACAGACAGCCAAAGAAAAGAAAGACAGACAGACGCACAGACCGACAGGGTAAGGGGCACACAGTGGGCAAACCGACACGATTACATGTTGACAGACGGACAGACTAACAGACACACATACATATAGACGGACGGACGGATGAGCAGACAGACAGACATAGGGAAGGTCGACATAAAGATACAGACAGGCAGGCAAAAAGACAGACGCACAGATCGACAGATGAATAGACCTACGGAGGGCAGACAGACACACACACATATACTCGGACGGACGAACAGGCAGATAGATAGGAAATGCAGACAGAAAAGACACAGGCATTTGAAAAGATACTGAAGGCCTGCAGTCTGATCTATTGCTACACAATCGTAACAATGCAATGGCAATGCCAGATCTATACCGTATCATATACATGTATGGTAGGCCTCTATTACTAGAAGTGCTGTGCATATATCGTCGAGCGTCCTTATTCCGTGAGTGTCCTTGAACCGGTGATTTTTGTGTACATCTCGTAGAGCACATATTTTGATGACGTCACATGGTATTTCTGCTCGTAACCCTTACCAATATTCGAATGTCTCATTGCCCTTGAATTTCAGACAAATACAAGACAAATACACCGGAAAATAAACTAATTATCGTATGTTAAAGAAATCTACTTCTTTTTTCTTGATGCTAAGTAGTGTTACTTCTCAAAAAAATGCAAAGATCATCGACTTTCTGCAGTAAATACTACCGAGCTACCGGAATTAGGTCACGCCATGTTTGCTCAAGAAGGCCGACGGTATGTTCTTTATTTATGCACATTGAACATGAAAATAGTTATCTAAGTTATTCTTTTGATATGAGAGTGACCAGAAATGATTTTTTTATGAAGGCAAGTAATTTCTAGCTCATATTCTGGTCTCAATTCTTAATTTCATCAAGTTGTTTCCTTATCATCACGGAATACGGACACTTTTCGCCAGGTGATGACGTCGTGGATTTTGTGGTCACGTGAGTCTTGATTGGTCACGTGAGTCTTGGTGTGGTTTTTAAAATGTTGATGCTGTTTTTACATCTTGAAGTATATTTATTTGTCTTGGTGTGATTTTTAAAATGTTGATGCTGTTTTTACATCTTGAAGTATATTTATTTGTCTTGAAGTGGTTAAATTATGTTTTGATATGATAATTTTGCTGTCATATATCAAATTTATATATCAATTTGGTATAATTGCGACTATCTTGATTGAATATTTTAAATATCTTGATAGTGTTTTTATATCTTGAATATTTTCTGCTATGGCATTCCATAGGTTACGTTCAGTAAAAAGATGCAAGTGTGATGTTCAAACAATAAAATTGTCGTAAAGCAATTTTAATGACATCAGATATGACGTCACAGGTGCCTGTTGTGGGAATACGATCCTGGTACGTAATTGATGCGTGTTACCGATATTTTGACATTCCCACAAGCCATTAGGAAATTTTGGGGCGAATTCTAAAATATCTTAAAGGTCACGGGGAAGTGCCATTGATATTTTTTTTTTGAACTTTTAACTGCTCTTTCTTATTCATTGTTTGCACACTATTGCCTCACTAATTTAGGAAATAAAACAATAAAAAAAAAACCGATACATTAGATAGATCTAGATGTATGCTTAAAAAAAAAAACCTTGAATAGCCTCCGTTAAAAACAATTCAGTCAAGACTCTTTCTTTACCTATGTTGGCCAAGGTTAACCTTCGACTCATTACCAAACGACTCTTTACCAGCATTTTCTTATTTTCCAACAATGTTTTCAGAGGCCTTCTTCCTCGGGGTTGTTAAAACTCGGGATTTTTTGATAAACAACGCGTTAAACAACTTGTACCGGAAATGTGTAATTTTTCTCTGTTTTTATTTTAATACAAGGAATATTATCTGGTTTGTTTTTTATGCCTTTGAATTACCTGAATTTATTTTTGAATTTTGATGTTATTATTAGTGTTAGGAAATCAATTTTGCATGATAAATTTCGGCATCTTCGTCACTTTTGATGCATTTTATCATGTTCATACCGTGTTCTAGCTTTTTTTTTTTTGTTGTGTACCCTTCTAGTATCTCACATAATTTCAGTTTGCTTCTCACGCAAGTGTTGGTCAAGATCATGCAACACAAAATATGCAGTCTGATCTTGGATTTATACTTTCCGCAATACTAGGACATCCTGGCAAAAAGGAACCTTTAAGTTTTTTGGAGGGCTTTTTTTTCCCCTAACTGAAAATTTTCAGTTTTATATGATATATATCGTTTGATGTACTAAGGATTCACTCTTTTCCAAACGACAAAATTTTAGACCCGTCCATTTTGAAAGAATTTGCAGAATTAAACAATGCTGAAATGATGCATTTGTCTTTGATAGGACAGAAAACACTCTTGGAGAAGGAGAAAATGTTGTTAACCAGCATTTTCTCCTTTTCCCACATTGTATTTTTCAAAAGTTTTATTCTTCAGGGTCCTTTAAGTACATGAGCATTTAGTACAGGCTTAAAACATCAGTTTCTGCTGTGAACTCATTTGTATGTCTGCCAGACTGAAGACTGGTTTTGTAAAATTTTAGATTCTTAATCTTAAGCATCCATGGGGAATATCGACAGCTTTTGCAGACAGTGAAGACCGAGATTATGTTATCGGATACTGGATTAATTCTGTTCTAAAAAGAAAGAGATATTTTGGCTAAAATTATGATACTTGCAGATGCAATTATAGGGTCTTTAACCCTTTACCAAACATTGTTTTAATGATCCTGAGAACATTTGACCCTTTACCCGACAATCCCTGTTTTAAAGACCCTGGGCAAGGCCGTTTGAAAACATTTTGGGAAAAGAAGAAAATGCTGGTAACCAGCATTTTCACCTATTCCCACAAAGTTTTTTATCCTATCAAAGACAAATCTCACCGTTTGTGCATGAATTAATTTGTCGCCTGCAAACCCTTTGAATTTGGACCTTAGTTTGGTTAATAGTTAAAAAAAAAAGTATTTACATTTCCAAAAGCAAATCTTCAAATCGGAGCCGAATTTACCCTTTGCTGATCAATCTCAAGTTGTAACTACACCATGAAAGAATCCTTTTGAAAACATTGTTGGAAAAGGAGAGAATGCTTGTAACCAACAGTTTTTTCTTTTTCCTCAGTATTTTCTAATATTTCAGAGATAATTCCCATCATCTTGATCTATAAGTAATTTATCGTATAAAAACCCTTTCAATGTGGGCAAATCTAGAATTTTGCCGTGTGGTAAAGGGTTTAATTTGTCGTCTGTTCATACTCTCAATTTGGACAATTCTGCATTTTTTTTCGGCTAATAGAAAACATTGTGTGTAAAGGTAGAAAATGCTCCCCGCCAGCATTTTCTTCTTTTCTAATAATGGTTTCAAAAAGCCCTATTTTTTTCTAAATTTGATATTGGTCTATTGTACGGTCATGTAAAAGTCACATTAGAATGTTCACAGGTTTAAATAGAGGGTAAAAATCAATTTCTATACATTCCTTGCTCCCTGTAGTATTTCACATAGAGACATCGAGTCTTGCAATCTGTGAACGGAAGATAATTTTTTAGAACCATAAAAATAATGCGCTTTGAATTTGATAGCGTTTACATATTGCGAGCTACAGACGACTATTTCTTTTTCTCTTCTCGCGGCAGACAATTTTGAAAGCATCGAGTCAAAAAGAGGAAACGCTCTTTTTGTTGTCAAAGTTGTCTCATGTATTCATGTGTGCAAGGCTGATTTCTTATTAACCCTTTCCCAAACAAGCCCTGGTTTTCACGTGTCTGCAGTACAAGTCTTTTGAAAACACTGTGGGAAAAGGAGAAATTGCTCGTAACGAGCAATTTCTCCTTTTCCCACAGTGTTTTCTACCCTTTTTGATAACTTTCTGCCATTTTCATCAAATTTAAAATTGTCGTCTGCAAACTCTTTCAATTTGGACCAGTCCAAAATTTGTCGTCTGGGAAAGGGTTAACCTAAGTTTCTGATTATCGGTAGATGCATAATTATCCATCAATACAGAACTCCAGATAAGAGGGAGTGATGGTATTCTAAATCCATTATTTCTTTTCCAAATCCTATGTTGTGGGTACTCATTAGAATTGTCTGGATGAGACGATTCTAATGAGTACCCATAACATAGGATTTAGTGGAGAATAATTATTATTTTCAATTTTGAAATCAAAATCACTCCCTCTATCTGGAGCTCTGTAAATATAAATCTGATTTCATAGTTTCCTTCTATAAATATGTTAAAGGACTGGTTATATATTACAGAAGTTATTTGCAAATCTAAACTGTAAACTATTACCCCTAAGAAAAAAAAAGGCAAAATGGGGTTTAATGCATCTCTCTGATGCACTTTAAAAAGTATCACAAAATTATGGATCCATAAAATACGAATGGACAACCGGCTGAATCCTGAGATAGACTGGTCCTTGGACATGCAGAAAGTTTACCAAGAGCAAAAAGGATGGACCCAGGTCAGCCTGCTCAGACTTTTTTTTTTGTCGATAAATTAAACCCTTTTAACACAGAGCATGGCTCAAATTTATTTGAATAGAAAAGAGTCCCGTGAGTAAATTCGACTTTTAATGAAGTCTAAAAGTACATGAGCCGTGCTCTGGCAAAAGGGTGCTTAATGCACCTTCGTGACGCATTATACCAAGCAAGTCATCACATAATTATGGGTCCATAAAAACCATTTTGTCTAACAATCGACTTTGTCATTAGGTAGACTGGTTCTTGGACATACAGAAAATTGACCAATAGCGAACAGTTTCGGCCCAGGTCAGCCTGCGCGGGCTGACCTGGATCGATACTTTTCGCAGATGCATTGAGCCCCCTTTCCACAGAGCATGGCTCACATTTTTCCTGCAACTGAAGTTTATTTTGGTGTCATTTTAGCATAATTTAGTCGACGGTGTAGATTCAGATCAGACTGCAGTCTGATCTTGGATCTGCACCGACAGCAAAAGTATTTAAGTCGCCTATATCTGTGGAAGAATCATTGAAATTATGATAATATATGGACGCAGTGTTATGTTTCTCAAACTTGTTTTAAAACAGATACAAAAGATTATATGTGAAAAAAAAAATCAAACCCCTTTCTTGCAATTCATCCATCTGTCAGAATGGCTTCAGAAAATCTGTGAGGCAGACATCAATTTATGCTGCAGACGCCTACCTGATCCGGGAGTTCTTTTAAATGATATGATAATACAGGGCTTATCAGCAGATGGGGTTGTGGGTAATTTCGTGAACTGTCTCATGAGATGTAAAGTTGAAAAATTAAAATTAAAGAAAAACATTCCGATGCATATAAAACAGAACTGAGCCATGTTCTGTGAAAGGGCGCTTAATGCATCTGCGAAAAGTATCGAACCGGGTCAGCTTGCGCAGTCCGCGCAGGCTGACACTGGCCGAAACTTTTCGTTATTGGCAAATTCTCTGTATATCAAAGGACCAGTCTACCTCATCATTAAGTCGGCTGTTAGACAAAATTGATTTCATGGAGCCATAATTTTGTGATGACTTGCCTGGTATCATGCATCACGGAGACGCATTTAGCCCCCTTTTGCCAGAGTATAGCTCAAATAATTATCTGATACTTAATTAAATGATAAAAATCTTCACCGATGCTAGATCTAAATTAAATTTCACTTGATAATAAATGATTTATTCGGTTAATAGTTACGTGTAATTTACTTGTTCATCAGTCAATGATGCAAATGCTCGATATACTGGTATTTATTCAATTGCACAGTAATGGCAATGTAAGGTGCTCTCGTAGACATTGTGGGTCAAGATCAGACAACAAAGAATGGGCAGTCTGATCTTGATCTGCACATGTTGCTTTGACCTGACGGTTTTATCTTCATACTGACTAAGGATGTAGAATTCACCCGTTACTTAACGCTGTACGAGCTGCGATGAATGAAATTACTGCATTCACATAAAATTATGCCATCTAAAACCAGCATTTTCTCCTTCTCCTACAATGTTTTCTACCCTTTCCAAGACAAATCATATCATTTCACCCTTTACCAAACAATCCAGTGCATCAATGACCCCGAGGAAGAATGCTCTGGAAGACATTGTGGGAAAAGGAGAAATTGCCGGTAACCAATTTCTACTTGTCCCTCCATGTTTTGTACCTTATCAAAGACAAGATCATTTAAGCCACATTCAGCATGCTTCCTGAAATTTCTTACAATATAGAATGGCCTAAAACTTTCTCTCTGGTATACAGTGAAAGAGGGAAAATTGCTGTACTTGTGTTGTAATGGGGGGGAGGTAGGGGGTAAGGGGGTGTAGAATTATATGAGCCATGCTCTGTGGAAAGGGGGCTTAATGTATCTGCGAAAAGTATCGACCCAGGTCAGCCTGCGCAGTCCGCGCAGGCAGACCTGGGTCGAAACTTTTCGCAATTGGTCAATTTTCTGTATGTCAAAGGACCAGTCTACCTCATGATTCAGTCGGTTGTAAGACAAAACGGACCTTACGGACCCATGATCATGTGATGTTTATTTGGTATCATGCATCACGGAGATACATTAACCTCCCTTTTCATAGAGCATGGCTAATATAATTATGTGGGATTTAACGTAAGTAGGCGTTTGAGATAGACTTTGATTAAACGAGTCCAGAAAATGTTAATAAACTAGCTTTTCATGGGCTTAATAACATTTTCTTTGGCGAGTTTAATAAAATTCTCAAACGCCAACGAATATTAGATTGTTTTTACCGCATAAATGTATCTCAAGAATTACTTTAAAAGAATCATATGATCTCTATCAGAAACCTGTATATACATGAAAGAGACCGACTCGCTACTTTGGCATAATTGTACGTTCGGGATTAACCCTTAGGCTGCTAATCGCGACTCACTGACCTTTTTGTGGACAGAGTAGATCAAGATCAGACTGCACAGAACGTGCAGTCTGATCTTTGATCTACACTGTCCGATAAGGAGATATCTTTCCTCCAAAAATTCGTTTGAAATAGGAAAATTCGGGTTAATACTAATAGTTTGAAAGTTTTATTTCTTTTATTTAGCAGGATAAGTGTTAAAATAGTTTCAGAGAAACTGATGTACTCGTATAATTGTTTTTCTTCAATCTAAAAATTACACAAATCTTAGCTTTACCAAAATCATCAATCCGTGGTTAACATGACAGAGAAATTTCTGTCGGGCGTTGTTTTCGGAAATAAAGGGCTTGAATACTCGTACAATGCTTTAACCTTTATCCTGTTAAATAAGTGAAATGAAACTCTCTAGCCGATAGTATAAACCCAAGTGGCCCTAACGGGATTCCGTACAAAGGTATTTTTTGGGGGGAAGGTATCTCCTTATCGGACAGTGTAGATCCAAGATCAGATTGCACGTTCTACATTGTCCGCAAAAGGTCAGGAATTCGCGCCTAAGCAGCCTACTGGTTAACAAACAACGTCAAATACTCGTCATGCACGAAGCACGTCAAAACGTCTTACCTCAAACGTGTGTATGGTTAGAAAATTCGTAATGGCTACATGCACTGAAAACAAGGGAGGCTATATGATATAAGAAGTAGTGCCAATGGTGAGAAAATGAAGACGGTAATAGTATATATAGTAAATATTTGAATACTACGAATTAAAGCTGTGTTCAAGCATTAAAGCGGAGGATTATTGCCGTATTAAAGGCTGTTGACTGTTCGACTTACGTATTTGAATAATCACACATTTCTGTGAGACAAGAAAGGTCCTGTCTTCTTGCCTCTTACACAATACTTGGATGCCTTTTCTTCCCGAAACTCTTTACATTGACGTAAAAATGTTAGACTTGTCCAAATGAAAAGCATTTGCAAAAGACAAATCAAATGTGGCTCAGAGGATGGCATTTTTCTAAGAAATTCGGGAAAACATTATTGAAAAAGAGGAAAATGCTGGTAACCAGCATTTTCTTCTTTTCCCACAATGTTTTCAAGAACATTCTTCCCCAGGGCCGATAAAACTAAGGATAGTTTGGTAAGGGTTAAATAAACCCTCATACAATTTTAGTTTCTTCATATTTTTTCGACTTTTTCTTAAAGAAAATGAAATGTTACTGAGAGTTTGTGAAATAAAGCGAAGAATCGATACTTGTTAGTTGATAAGCCACATAACATTTCTTTTAGGAGATCATGCTGTTAAATTTGCTCATGTTAAAAAAAATGGGACCATTGGGCGGAGATTCAATGGCGTGGCTGCTCATTAGCATTTACCGAACAATCCATGTTTTTATGAATACGACTCCTGAGAAGATGGGTTTTGAAAGAAAATTATAGGTAGAACAATTATCTCCATTTCCCATAGTGTTTTCCATTCTTTAAGGGACAAGCCCCACCCCTGAGCCACGCGTAGTCATTTGCAAATCCTTTCGATATTACGAAAGCTTACAAGGGCCAACATGAAGGTAAAATATTTTTCAAATAACGTGAGTTTAAAACGCGTATTAACGCAAAAAATGACGCACTACTTTTTTCGCGTTATTACGTGTTAAAAAATAAGTTCTCGGTACTACATGTTTTTGAAATTCCTTTTCATGTTGACCCTTGATAGCTTTCGTACAGAATGGACAAGTCTAAAATTTTTTTGCCTCGTAAAGATTTAAGGCAGATAAAATCAAATGATATACACTTTGGAGCACTTTTATTTTGCAGTAACCTCTTCATTTATTCAATGGGTCATTCAGAAAACAGTAGCCCCATTTTCAAATGTCCTTCGCTCATTGATCATATGTTTGTCTAATCGTGAGTTTCCCTTTGCCAAACAGTCCATTTAACCCTTTACCACACAATCTGGACTTTTAACGACCCTGAGGAAGAAGCCTTTTGAAAAAATTGTGGGAAAAGGAGAAAATGCTGGTACCAGCATTTTCTCCTTTTCCCACAATGTTTTCTGCTCTTCCCAAAATAAATTTTAATTTTTGAGCCACAGTAATTTTGTCGTCTGCAACAGCTTTCAATAAAGACTGGTCAAAAAATTTTGTCGTTTGGTGAAGAGTTAAAAGGGAGTTATTTTTTAAACATTGTGAGCAAAGGAGAAAATCCTGGTAACCAGCATTTTCTCCTTTTCCCATAATTTTTTAAAGAATCCTTTCATAGACCAATCTCATTATTTGAGCCAAATTTCATTTGTAGTCTGCAAGCACTTTAAATTTCGACGAGTCTAAAATTTTGTCGCGTGGTTAAGAGTTTCGATACCCTGCTATGTTTGTTCTGACATATTTCTGCGATATTTTAATCCTTTTTAACATTTAATCGATGTCTTTTCTCGGGATTGAGTGATTGTTAGACTTATCTAACCAAACAGACAACAAATATACTATTGTGGAATGCAATAACGAGAACAAGCCTTCATCAGATGACAAAATTTTAGACTCGTCCATTTTGAAAGGTTTTGCAGACGACAATTAAAATTTGGGTCAAATAATGGGATTTTTTTTTCTTCTTATTCGCAGGGATGGAAAACATTGTGAGCAAATGAAGAAGCTGGTATCCATCACTTTAGCCTTTTCTCACAATGTCATCAGAGTCTTTCTTTCCTGGGATATTTTTGGCTAACTCTTTACAAGACGGTAAAGTTTCGACTGTTCATATTAAAAGCAATTATAATGAAACAGTAGAGAATTTTGGATCAAATCATGCAATCAGTGTTTGACAGGCTGGTAAACATTGTGGAAAAAGGAGAAAATGCTGGTAACCAGCATTTTCTCCTTTTCCCACAATATTTTTAACTCTTTCAAGGGCAAATTGCATCATTTGAGCCTCGTTTCATATTGCCCTTTGCAAATGCACTGATTCATAAACTAGTCTAATGAGACTAATATTCAAAGACAAATGTTACTTGCTACTACCATACGCTTAGTCTTAAAATCAGTTTACGGAAAATGGCCGGTCACAAAGTTGTCATGTGGTTGATCTATTTTTCAGATTGCTATAGAAGCGAATAAGTCATATTTTTCTCCGCAAAAAGAAATATAAATTATGAGTCAACTGTTGATATGAATGTTCCCCCCCCCCCTTTTTATTAACCCTTTAATCACGATTTTCATTGTCCTTTAATGGCCTCTCATCTAAACCCAATAAATCTTATAACATGCAAAATAAATGAAGTTTGAATATCAAAAGTAATTATATCATATAAAACCCCTGTTACACGGTGTATAGAGGGTATTCTTACAGCGCTATTTTTTAACAGATATGATTGGTTGAAAAAGAAACAAACAAAACGTGAGGAAAATATTCAGTTTCATTTTCTGCTTCATTTATTAGTATAAACGACACAATATATGCCTTTGGCCATTTACAATTGAAATAGAAAGATAATTACATGTACAAACAATAAAGCATGTTATACAAATCCTAAGTGTCTCAAGACGGCGTGAACAAAGATTACTTTAAAATGCTACCTAAATGAACGACAAATTAAAGTCCAGCTGACATTGGAGATCTGCGGAACATTGACAGGAATTTTATAAGAATTTATAATATATAGATCTAATTACATAAATTTACTACAATTCATGGAATGAAAAACGGAGAAAAGCTAATTTATATTGAATAATTTATCCAAATCTCCAATCTTTCATTTTTTTTGTGTGTGAAGAAATAAATTGAAAAAAAGAGGGGGGAATCAATTAACTCTTTCCAAAACGACAAAAATTCAGTCATCCAAAATGAACGCATTAGCAGACATTAGACTGATCGTGGAATGGGATGGGAAATGGCAGACACAGTGTGAAAGAAGAAGAAAATGCTGGTTACCAGTATTTTCTTCATTTTCTACAATGTTTTCAAAAGCCTTCTACCCTAGGGTCGTTAAATTCGGGATTGTGTTGAAAATAGTTAAAGGATCGCAGATGGAGAATTGCCTAGAATGCGACTAATGCCTATTTAGTTGATCTGTTAGATCTAGATCTACACTTCTGTAGTTTTGTGCAAAACACTTTAAGATTCAGTAGATCTTTGAAAATTTTATACAAAGGTTTTCAATAGCGTTTAAATGAACACCTGTGGTATATCAAGAATATTTAGAGGCTTTTAAAGTGACTAGTTATGTGTGTAAATTGTTTCCAAATTTAATGACGCAAACCTGATTACATTTTTGTCCTTCAATGGGTGCATCATGAGAAAAACACTTGCCATGAATTATACCCTCCACTCTATCTGTCAAGAGAAATCCTTCTTGTACTTTAAAAACATGAAACATGTTGAGGCAGATACATGTTCATGTTTTAAAGTGACGATGTTTCTGAGCATGTACTGGTCAAATTAACAAGAACCCTTCGGGTAAAAAAAAGTAGGAAAATATAATCTATAACCGTACAGCCAATTTCCAGACCTACCCGGTAAGTAACACAAATTACACAAACGACGAACATTTTAAGATTAGGAATTTTCTTTATATTTTAACCAGCATAGAAAACATTCTTGGTACAGAAGAAATTGCATTATACAAGATGTTGGTCCTGTTCCAACTATTTTTTCTAAAGATTTCATTTGGCAGGGCATAAAAAGTAGTAATTTGTCCAGATAAAACAGTTCCGTGTTTTAATTACCATGAGAAGTAAGGCTTTTAACCCTTAGACTGCTAAGCGCGACTCACTAACCTTTTGCGAACAGTGTAGATCAAGATCAGACTGCAGTCTGATCTTGGATCTACACTGTCCGGTAAGGAGATATTCTTTTCCTAAAAAAAAGTTAAAAAAAAACAACATTGTTCGGGGTTTTACTACTCGTTTGAGAATTTCATTTCAGTTATGTAGCAGGAAAAGGGTTAAAGATATACGCGAAAACCAGGAGGTAACCAGCATTCTCTCACTTTTCTCCCATACTTTTTATGCCCTATCCAGGATAAGTTCATGAATTGGGTCACATTTCATTAGTCGTCTGAAAATGCTTTGAGTCTGCACGAATAAAAAATAAAATGTACTTTCATAAAGTGTTAAGGGTTAAAAAAAATATTTAACAAAAAAAAAAGACATGAATAACTCCTATCATGCCAGCTGTGGATGAACATGGTTGGTTTTAGATTTATAGAGTAAAACGAAGTATTGTCATCTTAGAGCAGCAATTCTTTTAACTCTTTACCACACAACAAAATTTTAGACTTGCCTAAATTGAAAGCATTTGCAGACGACAATTTAATTGTGGCTCAAATGATGGAATTTGTCTTCGATAGGGTAGAAAACATTGTGGGAAAAGGAGAAAATGCTGGTTACCAGCATTTTCTCCCTTTCCCTCAATGTTTTCAAAAGGCTTCTTCCAAAGGAAAACTCACGATTTTGTGTTAAAGGGTTAACCCGTTACCCCTCATACAATACAACGAACTATTTCGAAAATATCCGTAGGAAATAAAGCCTCTCAACCCACTGTATTGCCTATCATGTGCTCTTAATGTGCTCTTAACCCTTAAGCTGCTTATCGCGACCCACTGACCTTTTGCGGACAGTGTAGATCAAGATCAGACTGCACAGAACGTGCAGTCTGATCTTTGATCTACACTGTCCGATACGGTATTTTATTTCCGGTGAAATCAACTTTGAAACCGCAATGTTTGGCCTTTTAGTATTGAGTAGAAATTTGCGTTTCATTTATTCAGCAGCTTAAGTGTTAATACCCCTGGTTGTTTATGCGCCATTTATCCTCTACCAGACGACAGCATATCAGAATTTGTCTAAATTGAAAGGACTTGCAGACGACAAACTGGATGTGAAACACATGCTGAGATTTGTCTTTGAAAGGGTAGAAAACCTTGAGGGAAAAGGAGAAAATGCTATTTACCAGCATTTTCTCCTTTTCCCACAATATTTTAAAAAGCTTTCTACCTTAGGGTCTTCAAAGCTCGGCATTGTGTAGTTATGGGTTAAACAAAAACATTCATTAATTAAGGTCTAATCATAAAGACGTGAGATTACTGCCACAGTGTTTTCGAAAGAGGGCTACTGTGACACCACATCTGCAGGTGCCTCTTGGAAAATTCCAAAGGATGACAATTCTTTCCTGGGCTTGCGTAATTGGAGATAAGAAGAAACGACACAAACGCCAAGTGAATGTTTGAAATTGGAAATTGACTTTGATCAAAAAAATATGAGCCACGCTTAGGAAAAAGGGGGCTTAATTTAACATTTATTTATTCAGCATAAAACAGCACTTGCATGTTTATAGCTTACAACATATTGAACAAAGTTATACCCACATGCGCAGAAAACAAAGACATGAATAGAATGTTATTATCTGAGAAGTATGAAATAATTTACTTTATCAATAAAACAGCGCCATTTTTATAATCAGTCAATACATGTCATGAGCATTCCGATCTAAACCCATAAGTATGGATAGATCAATACTAATTTTAGCACTCATTATGTATCTCCGTGATGCAATTTACAAGCAAGTCATCACATAAATATGGACTCATTAAATCCGTTTTGTCTAACAACCCCAACTGAGTCATTAGGTGCATAAGTCATTTCACTTGCAGAAAATTTGCAAATAGCGAAAAGTTTCGACTCGTGTCAGCCGGCGCAGGCTGACCTGAGTCGATCCTTTTTAAAGTTGCATTAAATCCCAGTTTTCACAGATATTACATTGTTCATGATCTTTTGTGATAAAATTGAACCTTATATTTGGCCCTCAACATGCGAAATGAGACCTTCGCACATTTGCGTAAAGTATCGTCTCGGATTAGCGTGCGCAGTCCGCGAAGCGGCTAATCCGAGACGGCACTTTACGACTACATAAGATTTTTTCATATAGTAGACTTTCGTAAAACAGAAAATTGCACAAAAACGGGAAGTGTCGTCTCGGATTAGTCACAGGCTGCACAGTTTGATCTGAGACGACACGCTCATACGCATATGTCCGAAGGCCCCTTTTCGTGTGTTACACGCCAATGTGTCAAAGGTAGTTTTTGAACATGCATATTTTGTTTCAAAGTAACTCAAAGCATTCATCTACCGACTCATAAAAAAAGACAAATAAATGTATCGTTACGGGTAAATAAAACACGTGTTACCATTTACTATGAGAAAATTTATGTTAACTCCATTGAAATAAAGAATGTTGTAGAGTATTTTGAAATTTTATGGGTCACAAGTCAGTGAGTCGTGTAAAGACACCAATTAATTAATGAATATAGAATTAAACAGTGGATAAATAGTTTAATTGTTTGCAGAGGTATTCAGCAAACAACAGATGGTTTACATGAAACAAATACCCTTTTATTCATTTACCCATTTCTTAACTGATGTTAGCGGGGTTGTCCCTTTGAAAGGCACTACTGAGCTGAGGCCTTATACTGTTGAAATTCAGAAAACTAATCAGTAAAAAAATATTGTAAAAAGCGGTCTCAAACATACAAATCTACCCGAAACACATTTGTGTATTTTATAGTCTCGTACCAGACCACCCGAAAATTGAAAAACCATTCTGGAAAAAGGGAAAAATTTCTTATTCAATCTTTACCAAGCGACGAAATTTTACACACTGCCAAATTGAAAGCATTTGCAGACGAGATACTTTTTATGGTTCAAATGATGGAATTTGTCTTTGAAAGGACAGAAAACATTGTGGGAAACGGAGAAAAGGCTGATAACCAACGTTTTGTCCTTTTCCCACAAAGTTTTCAAAAGTCTTCCTCACTAGAGTCGCTAAAATACGAGACTGTGTGGTAAAGGACTAACCACATCCTGTCTGTCTAGTTACATGTAGCATCAATTTTCTGTATCAGCTGGATTTATACACAGGTTAAGTTCACCATATTGTTGTTCCTGTAGATTTTTTTTTTATTTACTTTTTTAGCCAACGACAAAATTTGAGGCTCGTCAGAGCCCAAAGCATTTGCTGACAACAGATCAGACGCCACTCAGATTATCTCAGTGCAAATGCTTTCAGTATGTCCCAGTATAAAACTTTGTCGTTTGATAAAGAATTAAAGCAGGCCGTTCAGATTTTTGCCCTGAAAGTAAATTATCCTTGTTAAAAACTAAAACTTTCCACTGAATATATGTTTTTGTTTTTGCAAGGGTAGGAAAAACTGACAGTTACATTTAGTAAAATATTCAGTTTTCACGTTAAGATGTCGGGATGGTCGTTTTACAAACAGGAAACCAATCTGTTTTGACTGAGACCAGATATGACGTCATCGTATCTTTTGAATACGGTTCTCCCATAATCGTAGCCTGGGTTCCAGCCCGGTCATTTTTTTCCTTTTTTTATTCGGACGTTACAGTGACAGAAATGTCATTTTTGACAAAGTAACGTCCGAATATATAAAAGGAAAAAAAAAATGATCGGACTGGAACCCAGCTACCATAATCGACGCGTGTTATGGAACATGTTACATTTCACCTCCCCGCTCCTTCCCCCCCCCCCTCCCGCCATTGCGAAATTCTGGCACGAAATTTAAAAACGTCTTAAAACTCTACTAGATCTACTCGCATCATTAAGAAAATTCCATTGATTTTTTTCTTACGCTTCTCTTTCTTACTTATTGACGGTTTACAAACGGCTGCCCTACTAAATTAAGGAATAAAACATTTTTGAAGCTTGGTACATGTATATGAGTAAAAATCTGAATAACCCCTTTAAGTAATGAAAAGTTGTTGTTGCAAATAATTTATGTGGAAAAAAAAAAGAAGGATAATAGGTAGCTGTACATGTGCATATGAGTAGTGCTATGAGAAAAGGGGTTCAATGCATCTTTCTAATGCATTATTCCAAGGGAATAATTGCATTTTATGGATCTATTTTTTCTTATCCCTTTACACAACGACAAAAAATTTTAGACTTGTCCAAATCGAAAGCATTTGCAGATGAAAATTTAAATGTGGGCCAAATAATGGGTTTTGTCTTTGATAAGGTAGAAAACATTGTTGAAAAAGGAGAAAATGCTGGTTACCAGCATTTTCTCCTTTTCCCACAATGTTTTCTTAAGGGGTCGTTAAAACTCTGGATTGTGTGGTAAAGGATGTAAATCGACTGAATCACGAGGTAGAATGGACGCAGAAAACGTACAAATATCACAAAGTTGCGACCCAGGTCAGCCTACGCGGACTGCGCAGGCTGACACGAGTCGATACTTTTTGCAGATTCATTAAACCATCTTTTTTGCAGAGCATGACTGAAATGATTTTAAAGGTGATTTTATAACACCTGAATGTTAGCACACTGCTGCGTTAATTACCTCTTTATGATAGATAAATGGTCTTTTAAATCACCCTATTAAAGTTAAAAATCTTACCCTTTTGTGCGCTTAATCCGGATTTAGTTGCTTTTTGTGGTCAGAGAAGATCGAGATCAGGGTCCGTATTCACCAATCATTCTTAAGAACATCTTACTGAATATTATTCTCCTGGATTTTGTGATTGCGATAGTAACACAACTCCTGCTTGGCTAAACCATTTGGTTTAGCCAATCAGAAGTTGCGTTACTTTCACATTTAGAAAAATCTGGAGAATAAGACGGAGAACGTTCTTAAGAATGGTTGGTGAATATAGGCCCTGTGCACGTAACATGCAGTCCGGCCTTGGATCTACGCTGTCCGCAAATTTGCAAAGACATTCTGAAAAAAAAGAAGCTTTGAACTTGCATTTTACCGTTAGAAGCATCCCCTCCCATGCCTGAGAATGTCCTTCATTTGTTTACGGCTACAAGGGTTAACATTGAAAGCATCAGTAAAATTTTAGTTCTGTCCAACTGTCCAATTGAAATGTCCAAGCTAGTCCTTCCAAATAGCCATCTACGCTTTAGATGAGGTTGAGATGA
Organism: Tridacna gigas; assembly: GCA_945859785.2. Taxonomy (NCBI): domain Eukaryota; kingdom Metazoa; phylum Mollusca; class Bivalvia; order Cardiida; family Cardiidae; genus Tridacna; species Tridacna gigas. The sequence goes on along the minus strand of OX244035.2, from coordinate 40,069,543 downwards.
TTGGATATGTCTCTTGGAGGGAAGAAAGCGTTGTGGAAAAAGGAGAAAATGCTGGTTACCAACAATGTTTTAAAAATCTTAATTCTCCAGGTCGTTAAAACTCAGGATTACTTGGTAAAGGTTAAAATCTGTTTATTTAAAACACCTGTTTCATTTTTTTTTAAAGTTAATTAGATTTTTTAATTAATTTTGTTAATCGATTATTATCTTGCGTCTTTATCAGACGAAAAACTGTTAGACTTGGCCTATATGAAAGCATTTGCAGATGATAATTTAAATCTTACCAACTGGTGAGAGTTGCCTCTGAAAAAAAGCATGAAAAAAATGTAAGAAGTGGAGATATTACCAGCATTTTCTGTTGTTTCCGTGGTGTTTTCAAAAGCCTTCCTAAACCCTTTACCGCACAATGACACCTTTTAACGACCCTGGTAAAGAAGCCTTTTGAAAACATTGTGGGAAAGGAGAAAATGCTGGTAACCAGCATTTTCCCACAATGTTTTCTGTCCTATCAAAGGAAAATTGCACTATTTGAGCCACATTGAAACTGTCGTCTGCAAATGCTTTCAATTTGGACAAGGCTAAAATTTTGTCGTTTGGTAAAGGGTTAAAAAATGGGTTTTGACTATAGGCTTAAAAGTTTTATTTCACTTATTTAGCAGGATAAGGGTTAATATGTTACTTCATTAGGTCCTGCAGACACATTTGTGTTAAAAGGAGAAATTGCTTGCATTGAGAAATTTCTTCTTTTGTCATAATGTGTGCGTGTATGTGTGGTGTGTTTTGTATGGAGTCATTGTTTGAATAAAAAAATTTGGAGATTATCCGTATTTTACAAGGAATGTTTGAAGTCGCCTGCTGTTTTGCCAACCGAAACAAACCGCTTTTGGAAAAAAGCTTTGCAAATAGAGAAATTGCTTGTAATAAGTAACTTCTACTTTGGCCTCAATGTTTTCTTTACATGTATTCATATACAGTGTATTTCATTATTCTAATACATGCAGTACAAGGAGTGTTCAGTCGTCGGCTTTTTGGAATATTGCAGAACCGAGGTGTTTGCAAATTTTCGACCTGGGAGGTATTTTTTTTTTTAAGCTTTGGAAACAAAAAGAAGTCACGAGTGGCAAGGTCAGGTGAATACGGAGGGTGGGAGAGCACAACGACTTTTTCCTGCTTCAGAAAGTCTTGCACCTCGTACAAAAGACTATGACTGAAACTGAAGGTTTACACACGTTGAAAGAGAGTTGACTGAAAATGAATTGGTATACCTAAAAACAGTAAAAAAGGTTTTGAAAATGCCTTCAAAGATTGGATCCGTAGACTGAAACTTTGTAAATCTGTTGGAAGTGAATACTTTGAGGGAACAAAAAAAAAAAAATCAGTGAAACTTAAGAAGAATCAAATTTTAGGTGCTTTGATGCATTTGAATACCCCTTGTGTAGTCTTGTAGTATCGGGTAATTCATTACCAAATCTCCCTGGTTATGGTGTCGAAAAACAGTCTATGTATCTTTGTTATTTCATCGTTTTGAAACTGGTATAGTTATCGATTTACATCGTTATCAATATAGATTCCCAGTTTATTTTATTTCATCGTTTTTAACCCTTTACCAGACGACAAAATTTTACCCTTGTCCAAATTGAAAGCATTTGCAGACGACAATTTCTATGTAGCTCAAATGGTGCAATTTTTCTTTGATAGGGTAGAAAACATTCACGCTGGGAAAAGGAGAAAATGCTGGTTACCAGCATTTTCACCTTTTCCCACAATGTTTTCAAAAGGCTTCTCTCCCAGAGTCGTTAAAAGGCGGCATTGTGCGGTAAAGGATTAAAACCGATGTACCTACCGTTATATATCATTATCAGTATATCTTCTCACTTAAATGTTTCATGATTTTAAAGGGGTGTAGATCTATTCAGATCTTTGTAATTTCACAAAACTTAAAAAAAAAAAAGAAAATCTTCACTGAATTAAGCTAGGCGATAGATGGCAAACCATCAGTTTCTGAAAAGAAGAAAGAAAATAAAAGACAAAGTGTTTTTCAATGGTATTTCCGTAATGGACTTTAGTTTTCGTGCCAGGGATTCGCAAAGACTTGTTTGAATGTCACCTGATCAATGACACGGATCAACATTACTTCAATTCGTATTCAAATCAGTATGATGACGTCATATCTGACGTAATGAACATAGACAGAGTAACGGGTTGCAAAACGACCATCTCATTATCTTAACCCATATAAATTGTGCCTTTGCAAAGACAAATATATTTAGTTGTAGTTAGTGGCGTTTTACAAGCAATTTTGATTTACGAAAACACTCAAAAAACCCTCCCTTAAAACCGATATAGTTACCGATATAGCATCATCAATAAAGTTTCCCAGTTAATTTATTTCATTGTTTTTAAATCGATATAGTTATCGTTAGGATATCGATATCAATATACATGTATTTTCCAAGTCTATTATTGGAAGTAAAACTAGGTTTATTGCTTAACCCTTTCCCACACGACAATTTTTAGACTCTCCTAAATTAATGAGCTTACGTTCTCTGATAGGATAAAAACATTATGGGAAAAGGAGAAAATGCTGGTTACCAGCATTTCCTCTTTTCCCCATTATGTTTTCAAAAGGCTTCTTTCTCAGGGTCGTTAAAACTCGGGATCGTTTGGTAAAGAGTTAACCCTTTATCAAATAATCCTGTGCTTTAACCGCCCTGTAGGGGACGGCTTTTGAAAACATTGTGGGAAAAGGAGAAAATGCTGATTCCCAAAATGTTTTCCACCTTTTTAAAGACAAATTCCACTATTTGAGCCACTTGTAACATGTCGTCTGCAAATGCTTTGGATCTGAGCAAACCCAAGTAGTTTTCGTTTGGTATTTGGCAGCAAGTAAAATTAGATCTATTTTGCTGATAAGCCGGGCCATCGATCTGTTGATTTTTTTTTTTTTAATTTGAAGCATAATGCATCTCTTTTTGCATTTTATTTCTTTATTAAAGGATCACGCCTTTTTTACAACTCCAGGGAAATCAGCTTTTGAAAACGTTGAGAACAAGGGAGAAATTGCTGGTAACCAACATTTTCTCGTTTTTCTACATTTTTTTTTTTTCAAAGACGAGTCCCATTACTTGAGGCATATCTAAATAATCGTCTGCAGCTAGGTGCGATATTGGCAAAACGCTGAAATTTTGTCTGTTTTTCTTTTTAAACAAACCCTCTTGAAGAATGCTGAATAGCCCATTTCTGCCAGCGAAGAGCACTTTGGCGATTAGTGCACATACACATGTGTTTGTTGACTTTCTCACGCCAGTTCTGACATAACTTTCTTTCCAAGCCACTAGCTACTTTTCTCACGTGTATCAGAGGTGTGAGGCGAAAGAAAGTTTGCCTCAACCGGGTATCGAGCCCGCAACCACCAGGTCACAAGTCAGATACGATAACCACTGACCTACCCGGCAGGGCTAACAGATTGTCATCTTCACGATGATTCCCATACTTTAAATGGTATGATTTAAATTCAAATGCATTTTAACACCGGCATAGTTTACTTTTGGCCCCTTTTGGACCTATAAAGCAATTTCTTCTTTTTTCACAATTTATCTAAAAGCTGCCAAAAGTCATAAAAAAGCAGCATTAATAGGTGTGTAATTGTAAAGGCATGAAATGGCCATCAATAAACAAGACCGTAACATTGTAGCTCCAAGGGTGTTTTGACAGTACATTTCACAGAAAAAAAGTGAAAAATTCAGATTTTTTTGCCGTCAGATCCTACCTAACACTCGGCAAGAACAACACAAGTTGTACTTGATGCTCTAACACTTTACCATAAAATCTCGAGTTTTACGACCCTAAGAAATTAAGCCGTTTGATTTCCGGTAACCAGCATTTTCTCCATTTTCCACAGTGTTTTATACCGTCCCAATGACAGAAATAATCTTTTGAGTGACACCTAACTTGTCGTCTGCGAATGCTTTCAATTTAGTTGAGTGTACAATTTTGTTGTCTGATAAAGAATTAAAACGTTCAAGCAATACACCAGACGAACTCAAAATTAACTTGCTGTTTTATGAATATTTTCAACGTTTATTTCTTTGACTGAAATTCTCAGCATTTCCTTTTCTGCCAGATATGCATTTATTTTTGCACACAGGATCATTTGACCCTATACAACACAATCCCCTATTTTAACGACCCTGAGGAACAATGCCTTTGAAAACAATGTGAGAAAAGGAGAAAATGCGGGTAACCAGCATTTTCTCCTTTTCCCACAATGTTTTCTAACTTTTCTAAGACAAAGCACATCGTTTGAGCCTTAGCTAATTTGTCGTCTGCAAATGCCTTCAATTTGGACAAGTCTGAACTTTTGATGTCTGGTAAAGCGTGGCCTGGGTCCAGGCGGCAATAATTCCTTAATCACTCTGTGTAACAGCATCTTAATCGCGGTCTGCCATAGATCTTCGGCGGCTGTCTGCTAATCGCTTCTGTTATTATTACCTCCTTTTAACGTTCAAAAGATAGAAAAGGAAAAATTAACGGACTGGAACCCAGTAATATAGAATTAAAAAGAAACATTTTCCGGTAATGATAAGAGTAAATATAAAGGCATTTAGTGATACACTTATCATAATGTTCCGACCACTTTTGATAATTTCTATTTTATCGTGTTGCATGCCATTGCTTTTCATAATTCTATGCAAACGGTCTGAGCAATTTACATTAACTCTTTACCAAACGACAAAAATTTAGACTGGTCCAAATTGATAGGATTTGCAGACGACAAATTAAATGTAGCTCAAATGATGATTTCTACTTTGGATCGGGTAGAAAACATTGTGGGAAAAGGAGAAAATGCTGGTTACCAGCATTTTCTCCTTTTCCCACCTTGCTTTCAAAAGCCTTCTCTTACAGGGTTGTTAAAACTCGGGATTGTGTGGTAATGGGTTTAATTCTTTTGAGGTATATCTGTTGAACTACATGTATTGATGATATTGATAAATTCTCTCATTTCAAGCAGTTGTGTACCACAGCACCATGCATGCATTTTAAGCTGTGGCAGAAAAGAAAGTAAGTAATGAAATAAACGGAACAGAAAGAAACAAGAAAATAAATGTAATACGTATCGTAAGAAATAAAGTAAATGAGCCATGCTCTGGCAAAAGGGGGCTTAATGCATCTCCATGGTGCGGTGTACCAAGGAAGTTAACACACAACTGTGAATCCATAAAATCCATTGTGTCTTACAACGGACTGAATCATGCGGTAGACTGGTCTTTGGACATGCAGAAAATTGACCAATAGCAGGCTGACATGGGTCGATATTTTTTGCAGATGCATTAAGCCTCCTTTTCGCAGAGCATGGCTCATATACACTTCAAAATTGTCGTGGTTCCATGCTTATGAGAGAGAGAGAGAGAGAGAGGAAAAAAAAAAAAACGTTTACTAAAGAACCCGGAGTTTTATCGACCTTTAGGAAGAAGGTTTTTGAAAACATAGAGAAAATAGTTGTCATCAGCATTTTCTGTTTTTCCCACATATTTTTTTTGCTGTTTTTTTAAATGTCCTGGGTAACATTTAACATGTTGTCTGCAAGTGCTTTCAATTTTGTCGTCTGGTAAAGAGTTAAGAAACCACAGTAGATGTTTTAACCCTTTCAGCGCCATTGTAGGCGGGGACAAGTGGAAATTACAGATCAAAGATCAGACTGCATGTTCTGTGCAGTTTGATATTGATCCATGCCATCCGCAATCGTCCCTGTTTTCGCCTATGGCGCTGAAAGGGTAAGTATATATTCCTAGACTTCTGCTGAAAGAATTCTCTATGAACGTAGCTAGTTACTTACAGTTACATAGTAAAGCTAAATTCATGTTGCCTATTCATAACTTGCACGGGGCGTGGCTAGCCAATTATTCATGCTGGTTGCGTATCTTAGGCTTGTCCTCTCGCGATTTATTCTCCTCTGTCCGCCAGAGTACGATGACATCATGTTCATTAATTTTCATGTTTATATATGGCCATAAACTGCTGCAAGACTTTATCACTAAAGTATTTCGTTCGTTTGCCGTTTGTTCGTCAATATGGACTCGCGATTTGTGCCCGAAGGATACCGGGACATCCCCATGGTAAATTTTGCGAAAAGAAATGGTGCAATCGGGTGCATACTGTGCGTTCCGATGATCTTTGTTAACCCTTCAGCGCACAATGCCGCCTTTTAACGACCCTGGGAAAGAAGCCTTCTGAAAATATTGTAGGAAAAGGAGAAAATGCTAAAATGCTGTAACCAGCATTTTTCCTTTTCCCACAATGTTATCTACCATATCAAAGAAAATTTGCACCATTTGAGCTACACTGAAAATGTCATCTGCAAGTGCTTTCAATTTTGACACGGCTAAAATTTCAAAATTCTGGTAAAGGGTTAAGTACAGCAAACCTCCGGTATAACCCGCTAGCGAACAGTACCATGTTTTGACGATCCTTGAGATGATGATTTTAAAAGCATTGTGGAAAGAGAAGAAAATGCTGATAACCCACAGTGTTTACAAAAAGGATTCTGCCTCAGGTTCGTTCAACATTAAGTTGTTGTTTAATGAGTTAATTATACTATTTAGCACCAACACATAAATCCCTGGCGATTCATGTGTAAACATATGTGCAATTGTCATGAGAAATATCTTTAAAAAATGATAGACGTCGTAAATTTGCCAGCAAATAGGCACGAGCCCTTAGAATAAACATGTCTACATTTTTTACCACAGGGGCCCTTAGAATAAACATGTCTACATTTTTGACCAGTCACAAATTTCTTTTTATTCTCTTGTTATCAGTACCAAAATGTAGGTCAAAAGCCAGCACATTCAGCTACGCAGAAAAATAACAAAATTGTAAAAGATCTTTGAAATTGCATCGAAGAACGTCCAGAACGCAGTTAAATGACAGAGATTTATATTGGATTCTTCACATTTACTTGACATATGAGTCAGACATTATGTTATTTTTTATGGTATGTGGAAATCTAATGGTACGAGGTGTCATGAAAATATAATCTGTTATAAAAAAAATACTACTTGTGCCTGCGCTTAAAAAACTGGAAGTGTTTACCCGGCTTAAATAGTTTTTTTGCGGACAGTGTAGATAAATATCAGACGGCAGGTACTGTGCAGTCTTATCTTGGATGTACATTGTCCGCTAATTTGTAACATATTCTGGCCTAAACAAACTTAAGATAGCAAAATTTTGGTCGTTTAATATAATTGAAAAGTACCATATCATTAATCATCAGGGTTTTAAGTGTTAAACGTGAGATTTGAAATTCTTTTACATAGATTATAACTTTTGGGAAGTTATTTCTTTATACAAAACATAATAATGTGTCAAAATTTGTAAAGTTGGAAGAGTATTGTTACACTTTGCTTGATAATGTAATAATCTAAACTGCAGTAACCCTGTTTACCAGACGAAAAAAAAAAAGACTTGTCGAAATTGACAGCATTTACAGACGACATATTAAACTTGGTTGAAATGATGGAATTAGCCTTCTAATGGAAATACAACATTGTCGAAAAAGGACAAAATACTGGTTACTAGCATTTTCCTCCTTTTTCCACATTGTTTTTAAAATTCTTCATCCTCAGGCTCGGAATTGTTTGGAAAAGGGTTAAACATTTATGCATTTTGAATACGTGGCAAGTTAAGTCTAAACTCCTAAATACATTATAGAAATTTCAAGAAAATGCTAAAACTGCAATATTACGATTTCGAAACATTTTTAACAAACACAAATAAACAGAAAAAGCGGACAGTGAGATTCAAGATCAGACTGCATGTACTGTGCATTCTGACCTTGATCTACACTGTCCACAAAAGCACATCACGTCGAGCTTAGCAGTCTAGGTATTCGATAGATAATTTCTGTGTTCTACGTAATTTACAGAATGCCACAATCAAGAGGTAAGGGAACTCGATGCATCTCGTTAAAAGAGCAATCTAGATTTTGTTTGATTTGTGTCGTCGAATTTCCAAATTAAACAGTAATTGCATTTTTCATGTCAAGTGCTGCGGTGATAAAATCAAATAAATATTTACAGTTGAAGTCATAAAACTGTTCTTGTTCTCTATGATTTTGCAGGTGGGTTAACTTTCTTTTTCACAGACACGGTTTGTACAAAAGGGTTTACGTCACAAAAGACTGAAAACCCAGTGATCACTGGTTCGAAGCCCCAGCTCGGGCAGTTCACTTTCCATGATTTGATAACAGTCGTTGCGACAGGAGTCATTGCTTTTTCGCCCCTGAACATGCTTTCGGCAATGTTTAACTCTTAACAAAACGGCATAATTTTAAACTGGCTCAAATTGAAAGCATTTGCAGACGACAAATTACATGTGGCTCATATAATGGAATTTGTCTCTTAAAGGCAAGAAAACACTGAGGGAAAAGGAGAAAATACTGGTTACCAGCATTTTCTCCTTTTCCCACAATGTTTTCAAAAGCGTTCTCCTTCAGAGTCGTTAAAACTCGGGATTGTGTGGTAAAGGGCTAACTGAGAAAGGAGCTAGTGGCTTGGAAGAACGTTGCGAGACATACAATGTAAAAGGACAAGCCAGGAAAGCATGGACAGGTGCGCTTGCCACACCGATATTACTGAAACGCTTTTTAAAACGTTGTCAAACACCATACAAACAAACTTACAGAAGACACTTGTCTTTCGGGAAAAAACGTAGACTTTAACCCTTATCCTGCTGAATAAAAGAAATGAAACTTTCAAGCCGATAGTAAAAACCCAAGGTTTCCGATTTTAAAGGTATCTTTCGAGGAAAGATATCTCCTTATCGGACAGTGTAGGTCTAAGATCAGACTGCACATTCTGTGCAGTCTGATTTTGATCTACGCTGTCCACAAAAGGTCAGTGAGTCGCGCTTAGCAGCCTAGGTGTTAATCGACAATCTATCTTATTATTATAGGCACCATTTACATGCATGCACTTACATTTAATTAAAGATATCAGGCATTTTTGAATTTCTTTTCTCCAGTGAACTCGCTTTCTTTTCTCACTCTCTTTTCACGACCTTGTTTATGATTGATGGATTATATAGAGTTAAACGCCGTTTTCAATATTATTTATATCACGGAGGTCAGTGTACCTGTCCATGCTTTCCTTGAGTTTACGAGTGCTTTGCACAATATTTTTCCCAAGCCACAGGCTGTTTTCCCACATAACCGTCGTTGAAACAATGATCAGAGCTGAGAGAGGAATGAATCCTGTCCCAATGACAATTATCAATCCTCAGAAATTGACCGAGCCTGGGACTCGAACCAGCGACTTCCTGTTCTCAAGTCCTGGACGCTACCGACTGCACTTCCAGGCTTGGCTACCGACTTTATTAAAGAAGGCTTTTGAGAACATTCTTGAAAAAAAGATAAATGCTGGTAACCATTTAATTTGTCGTCTACGAATGCCTTGAATTTCGACAAGTATAAGATTTTGTTTTATAAAGAGTTACAAGTGCAACTGCTCAAAATATATGAGTCATTGCCTGTAAAAAGGGGGTTTAATGCATCTGCAAAAAGGATCGACCAATGCCAGCCTGCGCAGTCTGAGTAGACTGATTTGGGTCAAAACTTTGTGTTATTTTTAAATGATCGTCTTGCCAAAGGACCAGTCTACATCGTGGCTCAATCGGTTGTCACACAAAATAGATTTTATGGATCCAGAATTATGTGATGACTAGCTTGGTATAATACATCACGGAGATGCATTAAACCCCTTTTTCGTAGAGCGCGGCTCAATTATGAAAGAAAGGCTTTAGAAATTACAAAAAGTACCACCGATAAGTCACGTTCAGGAATTTCATCCTTTTAACGTTTTACCACACAGTCCCGAGTTTTAACGACCCTGAAGATAGAGGGCTTTTGAAAACATTGTGGGAAAAGGAGAAAATGCTTGTAACCAGCATTTTCTCCTTTTCCCACAATGTTTTCTACCCTTCCCAAAACTAATTTTGATTTTTCAATCACAATGTTTTTTGTTGTCTGCAAATGCTTTCAATTTGGATTAGTCTAAAGTTATGTTGTTTGGTAAAGAGTTAAGTCTTTTATAGAATCTTTTAAGTCTTTAAAAGAAACAAAAATTAAGTTGCTAATAATCGAGTTGGTGTAACATAATTCGGTAAACAGAGATAAAACACTTTTATTGTGTCATCCATCACAAACGGAATATTTATGTCAGAAAAAGGATCCTACATTTATCTCGCAATAAGACAAACAATAGTATTTTATTCGGTGACACAAGCGATCTCAGTGATATCCATCACTTAAATCCCTGATAAAAAACGAAAACTGATAGGTTATGTCATTAAAAGAAATCTGTATAAATAACAAATCTGTTGCTATAACTACCCGTAGAAATAATCTAATACCCGTATCAGGGAGTCATATACCCCTAAATGAGCCCATCATTCCCCTTTTCCCTTTTTCTCAAGCCCATGAAGGCTATTTTCAGGCTAGTCACTTTTTTAACCCTTTACTAAATAAACCAGCATTTTCTCCTTTTCCCACACTCTTTCAAACCCTTCAGAGGACTTTAGCTCATTATTACCAATTTCGAATTCGTCGTCTGCAGATGTTTTGAAATTGTAAAAGTATTGAATTTAACATAGTTTTAAAATTCAAACAGTCATTTTCTTTTGCATACCAACATTTCACTTTTGAGTCACATTCATCTACTCTTCTCCACGCAACAAAAAATCAAGTCTTGGATATATTCAAAGCATTCACCTCTTTACCACACAATCCCGAGTTTTAATGTCCCAAAGGAAATAGCTTTTTGGAGACCTTGTGGGAAAAAGGGAAAATGCTGGTAACCAAAATTTTAGATAAGTCCAAATTGAAAGCATTTGCATACGACAAATTAACCCTTAGGCTGCTAAGCGCGACTTAAGGACCTTTTGCAGACAGTGTAGATCAAGATCAGACTGCACAGAACGTGCAGTCTGATCTTGGATCTGCACTGTCCGAATGAGATATTTTTTCGCTAAAATAACTTTGAAACAGAGAAGCTGGTAACCAGTTTTTTTTCTCCTTTATCACAGTGAATGATTTCCAAACCTTTCTTCGTCAGGGTTGTTAAAAACACGCGATTGTTTTGTAAATGGTTAAAGTAACAGTAGCTACCAAAAGTAAACAAAGCAGATTTTAGAATGCATTTGAATTTAAATAATACCATTTAAAAGTATGGACAATATTGTGAAGATGACAATCTGTTACTGTACGGTTGACCCACTTGTTAGTCGCTGGCAGAGAGATTAATTTCAAAACTTAGGTTAGAAGTTGCCAGGTCACTCTGTTTTTGTTTACTTTTTGCCTGAATTTGAAATTCATTTTTTTCTGCCAGCGACGAACACTTGGACCGACAGCACAATAACAGCTTGTCATCTTCACAATAATCATCATACTTTTAAATGGTATGATTTGAATTCAAATGTATTTCAACACATGGTTTTTAGACCCTTCTGGGCCTTTAAATGTCATAGAACAGAACACATATTTTACTAGACGAGTACAAGTGTACATAGTCAAAATTACATGTTGTATACAACAAAACATTTGTACCATGTGCTGGAGCTATAAATAAATATCTCCGATACTAGTAAATTAAATTCCTTGTTGCTGGATAGATTTTATAGCTTTTATGGACTTACATATTCTTCCCAGTGATTTATGTAAGTAATTGCAACGTTATGCATTCCTTTCTCGCAGCTGAACATAATGTCAATCCTTGTTTATGTGGAAGAGCAACCATTTACTTAAAAAAAAAACTGTCGTTGGAATTCCTGGTTTAAAAAATCTTTAGTGACGGAGATGCGCACTGGCTGACAGGCTATCACTGAAATACAAGTTTCAACACCAAACAAAGAAATCCATATGAGCCATGTTCTGGCAAAAGGGGGTTCAATGCATCTCCGTGATACATATACCAAGCAAGCCCTCACATGATAAGGAATCCATAAGCACGTTTTATCTAGCAACCGACTGAATCCTGAGGTAGAATAGTCCTTGGAAATTTAAACAATAGCAAAAAGTTTCGGCCAAAGTCAGCCTGGGCGGACTGCTCAGGCTGATCTTGGTCGATATATATTTTTTTTGCAGATTCATTAAACCTTTTTTTTACAGAGCGTAGCCCATATGTTTTCAAAAAATAATTGTGTGGCTGATTTACACATAGTGGATTTCTCTCTCTATCCTTATAATTATACTTGTATTAAAGAGGAACAAAGGTGCATTGTCAAGATGGGGTGATTTTGAAATATGGAACTTGCACTGCTAGGAACGCTAATAAATTATTCTACTTCAGATGTTAAATGTAACACTCGGCCTTGGGTTTATATCTCCTAGTAATGATTTATACTCCTTGTTGTTTGATTTATTTCATGGAATTTATGGACTTTAATAACTGAACCATGCTCTGGCAAAGGGGGGGGGGGTTTAATGTATCTCCCTGATGCATTATACCAATTAAGCCATCACATAATTATGTAATAGCCACTCTTTTTTTAACAACCGACTGAATCATGCGGTTAAATGGTCCTTGGACATACAGAAAGAGACCAATAGCGAAAAGTTTCGACCAAGGTTCGCGCAGGCTGACCTGAGTCGATACATTTTGCAGATGCATTAGGCCCCCATTTCACAGGGAATGGCTCATGCCATATTTTCCCCATTGATGAAGGAAGTTATTGCAACATAATTCATTTCTCTTTCACAGCTGAACACTGTTTCGGTTTAAGTTTATAGAGGTTTGCAGCCCGTTAATTGAAAAGAGCGTTGTAGGTTGAATTGGTTCAAAGAAACCATTGTAACACAAAGGTAGTTGGGGGTTCGATACCCGGTTGAGGCAAACTTTCTTTACGGCGGTCTTTCGTCTCTCACCTCTGATGCATGTGAGAAAAGTAGTCAGTGAATTGGAAAGAAAGTTGTGTTAGTACTGGTGTGAGAAAGCTAGGAGACTCATCCGTAGGTGACCGACGTGATACATGACCTTAGCTGTTAAAACGGTGTTAAACTCCAATACAAAGAAACAAACGCAGGCAAAGGGTGTATTGGAAATGTGCACTGACTGCCGTAACAATCGTGAAATAAATTCGAAAACAACTTTAAACATAACAAAAAATAAATGTACATGTATTCGTTTTCATGCAATGATTGTTACTGATTTACATGTACTTGTTTCCCAATGAAAGAAAAACGTTTCTCTTTTTTCAACATCCAGTTTCAAAAGTAAACGCACTGCACTGCCTAGAACGCTGATACACACTATTCTATTGCAAAGTTAAAGATACATCTGGGTTCGTATTCACCCAAATGGTTTAGCCAATCAGAACCTGTTACTTTCAAATGTAGAATATTCTGGAGAACAAGACTAAGAACGCTCTTAAGAATGGTTGATGAATACGAACCCTGTACTCGTTCTGAGCTAGTTTTTAACCCACTTGATCTTCTATTTTCTTCTTTTCCCACAAGATTCTCAAAAGCCTTCCACCTCAGGGACGTTAAAACTCCGGATTGTGTGGTAAGGCCTTTTTAAAAATAGTCACATTTTTAATATCCATTTGTGATTTTGAAAGTAAATGTACTGCTTAAATCGCTAATAAATATTTCTGCTTCAAAATTAAGTAGATGTAAAATGTAACACTAGGCACCAAGGTCTATTAATAAATAATGAATTATATTTCTTGTCGTTCGATGTAGTTTATAGCTTTTATAAACTTTGAATGTTTTTCCCCAGTAACCTACAATGGTTATTGTAACATAAATCTTTTCTCTCTCACAGCTGAACACAGTTTCAACTTACTTTATGAAGGTGTGCAGCCCGTTAATTGAAAGAAAGTTTTCTGGGTTGAATTGGTCTAAGAAGCTTTAGGAACACAAAGGTGTACTGAAAATGTGTACTGGCTTCCGTAAAAATAGTGAAGTACATTGGAAAACTTGACTACCAAACAATGTCGAGTTTTAATGACCCAGAAAAAGGCTTTTGAAAACATTGTGGGAAAAATAGAAAGTGCTGGCAGTCAGCAAGTCAAATCTATTACTAAATCTCCATCTCTAATTTAATGCATTCTATTCTTTGCTGTTGGATTTATTTTTATGGTATTTATGGATGAATTCATTTTTTCCCATTGATTGATGACAGTAGTTGCAGTATTCTGGATTCCTCTCTCACAGCTGAGCACAGTTTCAACATTGTTTATGCGGAGCAGGGTGTCGTGACTGGATGATTAGCGTATTTTTATAGCAAATCCGATTACTGTGATGGAACTGGCCGGAACCAAATACATCATGCGTATCGACGCATGCGCGCTCACTTTCAGTTTTGAATAGCTGGTCTGTACTAAATTATCGGTTTGACCTGAACCAAATACGGTCATACAAGCTTGCGCTCCATTAATTCTACTTTCAGCTTTAGCATGAACACGCCGACCTCGTTTTTATGACTACTTTATACACAGTCCTATATGTCTACATACACTCCTAAATCTTACACCAGCAGAAAACTGCGTCAAATTGATGGATCAAATTGCTACTTCTTAATTAGTTCATGCAATAAAATGACAGTAACTTCGCGTCTCGTTTGGCAGAACAACTTTTACTTTCTTTGCCCTTGCACTGACGCATTACATATACAAGTACATGTATTACATGCAATGGAGTTTCTATTTTCCATTACGCCATATCAAAGCTCAATACAGTTCGACAAATCCGCTTTTCAGGACTCTCAGTCCTTTGATTTTTTTTCTTTTTCTTCTCATTTTAGTATGGCCCAGTACTTCACATTAATTCAGCCCATTGAAGATGTTTTGAAAAATCTATATTTTGATAGGGATGAATACCATTCTCTATTAAATTCGCGACCACATCAAATCTTCTCCGAATAGACGTAATAATACATTAAAGAAGGCGTTTAGAATTTTGCTTAAATTCACCAACCTCGATTTTAATTAATTGCCATTACACCGCTCCAGTACCCTGTAATGCTAGTGAAACGAGGCGATTTAATCTCGTTTTCTGCACATAGCAATTATCCAAAAGAGTGGCGCCTGCTGTTTGTTTAGATTTGTGGGTCTGTATGTCTTATAAAGAAAGATATAGAGAATTAGCATTCATTTAAACCCTATAGGCCTACCATACAATCCCGAATTTTATCGACTCTAACAAAGAGGCTTTTGAAAACATTGTGGGAAAAGGCGAAAATGCTGGTACCCAGCATTTTCTCCTTTTCCCACAATGTTTTATTTTTGTTTGTTTTTCCATTGTCGGAAGCAAAGTCCATCATTTTAGCTGTATTCAAATTGTCGTCTTCAAATGCTTTCAATATGGACAAGTCTAAAGGTTTATAGTCTGTTAGATATAGAGTGAAATAGGGACTGCCGTTTCGCAGTCCTTTAGTCTCCACCCAGACGACGAATTTTTCAGACTTGTCCGAATTGAAAGCTTTTGCAGACGACAAATTGGTTCAGTAGATGAAGTTTGTCCTTAGGGTAGAAAATATTCTTGGAAAGGTAGAAAATGCTGGTTACAAGCATTTTCTCCTTTTCCTATACTAATTTCAAACTGAGCCTTCATCCTCAGGGTCTTTAAAACTCGGGATTGTGTGGTAAAGGGTTAACCCTTTACCGCACAATGACGCCTTTTAACGCCCCTGGGAAAGAGGTCTTTTGAAAACATTGTGGGAAAAGGAGAAAATGCTGGTAACCAGCATTTTCTCCTTTTCCCACAATGTTTTCTATCCTATCAAATAAAAATTGCACCATTTGAGCCACATTGAAATTGTGGTCTGCAAATCCTTTCAATTTGGACAAGGCTAAGATTTTGTCGTCTGGTAAAGGGTCAAGGACGTCAAACTCACATCAGCTAACATTATTGAGTTGGTATCTGAAAAGAGGGAAAAATTGGGGAAAATGATAAAATACTCTCTAACCGTATTTTATGCTTTTTGGACAGTATTTTCAAAAAGCCTTCAGGATATAACTGAATATGTGAGCTGTCGCTGTGATATGACTAGAATATTACTGAAAGTGGCATAAAACATCAATCACTTAATCAATCGATAGATCAATCGATCAATCAAACAGTCAATCAAACAGTCATGCTGTCTGTGTCTGTCGGTATGTCTGTCTGTCTATCTGTCTGTCACGAATTAAGGTTCAAAATTATGTTTTTATTCGAGCCATTTCTCCTAAACCCCCCCGCCCCTTTTTATCAGACCTTGTTCTTCACCAGGTGACAAAATTGTAGCCGGACTCTTCCATATTGAAAGTATTTTCAGACGACACAAAGATTTGACACAAATAATTTATTTTTGAAAGGATGAAAAAAAAAAAAAAAAAAACTGGTAACCAGCATTTTTCTCCTTTTTGCTGCAATGTTTTTACCCTTCGAGAGACAAATTTCATGGTTTAAGTTACATTCAATTTTCTGTCTGTAAATTCTTCCGATTTGAACAAGATTAAAACTCTTTAGCACACAATCCCGACTTTTAACGACCCTAAGGAAGAATGCTTTTGAAAACACTGTGGGAAAAGGAGAAAATGCTGGTGACCAGCATTTTCTCCTTTTCCCACAATGTTTTCTACTCTATCAAAGGAAGAAATCATCATTTTAGCATTATTTCATTTGCTGTCTGCAAATGCTTTCAACTTGGTGCAGTCCAAAATTTTGTCGTGTGGTAAAGAGTTAAAGTCTTGTCGTCTGGTGAAGAGTTAAAAGAGTTCATTGATGAACCGGAATGAATAGGAAGTTTATAAAAAGATGTCGATCATTCAAAATTTCAAGTAGTCCATAAATACATACAACAGCCACTTTGAAGGAGATTTTTGAAAGGCAGTAACTGATTTTTGTCGCCTTTACATCGACTGGTATTCCCAATTTTGGGGGGTATTTGAGCACTTGAAAAAGTCATAACATTTAACAAAATTGCACACTTCTATCTTTTTAACCCTTTACCACACTAACCAAAGTTTTAATAACCCCCGAAAAAGAAAGCTTTATAAAATATCGTGGGAAAAGGAGAACATGCTGGAAACCAGCATTTTCTCCTTTTCTGACAGGTTTCTACCTTTCAAAATACAAATAAAAAATTTTGAATTACATTTGATTTATCTTCTGTATTCGGTACTCTCTTTCCCGTGAGATCAACTTTGCAATCGCAATATTTGGGTTTCTACTATTGATTGAAAACTTTTGTCTCATTTATTTAGCAGTTTAAAGGGTAAAAGTGACTTACATGAGAAAGATCGAAATGAATGCTACGTGTCTTGTTACATGATATGGAAATGTGGAAAAGTGTGCGTAACGTACGTGATATATGATCCCTTTAACTGTATTTGTATTTTCTAATTTATGTTAAAGATACATCTATACTCGTTTTCAGCCAGTTTTTAACCCATTTCATTTCTATTTCATCGAATTATAATTATTCTTGTATCTTCATGCCAAATATTGCCCCTTACGGTTGCAAGGTTGCATACATTACGACCGATAGAAAATGCATTTCATTTCTGGAGGCCATGAAAGAAATCATTGTTGCGACGCTTCCGGTTTTAAATCAAAGATTTCCAATATTTGTATTTATCCCAACTTATATATCGGTAATTTATCTATATTGACATAGCTGACAAAATTCTGAACAATTCTACAGTCTGTCAAATTTCAACAGCGGTTTTGTTTTCTTTCTGGCTGTAAGGATGTATGGGCCAACGGTCTAAATACTTGAATCATGACTATGTGTATGTCTTTCTCAATATAATAAGCCACCAACTACAGGAGCATGAAGGGTCTTGATTTTGCTGTAATCCCGAATTTAAACGACCCCGAGGAAGAAACCTTTTGAAAACATTGTGGGAAAAGGAGAAATGCTGGTAACCAGCATTTTTTCCTTTTCCCACAATGTTTTCTTCCCTTTAAACAACCAATTTCTATATTTTAATAAAAATTATTTCGTCGTCTGCAATTTCTTTTACTTTGGGCATGTCTAAACTTTTCTCGTTTGGCAAAGGTTTAACAAAGGTTATAAATTCGATATCGGCAACCTGAATACCTTTCAAGCTATTTATCAAACCAGATCACGAAACGAGTCAAAAGTTCTCTGTGATAACATGCATCATTAAGTCTATATTGCATGCTTTCTGTCCTGTTAGATATCACTTTACCTGATTCTTCATATCTGGGCCTGTATTCAACAACCATTTCAGATTGAATATTTTGTTTTATTTTAGATTTAGAAAGAAACGGAATTTCTGATTGGCTAAACCATTTGGTTTAGCCAATCAGTAATTCTGTTTCTTTCCACTTGGTTCAGCCAATCAGAAAACGCGTTACACTTAGATTTAGAAAGTTCATGAGAATAAACCCAAGAGTGATATTTAGTATGGGTGGTGAATACGGGGCCTGGGCCCAAACGATGATTTTATTTCTTGGACACCATTGTTTTTTCATTCGTGAACATAGTTTCGGCTTTGGCTATTTGGAAAGCAGCCAGTGGTTTTGAAAACAGTGTTGTGCTTAGTGCTACTTACCTTCTTCAGTGCCAAACGTGCAAACTCAACCTCTTTCGATGGCTGTAAATATAACCTACTAGAACTCAGAAAGATACCTATTAGTAAGGCTTGACAAAAGTAGGATGGCATAGAGCAGACTGCACGTTATCAACAGTCTGATCTTGATCTTTGCCGTCCGCCGCAGTTGCTCCTGTTTTCGTCTCGGGTGTTGCACTTGTTAAAAAAAATTCAAGGTGCACTTCGAAAGATGCAGTGGCCACTTTGGCATGACTGACATTCTGCTATAAATTGCGATAAACACGCATGCAGCAAACAAACATCAACTTTTTTTTTATGTTGACTGTATAAAAAAGATCGTTCAACTCTGATCTTGGATCTACAAGTATACTGCTAGATATCGCGTTAGCCCTTTACCAAACAAGTTTAATGGCACTGAGAAAAAAAAGGCTTTGGAAAACATTGTGGGAAAAGCAGAAAATAGTGGTAACCAGCATTTTCTCCGTTTTCCCCTATCTTTTCTGACCTTTCAGATATGAATGCCAACATTTGAGCAACATCTAATTTGTCGTCTGCAATTGCTTTGAATTTGAATAAGTTTATAATTTGACGTCTGTTTGGGTTTGGACTAAATCAGGATTATTACATTACTTAGATCATTATTTTTGTCTTCGCCAAGAAATAACAGATCGTAAATTGATTTCACACATTCGTCATTTTAACTCTTTACCAAAACGACAAAATTTTAGACTGGTCCAAATTGAAAGCATGTGCAGACGACAAAATAAATGTGACTCAAAAATTCAAATTTGTTTTGAAAAGAGTAGAAAACATTGTGGGAAAAGGAGAAAATGCTGGTTTGCAGCATTTTCTCATTTTCCCACAATGTTTTCAAAAGGCTTCTTTTTCAGGGCCGTTAAAAGTCGGGATTGTGTGGTAAAGGGTAAATGCATTATTTTTGTATCTGCCAAGGTAGCGATTCTCTCATTTTTTTCTTAAAAAGCTCGTAGTATACTGTACCTTTAACTTTCTTTTGACCGAATATTTTCAGAAAATGAAAAAACTGTGTGATATCAGATATGTATATTACAAAAAATGCAAGGCCTTGGAATAAAATTTGCATTATATAGTTGCAAATTTGGATTTAAAGGTGCTCATTTAGTTTTTATTTCATAAATAAGAATTTGTACTAAAACAGCGCCCCCCCCCCCCTACGGTGGCACAAAAGTGACATGGAAGATACATTTTATACTACGTGCGCACGTAATAGTTATTACGTGCGCACGTATTAGTTAATACGTGCGCACGTATTAGCTACTGCGTGCGCACGTACTAGCTACTGCATGCGCACGTAATAACTAATACGTGCGCACGTAATACTATTGCGTGCGCACGTATTAGCTAATACGTGCGCACGTATTAACTAATACGTGCGCACGCAATAGTATTACGTGCGCACGCAGTAGCTAATACGTGCGCACGTATTAACTAATACGTGCGCACGTATTAACTAATACGTGCGCACGTAATAATCGACCAATCAGTTTATAAGGAACAGAAGCCATACTGTTGCGAGGGAAGGGCAAAATTACATTGGTCCAACACGGCAACAGATGTGCATACATCTGACACCCAAGTAAAAAATCAAGTAGAGCTATTGCGCAACATGCTTCTTTTTCATTACACAACATTTTTATTGTCTTTAATCAGTTACAATTACCTGTTTCACAAAAATTAAATTTATTCGACTCACTTGTATTACCGATCCTTAATTATGCAGCTGCCGTTTGGGGTAATCACCCTAGTCCTGATGTGGAAACAATCTTTTCAAAATTTTGCAGACGAATTCTTTCCGTAAAACCATCTACTAACTTAAATGCGATCTACGGCGAACTCGGTCGTATACCCATGAAAATTCATAGAAAATTAATAATGATTAAATATTGGATTAAGATATTGTCATCTGGAGAAGATTCAATTCTATTCAAAACATATTACATTTTAAAAACAGATGCAGAAAACGGTTATATATACAATGGAAATAATTGGGCTTATAATATCAAAATGATCTTAGATCAAATCGGCATGTCAAACTTATGGGAAAATCAACTCAATATGACCATAGATTACAACAGGATTAAACAACGTATACTAGACATATATCAACAAACCTGGTACTCATCAATCAATAACTCTCCTCGTCTGCGTTTTTATAGTTTATTTAAACATTCATTTAATTTTGAGAGCTACCTAGACATCATTAAAGATAAAAAATTCAGAGCTTCACTTACACAATTCCGAGTATCCTCTCATGATCTAGAAATTGAAAAAGGACGCCAAAGAAATGTAGATATAAGGGAAAGAATTTGTAAAAATTGTAACTCGAGAAATATTGAAAATGAATATCACTTTTTATTGACATGCACAAAGTATTCAGAACTCAGAGCAAAGTTACTTAAAAAATATTATTATACTTGGCCAACAATACAGAAATTCACTAATCTCTTGTCTGTTAAATCGCCAAAAATATTATACAATTTGTCAAAATTTATCTATCATGGTAACATGTTGAGAAATTAACCCTTTGGTTAAAAAGCACGACTTAAGAACCTTTTCCGGCCAGTGTGGATCAAGATCAGACAGCACTAAACGTGCGGTCTGATCTTGGACCTACACTACCCGATAAGGAGATGCTGTTTCCCAAATCATATCTTTGAAATAACAATATTCGAGTACTTAGTTATTTAGCAGGATAAGGGTTAATCATTGCTATATTTCTTGTCAAATAACATCATGTGCTCTTCAGTTAAGCAGTGTAAATCACTTTTATATAAGAAATGCTTCTATCATTTATATTTGTAATTTGCTATAAAACATGTTTGTTTTAATGCAATAAAGGATATAGAATATTACTTCTTAAATCGTTTAGGCATACTGCGATTATTTTAAGTATCTGTACCTTGGTACGGTACAGTAACTATTAATACTCTAGCCTACGGTCCATCGAATTACCCCAAACCACGCCAAAACACCCCAAACCACCCCAAAACATCCCAAACCACCCCGAAACACCTTTTATATGATATAAAATTATTAATACAGTAAGGGTTGGTTGAATTGTTGGGTAAGGATCACTTTTAACAAAAAATATCTATATTACGTCCTGTCACGTTAGCCTAAGGATAAAAGGACTACATGCATTACATGCGCTAGAGACTTTTTGGCCCCACTGAGATCTGGGACCATAATGTCTGACTGTCTGAAAAAGTTCGTTCATGCCTCCAAACTATATGTAATCAGAATGGCAAACATTGTGGACCCGGATCCGACTGCCCCTTGAAAGAGCAGTCTGATCTGGGTCCATTATGTTTGGTCATGTCTGACTGTCTGAAAAAGTTCGTTCATGCCTCTATATGTAGTTAGAATGGCAAGCATTGTGGACCCAGATCCGACTGCCCCTTGAAGGAGCAGTCTGATCTGGGTACATTATGTTTGGTCATGTCTGACTGTCTGAAAAAGTTCGTTCATGCCTCCAACCTATATGTAGTCAGAATGGCAAACATTGTGGAACCAGATCAGACTGCCCTTTGAAGGAGCAGTCTAATCTAGGTACATTTTGTTTGGTCATGTCTGATTGTCTGAAAATGTTCGTTCATGCCTCCAACCTATATGTAGTCACAATGGCAAGCATTGTGGACCCAGATCCGACTGCCCCTTGAAGGAGCAGTCTAATCTGGGTACATTATGTTTGGTCATGTCTGTCTGTCTGAAAAAGTTCGTTCATGCCTCCAAACTATATGTAGTCATGCTGTCAGAATGGCAAACTTTGTGGACCCAGATCCGACTGCCCCTTGAAGGAGCAGTCTAATCTGGGTACATTATGTTTGCTAATGTCTGACTGTCTGAAAAAGTTCGTTCATACCTCCAAACTATATGTAGTCATCCTGTCAGAAAGGGAAACTTTGTGGACCCAGATCATGCGCGGATCCAGATATCTTTCTCAGGGGGGGTCCCACCGCAAACGCACTCTTCTTATTATATGATACTTTGATTTCGGATTTCAGTGGATGTAAGTCAACGTTTCCAGTTCTAACCATGAGGAGGTCTCCACATTTAGAACCGTTTATTTTTTATATTCATGACTGTATTTTACATAAATGCTGTGCAATATCAAACCAGTACCATTTCACGAATCCGATAACCACATTTTTCCAAAATTCCAGGGGGGGTCCGGACCCCCGGTCCCCCCCTCTGGATCCGCCCATGAAGATCCAACTGCCCCTTGAAGGAGCAGTCTGATCTGGGTCCATAATGTTTGGTCATGTCTGACTGCCTGAAAAAGTTCGTTCGTGCCTCCAAACTATATGTAGTCAGAATGGCAACAGATACCGTAATTTATATAAGTTTTAGGGAAGTTAGACATATGCAAACATTGTGCAGCCAGATCATCAGACTGCTACTAAAGTAACAGTCTGATTGGGGTCCACGGTGTTAGGCATTCAAACTACATCTTTTGAACCATAGATATTTCAGTTTAAGGAAAATTAATTATTGTGTATGCCATTTTCAATTTGATTTATACTGTTCCTGCATCTTAAACCGTTGTAAAATGATATCACTTTAAACGCCTTTTTTGTTTTCTTGAGGTGTTTGGGGTAGTTTTCGGTGACAAAACTCCTTGTATAGCTCATCAGTCTTTCGTACCCTACAAATCATTCCACCCCCAACCCCACCACAGTATTAATTTTATATGATAAAAGGTGGTTTGGGGTGTTTTGGGGTGGTTTGGGGTAATTCGATGGACCGTAGGCTAGAGTATTAATAGTTACTGTACCGTACCAAGGTACAGATACTTAAAATAATCGCAGTATGCCTAAACGATTTAAGAAATAATAGCTCTACTTGATTTTTTACTTGGGTGTCAGATGTATGCACATCTGTTGCCGTGTTGGACCAATGTAATTTTGCCCTTCCCTCGCAACAATATGGCTTCTGTTCCTTATAAACTGATTGGTCGATTATTACGTGCGCACGTATTAGTTAATACGTGCGCACGTATTAGTTAATACGTGCGCACGTATTAGCTACTGCGTGCGCACGTAATACTATTGCGTGCGCACGTATTAGTTAATACGTGCGCACGTATTAGCTAATATGTGCGCACGCAATAGTATTACGTGCGCACGTATTAGTTATTACGTGCGCACGCAGTAGCTAGTACGTGCGCACGCAGTAGCTAATACGTGCGCACGTATTAACTAATACGTGCGCACGTAATAACTATTACGTGCGCACGTAGTATAAAATATATCTTCCATGTCACTTTTGTGCCACCGTACCCCCCCCCCCCCCAAAAAAAAAACAACCAAAAAAATATTTTTCTTTCCAATCGTATAGAAACTGTACAATTACATTAAGTCAAAAGTGCTATTTTTGGGCGATTGAATAAGTGGATTGTCGTTTAGCCATCGGTAACTCTGTGTATTTTTATGAGGTCAGATATGACGTCATCATACTGATTCGTATACCCGAATCATCCAAGTAATCGATGCGTGTAATTGTTCATGTGATATTCCCACAAGGTTTTGCGATACTCTAGTCGGGGTGAAATCTAAAAAAAATGCAATTACGGCTACCCAGTTACAAACGCAATACGAAATATACCGAAAAAGACGTACAAAAAAGAAGCATTACTCGTGTTTCTTTGATGTAGTTCTATTTTATCTCAGTTTTGGGGCCATCTTTTCGGGCCAAATAAAAATATCAGTCGTTTTTGAGGTTCTTTCTCTTTCCCCCTCTCTCTCTCTCTCTCTCTCTCTCTCTCCCTCCCCCCCCCCCGAAAAAAAAAAAACTTTGCCAGAGAAATCTGGTTTTTAAATGCCAATTTAAAATTTGAAGGTAAACTTGCATGGCTGTGTCTAAAATTTGACACCACAGAGCAAGATTTGGCTGTGACTCGTATTATAGAGAGTGCACCACAGCCTATGGTATCGGATTCGCTTGATATCATGTCATCACGAACACTTATTACAAACCGCTTTTCTCATACCAGCAGGATTTCTGTCTTTCAAACTGTTTAACTGCCTGTAGCAAAATACATATACAAAACCAGATTGACTATCAGTTGTAACTAGCAAATTCTCTTTTGTTACAATAATTTTGTATATTTTTATTTGTGTTTTAAATCTTAACTCTGTCGGCGCCAAATAAACAAACTCGGCTTCTTTTGAAGGCTGTAAATGGAATCCACTGAGTCTCCGGAAGATTTTTATCATATAGGCTTGAACAAACAAGCGGAAGGTATAGATCAAAGATCAGACTGCACGTTCTGTGCAGTCTGATCTTGATCTATGCCGTCCGCAAAAGTCCCTGTTTTCGCCTTTGGCGCTGAAAGAGTTAAACTTTAACCTGCTGAATAAGTTAAATGAGATTTAACTGGAACCTTCAAACCGATGGCAAAAACCCAAAATGTTGCTATTTCAAATTTATTTTTGGGGGATAAAATATCTCCTTATCGGACAGTGTATATCCAAGATCAGATTGTACATTCTGTATAGTCTGACCTTAGTCCGCAAAATGTCCTTGACTCGCGCTTAGCAGCCATAGGTTTAAGCCATTATGAACAAAAAAATCCTGATCTTTCCACGATCCTGGGGAAGGATGCTTTTGAAATCATTGTGGCAGAGAGAAAAAATGTTAGGAACCAGCACTTTCTCCTTTCCGCATAATGATATTTTTTTTCTCTTTAAAAGATAATGCGCATCACTTGAGCTACACTTTTTTTTCGTCTGTGAATTCCTTCAGTCTAAACTTTCATCTTCTGGTGAAGACATTGCCGACATAACCGGAAACCATATTGAAGCGAAATATTTCAACCCTTTACCAAACAACCGTGGGTTTTCACGACTCTGTGGAAGAGGGCTTTTGAAATATTGCGGGAAAAGGAGAAAATGCTGGCAACCAACATTTTCTCCTTTTCCCCACAATGTTTTCTACTCTGAAAGGCAAATTTCATGCCTTGAATTACATTTACTTTGTTTTCTGCAAATGCTTTAAATTTGGACACAGCTGAAATTTTGTCATTTGGAAAAAAAACTTAAGGTGCCTTTCACAAATACACTAAACCTACTCTATTTGACAAAATTCATCATGTGAGCTACATTTATATTGTCGTCTGCAGATGCTTTCAATTTGGTCTAGTCCGAAAGTTTGTCCTTAGGTACATGTGAAGAGTCTAAACACCCAAATAAAGTAGCCTATGGCTCATCGACAAATTTAGACCCTTCGAAACTGAAAGAGTTTGCAGACGACAATTTCAAATTTGATGAAAATGGCAGAAAGTTCTCCAAAAGGGTAGAAAACACTGGGAAAAGGAGAAATTGCTCGTTACGAGCAATTTCTCCTTTTCCCACAGTGTTTTCAACAGACTTGTACTGCAGACACGTGAAAACCAGGGCTTGTTTGGGAAAGGGTTGAAGGCATGATTTTGAATAGGCCTGCATGTGGCAAATAGATTTTTACTCGAGAAAAGCAACATATACCACAGTTTTCAAAAGTCGTCTGCTGTCAGAAAAAAGAATGTAGTCTGCAGGAGGTAAAGGTCAAAGGATGTAATAATTTTGTAGATTTTTATCATCTTACAAATTTGCAAAATATTAAGCTACCGAAAACAGTAAATGTACCTGACAATGTCTTCATTAAAAAAAAAAGAGTTACGTGTGGTCATATGCAAATAAGTGTTATGATGTCATAAGAGTCTTCTAAAATTGCACGATATCATTTCCAATCTCATAAAACTAATAGGGGTTTCCCGTTGCGGAATGAGTATGCTGTTTTTTTAAGGCCGTAAAAAAACCTCAAACTTTCGCCATTTATTACTGTCGAAATCCTTAATGCATCTAGGGTGAATGAAGGTGTAAATTATGGCATTAAAAATTCATACAAAATGGATTGCATTATATGTTATCAGCGTAAAAATCAAATCTTTTCCAGGATTAGATTCCTGGACTGGCTGGTCCCCGTGTTCCCATACATGTGAAGGAGGGTACCAGACTAGGAAGAGAGCATGCAAGAAAGGAGAAGGAAAGTGTGCCCAGGAAGTCTTGGAGAAAAGGTCGTGTAATACTTTCTCTTGTAAAGGTAAGATTTGCTTGTTAAATGTACTAGCATATTTAACATGAGATTCAGTCGAGCCAGGGGATCGTCTGTAATTTACGATCCCTGATCAAGCTTTTAATAAAGATCAAAATCAAACTGCACAAAACGTGCATTCTGATCCTAGATCTATACTGTCCGCTTTCTATTCAAGCCTATGTGATAACAACGTTTTCAAGTTTAAGTTGATTGTAGTTTCAATCGTCAAAAAAGTTCGAGTGTATATTCGTATATCTGGAGCTGAAAAAGGTGAAAAAGCGCGTCTTGTAATAACAAATATAATTGTTAGAATCGGAGACAAAACTCTTTTGTAGCAAAGGCTATTTCGACCAGACTATCTCTCAAAATATTAGACTATGATCAGAACGTGCTCAATCTACATGTTGTTCCTTATGTAGGAGAAACAGCGACACAAAAAAATAAAGGGAAATCACTCTTGATATAACATTATTTCATAGTATAATCAGATTTACTCCTCTTCATATTTCCAGCCAAGATGAAACCACATTCAAAAGAATAAAATTATTCAAGTTTATCAGAATATCTGACAATAAATGAAAGAAGCAGACTGTTTAGAACCAAGGTCAGATTGCATGTTGTTGATCCTTATCTATATTGTAGGCATACTTATTAACCCTTTACCACACAATCCCGAGTTTTAACGACCCTGAGAAAAAAGCCTTTTGAAAACATTGTGGGAAACAGAGAAAATGCTGGTATCCAGCATTTTCTCCTTTTTCCACAATGTTTCTACCCAATCAAAAACAAATTCCATCATTTCAGCCACATATGAATTGTCGTCTGCAAATGCTTTGAATTGGGACTAGTTCAGAATTTTGTCGTTTGGTAAAGAGTTAAGTAATTAAGCCGGGTTTTGGCATCAGAAGGGTCAACCCTTATTCTGCTAAGTGAAAGAAATGAAACTGTCAAGCTGATAGTAGAAACCCAAACTTTCCTGTTTTAAAGATATATTTTGGTGAAAAAAACTCTCCTTATTGGACAGTGTAAATCCAAGGTCAGACTGCACCTTCTGTGCAGTCTGATCTTGACCTATGTTGTCCACGATAGGTCATTGAGTCATGTTTTACAGCCTAAGGGTTAATACTGTATACTTTCAGATGCTCATGATGTTTTGTCCTACCTCAGTGTGTATAAACTACCTCTTGGCGTGTTCCATGTTCACAGTCGGCCTGGTGCTTTCAACGTGACGTCACTCGCTAAACTTTTTGCTCCTTTATCGGAGATCTATCCTGATTATCTACCTCATAATTTTGCAATACTTTTTTCTGTGAAACTTAGTCAAAACTTTTCTGGGTATTTTTTCACTATGAGTGATTTACTAGGAAAACAAAGAATTGCCATAAAGTTTACCAAATATGATCAAACTTGGACAGTTTTACTCGAGTATTATGATAAAAGAGGATCATCTGAAGAACACTTCCCAGAATTCCAGTTTGAACTGATTGATAATTCCTGGCATCAGTATGCGTTAGCAATCAACGGCAACAGCATTGAGTTTTATTTAGATTGTACAAAAGTGTCTGTGGAGACCTTTGAAAGAAGCAAAGATGGGCTGATGAACAGCAATCTGATGATGGCTCTAGGACCTTATTTTGCAAGATATGGAACACATTTTGAGGTAAACAATTATCCTTTCATCATGGATAATTGGACATAGAAATCACTGGTTCAAACTACAGAGACTAGTAAAAGGGAAAAAAATATACTGTCCTATAGGATTTTTTGCAGGATAGTATAAAAGGATCGCATAGTTATGTAAGTGTGTAACATAGCAAAAAAGGGAACAGCCAAAACATCCTTTTATCACTTTACAGAACAACTCCATCTTCACATTTTAAGCTCAAAACTGCATAAAAAGTATTCAAAATTTCTAAGCAATAGTAAAAGGCCAAATATTGGGATATCTTAACCCTTTATCACATGACAAATTCTTAGCCTGTCCAAATTGAAAGCACTTACAGATGACAATTTCAGTGTGGCTCAGATGGTGCAACTTTGCCTTGAAGGGGTAGAAAACATTGTGGGAAAAGGAGAAAATGCTGGTTACCAGCATTTTCTCCTTTTCCCACAATGTATTCAAAAGGCTTCTTTCCCAGGGGTGTCAAAAGGCATCATTGTGCAGTAAAGGGTTAATTTCTTTTCAGTGGAAATTCTCACTGTATCAGACAGTAGAGATCAAAATCAGACTGCATGTTCTGTGTAGTTTTCACATCCATGTGAAATAGACCTGTATTATCAGCATGGCAAAGGGTTTGATATATAAGTACATTTACGTTTAAAAACCTTGTGGCAAAAGGAGAAATACCGGTAGCTTGAAATGAACAATAGCTCTTTATCACACAATCACAAGCTTTAACGGTAAAGTGTCCAAAACCCCTCTGACATTAACCCTTGCCCAAACAAGCCCTGGTTTTCACATGTCTGCAGTACAAGTCTTTTGAAAACACTGTGGGAAAAGGAGAAATTGCTTGTAACGAGCAATTTCTCCTTTTCCCACAGTGTTTTCTACCCTTTTTGAGAACTTTCTGCCATTTTCATCAAATTTAAAATTGTCGTCTGCAAATTTTTTCAATTTGGACCAGTCCAAAATTTGTCGTTTGGGAAAGGGTTAAATAAGGGGGGGAATAATGTCCACTAATGCAAAATTATGAAGGGGCTTTTGACTGCCTCTAACATTTGATGAAGCAGATAATGTGTGCCATTGCAAAATTTTGAAGGGGCTATTGTTCAGCTTGCTTATTTTAGGGGTAGGGGATAATGATAGCAGGGGCTTTTGACAGCCGTTCGTTTTAACAACTCCAAAGGAGAAAGCTTTTGAAAGCATAGTGGGAAAAGGAGAAAATGCTTGTAACCAGCTTTTTTTTTTTACCCTTGAAAAAACAAATTTCAATGCTTGAGGCACTCCTATTTTATCGTCTGCAAGTGCTTCAATTTGGACAAGTCTAAAATTTTGTTGTTGGTAAAAGAGATGACTGTAGTTTCTTCTGTACTACTGCCTTCTAGAACAGGGTCCATACTCACCAACCATTCTTAAGAACATTCTTTGTCTTGTTCTCCAGAATTTTCTACATTTGAAAGTAACACAACTCCTAATTGGCTAAAGCAAATTGTTTGGCCAATCAGGAGTTGTGTTACTTTCAAATGTAGAAAATCTTGGAGAATAAGACTAAGAATATTCTTAAGAATGGTTTGTGAATACAGACCCTGAACAGACAAATGCAACAAACCCCAAAGAAGATAAGAATTGTCATAGCATGATCATTTTATTTCATTATTTTTCAGGGTCTGATAGAGCAGTTGACCTTGATCAGTGATCCGACTGCAGCTACTGATCAGTGTTCTTCAGTTTATGAGGTCTGTATAATTATTTTAACCCTTTACCAAATAATCCCGGGTTTTCAAGACCATAGGAAAGAAGGCTCATGAAAACATTGTGGGAAAAAGGGAAAATGCTTGTAACCAACATTTTCTCTTTTTCCCACAATGTTTTCTGCTCTATCAGAGAGCTTAAGCCTGTTTGTTCCAAAGCTGAATTTGGCATCTGCAAATGATTTGAAATTGGACTAGTCTAAAATGTTGTCATGTGGTAAAGAGTTGATTGCTTCTTAGAAGACAAAATTTTAGAATAGACAACCTTAGCCTCATTCTGGATTAAACCCTGACAGAACAATGCTGACTTTTGAAAACATTGTGGGAAAAAGAGAAAATGCTGGTAACCAGCATTTTCTCCTTTTCCCACAATGTTTTCTACCGTATGAAAAACACATTTTTTGTTTTGAGTTACATTTAAATTGTCGTCTGCAAATGCTTTCAATTTGGATAAGGCTAAAATTTGTCTTCTGGTAAAGGGTTAATGAGATTAAGTGAGAACAGTTAACCCTTTCCCAAATGACAAATTTTATAAAATTCCAAATTGAAAGCATTTGCAGACAACAAATATGAAAGTTGAACAAATGAACTTGAGTTTTTTGACTGGGTAGAAAACATTGTGGGAAAAGTAGAAAATGCTGGTTACCAGCATTTTCTCCTTTTTCCACGATGTTTTCAAAAGGCCTCTTCCTTAGGGGCCGTGAAAACATGGGATTGTTTGGTAAAGAGTTAAAACTGGCGTTTATGACACTGGCCAATTGTCCAAATGGAAAATATTTGCAGAAAACACAGGGGATGACATTCAGATCATGGGATTTGTCTTGATATGAGAAGAAAATATTGAAAACGATCTTTCGGAGCCCCTTCTGCTCCTGAGTTGTTAAAACACAGGATCGATTGGTAAAGGGTAAACTGTTATCATCTTTGTATCTACAACAGGTAATACCCAATGCTACAAGGCAGATATCTGCCCGGTCCGAGACTCCATGAGATGACGCAAGACTTGAAATTGTAATAATGATTTATGCACAAAGATAATCCTTTTTACAAAAGATTTTATTCTGTAGCAAATTTAATAAATATGGCCAGAATAATTTTTGTCTGTCATGAAAATTGTAGCGCAAGATGAAATAAATCCGTTCTTTTGAAACAGAGAGAAAGGTATTCTGCTATGTGCTGTCTGATTAGTCCATATGACAAGATTGAGAACCAATTTATTTTGGTTTACAATGAGCTGAAATATACCTAGAATGGCTTTTTAACAAGACCCTCTCAGAAAACAGAATTTTAGAATTGCCCAAACTGACAGCATTTTGCTGACAACAAATTAAGTGTGGCTCACATGAGATTTGTCTTTGAAAGGATGCAAAATATATAGTGGGGAAAGGTGAAAATGCTGGTTACTAGCATTTTCACATTTCCCCACAATTTTTTCAATGGTTTTCTTCCTTTGGGTAAAAAAAACCCACAATTGTTTGGTATAGGTTATCTCTTTACCAAACAACAAACTTTTAGACCTGTCAAAATTGAAAGCTTTTGTAGACGACAAAATAAATGTGACTCAAAAATTGAAATTTGTTTTTGGAAGAGTAGCAAACATTGTGGGAAAAGGAGAAAATGAAGGTTATCGGCATTTTCTCCTTTTCCCATAATGTTTTCAAAAGGCTTTAAAAGCCGGGATTGTGTGGGAAAGGGTAATTCAATATAATCTGGGATATGCACAGCAATCAGCACAGATGATTTCATTTAAGTCTGTAAAAGGCAACAAAATCTTAGACTTTTCCAAATTGAAAGTATTTTTTTGACTAATTCATGAAGGCTCAAAAGTTGTTGTCTGTCTTTGAAATGAAAAAAAAAAAACATTGTGGGAAAAGGAGAAAATGCTGGTCACCAGACTGCAAGGATCTGCTCTGTCCAATATGGTGAGATCTCTATAAATTTTTTAAACCGTAAACTATGATTCTTTACTGTTGGCTGGAAATCTTTAGTTTGATTTATTTGCCAGCTTAGAGGTTAAAACTCAGGATTGTTTGGTAAAGGGTTAACATTAAATGTTACATTTCCGCTCAGGAAAGGGCCATCAAAGATGAAGGAGACAATATGGTGGACAGCGTAGAAAACAGTACTACAGAGGTGGAGGAATCTACAGGTAAGGCAGGTGAGAAATAAGGAATCTGATATAAGTTGGCTTTTGAGAGAAAATTTCATCAAGTGAGTCTAGAAAAATGTTACTAAGCCAGCCTCTTAGATGAGTTTAATCAAATTTTACCAGAAAAGCCAATGAATGTCAGATTCTTTTTATCACCTAAAGTTATTTCACAAATTATAGAAAAGAAGATACAAAACCATCTATGCACATGCAATAATTTCCGTTAAAAACAAACTATTCATTTCCCTGAAATATCAGCAAAATGATGTCATAAATGACATCACACAATTTTGATATCAATTGTGTATAAGATAGGATAATTAGTAATGGGTATATTAACCCTTTCCCAAATGACAAATTTTGGACTGGTCCAAATTGAAAGAGTTTGCAGGCGACAATTTAGAATTTGATGAAAATGGCAGAAAGTTATCAAAAAGGGTAGAAAACACTGTGGGAAAAGGAGAAATTGCTCGTTACGAGCAATTTCTCCTTTTCCCACAGTGTTTTCAAAAGACTTGTACTGCAGACACATGAAAACCAGGGCTTGTTTGGGAAAGGGT
The DNA here is from genome assembly GCA_945859785.2 of Tridacna gigas. Lineage (NCBI taxonomy): Eukaryota > Metazoa > Mollusca > Bivalvia > Cardiida > Cardiidae > Tridacna > Tridacna gigas. The sequence goes on along the minus strand of OX244035.2, from coordinate 40,036,753 downwards.
TAAGACTTAAAACAAGGCACGTTTTGTGATAAAAGAGGATAACATTCTAATTCATATTATGTAGTAAACTGGTAGCCTGGTAAACTGGTAGCCTGTAGTGGATCTTCTTATCAGCAACAGGTAAAACTCTATACTTGGCTGTTTTTGAGGAAAATGTTGAGGTTTTGTTGTAGCCCTCAAATCATCGTCATCTGCATCGTCATGCGTTTACTTTGACATTTTATAATATCTCTGTTATGACTGAAGAGATTTGCTTCAAACTTGGACAAATTCTTAATTATCAAGAGGGGAACCTATACAACAAGGGCAGGTAATCATCAAAGTATTTTTGACAGAGTTATGCCCCATTTTCAACTTTGAATTTTCACTGAAAATCAAGCATCCACAGCAGAGCATTGGCACCTGCATTTTACAGGAGAGGGGAAAAAAACCTTCCCATTTCTGTCAAAAGCGTTGTTAGATCATGTTGTTTAGATATGTTGTGTTGAATTCATTCACACAATGCAACACAGCATATCTAAGTAATGTAATCTAACAATGCTTTAGATAGAAGTGAGAAGGCTTTTTTCCCTCTCAAGTAAAATTTTCCTGAACACAGATGGAATAGTTTCGCATTCACTAACTGAGTGTAACCTTGAAATAATTCTTTTTAGTGCCTTATTTCTAGAATGAAAATGTCTGTTGGGTTTATTCGGCGCTCTAAGGGTAAAGTTATGACATCGTGTAATGCTTATCTCAAATAGATGCTTAGGATCCCTTAGGATACTAAGTGTAAGTATTTGTTCAATCTTCGACACTGTAGATCAAGATCAGACTGCACAGAATATGTGTTCTAATCTTGGATCTACTCTGTGAGAGATGGCAAGTTTGTTTGTGGCAAACAGAACTTGGAAATTTTAGCAATTGGATGTTCACCATCAGCTCTAAATTTTGATTTTACTCTTTACCACACAACAAAAATTTAGACCAGTCCAAATTGAAAGCATTTGCAGACGACAAGTTCAATGTGGCTCAAATGGTGAGATTTTTATCTGATAGGGTAGAAAACATTGTGGGAAAAGGAGAAAATGCTGGTAACCAGCATTTTCTCCTTTTCCCACAAGGTTTTCAAAAGGCTTCTTCCTCATGGTTGATAAAATTCGGGATTATGTGGTAAAGGGTAAATTTATGTAGCAGTGTAAGATTTTAGAATATTCTTAATGGTTATATTACCCTGAAAACAAGGGTGGTTATATAATAAAACAGGATTTTATTTTTCAATTTATCTCGGATTCAATTCATCAAGTTTTTTTTTTATTATCTTGTTGCAGTTTCAACTACCCAGCTACCTTTATCAATCAAGTCAACAGACATCCCTGCACAGTGGACAGAGTGGTCTCCATGTAGCCATACTTGTGGTCGGGGAGTCCAGGTTCGAACCCAGTACTGTGGCAATGATATAATAAGCAACTGCAAGAATGCTGGTCTGCCAGCTAAGGAGATGAGGTGGTGCTTCCTGCAGTCTTGTGTTGGTAAATAGCTTTTGCTTGAACCCTGTACCACACAATCCTGTGTTCTACGATCCTAAAGGAATAGGTTTTTGCGAAAAAGAAAATGTGGGACAACAAAACAATGCTGGAAACCAGAACCCAAAATCTAAAAATACCTACAGGAGCTACTTAGTCCATTAAGACATTATTTTTTTCTTACTTTTGTCTTTCTCCTTTAGTGATGATTTGCCAGCTATCTGCTTACTTAACCTTTTCCCAAACAAGCCCTGGTTTTCACATGTCTGCAGTACAAGTCTTTTGAAAACACTGTGGGAAAAGGAGAAATTGCTCGTAACGAGCAATTTCTCCTTTTCCCACAATGTTTTCTACCCTTTTTGGGACCTTTCTGCCATTTTCATCAAATTTTAAATTGTTGTCTGCAAACTCTTTCAATTTGGACTAGTCCAAAATTTGTTGTTTGGGAAAGGGTTAAAAGTCTTTACCAAATGACAAAACTTTCGACTCAACGAAATTAATTGATAGCATTTGCAGATGACAAAGTAAATGCAATTCAAATGATGATTTCAGTTTTTGGTAGGGTAGAAAACATTGTGGGAAAAGGAGAAACTGCTTGTTAAGAAAATGCTGCCTTGTTCTTCAGGGTCTTCAAAACACAGGATTGTTTGGTAAAGTGTTAATTCAGTGATAACTCAATTATAAGGTTTGGTGACATTATAAAAGTCTGAAAAGCTGCCTTTAGACCTTTTCAAGACAATCTGCACTTTTAATGATCCTGAGGAAGAAGCTTTTTGAAAACATTGTGAGAAAAGGAGAAAATGCTGGTAATGCACATTCTTTCTTTTTCCCACAATGTTTTCTACTCTGTGAAAGACAAATTCCATGCCTTGAGTTACATTTAAATTGTTGTCTGTAAATGCTTTCAATTTGGACAAAGCTGAAATTTTGTCATTTAGCAAAAAACTTAAGGTGTCTTTCACAATTGCAGATGCCTTTGCGGCCAGTGTAGATCAAGGTTAGACTGCAAAAAATATGCAGTCTGATCTTTGATCTACACTGTCCCCTATACTGAGACATTCTGGATAAGGGTAACCTTGATTTGCAATTATTAGGGTCTTATTTTTAAGCCTTAGAATGTCTATTCTGCGCTCTAAGGGTTTATTCTAGAAACATTATTTCTTATCCGAAACCAGTGTGATGGGTACTCATCAGAATTGTCTAGATGACACAATACTAAAAAGTATTCAAAAGATGGGTTTTTCAGTGATTTTTACTCCTTGTACTTTAGAATACTACATTAAAGTAATTAGTGGGGTTGTTTAAAGCATACCTTTAAAACGTATAGAAATTATTGTGAAGATGACAATCTGTTATTGTACAGTCAGTCTAAGTGTTAGTCACTGGCAGGAACATTAATTTTCAAATTGTTTTTCTGCCAGTAAGTAATAAAATGGACCAACAGTACAGTAACATGTTGTCATCTTCACAATAATTTACCTACATTTCAATGGTATGATTTAAATTTAAATGCATTGTAACAACCATATTGTTTACTTTGAGCAGCTATGGGGCCTTTAAGTGTAACTCTGAATGATATTTCCCTTCACTCCATTCTATCATTTTCAGGTACATGTCACCCTAGTTGCAAAAATGGAGGGGTTTGTTCAGGTTTGGGAAAATGTATATGTGCCGATGGATTTATGGGAAAATCTTGTGATAAAGGTATTAAGATTAGTCTTTCATGGATGGATGGATGGATGGATGGAAGGATGGGTGTGTGGATGGGTGAGTGGATGGATGGATGGATCAATATCAAATATATGAGCTTAACTCTTTCCAAACAACAAAATTCTGGCTTGGCCGAATTGAAAGCATTTGCAGACAATGCAATAAATGTAGCTCAAATGATTTTTGCCTTTGATAGGGTAGAAAACAATGTGGGAAAAGGAGGGAACGCTGGCTACCAGCATTTTCATGTTTCCCCATGATGTTTTCAAAAGCCTTCTTCAGAGTTGTTAAAACTCGGTATTGTGTGGTCGAGGTTTAAACAGTCTTTAGTTGACTGTTTACCGAACAGTCCTGTGTTTTAGGACCCTGAGGAAAAATGCTACTGAAAACATTGTGGGAAAAGGAGAAAATGCTGGTTACCAGCATTTTCTCCTTATCCTACAATGTTTTTTATCCTCTCAAAGACAAATCCCCTTCATTTGGGCCGTATTTTATGTTGTTGACATCAAATGTTTCAACCACCTGACAAGTCTGAAATTATGTTCACTGATAAAGAGTTAAATTTCAACATTTTAGCTTTGATGTTATGTGGTAAATACAACAATAGATTACTGAAACTTAAGAGTATAATATCTTCATTTTATTTTCTTAAATTTTGACTCAGTTGAATAGTTTATGTTACTTTGGTTACAGCTATATGTGATCCACCTTGTATGAATGGAGGGCGTTGCTCTGACCCCGGGGAATGTACATGTCCAATCGGCTATACTGGCAACCACTGTGAAGAAGGTACAAAGCTTTGGGAATTTTTCAGGATTTTAAACCTTCTGCTTTAACTTTTTTTAAAAAAAAATCCTATTTTCAAATAATTCCAACTTTTAACTGCCTTGAGAAAAAAGGCTTTTGGAATATTTGTTGGGAAAGGAGAGCCAAGCCCCCGTAGCTCAGTCGGTACCATACAGGACTTGAGAATAGGAGGTCGCTGGTTCGATCCCCAGCTTGGCCAATTTCTTTCCAAGGATTGATGATAGTCATTGTGACAGGATTCATTCTTCTCTCACCGCTGATCATTTGATTCGACGATGGTTATGTAGGAAAGCAGCCAGTGGCTTGGAAAGAATATTGTGCGGAGTACTGGTAAAAGAAACTCTAGGAAAGCATGGTTAGGTGCACTGCAGCCGTGATATAACTGAAATAATGTTGAAAATGGCATTAAACACCATACAGTCGATCAACAATCAATGGGAAAAGAAAAAATGTTAGTAGCCAGCATTTTCTCTTTTTTTCCCCCACATTATTTGTGCCCCTAATTATTTGTTGTCTGTAACTGCTTTCAGTTTGGACAAGTGTAATTATCATAAAAGTCATCTATTTTATTTCTTTCTTATTTGTGGGTGCTTGATGAGTTGTCTGCATTTACATAAATTGAATAAAATGAATTAAAAAATAAGTATATGTAAACAGTAATTTTGTACTAGAGGCCACCTGTATTAACTCTTTACCAAACAACAAAAATTTAGACTATTCCAAATACAAAGCATTTGCGGATGACAAAATAACTGAAATTTGTTTTGAGAAGGGCAGAAAACATTGTAGGAAAGGAGAAAATGCTGGTTACCAGCATTTTATCCTTTTTCCACAATGTTTTCAAAAGCCTTCCTCCTCCGGGTTAATTGTTAAAACTTGGGATTGTGTGGTAAAGGGTTAAGAGCCATTTATTTTGATTGTACATCCCTGCTTCAATCATGGTAACTGAAATCCCATCAATAGACCACCTGCAATGAGATACCACTTTTCTTACTTCTCATGGATGGTAGTGAGAGACAACTCTTCTTACTTCCCTTAGATGGTCACTGAATACAGCTTTGAGTGTACATGTCTATTCTTTTTTTTTTAAACTTTTAGCCATCTGCATTCCATCCTGTAAACATGGGGGTCGGTGTGTTGAGCCCAACTATTGTTCCTGTCCATATGGGTATATGCCACCTGTCTGTGAACGTAAGTAGAATCAAATTAATGTGAATGTATATTCACAAGATTAAACCTTTTCCGTCCATGTAATTTGACCTTCATCAAGCAATCACATTATAAAAATGCTTTTGACCCGCAAATCCTCCTGTCTCCCAACAATTGTTTTCCCCTTTCCAGGGCAAATTCCATCGTTTGAAATTGGTTTCACCCTATACCACACAATTGCTAGTTTTAATGACCCTGAAGAATTTGTAAAGGGTTAAGTTTGTCACACACAAGTATTGTCTTTTTAGACAGGTATTTTGGCATGTATTTTCTAGCATCATAAGCTTAGACATCCTAGATTTAAATCTCTTTTATTAGCGTCAGGCTAGCTACTTGCACTTTGTTTATTTACCGAACTTGATCAATGAAACTATGCCATTGTGTGTAAAATAAACTGACCAATCAAAAAAGGCCCATTTACTATAACTTTGTCAAGACCTATAGTCTATTTCATATTCTGACCAAGGTTACAGCCGCCAACTATTCCAACCCATTTTACTCCATCACTATTTGTAAATCATTTGTATGTTAGTTGTATCATGTCTCCTTGTTTGTATAATTATTATAATGTATATGTATAATTTGAACAATAAACTTGACTGATTGATTGAATGATTGAGTGTCTTGTTTAGATGACCTTTTTCTGTCTTTCAAGAAAGCAACAAGCTATTTTTCCTTTAGCCATGATTATTTTCACATGCATTTGTGCATTTTACATTAACCTTTTACAACACTACAGAATTTTTGACTCATCCATGTTTAAGGAATTTACACACGACAATTCAAATGTTTTTCATACGATAGAATTTGTCCAGGAGTAGGTAGATAGTATTGTGGGACCAGCATTTTCTCTTTTTCTCACAGTGTTTTCAAAAGCCTTCTTTTCAGGGTCGTAAAACTCAGGACTGTGTGCTAAAGAGTCAATCTATGTTGATATTACCTATTTCACATGGATGTTTTTAGAATCATTTGCTATAAATTTGTTTCTACAAGTAATGAGTGTTCATTAATTTGTCTTTTCTGCAGCAATCTGTCTCCTGCCCTGTAGAAATGGTGGAAAATGTGTAAGACATGATAAATGTAAATGTCCAAGAGGTTATCGAGGGCGAGATTGTTCAGAACGTAAGTATAGTCATTCCGGGTATGGACAAAAGCCCCACAGAAAAAAAGCCCCCAACACAATACCCTCCCCCCCAACAAAAATATGGACAAAAGCCCCATAATATTAAATATCATGTATGTATCTCCCGACTTTTTAGATTTTTATTGAATGTTTATGAGAAAAAGGGAAGTAAAAAAGGAGACTAAACTGACTGATTTGATATTAAAGATTAAAAATCTAATTATATCATGATTCACAAAAATAATAATAGATAAAAAAAAAATTAAATAGTTGCACTTAATTTTGCAAGAATCTTTATTGGTTGTCTTTGATCTCAGATTGACCTTATCACACATTTGAAAACATCCTTAAAAAGTGGGCACAGCAGACAAAATTATTTTCAGTCCTTTACAAAACAATCTGTTCTTTTCAAAACATAATAGATCAGAAGTCATTGCTCAACTTATGTGTTCATATAATTATATTTCAAATGTGTATCAATAATATCTCAGGTCAATTGAAAACACAAGGAAAGTACTAGAAATTATTTATCAGCTCGTACACCAAAATAGTTTCTCTGTCACTAGAACATGGATAACTAATCATTTACTCTTTACTACACAATCCTGACTTTTAATGACCCTAAAAAATAAGCCTTTTGAAAACATCGTGGGAAAAGGAGAAAATGCTGGTAACCAGCATTTTCTCCTTTTCCCACAATGTTTTCTATCCTACCAAAGACAAATTCCAGCATTTGAGCCATATTTAAATTTTCGTCTGCAAATGCTTTCGGTTTGGACTGGTCTAAAATTTTATCATTTGGTAAAGAGTTAAAGCGAAAGTGAGTTTGCAGTTATGAAGATATGAAGTTAGTGCTTGTATCATATTACTTCATTTACCAGACGACAAAATTTTAGCCTTGTCCTAATTGAAAGCATCTGCAGACGACAATTTCAGTGTGGCTCAAATGGTGCAACTTTTCTTTGATAGGGTAGAAAACATTGTGGTAAAAAGAGAAAATGCTGGTTACCAGCATTTTCTCCTTTTCCCACAATGTTTCAGAAGGCTTCTCTCCCAGGGACGTCAAAAAGTGGCATTGTGCAGTAAAGGGTTTATAACACAGGGCTTTTGTTCTATGGGGCAATTGGGCTTTTGCCCCAGAGGGCTTTTGTCTCATGGGGCTTTTGTCCTACACCCAGTAATTTCACTGTCTTGAAAATACACCTGTATTTAGAAATCTCCTGTATGTAAAGACCATTTGTTTTATCATTGGGCTCTTAGATAAGTGTTAGGCACATAAACTTAAGACTTTTAAACAAAAGAATGTCCTAATCAGATCAAGTGAGTTAACCCTTTACCACGAGTACCGAGTTTTAAGGAAAGAAGCTTTTGAAAATAGAAAATGAGAAAATGTTGTAACACAGCATTTCCTCCTTTCACCACAATGCTTTCTGACTTTGTGAAGAGAAATTCTATCATTTGAACCACATTTAGCTTTTCCTTTGCGAATGCTTTCAATTCAGACAAGTCTGAAATTTTGTTGTCAGGAATAGAAATAATAATATTGAATAAATAGACCGAAGCTATGTGACTTTATATGAACCATGCTCTGTGAAAAGTGGGCTTAATGCATCTGCAAAAAGTACTGACCCAGGTCAGCCTGCGCAGACTGACCTGGGCCAAAACTTTTCCCTATTGGTTAATTTATCTACATGTCAAAGTCCCATTCTACATCATGATTCAGTTCGTTGTTCGACAAAATGGACTTTATGGATCCATGATCATGTGATGACTTGCTTCGTATCATGCATCACAGAGATGCATTAAGACCCCTTTTTCCAAAGCATGGCTCATATTTTTGTAACTCTTTTAACATGACTGAAGGCTAAAGAAAAGAAACATTAATGCAGACTCATTACAATTAAAAAATAAACTAGAATCTGACACAAGAATATGGTGATAGATATTTTGCTTCTGATGAGAAAATTGCATTTGTCGTACAGTTTTCAATTTTTACCATGGCAAATAAGTTAAAATAAATGTACTTCAAAATTTTGAATAAGATTAGACTAAATGAAACTGATAGCATTTGCAGATGACAAAGCACTGCTAAAATGATTGGATTTATTTAGAGAATTAAGGAAATATTGTTAGAAAAGGAGAAAATGCTGTTTCTCCTTTTTCAGCAATGTTTTTAAAAGCCTTCTTCCTCAGCCTGAGTGAAATCTAGGATTGTATGTTAAAGAATTTCAACAATATTTTTTATTACAGCTATTTGTAGACGTGGGTGTTTCAATGGAGGAAGATGTGTGGCTCCAAACACTTGTACGTGCCCACGTGGCTATAATGGAAAAAGATGTCATAAGCCAGTATGTACACCACCATGTGAAAATAAGGGACGGTGCTTGTATCCAGGGGTGTGTCACTGCAAACGAGGTTTTGCTGGCTCCCTTTGTGAGATAGGTATGTAGTTATTTGTATTTTTGTCACCTGCCGAAGGTGAGGGAATGTAGCTTTTGCGTTGTCAGTCCATTTGTCTGTCCATTTGGATAGATATCTTCTAAAATCCTTGATTGAGTTTGATGAAACTTCATACATGTGTTCCTTATGATAGTCTGCTGATATACACACTATTTTTGCCTTTTTTTTTAATGCTGTATCATGGAAAAAGGGGGCTTTTTTTGGCAGGGATCATAATTTTAATGAAATAGCTTGTTGGTTATTATATTGCACTGCCCTATATCAAATGATCAGAATCATCTTGTTCTTTTTCCACATATTTCTACGTTTAAATAATTTACAAAACACCAATAGAGAATTTAGAAGAAATGATGAACAAAGAAGACCTCACTGGTCTTCACTGAAAGCACTGGGTCTTCTGTTGGAGTGTCCTTGGGCAAGACACTTCTGGACACACGTCAAACAAACCTAGGATCATTCTAGATTGTTTGGCTAAGGTTTTTTTGAGAAAATTTGGCAGTACCTATTGTCATTCGCAAATGTTCAAATTTGCTGTATTCAACCCAATTCTTATTATGTTGGTCCTTTCAGCAGGTTGCAAAAAGAAGTGTAAAAATGGCGGCTTCTGTACGGGTAAAAATAAGTGTGCATGTCCACCAGGGTACAGGGGACGCTGGTGCCATAAAAAGGTCTACAAAAATTCCTGTCAAACAACATGTTTTAATGGTGGACGTTGTCGTAAAAAAAGGTGCCGTTGTAGACCAGGCTTCTCAGGAAAACGGTGTGAAAGAAGGTCAGTGTCACTATGCCATTCTCTCTTGTTTTTACAAGACAACTTAATTTTAGACTTGTTAATGAGTCAATATCTTGGCTAGCCTTGGGTGATGATCACTCTGTTGCTCTATTCACCCATGGCTGATCAAGTCGAGATTTGTAATTCCACTGATACTCATAATCATTGGTGGCCTTCTGTTGTTCAAAGCACCAATCAAATGGCATTTTACATGTGCTAATCATTATCAGCAAAACATATACAAAAAATTACAACCGCAGGAGAGCATTGTCGGATATGCTTTGGATCATTACCAAAAAATATAGACAAACAATATTTACTTCAACATTCACTGTAACAAATCAGTTAAATGAAGTTGTATGATACATTCCAACACCAGATGATGGACTGTCAAACTATGTGTGTGGATTTTGCGGAAAGGATTGTGTTAAGTGAGGCTTGATTGGTTTTCAATTATGTAATTCTAGGGGTGATAATTATCAAAATCTAATAGGCTGTGTATTGCTGGGATAACAAATTAGCCAAAGATGAATAGAGCAAGGTCATGATTGTCACCCTTGGCTAGTAAAGGTGATAGTATTCTTTAGTAATGTAACACTATGAACCATAAATGAAATGAACATTTTCAGATAGTAAGAGACAAATTCATTCCAAAACTCAGGGCTGATACAACTACGATGTATTTACAAAATATTGCACTGTGTATATCCAACATCAGACTACATATTACCACAGTTCTGTGCAGTCTGATATCCTTCCTGACTGTCAGTGAAAGAACATAAATTTATACTGTTTTCAGTGGTTTAAAACTTTTCCAAACAGTCCTGGTTTTTCACCACCCTGGAGGAGAACGTTTTTGAAAACATTATGGAAAAAGAAAATGCTGGGAACCAGCATTTTCTCCTTTTCCCACAATATTTTCAACTTTTTTGAGGAGAAAATACCGGGAACCAGCATTTTCTCCTTTGAACTGTTTCAGATACAAATCTGGTCATTTGAGTCATTCCTTGTCATCTGCCAATCTTTTCAATTTTGACCAGAGTCATTTAGTAGAGTTAAATCCAGTTCTGCAATTTTCATCTGACTTCACCTAGATTTGTATGTGATTTCAATCTCTTGAATTTGTACTGATTTCAGGGACTGTAGCTATGAAACCTACCTAATTCCATATACCCAAACATATCGCAAGCTGAAAAGGAGAGAAGTTGTCACTCTTTGTGAGGGCTGGAACTGGAAAACATGTATTGAAACAAGGTATTGAAGGATTTTAAAATACTTGCTAATTTTCATTAACTTACCCCAATTACAAAGCATAGTATCTCTGCCATAACACTTGTTTGCTGTTGTGAGCGAAAAGCAAAAATTTCAACACTGTACAAAACAATCCCATGTTTTCACAACCATGAGAAAGATGGCTTTTGAAATCATTGTGGGAAACAGAGGAAACGCTGGCACCAATAAAAAGCCTTTCCTCCTTTTCCCATAGTATCTTCTGGCCTCTCAGAGACAACTCCTGTCATTTGAGCATTGTTTAATTTGTCCCCTGCCAATGCTTTTTACTTGGAAGAGCCAGAAGTTTTGCCTACTGTTAAAGATTTTATCACTGAAGTGCTTTTCACACCTGTTGTAATTAGGACATATAGATCAAAATTACACTGCAGAAAATGTGCAATCTGATCACTGATCTAAGTTGTCAACTATGTATTTGTATTCTATCACTAAGGGCCCTTGAAATTATTTCAAAAATTTCCAATCCTGTTCTTAACAGAAAGAGTACAATTTACCTTCTAGGTGTTTAACCCTTTACTGCACAATGCCACCTTTAAACAACCCTGGAAAAGAAGCCTTTTAAATTCATTGTGGGAAAAGGAGAAAATGCTGGTAATCAGCATTTTCTCCTTTTCCCACAATGTTTTCTACCCTATTAAAGAAAAATTGCGCCATTGAAATTGAAATTGTCGTCTGCAGATGTTTTTGATTTGGAAACGGCTCACATTTTGTCACTGGTAAAGGGTTAAAGGATTTATATCTTTACCAAACAATCCAGTGTTACACTTAACCTCAGTAAGGGGACTTTTGAAAGCATACTGAGAAAAGAAAAATACACTGGTGACAAGCATGTCTTCCTTTTCTCACATTTTTTTTGTACTTGTCTCAAAGAGAAATCTAATCATTTGAGCCATATTTGTCTTCTGCAAACGCCTTCAATTTGGAAAAAAAGTAAAGTTGGGTTTTAGATTTTGTGTTGTGTTCAATGGGCAATGTACGGTAATCATGTAAAATTATGCAAATAATTAGTGGTGCAGTTAATTTTGTGAAAATGTTAATTTTTCCATCTTTTGCAGGTTTGAATATGTTTTATCCAGAAGGACTTTATACAGAAACGGATACAGATGTGTATGACATTGGATATATTCATCCAAATACAGCTGTCTCAAAAACAAGACGATTAATCCAACAATTTTAATAATCATACATGTGTCTCTGACATAAGAGAATGAATTTCAGGTATGAAGATATGTATGATACAGGAATACAAATCCAACTGAGATACAGATGTGGCTCATACAAGAGAATGGATCACTGATACAGACACATCCGATACAAGACAATCACACTATGATACAGATGTGTCTGGAGAATGGACCACGCTATGAAACAGATATGTCTGTACAAAAAATGAATCAACCTCTGATACTGATGTGTCTGATACAAGAGAATGAATCACAATGTAATACAGCTGTGTCTGTTACAAATACAGGAATCACACTATGATACAGATGTGTCCGATACAAGAGAATAGACCACACTATGATACAGATGTTTATACAAAAAAATGAATCACACTACGTTACAGATGTGTCTGATACAAATAAAAGAATCACACTAAGATGCATATGTTTCTGACACAAGAAAATGAATCACATTATGATACAATTGTTACTGATACAAGAGAATGAGTTTTATCAAAATACAGATACATCTGACATAAGAAAATAAATCACACTAAGATACAAATGTGTCTGATATAAGAAAATAAATCACACTAAGATACAAATGTGTCTGGTACCAGAAAATGAATCAAACTATGATACAGATGTGTCTCATACAAGAGAATGGACCACACTATGGTACATATGTGTCTGATATAAGAAAACATATCAAACTATGATACAGATGTGTCTCATACAAGAGAATGGACCACACTGTGATACGTATGTGTCTGATATATGAAAACATATCACACTGTGATACAGATGTGTCTGATACAAGAGAATGAATCACACTATGATACAGATTCATCTGATAAAAGTGAATGTATTACACTGTGATACAGAAATATATGTCTGATACAAAAAGAAGAGTAGACTCAGCCGCAGCACAGATACATTTGTTCTGATACAAGAGAATAGATAACACTATGAAAGAGATGTGTCTAGTACAAGGTAATGGATCACTTTATGAAACAGAGGTGTCAGATACAAGAAAGTGGATCAAAATATAAACAGATGTGTCATGATACTTAATAGAATCAATTACTACAAAAAAAAATGTGTCTTATGAAAGAGAAAGGATCCAACTACAAAGCGGATGTGACTGATACAAGAGAATCCAACGTTTTTTACACTGTGTCTGATACAAGAGAGTTAATCAAACTCTGATACAGTATGCACATGATAAGGAGACACATGACAGTCAGATTAGTAAGGGATTTTTCCCCCAGTTGGCCTATATTAGGTGACATAAATTTTCATTTGCATAATTGTTAATCGTACCAAAGTGATAAGTATTGGCCAGTGATTTTATACACATTCCAAGTTCATTTTTATGCCGTTATGTTTCGTGTTAGACTTTACCAAACTAAGGAATTCTACATTTTACTAGAGATCATACGTAAATATACATGTAAATGTGCCATGCTCTGTGAAAAGGGGGCTTAATGCATCTGTGAATAGTACCAACCAAGGTCAGCCTGTGCAATCCACGTAGTCTGACCTTGGCCGGCTTTTGGTAAATTTTCTGCATGCCAGAGGACCACTGTACCTCATGAAACAGTCGGTTGTTAAATAAAACGGATTTTATGGATCCATAATAATGTGATGACTTGCTTGTTATCATGGATCACGGAGATGCATTAAGCCCTCTTTTGCCAGAGCATGGCTCAAATGTAAGATTCCCTGGTGTTACAAGACTACAATAGAAAACATTTGAAGACATTAGGGAAAAGGAGCATTTCTTAAGTATTCATCTTTGTTTCATATATACTAGCCAGAGTTATGTGTGATATAGCATATTTGGTGATGAGATGCTATGTATTCTTTAACTCTTTACCACACAAGGAAAATTTTCGACTGATCCTAATTGAAAGAATTTGCTGGCGACAAAATAAATGTGGTACAAATGATGGGATTTATATCAGAATGGGTAGAAAACATTGCGAAAAAAAGGATAAAATGCTGGTGACAGCATTTTTTTTTTCTTTTTCAACAATGTTTTAAACAATCCTCTTCCAAAGAGTTGTAGAAATACGGGATTGTTTGGTAAACAATCTTTACCTACTGATCTAGTGCTTTTGTCCTTAAAAAGATGGCTTTTGAAAACATTGTGAAGAAAGGCGAAATATTTTATTTTCCTCTTCTCACAATGTTTTCTAATTATCAAATACAAGCTCCACCATTTCAAAAAAAAAAAAAGAAAATGTGCAAACTATCATTGGAAATGTATTTAGAAAGATTCCCACAGAAAATTGTGACTCGTCTTTTCTTGTTTTAAGTGGAGTGTTATGATTTTAAGAACGGTAAAGCGGTATTATTCCGGCGAAGAAATGCACCGTATACATGTAGGTGCATATCAAGCTGCGCGATACTGCCGAGGGACTTGATCAACGGATCACCCAAGGTTTGCCAAATGAAACAAACTTGTGAGTTTGCTCGGGCCGAGTTGACCTGAGGACGAGTTAAATACTGTTTCGATGTCTTTTGCCGAACAAGACTTTATAAATTAGAGAAAACTTCCTAATGAAACATGAACAAAGTTTTCATTGCAAGAGCGTGGAAAAAAAAAAAAAAAATTAAAGGAAAGGTCGATTGGCTTCCAGCAACATTTATTTCTTTATTCGGAGAAAACCGTACCTCGGACAGATACGGAATAGCCACAGTTCTGTCGTATTTAATAAGATCTGGCGAGGTTTCCGTTTTTAAACTGGAATGCTGTTTCAGATCATGTGATTGTCAAGGGAGTAATAAATTATAGGACAGAAGCGCTCCTAGTTCCGGTCTGTTTCGTCACTTCCGTCACCCATATTTAAATTTGTTTACTTCCTTCCACTGCTTTTCCCAACAGGTACACGTGTATGTATAATTTTTCCTCTATCTCTACCACAGACCTCTCGCTAACGCGAGACGTTGCTCGCTATTACTGAAAGGAAGCAGGCGTGTTTGAAAGTTTTTTAAAGCCCCAATAGCTGCCAAAAGTAAACAATGCGGGTGTTAAAATGCATTTAAATTTAAATCATACCATTTAAAAAGTATTTAAATCATTGTGAAGATTACATTCTGTGTTTGTTCTGTCGGTCCAAGGGTTAGTCGCAGGCAGAAAAATGAATCAGTGTAAAATTAGGTTAAAAGATGCCAGGTCGCTCCATCTTTTGTTTACTTTTTACCTGATTTGAAAATATTTTTTTCTGCCAGCGACTATTAGTTGGACCGACCGTAGTAACAGAAACAGAATGTCATCTTGACAGTAATTCCACACTTTTAAATGGCGATGATGATTTAATGCAAATCACTACCTCATTGTTTACTTCTGGCAAGTACAGGGCCTTCAAAAAGTGATCTCAGATTGCTTGAACTGGATACTGGGATATCATCATCAGACAGCAACAGCAACAAAAGAAACCTGTCATAAAGTTCCCATCATTTGATTGTTTGTTTGTTTGTTTGTTTGTATGGTGTTTCACGCCGTTTACAACATTAATTGGTATCAGTGCGTCCAGTACACTATCAATGCTTTCCTAGAGTTTCTTTACATCATAATTAGTATTGTATGACTGAAAGCATTTATCAAAAAGGCGGAGAAATGTAGACCGAGATGAGACTACAAATAGATTGGGGCTAATCGTGGTCTAAACTATCCGCAAAATTCATCCATAGTTATGTAAGGCAGCGAAGTTATATAATTTTCTGTGTTTTTCTTGCTTGATTTTTTTATGCTTTGTCAATCAAGGAAAGTATTCCAAGTCCAAAGAAGAATAAAAGATAGATCAAAACAAGTATTTAATGATAGAACTTTGGCTTGGGTTTTTCAAGGCCGCAGGAACGGTGTTTCATCTCCGAGGAGTCAGCGCGTCTATTTATACACTTTCGACGTTTCCCGACTTCAGTCTTACCAGTTCACTGAGAGTGCTTTTTACGTAAAAACTGAGTCATTTGGAGGTGGGGCCCATTTTATTCATGCAAGTTAACTGGAAATAGTTGGATAAACTGCCTGTTTCATTTTTCATGCATTCTTTTGCGCTCCAAATGCAATACATTTCATTCAAATTTCCAAAAAAACAGCCTTCCTGTTTTCTCGCATTTGCTTCTCCCCTCTCTCCCACATTCGATGCTTGTCATTGTCGCTTCGTATTAGTCATAATCGTTCCGATGCTCCTGTTGTCGGTGCTGGTCATGCGGGAGTGTTCATGGGTGAGTCACTGGGTGAGTCACTGTAGAGCCCCAGCATAGCACTAGTGAAACTCAGGCGAGACATAATTATGGTATGGCACGTCGATGGCTTTAGTTACAATCTATTCTTAATAACACTCTTAGTCTAATTCTCAGAAATGATTCAAATGTCAAAGTAACGCTATTTCTGATTTGCTATTTCGTTCAGCCATCCAGAAATTGCGTAGCGTTCTAAATCTATAATTAGACTAAGAATGCAATTTAGAACAGTTAATTATAACTGGGGCGGTACTTTTAAAATCAGTCTGCACTGTAAATTAAAGGGCTTAGTCACGTTGACAAACACAGAGACTTTAGAGTTTTGATAATTTAGATAATGTAGGTAATTTGACAATTCCTATGACAGTCAGGAATGTCAAAATTACCTTCAATTTTAACTTTTTAGCGCATTTTTTGCATCATATTGCGCACTTGCAATGTGCTTCCTACACTGTACAAATATTTCACAAATACGCCAATTCGGCCTCGGTTGAAATTATGTACATGTACGTGTGCTTCATATCATACTTGCATCCAGTATCATTACATTCTGATGTCAAATGTCATGGTACTATTGTCAGCATTTCCCCCTTTTCCATGATGTTTTCAAAAGCCTTTTCCTTTCTGGGAAAGGGTGTTAACAAATTAGAGGACCCAAAACGATAATTTGTTCATATGAGTACTATAATCAAACAGAATAAACGTTTAAACAGAACTAAAGCAAAAGTTTTCGAAGTCTGTATTCACCAACCATTCTTAAAGAATGTTTTTAGCATTATTCTCCAAAATTTTCTAAGTTTGAAAGTATCGCAACTTCTGATTGACTAAACCGAATGGTTCAGCCAATCAGAAGTTGTGCTACTTTCAAATTTGGAAAATCTTGAATAGTAAGTCTAGGAATATTTAAGAATTGTTGATGAATACAGACCCAGATGTATCCCCCTACAACACCGATAATCAACATATTAATCGTGAAAACTATGTTTTCAAAAATGGTCTCGCTGCAAGACTAAAAAGATTACATTTGCATGTGGAAATTTGCATATCTAACTGTTACATTACACTAGTTTATGCGGTTTCTACAATTTCCTGTTGCATCGTTCATGTGCTAAGGCAGGACCCGGTTGTTCAGTCGGTAATGTAACCGACTTGAAAACAGGGGCCGCTGGTTCGATTCCCTGCTCAATTTCTTTTCGAGGATTTATGAAAGTCATTGTAACATAGGATTTATTCCTTTCCCTCAATGTTACTAAGAGTTGGTCGTTTTGTAGAGGGTTTATGAATAGGAAACAACACTGCGAATCAACGATATAGCGCATGCGCAGTGTACTTTAAATCGAAGGGTTACAAAAAAAGAACCAGTCCAGAATTTGAAAAGTGGACACAAAAGAATGACAAAAGTAGAATGGTCAATCACTGGTTTGTTTATTCATTTTGATATAAGTATATAGTTCATAATCACAAATAACAGAACCGTGTCTTCTTTTTCCTCTCAAGTGTTATCGTCACTGGATCTGTGAATTCAAATAATACTTATGGAAAATGCAGATGCCACATTAAACGTCTAGTAAGCTTAACTCTTTACCAAATGACAAAATTTTTGACTAGGCCAAATTGAAATCATTTGCAGACGACAAAATAAATGTGACTCAAGCAATGAAATTTGTGTTGGAAAAAATATGGAAAAAGGAGAAAATGCTGCTTACCAACATTTTCTCCTTTTCCCAAAAATATTTTTAAAAGGCTTTTTTCTGAGGATCGTTAAAACTCAGGATTGTGTGTTAAAGGGTTAAATGAAAGAATTCTTCTTTGAACAGGTGGAAAAGAAAGAAATCGCCGATTAAAAGTATATTCTTGTTTTCTGACAATGTTTTCAAAAGCCTTCAATCTCACGGTCTAATAACAAGGGCCCTATATTCACTAACCATTTTCATATCATTCTACGTCTTCTTGTAGATTCCGAAATTAACTGTAAGGCTACTAAGCGCGACTCGGGGCGCTTTTGAGGACAGTGTAGATCAAGACAAGACTGCACGTGCAGTCTGATCTTTGATCTACACTGTCCGATACCTTATTATCTTACCGATGAAATCAACTTTGAAACCGCAATATTTGGGTTTTTACTACTGAGTTGAAATTTTCGTTTCATTTACTTTGCAGTTTAAGGGTTAACAAGGTTTCTGACTCACTTAAGCATTTTGTTTTGTGTTCTGTAAGATTCCAGAGGGATAGAATGCAATACATCTAATGGCTGGTAAATATACCCTAAGTCTTTTGACCTCTGATCATCTTTGCAGAGTAAGTAGCCCATTATTAGACTGCATGTCCGTCTAGTCAATTTTTTTTTTATGCAGCGAGAAGCAAATACAAGCACCATGAAAGTTACTAGCCTACAACACAATATTCCTCTAGTTATATATCTACAACTTCCAATGATAGAATTTGGAGTTACTGACATTTATTCGTAACCTGGTAGACAAAGTAAAACAAACAATGGTGTAGAGGCTAGTAACTTCATTTTTATGAATGGAGGATAAATATCATAGCGCAAATTTTGACCAATCAGATCCTAAATCAATATGTACTTTTTCTGTCCGTGAGTTACGTCATCATACGTCATCATGCCATATTTGGAACCGTATTTCGCAGTAAGTAGATACCGATTTTTTCTGTCGTGTGTCATTTCATCCGCGTGCGACGCAAGTATTTGAGCCGTAATATTTTCAGGTATATAATGAAATGAGTTATAAGGTTGATTCCATCAATGAACCCCTTACCAGACAATAAAATTTTAGACTTGTCCAAGTTGAAAGCATCTGCAGACAACAAATTAATATGGTTCAAATAATGAAGCTTTTTCTCCTTTTCCCACAATGTTTTCAAAAGGGTCTTTCTTCAGGGTTATTAGAACTCTGTACTTTGTGGTAAAGGATCGATAGCTTTTACAGTTGAAGAGCATCTTTTGAAATACACTCAGCAAATCTTCTAAGAGGCCACTTTTGTTTCTCTTGTAAATTTGACCTAGTAATTGGTAAATAAAAACAAATTGTAACATGTATCTGGACGTTAGCTATGGTATTGTAATGAACAGTTCCTCTATTTTGCCAACAAAAGGCATCTCTTTTTCAAAAACGGGAAACACATGCTTTTTGCACGCGTGCTGTCTATCAATCAAAACAGATAAAAAAGAGAATCATAAACTACTGAAATTTTGTCAGCAATAAGAAAAAACGACACGAAAATTATTTTCTGCACAAAAAATATAAATTGAATAAAGAAGCATGATGTTTTCAAATATAAATAAATAAATAAATAAATAAATAAATAAATAAATAAATTTCAGTTTTCAATGTTGAGTGAATGATTGTTGAATAAGTTTCTTTCAAAAGGATAAGCCAAAAAAATTCTTTTCAAACTTAGGCTGGGGTATGCTTTTACACTGGTCAATTATTCTCCAAAAATATCAAACCAAATGAACGGTCTCTTTTCTGCAACGGATGCCAAACAGGGTCTACGAGGGATTTAAGCTTTTAAGTTGCCGTTTAGAAGTTTTGTTTAGTGTAGAAATTAGCTATTTATTTCATCGAAAACGAAATGTTATGAAGCGATATCTTTTTATCTTGGGAGAATTTCATATCAAAAGCGTAACTTAACAATCAGACGGTATATATCAAGATCAGATTGCACGTTCTGAGCAGTAACATGTTTACAGCACCGACAGAGCGTAAGCTGATCTCCGTAATACGTATACATAATTATACCTATACATTTGCTGTATCAGGGAAGGTAACCAATCTGTTAAAGAAGGGTGCATGGAAATACCGAAATTGACTGAAAGGGACAAGAAAAGATGAACGGTAAAGGTCAATAGTTTTGTGTAATTATTTTCAATAGCATCATAGATCATTTCGACGTATAACTTTAAAATGTAGCTATCATATAAATTTCGGGTCGGACACTTTAACCCTTATCCTGCTAAATAACTAAAATGAGTGTCTCAAGTCGATAGTAAAACCCCAAATACTGCTATTTCAAATTTGTTTATTGGGGGAGAAATATCTCCTTTTCGGACAGTGTAAATTCAAGATCAGACTGCACGTTCTGTGCAGTCTGATCTTGATCTGCACTGTCCGCGAAAGGTCAGGGAGTTGAGCTTAGCAGCTTTAGGGTTAAAACAGGTATTTATCCAAATCCACCACGGAAAAAACTGTGTGGTTTTAGGGAGGAATGTCTTTATCTTTTTGTTATTTTTCTAAAATTTTTAGACGTTTAAATTATTTACCTATTCATCCTCTCTTATGCTTAAAGAACATATGTATATATTAGACTGTACTATTAGAATGTATACTAATTGCAACAATCAAATATTTCGATGAGATTTTTGTTTTTTTTTTGAAAATATACTTGAAAGGGACTGTTTTAGGGCGGTCCGCATGTTATGGTATAAATCGGTAAACTTTCATCAAAATTTGGTCTTAAGTAGCAGTTCTGCAGTAGTTAATGGAGAAAAAGATTTTTTTTTTCTTTTGCAACATCAGCCATTAGTGTGTAAAACCTTCAGCCGTCCTTGTTTCTACCTTCCGTCCTTACCTTTGTGTGGCATGTTTTTAGATTAAGAACTGCACTGCATTCTCGAATTCCCCATAAAGGTCAACGCCTAGTAAAAACAAGGAACTGCCAACAGCCAAGGTGTCCAAGTACAGATCGAATCCAGATTTTCCATCACATCCTGGGACCGGATCCAACAACAGAAAATCTCGAAGGCATAGAGGTACACGGCTAACGAAGCTGTGTAATAGATTTGGAGATATTAGACCTAATTAACTTTCATGTACCCTCTGCAAACGATCTTTTTTTGCTTCTTGCAATTTTTGAAAACATTTTGGCGAACGGGGAAAATGTTCGTAACGATTGATTGATTGATTGAATGGTGGTGTTTTACGCGCTTTCAACATTATTTCAGTCATATCACGGCGACAGGTCACATATTCGTGTACTTCCTGGGCTCCACTAGTACTAGGCTAGGGCTCTGAAGTGTCTTGCCCAAGGACACTCCCACGAGAAAACCCAGTAGATCAAGCGAGGCTCGAACATTGGGTCTCCAGGTCACGAGTCCTACACTTTACCACTGAGCCACCAGAACCTCTCGTAACGACGTTACAATATTACAAAGTGTGTAAATACAGACTGGTTTCAATTGCCACTACGGTTTACAATTAACGAAAAGACAATTTATATATGACAGGAAATCCCCATGATTTTCGTTTAACACTCTAGCGAACAATTATTTCTTCTTTTAACGACACAGAGCAAAAGGGCATTTATAACATGGGTGGAAAATGAGAAAATGTTGGTTACCAGACTTTTCTCATTTTTCCACCATATTCTTCTTTTGAAAAGTGTTTAACACGTCGTCCGCAAAAGAATTCAAAGGAGTTATATATATATATATATATATATATATATATATATATATATATATATATATATATATATATATGAGCCACGTGCTGGCAAAAGGGGGTTAAATGCATCTCCGTGATGCATGGTACCGTCAAGCCATCACATAATTATGGATCCAAAATAGCCACTTTTTTTAAACAACAGACTTAATCATGAGGTAGACTGGTCCTTGGACGAACAGAAAATTGACCAATAATTAAAAGTTTCGGCCCAGGTCAGCATAGGCTGACCTGGGTCGATACGTTTCGCAGGTGCATTAAGTTCCCTTTTCACAGAGCATGGCTTATAAGTATAACATAAATATGATACTACTTACCTTTGCAAAATTACGACACCTTCACTGTAAGAACTCTCGATCAAAGTAGAGCCAAATTCGTCTGCTCCAATGCAGGTAGCAGCTGAGGAAAAGTTATATGATTTTCCGCAACCTTTTGGCTCGCGTACGTACCCTTGGAGGTCTTGAAGTCCGGGAAAGAAACAACACATTGATAAAAAGGTGCAAATGAACGGTCTGTTTTATACCTCAATGACGACATTATTTCATTCGTATTTGAAAAAAAGTCCAGTATAATAGCATGTAATAGCTATAATATGTACTACTTTACACATTTCTGTATATCAGTATATGCGCCATGCCTTTTGAAAATGTGGGGGGGGGGGGGTGGGGTTAATGCATCTGCAAAAAATATTGACCCTGGTAAGCCTGCGCAGTCCGGACAGGCTGATCTGGATCGAAAGCTTTTGCTTTTGGTGAATTTTCTGCATGTCAATCGACCATTCTACCTCATGATTCAGTCGGTTGTTAGACAAAATGGATTTTATGGATCCATCATTATGACTATGATCACTTGCTTGGTATAGTGTATTACGGAGATGCATTAAATCCCTTTTTGCTAACTGGGTGACACACAAGTTAACGCATTATAAAAACTGTACAAGCTCATATTTGACAGAAAAAAAATTCTAAGAAATCCCTTACACTAATGTTTATACTAGTATCAATTATTTATTAAAACTAATGACTGTCTCACTTTAGAAGCTTGTGCACGGAATATTACGGTGTAGTAACTTTCCTTGGGCTTATCATGATTTGTTTCGAGCTGTGCGGAAAAATTTGATATCTCCCGAAAGTCGAGCGAGATTTCGAAATTTTCCTGCGTAGCTAGAAGCAAATACATGCCCCAGGAAAGCTACTACATATGGAATATTATGTCGTGGCAACTTTCCTGGTGCTTGTATTTAGTTCAAGCAGCGTGAGAAAATGGTAGCCAGTAACATCATTTTTTATGAATGGAGGATAAATATCATTGCGTAAATTTTGACCAATCAAATCGCAAATCAATACGTATGTTTTCCTCGCGTAAGTTACGTCATCAATACTATATTTGGAACCGTATTTCACTGTGTGTAGATACGGATTTTTTTTTCTGTCGTGTGTTATTTTATCCGTGTGCAACACATGTATTTGAGCCAGAAACATTTCAGGTGTGTAATAAAGTTAAATCTGCAATGTTCTCATACGGTCAGTCTTTCCTCTGGAGTTTTCTCACAAGGCATACTGTGTGTGTTTTCTTACTTTTCTATGCGTTCCTGGAATTTAATTTGCCTTTTTTCGTAGAATACTTTTTCGAATCTACTGACAGCTTTCCCAAATAAACATCATCAGCATAATATTCAGCTAAGAAAGAGGAACGAGTCCAGTCGCAAGGGCAATCATCAATCCTCGAAAAAAATCATGACCGAGTAGGGATTCGAGCACACTGGTAACAAGCATTACCACATTATTTTTTACCTTTTCAAAGATAAATTACACCATTTTATCCAAATAATTTATCGTCTGCAAATGTTATGAATTACAACATGTCTGAAATATTGTCGTATGGTAAAGGAGTAAGTTGTTTCTATAATACGGATTGAACATACATTTCCTTAGTTCATATTTAACCTCAAGCCTGTCGCATTTGTTGAAGGTTACGTCAACACCATCCATAATCTTGCCGCTGTTCGGGCATCCAATAACTTTCATCAGCATACATGCCCTTATCGATGTCCGGTTGCTTTACAGTGGGAAAAAATAGTAAGGTAAAACAACTGTTATTCAACACAATCTGTTCATAGGTTAAGAATTCTTATGTTAGAAAAACTGAATTTTCTCTGAACATGTTGATCTAACAGTACTGCTATTCAGTTAACTATGATCAAGTTAACATTTTAAGAGATAATATGTGATAGTTAGCAATGAATGAATGAATTAATGAATGATTTTGTCCAATGAAAGACATAACGTAAATATTACGTCAAAATGTGCGAGACCATTATAACGTCTTGATCCATCACAAAATGAACTGTCTATCATGGCAGACGTAAGTTCTCGATTGTTTTTCATCAAACACTGCGACAAAATACAGCTACAAAATATAGCACATTGGCGCATCGCATTCTTATCGTACGTGTATATAGAAATACAAGATGTGCAATGAAATTGAAGAAAATTGACAGCCCTTTTTTGAAGAGAATGTTAAACCGAAAATGGGGAAGAAAAAAAACTTCGTTATCAATGTGAATAGGGTTAGACTGGATTTTTTTTAAAACGACTCTCGAAACCAAGCATTGGCGCTGATCTCAATGAATTTTAGAAAAAAATCTCTCATTTTCCTGATCACCATGCGCTGACTTTGCAAAATTCATTATTCTGCAGCGAATTCAATCCACGTCAATTTACCTTTAAAAGACGCGTCAAAGTTTTTGACCAGTAAACTATAAACGCACATTTGGAAAGATGCGAAAACAGAGACGAAATTCGTGGTACTGGATATAATGAAAAAAAGAATAGTCGAAATATTATTGTAGTCATTTCGTCAATTATATACATCAACAAATTTTAATCGCTGTGAAAGAAAAACATGTAAATTATAAGGACACAGGTCGAAACTTTCTGCAAATGCATTTTACCATTTTTTTCACAGAACATGACTCAAATATGAACAGAATGAGAAATTCCTCATTATGTATACGTGTATGTCTTTCTTTTACTTAGTTATTATGCGTCTTTTGCAGGCAACTGAAATTACTAGTTTTTGTATGGAAATTTCCATTTTAAAGAATGGTTGCATGCAGCGTTAAACTGGGTATAAATAGCGCTCCGAAAAAAGAGGGTTTAGTGCATCTCCGTGATGCATAATACCGGTAACAAGCAAAACATCACATAATTACGGATTTATAAAACCAATTTTGTCTGATGATCAACTGAATCATGAGGTAAACTGGCCCTTTGACATGCAGAAAATTGAGGAATGTAAAACAAGAAATATCTTTAAAAAAGATAGACGGCGTCAATATGCCCGCAAATAGGCAGGGGCCCTTCAGATAAACATGTCCACATTTTTGACCAATCACAAATTTGTATTTACCGGTATTCATTTTTTATCAGTACCGAAGAGTGGGCCAAAAGCTAGCACATTCAGCTACGCCGAAAAAAATCGATTCAGGTCAGCCTGCGCAGGCTGACATAAATCGATCCTTTCTGCAAATGCATTAATCTCGTTTTCACACACCTTGGCTCGTATAGAAATGAGAGGACCAAAATCATGCTTCTGTCTTCGCAAATGGTATTAACGATTATTAGTAGAAAGAGTGTAAAACCCTTTATTACCCTTCAAGTATTAAACAATACAGTGCTTTTACGACCTCGAGAAATACTTTAAAACATCGTAGAAAAAAGAGAAATTGTTGATTGTCGTCCACAAATTCTGTCAATTTGGAGAACATCAACAACAATAACGACGATAACGACAACAACACCAACAAAAACAACAAAGTATTTGAGCCATGCTCTATGAAAAGAAGCTTAATGCATCTGCGAAAAGTATCGATCCATGTCAGGCTGCGCAGTCCGCGCAGGCTGACCTTTCCGCTATTGATCAAATTTCTGTATGTCAAAGGACCAGTGTACCTCCAGCTTCAGTCGGTTGTTAGACAAAATGGATTTTATGGATCCATAATCATGTGGTGTCTTATGTGGTAAAATGGATCACGGATATCTTTGCGCCCCTTTTTTTTCCACAGCATGGCTCATTTCATAGAACAACACAGCTCACCTGCACATGTTTTCTGCATATGGCAGAGGTGTGTCTAGGAACGAGGCATCTAATTTTGCATTGCATTCCGCGTATGCTGCTACTGCTTTGATGTAGCTGGAACATATGTCTGGTTGATTAATGACGGCTGCACTTCCAGCCGCGAGCCCGGTCGCCAATAATAGAACTGAAAATATTGGAAAAATCTGATGAAGCTTCACGACGACGGATTACGACAACGATAACGATGATAATGACGACGCCAAGAATAATCATGACGACGACGATGATGATGATGGCGACGATTTTAATGACGACGATAATAATGATGATGACGACGACGATGATATTGACGACGACGATGATGATGCCAATGACGACCAGACACCCGGTATGTATATATATATTTTTTAAAACTGTTTATCAAACAATCCCGAGTTTTAACAACTCTAAGTAAGAAGACTTAAGAGAATATTGCAGGAAAAGGAGATATTCTGGGTACCATCGTTTTTTTTCCCCATTTTACAACACGCTTTTACAAGTTCAAAGACAAATTTCGTTATTTCAGAAATGTTAAACTTGTCTGCTTTCAATTGGGACCGGTCTAAAAGTTTCAATTATGATAATTACAAGTCTTCAACGAAAAAAAAAAAAAAAAAATCAAAATAAATAAATAAATAAATGAATAAATCTCTACTATTTTTCTACCCAAATCCATCTTCAACAAAACAAGAGAGGGAAAAAGGAAAGCTCGCCGAAATTCTAGGTATAAAATATATCATCAAATGCCTACCTTGAAAGAAATTCATTTTGGATTCTCGTAACCTGTCCTGATCTGCTTGCTCGCTCTCACAGATCGTAAATAAACTTAGTCGGGTCCCTCTTTATATAGAATTTTGCCAAGCCACAGCGTTAGCGTAATAGTTTGAATCCTTAACAATTGTACAGCTTAACCCTGTACCACTGACTTTAAATCCTGACTTTAAACGACCTTTACAAAAGGGGCTTTTGAAAACATTGTGGGAAAAGGAGAAAATGCTGGAAACCAGGATATTCTCCTTTTCCCACAGTAGTTTCTTTCCTTCGAAAAGCAAATTCTAATTTTTTAGTAACTTTTTTTTATCACCTGCAAATGTTTTCAATTTGGACAAATTTTTTGTCGTTTGGTAGGGAGCTTTATTAATGAAATATCATTTTCAATTTTTGCAGAAAACCCCCAAAATATTGCAGGTTCAGCATTCTTTTTTTTTTTTACAAAATGCTGTAAGGGAACCGGTGTGTAAATCCAAGATCATACTGCACAATCTGTGTAGTCTTCTTGATCTCCCCTGTCCCCCCAAAGAAGCTTTTGTTAAGGGATCTAACACTTATACAAACGACTTCCCCCCCCCCTTTTTTTTTGTCGACCAGTTTTTGAATACATTGTGGCAAAGGAGAAAGTGCTCATTTTGCCACGATATTTCTGCATGTGTTCATGCATAAGCTTTTAATTCATGCTGACAATCGCTATATTAGAAGAATGTCCCTAAATAAACTGGTCGCCTCTGTAGATTTACCTATACATTTGCTGTAGCAGGGGAGGTAACCAATCTAGTCTCTAGAGAGGTCTGCTGCAGATTCCTGGTGGTAAGGTGTCAGCGGTGGCTAACATCCTAACATATACATTTAAGCTTTTTCTAGTCACGGAAAAAATACCTGGATCTTGCAAATTATAGATGAGCCATGTTCTGTGAAAAGGGGGCTTAATGCATCTGCAAAAAGTATCGACTCAGGTCAGCCTGCGCATTCCGCGCAGGCTGACCTGGGTCGAACCTTTTTGCTGTAGGTCAATTTTCTGCAAGGAGCAGCGTACCTGATCGTTCTGTCGGTTGTTTTACAAAATAGACATAACGGATGCATAATTATGTGATGACTTTACTATCATCACATCATCACTTGCTTGGCATCATGCATCACGGATTTGCATTAAGCCCCCTTTCGCCAGAGACCGCTCAGATGTTTCAGTCGGGGTCGACCTATCTCATAAAGTCAAATAGATTACAGCTTTGAACGCAGACTGAGCGCTCTGTACAGTCTTATCCTGATGTACACTGTCCGCAAACGGCAACTTGAAAAAGTTTGCTTGGTACCCGAAGGGTTGGAAATTGCTCGAAATATTTCACGATTTTTGGTTGAAAAGTGGCCCAAAATACTTCATGATTAAGGTAATAAGTTTCGATTATCATTCCTGAGTGCATTTCATCGTGTAATTTAACATATCACCACAGCACCAAACGCAGTCTTTTTTTTTTCATACTTATTTTTGCATCAGACGAGTTTCGAAAACGTTGACGTAAAACGGGAAATTGCTCGTCAGGTACCAACTCCTTTTTTTTTCCCAATGATGCTTCGGCATGTATCTATGTATTGAACTTCAATTTATGGTGACTTTCTGTTTTCGAAATCTTTTGCTGCCGACTAAATTCCTTCAAAATCGAGGTCTAAAGATATATTATTTTATTTTCCCTGCAATTAGATGTGAGCCATGCTCTATGACAAGGGGGCTTTATGCACCTGCGAAAGGTATCGACTTAGACTGACCTGGGCCGAAACTTTTCGCTATTGGTGAATTTTCTGTATGTCCAAGGACAGTGTACATCATGATTAAGTCGTTTTTTTTTTAAAGTGGCTTTCATGGATCCATAATCAAGTGATGGCTTGATTGGTATAGTACATCACGGAGACGCATTAAGCTCCCTTTCGCCGGAGCGTGGCTAAGATGGCTTTGATGATTGTTTAGCATCAGGTACCAGACGGTGTAGATCTAAGATCAGACTGCACGTTCAGTGCAGTCTGATCTTGATCTACGCCGTCCGCAGAAAAAGGCAAATATACTTAACTGGCCATGGTAGTAGATTTATAGAGAAAATTTCCAAATAAAGTCTGTGTAAAGTGTCAGGAGGTAATGCTGTTAATGTATGTGAAAAATCGTATTTCAGATATAACACCAAGTGTTAAATTGTGCAAATTGCATGATTAGACTGCATACATTATAGGGTTTTGACTTTTTGGCTATTCAAGTGGACATTTTTACTTCATGCAGACCGGTCTGCGTTAGAAGGATTTCGAAAACATCTAGCAAAATGGAGATATCCTATTACTGTTTTAGACTGTCATCACCGGTTGAATTAGTTGAATCGTGTTTTAAGTCGCTTTCAACTGTATTTCATTTATTGATTGATTTCTCGTTTATTTATCGTCGGAAACGATTGGCCATAAGGGCGACGCCCCCATGGGTTAAGGCGGATAATGTCACGTTGGATAGTGCAAGGTACAGGACGAAACCCATCCTAAGTTATCCACCCGAAAGACTTTTAATTCTAGAAGGCCAGCCGTTGGACTCGAACCCACACCATATTTCAATCATATTATGATCATGCCATATTTATTCATTTGTTTCACAGTTGGCACCCGTTTTTGCCTGGGTTTTGCAGTTTACATGGTCTGCGGGAAAGTAACCAGTGTCTTGGGAAGAATATAGTGTGAAGTACTGGTAAAAGGAAACTTTAGGACAGCATGGTGCACTGATCGCCGCAATATAACTGTTTTTTACTGATTTAGTGTTTTACTTCTCAAGCATTCTATGGCGTAAAGTCGAGATTGTTTTCGTCAGAGGCTGTGAATATTTACCAAAGTGACAAAATTTTAGACTTGCTGAATTTGAAAGCCCTTATAGATGGCAAGATACATGTGGCTCCAATGGATTTGTCTCTGAAAGGAAAGGTAGCATTATTGGTAGAGGAGAAAATGCTGAATTTCCAGAATTTTCTCCTTTACCTACAGTGTTTTAAAAAGCCTACTTTTTTAGGGTCGTAAAAACCTGAGCATTGCTTTGTAAATTCACAGCATGTAAGGGTCGTGTAAGAGGAAGTAAAGGTTCTTTTGCAAATTGTGTAGCTGAAGATCTGCTTGTATAGTCCTAAGTCGCATGATGTTTGGGGAAAAAACCTAACAAAAGCCTCAGATAACAGAAAGTGGTTCTTAACCCACCAAGGAATGTGGGAAAAGCTGTAAAATAAAATACAGCCAAACCTCAGTGACTGAAATTTCGAACACCAAAGAAAGCTCGAACAACGATCCCAGTCCCTGCAGAATCTCTTTATACTTCATATTGTTCGACCTCACAAACGATAGATCTTATTCATCTCATACAAACGAGCCGTGCTCTGTGAAAACGGGACTTAATGCATCTTCGTGATGCATGGTACCAAGCAGGTGATCACATAATTCATAATTTCATAAGATTGATTTTGTGTAAAACAACCGACAGAATCATGAGGTAAACTGGTCCTTGCACATCCAGAAAATTGACCAATAGCAAAAAGTTTCAGCCAAGGTCAGCGCTGACCTGGATGATACTTTTTGCAGATGCATTAAGTCTCCTTTTCTTAGAGCAGGACTCAAATACATGTATCTCGTCATATACAACGATAAGAAACATTAACTAACAGTATCTCTAATATAACCAAGCACTGACAACAATGTTTCGGTAACAGCCCTCAAAATTAACCTTTTACCCAACGACAAAATTTTAGACTAGTCCAAATTCAAAGCCTTAGCAGACGACAAAATAAATGTTACTCAAAAATTGAAATTTAATTTGGGAAGAGTAGAAAACATTGTGGGAAAAGGAGAAAATGCTGGTTACCAGCATTTTCTCCTTTTCCCACAATGTTTTCAAAACGCTTTTTCCTCAGGGTCGTTAAAAGTCGGGATTGTGTGGTAAAGGGTTAAGGTACATGTAATTGATTATTTTATTTTGTTTCCTTTTTCTTTACAGGTGTCTGCTGAGTCTTGGGGAAATGGCATGATTTGTAAGAAAGGCGTTTTATTATAACGGCAGTTTAATTTTTACCTAACAATCCCGTGTTTTCACAACGAGAAAAAAGACTTTTGAAAACATTGTAGGAAAAAGGGAAAATGCCGGTTCCAATCCTATCGATGACGACTTCGGTTATTTAGGCCATATTTGATATCAGAATAGAATAGCCCAAAATTTTGTTTTGGCGACAAATTACTTCTTTTCTCCAAGTTTCACCATAGGCCTTTGAAGCCCCTTTGGTCTATCACGGAACACCGACATTTTCTTTTTTTTTTCGGCGTAGCACTGGCTTTAGACCTACTTCTTGGCAAGAGAAAGAACGAATAGATTGTGATTTGCGATTGGTCAAAATATGAGTATCTTTATTTGGCGGGCCCCTGCCGTCATATTTGCTGGCACATTACGACCACTGTTTACCGGCTTTGCTACATTGATCGTTAACCCTGGGCCTTGATTCATACCATAGCAAATTAATGTAATGGAGAACTATTTCTATGGATACGGCAGAAAAGATATAAAATAGCGGTGATTCTCAAAACCGATATTTATTTCTCGCCATTCGATTTTAACAACCACGTGAACAAGGGAACTTATTCTACATTTCATAAAGGTAGTAAAGTCTAGTTGTTTAAAACTGGTATGCATGACCAGTTGTCCTTAAAATTTTCTTCAGAACAAGAATGATCCTTTCTTTTTTTGTTTTATTTGGAATTTCATATTTCATAAGCATTTCCCAATAACCCAGTACCACTTTTCAACAAAATGAAAAACGGTGAGGAAAAAGAGGAAATTTCTCGTGACGATAATTTTCATTATTTTACCTCATATTGAACCACAAAGGAGTTTCAAAGTTCATATTCCAGTATCTCCTACGCCTTCTATTTTTTTTTGTTACTATATACGATTAGAGGCGATACGCCAATGTTTTATTTTCAGTAACAGTATTTGATGATCGACCAATGAAAATTCCGGTGTTCCGTGATAAACCAACGGAGATAGCCTGTGGTTTTCACCAGTACAAGAAATCAGTATGAGGGAAACCGTCCCAGGGATGGTATGATAATGAGCAATCACAGTTAACGATAGAGGGGTCATTATGCTTCTCTTCCACGATCTACCGTCAATAACATGGAAAATTTTGACCTTTATCTCTCGCAGAAGAGTTTCCTTTTCGTTTTGCGTCAGCAAACCGTTTCTCTCAACCGACTCTGGCAAAAGGAGAACTTGCGCGATAAGACTAATTCCTCCAACAGAAATGTTTGCATGCGTACCCGTGTAGCTAACTAAAACTGTATTAACCCTTAGGCTGCTAAGCGCGACTCACTGACCTTTTGAGGACAGTGTAGATCAAGATCAGACTGCACGTTCAGTGCAGTCTGATCTTGGATCTACACTGTCCAATAAGGAGATATCTCTCCCCCAAAAATACATTTGAAATAGGATTTTTTTTTTTTTAAATAGGCTTGAAAGTTTCATTTCTTTTATTAAACAGGATGAGCGTTAAAGTTAGAAATTCTCTTCTATAACGTTTTACAAAACGATCCCGAATCTTAACGACATTCAGAGAGAAGGTTTTGGGAAACGTAGTTGAAAAAGGATAAAAATGCCGGTTGCCAGCATCTTCTCGTTTTAAAATATTTTCTACAATTAAAAAGAAAAATCCTATCACTTGAACCATGTTTAAATTGCTGTCTGCTATTTCTTGCAAAACAGGCTAGTCCTAAATTTTGTCATTTGTTAAAGAGTTAAAGAATGCTAGCAGGGTCGTCTGGTGAGGAAAAAAAAAAAAAAAAAATCAGAAGATAATGGGTGAAAATTGCTTCATACTGATTACATGCCAAACAAACGCTCAATCTTTTGGAGAGACAGACGGTCGGACAGACAGACGGTCGGACATATAGACAGACAGACGGACGGAAGGACGGACGATCGGACGGACGGACGGACGAGCGGACGGACGGGACAGTTTGAAAGACGGGCGCATCGACGAACAGGACAGACAGGTAGGCGGGCAGGCATGCAGGTAAGCTTACTGAATGACTGACTGGCGGACGAACGGACGGACGGAGGGTCACAGATACGATAGCAAAGTCACCGTTCCGGCTCTCCGTCCCACGATTCAGCGACTTTTAGGTAAAGATAATCTTAAATCGACGGCGAAGCGTTCATGCTCCAGAAAATTACTTTACCCATTCAGACAGGCAGGAGGACGAACAGGCTGATAAATAAACAGACGGATGAACAAATAACGGAAAGAGGAGAGGGATGCCATAGTTGACGTAACGTTTCAGACTCAACTCACCAAATAATTGACTTAAGTCTGTTAACGGGGTTAAGTCCGTTTTATTTCTGAGTTGAGCCTGAGATTTTGCCTCAACACAGGATTTGAGAGTGTTAATAAAGTCTGTTAATATTACTGAAATGCGCCTCAAATAACTGCACTAAAAGGCACGGTAGCGGCCAAAAACAAACAATAAATGTAAGTCGCTGGCAGAAAAATGAATATTAAACCTAGATAAAAAGTTGCCATGTCGCTTTATCTTTATCTTTCTTTCAAACAAAAATCCGTAAACTAACCCATTACTAAACGACCTCATGTTTCAACGACCCTGTTTGGGCAATTGTTTTGAAAACATTGAGGGAAAATGGCGGTAACCAGAATTTTCTCCTTTTCCCACAATGTTTTCTACTTGCTCAAAGTAAAAACCCATTGTTTCAGCTACATTTCAATTCTCGTCTGCAGATGCTTTCGATGTAGACTTCTGTAAAATTTTGTCGTTTGGTGAATGGATCATATGCGGCGTTCTGCTTGGGGTTTTACTTAAACCTACTTACGCAACAGGTAGTAAGTAATCGAGTTTGGGACAAGAAGGTCATATGAAATAAGTAACGGTGTTATATAAGACGAACGTTGTAAACATTCTTATCAACAAGGCCAGAGGTCAAAAACAACTAATAAGTCTGTTTTAACCCTTTAGCACACAATTACGGCTTTTAACGACTCTGTGGAAGAAGGCTTTTGAAAACATTGTTGGAAAAGGAGAAAATGCTGGTAACCAGCATTTTCTCCTTTTCCCACAATGTTTATGTTCTCGACAATTTTCTCCATTTGAGCCATACTAGAATGGTCATCTGCAACTGCTTTCAATTTGGACCAGCGTAACACAATGTCGTTTGGTAAAGAGTTAAAGCTCTCTTTTCTTAAGCGTTTAACTTACCAGTTATTCACACTGATAAAATTTGATAATAAAATGATGAAAATCTGTCAAAGTCTTTCTCAAGTTTAAATTTCAAGTCATTCAAGGTCAGCTACCCCGTGACCTCAGTTGTATTACCGTTAATTTTAACCCTTTCCCAAACAAGCCCTGTTTTTCACGTGTCTGCAGAACGGGTCTTTTGAAAACACTGTGGGAAAAGGAGAAATTGCTCGTTATGAGCAATTTCTCCTTTTCCCACAGTGTTTTCTACCCTTTTTGAGACCTTTCTGCCATTTTCATCAAATTTAAAATTGTCGTCTGCAAACTCTTTCAATCTGGACTAGTCCAAAATTAGTCGTTTGGGAAAGGGTTAAACCCTTTACTCTGTACCTGGCGACTAACTTGTAGACTTTCCCAGTTAACTCTTTACCAAACGACAACATTTTGGACGTTTCCAAATTGAAAGCATTTGCAGACGACAAAATAAATGTGACTCAAAAATAGAAATTTGTTTTTGGAAAGGCAGAAAACATTGTGGGAAAAGGAGAAAATGCTGGTTACCAGCATTTTCTCCTGTTCCCACAATGTTTTCAAAAAGCTTCTTCCCCAGGGTCTTTAAAAGTCGGGATTGTGTGGTAAAGGGTTAAGGGCTTTGCAGACGGATCCACGACATTTCGTAGAAAACCACGTTGGTCGAAAACAATCCCTAACCTTTACCTTTAGCCTAACCCAGTCGAATTGTGGCTCGAATCTTCCTCCCAGACAGACCTTTCATGAAATAAATCTACGAATATAGCAATCGGTATTTTATACATATTACATGGATTTCGACGAAACACCCTATCGACGAAATGTTGTGCACCGTTTGCAGACGACAGTTTAAAGGTAGCTCAAATTATGAGATTTGTCTTTGATACTCACAGGATAGAAAATATTGTGGTAAAAAAAAAGGGGGGGGGGGAAAAATGCTGGTGACAAACATTCTACTTCAATGTTTTGAAAGCTTTCTTTTTCAGGACCACGTAAAGACGTGATTGTTTGGTAGAGGGTTAAAGCACTGATCTGTCTTTAATTTCTTTTACGGGTATTGCCGATCAAGATCAGACTACTCAGAATGTGAAGTTTGATCTTGCAGCTACATTAGCCGATACTTTACTTGATATTCTGACAAAAATACCAAAACATCCTTAACCCTAAGCACGACTCAATGACCTTTTGCGGACAGTGTAGATCAAGATCAGACTGCACAGAACGTGCAGTCTGATCTTGGATCTACACTGCCCGTTTTGGAGATATTTTTCCTCCAAAAAATAAGTTTGAAATAGAACTATTCAGGTTTTTACTATGACTTCCTTGGTATAATGCAGCACAGAGATTCATTAAATCCCCTTTTGCCAGAGCATGGGTCATTTATTTAGCACTGTAAGGATGAAACCCTTACACTGTCGCGAAACCGGAGTAAATACTTTTAATCAAAAACCGAAAATCCCCAATAAATCATGCAATTTCACGTTTTCTCAGAGTAATAATCTTAACATACATGTGATAGGGTATGTAGATATAAAGTTCGGATTGAACAACAGTCTGATCCCAATTTGAAATAACTGAAAAAGAACCGACCAACTTCATACTAGTTTAAGTCTGTTTGTTTTCATTTCTCTTGTCCGTATCATTGCAAAGTTGGCAAAAACAAAATTTTCATAGAGTTCAAAAATGTACCCTGAACTTAATCTGTGACGAACCTTTCACAACTTAAGTTACCCATGTGGCCAATGCAGATCAAGATCAGACTGCACAAAGTATGCAGTCTGATCCTTGATCCACACTTCACGCTTTCTTGAGACTTTCTGGATAAGAGCAACCTTGAAATTACAATTATTTGGTCTTATTTCTGGACCGAGAATGTCTGTATAGTTCATTCGACGCTTTAAGGGGTTACCCTAATCCTGTTAAATAAGTTAAATGAAACTCTCAAGCCGATAGAAAAAAACCCGAATAATGTTATTTCAAACTTTTTTTTTTTTTTGAGAAAAAATATCTCCTTATCGTATAGTGTAGATCCAAGATCAGTCTGATCGTGATCTACACTGTCCGCAAAAGGTCCTTGAGTCGCGCTAAGCAGCCTAAGGTTTAACTCTCTACCGCGTACAATAAAAGTTTTCGAATCTTCCAAGTTAAAAGCATTGGAGACAACAAATTCATTGTGGCCCACATGATGGTATTTTTCTTTTAAAGGATAGAAACATTGTAGGAAAAGGAAAAAATGTGTCCTTAAAAAACACAGGATTGTGTGGTACCTAAAGAATTAGTGACCCCTTTCTTGCACACAGAATGTGCAAAACACACCCAAACACACACACAAATCAACTATGTAGAGATGGAGGATAACAAACATCAACACAATACATTGAACAAATGACATAAGTGGTCTGAGACAGAGCAATTTCTCTATTTGCCACAATGTTTTCAACTTTTGTCAACTTTTCATACCCGAATTGTAGGACAGTGTTTATTGGTTATCAAACTGAACTTGACCGACCAGACCGTTTATCGATACCTTGGTGATAACAATTTCAGTTGATGTCACCGTTTCCTCAAGTCATTACTTTCTCCTTGAAACTTATATTGTCGAAGAGAGTTATACAGTCACGAAAACGTCCAGTATAGGTACTGTATGTTTTTGAATGATCGGCGTTTTTTCTTTGCATTATCTATCTATCTATCTTATTTTTATTTCTCACTGTTTTAATTATTGATCGCTGTCATTGTCCAGACTAAAATTGTCATCATGTATTTTTGTTTTGCCTGTCTGTCTGTCTGTTGCTCTCACACTCTGTCTGTGCGAGTGGTCTCTCTCTCTCTCCGTATGCCGTTTTTCTATCTGCCTACCTTTCTGCCACTCTCGCTGCTGGTGTCTGTCTGTCTACCTATCTCTCTGCAGGTCCGTCCGTCCGTCCGTCTGTCGATCGTCCCCCTTACTCTCGCCCACCTGTCCGTCCTTCAGCCTGTCTGTCTGTTTGTCTCTCTCTCTTTTTCTCTCTCTCTCTGCGTGTAATTGCCCCTCTCTCTCTCTGTGTGCTTGCTCTTCTCTACATGTGTTTGTCTCTCTCTCTCCAATTCGGTGCCCTGTATATGGCCTTTAATCCGAATACATGTATGTCCCATCACGTTCGGATCACATATTTGTCGGGGTCAAACCACAGCCTGTATAAGTGCCACATATATAATAAAAAATATGCGCATTAAGTAACATTTCAAAAAAGTCTTTATCTTAGGACAGTGCAAAATTCAGCAGAAGAAAAAAATCAGTTAATCTGAATTTACCGTTAGGTTGCTTAACTCTTTACCAAACGACAAAATGTTAAATTTGTCCAAATTGAAATCATTTCCAGGTGACATATCAAATGTTGCTTAAATGGTGGAATTCGTCTTTGACAGGATAGAAACAGTTTTGGAAAAGGAGTAATGCTGTTTAAATGCTTTTTTCTTCTGTGTCGTTAAAAGTTTGAATGGTTTGGTAAAGAGTTAAATGACTCTGGTGCATTTGTAGACAGTGAAGATCAGATCAAACTGCATAAACAGTGCTTCTGATCTTGAATCTACACTGTTCGATACGGTTTGATTTTTCGATCGAAACGACATCATAAATTGCAGTATTTAAGCTTTAGCAGGAAAGGTTCATATATCGCGCAGTTTAAGGTTGTACTATGGAGACAGGGCGGACGCGTTTTTCGCTATGGGTTGGTATTTTGTCATAGGTTAACCATTAGGTTGCTAGGCGCCACTCGAGGACCTGTTGCGGACAGTGTAGCTCAAGATCAGACTGCACAGAACATGCAGTCTGATCTTGGATCTACACTGTCCGATAACGAGATACCTGCCCTCCAAAAATAACTTTGGAATAAAAAAAAAAATATTGAGTTTACTATCGGATTGAAAGTTTCTTTTCACTTATTTAGCCCTTAAGCTGCTAAGCGCGACTCACTGACCCTTTGCAGACAGTGTAGATCAAGATCAGACTGCACAGAACGTACAGTTCGATCTTTGATCTACATGGTCCGATATTGTATTTTCTTCCCGTTGAAATCAACTTTGAAATCGTAATATATATTTTTTTCTATTGAGTGGAAATTTTCGTTTCATTTATTTAGCAGCTTAAGAGTTAGAATGATAAGGGTTAATTCTCTAGAGGTTTGTGATTTCTGAACGCTGGTCAAAACTGAGAGCATCTGCAGACGTAGAATTATATGTGTCTGAAATGATGGACTTTGCCGTTGAAAAGGTAGAAAACATTGTGGGTAAAAGACAAAATGATGGTCACCAGCGTCATTCAGATAAGTGATTGTTTGGTAAAGGATTTATGTGCTGGCTTACAAGGCCAAAGTTTATTTTCTTAAACGTGCAGATTAAGATCAGACAGCACAGAAATGTGACTATTTTCGATAGTTTTGATTTTTGGATATTTTGGCCAGAATGTCCTCAAACTGTTTGATAAAAACGTGTTTTCATATAGAATTAATTTACATATAAAGATTAGCTTACAAAAGATGTAAAATTTAAATGCATCAATTAAGTTTATTAATTCTTCTTAAATTCTTGTAGACCCCGATTGAAAGTTAAACTCGTGTGTAGAAACAGATGTATATAAATACATGACTTAGCGAAATAAATCTATAAATAAAATGGCAGATAAATGAAGAAACTAATCAAAGTTTAAACTAAAGATAAAACGATAAATAATCATCCTTTTAAGAAAAGCATGATGTATGTATGTATGCCAGTAAAACAATAACATTATAGTTCGATAAACAGCATAAAGAAAATAGATTGTAACAAAAAATAATATATATACTTATATCTTAGCATCGATTTAACCCTTAGGCTGCTTATCGCGACCCCCTGACCTTTTGCGGACAGCGTAGATCAAGATCAGACTGCACGGAACGTGCAGTCTGATCTTTGATCTACACTGTCCGATAAGGAGATGCTTTCCTCCAAAAATACCTTTGAAATCGGAAAAGTGGGGTTCATACTATCGGCTTGAAAATTTCATTTCTTTTATTTAGCAGGATAAGGGTTAATATAAAATTTGTTGGATATAAAGTGGCCGTGACCGAGTTAACTCATTACAACCTGCGGACGTTACTTTTGTATTTCAGCAGACCTCCCATGGAAATATTATGACAAAAGGAGCTATTTCTTCTTTTGCCATAATGTTTCACACATTTGTCTATCAAACCTAATTCATGACATTTATCCCTTTTTCCTAAAAATATATTTTCAAAGTTGTCTGCAGCAGAAGGTGCTGTGTTTAATATAGCAAAAAATTCAGCGAAGTGACCAGGGTCCGTGTTCACCAAAAAGCATATTAATTCTAAATTTAGAGAGGGACACAATTTCTTGTATGCCTAACCATTGGGTTAAATTAAGCGATATTGCTGAAATTTAGGAAAACTAGGAAAATTAGTCTAAGAATGGAACTAAAATGATTGGTCTAGATTACGACTTAATTTCTCAACACTGTAACCTTTTTTAAATGTCATTTAACCATTTTTTGCAGTTAAACCTGTACCATGGCCATCGGAACATTTAACAAGGAAATTGAAACGAAGAAGCCGGAAGCCATGACAAATGGTGTTCGGACGAAAAAGAATTTCGTCACCGAACCGAGAATCAGTGAGTCTACTATGAATAGCAGCCAAGCTGAAAAATCGATAAAGTCAAAAGCATCGGTGAAAGAGAGCCATACAAGGGGTCCCAAGGCCGTGGCTATTCCACCTGACGGTGGATGGGGATGGGTGATAACGTTTTCATCGTTTATGATCAGTTTTATTCTCGATGGCGTGTGCTTTACCTTCGGATTCTTCTTTGCCGACTTCCAGAGCTATTTTGGCGCCAACAAGAGTACGACATCTTTCATCAGTTCATGTCTTAACGGTACTTATATGATAACAGGTAAGTGCAATACGTTGTTTTTATCTTCATTTTGGTGTGGAACTCAGTAGGTATAATACAGGAGTTGCTCGTTCGAATTCAAAGATAACATTCTTTCGGCAAAAAAAAAAAAAATCGTGCCCGAACATGAGCCCAGGAAGAGTGTCTGAAAATACTAGAAAAATGCTGACCACCCTTAACCATTATATTTTCTACATCTTGCAGACAATTTCAGCATATGAGCCATATTTAATTTGTTTTCTCCAAAGTTTTTAATTTGGAAAGATGATGTAAAGATTTGTCGTCTAGAAGAGTGATAATTTATTCATGATGATAGAAATGTTCCTTCGTTCACTCTCATACATTACATCAGCCTGTCTAGGAAACAACAGAAACGCACGAACAGGTTAACTGCTGGAATAATGGAAATCTTCCGCAGAACGGTTGAACAAAGGACAATCTCTATACTTATTATAAACTTTGTACAAGTAACCATTATGCTATCAATGATATTCAATGATGAAAAGAAAGATGCAGCTTCTTTTTTTTTTTTTTGAAAAGTAAATTTTTCCATGAATAATTTTTCCGCTAATGCCGAGAAGTAAGGACGTTACTGTAACCGC
Organism: Tridacna gigas; assembly: GCA_945859785.2. Classification (NCBI taxonomy): domain Eukaryota; kingdom Metazoa; phylum Mollusca; class Bivalvia; order Cardiida; family Cardiidae; genus Tridacna; species Tridacna gigas. Next base: position 39,996,309 of record OX244035.2, on the reverse strand, counting down.
CGCATAAACCCTTTCAAGTCTTCTTGCCAACGATTCGTTTATTTCCAATTTAGAATTTTTCGTTGTCGTGAAGATGCTATGACATCACTCAGTGTTTAAAGTAATACAGACTTGTGTTTTCAGGTCCTGTGGCCAGTGCGCTAGTAAATATCTTCGGATGTCGTAAAGTTGCATTTTTCGGTGCTGTGATGACGTCAGTGTCGTTTTTTCTGTCAACTTTCTCACCAAATGTCGAGGTCATGATACTACTGTATGGTGTGTGTGGAGGTAACGTTTATTTTTGAAGCAGCAAATTTACACTTGAATATTATTATTAAGGGAAAGTAACGTTGGAAGTGGAACATAACAAAAAAGGCAATAATTGCAACAACAACAAGAACAGTAACAAGAAAAACAACAACCCTACGATATTGCCCGAAAAATAACGCAAGTAGTGAAATCTCAACCCATATCAATGAACGCCTTACGTGTGGTTATTAGGTGTGGTACAGATATGTGAAGTCCCAAGCAAGTCATTTACAAAATGGGTATACAAAATGGTGGTCCCTGCCGCTGCTTAATATAGACATAGAATGTGAACAGTGCTAGGATAATGTTACTAGTTCACTTTTTCACTGCCATCCAAATACATTCGGCCTTTGATAAGTTCTAAAAGTAGAAGTCCACTACAGTGCAGTATAACTTTAGCCATAGTTAAGCATCAGGTTGCGGACGATATAGATCCAAGATCTGTGTAGTCTTATGTTGATCCACGCCATCCGCGAAAGCTACTCGTATCTAAGTCGTCATTGTCAGTGAAAGAGTTGAACATAGACCTCGGGCTGCGAAATAGATATTGATAGATACTGTGAGCACACAGGCCAATTTGTGGCAGTTTCAGTTGCATTTTTGACGGAACATCTTAATACTTATCTAAGTATGAAGGAAAAAAAGGATGGTATTTGTATCTCTTACCTTGATATATACACGTATTTTAAGGGGATGTGCCTTATGTTTTCCTTAGTATTTTAGGAGGTTTTAGAAGTGAAATTCGATTTTCGTAATGTGAAGCCAGTTTGTTTTAGTCCATTTTTTCATGACGCCATCACCATCTACATAAGATGCGTTCCCCCTATACAAATGACCGAGTGAATATTTGCTTTCTGATTTCAATATTTCAGGCATTGGATTTGGTTTGATGTACCTTCCTGCTATTGTTATGGTAGGATACTACTTTGACAAACGCCGCGCTCTTGCTACAGGTATCGCTGTATGCGGCAGTGGTATCGGAGGTTTCTTGTTCGCACCTCTGTGCGAGGCCTTACTGCAGCAGTATCACTGGAAGGGAGCAATGTGGATTATTTCTGCCATTTGTTTGAATGGAGTCGTTTTTGCATCTTTCTTCCGTCCCCTTGAAGTAGACGATTCAAAACAAGCATCGCAAACTGACGCAGAAATGGATGCAGTCAAGCAAGAGCTACTATCAGAACCCCAGACACCAATATATAGATGTAAATCCTTGGAACTGTACAATTGCGAGCCTTCATGTGACAAAAATTTCGAACTTGCGAGACTTGGCCATAGCTTATTTCTAGACAACGAGCCCAGATCGAGAAAGCACCGACTTGGCAGGTACACTCAGAGTCCACTTGACAGGAAAGACGTATTCTATACCGGAAGTATTAAAAATTTACCCGAATACAAGATAGCGGACACAAAAGAGGACTTTGTTAAAAGTATGCTGAGTTTGAATGGATCTGTCTCGGATGAAATAAGATCTGATTGCAATCTGCAGTACATCAAACACCTCTTCTCCGACATATTTGATCTATCCCTGCTGAAAAGTATAACGTTTGTTATATACAGTTTTTCCTGTTTCCTGTGCATGATGGGTAATTATATATTTTTATGAAAACTTTGTAAAGTTAATGGCATGACTAGATGATCCCGTGTTTTCACAGGCCCGAGGAAAAAGACCTTGGATACTTCTCATTATTTAAGCAATATTTACCTTGTTACATGTATCTGCGAACGCTTTCAATGCCCAGGTGTAAAATGCTGTGATATGATAAAGAGTTTTCCAAATCGATTAACTTCTGTTGCTATTCGTCAGAGAAAGACACATATTTTCATGGTCGGGGCAGTGGAATAGCATAAAGCACTTCTCTTGGTTTGATGGGCAACACTCTCTACTCAAAATCATTTACCAATTGATTTAACCCTTTACCAAACAATCCAATATTTAACAACCCTGACGAAAAGCGCCTTTGAAAATATTGTTGCCAAAGGAGAAAATTCTGGTTACCAACAGTTTCTTTTCCCGCCATGTTTTCTAACCTTCCAAAACCCAATTACATGTTTGATTTAAATTTCACATAATAAGTCGCCTGCAAATGCTAAAAATTTTGTCGTCTGGGTCATTGTTGAGAACGAAAATGACATTATCTGTCTCAGCAATCAGACAGCAATTCTTTTTGGGCACCGCAACCAATACTGTAAAATACCATTTTTTACGTCTGTGCAGTTGACGGCTTTAGAAAATTGAGAAATGTTCTGGTAAAAAGGGACTTGATGCATCACCGTGATCCATGATACCAGGCAAGCTAGTACAAAATTATGGATCCGTAAAATCGATTTTGTACAACAACTGACTGAATCATGAGGTATGGTCCTTTGATATGCAGAAAATTTACCATTGGCAAAAAGTTTCGGCCCATGTCAGCCTGCCCGGACTGCGCAAGCTGACCTGTGTCGATATTGTTTTGCAGATGCATTAAGCTCTCTTTTCATAGAGCATGTTTTAATTATATTGGAAAATGAGCAATTGACTGGTACAAGCAACTGCCACTTTTCAATACTGTTCGAGCAAAGCATTTTTCCTTTTACTTGAGCTGTGTATAATTCGTTATAGTTCTTGTAGGTCTTATACTAGTAAGTATCCAAATGTACAATATATTGTTTCAGGCTTCTTTGTCCCTTTTATCTACATACCGGCTGTGGCCCAAGAGCAGGGAATGTCTTCAAGTCAGGTAAGTAACGCCGGGTTTGTAACGAGATGTAAATAGGGTTTTAAAATGATTTCCCACCTCATAGTCAGACTGACATTTAACATCGAGAATAGCTAATTCGAGAAAGCGACACAGATCATCTTCTACCTACATGTATTCCCACGTCCTTTTCGCCAGTTGAGCGTTTGGGCGTTACGCCCTTGTATAATAATTATTATTTTGTGATTATTTTTGCCACATTATTCCATCTTTATCGTTTGTTAGATGAAGCTTTGGAACAGGTTCAGCATTACAGCTATGTCATAGCGATCAAAGTTCCTATGATTTTTTTTTTCCATAAAATGTTGTAGACCAATACTTAACATTTTCCTGAAAATGCCCAGCCTTTGTGAAATAATTGCAGTGCGCAACCCTAACAGGCCGTATCATACCGAGTTTTTCTCATTTTATCATTATGACTTGGTTCAAAATGTGTGATAAGAATGATTGATTTCAGAAAGTTTGAAGGCGAGCTGAACAAAGGGTTAGTTCAATTAAATCATGATTGGGCTCATTTGTAGAACGCACTTTTTTGTGTGTTACACAAAAATATGTCCCTCCCATTTAGCATGTTGATATCTACGGGAATCGAAGTATTTTCGGGAATCTGGCGCAATAAGACTGCAAATTTCCCATCTGATTACAACGAATCCTTCAACAGTAAAAGTATTTCATGAATGATTACGTAGATGGTTTACTATACTTATAGACCACATGGATCATCTCCACAATCGGTATTGTGAACACAGCAGGCCGAGTGGGCGTCGGTTATATGTCAGATAAATCTTGGTGTGACGCCATACTGGTGAACGTAGTGTCGCTGGTGATCGGCGGAGCAGCTACCCTTTTTGTACCGTTCTACAATTTCTACCCCGTCCTGATCCTTTATAGCGTTGTTTTTGGGTTCAGTATAGGTAAGCGAGTTTTTATCTTATATTTGAGCTATGCTCTGGCGAAAAGGTTTAATGCAGCTTCGTGATGCACTATGCCAAACAAGTCATCACATAATCATGGACCAATAAATTCCATTTAGTCTTAACAGTTGATTAAACCTAGAGCTAGAATGGTCCTTAGACAGGCAAAAATTTTACAACTAGCGAAAAAGTTTCGACCCATGTCAGCCTGTAGGGACTGCGCAGGCTGACCCGAGTCGATACTTTTTGCAGATGCATGAAGCTCCTATTTTCACAGTTACCTTATGGGATTTGACTATGATTGCTGCTATTTTAATTTAGAAATTAGACACTGGAAAAAGCCCTATTGCTGTAATTTTCAGGCGGCTGCTTTGTCTGAGATTTAGAACAAAATGTGGCAGAACATCAGATAAGATTGCATTCTGATCTTGCTCTGCACGGTCTTTCAAATGCTGTACTGGATGTTACTGGTTTCAAACACAGAGCAAATGAAATTTAGCATGCCATTTTTCAGGTAACAGTATTAGTAACGCTTTCCTGTCGTGGCTCCACGTGATTCTGAACCTAAACCATGTTGTAATTACTAAAGGCCTTGGCCAAACATGATACAACTTCAACCTTGAAAGTCAATGCTTGCGCAGTCTTAACTCTTTACCACGCAATTCCGACTTTTAACACCCTTGAGAAAGAAGCCTTTTGAAAACATTGTGGGAAAAGGAGAAATGCTGGTAACCATGTATGTTTTGTATCGTATCAAACAAAAATCACATTATTTGAACCACATTGAAACTATCGTCTGCAAATGCTTTCAATTTGGACTGGTATAAATTTTTGTCGTGTGGTAAAGGGTTAATAGTCAAGGGGGAGGGATCTGAGTTCGATCCTGCAGATCCTTTTCGAGGAGTGATGAAAATTATCGGGACTGTCTATTTTGTTTAGAATGGAAAAAAGCCAGTGACTTGGGAAACGAACTTGTGCATGGTCCACAAACACATTTACAAGCGCACCCACCATCGTTAAAGACTGGTGAAAACTGTGTTAAACACAAAAACTCTAACAAACGAAAGTCAACCTTTATCTATTCCTCCCAAAGGGCTTGTGAATTTCCAAGATGTGGTTTTTTTTGACTGCAGTATCGTTTTCGTTTTCATGTGCAGTTTTCCATGCAGTCAATCCAAATCCTCTCCAATATACTAATTGCTCCCCAAAAAGAGTTGAGTTACTTCAAGTATTTCTATGATGAGTGTTTCATATATGTATACATCATCGAGTTTATTGTGTATTTCATGTCATTTTTGAGATCTGTTTATTTCTTCATTTTCAGCTGCATTTGTGTCTTTGAGATCTATAATTATCGTAGATCTGCTCGGAATTGATAAACTCACGAACTCGTTCGGTATCGTCGTCCTTTGTCAGGGTTTGTCGACTTTTATTGGTGCTCCAATAGCAGGTGAGCTCTTGTACTCCCTGATAGATACCCAGCGCAGACTGATTTGAAAGAATCATGACACGTTAGAAACTCGAGTTATATCTTTTTTAAAACTCTCTACCAAGCGACAAAATTTTGAGCCGGACCAAATTGAAAGGATTTTTAGACGGAAATTAAATGTAGCTGAAATGATGTTGTTTGTCTTTGATATGGTGCAAAACAAGGAGGGAAAGGGACAGAAATGCTGGTTACCAGCATTTTCTCCTTTTCATGCAAAGCTTTTAAAGGCTTCTTACCCAGGGTCGTTAAAACTCGAGAAATGGTTAATTTTTAGAATTTTTTCATAGTCCTGAATTCAGATTCTTAGGTGTTCACAGCAGAAGATATTTGACAGAATAATGACACATGTAAAACTTTAGTTATTGTCTCGTTTTGTTGACAGATTTGTACCTGTATTGATGTCTAATCTTTTCTGATCTCTCATCCGAAAGCCTAAATAAATGAACCACTCTCTGTGACAAGGGGGCTTAATGCATCTGCAAATAGTATCGATCAATAGTCAGCTCGCGCACTCCGCGCATGCAGGCTGACCTGGATCGGCACATTAAACCGTCTTTTGCCAGAGTATGGCTCATATCTTTCAACTTCTCACCCAGCAGTTCAGTCATTTACAAGGAGAGTGCCAATGAAAAAGTCACGCAAGAAGGAGAAAATGCCGATGATCAATATTTTCCCCTTTTCCCGTACGGGTTTCTAATCTTTCAAAGAAAAAAAAATTTGTATGAACAACGATGACATTATCTCTTGCAAATGCTTTGAACACTAATTAGTCTACAATTGTCATCTTAGGAATACATGCAGTTTCTATAAGTGTCTCAGAATGAAGCACGAATATATGAGTCTGCTCTGGCAAAAGGGGGTTTCATGCATCTCTATGATGCAGCATACCAAGCAAGTCATCATGTAATTGTTGATCCATAAAATCCATTTATTCAAAATACCGGCTGAATCCTGAGGTAGAGTCTACTTGGACATTCAGAAAATTTACCAAAAGCAAATAGGTTCGACACAGGTCAGCATGCGGAAATTCGGGGTTACCTGGGTCGATACTTATCGTAGATGCATTAAACCCCCTTTACACAGAGCATGACTCACATAATTTTTAAGTGAGTCTACACAAGTTTGAACGGATCTGTACGTACCGCAGCGAATGACATTCTTTAAATTACAATATAGAAACTCTAGCATCTCTTGACATTCCACCCCATCGATTCACTGTTTAAAAGCTTCAATGGGCCCTGCCCCTGCCAATTCTACAATTTTATGTCCCTTTGACGATAAAACGAAAAAGTAAATTTTGAGACAGATGTATTGATATTTGTAGTCCATTTTTTTTCCGTGGTTTAGGTCGTGTTTTTAGCTCCAATTTATCGAAAACGACCTTTTTCTTTCGTTTTCCTCAGGCGCCTTATCAGATGCCACTGGAAATTATGTAGCCTCGTTCTATCTGGCGGGAGCAGTCATTATTCTGTCTGGAGTAATTTGTCTCCCTTTACGAAGATTGAACCGATGGGAAAAAGAAAGAATACAGAGGAAGAACGAACTGCAGGAATCAGAGAACAACGATCAAAAGCACGTGGGAGAGACAAAGCCAATGATAAACCAGAATTCTCCGTGACGTAGAGTACCACTTTGGTATCATGGTTTGTGTGGTATATAGACTGATGGTTCAGCAAGACCTCGTTTACTACTGACTTACACGGGAGCGCAGGCTGACATGGGTCGATACCTTTTGCAGATGCATTAAACCCCCTTTTCACAAAGCATGGCTCATATCTAAACACGTTCTTACTTTTAATTTCAAAACTTACCAACTGATTGGCCAAGGAAAGACACTTCTAGTCCAATCACAAGGCTATTTTTGGAAATTCTGAATAAGAGCTGTCGAAAGGCGGATGAATACAGAACCTGGGTCCGTACTCACAAACCTTTCTGCAGGACATTCTTAGTCTTATTCTCTACAATTTTCTAAAATTGAAAGTGACATAATTTCTAATTGACTAAACCAAATGGTTTGGCCAATGAGAAGATGCCTTACATTTTACATGTAGAATAAGACTGAGAATGAAACTAAGAATGGTTGATGAATAAGGACCCTGATCTCAGGTCTACGGTTTCTGATATTTTGAGAGATAGATCTATTCCGGTTGACTTTATTATGTTATTGGATTATTTTGTGATTTTTTCCATACAGGAATTGTTGTACTTTCAGACATTTTGGTAAGACCATCTAAAAAAATGAGACAGCATACAACAAGAATTTAGCCTGTAGATTCTATCATTTCTGATGACCATCTCAAAATATCAGACAGCACAGATAAAGGAATAGCCTGTAGTTTGTATGTATTCCTATTTTCAAAAAAAAAAAAGCGAGCCGAATCTTAGCACTTTCCCAAATAACAAATTGTTGACTCTCCCAAACTGAAAGAAATTGTACAATAAACTAAATTAAGAAAATACAATAAGTTTTGTGATAGGATCGAAACAATTGCGGCAAAAGGAGAAATGTTGGTCACCAGCATTTTTTCCTTTTCCAAGAATATATTCACACGCCTTCCTCCTCAGGGTCGTTAGAGCCCGGGATTGTGCGGAAAAGGATTAAATTAGTATTATCAGTGTGACTGAGGTGTGTGTCAGTATTATGTATTAACCTGTAGGCTGCTAAGCGCGACTCAAGTGCCTTTTGCAGACTGTGTAGATGAAGATCAGACTGCACAAAAAACGTGCAGTCTGATCTTGGATCTACCCTGTTCGATAAGGAGATATTTTCCCCCCAAACCGACTTTGAAATAGTAATACCTATAGTTAGGCTTTTGCTATCTGCTTGAAAAGTTTCATTTAACTATTTACCACACAATTCCGACTTTTAACGACCCTGAGAAAGAAGCTTTGGAAAACATTGTTGGAAAAGGAGAAAATGCTGGTAACCAGCATTTTCTCCTTTTCCCACAATGTTTTCTACTCTTCCCACAACAAATTTCAATTCTTGAGTAATATTTATTTTTTCGTCTGCTAAAGCTTTCAATTTGGACTGGTCTAAAATTTTGTCGTTTGGTAAAGAGTTAACTTATATAGCAGGGTAAAGGTTAAATCTGTAGAACTGGTACATCTAATTTTCAATAGACGAGTAAGGTGTTTCTGATGGATGGACCAGATACCAACGTGTCTTACTTTGGTGCAATACAACGTGTGATTTTAACTAAAAGGTGATTTGACATATCCTGAAATAAAGGACTGTATTTGTATTTTTTTATCGATCACTATTGTGTATATCAATCTTATGTTTCTTTGAACATGTACATGTATATAAAACTTTCTACATTCTTCATTGTTGCATTAATTACTTCTCCCACTCGTTTAGTTTTGATTTAAAAACATGAGTGTCATTTAACCCGTGAAGCTGCTAGGCGGAGCTCACTGACCTTTTGTGGACAGTGTAGATCAACATCAGACTGCACAAAACGTGCAGTCTGATCCTGGATCTACACTGTCCGATAAGGAGATATTTTTCTCAAAAAAACTAAGTTTGAAATAACACTATTTTGGGTTTCACTATCGGATTTAAAGTTTTATTTAACTTATCTAGCAGGATAAGGGCTAAGTTCCCAGGAGTACAATGTTGGAGCTGTATTCACCAGCATTACTAATGTGATTTCTCACTCTAATTTCGAAGAATTTATTCATTTTAAAACGACACAATTTCTTTCTGGTTGAATCAAATCGACCAGCCTCGAAGAAACGGATTTATTTCCAGAATTTGGGATAAAGCTTAGACTCTAATCTAAAATGGCTGATGAAGACCGAAACATATCTCCTTATCGGACTGTATAGATCCAAGATCAGACTGCACGTTCTGTGCAGTCTGATCTTGATCTATACTGTCCGCAAAAGGTCTTTGCGTCGCGCCTAGCAGCCTAAGGGTTAACCGATGCCAGCTTAAAACATTTATAAAACAGGCACAAAATATGAAACTAAAATGTCAAACTTCGATAAATACTTTAAATTCAGCATTTGGGTTTTTAACTGTTTTATTATCAAAATTAATTCAAAATTCAAATAAGGCACCTTTATTTTGAACGTTGATTGTCAGAATTCTTTTCCACCATCGATGGATAACACTGATATTTAAAGACACTAACACAATAATTTCAATATTCTCTTAGCCAAATCTGAATAAACACAGGAACACACATCTCTTAAAGCGTGCAAGAAAATATTGTATAAGACTGGAGAAGTCATAAAGTCACAGTTGTAAAGGCTTTGCCAATGTTTAGTAGATTTAGGTGAATATGCATATGAGTGGCGCTCTAGCGAAAGGGGGCCAAATGCATCTCTGTGATGCATTATACGAAACAACGTCATCACATAATTATGGATTTGAATCATGAAGTAGAATGGTTCCTTGACATTCAGAAAATCGACCTATAGCAAAGAAATATTGACCCAGGTCAGCCAGTGCAGACTGCGCAGGCTGACCTGGGTTGATATTTCTGCAGATGCATGAAACCACTATTTCACAGAGCATGGCTCATACATTTTGTCAGTACACAACTACAGATGCATTGTAGACCTCTGTCTGCAAAGACATCAGTGGCGGTGCTGAACATGCGATATCATAATCATAATGTGATTTCCCATGGCGGTTAAATTAACAATTGTGCAGGCTCATTCCCAATCCTTATACAGTCTTTCTCACTAACCTTCATTGAATACGTTTACGACTGAGAAAAAAGGATAGATACTAAACACTTAAAAAGAAAAAGGAAAGGTGGAAAGTCGATTAGGTTTATCCAATTGTCAAACGGACTCAAGACAAAAAAAAAAGCAACACTGCTAAATTTAAAGATTGCGCAAATGCGTCTCATTGAAATAACAAACCATATCTCAAAGTCATAGACACATTTTTGTCGTGAATGCAGACGATGGTCTCCGGAATTTATCGGGACCAGTGAAGAAGGATAGTCAACAGGGAACTGGAGACTACAACAATCCATCCAGACACCGCGCGGACGGAGCCATCTGAAAGGAAGCAGAATACAAAAGATACAGTTTAAACAATTACCATGCATTCAGGCTACTTTATTTCTTAGACACACGAAACAATTTCAGACTTTTTCAAATGGAAATGTTCTGTGCAGTCTGATCTTGATCTACACTGTCCGCAAGGGGTCCTCGAGTTGCGCTCAGCAGCTTAAGAGTTATAAATGTAGCTAAGCAATCTCGAAAAGCCCTTGTAATCTATTAAAGGTTAAAAGGTTAAACTTAGACGGAGACAATTTGACTATCACAGGACAAAATGTTCAGCTGGAGAGCACTCAACAATGAAGAACGATGAGAAATTCAATGGAATCTAGACACACGCAGGAAACACAACATGGTCAAGATATCATTTATAGAAAAAAAGAAAATACGTGTTCTTATTGTCAACCTAGAAACCTAGAAGGAAGTCATTGGAAGGAGAAGCAAAACATTCTCGCACTAAGCAATGTCTCTGTAAGAAAACGGTAATCACAAAATAATAAAGATGCTAACTAACCATATGGTATCGCATCGCCTGCAGTAGTTCCCGACACACTGCCTGTGGTTGGAGTAACTCCTGATGGTCCCTGTGTAGATGTTTGTGTTTGTCCTTGGGTAGAACTTTGTGTTGGGCCCTGGCTGGGACTTGCAGTAGAGCTCTGTGTTGGACCCTGGCTTGGAGTCGGTGTGGAACTTTGTGTTGAAACCTGGCTTGGACTGGGTGTGGAACCCTGAGTTGGCGCCTGGCTCGGTGTTGCTATTGAACTTTGTGTCGGCAATTGGCTTGATGTTTGAGAAGAACTTTGGGTCGGTGCTTGACTTGCAGTTGGTGTAGAAGGCTCAGTAGAAATCGCACTTTGTGTTGAGAATGAAGTTTGTACTGAACTTGATGACTGAATTTGGGTTGAAGTTCGTATGCTACTTGATGCCGGATTTTCACTAGAGCCTTCGCTTGATGCTTGAGTTGCAATCTGTGTGGTTTCAGCTGAAAGTAGTTAAGGTTTTTATCTTTAATTTTCCAAATCTGGGTTTAATCATATAAAATCACGATCGATTTGATGACCTAAGGCCTTGCCCCGATGTACAAATATCAAAATCAGTGATGGAAATAGGCATCTTATATTTTCAAACCTTCCAATACATATATTTGAACCATGCTGTGTGAAATGGGGATTTAATGCATCAGCAAATAGTACCGACCCAGATCAGACTGCGCGACCTGGGTCGGAACCTTTTTCCTATTGGTCAATTTTCTAATTGTCAAATGACCAGTCTACCTTATAGACAAAATGGACATTATGGATCCATAATTATGTGGTAACCTTCTTGGTATAATGCATTACGGAAATGCATTAAGCCCCCTTTTGCCACAGTGCCGGTCATCTATTATGTACCTTAAGGGTAAAAGAGAATAGCTGTAGATCACGTCTTGGATACACAAAGAAAGGACAGCCCTCAACCCTGAAACTGTTCTGCGAAAGCAAAACTCTATGCACTCCTGCTGGCATAGTCGATCAATACCATATTACTGAAATAAGGAGACTGATGCTAGCTCTACAAAGTCTGATAACTTCAGATTGTCCTATCTGAAACAGCGCTCAAATATCACTTTTTTTCCCAACCGAAGATGGGGATAGGATTTCATGTACTTTTTTTGAAAAAATATAAATTATCCAACGTTCTTTTTAATTGATTTTGGTTCTACATTTTCGTATCTTGTAACACAAATCAGGATTCTACTCTCTAATTCGATACAAACTTTTAATATGTACTCAGCTAGTGACGTATTTTCTTACGTGAAGACAATGTCGAGGGAAGGTCCGTTCCATTCACAATTGGCATAGCAGGCGATGACGACTCGCTACTCAATACTGTAATATATTTAGCAAAGAAGACCAGTAAATAGCATGAAAGAAATGTTTTGGAATGATTCTGTAATGGAAATTGAAGAAAAGATATATACAGTGATAAGGATAAAATAGTTTGGAGAGGAGGAAAAAGTTTTAAATAATATCATAGTTTTGTATAAAGTCCGTACAACCTGCGCGCACTGCGCAGGCTGAAACGGGTCGATACTTTTTAACAGATGCATTAAGCCCCCTTTTCACAGAGCATGGCTCATATGTTAACGTTGTTCAAATTTTCAATTCGAAAACTTGATTGGGGGTTGGGAAGGGATACACCTAACAAGTAACCTTGTCAACGAAAGGTACAACAGACGACCTTCAGAACACTCATAAAAACATAGAATGCCAGTAGTCATAAACAATAAATGAGATAAAACATGTACCGCCGAAAACCTCCACCTCACACAGAACTATTATTGTCCCAGAGGGTCGTCTGACAGTTACACTTTGTACAATCTGCGGGGGTTGCACTTCAATGATAAAAACACCCTCGTTGTATGGGTCAACACTATTGTTATACAACAGTATCTCGGGAACGAATGGGCTTTCTGTGGTGTACAATAGAAAACCCTCAAGCTGCATACTGTTATCTGAAATAGGTACAAGACAAAACAATCAGTTTTCTAGGGCTTAAAAGTACAAAAGGTGAGTTTATCCATACTTTTTAATGGATTCGGAGGTTAAATGCGATCGTTGATGACGATTAGCCATTTCAGGAACTATGAGGTTTATTCTGGAATCTATCGACCTACAGAAAACAGCCCTTATTTGGAAATATTTAACCAGGCAAGTACAACAAAGTCGGCATGCTGTTTTCAAAATGCAGACAGCAGAGTGAAGCATTTATTTTCACATAGAAAATGCTATGGTTCCAGTTATGAAGGTAAATCACATCCAAAATCCTAACAGGATAAATTCGGTTAAAATCCCATCCATAATTAACCCTTTACCAGACGACAAAATTATAGCCTTGTACAAATTGAAAGCATTTACTGACAACAATTTCAATGTGGCTCAAATGGTGTAATTTTTCTTTGATAGGGTAGAAAACATTGTGGGAAAAGGTGAAAATACTGGTTACTAGCATTTTCTCCTTTTCCCACAATGTTTTCAAAAGGCTTCTTTCCCTGGGGCGTTAAAAGGCGGCATTGTGCGGTAAAGGGTTAATGAGTCATGCTCTGTGAAAAGAAAGTTTAATGCATTTGCAAAATGTATCGAGCAATGTCTGCCTGCGCAGTCCGCTCAAGCTAACCTGAGTCGAAACTGTTTGCTATTGGTAAATTTTCTGCATGCCAAATGGTAAGTTCAATCCTAAATACAGACTGTATTTAGACAAAATGGATCTATAATTATTACGCGAAGATATGCTTGGTATAATCCATTCTGGAAATGCATTAAACCCCGTTTTCCAAGAGCGCCGCTCAAATAAGTTAACCCTTAAGCTGCTAAGCGCGACTCACTGACCATTTGCGGACAGTGTAGATCAAGATCAGACTGCACAGAACGCGCAGTCTGATCTTGAATCTACACTGTCCGATAAGAAGATATTTTTGTTCAAAAAAAAATAAATTTGAAATAGCATTATGCGAGTTTTTACTATCGACTTGAAAGTTTCATTTAACTTAGACTGCAAAGACTGCAAAGCGTGACTCAGTGCACTATTCGTTGACAGTGTAGTCCAAGACAAGACTGCAAAAAACATGTAGTCTGATGTTGGATGTACATTGTCCGATTCGTTAACCTGTATCCTGCTAAATAAAAGAAATGAAACTTTCAAGCCGATAGTAAAAGACCAAATTTTCCTATTTTAAAGACATTTTTGGAGCAAAAAATATCTTCTTATCGGACAGTGTAGATCCAAGATCAGACTGCACGTTCTGTGCAGTCTGATCTTGATCTACACTGTCCGCAAAAGGCCAGTGAGTCGCGCTTAGGAGCCTTAGCAGGTTAAGACTTTTCGGGAAAAGGACATTAAGTTCGCTATTCCTTTCCTTCAGCAGTTCAACCGTTAACCAAATCCCATGTTTTAACGACCCTTCGTAAAAAGGTTTCTGAAACCATTATGGAAATAAAGAAATTGATAACAATCAGTAATTTCTCCTATTTCCACGATGTGTTCTACTTTATCATTGACACGTTTAATGATATATTTAACCCTTATTCTGCTGAATAAGTAAAACAAAACTTTAAAGCCGATAGTAATAACCAAGAATTTTCTATTTTAGAGGCATTTTTGGGGACAGATATCTCTTTATCGGACAGTGTATCGCACGTTCTGTGCAGTCTGATCGTGATCTACACTGTCCACAAAAGGGCAGTGAATCGCGCTTAGCAACCTAGGTGTTAATCATTTCAGCCAAGTCGATTTGTCGCTTGCAAAAGCTTTCAATACTGACCAGCGTAACATTTTGTTGTGTGGTTACGGTGTAAAGATAACTTAAGGACATATGTCACAGTTTTTCCTGCTCATCGGCTTGCACATGTTTCTGTTCTGTAAATTCTGTTATATTTCACTGGTTTAGTTTGACAGAGAGATAGTATATATTAATCTGTAATATGTCGGTTGCCTTTCAAATGTCTGAAAATCACAGACGCAGAAGAAAAAAGGGCATTTATACGTGATCTGGATGCCAAATCACGCCAAAATAGACGTGTTTATACAGGGAGGTAATTCATTGCGTCTAGAACTTTCAAAAATGCACCGTACCTCTTAACTATGTCCCGTTTGATATACTTTTTAATTTTTTTTTTAACAAGATATTAGTTAGCAATATTTCTTTTCAAAATCTAACAAAAATTTGTCCACTGAAATTGTTTTTTTTTTTTTTGCGGAAAATTGATCAGAAAATAAGTCTTTGTTGACACGTATGAACAAATCTAATTGCTATTATGATCTGTCTAATGCCTTAAGTCTTTCGATTAATCCTTTTCACTATTGGAAAACATCACATTTCTGAGGAATAATCGCTTATTTGAGCAGTATTTCTATTTTAAGGCCATTTTTTTTAGACTTGAAATGGAAGACAATTTTCTGTAATTTTGACATGAGTTATCCCCTTAGAAGAACTCTATCTTTGTATTTTGCTTCGCAACATATGACTTTCTTTTCATTTTTCTTTTTTACTTGGCATACGTTATATTATTATCTGGGCGAAAATGAAAAAAATCTGTCCGTAGGAAAAGACTGTGACATATGTCATTAAATTCACATGGTTATAAAGCTCTATATCTTCAAGACAGATATATTTACCCTCTTTCTGTATCACTAAGAGCCATATTAATTAGCTAACCTGCAGGACGTCCCGTCACGACAATCCTAGACACCAGATACTGTTCTTGTAAATCCACTGTCCAGAAATTCTCCGATTCTCCCTCTGTTGCGCTACAACATTGTTGATTGTCAGGATCATCTCTCAGTAAACAACCATCCACCGCCTTGTCCGCCGTCCAGAAGAAAATGAAGTCTACAGTAGAAAACTGGGTAGCTGGTTTGTTCAATGCAACGTTCGTTTCTATATAAAGCAGAAAGAGAAAAGTAAGAAAATCATTATGGTCCTATGCGAAGTTCTACAAACCTACCTTGCTGCTGTGATAATGACCTTGACCTTTACTTAAGCTATAATATTAATGAATATTCATACCCTGAGTATCACCATATGTTATTTCATAGACCTAAATTTTAAGTTGTTGAAGTTCATGCAGACTTTATTTTTTCCATTTCGAGTAACAGTGACCTTGACTTTTGGTTATTTATTAACTGACAGTATGTGCACAATCTGATGATCACTTTTTATCACAATGTGACGTATCATAAACTTTCCTTAAGTAATGACAGTTTAAGGCATTGTAGATTCTTGTTCAAGTGAGCTAAATAGATCAATATGAATCTAATGACGATAAAGGGGCACAAGCCATGTTTAAAATTCATATCATATTTAACCCTCAAACTGCTATGCGCGACTCACTGACCTTTTGCAGACAGTTTAGATTAAGATCAGACTGCACAGAACGTGCAGTCTGATCTTGGATCTACACTGTCCGACAAGGAGATATTTTTCTCCGAAAAAAAGTTTGAAATAACATTATTCGGGTTTGTACCACCGGCTTGAAAGTTTCATCTGATTTAGCAGGATAAGGGCGAGACACACATGAACGTTTTGTTACTCAAGGATAATATTGTAATTCGCCATCGTCTACACGAATCCATTTTGGACATTTACGAGTATATGTTGCTGTAAATTTCGTAAAATGGTTATTTCTGTTTTTGTTTTTTTTTTGATAGAGACTGAAAGGAAATAAGCCGTGCTCTGGCCAAATGGGGCTTAATGAATTTCCGTGATGCATTGTACCAATCAAGTCATCACATAATAATGGATCCATAATACCTACTTTTTCAAAAAACCGACGGAATAATGAGGTAGACTGGTCCTCGGACATACAGAAAATGGACCAATAGCGAAAAGTTTCGGCCCAGGTCAGCCTGCGCGGACGACCTCGGTCAATACTTTTCGCAGATACATTAAGCACCCTTTTCACAAGCATGGCTAAAATCTAAAATACAAAACCTGCAGCAACGGTCGATGATGATTCATCAGATGACAATGTTGATAAAGGACTTGACGTAGTAAATGCTGTCGTTATAACTGAAAAAAAAAAATGTATAAAATTCCTTTCCAAACACTCGTAAAAGAAAACACTGAGCTAAACGTCTGTTGATTCTTACACGAAAGAACGAATGGTTGTAGAAATAAAGATATGTTTTTCAGTAAAATGGAGTCATGCTTTGTGAAAAGAGGCTTTAATGCATCTTCAAAAAATATCGACTCTGGTCAGACTGCGCAATCCATGCAGGCTGACCTGGGTCAAAACTCTTTGTTATTTGTCAATTTTGTGCAGCTCGAAGGACCAGATTACCTCATGACTCAGTTGGCTGTAAGACAAAGTGGATTTTAAGAATCCGTAATTTTTTGAAGAAATGCGCGGTATAATGCATCAAGGATATGTATTAAACGCCCTTTTGCCAGAGCATGGCTCAGCTACATGTATATTACCTTGGTCATGTAAATGAACAAATCAATAATGGTTTACTACATCAGGCCGCAGCATTGCGATAACGTTCTCTATTGCAAACATCATGTAAAACATAGACTTGAGCCATGCTCTGTGAAAAGGGGGCTTAATGCATTTGCGAAAAGTATCGACCCAGGCCAGCCTGCGCAGTCCGCGCAGGCTGACCTGGGCCTTAACTTTTCCCTACTGGTCAATTTTCTGTATGGCTAAGGACCGGTCTACCTCAAGATTTAGCTGGAAATTTAAAAAAAAGTGGCTATTATGGATCCATAATTATGTGATGTCTTGCTTGGTATTACGCATCACGAAGATGCATTAAGCCCTCTTTTGTCAGAGCTTGGCTGACTTGTTCTATTCACTGTTTGGCCTTCAAGACATTATGCTGATCTGAGTGAAATTTTGACTCGAATTACAAACTCACCACCTTACCTTATGGTGAAGATGCACTTATAGATACTTTTTCTTTCATGCCGCGTTTCCAGTTCTATCCAAGTTTTACTTACGTATGTCACAGTTTTCCCCCTGCCATTCCGGTTCACACGCCCCCGGACATGCACCCGTAACAACATTACACGGAACACCAAACAGGCATGCCCCACAAGTCTGTAGACAATCTCCGCCAAAATACCCGGAATCACAAGCTGTCGAAGAATTTGAAATAGTTGTTTTTTTTTTGTTACTAACATTTCATTTGACAAAACAACAGCGTTAACATTGCAATACAGAGAGTACTGGAAAGCAAAAGCAGCGGTATTTTGGGCTACCCGGTAAAGAATATCCTAGTCACAAATGCATGATGAGAATTTGGCAGTAGTTGTTTGGGGGAAAATGCTCAAATAGCAAAAGGTTTTGACCCATGTCAGCCTTCGCAGACCTACATGGGTCGATACTTTTGCAGATGCATTAAACCCTTTTTTCACAGAGCATGGCTCATAAGCGTTTAACTTATATATTTCTTAATGAAGTTAATGAATGTCATGAATAATGTAAGCAATGTTGTCGTGCAGAAATGAGATGTCACCTGACAAATGCTTCAAGAGGAAAGTTTAACTCAAAATACATTTAACATGCAAGAATGCATTTTCATCCAACAGAACTTTTCGAAAATTGTGAGGACTTTTTTCACGAAGCTATGCAAAGTTTCATGTGTGACAGAGAGTTACAAATAGGAAAATATAAAGAGCTCATTCTTTTAACCCTTTACTAAACAATCCAGTGTTTTGAAGAAGGAGCCTAGTTACCAGGATTTCCTCTTTTTCTCACAATGTTTTCTATTCTTCAAAGACAAATTCCATCATTTGTGCCACATTCAATTTATCGTCTGCAAATGTTTTCGAAATGGACGGGTCTAAAATTTTGTGGTCTGGTAAAGAATTAAAAGCAGTCTTATCAAAATTACCGAAAGCTTATTTGCTGTTTTCATAATCAAGATACAAAAACTTGCACTGACAGGCTGTAATTATGAAGTACTCTTGATAGATGTGCATGTAGACAGTATGAAACCTCTTTTCACTCGCAAACCAAAGAAACAATGAAGATGCTTCTGCTTTTGGTGTCTATAAGAGCCTATCGGCAGAGGTAAACGGAAAATCGAACACTCACGTGTGCTACACAAAGGTGGCTGCCAACCTGGAAGGCAACCTACTCCACATGCTCCTGTCACACTGTCACACGGCAAAAATGTAAGACAGTTACCGCATGGCGTACAGGCCTCACCGTACGTATTTTCGGGGCAGCTTTCAGCTGTAGTTATAGATAACAATGACACATGATAAGTAAACTGTGTAGCTATTGGCCAAGCACTTCCATCATATTTAATCAAGGAGTTTGAAAACAATATGAATCCCACGAATCCTACATATCAGTTAAAGAGCTTATGGTGACCGAACAATAATGGCAGAAAGTGTTTAATGACACAGATAATTCTTATGGGTAATTACATAGTTAACCGTGGCATCATTTTAGACCAATCTATGAGATGCAATTACTACATTTGCCATTTTAATTGGTGCAGAGAACAAGCCAAGCTTAGCCCATCAAGGTTTAAAAATACTCGTCTTTCAAAACACATTAGAGGTCTAAGGGCCTTAGTAGGACCTCTTTAAGGGCATTTTCTTCTTTTGAAACATTTTTTTTACAACTATAAAATAATTGGAGCCATCTCAGAAAGTAACGTGCTAACCCTTAAACTACTAAATAAATGAACTTCTTTAACAAATGGCTAATACCCAAATATTTGAGCCTTGCTCTTGCAAAAGGGAGCTTAATGCATCTACGTGATGCATGACACCAAGTAAATCATTATATAATTATGATTATATTATTATTATTAAATTATAAATAATATATTATTATAAAATCCATTTTGTCTGATAACCGTTTGAAACATGCGGTAAAATGGTCCTTGGACATGCAGAAAACTGACCAATAGCAAAAATTTTCTGCACAGGTTAGGCTGCGCGGAGTGCGCAGCCTGACCTGTGTCTATACCTTTTGCAGATGCATTACGCCTCCTTTTCACAGAGCATGGCTCATTTCAATTTCAAACTATTTTAAACGGGAAAAGTTTCAATCTAGCGGACAGGGTTTACAAATCAAGGATCACACTGTGCATCCTGTGAATCTCTCGAACAACATTGTGCAAAAATAACGCACTTAGTCACTTAGAGGCCTAAAAGTTGAGAGATATTGGGAATGAGCAGTTAAACTCTACCAAACGACATGATTTTGGAGTTGACCAAATAGCAAACATTAGCGGAAGACAAATTAAATGTAGCCCAATCTAGTCTTTGATAGGATATAAAACATTGTGGGAAAAGGAGAAAATGCTGGTTATGAGCATTTTCTCCTTTTCCCACAATGTTTTCAAAAGCTTTCTTCTTCAGGATCGTTAAAACTCGGGATTGTGTGGTACAGAGTTAATTATACTGAGAGAGATTACCTGTTGTTGCTATGGATGTACTTGTTGTGGTAAAGCTCCTACTCGTAGTCGTAGTGGGGTTACCATCTACTAAAGTATACAGTAGTTTACTCGCATTTAATTTCGTTAAAGGCCCAATAGCGGCCAAAAACAATATAGGTGCTAAAATACATTTAAATCTAAATCATAGCATTTAAACGAATGGAAAATATTGTGTGGTCGGTCAAAGTTTCAGTCGCTGGCAGAAAAATGAAGTATATTTATTCATTAATTTCAGACCAGCCAAAAGCTTGTGCTAAGTGGCCTATGCCTAAAGAAAATACCATTTTTGCCTCCACTGTATGCCATAAGAAATTAGACTGGTCCACTATAATTGAAAGTATTTTATGGAAGACAAATCTGACAGTGTGGCTAAAATAACTGCAGTGACCTGGCAATTTTTAACCTAGTGTTGAAATTAACTTCTGTGCCAGCGACTAACACTTTGACCGACCGTACAATAACAGATCATCATCTGCACAATAATTTCTTTACTTTTAAATGGTATGATTTAAATTTAAATGCATTTTAACACCCGCTTTGATTACTTTTGACAGCTATTGTTACTTTAAGTCCAAAATCTATAACCTCTGAAATATGAATTGTAGACACAAGGTTCACTGTTTAACCCTTAAACTGCTAAATAAATAAAAACAAAATTTCCATTTAATAGTATAAACACAAGCATTGCGATTTCAAAGTTGATTTCGCCGGAAAGAAAATATCGTATCGGACAGTGTAGATCAAAGATCAGACTGCACGTTTTGTGCAGTCTGATCTTGATCTACACTGTCCGCAAAAGGTCAGTGAGTCGTGCTTAGTAGGTTAAGGTTAATACAACTCATCATCTCGAGAAACAAATTTGCAGCAGATGATTTGCAAAACATCCTCGTCAAATATAGACAATGAACATGGACTTCATTATGGTAATACAATCTTAGACCTTATCCTGCTATATAAATTCAATGGAACTTTCATGGCGATAGTAAAAACCCGAATAATACTACTTCAAACTTTTTTTTTTTGAGAAAAAAACAAACAAACAAACAAAAAAACATCTCCTTATCGGACAGTGTAGATCCAAGATCAGACAACACATTCTGTGCAGTGTGATATTGATCTGCACTGTCCGCAGTAGGTCAGAACGTAGCGCTTAGCAGCCAAAGGGTTAAACAATGTGACAAAGAGAATAAGTTTCTCACAAGAAAATTTCTCCATTCTCCACATGTATTTTTCAAAAGTCATCTACATATGCACCATTCTCTAAAGGAGGTGATGTGTAGAAGACACTTACAGGCAGAGAAAACGACTGATTTATTGATTAATTGAAAAGTTTTTAACGACGCTTTCACATTATTTCAGTCATATCACGGCCACAGCTCACATATTCATGTATTTCCTGGGCTTCACCGGTACAAGGCTAGGGCTCTCAAGTGTCTTCTCCAAGGACACTCCCACGAAAAACATAGTGTATCCAGTAAGGCTTGAACCCGGGGTCTCGCAGCTGTTCCTGTTTATTTACAAAGACAAAACGTGCATCTGAAAGGTATGCTAGGATTTTCTAAAATCTCTAATGTTTGTTTGGTGCATTTTCCACAATGAGCATGACGGTACAGAGTCGGTATTGAAGCTCACCATGATTAAGTGAGTGCCGCTTTCAACACTGTTTTAGACATCACGGAGATACATGTAGCTAGCTCATATTCATGTATTCACTGCGTGTAAAAAGTGCTTGGATAGGCCTCCAAACTGCCTCGCACAAGACACTAAAACAAATATCCCATTGCCTCGGATGAGAATCCAACCAAGGGTCCCTAGATGAATAGTTTTATACCTCAACCACATAGCCATGCATCACATCTAGATTGATCAGAGTGATGTTATTTCAGATCCACAATAAACAACATACAGCATCTATATAAATGAAAGGCCGCATTCAACAGAACGAGGAAACTTACTCTGTGTAGTTATTTTATCTCTATCATTATTTGAGAGTGACCTCCATTAACTATTTCTCGCATTAAAACCAGACAAAGTAGACAAAAGATCAAACATACCCGCGTAGACTTCTACTTCACATATGACCATGATAGAACCTAAAGGTCGTCTCAAGGTCACAAACTGTGCAGGACTCGGTGTCGGTAGATCAACGAGAAAAATACCATCATTGTATGGCTGTCCCAAGTTATTATACACCCGTACTTCCGCAGAAAACTCGTCTTGCTGGATGTAGACAGCAAAATTCTCCAGCTGATTGCTGAAATCTGAAAAGATCAGAAACTTACCCATTACCCCTGATTCTGCAACCCTGAGAAAGACAGCCTCTGAACGCATTCCCACAATGCTTTCAACACTTCCATAGGCAAATGACGTCAGTGTAGCCCAGTTTTACCCTTATCCTGCTAAATAAGTAAAATGAAACTTTCAAGCCCATGGTAAAAACCCAAACTTTGCTTTTTCAAAGTTTTTTCCTGAGGAAAGGTATCTTCTTATCGGACAGTGTAGATCCAAGATCAGACTGCACGTGTGTACAGTCTGATCTTGATCTACACCGTCTGCAAATGGTCTTTGAGTCGCACTCAGCAGCCTAAGTGTTAATTCATTGTCCGCAAACGACTTCAATTTTCAATTTCACATTTTGTGGCCTGGCAAAGGGCAAAGTACAACGGCACCTTTAGTAAGCTTTATTTCGCTATCGAAAAAAATGTTACCCTGTGTTCAGTACTGTACGAGATATCCTGACCACCAAAAAGACCAAAGAACTGTACTCTCTGTGTGACAAGTCTTGCAGGCAATCAAAGGGTATATCACTTCGAATCCGGTTTGGCAAAACTCTTTTCGCATATTTCAGATAGTCAGTGCAACAAGAATTATTCCTGTTATTCCGCTTAACATTGTTTCGATGTTGAAAAGTTAAAGAAAAGTGCTTGCGTATAAGAGTGTCAACCGTTTTGAAAGATCCAGTCGATATCCGACAATTTTCTCTTGCACAATTACATGCACTTCCAAAACCCCAACTCATTATGCCAAGACACCACGCAGGTATGCATTTGGTAAACGTTATTTAACCCTTTACCAAACAATAAACGTTAAGACTTGCCCAAATCGAAAGCTTTTGCAGACGACAAAATAACAGACTCAAAAAAAAAAAAATCAACTTTGGAAGGGTAGAAAACATAATTGTGGGAATAGGAGAAAATGTTGGTTACCTTTGGAAAGGTAGAAAGCACTGTGGGAAAAAACAGAAAATTATCTCCTATTCGCAAATTTTCTTAAAGGCCTTTTCCTAAGAAGGTAAAAGGTTAACAAGCTGACGGCTCACCTATCAGCTATATCAGAACAAATCCCTCTGCAAAAGGAATTCGAAACTTCAACTTTTCGCTCCATATGCGGATGCCTAAACCTGAACAAAGTTCAAAATAGTTCAAGCATTAAAGTGTCTATAGTAATTTTCATTTTAAACTGATCAATTGATGTTTGAGGAATACTTAACTGTTGGACGTCCCGTCACGACAATCCTAGACACCAGATACTGTTCTTGTAAATCTACTGTCCAGAAATTCTCCGATCCTCCCTCTGTTGCGCTACAACATTGTTGATTGTCAGGATCATCTCTCAGTAAACAACCATCCACCGCCTTGTCCGCCGTCCAGAAGAAAATGTAGTCCAGAGTAGAAAACTGGGTAGTTGGTTTGTTTAAAGCTATATTCTCTCCTGTTTGTGATAGAGCAGAAAAATGTCACGAAAAATGTTTCATAATGGGGAAAACACTTTACGCTTGATTTTCTTCATTAAAGCTTCTTTCATTGCATAGTTTTATTTCTAGTGTTAAGATCATATGACGGCATTTGTGCAAAAGAATGAAACACGAATCGTGTAATAATTGTATTAGTTCATATCATTTTGTTCTTTTGTTTCTAATTGGGTCGTATATAACACATCCTTTACTTATCAGACATTCTGAAACTAGATTAACACAACTTACTGGCAGTTGGTGGAGTGGTTTGTCCTGATGTTGGCGCTGAAGGAGTGGTGGTTGTGAAAGTTGCAGTAACTGTAACGAGAAACGATATCACTGTTATCACCTCTGATCTATAGAGCTCATTTAGGTATGTTGGCGGGATATCTACATTAGGATCCTGCTGCACATATCTTGTACACTGTTTCCAGAAATATTAAGTTTTTTTTTTTTTATTTTTCGAAGTGTTTAATAAACGAAAGTAAGAGTTTACCATAGCAACTAACCTGCTGTTGTTGTGGCCATTTCTGTTGTTGTGGGGTCCAAAGTTGTCGAAGTTGTCGTAGGATCATCCATAACTGCATGGAAAATTGTATAAATCAACAAATAGACCCTTAGGGCGATATATGTAGTGACGTACACATGTAACTTTTGCAAATGTCGAAGATATTATTACAAGATATTACTGGAACAAATTGGCATGAAATAAATGACCTCTGTTACCATATATTACACGCTTGAATTACTGTCCAAACTTAGCTTCGGCTATTGTCGTCTGAATGCGGAATTATGAACGATTTTCAACTCTTTATGTGGCTAATAGATTTATCGTTTCTTTAAAATACCTGAAATAAACATGATTTTGTTGTTTTAAATTGGTGATATGTGGCAAATGACGTTGATATAACAAACACTTTCTGTGCAGTCTGATCTTGAGCCAAGTCTTCCATGAAAGCTTCCCATTTTGACTATGGCATTGAAAGGGTCAAACCCGACATTTACCGTTAATATTATTTCCGTATTGTCCCATTATAGGCGATGATAAAGATATTCACTCTCTATTCTTTCCATAAAGGTCAGTTTATTCGAGTAATACTGATGAAAACACACTCCGACTGCAGAACACTTTTAATGCAAGATTTAAAACTATTTTTAGAACAGAATTTGACAAATAACTTAGAATAGATGCCATCACGCTGTATTAGATAGATCTAATAATTTCAGATACCATTGTCAATACAAGTGCTGGTAAATACCCTTTCATAGACAAGAGCCATTTTTAGTGCATATTTTATTTGTAGACTGCAAATGCTTTCCATTGGGAAAAGTGTAAAATGTTGTCGTGTGGTAGAAAGTTAAGCGTTCTTAGAAAGGAAAGATGACGTGACGTTGACGTGACAGGAAATGAAAACAATAACTGAAGAAAAATTATTACATGCGAACACTTCAACTTCACAAATAACCATAATGCTCCCAGACGGTCGTCTCAGAGTCACAAATTGTACAAGTGTGGGAACCGGTAAATCAATAGTAAAAATCCCATCATTATAGGGTTGTACGGTGTTATCATACACCTCAAGTTCTGGGAAAAACTGTTCTTGACGAGTGTAGACTGTAAAGTTTTCTAGCTGCCCACTAAAATCTGAAATGAAAAAAACTGAAAATAGTTTGACCCCACTTTAGTAGAAATTATGCAAATTTACGAAACTTTAAATCCCAGACATTATTCGGAATTTGAAACTTTAGATGAGAATCTCTAAAATCGTTGTAAAATGCAAAGATCAATTGTACAAATTGTGTTTCTTTTATAATTTATGTTGCTTTTTGTTTGAAAGAATGGCATAAGCAAAGTTTTTGCAAAATTTAGAATATTCTGTCAATTCAATATCCCTCCCCAAATACGTCTCAATCGAATAGAATGAATCTGCTCCTTCAAAGATAAAAGTATACACGTACTTACCTGCTGGACGTCCCGTGATTTCTATATAACTCTGCATGATTATACGTATGAATAAAATGAATTTGATCTGCCTCTTCAAAGATGAAAACGTACTAACCTGCTGGACGTCCCGTCACGACAATTCTAGACACCAAATACTGTTCTTGTAAATCTACTGTCCAGAAATTCTCCGATCCTCCCTCTGTTGCGCTACAACATTGTTGGTTGTCAGGATCATCTCTCAGTAAACAACCATCCACCGCCTTGTTCGCCGTCCAGAAGAAAATGTAGTCCAGAGTAGAAAACTGTGTAGCTGGTTTGTTTAAAGCTACATTCTCGCCTGTTAAATAATGGAAAAAAAAACTTAACTTTTTCATATTAAAAAATAACAACACGTAGTACTTATAATTATACTGATTTTGTTTTATTGCGAGTAGCATACGTTCAAATAGATCCTCTTACAACATTTTATGCTCGTCAGGAAATGGCAACAAGCTTCACGATTTGTGTTGTTGTAACCCAGATCTATAATATCCTAAAATAATCAAGCCGACACGACTGCAAGAGTTGAAACACAGAGTCTTTAAAATTAATTTCTTTAATTTACCAGACACTCTAATATTTGATTAACTAAACTTACCAGCAGTAGGTGGAGTCATTTGTCCTGATGTCGGTGCTGTAGGAATGGTGGTCGAAAAAGTTGGACTGACTGTAACAAAAAGCGATAGTACTGTTATTACCTAGATGGTATGAGTTCCTTTAGACATTTCAGCGGGTTATCTTACATGCAGATTATGCTGCACATATCTTGCAGAACAATCTTCAATATTTACTGTTTTCAAAAGTATCTGAACTTCGTTTTAGTATACCAGGTGTTAAAAAGACGAAAAAGAGAGATTATCATAGCAACTAACCTGTTGTTGTTGTGGCTATGTCTGTTGTTGTGGTGGAGGGATCCAAAGTTGTTGAAGTTGTTGTGCTGTCTTCAATAACTGCGTTAACAAATGTAAAAGTTTAAGAATAAATCTTTGGGCAATACCAATGACTGTTGTAAGTGGCATAGAGTAATATAGCTGTCAGTCTGAATTAGGGATCTACACCCTACGGCCAAAAATGATCTGTAGTTGAAGTAGACTTGTATACTTACAAAGACATAGAACTTTATCTTTTGATGTCAGAGTAAAAATGTTCCAAGAACTCAACAACCCACTCCAACTATAGAACTCTATTGACTGAAAATTTTAAACTGTGCCCACTTTCAGAATAGAATTTGTGTGCTGACTTACGATTTTTGACGTCATATGGAATTGGATAATAATTTCAGATACCATTGTCATTACAATTCCTGAGTAAAATTTTTGGTCCACGTTTAACGTTTGTAATACACTAAATAACAATGAAAGTTAAGTAAATATATTTGAACAGAGAATATTACATGACGTTGGCCACAAGAAACGATTACTTAAGCCGAATAAACTTACAAGCGAACACTTCAACTTCACAAATAACCATAATGCTACCAGTAGGTCGTCGCAGAGTCACATATTGTACAAGACTTGGAACCGGTAGATCAATAGTAAAGATCCCATCATTATAGGGTTGTCCGGTGTTATCATAAACCTCGAGTTCTGGAAAAAACTGTTCTTGGCGTGTGTAGACAGTAAAGTTCTCTAGTTGCCCACTAAAATCTGAAATAAACAAGGTAAAAAATTAAATTGACATTATATATTTTTGTAGAACTTACGAAAATAAAAAAAAAAAAAAAAAGAAAAAAACCTTTCCGGCTCATTTTTAAATGTGACACTTCAGTAAAATAGCTATACAGTGCTCACATGAACATTAACCGATTGATTGACTGATTAAATGGTGTTTTATGCCACTTTCAAAATTATTTGAGTCATAACATGAACATTGATCAGTTGTTAAGAGAAGTGAACATTCCTTTTTAAAATTAGGTTGTGTTTTATTTAAGTGGATATACGAGTAAAGGCACAATTTGCAAGAGGATAGTGAGCCATTTCAAATTACTCTGCATAATTATACGCCTTAATGAAGTGGATTTCATATGTCTATTCAAAGATGAAAACATTATGACCTGCTGGACGTCCCACCACGACAATTCTAGACACCAGATACTGTTCTTGTAAATCCACTGTCCAGAAATTCTCCGATCCTCCCTCTGTTGCGCTACAACATTGTTGATTGTCAGGATCATCTCTTAGTAAACAACCATCCACCGCCTTGTCCGCCGTCCAGAAGAAAATGTAGTCCAGAGTAGAAAACTGTGTAGCTGGTTTATTTAAAGCTACATTCTTGTCTGTTTTTATAGAAAAAAATCATACTTTAGAATAGAAAAAGTAACTTAACTATCAATACTCTGAATATAAAAAAACATTTTAGTGCAAGTTGCAGTTCAGCTGAAAGATCATCTTACAGCATAAGCTTCAAAGTGTGCACATGAATGATGTAATATCAACAAAAATTCTATGTAATCAACGAACGTTTATATCGTATCGATTCTTCCTTTCAAACGTGGTGCAAGTTGGGGTGCCGAAAAAGAAAATGTAGATCAAAATTTGTGTTTGCGTCGTTGATGACAGAAATCTATACATTTTTTACTGCATTTCCGTCTTGTATATGTCTTGTATATCTGTTTGTTATAATTACCAGTAAGTGCGTATATTAAAAAAAAAAAAAAAAAAAAACTAGCCTGCAATGGTAACTGTAGTTTGTCCTGACGTCAGTGTTGTGGGAACGGTGGTCGTAAACGTTGGACTGACTGTAACAAAGGATTTAACACTTTACTCACCAATGGCGATTTTTAAAATTAACTCTTGTGGATGATGTAGTCAAGTTCAAATTGTTGTCTAATCTTGGATCTGGACCATCTGGTACCAGATGCCTAACTGTGACCGGAATCATCTTCAATTGCAAAGGAATTTTACTCAAAGGTCTCGAAAAGGCCGAATTTATTTAGTTGGCAGCAACAGAACTGAAAATGCATTATATTGGCTAGTTCCCCTGACATGCTATTTTCATCTGTAACTGAAGTTTTAAAACCAAAGTATAATGCCCACACCATAATTCTGAAAGATTCTCTCTCTCTCTATATATATATTTTTTTTCATTCCATTTCGAAAGTTCAGGAAGAAAGCAGCAAACTATTTTTATCATGTATCCTCCATTTAATGTGGCTAGGATTGGGTAAACTGATTTTACGTTCTACACAGCTGAACATGAAATTTTATGAAACTGTAATTTAGAAAACCTTTTACAGTTTTAATCGCTTGATTATATCCTGTTGGTACAACTAGTAAGACTAGAAAGAGCAGACGTTGATTGCGTTCATGTTTTATCGTTTGGCGAATGTGAAGAAATAAGGCCGATTAAATAACACATACGTGTATCACAGAGTATACCAGTCCAACCTGCTGCACATCCAGAGGAGCAAGTACCTGACTCTTTATCACAAGGTTCGTTGTTCATACAGTTCCCACAAACACTTGCACACAGAAATCCGTAGCTGCCGTCCGCACAGGCTGTAGTAAGGAATAATAAGATACTGTCTGAATAAACAGAACAAAACTTAAAATAACAAGTGCAAACTTGACCGTATTTACTATCTATCAACATGAATCTCAGCTACAATTGATGCACTGCATCAGGTTTAAGATATGTAAAAACCGTTTCATTACTTTCTGTAGTCATATACTTTCTATTCATGTATTACTTTTTGACAATTGGATTAATTCTTTCCAAGGTACAAAATGCAATGGAAAGGATTATTACGAGAGGGTAGAAGCTACTGCGCAGTGACGTTATAAATTTTGTTTTCTAAATTTTATTCTGAAGAGACTTGTATAAAAGAGAAATAAAAAAATATACAAAGATGTCAAAGATTAATGCAAACAGTTTCAAATACAGAATAGATAAATTAAGCAATAACTGTCGAACCAAAAATCTTTTTTTTTTTTTTTTCCTTTTTAAATTTTGTATAATTGTTTGCTAACAATAAAGCCTGTTTATGGTATGATGTTCTACATGTTGGTGTTAATCATGCTTAAACTCAATCAAGAAGGTTCCTTTGCTTACGTTCATCACAGAGAGATGTTGTCCATCCTGGGGCACAGCCCAAAGTACACTGTCCCGTCACTCCATCACACGGCTGGCCATTCAAACAATTTCCACACAGTCCGAAACATCCTGGTCCATATAGACCGGCCGGGCATTCTGAAATGTATCTGTATAGATTTGGTCACAAAAGAAGTATTAATCCTTAAATCTCCTATCTCAACTATAGTTATATTATCGATCAAAATCATACTGCACAAAACCTACGTGCAGTCTTATCTTAGATCTACAATATATGTAGAGAAATCCTTGCATTATGCTTTGTATGCAAATTGACTGATTGTGGATCATGTGCAATCCGTAGACTCTTATGCGTTTTTATAGAACATGTGTAATCAAAAAAAAAAAAATTTTCCAATGTAAAAGCAAATTTCTTCCTGTCACTTTCAACAATTTTGACCGGATAAATGGGGCTGGATATATTTCTTTTTTCGTCTGTCACTCATGTGACCGTAGAAGTGCACACCTATCATCTGGGACGGCTTTTAGACAAGCATTTCATTGATTTAGTGAAAGTATTATCAGAGAATATTGTCTCTAATTGTTATTCTTTTCTTTATACTCTATCGATATCATGAACAGCAGATGTGGATCAAAACGGCTGTAAAAGGTTTGTTATAATGCCAGCAGTGGTATATAATCGCAAGAATATTACAAAAAGTCCCGATACAATCGAGTAAACAAGTCACTGAAATTCTTATACTTACAAGTTGTATTTTCTTTTACATCATACAGAACCGAAAAATATTCATATGTAATAATAGCTTCGAACAGATAAATCCGATTCTTCTTTTACATGAACTTATATATACAGAAGAACAGAAGTTTTTGTCATCCCTTGACACGTGAAATAATATCATTAAAGGAGCCATCATTGTTGATGCATATACAACCGCGTTGCAAAAAAATGTATTATCGACTTCAAAACTCTATTTTTGCAATGGATTTTTTCTGGCAATTTTAGATTATCAAAGGATTGAATAAGAAGAAAATTAAGAAGTCCGTCCTAATTTTTAATACACACAGTTGCAACAGTTGATAAATGAAGTAGATCGTTAGTATTTTGGATTGGGAAGGTTTATTGAGATCAGCCTCGAAGTATTATACGCTTTGCCTTCCTCTTACCAGGTGAAATTCCTATTGCAGGCCAGATAAAGTTTCCCAAACGAAGACCCCAATTATCTATTCGCTATTACTTTGGACAATTTATCTGTCAAAATTCTAAGAGGCCACAGCGTACCTCCATAGCTTCCATTATGCAAATCAGATCAAACATTTCAGTGTTGTAGTATTTGAATCAAACTATTTGCCCCGGCAGAAAACTCGAGAATAAAATGGCATGAACATACCCAGGTCACATATTATGCCGAAGTAGCCCGCTGCACATCCTGACGCACAGATACCGTCATTGTTATCACATGGTTCACTGTTTAGGCAGTTTCCGCAAGGATCACATGCTTCTCCATACGTAAATGGCGGACAACTTCCTGCTGTTGACAAAGAAAGAAGTTCAAAATTTTATAAAGAACAAATTAAAGGCTTATGTAAGGTTGAACTTACATACCAGAGCAAAGTCAATATCTAAGATTGGTTTTCAGTCATAAGTCATGTATTTATTTTCACGTAGCACAGCAAGTCTAGGGTTGAATGACATAGTTAACATTGCCAACTTAATACTAGTCATTGCATGCATGTACATGTAATTGCACGTAATTGTTCACAAGTGTGGCTTCTGATGGATAGAAAACAATTTTGAAGTGCCAAAGCGCTTATGTGAGGAAATCATGTTGATCTTTCATTTAGCTGATTGTAGGAACTTCCTTACTTGACTGGTACAACGACAAGATATCTTCAGGGCGTCAAAGAAATTCTGAATATCATTCCATACATACAATCATCTTACTGTATTTTTCACATTTTGTTGGCGTCAGCTGCATAAAATGTAAATGTGTTACCTCTGTTAATTAAAAAGTCAACACTTCATTAACTCCTATGATGCTCAGAACTGTTAGCGCTTACAGAGACAGCTAGATGAAGCACGAAGTGAAATACCATTATTACATACCTGTTGATTGTTGTGGTGATGTTGACGATTCCAAGGTTGAAGTCGTTACAGGATTGCTCATAACTACAATATCAACATCAATTGCTGTGATATGGTAGCAAAAGATATACAATCGCCGTAAATTTCCTCGATATAATTAACAACTATTTTCGTAGCAATGAAATATTTTTGAAGGCACTGTCGCAAAAAGAGGAAATACTCCTAACAATCAATGCTTCAATTTTGCTTCAATGAACATTGCTTTCACTTATATTTGGTAATTCAACTTTACTCCATGTTGATTATCTACCGATATCGATTTTTACAAAGGTATATTCAAAATCATCTCCTGCAAGTTTTTTAAGAGGCGGCAAATTCGCGAAATGTCTCTCTGTGTGTGTCTTTGTTAAATAATG
Organism: Tridacna gigas; assembly: GCA_945859785.2. Lineage (NCBI taxonomy): Eukaryota > Metazoa > Mollusca > Bivalvia > Cardiida > Cardiidae > Tridacna > Tridacna gigas. Next base: position 39,963,656 of record OX244035.2, on the reverse strand, counting down.
ATAACAATAACCTTTTTTTTATATAAGACCTCATCTTGGTTATCAGAGAAACTTGTCTTGCCTATGTTAAGATTTTCACACGGAATTCAGAAAACCACTTAAGCCAGTCAATCAGTTTGGACAGTAGTATCTCAAGATGTATTCCAAAAACAGTGGCCAATATACGTTGTTCATAACTGTTTACAAGACAAAAAAAAAAAATTATAAACGACCATATGCGACAAATTCAATGCGGCTCAACTGATACAATTTGTTTTAAATAGGTAGAAAACATTGTGGGCAAGGGAGAATAGTTGACGTCCGCCACTTTCTCCTTTTTCCAATATGGCTTTAAAAGCCTTCCCACCTCACGGTCATTAAAATACCGGGTTGTTTGGTACAGGGTTTTAAAATCTGTATATAATTGTTGATACCATTTTCCGTGGTGTATACAAAAAGTATATGTTTGTTTACTGTTCACGAAATAATTATCTGCCTTTAGGTATTTGACTTTATCTTATAAAAACAATTATATACGTATTCAACTTTGCTGAGCATTGAATTTCAAATCATATCAGTGTTATTTCATATACCCCTAAAAGTACTTTCTTATCTTCTAGAAGTTTCTTTAAAAGTCGGGATTGTGTGGTAAAGGGTTAAATTATAAACACGAAGTCCTGTCTTACCTGCGTACACTTCCACCTCGCAGAGTACCATAATGGTGCCTGTTGGTCGACGTACAGTCACAAACTGTATGAGACTGGGAACTGATAGTTCAATGTTAAATATGCCATCATTATAAGGTTGTCCAGTGTTGTTATATATTTCCAGCTCGGGGAAAAACTCATCTTGGCGTGTGAAAACGATGAAGTTTTCAAGTTGATTGCTGACGTCTTAAAATGTACGAACAAAACAGAATAATGAAATTAATGTATGTTTAAAAGAAAAGTTTTTTATACCGCTTTAAAATGTCCATATGTATAACTCCCCTGCTAGCTTTCTCGCGCCAGAACCCTATATTCAAATGTGTAAATTGCGTTTGAAAATATAATGGTTGAGATGTCTGTCAAAACAGTCTTACAGAAAAATGTCGTATTAACATAATCTGTCCTAATTTTATGAAACGTTTTCGATTTTAAAGGGTCCAGTTGTTCTGCAAGTATTTTACTGTTTTAAATATACCACTGAAAGTGATTTTTGTCTAACAATCATATACATATTAGGCTTGGTTCATGACGTTATCTCTTGCTACAAATAAATTCAATATTAATTTAAATACCTGCTGGACGTCCCGTTACGACAATTTTAGACACCAGATATTGTTCTTGTAAATCTACTGTCCAGAAATTCTCCGATCCTCCCTCTGTTGCGCTACAACATTGTTGATTGTCAGGATCATCTCTCAATAAACAACCGTCCACCGCCTTGTCCGCCGTCCAGAAGAAAATGTAGTCCAGAGTGAAAAACTGGGTAGCTGGTTTGTTTAAAGCTACATTCTCGCCTGTTTGTCAAAGAATGTCAAATATTCGAATATCGAATAATACACAAAAGCCTTATGCATTTATTTTCTTTTTTTAAATGGTATTCAAGATGTAGTTTGCTAGTCTAAAGGTTATCTGAGAACATACATGTACATATTGGTTTCACAGTATTAAGTCATTTCTCTTTTGTTCTTAACAGTGATAAAAGCTACATTTGATAATCAATAGAAAATGTTTAACTTACAAAACTTACCAGCAATAGGTGAAGTAGTCGGTGCTGAGGTCGGTGCTGTAGGAATGGTGGTCGTGAAAGTTGGACTGACTGTAACAACAAGAAACGATAATATTATCAACACCTCACTATGGGCACATTACAGACTATCTAGATATCGCTGAAAATGTCTTGTCGTCCGATATTTTACCTACACTGATAACAAAAGCATCTTAACTTTTCCTAGGCAGCTCAAGTGTTAAAGCATCAAAATAAAAAGGTCACCATTGAAACTTACCCGTTGTTGTAACCATTTCTGTTGTTGTGGTGCTTGAATCCGAAGTTGTCGAAGTCGTTGTAGTGTCTTCTATAACTGTATGGAAAAAAATATGGATTAACAAATTCAGGATTTGGACGATATCAGTAGATTTGCATCAAACACAGAAGATCAATACTAGACAGTGCAGATTTTTATCTTTGGCTTTCCCAACATGATATAAGACAATTAAAATATAATTGCAGATAACACTGTCATAACAGGTTCTGTGTAAACAGATATCTGTGATAGATAGGAGTTGTCAGTTAACTCTGATAACACTAATTGTTGTAAACAAAAAAGGGTTAAAACATGAAAGTGGCGTCACAAGAAATAATGACAAACTAATTTATCTTACATGCGAACACCTCAACTTCACAAATAACCATTATGCTGCCAGAAGGTCGTCGCAGAGTCACATACTGCACAAGACTGGGACCTTGTAGATCAATAGTGAATAACCCATCATTATAAGGTTGTCCGGTGTTATCATAAACCTCGATTTCTGGGAAAAATTGTTCTTGACGAGTGAAGACTGTAAAGTTTTCTAGCTGCCCGCTATAATCTGAAACGAGTTTTTAAAAAAAGAATCTGAACGAGTTTAAGATGAACTTGAGCAAATCTTTACATCTTTCAAATCCGCTATATGTTTCGGAATTTAGGAGTATTTAACTCTTGGTAAGGATCTGTGAACCGTTGTACAATCTTCAAATGGACATCGATTAATTGTACAAACAGTACTTCTTTCGAAAACTAGGTCGTGTTTTGTTTGAAAGGATGACAGGCAGAGTTTTTTGAAAGCATAGAATATTTCATCATTACACTATCTCTCCGTATATAAGCCTTATCAAATTAAATTGAACCTCCTCTTTCAAGGATAAAATTATATTTACCTGCTGGACGTCCCGTCACGACAATTCTAGACACTAGATACTGTTCTTGTAAATCCACTGTCCAGAAATTCTCCGATCCTCCCTCTGTTGCGCTACAACATTGTTGATTGTCAGGATCATCTCTCAGTAAACAACCATCCACTGCCTTGTCCGCCGTCCAGAAGAAAATGTAGTCCAGAGTAGAAAACTGGGTAGCTGGTTTGTTTAACGCTACATTCTCCCCTGTTTGACAGGATAAAACGGAATAATTGCAGAATAGAAAAAGTACTTAACATTCGATATTCTTCATATTTCTCCACCTGAAAGATCATCTCAGAGCACTTGTTTGAAAGAATGATGTAATATCAACGAGATTATTGCCAAGGGGCAACATGTCAAGCCCGCCGTGGTAGAATTAGCAAAAAACGTTATAAGCTTCACTTGGAAAAAGTAAGCAATTGCTCAATGCACATCTATCTTATTTCAGATCCACTGGAGTTCAGAACAATTGTGCCAAATTAATAATAAGAGCTATCCAAACGTGTATAAGTTATAGCTCCGAAAAGATCTATTTATGATGATTTCATCGTTTGACCGTAAAAAGTGACCTTGACCTTGGCCTAAATGATCAAATATTTTAAATGGCACATATACTCGTGAAGGAGAATATGTGTGCCAAACCTTTTTGAAATCCACCTAAAATATAGAATTCATGGCTCGGACATGCTCTATTAATGACAATTTTATCATTTGACTATTCAGTGTGACCTTGGCCTTGGACCTACCTGAAAAAATGAATCAAATGACACTGTTCCTGGTAATGGAGAACACTTGTGTGAAACTATTTTAAAATCCATCAATAAATGTGTAAGTTGTAGCTTCGAAAAGCTCTATTTACATGTATGACAACTTTATCATTTGACCTTTGAATATGATCTCGACCTTAAACATACCTGAAAAAATGAATCAAATAGCATTTTTACTGGTAAAAGAGAACCCTTCTGGAAAATTATTTCTAAATCAATCGATAAATGTAGAAGTTGTAGCTCGGATAAGGTCTATGTATGACAATTTCATCATTTGACCCTCAAGCGTGACCTTGACTTTAGACCTACCTCAAATAATGTTTCGAATGGCACTACTACTGTTGCAGGAGAACAACTGTGCTAAATCATTTTTAAATCCATCCAAAAATGTAGAAATTCAGATCTGAAAAAAAATCTTGACTTACGCACGCACATACACCAAGGCGACACTGTGAAAACTATGTCTCACTCACTGCAAGCAAGCACGACAATAAATGTTCACGTCGTATCGCCTTTTCCTTTAAAACGTTAGGCAACCCTGGGTGCCAAAAAGAAATTAAAGACCAAGATTCATTGTTGTTACGTTGGTAACCTGAATCTACACAATTTTACTGCATTTACGTCCTGAATTTTTGTTTGTTTTTAGAACCGGAAGTACTATAGGTTAACAAAAAACTAACTTGCAGTAGTAGCTGTAGTTTGTCCTGACGTCAGCGCTGTAGTCATGGTGGTCGTAAATGTAGGACTGACTGTAACAAAGGGTTTCACTGTTTCACTGACAATGTCTACTTTTAAAGGTAGTTTTTGTGGATGACGTAGATCAAGATCAATTTATCGTCTTGATTTTGGATCTAGACCATTTGGTACATAGACTGTGTTTCGATAAACTGCATAGATTTACGCCAAACATTTGGGATTGTATATACACAAATACGAGCCCTGTTTTACCCATGGGGTATAAGCTGGCGTAAAATAATGCGAATATTTACTCAAGTTATGCAGTTTGGTGAATGTTGTTTTCAGACTTGTTGCATGCTTACCTAAACTGCGTACGCAAATTTCATACTCCGTATAGTGAAAGGCAGCCCACATGCTGAACTATGACCGGAAACACCATTATCTCTCTAACTCTCTCTCTCTTAAAACGTTTTTCGAAAGTTCCCTATAAAACAGCGAAGTAATTTTCTCATGTATCCTTCTCCTATTATTGGTTGTTACTTGGTAAATTCAATTCATGCTCAACTCAGCTAAACACGAAACTTCTTCAAAGTAATCTTAATGCCATTTAACACATCTAACACTGTTTCAATCTCATTTTTTATCAGTTTTAAGTATCCATACAATTTAAGTCATTGAAGCATGAACTCATAGTTCATAAGAACTAGCCCTTTTAGCTCGATTATGCTCTGATGGCACAACAAACAAGTGTTGGAAGAGCAGGAGTTGGTTAAAATCATTTTCACTTTTTGGCAAATACATGTAGGAAGAAGTGAGGTAGATAAAATCACACATACCTGTATCACACAGAATACCAGTCCAACCTGCTGCACATCCAGAGGTGCAAGTACCTGACTCTTTGTCACAAGGTTCGTTGTTTATACAGTTCCCACAAAAACTTGCACACTGAAATCCGTAGCTGCCGTCTGGACAAGCTGTTATAAGGAATAAATAAGATTCTGTCTGAAGAAACAAGAAACAAAACGTGTCACTGAGAAGTGACTGATGCCCCCGAAAATGGTATCCTTTTCCTGTGAGCTGTGCACATTGACCATGACCACAACACTTACAAACACTTCTGACCTTGCCTTGACCTTTAGTCTATGGATAAGCTTCTTGCGCGCGACACATTGTTTATATGTGGTTGACAATTCTGCAGTTACCCTGAAATTCATTTATAATTAATAAAGTAACAGGCCGGACACAAACACTGCCTCCAAAAAATATATTTGGCCTTGCAGTGACTGGACATGACTTGCACATGACAAATCGTCTGAATGTGGTTAACGTTTGTGCATACTTGTTTTGATATTAAATCAAAGAGAAAAGAGGTATCGTCCGGATATGAAAACATACGTTTGACCTTGCAATGACCTTGACATTTGACTTACAGACAAGGTTCTTGTGCCAAATACATTTTAATGTGCTTAGCCATTCTGCTATAATATTGATATTCACTAAACAATTTAAAAAAGTAATAGGCTACATAAACATAAGCCCCCCCCCCCCCAATTTTCTTTTCAATGATATTTCACCTTGCTGTGACCTTGACATTTGACCTACTGATATGGTTCTTAGGCATAACACATTGTTTATACATGGTTGACAATTCATTCAAAATTTAAAAAAAAAGTTGCAGGCCGGACACGGACACTATTCCCCCAAAACATATTTGACCTTGCTGTGACCTTGACATTGATCTTCAACCTACAGACATGATTCCTGTGCATGACACATAGTCGTGATGTGGTTAACATTTTGCAAAGTTATTCTGTGATTACGTAATAGGAAAAAAGCTATGGCCCGGACACCAAAACGGACATTTTACCTTGCTTTGACCTTGATCTGCGGCATGATTCTTGCCAGCAAGGATTGACAATTCTACCCAGCTGTATTGGTATTCATTCATAATTAAAAAACTATAGGCCGGAAATAAACATAACCGTCCAAAATTTCTCTTTTAAAACATGTTTGACCTTGCTACGACCTTGACGGTCTACTGAGGTGGTTCTTGCGCGCCACACATTGTCTTTAATGTGGTTAACATTTTTGCAGTTTTATACTGAAATTCATTCATTATTTGAAAAAGTTATAGGCTGGACACGAATACTACACCAAAAACACATTTGACCTTGCTGTGGCCTTGACCGTTAACCTATGGACATGACTCTTAAGCATGACACATTGTCCAGATGTGGTTAGCTTTTGTGCAAAGTCATTTTGAAATATAGCGTTAGGGAAAAAAGTTAAAGCCCGGACATGAAAACGGACGCTAAGACAGACGGTCGGACTAAGCAAAAACTTTATACTCTTGTTTCTTTTCGGCGGAATACAATTAACTTAACATTGCAAGTGTATATTTTACCTTCTAAATCACCATGTATCTCAAGTACCATTGATATACTACATGAGACACAAAATACGTAAACACGGTTCTGTAGTTTCTGTATCATTCAGTACGTTCTGACAGTTGAATCGATTATATTGGAAGCAAAACAATGTATTTTATCTGATTGTATAGCATTTAGATTTTGGGCAATTTTGAATGGACAATATGCAACTGAAAGGATTAGAGCGAAATGATAGAAGCTACTGTTATCTGAATTTTATACATAAGAACCTGAATACAGAATGAACCCAAATAAGAAACAAGATGGCAAATGTTATTTACTTGTAAACAGTTTCAGACCAAGAATAGCTGATTTAAGCAATTACAGTCGAAGAATAAGATATTCAAACCGAAATTTCCCATCTTTTAAATATTGTATCAGTAGTATATATTATGCCAATTTGTTGCAAAAAGTGGATTACAGACCGTCTCATACTAAATGTCCTCTAAGAGCAACAGTATATTAAGTGATGCAATATCCCAATTAAACCAATATTCGTTTAACTGTGGCAATGGCTTAACAAGACGCATCAGCTAACAAGGTACATCACACAATGACAAACCAGCTAACGTCAAACGAAGGCCCATAAGTAGGCTAACCAGTTTATGGCCTTTGGGTGGCTTAAGATGTAGGTAAAAAAAAAAAAAAAAAAAAAAAATTTAATTTTAAAAAATTTTTCATCATCACGCGTCATTGCATCAGCTAACCAACAAACCCATCAACCCAGCTAAACCCTTACATCAGTTAATCGCTTAACCCCCCCCCCATCAACCAACACGTCATGCAACGGCTAACCGGTTTATGAGTTAGTGAACAGCTTAAGATTTTTAATTAAAAAAAAAAAATTTTTTTAATCTCAAACGTGTCCTATGTTAAAAAAATAAAAAAAATTTTAAAAAATAAATTTTTTTGTCAGGAAACAAAAATTTTTGAATTAAAGTTAATATATTTCACTGATAGAGTAGGTAACACAATGGAAAGTGCTACAGAAATAAACAATACAAAACAAACTCAATATGATGGAGTTAATGCTTCACCGTATGACGATCCTAGGTTTAAAGTAGAAATGAGTTTCCGTTATAGAAACTATAACCCAGAAACCAACACTTTTAAACTAAAAGATGGCTCAGTGGTACATCCAGCTCAATGGGAACTCCTTGAAGATCATGGTGATGTAAGTGAATACGAAAGGGAACCAACCTACAAAGAAAAATGGGTACTAACAACAGCAAAAGAAATAGTAAGTAAATACAAAGGGTATCCAGATCATGTAAAAGACTGGGAAGAAGTAAACAAATCTAAATATGAAGAATATGATTTTAACGAAGCAGAGTTATGGATAGACTATAACGAAAGATGTGTCTACATACGATTGTATTGCCCTAGAACAAGATTAGATTTTCTTGAGTATCTTGATTTAGATAATCTAGAAGAAGATTATTATGAAGAAGTTAAATCTAACTTTTTGTACAATGTAAAAGGATTTAAAGAAGATATAGATTATTATCTTGATGAGTATACCAAAGGTTGCGCAGAAGATTTTATAGAAAGAGTTAAAATAGATGAAGAAGAAGAAGATTTTAATCAAGATATGGCTATAGTATCTTTTATTGAAGATATGAAAGCGGACTTTACTAACTGGCTTAAGAAACAGGATGAAGACTATAAGTAAACGTTAAACCTTTAAAGCAATCCATGTTTATATATCATCTTAAAATGATACATAACCTATATTAAAAAAAAATGTTTTTTCTATAAATGCTAGAACTAGAGCCAGATTTTAAACAAAAGTTAAGTGACCTACTTAGGGATAAATCAAATATTCACCCTATAAACACAAACAAAATTATCTACACAAATGGAACCGGTCTATTGCCTTACAAAAACCCTAGATGGTTTAGTGATATCTACTACTACTGCAGTAAAATGCTTTATGAACAACCTAATGAAAACGTTTTAAAAATAATATTTTATGCCGGTGGTAATGGCATGCATGTTAGGCATTGTTTCTATGTTAGAGATTTATCTGATTTGCTATCTCTCTTTAAACAAAGATTTATAGATTGCCCAAACGAACATCAATACCTAGAAAGCTGCCTTAACGATATTGAAGAATTTAGTATAAACTTTAAGTTTCTATAAAAAATGAAAATTCCAGAAGCGATACAACAAAAGTATATGATTGAATGCTTACGCATCAAAGCAAAAAAATACCTTTTTAACCTTGACTTTGAAGGATTAAAACAATTTCTTTATAAAATTAGAAACCTTACAAGATTTACAGATTTATATCTTCACGATGATCGTTTTTTAGTTGTGTATCGGGATGATCCTGATCCTAGAATACAGAAGTTTTTTAAAAAATATCCTAGAGAAAATGTTAAACTCATCAATGCAAGACAAAACTTTGACATATAGTATACACAAAATACTATATGTCGCATCCGGTAACATCAACAGCGACAATAACCATATTTATAATATTATTTTTTATAAAAAAAAATTTATAAAAAATATTTTAAATATTTAACCCTTTACAAGTCTAACTCTATCAGTATCGTTAAATATGCATTTTTAGCATTAGGATTATTTGTTCTTGTTATAAAGTTTATAACATCACATTGGTCTATTTCTAAAGGTTGTGGGAAAACTACACAACTACAACCTTCTCCTTTCTTTTTTACTATGGTGTAGTTAATCTGTTCAACTCCATTTACGACTATATTAACTTTTGCCTCTTCTTTTAGAATACCGGTTCCCTTAACAACCATTAAAGTCCCTCTTATAATTCTACCAGAAGCAGACATACAATAACCTCCCATCCCATGACTTACTCCGGCACTTCCATTACCAAAAGAAAACTCATATTGGCCGTCTGCTAAAGGACCTTGTTCCTCGGCACACACGCTTATAATTGTTTTATGAAGCGATACCCTTTCATCCACATAGGATTTTGTTACTAAATCTCCCTCATCTACAGGCATCGCTGCGTTTTTTATAGAAAAACCTTGAAGATCTACATCAGATATTGCTGTAAAGCTTCCATTTGGATTTTTTACAATGGCACCACCATTATCAACATAATTTTTATTAGCAGCAGCGTTAAGATTTATTGGATTTGGTAAACCAGTAATTGAGTTACCACCCATATCTACTTTACCAGCCACTGAAAAAGACCCGTCTTGGTTTTTTGTTAAAGCCTTTTCACCTGCGGTAGCCATCTCAATAACGCTATCTACGTAAAGCTTATTCGCTGCATGACTATTTTCAATTGGAGGAGCAACAAAATGAATTCGCCGGTTACCCATAGATATTTCTCCTATTGCTGTATAAAAGTTATCAATGGGGTTATACAAAAATGGTGAGGATTGACTATCAACATACCCCTTTGTTGCTACATCATCAGGTTCAGCCGGTGACAGGACATTAATTAACCCATAATTCCTCATATCTATATTTCCTGTAGCAACAAATCTTCCATCATTACGTTTAACAATGACACTTTCTCTACTAACCTTATCCACATAACTTCTTGTAGCAGCATCATGTGGTTCTTCAGGGTCATGTAGATTATGTATTTTTTTAAAACCCATATTGAAAGGAGCAGTAGCAATAAAATTTCCATTTTCTTTTAATAGTGGTGATTCATGGTTTCCCCCTGCTGTATTATCAACATAATCCTTTGTCGCAACGTCTTGTGGATTTACTGGATTACTAACCCTCGTAAATGTGTTGCCATTCATATTTATAGAACCGGTAACAGTGGTTGTTCCATCTTTACGTAAAAAGTTGTTAGTAATGTAAGCAAGTGACACACCACCATCACCACTTGTTTTAACATCATCCATTCTTCCAAATTTATCAACAGGCATCGTTTTTTAATATTACTAAAAAAGTTTATTTAAAACATTTTGAAATTCATTATCATCACATAACTCTTTAAGAATAAACAAACATAAATGACCGCAAAATACTTCACCCGCATGTTGTAATTGGTCAGTATTGTAGTATATAGGTTGTTTTAAATAATCTATAATTTCATTAGGTGGTTGAATACCATAACTATCAAAATAAATTTTTCTTTTTCCATCTTTAAACCATGCAACCCAATGAGTACCAGGACCACCAGAGTCATCAAGGTTTAATATACCACATTCATTTTTTTTATTCTTTTTTGGTAGGGTATCTCTTAAAAATGTTCCTCTAAAATTTTTTAATTTTAATTTTTTTGCAGCATCATTTAGTTCAAAATTACTTAAAGGTTTATTTTTTAAAGTTACATTACCAATTGTAATATCTTTCATTTTTTATATATTTAAATATTTATAATAGCATCGTTATCAACCCATGAATTAAACTCATCAGAATAACCTTTCCACTTTACAAGAGATTTCTTTTTTCCCTTTTTAATAACCTTTTCTATCCTATACACCTCTTGACTCGTTTTTTGTAGTTCAGGTTCATAAAAGCTACCTTTTATTTCTTCACCATTTAAATCTTCAATCTTATATGTTACAGGTGATGTATGTTTTACTTCTGAAACTGTAAAAACCTCTTCAGTCCATCTTGTGGTATAACCTTTTTCAAAAGTTTTTTTCTTTTTACTTATCCTTACTTTATCTCCAACAGAAAACTTTGGTTTGATATCCTCCCTTACTTGGTCATAATCAGGATACAATGTTATCCAAACTTTATTTTCATTCTTCTTCTTACTTGCTTCAGTTGGCGTCATCTTAATAGATGAGTGTTTCGTGTTGTTGTATTCTTTAACAAGATTTGGTAATACATCAATATAAACATTTGTTGAGTGAGCAGAAAAATACTTCCACATTTTTTCTTTCATTGTTCTAATCCATCTCTCAACAACGCTTGATTTTTCCTCATTTTCAGTAGAATACAATTCAACCAAATCTTTAACATCTTTGTTATAAAACTCTTTACCTTTATCAACCCACATTTTCTCAGGCTTTCTTTCCTTAAAAATACTCCTCAATGCAACAGAAACAGATTTTCCTGTTTTATCCTTTAATGGTATTAGCCATCCATATTTTGAAAAGATATCAATGACAGCAAGAAGATATTTTACTCCACGATTAAATTTAGAAAATGCTTGCATATCTACTAAATCTGCAGCCCATATCTTATTGTTACCATTTACTCTAACTCTCCTTTTCTTAAATTTTCTTTTTACAGGTTTATGTAATTCTTCTGCTAGCGCTATATTTTCTAAATTTTTTTTTTAATTCCCATACCAAATCTTTTCTTGGCTCCTATCAATGAAGAAACCAATCCTCTTTCCATTCTTTCCTTAATAGTAGGATTATAGATACCCTTTAACTCTTTAAGCATATTAGCATCACACACATCATTCCGTGTTTTAGTATCATTATGCTTAAGATAACAGATATCATGATGATATGCTGCCTTGTCAACACGATTTACAGGTTTTGACCATTCTTTAGGTGTTAAATCAGGTTTTAATCTTTTCTTTAACTTGGTGCCTGGACCGGTAAAGTTATGACCAGGTAAATGCATTTCAACAGGTAAGTTATTGATTGCTTTGTTTAACAATGAACCACCTTCTTTTTGTTTAATAAATTGTGTTTTAGTTGTACCACAAACAGCACATTTTCCTCGCACCATATTTTTACCATTTTTACTTACCGTACACTGTATATCAGTAGTTTCAGTTTTCTTTTTACATTTAACGCAATACATTTTTTATATATTAAAATAAAATTTTTAAATATAAAATATGGATATTGTTAATTTATCATGGAATGAAGCGTTAGCAAAAAGATTTAATCATCCCCTTTTACCTAGGAGCATCAGGGGTTTAATAGTAGGTAAATCAGGATGTGGTAAAACTACACTTTTACTTAACCTTTTGTTAAGACCTGATTGGTTAGATTATAACAACTTATGCGTTTTTGGTAAAAGTTTGTTTCAACCAGAATATCGCATACTTAAAAACGCCTTTGAAGAAAAAATACCAAAAGAATACATACTAAGGTTGTTTTCACTTAAAGATGAAGTTCAAAACCGTGATATTTCACCTACTGCATTAGTTGAAGAATGGGCAAAAACAATTAAGGAAAAATCTGATATCAATTGTGAATTTTTTGAATATGCTAGTGATGTTCCTGACCCAAGAGATTTAAATGCATCAAATAAAAACTTAATGATATTTGATGACTTACTTTTAGAAAGACAAAACAAGTGTGAAAACTATTATGTAAGGGGTAGACATAGTAACGCTGATTGTTTTTATCTAGCACAAAATTATTTTAGACTACCACGACAAACTATTAGAGAAAATGCAAACTTAATATGCTTGTTTAGACAAGACTTAAAAAATCTTAACCATATTTATAGTGATCATGTAGGGGATGATATGACTAAAACAGAGTTTATTAATTTTTGTAAAAAGTGTTGGGAAAGACCACATGGTTTTGTAGTGATTGATTTGACTAAGAACCGTAATGATGGAAAATATAGATGTGGTTTTGACAACTTTTACATACCACGAGATTACAGAGATTACTATTAAAAATTTATTTTACAAATTATAAAATGGAAGCAGAATTACTTGAAAAGATAGTAAAAAACACTAACCATAAAACATCATTTCAAATTATCGTAAGCGATAACAAAACAGAGTTTAAAACAAGATTTACTCCGCCACTTCTATTAGAAAAAGATAAAGAATATGAAGTGGCGTTGGTTAACCTTGAAACTTACTATTCATTTCCTAATATTGATAAACACAATGGAACTTTTGTTTATTCACCTGACAATGGCGCAACATGGGTAAAACTAAAATTACCAGAGGGATCTTATGATTTAGTTGATATTAATGATGCAATACAACAAGAAATGAGGAAAAGGGGACATTATGATCCAGTTAATGAAGAATATTATATTAATATCTCTGCAAATACTAATACTTTAAAATCAATTCTTTATGTTGAAAATGGATATCAGGTAGATTTTAACCAAAGCAGAAGTATCGGAAAAGTATTAGGATTTAATAGAGCAAAATATCTACAAGGATTTCATGAATCTGAAAATGTAGTAAATATTCTTAGTATTAATAGCTTGTTAGTTAATATTGATTTAATTTCTGGTAGTTATGTTAATGGTTCACAAAGAAATACGATTTACAGTTTTTTCCCTAATGTATCACCAGGGTATAAAATAATAGAAAATCCGGTAAACCTTGTTTATCTTCCTCTAACATTAAATGAAATACATGATTTAAATGTATCAATTACAGACCAAGATGGAACATTACTAAATCTAAGAGGGGAAAATTTAACAATTAGATTTCATATAAGAGAAGCAAGATAGATATAAAAAATGACAAACTATATTAACGCTAAAATAAATATATCAGACGGACAAAAGGAAAAAATTTTACATTCTTTTAGAAACAAAGTTCCAGCAAGTATTCGTTTAAAGCATGAGGATATACATGGTAATGATGTAATAGCATTAACCAAATCACAAGTAAATAAACTTACAAAAGCTTATAAAGGCGGAAAGGGAGCAACGTTTAGAATGTCTCCTAGACAACTTAAACACAATATGAAAGTAGAAGGTGGATTTTTACCTTTGTTGGCGGGTTTAGCTTCATCAGTTTTACCAACATTAGCAAGAACCGTTTTACCTGCTATAGGAGTTGGTGCGTTATCTGGCCTTGCTTCTTCAGGTGTTCAAAAAGCAATGGGTAATGGTCTTTACCTAAAAAAGGGGGGATGTATATGTCAAGTAGAAACTGATGGTGAAGGTTTATTTCTTGGTCCAGCAAAGGGTAAAGGATTGAGTTCCGTTGGTGATGGATTGTATTTAAAACAAGGTGGAAAAATTTATGATGGAAAAGGTCTTCTTTTAGGACCTAACAGCCCATTTGCTAATATTCCTATATTAGGAGCAATATTATAAATTAAAAAAATATGAATGTACATAAATTTGGAAATGGAAATAAAAATGGATATCATAAAATAGTTCAACCAAAAACTATTTTTTGGAAACCTGTTGAAGGTAAGTATCCAGCTAAAAAAATTAATCCTGTTACATGGGATATTTTTACTCAATATCCTTTAGTATTAGAAGGAGGCAAAACTAAAACGATAGCTCTAGGTATGGGTTTCAATATAAGTAAAGGTTTTGTTTTAGCTTCTCTATCTTATAATCTAAAACTTAATCAAATATCTATAACAAATGAAGTTACATTAGAAGAAGTGGATGACATGGTTACCACAATTACAAACAACACTAAAAAGTTAGTAAAAATTAATGAAGGCGAATTTTTGTGCCGTCTTTACTATTCAATTTAAAAAATAGTTGTTGTTAATAAAATGGAAATAAAAGAAAAGATTTATCCAGAGTTACCAGAAGCACGAAATATACCAAATGCGCCATCATTATCAGTAGGAGACAATGGTCAATCCTTTAGACTACAAAAGATATCAGAAATTCAAACTTTTCTAGAAGATGAAGTTAAGGTAAGAGAGCAACTAAGTAAAAAGTATTTAAAGATTAGTAAAACTGTGGATAATGTTGAAGCTGGACTAACTGTTATAGCATTAGGTGCAGGGGCAGGTGGGATTGCTTTACTCTCAACTGTAGTAGCGATACCCGCAACGATAGCCCTAGAAGGTTGTGCTTTAGCTGTTGGTTTAGTAGCATTAGTAGGTAAGTTTATGGTAAGAAGAAGCAGAACAAAATCAGAAAAACATCTTCAGATTAAAATGTTAGCAGATTCAAAGTTAAATACACTACTTACACATATATCAAAAGCAATATCAGACAATGAAATTGACCATTCAGAATTTACTTTAATTATGGAAGAATTGGAAAAATACAAACAAATGAAGGAAGAAATTAGAAGTAAAACGAAGAAAAAAAGCAAGCTAGAGGAATCGGAGAGTTTAATCGAGAAGGGGAGAATAGAAGCACGAGAGGAATTCAGGAGACTAGTAGAAAGAAACAATGGACGCCATTAAGAATAAAACTAAAACCGCCCAAGTTTAAGTGTTCTTGTGCATGTGAGATTGATAGCACAAATTAAAATACTTTTTACTTTAAAAAATGTCATTTTTGAAGATCCGAGACCCTTTAAAAAGGGAACAAACAGTAAAAGATTATCTTGCAACAATGAAAAGAATTCGTGATAATCAGCTTGCAGAGAGAACCGGGGATATCGAATTACAAACAGACCTTTCAAAGTTTTTTAGACCTATTACAGAAACACAAAAAGCTTCAACAAAGGAGATTACAGAAGGGCTTAAACCTATTATAGAGGGGATTGAACAATTGCCTAAAGAGTTTCCTCAACCAGCGCCATTATTTCCTAAAGAGGGAGAGGAAGAGGAAATAGCGGGATATTCATTACTAGATGAAAAATATAGAAACTTAAAAGAAGAATATGAAGAAAATATTGATAAATCATTTGGTATTAACAGGAAAGGTATTAATTATTATATAGGTAATAAAATGATTGATTACGATGGTGATTATATTTGGGTTGGTGCAGAAAAATATATAGCAACGGATGGATTATGGGAACTTATTATGGCAAAAAATCCAAGTAAAAGATATAATTTTTCCCCTTATGATATTAGTAATTATGAAAAAATATTAAAGAATACTAATGTTATTTTTCGTGATAATGACCCAACGAAACCTCCAAAAAGCAGCGGTGGAATAAAATACAGATCTTTTATTAAACATGTTTATGAAAAAATCAAAAAAGAAAGAGCTGGAAAAGGAATTACCATTATCCCATCTGACCCTAACGCACTATTAGAAAGATTAGACCTCTTAATGGCAAGTAAAGGAGCTGGTCATACTGGTGTAAGAAATGAGTTGGTAAGTATTTGTGATGAATTAAAAAGACAACGTATATTAGATACAAAAACTTATAAAAAATTAATGGCTATACTATAAAATGATATCATCACAAAAGAGAGGATTTAAAAGAGATTATGCTTATGGAGGAGCAGGAATATTTGATAGCTTTGTTAATTTTCTTACAAAACTCTTTACAAGCAGCGCAGCTAAACAAATTGCATCTTCAGCAGTTGATGTTGGTAAGAGTGTAGCTAAGGAAGGAGCAAAGAAAGCGTTAGAGGTTGGAAAGAGTGCCGCGGTTGATGCAGGTAAAAAGTTAGTTCAAAAGGCTTTAACACCAAAATCTAAAAAGATTATAGAAAAATATACACAAAAGCCTACTACAACTGCTCAACCTGTAATGCAAGATATTAGTAAGTTAATGGATGGTGGTGCCATTGCTATACAAGATTTAGTTAAGAAGTTAAATAGTAAAAAGGGTTCCGGAGTTAAAGTATTATGAAATTTAAGTTAAGTAAATTATTACATTAAATAAAAAAGAATGCCAAATCTAAAATTTAATTTAACGCATTATGAAAAATACAATACAAAAAAGGTTAGTATCCTTTATGCAAATTTTAAACTTGATGAAGATTGTGAAGTATTAGATAGTAGTAGTACAAAATACAACTATAATAAGGTTGATTTAAAATTGTCACCTGAAAAAGCTGATATCATTAAGGAATTTGAAGAAGATGTAAATCAATACTTAGAAAAAAATGGTATGCCTAAGGTAACCATTCTTTACGGAAATAGAATTTATCTAAAAATGAAAAAAAAACCTTAAAGTAGAAAAAATTGAAAATATTAAACTTAAGGGTGTGTATGTAAATGATGAAAACAGGTCATTCCCTCAACTATGGGCAAATTAGTATAACAATTATAATTTGACTTAAAAATTATAATTGCATATAATAAAATGGATATTTTAAATATTAAAGCACCGATTTTAAAAGATGATAGTATTGATGAATATGAATATTATGAATATCTACCTATTACAGGGACTAATCTAAACAACCCTGGAGGAAATATTAGGATTGATATTGAAACTCAAGATATTTTTTATCATCCCTCTGAGTCATATCTTGAGATTAGTGGTGGATTACAAAAAACTGATGGAACCGTTTATGTTTCAGATTTCAATCGTGATTGGGTAACCTTAACAAACAATGGTTTAATGTATTTGTTTAAAAATATTAGATATCAACTTAGCGGACAAGAGATAGAAAGCATTAATTACCCGGGTCAAACTACCACAATGCTAGGTCTGTTAAAATACCCTGATGACTTTTCTAAATCCCAAGGGTTAAACCAGCTGTGGTATAAAGATACCACTGCAGGTGCTAATCGGGATGAAAACGAAGGATTTAAAGTTAGAAGAGATTATATTTTAAGTGCAGGCAATAATAATATACCTAACATTAGTAAAGGAATATTTTGTTTTAAGATACCATTGAAACATATATTTGGTTTTTGTGAAGATTATAACAAAGTTTTATATGGTATGAAACAAACACTAACCTTAACAAGAAACAATGATGATGATGCTATTTATAGACCTGCTACGATACCCGCCCCTGTAGGTGGTAATGCTAGACATGAAGCTGGAAGGGTTGTATTATTTAAAGTATCTTGGTTTATGCCTCATGTAACGCCTGAAGATGGAAACAAGTTGGAACTTTTTAAATTTATTGAGAAGAAAGAAAAATTTCCAGTTGGGTATAGAATGATACAAAGCGACTCTATTGCGGTCCCCCAGGCAGCAAGTTTTACTTGGAGGTTATCATCTAAATCATCTCCTGAGGTGCCCCGTTTCTTAATTGTTGGTTTTCAAACTGGAAAAAGTGGTAACCAAGAACGAAACCCTGCTATATTTGATACCTTAAATGTTAAAAATATTTATGTAATGTTAGGTTCAAAAAAATATCCTGCATATGATTATGATATAAATTTTACTATTAATCATTTTAGTAGAATATATGGTGAAGCTGCTTTGTTTAGAAAAAAGTTTTTTAACATGGATGAATTGGTATCAAACCCTAATATATCTCCTTCAGATTATAAAACTCTCTTTCCTTTGTTTGTATTTGATATATCAAAACAAAGTGAAAGGTTAAAGTATTCTGTAACTGATATTCATATTAAAACAACATTTGCTGAAAATCCACCTGTAAATACTGAGGCATTTGCAGTTTTACTTAGTGATAGGTTAATTAACTTCCAGAGTGATGGGAATAAGATGAGTGTAGTATATTAAGTAAATTTTTACTTAAATAAAATGAAAAAGGTTGCTGATTTTAAGAAAATATTAACAGATAACAATATTAAGTGGTGTTCCTATTGGAACAAGAAAAAGTATATTGATGTGTTAAAAGAGCATGGTTTGTATCCTGAAGAGGAAGAAAAAAAATTTATAAAAAAAATTCCTAATTATGATAGATTAAAGGATATTGCTAAAAACCCAAAGAGGGTTACCTTAAAGGATGTAGAAACTGAAGAGGTGAAAGAGTTTCCATCAATTTACAAGGCTTCTAAGTATATAGATAAATGTCCTCAAACGATTGAAAACTGGAATGGTAGAGTATGGAATAATAAATATAGAATTGACATTCTTTAATTTTATTATTTATGAAAAAAATAATAAAATTTGACTTAAGGAAAGAATTTTTTATTTAAAAAAATTATAGCGATGAATTCTTTTTCACGAAGATTTATCAATAGATTAACAGATGCTGGTCGATCAATTGCATCTAATTTATATAGCGGTGCTCAAAGGGTTGCCTCAGCAGTAATTCCCCAGAGTGTTAGAAGAAGAGTGTCTAATTTTACTAATTGGATGACTGGTAATGTTCCAGAAGAGCAGATTCCACAAGTTATAAACGAAGTTTTAGAAAATGTAGAAGAAGACTTACCGAGAAGAGAAATGCCAAACACTGAATTAAGACAAGAAGCGTCTGCATTAAGAGAATTTGCAACACAGCATGTTATAAATGGAGTAGGGGGATGGGGAGCAAATGATTTTTTAGAAGTATGTAGAGAAAGCATAACTAATTTTTTAAGAAACAATAGAAATATAAAGGTAAAGCTAGAACTAGTATGTTTATTTTCAAGGGAAAAATCTGGCGGTGGTATTGAATATAAAGAAGTTAAACTTTCTTCAAGTCATGAAATTATATCAAGGGAACGTGATGTAAATGATGCTTATGATGACATGGTAGAACGAGTTATGTTTAATTTCGAAACCTTTTTAATACAAGGAACCGGTTGGGTATTTGAGGGGGTTATAAGCTTAACATTACATGTTGTAGAAAATAGACCGTTATGGGAGGGGATTGCAGGTTCATGGATGGCTTTACCAGCAGGATTAAAAAGAGCAAATAACAGAAATGGACTTGTTAATATTAAAAACAAAGAAGATCATAATTGTTTTTTATACTGTTGTATGAGGGTGGTTTATCCGAAAAAAGACCATCCAGAAATACCTGATAAAAAATTAAAAAGAACAAATCAAAGAATTAAATATGAAAGGGATCTATTGCCCCGTTAAGTTATGTGATATTAATAAATTTGAAAATCAAAATCCAGATTTTTCTATTGTTGTTATAGGTTATGATGAGAAAGATGGGTTATATCCTCTTAGAAGGCAAAGAAAAGAAACTTTTGATAGAAAACATTTAGTGATTCTTTTGTTAATAAAAGATGAAGATGAAAATAGTCATTATGTTTGGGTAAAAAATCCAAGTGCACTATTAGCATCAAAAATATCCAAAAATGGACATAAACTTTCTTTTTGTTGGAGCTGTTTAGGCCATTTTACGAGTGAAAGAGTTTTAGAAGATCACAGAGTGTTTTGCTATGAAGAAGATGCTGTAAGAATTAAAATGCCAACAAAAAACCGGTGTACCGTAATGTTTAAAAACTGGGTTAAAACACAATGGCATCCTTTTGTTGTTTATGGAGATTTTGAAACGATGCTTATACCAATACAACATGCAAAACCGGCTCCGAGTAAAAGTTCAACAACAAAAACTCATATGCATGTACCAACAGGTTATGCTTTCTTTTTAAAAAGTTTTGATGAAAATGTTTTTAAGTCGAGATTGTTGCTATATCGAGGACCAGATGCGGAGGAAAAGTTTGTGGAAGAAATAGAAAGTCTGGCCAAAGAGATTTTTAATTTACCAAAAAAAGATATGATATTTACCGCAGAGGATATAAAAGATTTTAATACCGTGGATGTTTGTTATCTTTGTAATATAAAGTTTGGAGAGGAAGAAAAAAGGGATGAAGAAGAGGAAAGCGATGAAGAAGATGGAGTGGAAGAAGAGGAAGAAAAAGAAGAAAAAAAGGAAAAAGATGAAGATAGATGGAAAAAAGTAAGAGACCACTGTCATTTTAGTGGTAGATATAGAGGAGCCGCACATAATAAATGTAATCTTAACTTTCGTAAACCAAACTTTCTTCCTGTTTTATTTCATAATTTGTCTGGATATGATACTCATTTGTTTGTTAAAAATCTTGGTGTTAGTGAGGGGGAAATTAATGTAATTCCAAATAATGAAGAAAAATATATAAGCTTTACAAAAAAGACTTTAGTAGGTCAGTACAAAAGTAAAGATATTTATAAGGATATTAGGTTTTTAGATAGTTTTAAATTTATGGGTAGCGGTTTAGCAAAACTAGCAGAAAATTTAAAAGATTATCAATTCAAAAACTTAAAAAGGGAATTTCCAAAAGAAGAAGAGTTTAAACTTCTTCATAGAAAAGGCGTTTATCCATATGAATATATTGATTCATTAGAAAGACTTAATGAAACACAATTACCACCTATAGAAGCATTTTATTCAAAACTTGCTGGGGAAGGAATTACAGAAGAAGAATATAAACATGCAAAAAAGGTATGGAAAACATTTAAAATTAAAACTCTTGGTGAATATCATGATTTATATTTAAAAACGGATGTTCTTCTTTTAGCTGATGTGTTTGAAAGTTTTAGAGCAGTTTGTTTTAACGTTTATAAATTAGATCCTGCTTGGTATTTTACTGCACCTGGTTTAGCTTGGGATGCTGCACTAAAGTTAACTGGTGTTAAGTTAAAACTGATTAGAGATGAAAATAAAATCCAATTTATTGAAAGGGGGATCCGAGGCGGAATTTCGATGATTGTTAAAAGGTATATAAAAGCAAATAATAAATATTTAGGTAAAAAGTATGATCCACAAAAACCTTCAGTATTTTGTAAATATTTAGATGCTAATAACTTGTATGGTTGGGCAATGAGCCAGAAGCTTCCAATTGACGGATTTAAATGGATGACGGAAAAGGAATTAAACAACTGGAGGCGACATTCTTGTTTTTTGGAAGTTGATTTAGATGTTCCTAAAGAACTGCATGATTATTTTAATGAGCTTCCTCTTGCTGCAGAGAAAATAAAAGTAAATAAAGTTGAAAAGCTGGTGCCAAATTTACATGATAAAAAGAAATATATTATACATTATAAAAGTTTAAAACAGTGTTTAAGTCTTGGTTTAAAGTTGAAGAAAATACATAGAGGGATTAAGTTTAAAGAGAGTGATTGGTTAAAACAATACATAGATTTAAACACACGACTAAGAACAAAAGCAAAAAATGATTTTGAAAAGGATTTTTTATAAGTTGATGAATAATTCAGTGTTTGGTAAAACTATGGAAAATATAAGAAAAAGGGCAAATGTTAGGCTTTTCAGAAGTAGAGAATCAGCAAGGAAATTCGTAAACAAACCAAACTTTAAGCATTTAGAAATATTTAATGAAAATTTGATAAGCATTCATATGGGAAAAACACAAATAACATTTAACAAGCCAATATATTTAGGGTTTTCCATTCTTGAGTTAAGTAAAACATTGATGTATGATTTTCACTATAACTATATTAAAGCAAAATATGGGAATAGAGCAACTTTAGGACTTACTGATACTGATAGTTTATTGTATGAAATTAAAACAGAAGATTTTTATAAAGATATTTCAGATGATGTTAAAGAAAAGTTTGATACAAGTGACTATCCAAAAGAGGGGCATCCTTCAGGTATTCCAGTTGGTATAAATAAAAAGGTGATTGGTATGTTTAAGGATGAAACAAGTGGGCGGGAAATAGAAGAAACTGTTGGATTAAAACCAAAAATGTACAGTATTAAAATGGATGATGGGGTGGAAAATAGAAAATGTAAGGGGATTAAGAAAAATATAATTAAGAAAACTATAACGCATCAGGATTATCTGAATTGTTTAGAAAAAAATAATATACAGCATAGAACAATGACAAATTTAAGAAGTTATAAGCACCAAATTTATACGGAAGAAATTAATAAAATAGCATTAAGTGCAAATGATGATAAAAGGTTTATTTTACCTGATGGAATTCATACACTTGCTTGGGGACATCATAGGATAGAGGAGTACAAAAAATAAATTTTTATTTGTGTTAAGAACAAATAAAAATTACAAATTTTTGTTTACTGTTGTCTTTTTAATTTTACTACATGTTATACATTTGCTGATAATGTTTTTATAATTAGAGCCTGTTAGATAATTTTTTTTTTTATAAAATAAACCTTCTTCTTCATGTATAAATTTAAATACACCATAGCAATTATTTTCATGATGAAGGGAGTTATAACATTCTTTAAAAAGACCGTATTTTTTATTTTCAAAAATTGTATATTCTCTCCAATTTGTTAATTTCAACATTTTCTTACATAGCTCACTTCTTTTTTTATTATAATCTGATATTAAGTTATTAATGATGACTACTTCTTCATTTATCTTTTCAATTGTCTCTAAATCTTCTTTTGTTAAAGTATCTCTATATTTTTCTTTTGTGTTAAGTAAAAGAACATGATTCTTTAATTTTTGTAAAATTTTAATATAAGTTTCTTTCCCATATTGTATCTTTTTCTCTGTATTATAGTTTATTCCGTTTTTTAATTTTTCATATTTTTCTTTTAAAGTAATAGCTTTTTCTAAATCATAATATAAATTAAAATCATTAACAATGTTTATTATGCGTGATAATGAATATGGTATAAAATTTCTTGGATAAAATGAAACTGGATATTTTATTGGAGGTAGATACCTTTTTATTTTATCTTCCATTATTATTTTTTAATAAATAAATTTTTTACTTAATTCATTTTTATTTCTTGTCAATAGAAATAAAAATTTTTTTTATCAAAAATCTTAAGCTGTTCACTAACTCATAAACCGGTTAGCCGTTGCATGACGTGTTGGTTGATGGGGGGGGTTAAGCGATTAACTGATGTAAGGGTTTAGCTGGGTTGATGGGTTTGTTGGTTAGCTGATGCAATGACGCGTGATGATGAAAAATTTTTTAAAATTAAATTTTTTTTTTTTTTTTTTTTTACCTACATCTTAAGCCACCCAAAGGCCATAAACTGGTTAGCCTACTTATGGGCCTTCGTTTGACGTTAGCTGGTTTGTCATTGTGTGATGTACCTTGTTAGCTGATGCGTCTTGTTAAGCCATTGCCACAGTTAAACGAATATTGGTTTAATTGGGATATTGCATCACTTAATATACTGTTGCTCTTAGAGGACATTTAGTATGAGACGGTCTGTAATCCACTTTTTGCAACAAATTGGCATAATATATACTACTTGTATCATTGTTATGATAAACATAAAGCCCATCTAGGTTTAAACATATTTATATTACAAGAAAGTTTTTACAGCTTATTTTAATCACTCTGTATGATTGCTTCCTGAAAACCGCAACCAATACTCCTGCCGTGATGTTCTTTACTTTGTGTTAATCATGCATAAACGCAAACAAGTCGGTTCCTTTGCTTACGTTCATTACAGAGAGATGATATCCATCCCGGGGCACAGCCGAAAGTACACTGTCCCGTCACTCCATTACACGGCTGGCCATTCAAACAATTTCCACATAATCCGAAACATCCTGGTCCATATAGACCGGCTGGGCATTCTGAAATAGAATTTGTATACATTTTGGTTCCAAAAGAAATGTTTGTCCTATAAGCCCCTGTCACAACTATTAGTAACTATGTTGATCAAGATCAGACTGCACTCAACAATAAAGTGCACTACTTTCTTAGATGTACAATAACAGATATGTAGTGAAATGCTATATACAATATAGAGGCGATGCACCAGTGGGCTATTTTTAGCGACGGTGTCGAACAATGAAAATTTTGTTGATCCATGATAAACCGTTGGAACCTCGGTGGCCTATACTTTTATTGATATTTTAAAGCAGTAGAACAACATTTTTGTCACCCTTTGACACAACGTTTGTTAATGTTGCCCCGGACGGCTGCAAGTTTGCACAGATTATGACGGACAGAAAATACTTTTCATTCTGGCAGCCTTCGAAGAAATCACAAAGGAAATCGTTTCCGGTTTTAAATGAGGACAAATCCTTTGAGTTTCTCTATCTCTTACACCATATATATTGGTAATTTGTCTATGTTTACACATCTGACCAAATTCTGAGCCATTCTAAACACTTTCAACAGCGTTCAACTTTTAACAGCGTTTCTTTTTTTTCTCTCTCTCTCTCTGGCTGTATGGATTTAGATGTATCTTTGAACCCTGCTTCTTTTATCTATAACATTTTGAAACAGAAACGTGACTCGCCATGATTTCTTTGACGCAATATTTTTCCGCTGGAAAACAGTTCGTTCATGACGTAAAAATAGTGTCATTTAGGACGTCATTTTTTTCTAGCATGAAATATTACTGATATTTGTAGAAAAAGAAATCATGATGAAGGTGTAAGCCGAAACGTCGATAAAGAATTTTTCAATGAAACTTATACCTGTTGTAATACATTTATTCCCATTTTAATATTTAAATAGAAGTTTAATACGCTGAATGTAAGTTGGAAAGACGATAATTTTTTAAGTAATCATCCAGTTGGTAGATATTTAATCAAACATGGATAAATAAACACCATGATAAATAGAAAAGATCGTTAGTCTCTTTGATTGGCGAAGTTTATTACGTTCAGTATTGGAATTTTATCCGAGATGCCCTCAGCTCTCGGGATAAAGTTCCCACTCAGTGCCAGATAATATTTCCAAATTCAAGATATCAACTATCTATTTGCTATCATTTTGGGGAATTTTTATCTTTTTTTTTTCACAATTCTCAGAGGCTACACTCCTACCTCCATAACTTTGATTATGCAAATGAGATCTAAAATTTCAGTGTTGTAGTTTTTTGGTTCAAATTATCTGGTCTCTCAGAAAACTCAACAATAAAACATGTACAAACCCAGATCACAAATTGTTCCAAAGTAGCCCGCTGCGCATCCTGACGCGCAGGTACCGTCGTTGTTATCACAAGGTTCAAAGTTTAGGCAGTTTCCGCAAGGATCACAGACATCTCCATACGTAAATGGCGGACAACTCCCTGCTGTTGACATATCTTATTCAAAAAGAAAGGAGAGAGGTAAAAATCTATTAGGAACAAATTAAGTGCTTATGTAAGGTTGAACCTAGCTACCAGAGCATAGCCAACATTTTAGAATGGTTATCAGCCATAAATCATGTACATGGAATATTACAACAGTCTGCGCACCTCTTTAAACAGACAAAATTTTCTTAAGCAGCGAGATGTAAATACAGGCATCAGAAAAATTACTTCAACATACATGTAATATTCTATTTATTATATACCTGCCACCTTCAACGACAAAATTTTGCAGTTGTTGATATTTTATTCTAAAACGGTTAACAAAATTTTTAAAAAATGATGTGATGGCTCGTAACTCCGTTTTTATGAATGGTGGATAAATATCACAGTGTAAAAAATTGACTAATCAAATCGCTTATCAACACGTACGTTCTTCTGTGCGAGAGTTAGGCCATCATATCAAATGTGGTGGAACCTTATTAGACAATGAGTAGATTCGGCTTTATTTCTGTAGTATGTGATACTTCATCCACATGCGAGGCATGTATTTGAGCCGACAAATTTTCAGGTATATAATGAATTTATTTTCACGAAGCACGGTAAGTCTGTGGTTGAATGATAAAGCTGACATTACCCACTTGAATCAAAATTAATCGTTGAAAACATGTACATGTAGTTGGCTTCTAATGAAAGTAAACATTTTGAAGTGCCAATGCGTTTATTTGAGGAAATCATGTTGATCTTTCATTCGGTTGATTGTAGAAACTCCCTTATAGGTAAAGAACAATAAGGTATATACGCGGCGTCACCGAAATTACATATATGTGCATGTGTTACCTCTGTTATTTACAAAGTATTTTCATTATGAACCCCTACGATGCTCAGAACTGTATGGTCTTATAGAGAGTGCTAGATGATGCATAAATTAAAATACCATTATTACAAACTTACTTACCTGTTGATTGTTGTGGTGATGTTAACGGTTCTAAGGTTGTAGTCGTATCAGGATTGCCTATAACTAAAATATAAATATTAATGGGTTTGATATGATAGGAAAAAGTACACACAATGTTTTCAAAAGCCACCCCATCGTGGTCTTTTATGCACAAAATTGTTTTCTGATGAGGAAATAACTCTTTGATTCTTGGTATTAGAGCTTTCGCATTGTGTTAATATTCATAGTAACGTTTTCTACTGAAAATAGTGTAATAGCAGTGTGGTTCGTGAATGTTTATGTCACACGAAGGGCTGACACGGTGGGGCAGCGGGCTGATATCTGATATCCTGCCCGTTGACAAGATATTTGTTCTAAATCTATAGCGACAGAATCCTCGCTCGTTAACTAATCATCATTCGTATACAGACAGATCTTTAGAACTAGAGGCAATGATTGAATTGGAAAATCAGCAAAGTCATGATAAATAGAGAATAGATTGTTGGTGTCTGGGATTTGGAATGTTTTTCGGCTTTCCTCGGCTCACCGAATAAAATTCGTACGCCTAGCACCAACCATCTATTCTATTCTATATCTATCGCCAGTTACAGTCCGTATCATACTACATTGACTATTTGCCTCAAACAAACACACGTATCGACATTTTGTTAACTATCTATAAAGACGAAGAACTATTTATAAAAAAAAAAAAAGTCCTTATACTGAATATATGCAGCTGCAATAATGAGGTCAGGAAAGACGTATGATTACATCATGAACATGACATTTACCCGCGGAAAAAAAAACTGTGTGGATTGAAGATAAGAATTTCTGTTTTTAGAGTTTTGACATGTAAGAAAACGAAAAAATCGAGGACGTAAGAATGTAATAAACAGGTTATTACACGGCTGATGAAGGCCGGAGAGTGATATCTGCCCGGCACCTCGAAATCTACCGTTGGGCGAAAGCCCTCGAGGCAGATATCAAGGTGCCTGACCGATATCTCTCTTCGGTCCTTATCAGTCAGGTAACGACCTCTGTATGCCTTGTGAAATATTTTTAAACGTTCAGATTGGGTGGGCAAAGAATTTCAAAACTACATAAATGTTATTTTATACACCTATTGCAGTAATTTCTTTGTTGTCTTCTAGACCTAATTTTTCTTCTTTGGTAATGAAAAGGTCTTCATTTGATATTTTTAAACTGTCTGAAGCTTTCACGAATCTTCAACTATGAACACGAACGCAGGTCTTACCTGCGTACACTTCCACCTCGCAGAGTACCATAATGGTGCCTGTAGGTCGACGTACAGTCACGAACCGTAAGAGACTGGGAAGTGATAGTTCAATGTTGAATATACCATCATTATAAGGTTGTCCGGTGTTGTTATATATTTCCAGTTCGGGGAAAAGCTCATCTTGGCGTGTGAAAACGATAAAGTTTTCTAGTTGATTGCTGACATCTGAAAATGTACGACAACAACAAAACATAGAACTGGAAATAATGTAAATCTAAAAGAAAGAAGTGCATTTTACCACGTTAAAATGTCTATCTGTATAATTTCTCCCATCCGCTAATTCAATGTTTGAAGGTGTAAATTGTGTATGAAAACATGGCAGTAGAAAACGCCTATCAAGCTTTAGATAAATGTCCATTTAACATCATCTGCTCTGATTTTACTGCATTTTTTCCACTTCAAAGTGTAAACTTGTTTTGCAAATATAGTCCATTTAGTTTGTATGAAACAGACATTTGGCCCTAAATAATCTATCTGAATGTTTTACGAAAAACACGAGAGAAAAAAATATTTCAAGAATATAATATTTCATTTTAATGACTGTCCATTAAATTCAACGTTTATTTTGACATCTGAAATGGAGAAGAAAATACAACAAATAGAGCAGCACACTATCCCACGACCAATTTGAAAACATTTACATGGAAAGCTTAGTCACAAAACTTATCCCTATTCAGAAATTTTCAATTATTTGAATACAGCCACTGTCAAGAAGCATTCCCGGTTAAACAGAGGTCGACCTTCACGATTATAACATATTTTCCCTTTCAGGAATACTATTATCAGTTCACTAAATAATCGATAATTTTTATCACATCGTTACGGTTAGGAAAATTGATAAAATAGCCATATGTTAGAAGGTAAATTGATTTCTATATGTATATAGATAATCGAATAATTCCATTTCAATGGCCTTAAAGGTGAGCATTTGTTTCTATTGTTGTGTCAGTTGTGTACTTGAAGTTCCTATTTGATCTAATTACAGATGAAATTACTATAAATATTCTAATTCGTTATTGTTTATGGCTGGCCGTTACTCTTATGTTGCTAAAAACACAAAAAGGCTGAAATATTACTATAGATTTTAACAGTAAAGAGCTTGAAAATGGGAAGTTGTGAAAAAAATCGATTTCTGCGTGGTTTTTGTAATTACATGTAAATAACATTGTAATAAGAACAACTGAAGACGTTGTTTCATTGATTTGAATATATTTGATCAAAACGCCAGATTTTTATACAAACAGTATAGTCTGTAGCATAATGTTATAAATATATAACTGGAATTGTGTTTCTCCTATACCATATCTGTGTTTGGCTTGATTCATGGCGACATCTTTGCCA
Organism: Tridacna gigas; assembly: GCA_945859785.2. Taxonomy (NCBI): domain Eukaryota; kingdom Metazoa; phylum Mollusca; class Bivalvia; order Cardiida; family Cardiidae; genus Tridacna; species Tridacna gigas. Next base: position 39,933,978 of record OX244035.2, on the reverse strand, counting down.
CTAACAAGTTTCAATAGTACTTCAATACCTGATGGACGTCCCGTCACGACAATTCTAGACACCAGATACTGTTCTTGTAAGTCCACTGTCCAGAAATTCTCCGATCCTCCCTCTGTTGCGCTACAACATTGTTGATTGTCAGGATCATCTCTCAGTAAACAACCATCCACAGCCTTGTCCGCCGTCCAGAAGAAAATGTAGTCCAGAGTAGAAAACTGGGTTGCTGGTTTGTTTAGAGCTACATTCTCGTCTGTTTATCGAGAAAACAGGAAACACTTAAAAATCAGAGAAAACCAAAGTCGGTAATCATATGATAATTAATCGACAAAATAAATTGACCGTTGATATTTTTTGATCCCAAGTAGTTTATGAGCTTAAAGGTTATCAGACAACATACACACGAATTGCTCAGTATTAATTCATGCCACATCTGTTTTGTTAAATGCCTCAAGAAAATTTTAATGATCAATAGAAAATGTACTATGAGCTTCAACATTCGAGTTGTTGTAACCTGAATATACATTGTCCGATATTATTCAACAGACATACCTTTAAAGTCAAAATATAAGAAGCTTGAAAATCAAGTTATTTTTATCAACCAGATATTCTGAAAGGTGATTAACAAAACGTACCTGCAGTAGATGGAGTAGTTTGTCTTGACGTTGGTGATGTAGTAATGGTCATCGTAGACGTTGGAATGACTGCAACGAGAAACGGTAATACTGTCAACATATCGGATGGTATGATTTCCTTTGGACACTTATGCGGGTTCTCTTCCATGTATATCCTACTGCACATATCCTGCAGTCTGATCTTTAACAGACAATAATTATAAAAGTATTTTAAATTCCTTTTAAAATAAAAGTGTTATAACAATGAAAATAAGAGATTACCATGGCGACTAACCTGTTGTAGTTGTAACTATTTCAGTTGTGGTGATGGGATCCAAAGTCGTCGAAGTTGTTGTAGTGTCGTCAGTAACTATAAGAACGAATATAAAAGTTATTGAATACACCATTTTCGCGATCATACTAGCCTTTGCAACTGGCAAAGAAATGAGTATCAGTCGGTGCAGATTATAGATCTAAATCGGCGGTGGCTTAATTAGAACTGGGGCCAGAAATGCTCTGCAGTAGCAGTGGACTTCTTTTTCTTAACTGTTTCACAAAGCCATGTTTATTCGTCTGATGTCGGCAAAAAAAATAATAATTTAATAACACAAGTCCGACTACAAAAAAAGACTTTTGGAAGATCGGAAGTTGGAAGATTTGAAACTGTAGTTTTAGAATAATTTTGATATACGACTTACAATAGTAATATCACATTCTTGTAGATAATAATTGTGGATTCCTCATGTCAAAACAAGTTCTGCGTAAATGGTTTATTCGATTTTACCCATTTACATAATAGTGAGATTTAAATAAATGTTCGTGCATTAAAAGGGAGATAACATGAAAATAGCGTCACAAGAAATAATGACTAATCTTTATTACACTTACCGGCAAATACCTCAACTTCACAAATAACCATAATGCTGCCAGAAGGTCTTCGCAGAGTCACATATTGTACAAGACTTGGAACCGGTAGATCAATAGCGAAAATCCCGTCATTATAGGGTTGTCCGGTGTTATCATATACCTCGAGTTCTGGAAAAAACTGTTCTTGACGTGTGTAGACAGTAAAGTTTTCTAGCTGCCCACTAAAGTCTGAAGTGAATAATGTCAAAAAGAGTCAGAACCCAATCTAGTAAAAGTTGTTCAAATCTATGGGATTATAAGACCAGCAAATGACAGAATTTAAAGCTTTTATCCAGGACCTTTAAAACTATTGCGGGATTCATAAACGAACACAGGTAAATTTTAGAAACAGCCAGCGTTCCTTCCTAAACTAAATTTTGTTTGAAAGATGGCAAAAGGAAAGGGTTTTGCAAGATTTACAATTCTTCGACATTACAATATCATTTTAAATATACACAACAATAAAATGGATTGGATTTGCGTATTTAGAGATAAAATTATATTTACCTGCTGGACGCCCCGTAACGGCAATTCTAGACACCAGATACTGTTTTTGTAAATCCACTGTCCAGAAATTCTCCGATCCTCCCTCTGTTGCGCTACAACATTGTTGATTGTCAGGATCATCTCTCAGTAAACAACCATCCACAGCCTTGTCCGCCGTCCAGAAGAAAATGTAGTCCAGAGTAGAAAACTGGGTTGCTGGTTTGTTTAGAGCTAAATTCTCGTCTGTTTATCGAGAAAACACGATTCAATTAAATATCAGAGAAAACCAAACTCAGTAATTATATGTTAATTAATCAACAAAATAAATTGACCGTTGATATTTTTTGATCCCAAGTAGTTAATGAGCTTAAATGTTATCAGAGAATATACATACGAATTGCTCAGTATTAACTCATGCCACATCTGTTTTGTTAAATGCCTCAAGAAAATTTTAATGATCAATAGAAAATGTACTATGAGCTTCAGAATTTGAGTTGTTGTAACCTGAATATACATTGTCCGATATTATTCAACAAAGTCAAAATATAAGAAGCTTGAAATTCAATTTGTTTTACTTACCAGATATTCTGAAAGTTGATTAAAAAAACTTACCTGCAGTAGATGGAGAAGTTTGTCTTGACGTTGGTGATGTAGGAATGGTCATCGTAGACGTTGGAATGACTGCAACGAGAAACGGTAATACTGTCAACACATCGAATGGTATGATTTCCTTTGGACACTTAAGCGGGTTCTCTCCATCTATATTCTACTACACATATCTTAGAGTCAGATCTTTAACAGACACTAATTACAAAAGCATTTTAAATTCCTTTTAGAATCAAAAGCGTTATAACAATGAAAATAAGAGATTACCATGGCGACTAACCTGTTGTAGTTGTAACTATTTCAGTTGTGGTGATGGGATCCAAAGTCGTCGAAGCTGTTGTAGTGTCGTCAGTAACTATAAGAACGAATATATAAGTTAATGAATACACCCTTTGGGTGATATACTAGCTTTTGCAACTGGCAAAAAAATTAGTATCAGTCGGTGCAGATTATAGATCTGCATTGTCAGTGGCTTAATTCGAACTAGGGCCAGAAATGCTCTGCAGTAGCAGTGGACTTCTGTTTCTTAACTTTTTCAACAAAGCCATGTTTATTCGTCTGATGTCGAAAAAAAAAAAAATAAATAAATAAATAAATAAATAAATTCAAATAACTTAATAACACAAGTCCGACTACAAAAAAGACTTTTGGAAGATTGGAAGTTGGAAGATTTGAAACTGTAGTTTTAGAATAATTTTGATATACGACTTACAATAGTAATATCACATTCTTGTAGATAATAATTGTGGATTCCATTGTCAAAACAAGTTCTGCGTAAATGTTTAATTCGATTTTACCCATTTACATAATTGTGAGATTCAAATAAATGTTCGTGCATTAAAAGGGAGATAACATGAAAATAGCGTCACAAGAAATAATGACTAATCCTTATTACACTTACCGGCAAATACCTCAACTTCACAAATAACCATGATGCTGCCAGAAGGTCTTCGCAGAGTCACATATTGTACAAGACTTGGAACCGGTATATCAATAGTGAAAATCCCGTCATTATAGGGTTGTCCGGTGTTATCATATACCTCGAGTTCTGGGAAAAACTGTTCTTGACGTGTGTAGACAGTAAAGTTTTCCAGCTGCCCACTAAAGTCTGAAGTGAATAATGTCAAAAAGAGTAAGAACTCAATCTAGTAAATGTTGTTCAAATCTGTGGGACTATAAGACCAGCAAATGACAGAATTTAAAGCTTTTATCCAGGACCTTTAAAACTATTGTGCGATTTGTAAACAAACACAGATAAATTTTAAAAACAGCCAGCGTTCCTTTCCTAAACTAAATTTTGTTTGAAAGATGGCAGAAGAAAAGGTTTTGGCAAGATTTACAATTTTCCCACATTACAATATCATTTCAAATATACGCAACAATAAAATGGATTGGATTTGCGTATTTAGAGATAAAATTATATTTACCTGCTGGACGCCCCGTCACGACAATTCTGGACACCAGATACTGTTTTTGTAAATCCACTGTCCAGAAATTCTCCGATCCTCCCTCTGTTGCGCTACAACATTGTTGATTGTCCGGATCATCTCTCAGTAAACAACCATCCACCGCCTTGTCCGCCGTCCAAAAGAAAATGTAGTCCAGAGTAGAAAACTGGGTTGCTGGTTTGTTTAGAGCTACATTCTCGTCTGTTTATTGAGAAAACACAAAACAATTAAATATCAGAGAAAACCAAACTCAGTAATTATATGTTAATTAATCAACAAAATAAATTGACCGTTGATATCTTTTGATCGCAAGTAGTTTATGAGCCTAAAAGTTATCAGGGAATATACACACGAATTGCTCAGTATTAACTCATGCCACATTTGTTTTGTTAAATGCCTCAAGAAAATTTTAATGATCAATAGAAAATGTACTATGAGCTTCAGAATTTGAGTTGTTGTAACCTGAATATACATTGTCCGATATTATTCAACAAAGTCAAAATATAAGAAGCTTGAAATTCAATTTGTTTTACTTACCAGATATTCTGAAAGTTGATTAACAAAACTTACCTGCAGTAGATGGAGTAGTTTGTCCTGACACTGGTGATGTAGTAATGGTCATCGTAGACGTTGGAATGACTGCAACGAGAAACGGTAATACTGTCAACATATCGGATGGTATGATTTCCTTTGGTCACTTAAGCGGGTTCTCTTCCATCTATATCCTACTACACATATCTTGGAGTCAGATCTTTAACAGACACTAATTACAAAAGCATTTTAAATTCCTTTTAGAATCACAAGTGTTATAACAATGAAAATAAGAGATTACCATGGCGACTAACCTGTTGTAGTTGTAACTATTTCAGTTGTGGTGATGGGATCCAAAGTCGTCGAAGTTGTTGTAGTGTCGTCAGTAACTATAAGAACGAATATATAAGTTAATGAATACACCCTTCGGGTGATAATACCAGCTTTTGCAACTGGCAAAGAAATTAGTATCAGTCGGTGCAGGTTATAGATCTACATTGTCAGTGGCTTAATTCGAACTAGGGCCAGAAACGCTCTGCAGTAGCAGTGGACTTCTGTTTCTTAACTTTTTCAACAAAGCCATGTTTATTCGTCTGATGTCGAAAAAAAAAAATAAATAAATAAATAAATAAATAAATTCAAATAACTTAATAACACAAGTCCGACTACAAAAAAGACTTTTGGAAGATCTGAAGTTGGAAGATTTGAAACTGTAGTTTTAGAATAATTTTGATACACAACTTACAATAGTAATATCTCATTCTTGTAGATAATAATTGTGGATTCCATTGTCAAAACAAGTTCTGCGTAAATGTTTAATTCGATTTTACCCATTTACATAATTGTGAGATTCAAATAAATGTTCGTGCATTAAAAGGGAGATAACATGAAAATAGCGTCACAAGAAATAATGACTAATCCTTATTACACTTACCGGCAAATACCTCAACTTCACAAATAACCATAATGCTGCCAGAAGGTCTTCGCAGAGTCACATATTGTACAAGACTTGGAACCGGTATATCAATAGTGAAAATCCCGTCATTATAGGTTTGTCCGGTGTTATCATATACCTCGAGTTCTGGGAAAAACTGTTCTTGACGTGTGTAGACAGTAAAGTTTTCCAGCTGCCCACTAAAGTCTGAAGTGAATAATGTCAAAAAGCGTAAGAACCCAATCTAGTAAATGTTGTTCAAATCTGTGGGACTCTAAGACGAGCAAATGACAGAATTTAAAGCGTTTATCCAGGACCTTAAAAACTATTGTGCGATTTGTAAACAAACACAGATAAATTTTAAAAACAGCCAGCGTTCCTTTCCTAAACTAAATTTTGTTTGAAAGATGGCAGAAGGACAGGGTTTTGCAAGATTTACAATTTTCCGACATTACAATATCATTTTAAATATACGCAACAATAAAATGGATTGGATTTGCGTATTTAGAGATAAAAATTTATTTACCTGCTGGACGCCCCGTCACGACAATTCTGGACACCAGATACTGTTTTTGTAAATCCACTGTCCAGAAATTCTCCGATCCTCCCTCTGTTGCGCTACAACATTGTTGATTGTCAGGATCATCTCTCAGTAAACAACCATCCACCGCCTTGTCCGCCGTCCAAAAGAAAATGTAGTCCAGAGTAGAAAACTGGGTTGCTGGTTTGTTTAGAGCTACATTCTCGTCTGTTTATTGAGAAAACACAAAACAATTAAATATCAGAGAAAACCAAACTCAGTAATTATATGTTAATTAATCAACAAAATAAATTGACCGTTGATATTTTTTGATCGCAAGTAGTTTATGAGCCTAAAGATTTATCAGAGAATATACACACGAATTGCTCAGTATTAACTCATGCCACATTTGTTTTGTTAAATGCCTCAAGAAAATTTTAATGATCAATAGAAAATGTACTATGAGCTTCAGAATTTGAGTTGTTGTAACCTGAGTATACATTGTCCGATATTATTCAACAAAGTCAAAATATAAGAAGCTTGAAATTCAATTTGTTTTACTTACTAGATATTCTGAAAGTTGATTAACAAAACTTACCTGCAGTAGATGGAGTAGTTTGTCCTGACACTGGTGATGTAGTAATGGTCATCGTAGACGTTGGAATGACTGCAACGAGAAACGGTAATACTGTTAACATATCGGATGGTATGATTTCCTTTGGTCACTTAAGCGGGTTCTCTTCCATCTATATCCTACTACACATATCTTGGAGTCAGATCTTTAACAGACACTAATTACAAAAGCATTTTAAATTCCTTTTAGAATCAAAAGTGTTATAACATTGAAAATAAGAGATTACCATGGCGACTAACCTGTTGTAGTTGTAACTATTTCAGTTGTGGTGATGGGATCCAAAGTCGTCAAAGTTGTCGTAGTGTCGTCAGTAACTATAAGAACGAATATATAAGTTAATGAATACACCCTTCGGGTGATAATACCAGCTTTTGCAACTGGCAAAGAAATTAGTATCAGTCGGTGCAGATTATAGATCTACATTGTCAGTGGCTTAATTCGAACTAGGGCCAGAAATGCTCTGCAGTAGCAGTGGACTTCTGTTTCTTAACTTTTTCAACAAAGCCATGTTTATTCGTCTGATGTCGGAAAAAAAAAAAAAAAAAAAAAATCAAATAACTTAATAACACAAATCCGACTACAAAAAAGACTTTTGGAAGATCGGAAGTTGGAAGATTTGAAACTGTAGTTTTAGAATAATTTCGATATACGACTTACAATAGTAATATCACATTCTTGTAGATAATAATTGTGGATTCCATTGTCAAAACAAGTTCTGCGTAAATGGTTTATTCGATTTTACCCATTTACATAATTGTGAGATTCAAATAAATGTTCGTGCATTAAAAGGGAGATAACATGAAAATAGCGTCACAAGAAATAATGACTAATCCTTATTACACTTACCGGCAAATACCTCAACTTCACAAATAACCATAATGCTGCCAGAAGGTCTTCGCAGAGTCACATATTGTACAAGACTTGGAACCGGTAGATCAATAGTGAAAATCCCGTCATTATAGGTTTGTCCGGTGTTATCATATACCTCGAGTTCTGGGAAAAACTGTTCTTGACGTGTGTAGACAGTAAAGTTTTCTAGCTGCCCACTAAAGTCTGAAGTGAATAATGTCAAAAAGAGTAAGAACTCAATCTAGTAGAAGTTGTTCAAATCTGTGGGACTCTAAGACCAGCAAATGACAGAATTTAAAGCGTTTATCCAGGACCTTTAAAACTATTGTGCGATTCGTAAACAAACACAGATAAATTTTAAAAACAGCCAGCGTTCCTTTCCTAAACTAAATTTTGTTTGAAAGATGGCAGAAGGACAGGGTTTTGCAAGATTTACAATTTTCCGACATTACAATATCATTTTAAATATACGCAACAATAAAATGGATTGGATTTGCGTATTTAGAGATAAAATTATATTTACCTGCTGGACGCCCCGTCACGACAATTCTGGACACCAGATACTGTTTTTGTAAATCCACTGTCCAGAAATTCTCCGATCCTCCCTCTGTTGCGCTACAACATTGTTGATTGTCAGGATCATCTCTCAGTAAACAACCATCCACCGCCTTGTCCGCCGTCCAAAAGAAAATGTAGTCCAGAGTAGAAAACTGGGTTGCTGGTTTGTTTAGAGCTACATTCTCGTCTGTTTATTGAGAAAACACGAAACAATTAAATATCAGAGAAAACCAAACTCAGTAATTATATGTTAATTAATCAACAAAATAAATTGACCGTTGATATTTTTTGATCGCAAGTAGTTTATGAGCTTAAAGGTTATCAGAGAATATACACACGAATTGCTCAGTATTAACTCATGCCACATTTGTTTTGTTAAATGCCTCAAGAAAATTTTAATGATCAATAGAAAATGTACTATGAGCTTCAGAATTTGAGTTGTTGTAACCTGAATATACATTGTCCGATATTATTCAACAAAGTCAAAATATAAGAAGCTTGAAATTCAATTTGTTTTACTTACCAGATATTCTGAAAGTTGATTAACAAAGCTTACCTGCAGTAGATGGAGTAGTTTGTCCTGACACTGGTGATGTAGTAATGGTCATCGTAGACGTTGGAATGACTGCAACGAGAAACGGTAATACTGTCAACATATCGGATGGTATGATTTCCTTTGGTCACTTAAGCGGGTTCTCTTCCATCTATATCCTACTACACATATCTTGGAGTCAGATCTTTAACAGACACTAATTACAAAAGCATTTTAAATTCCTTTTAGAATCAAAAGTGTTATAACATTGAAAATAAGAGATTACCATGGCGACTAACCTGTTGTAGTTGTAACTATTTCAGTTGTGGTGATGGGATCCAAAGTCGTCAAAGTTGTTGTAGTGTCGTCAGTAACTATAAGAACGAATATATAAGTTAATGAATACACCCTTTGGGTGATAATACTAACTTTTGCAACTGGCAAAAAAATTAGTATCAGTCGGTGCAGATTATAGATCTACATTGTCAGTGGCTTAATTCGAACTAGGGCCAGAAATGCTCTGCAGTAGCAGTGGACTTCTGTTTCTTAACTTTTTCAACAAAGCCATGTTTATTCGTCTGATGTCGAAAACAAAAAACAAAAAAAAATTCAAATAACTTAATAACACAAATCCGACTACAAAAAAGACTTTTGGAAGATCGGAAGATTTGAAACTGTAGTTTTAGAATAATTTTGATATACGACTTACAATAGTAATATCACATTCTTGTAGATAATAATTGTGGATTCCATTGTCAAAACAAGTTCTGCGTAAATGGTTTATTCGATTTTACCCATTTACATAATTGTGAGATTCAAATAAATGTTCGTGCATTAAAAGGGAGATAACATGAAAATAGCGTCACAAGAAATAATGACTAATCCTTATTACACTTACCGGCAAATACCTCAACTTCACAAATAACCATAATGCTGCCAGAAGGTCTTCGCAGAGTCACATATTGTACAAGACTTGGAACCGGTAGATCAATAGTGAAAATCCCGTCATTATAGGTTTGTCCGGTGTTACCATATACCTCGAGTTCTGGGAAAAACTGTTCTTGACGTGTGTAGACAGTAAAGTTTTCTAGCTGCCCACTAAAGTCTGAAGTGAATAATGTCAAAAAGAGTAAGAACCCAATCTAGTAGAAGTTGTTCAAATCTGTGGGACTCTAAGACCAGCAAATGACAGAATTTAAAGCGTTTATCCAGGACCTTTAAAACTATTGTGTAATTCGTAAACAAACACAGATAAATTTTAAAAACAGCCAGCGTTCCTTTCCTAAACTAAATTTTGTTTGAAAGATGGCAGAAGGAAAGGATTTTGCAAGATTTACAATTTTCCAACAATACAATATCATTTCAAATATATGCTGCAATAAAATGGATTGGATTTGCGTATTTAGAATAAAATTATATTTACCTGCTGGACGCCCCGTAACGACAATTCTAGACACCAGATACTGTTCTTGTAAATCCACGGTCCAGAAATTGTCCGATCCTCCCTCTGTTGCGCTACAACATTTTTGGTTGTCAGGATCTTCTCTCAGTAAACAACCATCCACAGCCTTGTCCGCCGTCCAAAAGAAAATGTAGTCCAGAGTAGAAAACTGGGTTGCTGGTTTGTTTAGAGCTACATTCTCGTCTGTTTATTGAGAAAACACGATTCAATTAAATATCGGAGAAAACCAAACTCTGTAATTATATGTTAATTAATCGACAAAATAAATTGACCGTTGATATTTTTTTATCGCAAGTAGTTTATGAGCTTAAAGGTTGTCAGAGAATATACATAAGAATTGCTCAGTATTAACTCATGCCACATTTCCTTTTTTAAAAGCTTCAAGAAAATTTTAATGATCAATAGAAAATGTACAATGTGCTTCAGTATTTGAGTTGTTCTAACCTGAATATACATTGTCCGATATTATTCAACCAACATACTTGAAAAGTCAAAATATAAGAGACTTGAAAATCAAGTTCTTTTATCAACCAGATGTTCTGAAAGTTGATTAACAAAACTTACCTGCAGTAGGTTGATAGGTTTGTCCTGACCTTGGTGATGAAGGAATGGTCGTCGTAGACGTTGGACTGACTGTAACGAGAAACGGTAATACTGTCAGCATATCGGATGGTATGATTTCCTTTGGACACTTAAGCGGGTTCTCTTCCATCTATATCCTACTGCACATATCTTGCACTCCGATCTTAAACAGACACTAATTACAAAAGGAATTTTTAAATTCCTTTTAGAATCCAAAGTAATACAACAACGAAAATAAGAGATAACCATAGCGACTAACCTGTTGTAGTTGTAAATATTTCTGTTGTGGTGATGGGATCCAAAGTCGTCGAAGTTGTTGTAGTGTCGTCAGTAACTATAAGAACGAATATATAAGTTAACGATTACACACTTTGGGCGATAATACTAGCTGCTTTTGCAACTGGCAAAGAAATTAATACCAGCCGGTGCAGATTATAGATCTACATTGTCAGAAAACACGATTCATGTCAGTGGTTGAATTTGAACTTGGGGCCAGAAATGCTCTGCAGTAGCAGTGGACTTCTGTTTTTCAACCTTTTCACAAAGTCATGTTTATTCGTCTGATGTCGAAAACAAACAAAAAACAAAAAATTGAAAATAAATTCAAATGATTTAATAACAGAAGTCCAACTACAAAAAAGACTTTTGGAAGATCGGAAGTTGGAAGATTTGAAACTGTAGTTTTAGAATAATTTTGATATACGACTTACAATAGTAATATCACATTCTTGTAGATAATAATTGTGGATTCCATTGTCAAAACAAGTTCTGCGTAAATGGTTTATTCGATTTTACCCATTTACATAATTGTGAGATTCAAATAAATGTTCGTGCATTACAAGGGAGATAACATGAAAATAGCGTCACAAGAAATAATGACTAATCCTTATTACACTTACCGGCAAACACCTCAACTTCACAAATAACCATAATACTTCCAGAAGGTCTTCGCAGAGTCACATATTGTACAAGACTTGGAACCGGTAGATCAATACTGAAAATCCCGTCATTATAGGGTTGTCCGGTGTTATCATATACCTCGAGTTCTGGGAAAAACTGTTCCTGACGTGTGTAGACAGTAAAGTTTTCTAGTTGCCCACTAAAGTCTGAAGTGAATAATGTCAAAAAGAGTAAGAACCCAATCTAGTAAAAGTTGTCCAAATCTATTGGATTATAAGACCAGCAAATGACAGAATTTAAAGCGTTTATCCAGGACCTTTAAAACTTGTGTGATTCGTAAACGAACACAGATAAATTTTAAAAACAGCCAGCGTTCCTTTCCTAAACTAAATTTTGTTTGAAAGATGGCAGAAGAAAAGGTTTTTGCAAGATTTACAATTTTCCGACATTACAAAATCATTTTAAATATACACAACAATAAAATGGATTGGACTTGCGTATTTAGAGATAAAATTATATTTACCTGCTGGACGCCCCGTCACAACAATTCTAGACACCAGATACTGTTTTTGTAAATCTACTGTCCAGAAATTCTCGGATTCTCCCTCTGTTGCGCTACAACATTGTTGATTGTCAGGATCATCTCTTAGTAAACAACCATCCACAGCCTTGTCCGCCGTCCAAAAGAAAATGTAGTCCAGAGTAGAAAACTGGGTTGCTGGTTTGTTTAGGGCCACATTTTCTTCTGGAAAGGAAAAGAACACGATTATCTTAAACAATATTATAATAGGCATTTGTTAACGGAAATATTTGTGGGTTTTTATCTTTTTCCAAACTATTTTCCCTTTGCAAGTAACTGAAAGATATATTTTATAATCAAATTTTCTCTGAGCCACTTTCGTTTGAATAACACATTCTATCAAAACTTAGAGCGGAATATTGATCTAGAGAGCTTTTTTAATTAGATAAAAAGATTCGAACATTGTAAATTCAATGTTGGTCCAGAGTATATCACTATAAAGTGAACAGTGTGGATCCAAAATCAAATCGCAGGTTCTTTACTGTCTGATCCTGATCCATACCCATATGAAAGGCAGATGATCTTTGACTGTCACATCAAAAATGGGATAATTACAGTTCACGAACATGGAAAACAGACGGGTTGTCGAAATTTTCTGTAATTCAGTTAAATGACCTTTTGTGCATGAAATGCAAATTCATCCGGCTTCCATTTCACACCAGATTTAATGTGAGCTACGAGAGTTACAAGATGGTGGGACAACATAACTTTACTTGGATTCATTTCTTATGGTTTTCTTTTCTTTTATATGTGGCCACATTTGTGCTAAATCCTGGTAAAAGTAAAACAAAAGCATGCAGATCTCAGGCAAAATCCAATTCCAGCAGAATCGGAATTGTGATACCATTAGAGTTAAAAGCAATTTTGACTTTAAGTTAGGAGTGCCGTATTGTTTAACCCTTAGACCGTTAAGCGCGACTCACTGACCTTCTGTGGACAGTGTAGGTCAAGATAAGACTGCACAGAACGTGCAGTCTGATCTTGGATCTACACTGTCCGATATGAAGTTATTTTTCTCCAAATAATGTTTGAAATAGCATTATTCGGGTTTTTACTATCGGTTTGAAAATTTTATTTCACTTACTGTATTTAGCAGGATAAGGGTTAACAGAATGTTTAAGTCAGTAGAAAAAGCCAGGTAAATGCAATTCTACGTCTATTTTTGCTCCTCTGTCTTTGCAAAGTATCTGACAATAAATTCCAATCAGACTGCAGGTCCTCTGCATTTCCGACTTCCAAAGACTAGCCATCTCACTGGCTGAAAACAAGCCGTCTAATCCAATAAGACTTCCAGTCCTCGGAATCGAAACTTGGAATTGGACTTAGAATGGTTGATGAGGTTGGACCCTGAATTTTCTCACCTGGCGCGTCTGACGTGACTGCTGGTGTGAAAGTTTCTGCAGTGACAGTAAGCGGCGGGTTGGTTGGAACAACTGAAATAACAGCAAATATGACTACAAGTAATTAGCTCTTCACCAGATGAAAAAATCTTAGAAATAGAGGATATTTGTTTTTTTTCGGTGAGCCACTCGTGAAAATATTACCGATGATGTTCACTCGATGAAATAAATTTCGATCTTTCACCGAAAAAAAACAAATATTCTATTTATTTCATGCTTCTAACGCCTTTTTTTTTTTTTGTCGAGACTTCCATAAAAATCAGTACAAACTCCCCGTGGTCGGTATTCTCACTGGTCGTACCCGTGTAATATCGAAAAATATTTTCACCGCTATTTCTCGATATCCTACCGGAAAGTATGAAATAATATTCCGTATTGTGAGCATTTGTACAGGACAAATTGAATATGGCTCATATAATTGAACTTTCCTTTGAAAGGACAGAAAAATTGTGGGACAAGGAGAAAATGCATTTTCTCCCTTGCCCATGATGCCAAAATGTTTTCAAAAGCCTTGCTTTTCAGAGCTTTTAAAACTCGGATTCGTCTGGCAAAAGATTACATGGTGTTTGACGACACTTTTAACAATATTTCAGTCAAAGTATGGTACCAGCTCATTTGCTAAAACTTGCAATTTCTGGTTGTTACAACGATACTAGACTTCTCTGACCCTGCAATGGCTAACCAAAAGAAGAACGTGACTACCATGTGACCCATGCCACCCGGGGGGTGGGGTGTTGCTGGACCTTGATTATCTGATTTCAAATCAAGCGCATCAAGCCTTTATCATACCATCGGGAGTTTCAACGACCCTAAGAAAGAATGAGTCCGAAAACATATTGGGAAAAGGAGAAAATGCAGGTAACCAGAATTTTGTCCTTTTCCCACAAAGTTTTCTACCCTTTCACCGACAAATTCCATCACTTGAGTCACGCTATATTTGCAAATGCTTTCAGTTGGGATGAGCCTAAAATTTTGTCGTCTTGAAAAGAGTTAACTAGCAACAGCCGGCTTCTTGTGCAAGCGTTGGGTGTAGTCAAAAGGCGTAATTATGCAACAATCTCAATCAAGCATCGTACAGATTCGACGAGTACGATGATACATGTAGCTGTCAAAGCTGTCAAAATTGACCCATATAGCACTAAATTAACCCCCATCCTGCTATATAAGTGAAGTGAAACTTTCATGCCGATAGTAAAAACCAAGGTTTTGATATTTCAAGGGTCTTCTTTGGGGAGGCATACCTCCTTGTCGGACAGTGTAATTCCAAGATCAGACTGCACGTTCTGTGCAGTCTGATCTTGATCTACACAGTCCGCAAAAGGTCCTTGAATCGCGCCTAGCAACCTATGGGTAAATCGTGAAAACGTTTTCCGTCAGGAAAAAAGACACAAACATTGCAGGGTCGTCGGAACGGGGGGAGGGGCTACAAGGGCTTAGCTCCCGCTGCTTCCCATAATTTTGGAAATGTTTGAAAGCTTACAAACTTTTAAGCCGTGATGGTGGCCTATAGCCCTTTTTTTGCAATTTTCGTCAAGCCTTGAAAAACTGATTAAATAAATAAATAGCAGAAACTAAACGTGCATCTTTTGTCGGTCTAAGTAGAATTTTATAAATCATTTACGAGACTGATACTTCAGCTACATATTTTTCTTCAGCCCCACCGCCCCGCCCCCCATCTGATATTGCTCCCTACGGGTTTCCTGTTGTAATACTTTAGGTTCAGTAGTTCACAACATAGCGAACAGTGTAGATCTCATAACAGACTGTTCGTTCGACGCCGTCTCATCTTATATCTGCGACGTCCGCAAAACCCCCTATTTTCGCCTATGGCGCTTAAATCGTTAGTAGAAGACCAGTTTAAAGTAACCTTTCACCGTTAATTTACTCACGTGTATCACAGAGTATACCAGTCCAACCTGCTGCACATCCAGAGGAGCAAGTACCTGACTCTTTATCACAAGGTTCGTTGTTCATACAGTTCCCGCAAACACTTGCACACTGAAATCCGTAGATGCCGTCTGGACAAGCTTTTAATAGAATGATTTCTGCAATCAACACTTGTCTACTATTGACACAGAGAAAGACATATTTATCTGAACAAGGAAAATTCCTGAGCTATGCTCTGTGAAAAGGGTGTCATGAAAAGGGTGTCTAATGTATCTGCAAGAACTATCGACCCAGGTCAGCCTGTGCAGACCTCGTAGCCTTACCTTGGTTGAAACCTTTTGTTATTGGTCAGTTTTCTCCGTGTCACAGGACCATTTTACCTCATTCTTTAGCCGGTTGCCAGACAAAGCGGATTCTATTGACCCACATTTTTGTGATGCCATGCTTGGTATAATGCATCCTGGCCTAAATACAAATGAGCCATATCAACCAGTGCGGAACAGATACTTTATTCAAATGTTCAATGGAACATTTGAAACTCATAAATAGAACGTAACCAAAATAATTGATGAAAATCCAAATCCAAACAACATAATAAATCACAGAGAAAAAGTTTCTAGACGAAAATTTGAAATGGACACTGAACCATTGAACAGGAAAACAATTCTGAAATATTTGCATTCTAGTCCTTTCATTACTAAGTAATAAAAAATAGTGTTGTTCCTACTTTCATTACAGAGAGATGTTGTCCACCCCGGGGCACAGCCTAAAGTGCACTGTCCATTCATGCCATCACATGGCTGGCCATTCAAACAATTTCCACACAACCCGAAACATCCGGGTCCGTACAGACCAGCAGGGCATTCTAAAATATAATGATGAATCTTCATGTTTTTTTCTGCCATACATAGCACTGCGATAGGCACAGAATCTTAAACTTGGATGCAGAGCGTTTAATCATTTTCTAGTCTGGGTTCTAATAAAACAATCCAGTCATTTACCGTATTATTTATAATATAACTCATTACTGCAGTCAACAAGAAAGATATTAAATGGATACTCTCAAACACTCTTTAAATTTGCATTTTTAGCGGATTTGTATAGCAAATCCGCTTACTGTGATCGAACTGGCCGGAACCAAATACATCATTCGTAACGACGCATGCACTCTCACTTCAGATTACCGAACCAAATACATGTACATGAACTCTCTTAATGCTTGCGCTCTACTAGTTCTACTTTCAGTTTTAGTCAGTACAAGCCGACCTCGTTTTTGTCACGACCATCTCTTCAGTCCTACACGTATACATACAGTTCTTATACCCACAGAACACCACGTCAGATTGATGGATCAGTTCATGTAATAAAATAACAGTTACTGCATATCCCGCTTGGCAGACCAACTTCGGCTTTCCTTTCCCTTGCTGACTCCACTAGCAAGTTACATATACATATGTCATTTTTAATTACCCAATATCATGGCTTAATACTGCTTCATAAATCTGCTTTTCAGGACTTTGAGTCCTTTGATTTTATCTCTCCTGCTAACTAAAACATTATTAGTCAATATTATTTTGTAAGTCCAGGATTTCAACAAACCAATTATTTAATTCACTTTAAGTGACACAAAAGGCTGTGAATATTCACGAAACATTTCGATAAACACATGGTAATGTTTACTGAAGACTAAGACCAAACATCTGGGCCCGTTTTCACCAACCGAATCAATAACATTTTTGGTCTAATTCTCAAAAAATTGTCAATTTCAAAGTAACACGATTTCCTACTGGCTAAAACCATAATGTAGTTTAGCAAATCAACAGTTGCGTTACATTCATAATCTACAATTAGACTCAGAAGGCACTTTAGAATGGCTGTTGAATACTGATCATGTATTCCGACGTCTGGCTAACGCAGCCATGGAGTTATGAAGCGCATTTAAGATTTTAACTTAGAACATACATGTATGCCAAAAATAATATAACATGTTCTTGGAATATCGCAAAATTAATCAGAAAACACACACCAAGATCGCAGATTGTACCAAAGTACCCGGCGGCGCATCCTGACGCGCATGTACCGTCCATATCATCACAAGGCTCATTGTTTAAGCAGCTTCCACAAGGATCACAAAATTCTCCATACGTAAACGCTGGACAGCTCGTTCCCGTTGATGTCGCTTTTAAAAGAAAAACAAGAAACGGCATTAGGTCGTATTACAATTATTCTTGATAATTTTTCGATTCTAAATTCCATTTATAACCATCTGAGAGTCTCATCCAATCCAATCCCTAGTCTAGGATTAAGAATTAGAACTAAATTTAGAATAAAGTGAATACACTCTCAGATGTATAGCGGGAACATCCTGACCATTCTTTTTATTATATGAACATAAAAATTTGCACGTAGGCTTTAACCCTCAAACAAACAATGCAGCCTTTTAACGGCCCTGAGGAAACCAAAGTTTTAAAACAAATATGAGAAAGAGAGAAACAGCTGATTAAATTACGTTCGAAAAAAAGTGGAAATATCGTGGAAAAGGGAGGTAACCAGCATGTTCTCTTTTTCCTACAGTTTGCAAAAACTTACACCATTGACAAGTCTACTTTTGTCTAGTAACGACTTAACTCCTTCCCACACAATCCCGATTTTTAACGAACCGGCTAGAGAAGACTTTTGAAAACATTGTTGGAAAAGGAGAAAATGTTGATACCAGCATTTTTTGCTTTTCCCACAATGTCTTCTAACTTTTCATAGAACATTCCAGTCATTTGAACAAGATTCAACATGTCGTCTGCAAATGCCTTCAATTCGGACGAGTCTGAGATTTTGTAGTTTGGTAAACAGTTAAGGAGAGGCATGTATATGCGCAGGCCCAATAAAGGTTGATTCTGACCGAACACACCGGTCAAAGCATTCCAACCGTTTAGCTTATTCATTTCAGCCATACACGGTGAAAAAGGGGCTTCATGCATCTGCAAAAAGCAATTATGAGATAACTTGCTTGGTTTGGTGTATCATGGAGACGCATTAAACTTCCTTTGCCAGAGCATGGCAAATTTATTTGTAAACTCATGTCCTTCTGCAAAAAATTTTACAGCGTACTTGAAAACTATGAATATTCAATTGGAAAATGAGGTTACATACATGGATATTGTGGCAAAAGGAGAACTGCTCTTCTCTGTCACTTTGTTTTCAAAATTTGTCTGTTGTCAAACGAAAGATGTCGCCTTCAGGGGATATTATTTTTAATTTGTTTTGTCTGAAGATGCAGTACACATACTTGAATTTTTACAGTGTTTTACAGAAATACAAATAGTATATTTTCTGGCACTTTTCCAAGAGAGACAGAAGTGAAAAAAAATGTTGAGAGGTGAAAGACATGCATTCCGTTCTTTTGTTTACGAAAAAAAGAAAGGTTTAGATAACCCTGTAAAACAAATACAACATAAATGTCAAACCTTCACTGGTTGTCGTTGTTGTTGTATCTGTTTGTGCTGAAAAGAGAGGATAAAAGTGATTCAACGGTGAAGATATAATGATATAAAAGATATAACAAAAATGATAGCCCTGATTAGTTTAAAACGATTCTGAAAATAGATACAAGATATAATTACGAAATATATGCTCCTTGGAAGAGGGGTAGGGGTTCATGTATCGGCAAATCTATCGACCAAGATCTGGCTCGATACTTTATGCTATTGGTCTATTTTCTGTATGCCAAAAGACCAGTCTACCACTTTTGTGTGCCTGCGATGTATGCAGAAGCACCTAAACTGATTCAAACAGTTATTACATTCTGAAACAAATTTTGCAGCAGGCGACTTCAAAAAACATCCTTGTGAAAAATAAACAGAAAAAAAAAAAATAGAGCAACTTGGCAACTTTTTATCTGGTTTTGACATTCATTTTTCTGCGAACGACTTACTCTTGGACTAACCGTATAATAACAAAACGCCATCTCCACAATAATTTCCATACTTATAAATGGTATGGTTAAAATTTAAATGCATTTTAACACATGCATTGTTAACTTTTGGCCGCTACTGGGAATTAAATGAATTAAGATTTTCTACAAAACATTGATTTCTGGTAAAGGACAATTTCTCCAATGTTTCCAAAAGTGGTTGCAAGCGAAAACAGTCTTCCGCTGGAGTTTAGCAGCTAGATAGATACATGTGTAGGCCTAGATACATGTATAGGCCTTCTGTAAACATTTTAAATGCTTAGTAATTTAACTGAATACAATATTCTATTGAAGAGTCAAAACCTTCTGATTCATGCATATCTGTTTACATACAAACAATACTTTACGAATAGAGTGAAATACATAATAGTATAACCAACAACACAAGCTCTTCACAAAAAAGGGAGTATTCCATATCGTCGATTTGACTAAACTAGTCCCTGCTGTACACTTTGCTATATTAAGGGAGGTAAACAATCTAGAGATGTTTTTCGGCGTAGCTGAATGCGCTGGCTTTTGACCTACTTCTGGGTATGCTATAATCGAATGAATAAATAGTGGTTTGCGATTGGTCAAAAGAGATGGTATGTTTATTCTGCAGACCTGTGCAGGCCTATTTTCGGGCAGTTGCTGTCGTGGTCACTTATCGTTATTTCTCTTCAAATTAAATCACAGAAGAGTTTTAATTTTCATATTCCAATACCATCTTCGCCATCTATCATTTTCGAAAAATATTTCTTGTTCACGATGTTGTGTAAATACCGTCACCAAAAAAAGTAGGCTGCAGGACAAAAATAACGTCTGCAGGAGGTTTTTTAAGTATGCTGTGTCGGAGTAAAATAACGTGACTTACCTACGAACACTTGCACTTCACATAACGTGAGTATTCCTGGTCGCCGTATGACGATATGACGAGCTAAACGAGGTGTGTCTAACGTTATTGTGTAGGTACCGTCACCATAGCTTTCTCCCAGACTGTTGAATATAAGGAATTCTTGTCCTGCCATCACTTCCTGTCCGAATATTTGGAAATTTTCCAACTGAGTTGGAGTATCTGTAATTAGATAAATCAAATAATACCCAACTTTATAAATGTTTATATGAATCAATGATAGATTAAATCATAAGCAATGTAAATGAATTGATATCTGTCGGACCCGTTTTGCTTAAAACCGTCAGTAACCTCCATTCTGTGCTTTTCTCAAATTGTTTCTAAACTGTTTCTTACCCTTTCTAAGACAAATTCCTTCATCTGGACATGTTATTTGTCGGCTGCAAAATTTTGTTTTCAATTCGAAGTGGTCTAAAGAATTTCTTCTCGTGAAGACTTGGTTTTGCTCTGGCAAAAGGGGGTTTAATGCATCTCCGTGATGCATGATACCACGCAATTCATCACATAATTATGGATCCATGAAATCCACTTTTTTTAACAACCGACTGTATCATGAGGAAGAATGGTCAATGAACATTCACAAAATTAAGGTTTCGATCCATGTCAGCCTGAGCAGGCTACCATGAATAGATGCTTTTTGTAGATGCATTCACTTCCTTTTTTACAGAGCACGGCTCTTTTGTTTGTTTTAGAGTTTATCGCCGTTTTAACAGCTTAGGTCTTATCACGGCGGTCAGTGCACCTACGCTTGTCTTTCCTGACTTTCTCACACCAATACTAACACAATTTTCTTTCCAAGTCACTGACTACTTTTCTAATATACATCAGAGCTGAGAGGCGAAAAAAGCCGAAAAGAACGTTTGCCTCAACCGTGTATGGAACCCGTAACTACCAGGTTATCAGTCAGATACGCTAGCCTCAGAGCTGACCGGCCGGGCCGATTGATAATGAAATAACAAAGTCAAGAATAAAAATAGACAATATAATGTGATACTAGCAATACCCGATCGTCCTAAAATGATAATTGACTCCACAGAATAAATCTCTCCCAGATCCACGGTCCAGAAATTGTCTCCTAACTCTTCTAAAGAGCTGCTGCAGCACTGTTGATTTTCCGGGTCATCTTGTAGTATACATCCGTCAACAGCCTTATCAGCAGTCCAAAAGAAGCCATTCCATTCCAGGTCTGACGTCTGACTAGCCGGTTTGTTTATAGCCACGTTGACTGCGAAACAATTAATTGGATAATACAAGGGGGCTATTAAGAATATTTATTTTTCTTCTAGCATTTACCACAAAGATCTTAACCACTTGTATGAACCCGTGGCTTTTGAAAATATCGTGGAAGAACAGAAAAATTATCATAACGGACAGATGATTCCTCCTCCCTCCAACATTAACATACATGCCATCTAGTACAAGACATGAGACATGGTCTATGAAAAAGAGTCTTAGAGCATCTGCAAAAAGTATCGACATGCAAAAAGTATGGACTCGTGTCAGCTTGCACAGTCCACACAGGCTGACAAAGGTCGAAACCTTTTGCTTTTTGCTGTCTGTAAAATTTCTGCTTGTCCAAGGACCATTCTACCTCATTATTCAGTCTGTTGTTAGACTTAATGATTTTTATGGATCCTTGAAATGATTTGCATGGTATAGTGCATCACCGAGATGCATTAAACCCCCTTTTGCCAGAGTGCCACTTAACCTTTCGTTCGAATTTTCTCCTTTATGTTACCTACGCTACTATTGGTAACACGTAAAATAAATGTTCAAACCTTTAACAAAAGATTCCATCGTTTTTCGACCCTGATGAAGAAGGCAAATGAAAATCCTTTACAAAACGGAGAAAATGCTGTTGGTGCTTTTCCGTCACATAATCAATTGAAAAAAAAAAAAAATCGTACTAGTTTGTTTCTTTTAAATAAAAAGGCATTGATTCTTTGGTGAAATAAAAATCGTGATTTTCTTTCACCCAGAGATTAGGCACATCTCAGTAGATGACAATGATCGTGATGTTAGGAGTTTGTTGTTTTTTTTTAAATAAATAAATGCTTTACCAAGTAATTCTGCAGTGGTTGAAAAAATCAGTGCACAATTACTTTTAAGTACTTTAGTTGTATTTATTTGCAAAGGAATTGAAAATAAAAAGAAATTTAAATACAAATGAATTAACAAAAAATAGAAAATGTACCAAGATTTATAAATAATGAAACTAAATATACCTTGTCCATGAACCAAACTGTATAATATCAGAAGAACAATCAGACGAGAAAACAGCAGCAGATGAGATGTAATACTTGACGTCATTTCCTGACGTGTCGTCTGCTGTAGACGCTGTCTTCCCTCACGACGTCTGTCTCTGAAAAGTTCCAAGTGAAAGAAAGTTAGTAAGAAGTTCGATATTTTATAGATTTTTAATGACTCAAAAATCTGATAAGCTCACTCGAGGGCTGATCATAAAGTAACTAAAGATATTTTACCACACGACAAAATCGTAGCCTAGTCCAAAATCAAGGCATTTGCAGACGACAAATTTAATGTTAATCAAAAGATGAAATGTGTCTTTGCAATGGCTGGAAACATTGTTGGAAAAGGAGAAAACGCCAGTAACCGGCATTTTCTTCTTTTCCCACAATGTTTTCAAAAACATTCCTTCTGAGAGTGATTTAAACTTGGGATTTTTCAGTAAAGGGTTAACTCATTCTTTAATAATGTTGGAAACAGTAGAGTAAGTGGAGCGCGTCAGTCCATCACATCGGCGGTTCTGGGTTAGAATTTAGTCAAGAGCGGCTTTGAAACTACCCACATCGTGACGAAAGTACTGGTTTAGTTTCCAGGGAGTAAACAAGTTGTAATTAGTACAGGCTGTGTTACTTGCTTTATGTAATCGATGTTATATAACTAGATTTTAAAATGAACTAACTCTAACCCATTGATCGTGTACATATACGACATGGACAATTCATGGAAAGTCGAAAGGAGATCGATTGATATTTTATGCTGTTTAACATTGAATTTTTCACAAATTATCAGGGTAATGTAATTCTCGGACTCTACACGTGCCTGAAGCTTCAAAGTCTACAGTAGAACATGAATTCGTCGTTAACATTCTCTGCTGCGAGTCTAATGCTTTACAAGAAAAATTCGGTTGAAGGAGAAAAGAGAGTTACTGAAGTGCCTAATTTCTGTTTTAGGTCACGCCTATAAGCTTGCGAGCAGCCCGACATAATAGATTTACTTTGTCTGATATCACAAGATTTTTCCACGTCTACACAGCATTGAAATTACTTTGGTCTTTAATACAATCTGAAAGTGTAAATTTGAGCCATGTCCTGTGAAAAGGGGGGTTTAATGCATCTGCAAAAAATATCGACTCAGGTCAGCCTGCGCAGTCCGCGCAGGCTGACCCGAGTCGGTACTTTTTGTTACTGGTAAATTTTCTGCAGTTCAAAAGACCATTCTACCCCATGATCAATTTTAGTTGTTAGACAAATTTGGTTTTATAGATCAAGAATTCTTTGATGAATTGCTTGGTATAATGCAATACGGAGATGCATTAAACCCCTTTTTGCCAGAACGCCGCTCATGTATAGAATTCAAGAACCTATGGCTTACTCTTTCAGCGCCAAATACTTAAACTCGACCTCTTTCGAAGGCTTGAAATACAATCTACTGATGCTCAGAGTTTCTTATTTTTTTTACGCTTGACTAAATAAGCGGAAGGCATAGATCCAAGATCAGACTCTACGCTCCGTGTAGGCTGATCTTGATCTTTGCCGTCCATAAAAGACCCTGTTTTCAGCCATAGCGCTGCAAGGATTGGATTTGAAAAATAAAAGATATGAGAAATTTTGTGTCGACCCCTGTCTATTACTAGATAAATACGTATAATCTATGTACAACCATAAAAGGTAATAAAAGTCCGGCAAAAACTACGGCCAAAATGATTAGACAACGGTTTCCATCGGTCAAAACTTTTCGACCGACTGCATTTTCAAACATGAATGTTTTGTAAAGAGCGATGCTGGAGGAGGACTCCAAGGAACCAGAAGCACACAAAATCAGTTCTAATTGACATAATTAAGTTTTAGTTTTGGATTGCCAAGTGCTTAAAACTGTAGTTATTTTTTGTAGACAGTGTAGATCAAAGATCCAGTATCAAACCGCAAGTCTAGTCTTGATCTAAAATGTCAATTATTCTGAAAAAAAAAAAACTTGTATTTTCAAAAGCTCAGGGATTTTACCGGCCAAAAAATTTACTTTTATACCCAGGATTAAGTAACATTAACCCTTTACCAAAGAATCCCGTGTTTTTAACGAGCCTTAGAAAAAGGCCTTTGAAAACACTGTGGGTAAAGAGAAAATGTTGGTAACCAGCATTTTCTCCTTTAGCCACAATGTTTACAACACTCTCAGTCAAATCCCATTATTTCAGCCACATTAAATTCGTCTTCTGCATTTACACGAGTCAAAAATTTTGTCGATTCGTAGACAGTTATGTATTTGTCCGAATTGGAAGCGTTTGCTAAAAAAAAAAAAAAAAAATGTGAATCAAAAATTGAAATTTGTTTTTGGGAAGGGTAGAAAATATTGTAAGAAAAGGACCATTTTCTCCTTTTTTCACAATACTTTTAAAAGCTTTCTTTCGAAGTTTCTCAGGGTCGTTAAAACCCTTGATTGTGTGGTAAAGGGTTGAATAAAAGAATTCATATAAAAACTTCTCAATTTGAGCCATGCTCTGTCAAAAGAGGGCTTGATGAATCTCCGTGACACATGATACCAGGCAAGTCATCACGTGATTATGGATCCGTAAAATTCATTTTGTCTAACAACCGGCCCGCCCGAGTCGTGACCTAGTGGTTAAGAGTTCAATACCGGGTTGAGGAAAACTTTTTTTCGGGCGATTTTTCGCTTCTCACCTCTGATTTATGTGAGAAAAGTAGTCAGTGATTTGGAAAGAAAGTTGTGTCAGTACTGGTGTGAGGAAGCCAGGAAACACATGCGTAGGTGCACTGACGGCCGTGATATGACCTTAACTGTTGAAACGGCGTTAAACTCCAATACAAACAAATTGTCTAACAACCGACTGAATCATGAAGTAAACTGGTCCTTGCGCATGCAGAAAATTGACCAATAACAAAAACTTTTGGCCCAGGCCAGCCTGCGCGGACTGCGCAGGCTGAGCTGGTCGATACTTTTTTGCAGATGCATTAAGCCCCCTTTTTAACAGAGCATTGCTCATTTGTAGAGAACAATGCCCTCATTTGACACGTTTTCAAAAGTTGTCTGTCTCGAGGCAAAACATGGTCGCTTCGCGAGATTACGTGTAAAAAGAATGTGACAGATGATTCATAAACATTCATAAACAATCGAACTCAGTATCGAAGTGGATAATTTGAAATACAGCATGTAATCTGACTGTTTGGTCATTGATAAAATCCTGAATTATCTTCTGAAAAAGTATTTGACAAATACTTCAGGTAAATAATAGTCACTACAGGCATGGTACAAGAACGTTCTGACCTTTTTATGAACCTACGTCCCCCTTTTTTAAAAACTTTTTACCCTTACAGTGCAACTGGCGAACACATGGCTTTTGCGGAATGCATAGACTGCACAGAAGGTGCAATCTGATCTTGGATCTATACCGACAACTTGTTTAGTCAAGCATATAAGATAAAAAAAAAAAAAAAAAAATGAGTCTATAGTTGATTGTACTTTCAGCCGTCGAAAGAGATCGAAACTCCATTACTATTTGAGCCATGCTCTGTGAAAGCGGGCTTAATGCATCTGCGTGATGCATGATACTAAGTAAGCAAATACATACTTATAGATCCATAACAGCCACGTTTTTTACAACCGACTGAATTATGAGGTAGACTGTTCCTTTGACCCGTAGAAAATTGAGCGATAGCGAAAGTTTCGGCCCAGGTCAGCCTGCGCGGACTGCGCAGGCTGAGCTGGGTCGATACTTTTCGCAGATGCAGTAAGCCTCCTTCTTACAGAGCATGGTCCAAATTTTCAATGTTGTCTTAGCCTAAAAAATCTAACCGTATTTCACTTTGAAGTTTCAAGATAAGGCTGCACGTTCTTTGCAGTCTAATCTCGCAAAAGCGCAGAGTCGCGTTTGGCCGCTTACTCGGTAAAAGATAAAGAAAGAAGCGAGGATTCAGGCTCCATCACTTTCTGCATGGCTCCTTCACTTCATTATACACGAACCTGTTCAACCCGAAATGATTTGAAGAATAATTAGTTGAAGTTTACTTTTGACCACGTGACGATACTTTCGACTCTTCCATATTGAAAACAATTCAAGACGACGAAATAAAGTTAGGTAAACGATGAAATTTCTCCTCGAAAGGGTAGACAAAATCGCGGGAAACCATTTTCTCCATTTCCCACGATGTTTTTAATATTTCCATTCCCCAGGATCGCTAAAAAACTGAAATTGTTTGGTAAAGGATTAAAGACTGACGATGAAAAAAAAAAAATCATTTGAAAGTCGGATGTCTCAATTGTTGCAAGCATTCAGTTCTCTGAATTGGTTCCCGCTTACATGAAGAAAATACGCTTTTACCTGTATGCGAGAAGGTATCCAATCTTTCAGCGTTCTGGCTAAGCGATGCCGTCATGTTTAGTAAGTTGGCATTGTATTGTTTTGGATGGTCGTAATCTTCAGCGGTATTTGAACATTTTTCAGTGTAATGTTACAAAGGTCTTGCCAGTCGTACTATTCTGGCCTTTTTTTTTCCGAGAGTAAATTTAATTTTCTTTCATGGAATTATAACAACATTTACCTTTCAATGTTCTTTATATTGTCATTATTTCATTTTTCTTTCTTTTCCAGTTTTTTTTTTTTTTTATTATTATTCATTTGGACTTTAAGATGGTAAATCGTCAATCAGACTGCCCGATCTGAATCCCGAATTTACATGTGCGAATAAGGAATATGGCATACCCAGAGGTTAAAAAAAGAATCCTTTATCAGGGTGGGGACTGTGATTTTATTACTCCCTATCAGCTCAGTGGTAAACTATTTGTTAAACGTGTATTTAAGTGTTTACTGGTGTGAAAACTCCCATAAAACTTGACCATAGACAAGTCGCAAATTGTTCAAGTATCAGGATCATTAACTAGTACATGATCCATGGTCCTTGTTTATACATGTGAGACATGCTCTAGCAAAAGGGGGCTTAATGCATCTCCATGATTCTTGATACCATGTAGGTCTTCACGGAATTATGGATCCGTAACATCCATTTTGTATAACAACCGATTGAATGCCGAGGTAGACTGGTTCTTTGAAATACAGATAATTTACAAAAAGCAAAAAAGGTTTCGACTCAGTCCTCGCAGGCTGACCTGGTCTATACTTTTTGCAGATGCATTGACCCCCCTTCTCACAGAGCATGGCTGTATATTAACAGAATTCTATCAGTTCGTCTGAACTAGAGTGGTTGTTGAATGCAAGCCCAGGTAATAATTTTTCAGCTAAATAAAAGTGTTCACAAGCTATCCGTGATACAGGTCTCTCTTAATTCCAAGACTAACCGTCTGACACTATGTCTCTGTCAATCAGATGGCTGGTCATTGAATTTAGAACTGAAATTGTCGCAGTTCGACCAATCAGGGGAAGAAAGGGTCAAAGGGCCATACCTCTTGTAATATTCGACATATCGTTATTAAAAATACTGGTGCACTATTTCAGGTGGAAGGAAGGCTTCCATTTAAAAAAGAAAGAGGGCCATTGGCCATAAAGCGCTCACCTGAGTAAAGTCATCTAGGATTGATACAGCTGAAGAGATCCCGGTTGTAATGATGTAAACCATATGACCTACTTTTCGACCTCCTTGATCTATTTTTTTAACTTGTTAGAGATTTCATAAAGACAAACATTCAAATGATATTTCGTGAGTATCGAACAGATAATGTGACCTCCAGATTGCACACAAGATTTTTCCAAGATTTGTCCAAGTGACCTACTTTTTGACCAAACAGGACCCAAGCTTGAACTTGTCTGATATATCACCAAGAAAAACATTCCAACCAACTTTCATTAGAAGTGATTTGAAAATTTGGCCTCTAGATTGCTCACAAGTTTTTTTCTAAGATTTGGCCAAATGACCTACTTTTTGACCCAATGTTGAACTTGTGCTAGATTTCATCAAGAGAAACATTGTGACCAAGTTTCATGGATATCGAGATGAAAGTCTGGCAACTAGAGCGCTCACAAGATTTTTTTCTAAAATTTGGCAGAGTGACCTACTTTTTTACCCGACATGACCCAATTTCAAACTTGTCAGAGATATCATCGAGACAAATACCCTGATAAAGTTTCATGAGTTTACGGCTGAAAATGTGGCCTCTAGAGTGCATACAAGGTTTTTCTGATTTGTCCCAGTGATGTACTTTTTGACCCGACATGACCCAGTTTCAAACCTGTTAGAGATATCATCAAGACAAACATTCTGACCATGTTTCATTAAGTATTAGACTGAAAATGTGGCCTCAAAAGTGCACACAAGGTTTTTCTAAAAGATGATCGGGTGACCTACTTTTTCATTCAACATGCCCTAAATTTGAACTTTTGTGATATATCATCAAGACAAACAATTCATAAGTATTAGACTACAAATGTGGCCTCAAGAGTGCACACAAGGTTTTGCTAAAATTTGACCTGGTGACCTACTTTTTGACCCAATATGACCATTTAAAACTTGTCCGATATATAACCAAGACAAACATTCTGACCAAGTTTCACGAGTATATGACTGAAAATATGGCCTCTAGAGTGCACACAAAGCTTTTTCTAAAATTTGGCAGGGTTACCTATTTTTTGACCCGACATGACCCAATTTCAAACTTGTCAGAGATATTCATCAAGACAAACATTTTGACTGAGTTACATGAGTTTCTGGCTGAAAATGTGGCCTCTAGAGTGCTCACAAGCTTTTTCCAAGATTTAGTTCACTGACCTACATTTTGACCCAACATGACACATTTTAGATCGTCCGACACATCATCAAGAAAAGTATTCTGACCAAGTCTCATAAGTATTAGACGAAAATGTGGCCGCTAGCGTGCACAAAAGGTTTTTCTAAAATTTGATCTGGTGACTAACTTTCTGACCCGGCATGACCCAATTTTGAACTTGTCTATAAGATTTCACCAAGACAAACATTCTGACCAAGTTTCATGAGTATTGGACTGAAAATGTGGCCTTTAGAGTCCACACAGTTTTTCTAAATTTTGACCTGGTGACCTACTTTTTGACTCGACATAACCCAATTTCAAACTTGTCCGATATATCATGAATACAAACATATACCGCAGCGGTCAGTGCACCTATCTATGCTTTTCTGGAGTTCCTCTTGCCAGTATTTTGCACTACATTCTTCTCAAGCCACTAACTGCTTCCCCACATAACAATTGTCGAATCAATGATCAGCAAGGAGAGAAGAATGAATCCTGCCGCTATGATCTATTGTCAAATCATCAATCCTCGGAAAGAAATTGGCCGACTTTGGGATTCGAAGTAGATCTAGCAACCCCCCTCCCCCTGTTCTCAGTTCCATCAGGTACGCTGCCGACTGCCCTACCGGGGCTCGGCTTACAATATGAACAATAAATCACTTAAGACAGTGTTGTTATTGACGACAGCCTTAGCTTCATATAAATCGTTGGTCTAAAGTATGATATACGTTAATTACTGAAGATCCAAGACCAAACTGCATTCTTTGTGCAGTTTGGTCTTAGATTTAAATTGTGGGCACAGCACCCAATATTATCTGTGGCAAGCTAATCGTCAACAAGAGTGTTATTATGGCCCTGCAAAGCTCCACTGACGTATTGATATGTGATCCATAATTGGCCAGGCAGCGACATTAACTCTTTACTGGACAACAAATTAGACTGAACCTCACTGAAAGCGTTTTCAAGCAACAAATTACATGTGACACATCTAAAGAGATTCTTTATTATCGAAAGGGTAGAAAAACATTGTGGGAAAAGAAGAAAATGCTGTGTAGTAACATTTCCTCCTCATCTCAATTTTTCCAAACCCTTCTTCCTCAAGGTCATTAAAGCATGGGATTGCTTGGCTAAACGTTGATGCATTATGTAATAATAAAGTAAAGAAAAAAAAAAAAAAAAACCACACACACACAAGTTGAATAAAGTCGTGTTTTTCCATATGCACAGCTGATGTCAGTGATTATGGAGTCGGTCTACTCAAGATAATTTATACCAAAAATCGATGAACTCTGACAAACAGTTTTCCAAAGATTTGCAGCTGAAAAAAACTTCATTTTGGGATGAATAGAAAAGTTTTAGAAAAAAAAAAACAAGGATGAAAAATCTTTTTTTTTCTTGTTTAAAAGCAAACACATCAGAGCAAAACCTTAAACATTCATGAATAAATCATTATGACTGAAAACTGACCATTAACTTGGAAGTATACAAAAAATACAAGAGGATATAAATAGTAACTTAAGACATTGTAATATTGATTTGTCTCTGGTCAATAGCTTGGTATTGCGAGAATATAAGATAAGCCAAGCCCACAGCATCCACGTTCTTTGACCGAACAAATTAATATGAAGAAATTTGAAATGGGTCAATCCAAGGATGTTCTATATCAATTTGCTGATAATTCTTTGGAGAAACAGGTTTTCAATAGGTTTCAGAGTTTTGTTGCCATATCAACCACGGTTCTTCATGTGTTTCAATTCAATTTAGCATTTTCAGAGAGGAAAATGTTTGATGACTGGAGGTATAGAGGCACACATGAGACACAGGGCCGTAACACATGCTTGCTGGTTTCAGCCACTGGAGCTAACAATGAAATTCTTACGTAAAAAAATACCATGTATTTTACTTTAACCCAGAGAACTGACACAAAAAAAAAATAGAACACAAATGAGAAAAAAAAAACCAAAACAGTAAGTTCTAGAAAGTATTTTACTAAATATGAATGGAAAATGACATCACACATAGCACAATAAACGTTACATAGCATTTTGTATGGAAAAGTGTATTGCACACTAACATTATTATTGCACATTTCCACATGATGCTTTCTATACTGAGTAAACTCACATCTACAGGATAACCGTTTTTCAAGCTGTCGCAATAATAATTTTATTATGATTTGACAACATTGCTGGAAAGGATCAATTGCTCATTTTCCCAACCATGTTTCCGTATCAATGACATTCATGCCTTCTAAGTCAAGATTTTAAACTGTATACAATTTTAACATAACAGAAATATAGGCTTAAAGGAAAGAGAATACAACAAGAGGGCCATGATGGCCCTGTATCGCTCCACTAGCTTATAAATATAAACCATAAATACTAAACATTTCAATTCTGAGCCAAATGGTTTCAAAATGAAGACTTACAAAGTTTTCTCTGTAAAAGCCCATGTGAAAGTTGAGACCCGCAGGGCAAAGCCATTTTTGATCCCAGAGCTATAATTACTTGAACCCTGGTAGAGGTCCACAAGATAAAGCCATATGCCAAAATAATACAAGTCTATGCTGTATGGTTATAAATAAGGTGATTTTCAAGTTTCGTCCATATGAAGCCTCTGTAAAACATAAGACTCCTGATGCAAGGCTAATTTCAAAAAAAAAAAAAAAAAAAAATCAAAAGTGATCCAGATTCGGCAGCCCTTGGGTTTGCGGTTGGGAGCAAAAAGATTTTTTGAATTTTCACGCTATAAGCACATGTTTACGACCCATGAGATAGAACTAATTTTGACATAACTTGAATAACTTTGAAAGAGGTTATTTAGATTACACTCATACAATATTACAGCTGTAACTCAAGGTAAGGAACAAGAAGACCTTTTAAGTTCTCACTATATTAGCCTATGTAAAGCTTGTGACTTATTGGGTGAAGCAGTTTCAGAGATGATAAGCTTGATGGCCTTAGGCCTGTGGAGCTAAAAAGCAGTATCTTTTTCACGAGCTACAATGATGTTAGTAAATACAAGCTTTTGGAAAAGATTTTTAAAGGTTTTTCAATACTTTTCAGTTTTGTAGCCATAGCAACCATAGCTTTAAACAGAACTTAATTCTTTGAAGACATTCTGAAAAACATCATGGCAAGATGATATCTGTAAAGTTTGGTCAAAATTGGAAGAGTGGTTTCAATGAAAAAGATGGAACAATCTTGGTAGAAGTCTACAATATGAATCGGCATGCCAAATTTTCATAGCCCTAGGCCTTACAGTAAGGATAAAAAAAGATATCTTAAGTTTTCACTATGTAAGCCAATCTAAAATTTGTGAACCCTGCAGTGGGACAAATTTTGATCCCAAGGCTCAAAACATGCCAAATTCGTTAGTCCTATGCTTTATGGTTAGAAACAAGAAGATTGTCGAGAAGTCTTCACTATATGAGCCCTTATCAAACTTTGACCCCAGGGCTACAGTCGGACTAAATGGGGAATATGTGTATTAGAAGAATAACATGCCAAATTTGGGAGTTCTTGGCCTTATGGCTAGTAACAAGACGGTTTCATAAGTTTTCACTCCATACATCCATGTAAAACTTGTGACCCCTGGTGCAGGGCCAAACTTGATCCTAGGGCTGTAACTTGGGCCCTCTTTGTAGTCGTCCACTAGATAATGCTATAATCATGCAAAATTTGGTAGCCCTAAGCCTTATGGCTATGTACACCAAGATTTAAAAGTTTTCCCTATATAAGCCCATGTAAATCTTTTGAACCTCCCCTCCCCCACCCCCAAACATGAGGCCAAATTGACCCCAGGACTGTAATTTGGGCACTTTTGGTAGACCCCCACTAGATCAAGCTAAATGCAAAATTTGGTAGCTCTAGGCCCTATGGCTAGGTACAGGAAGATTTCTTAAGTTGTCACTATGTAAGCCCATGTAAAACTTGTGACCCCTGCGGCGGGGCCAATTTTGATCCCAGGGCTAAAATTTTGGCCCGCTTGGTAGAGGCCCACTAGATATAGCCACATGCAAAATTTGGTAGCTCTAAGCCTTATGGCTAGGTACAGGAAGATTTTTAAAGTTTTCTCTATATAAGCCTATGTAAAACTTGTGACCCCTGGGGCAGAGCCAATTTTGACCCCAGGGCTAAAATTTTGGCCTGCTTGGTAGAGGCCCACTAGATATAGCTACATGCAAAATTTGGTAGCTCTAGGCCTTATGGCTAGGTACAGGAAGATTTTTAAAGTTTTCTCTATATAAGCCTATGTAAAACTTGTGACCCCTGGGGCAGAGCCAATTTTGACCCCATGGCTATAATTTGAAGAAACATGATAGAGGTCTACTACATAAAGCTACATGCCAAATTTGGTAGCCCTATGCCTTATAGTTTCAGACAAGAAGATTTTTAAAGATTTTAAATATTTTTCAGTTTTGTTGCCATGGCAACCAGAGTTTTTGAGGGAATCTTTTTGAAGAGGACCATGGCAGGATCATTTCTGTGAAGTTTCATGAAAATTGGATGGGTAGTTTCAGAGAAGAAGATGTTTGAAATAAAAGTTAACGCACGGACGGACGGATGCACGACGGACACCGGGCCATGACATAAGCCCGCTGGCCTTCAGCCAGTGGAGCTAAAAATCATAAATGCACAAAGAATGTGATCAAAATTGTGAGTGACGAATCAACAAGCTAACCCTCTAAAACAAATGAGCCATGCTCTGGCCAAACGGGGCTAAATACATCTCCGTAATGCATGATACCAATCAAGCCGTCACATAATTATGGATCCATGAGAGCCACTTTTGTAACAATCGACTTGATCATGAGGTAGACTTGTCCTTGGACATACAGGAAACTGACGAGTAGCGATAAGTTTCAGCGCAGGCTGACCTGGGTCGGTACTGTTTGCAGATGCACTAAGCCCCCTTTTCACAAAGCATGGCTCAAATATTTTATTTGCTGTGTTTGAACTGGTCTTCATTCTCAAGATGTATAGTTCTGATCGAAACTGTACAAACCTGGAGCATAATGGCTATCAAGAATAAATAGTGATAGGTGTAAAATTTATGTGTTTTTTATAAACTTGTAACGTAAATATAGTATCATCTTAAAACAAATCCTGAATAATACAGTAAAGGATAAATATAGTGCATGCTGTAATTATGTGCCTTTCAGGCTGTTGACTAAAACTTTGGTATCTTATAATGAAATGCCAAACCTCATGACCAAAACTTAAAGTTATAGTAATGCCAAATTGCAATGTGATAAATGAAAAAGTTTATATGATAAAATAATAACTTGTTAGGTAACAGCAGTTACTCCAGTTGGACATTTCACTAGAAAATATTGTCCCCCCCCCCCAAAAAAAATGGAATACTGTTTAATTCGTCAGCTGATATGTAGCCTACTGACAATATCAATATCTTACAGGCTATCTTTCACTTTGCAAAGGAATAAAAGGTAAGAATTTTTTAAGACTCCTTTTTTCAACCTTGCCAAAATAGAACCCACCATACTTTAAAGTTGTTTTTAAAACCATATTGTATAGAAGACCACCTAAAATTGGTAGCGCCAGTTCTTCCTGGAATTGCTGCAGATTTCTTTTTTCATAAGCCAATGGCTCCTTTTTCATACATGCAATTTTCCTACTTCTTTCACTGCCAGAAATAGTTACACATCTTTCAAAAACTATGAACAAAAATACATTATTGCTGAGTAAACAATGGTAATGCTAAATGCTGTGTAAACAAGCCTACAGCTTCCAAAAACACAGTGCAAAAAGGAGTTAGTGCTTGGTGAAAGAAATTACTCCATTTTCCCATGCTGTTTCACTTTCACTATATTTTTTATCATTCTCTAAATTTTCTTTCCTCTTTTATTGAATAAGATACTATTTCAATTCCATACCTTGTTTTTCATTCTGGTGCACTTTAAAATAGACTGTGTGGCACCAGATTAGGATATCATCTCCTTGGGGTGGTAGTTTTTCTGCAGAAGTGTCCTTTGAGAAGACACTTAAGTGTCATAGTCTGATATTGGCAAAACCCAAGACACAGAATGAATATGTGAGCTGTTGCAGTGATATTACTGAAATGATGTTGATAGTGGCATGAACTGACATTCAACTGATCAATCAATAAACCCCCGCAAGGTGACATCTTCCATCTGCAGCAGATCACTATCAAAAGCATTGTGTCAAAATGTTAAGCAACTCATAATGAGCAGGACATAATTCTACAGGACTTGATCCTACAGTAAGACAAGTATGTCATTTCCCATTTTGAAACCATTAGCAGGTTTCTGTTTTTAGATTGGGATATGCAAAACACTCAATGTAATGTTTAGCAATAAACTATCACAACTTTCTACCATTGTTTACAACTTGGACCTGACACAGTTTTTACCTAACCAAAATTTGTCTCCTCTGACATACAACAAATTTTTTTCATCCTTTGGGGCCATAACTATCACCAAGTCATTCATTTATAAATAATTTAATTCCATAAATCGGTTTATAACTAAGTCCAAGTGAGTGCTGTAGCACACTAAAAGACCAGATTTAAGACTTGTTTGTGTTAAATGCATTTGCAAACCACGTAGTCCTTGTTGCTTTAACTATAGAATTTTGCTTTGATGGGATAGCAAACATTGTGGAAAAAGGGGAAAATGCTGATTACCAGCATTTTCTCCTTTTTCCACAATGTTTTCAAAAGACTTGTTCCTCAAGAGCATCAAAACTTGTAATCTTGCAGTAAACGGTTAAGGGTAAATATATGAGTTTGCCTGTTTTCACCAATATTTTCAATAGTATCCTGCTGCGATACACAAAAAGCTGTCAGTCGAAGGTAATGAATCACATGAACAAACACTGAAAAACTAAAGCACTTCAAGCAAACTTGCTACTCAACAAATAAAAAAAGTTTTATGCATCTGTATCATATGAATCTGTAAATCCATGCGAAAAACCATTTACATGCTGTTCCTTGTCTGCTTTTCCATTGATTTGCACTGACTGCATTTGTTTGTCGTAAGCTGCGTTATCAAAACCTCCTTCATTGCGGAGAGTTGAAAAATTGAAAGTACCAGACAATCGTCGTTTTAAAAAGAACAAAATTCCGCATGCGATGACCAGAACAAGAGCAACACCAACAATGATGCCAGCAATCTGTCCAGCTGACAGGTCTGATCCAACAACTACAAAAACAATCAACATAAAAAGTAACTTTCTATTGATTAACTCAGTACCATTCGAGAAAATTTTAGACGTGTCCAAATTTAAAGCATATGCAGACGACAATTTAAATGTGGCTCAAATGACTGGATTTTTTTTTATGATGCTAGGCTAGAAAACATTGTGGGAAAAGGAGAAAATGCTGGTTACCAGCATTTTCTCCTTTTCCCACGATGTTTTCAAAAGACTTCTCTCGCAGGGTCGTTAAAACTCAGGATTGTGTGGTAAAGGGTTAACACGTTATATAACGACAAATTTCTAGGCTTGTCCACATGGAAAGTATTTGCAGGCAACAAATTCATTGCAGCTCTAATACTGAGATTTGTCTCTGAAAAGTTAGAAAATATCATAGGAAAAGAGAGTATGCTGCTAAACAGCATTTTCTCCTTTTCCCACAATTTTTTAAAGGCTTTCTTCTCAAAGGTTGTGATTGTGTAGTGAAGGTTTAACTCATTATTGCTGGAGACATATTTGAAGAAGAGAGTGTCTTTGTAAATTATGGACTGTCAAAATAAATTAAGGTTTCATGCATGAATTCAAGAAAAAAATGGGGGGGGGGGGGGTGTTAAATTGCTGATTAAGATCAAGTTATTCCTTTTTGCACAATGGTTTCAAAACAGGTCTCCTGCAACATCCTAGAAATTGTAATTGGTTTGATATAAAATATCTCTTTTAAAATAATTCAACCCTTATCCTCATAAATAAGTTAAACTGAACTTTCAATCCGACAGTAAAAACCCAAAAAATGCTGCTTCTAGCTTATGTTTGGAGATAAATATCTCCTTATTGGATTGTTTAGATCCAAGATCAGACTGCATGTTCTGTGCAGTCTGGTTTACACTGTCTGCAAAAGGTCAGCGAGTAACGCTTAGCAGCCTAAGGGTTAATACAGATTCATATAGAGTTCTAGATCTTAATGTTGTGGTATTCTTTTTATATTTTTACTGCATGAAAAAAAAATTAGATGTCCAAATCAAACAAATGCAGAATAAAAAGGCACTTGAACTAAAAAGGTTTTTCTTTAAATGGTCGAAAACATGGAAAAAGGAGGAAATGCTTGTTACCAGCACTTCCTCCTTTTTCCAAAGTTATTTCAAACAAGAGGGCCATGATGGCCCTGGGTCGCTCACCTTAGTAGAGTGCCTTAAAGGTTTTTCTTTAATTTGACCATGTGACCTAGTTTTTGACCACAGGTGACCCCAATTTCAAACTCATATTTCATGAAGACAAACATTCTGACTAATTTTCAAGTCAATTGAGTAAAAAATGTGGCCTCGAGTGCCCTAAAGATATTTCTTTAATTTGACCTAGTGACGTAGATTATGACCCCAGGTGACCCAAATTTGAACTGGTCATTGACTATATCAAAAGAAACATTTTAACCAATTTTCAAATCAAATGAATAATAAATGTGGCCTCTAGAGTGCCCACTAGCTATTTCTTTAATTTGACCAAGTGACCTAGTTTACAACCCCAGTTGACCCAAATTCAGACTCATGTGAGATTTTACAAAGACAAACATTCTGACCAATTTCCAAGGCAATTAAGCAAAGAATGTGGCCTCTAGAGTACCCACAAGGTATTTCTTTATTTTGACCTAGTGACCTAGTTTATGGTTCCAGGTGACCCAAATCCAAACTCATCTGGTATTTCATCAAGACAAACATTCTGGCCAAATTTCAGGTCATTTGAGCAATAAATGTGGCCTCCAGAGTGCAAACAAGGTATTTCTTTAATTTGACCCAGTGAACTAGTTTATGACCCAAGTTGACCCAAATTAATCTAATGTGAGACTTTATACAGACAAACTTTCTAACTAATTTTCAAGGCAATTGAGCAAATAATGTGACCTCAAGAGTGCCAACAAGGTATTTCTTTAATTTGACCAAGTGACCTAGTTTATGACCCAAGATGACCCAATTTTGAACTCAATGAACTTGTTGCGCTTAGATGGGCAAACAAACTTAGAAGAGAATCACTACATACCAAATATCAAAGCTCTACGCCTTCCAGTTTTAAAGAAGAATTTTAAAGTTTTCCTTCTTTGTTCCTATGTTCAAACTTGTGACCCCCGGGGCTGGGCCAGTTTTGACCTAGGGCCATCATATGAACAAACTTGGTAGAGGTCCACTAGGAAATGCTACATACCAAATATCAAAGCTCCACACCTTTCGGTTTCAGAAAAGAAGAATTTTAAAGTTTTCCTTCTTTGTTCCTATGTTCGAACTTGTGACCCCAGGGGCTGGGCCAGTTTTGACCCAAGCAGCATCCTTGGAACAAACTTGGTAGAAGTCCACTAGGAGATGCTACATACCAAATATCAAAGCTCTATATTAAGAGAAAAAAAAAAAAATAAAGTTTTCCTTCTTTGTTCCTATGTATGAAGTTGTGACCCCCGGGGCAGGGCCAATTTTGACCCCAAGGGCATCATATGCACAAACTTAGTAGAGGTCTACTAGGCGATGCTACATACCAAATATCAAAGCTCCATGCCTTCCTGTTTCAGAGAAGAAGACTTTTAAAGTTTTCCTTCTTTGTTCCTATGTTGGAAATTGTGACCCCCAGGGCGGGGCCAGTTTTGACCCCAGGGGCATCATATGTTCAAACTTGGTAGAGGTCCACTAGGCGATGCTACATACCAAATATCAAAGCTCTACACCTTCAAGTTTCAGAGAAGAAGATTTTTAAAGTTTTCCTTCTTTGTTACTATGCTCAAACTTGTGACCCCTGGGGCGGGGCCAGTTTTGACCCCAGGGACATCATATGAACACACTTGGTAGAGGTCCACTAGGCAATGCTACATGCCAAATATCAAAGCTCTACACCTTCCAGTTTCAGAGAAGATGATTTTTAAAGTTTCCCCTCTTTGTTCCTATGTTCGAACTTGTGACCCCCGGGGCGGGGCCAGTTTTGACCCCAGGGACATCATATGAAGAAATTTGGTAGAGGTCCACTAGGCGATGCTACATACCAAATATCAAAGCTCTACGCCTTCCAGTTTCAGAGAAGAAGATTTTTAAAGTTTTCCTTCTTTTTTACTATGCTCAAACTTGTGACCCCCGGGGCAGGGCCAGTTTTGACCCCAAGGGCATCATATGAACAAACTTGGTTGAGGTCCACTGGGAGACGCTTCATGCCAAATATCAAAGCTCTATGCCTTCTAGTTTTACAGAAGAAGATTTTTAAAGTTTTCCTTCTTTGTTCCTATGTTGGAAATTGTGACCCCCAGGGCGGGGCCAGTTTTGACCCCAGGGACATCATATGAACAAACTTGGTAGAGGTCCACTAGGAGATGCTACATGCCAAATATCAAAGCTCTACGCCTTCAAGTTTCAGAGAAGAAGATTTTTAAAGTTTTCCTTCTTTGTTACTATGCTCAAACTTGTGACCCCCGGGGTGGGGCCAGTTTTGACCCCAGGGACATCATATGAACAAACTTGGTAGAGGTTCACTAGGCAATGCTACATACTAAATATCAAAGCTCTACGCCTTCAAGTTTCAGAGAAGATGATTTTTAAAGTTTCCCCTCTTTGTTCCTATGTTCGAACTTGTGACCCCCGGGGCAGGGCCAATTTTGACCCCAAGGGCATCATATGAACAAACTTGGTAGAGGTCCACTAGGAGATGCTTCATGCCAAATATCAAAGCTCTATGCCTTCTAGTTCTACAGAAGAAGATTTTTAAATTTTTCCTTCTTTGTTCCTATGTTGGAAATTGTGACCCCCGGGGCGGGGCCATTTTTGACCCCAGGGACATCATATGAACAAACTTGGTAGAGGTCCACTAGGAGATGCTACATGCCAAATATCAAAGCTCTACGCCTTCAAGTTTTAGAGGAGAAGATTTTTAAAGTTTTCCTTCTTTGTGACTATGCTCAAACTTGTGACCCCTGGGGCGGGGCCAGTTTTGACCCAAGGGGCATCATATGAACAAACTTGGTAGAGGTCCAGTAGGAGATGCTACATACCAAATATCAAAGCTCTACGCCTTCTAGTTTCAGAGAAGAAGATTTTCAAAGATTTTGCCTTTTTTTCCTTTTTGTTGCCATGGCAACCAGAGTTGTGGGTGGAATTCAATTCTTTGAACAATTTTGGTAGAGCTTCACCCAAGGAACATCCCTGCCAAGTTTCATCAAGATTGGCCCAGTTGTTAAGGAGAAGAAGTTGTTTAAAGAAATTGTTGACGGACGACGGACGACAGACGCCGGACGCCGGACATAGGGCGATCACAATAGCTCACCTTTAGCACGTTGTGCTAAGGTGAGCTAAAAATGTAAAAAGTGAACTTGAAATTGGAGAAGCAATGAAGTATTTAGTAAGTAACCACAGCAATCTTATCTAATCTCTTGCTTTGCTTTTCTCTCTCACTGGTGAGTCATGTTGCTTATATTGTTTTCTTATACAAGTGTTTTATATAATTTTCTCCTTTTCCCACAAAGCTTGAAATGCTTCCTTTCTCAGGGTCTTTAAAACACTTGATTATGTGGTAAAGGATTCAGGATTAACAATTCTAAACAACAAAACAAATTTTAGCAGCTGTTCAAACTTACCTGTCGTCTGTTGCTGAAGTTTGGCTGGTGATTTTACATTTGATGGAATAGTTTGGGTGGGTTGCCTACTTGGCATAGTGACACTCGATGTCTTTTTGTTTCCCTGTTGTGATGAGATTTTAGAGGACTGAGAAGGTGTACCAACACTGGATGTAATGCTGACACCAGGTACTTGTGATACAACCTTGCTCGACAATAGTGTAAAACTTGTTGTGGAAACTGTGGTTGTCGAAGTAGTTGGAATTGTGGTTGTTGGAGTAGTTGGGCTTGTAGCAGGCACTGAAATAGGCACGTTAAATAGTGAGAACAATATGAGCCATACTTTAGCAAAAGGGTGTTTAATGCATCTCCGTGGCAAATTATACCAAGTGAATCATCATATAATTATGGATCCATAAAATCCATCCAACAACTGACTGAATCTTCAGGTAAACTGGTCCTTGGACATGCAGAAAACTGACCAACAGCAGAAAGTATTTACCCAGTTCAGCCTGCACAAACTGTGCAGGATGTCCTGAGTCAGTACTTTTTGAGTACTTTTTGGAGATGCATTAAACCACAGCATTGCTCCTATTTAGGTACAACCCTTGTTTTCAGTGCATCATGTAATATAAACAGTATGAATTTTCTTATCTTGTATGTCTGAGGAAAGTATCGTGTAATATAGTATACATGCACCTGTATGATATACTGTAACATTCATCAAACCATTATATGATATTAAAGGTCAATACATTTCCCTGTCGTTTGCAAAGCTAGGATCTGTTTTTTTTTCAAAGGGGCCTATTTAGTTTAATTGTCATAAATGAAAATTTCTTGTAAAACAAGGCTAAGTACAAGTAGATATCTTTTCTTTGCACTCATAAAGAAAGTGCAAGGTAACATTCCATAAAAAGGTGCAACTTTGGGTGTTTAGATAACTGCTAGGATGGTTGTTTTGCAATCAGTAACTTTGTCTATTTCTATCAGATCAAATTTGACATCATCATACTGATTTGAATACAAATCCACTTAACCCTTTACCACACAATCCCAACTTTTAATGACCCTGAGAAAGGAGTCTTTCCAAAAACATTGTGGGAAAAGGAGAAAATGCTGGTAACCAGCATTTTCTCCTTTTTCCATGATGCTTTCTACCCTACCCAAAACAAGTTCTAATTTTTTAGCAATATTTATTTTGTTATCTGCAAATGCTTTCAATTTGGGCAAGTCTAAAATTTTGTTGTTTGGTAAACTGACATGTTTATTTAACACATGACATTCCTACAAGTCTTTGCAAAACTGGCAGGAAATCTAAAAATACCTTATGAAGCTACATAGCCCTTTATGAAAATTTCATTTTTCCGAAAAATATTTTTTCTTTCTTTTGCCTTTCTTCTTTCTCATAGAATACTGCCTATCCACTTACTTCATTAAGCGATGAATCATTTTTGACGTCTGGTGAGATTATGAAAATCAGCACAGCTCCCTTTAAGATCAAATTGTGATATCTAAGCCCTTTGAAGTAAGTTGTGTAATTCACAGATATTTCAATAATTACAATCTTTTTGTTACAAATTTTGTATACCGGTAATAAACGATGATTCCTGAGATACAATTATGTGATACAAAATAGTTTGCTTTTGAGACAAAACGCTTGCTTAATTCTTTACTAAACATTTTTCACTATTCCAGCTGTCAACTGCAGTGTAAAACATTGTGCTTGTTGATGTTCATTAACGTTTACCAAATATTTCTCCTTTTCCCACAACATTTTCTACCCTTTCAAAAACAGCTACCTTTACCTCACAATCCTGAGTTTTAACAATGCTTGCAAAGAAGGCTTTCCAAAACATAGTTTGAAAAGGAGAACATTTTGGTAACCAAAAATCTTCTTCCACAGGGTTGTTAGAAGTTGGAATCGTTTGGTAAAAGATTGTAGACAAATCCTTTCATTTCAGCCGTATTTAATTTATTGTTTGCAAATGCTTTCAATTTTGGCAAGTCTAAATTTGTGCCTTCTGGTAAAGAGTTAACTCTTTAACAAACAAAAAATTTTAGACTACTCCAAATTGAAAGCATTTGCAGATGACAATATAAATGTAACCCAAAAATTGAAATTTTTGGGTAGGATAGAAAATATTGTGGGAAAAGGAGAAAATGCTGG
Organism: Tridacna gigas; assembly: GCA_945859785.2. Taxonomy (NCBI): domain Eukaryota; kingdom Metazoa; phylum Mollusca; class Bivalvia; order Cardiida; family Cardiidae; genus Tridacna; species Tridacna gigas. The sequence goes on along the minus strand of OX244035.2, from coordinate 39,890,802 downwards.
TTACCATCATTTTCTTCTTTTCCAACAATGTTTTCAAAAGGTCTCTTTCTCAGGGTTGTTAAAACTCGGGATTGTGTGGTAAAGAGTTAAATTAATAAGTTAACTCAGAAACCTTTCTGTGCTCTACTCACATTTAGCTGTTTTACAAACATATCCATTATGGTTCTCACAGTTGGCATCTTTCCACTTGCCATTTCCTGCCTGAAGTTTCACACAATCATTACTTCCTGGATTTGATTCCCAATTTATATAGGCTGCCTGCAGGGTACCATCTGACCACTGGAAGAACCCATCTGAATAAGAACACAAGAAAGTCTTATAAACCATAATTTGCATCTATTTTAAGTCACAGAATGCATACCTTTTAACTCACAGAATATCTACTAAAAGCTTTAGTAAACATTATAGATCAAGATCAGACCTCATAAGACAAGCAGTTGAATCTTGGATCTACACTGTACACTATGTTGAGATATTCCAAGAAACTGCAAGATTTTGGTCTTTTTTTCCCCTCATTGACAATGTCTCTGTTCTTCCCAAAAGGTTCAGAAACATCACTAGGTGGTTCAAGTGGCAGACTGTATTGACTTTTCAAGGAAAGACTAATATTATAATATGGAAAATATATGAGCCATGCTCTGTGAAAAAGGGACTTAACACATATGCAAAAAGTATCGACCCAGGTCAGCCTGCATAGGCTGACCTGGGCTGAAACTTTTTGCTATTGGTCAATTTTCTGCATGGCCAAGTTCTACCTCATGATTCAGCCGGTTGTCAGACAAAGTGAATTTAGCAGATCCCTAATTTCTTTATGTCTTGCTAGGTACAATGCATCACGGAGATGTATTAAGCCCCCTTTTCACAGAGCATGGCTCATATCTTTATTGCTAGGTTCTGATCCTGTTTGACTCAGTATTTTCAAAAAACTGTCTGGTTGTGGCATGTTCCAAATAGTATATTACAGTAACTCTTTACCAAACAACAAGGTTTTGGACTTGTCCAAACTGAAAGAAATTTTCAGAAAAAAAATAGAGTGTAACTCCAGATATGAAATTTATCTATCATAGGGTAGAAAACATTGTGGCAAAAAGAGAAAAAAACTGGTTACCAGCATTTTCTCCTTTTTCAACAATGTTTTCAAAAGACTTCTTCCTCAGGGTAGTTAAAACTCAGAATTGTGTGGTAAAGGGTTCATGGAAAAAATATGAAAAAACATAATGGAATTGTGTTTTCATTTTTTCCTATTCCCATTTTCAACAAGCTCAAAGACAAATACTATCATTTGCACCCCATTTTATTTGTTGTCTGCAAATGCTTTCAATTTGGACTGGTCTTAAATTTTGTTGTGTGGTAATGAGTTACCTAATCAGCAAACTACACTTAAGACCTGAGGCAGTATATACCTACCAATTCAAATTATTATTCTTAATTCTATGCCTTCCTATCTGACTGGCCGAGACATATTGTCTCTTTTAATCAGATGATTAGTCTTTGAACACTGATTTAAAGCAAAATTTTGATATAGTTGTTGGTGAATATGTGTCCAACACATATTATGTATTATGTGTCACTTTAATAAATAAACTACTACTACATGCCCAGGGCAGGAAATTCTATACAGATTTAAGACAATATTTGATTTGTACATACATAAAATGCATCAAAATAATAAAAAACAAAATTTTTTTTTACTTAATCTTTTGAATCCTAACCACAAGTCCACAGAAGCTTGACTGGATTGATCCAACTCTCGTAGAAGGAAGCTTTCTTCATTCCTGTTTGTAACACTAACCAGCTGCATACCTCTGCTTACACAATCTTGGTCAGCTTGAGACCATGTTTTACCAGGTCTCTAGAGAAAAAAAAAATACATTTTTTATTGTACAACCACCTGCAGATAACATTTTATATAACAGCACACCACTTTCAAAAATATGGTGGCAAAATGAAAAATTGCTCTTAACTTGCAATTTCTACATTTTTGATGACTTACAGCTAAAAAGCACTATTGGCTCAAACGAAAGACATTTGAGTGGAAAAAAGTTTTTTCTCTCTCTTTTTCCCGCAATTTTTTTTACAAGCCTTCTCTTTCAGGGTCGTTAAAGGTTGGGATTGTTTGGGAAAGGGTTAAATAATGCAGGTTCAAAACTATTTGCTAAAATATCCCAGCATAGTAAACACTGTAGATCAAGATTAGGCCACAAGTTTTGAACGGTGTGGTCTTGACCTACATGTTGATCAGTTACATTAAAGATTACATAAATGCTTTCAGATTTAAAACAAAAAAAAAAACCTGCATGTTGAAAACTGTCAGTCCAGATCTCATAGTAATATTAGCAATTTATTGGATCACTAGTCTGAAAACATCAATAGACAGGCAATGAGATTGTTGACCATGATCCAAATTTACATAATAATGTTTCTGTTGATCTTAGTCTACACTCTTCACCCAATGCATCCAAGTCAATATATAACAGAAACACTGTGGCTTTAAATGACCTCAAGTGAAGGTCAATAAGGAGGAATTTTATTTGCAATATGTATAGTAATTGATCTCTCGAAATATACTTGTTATATGATCAAACAATTGAAAACCCTTCTGATATGTATAGTGGGTATAAAAGTGGCTAGCAATATGTTAGTATTTGGAGAATAATTCCTTTAACCCTTTACTGCACAACCCCAAGTTTTAACAAGCCTTGAATGAGGAAGATTTTGAAAACATTGTAGGATAAGACGAAAATGCTAGTAACCAATATTTTCTCCTTTTCCCACAATATTTTCTACCCAATCCAAGATCGATATCATCATTTTCAATCTGGTTCAGTATAAAATTTTACTGTTTAGTGAAGCGTTAAGCTATCGATCATCTCCTGAATCAAGTTTGCTTGAGATGACTTTGAAAAAAAAGAAAACCTTTGCAACACAGGAATAATCCACTTGAATAAAATTTTAATAGAACAACTCAAGTGAAAACATTTTAGCAAAAGAAGATTGGTTGCGAGTAATTTCTTTTTTTGTCTGACTGTTTACAACAGCTACTATGATTTCAAAATTTTTTAGGGCATGGGAGTACAAAGAGGTATTTGAATAGTAAAGAGTTGAATCTGTTCTTAAGGGCCTTTATACAATGGATCATTTATGGCAGTTTAGTTAATATTGACTAACAGTTAATTTTTCAGATTTAGTTGACACAAATTGCGCATGCACACTAAATGTTTGTTTTTTTGTGAAAACAGATGTCTCTTCATTTGCCCCCCCCCCCAAACAATTTTATGATTTTGCCAATGCAACATGAGCACATGTGAACCTAAATGCCTCACTGTATTCTTGGCTGTGTCACTGTAATGTGAAATCAACACTTTCAATATAATTTTGTCTAGATGGACCACAGAGTGGAAACTTTTTCAAAATCACACAAGGGTTCAGATCACTGATGACAAAATTCTAGAATATGTGACTTTCAAAGCACTGTTGTGACCCTGACCCGGGAAACCTCAACTCTGTGTGTTGATTCCAGTGCATATGGCCTTTGGAGCTGTGACCTTGACTTTGCAGACATGCGTAACCTCCACCTTGCATGTTGCCAAATCAATGGGGACATGTGTGTCAAACATTTTTAAAATTGGACATGGGATATTGGAGAGACAGAGAGGACACAAAAACATCTACTGATGGACTGACAATAGGACAGACTTATAAAAACTATATATCACCCCATGGTAATACATATTGCATGAATAGTGCCATACTAGAATGCTTTAAAGTTTCCACTACATGGAACACTTAACAACTAAATGTATCAAATACTTGAAGAAATAAGAACAAACTTACATCAAAACTAAAATAATAACAAAAGTCATCATTTTGTCTCCAGGTAACATCTTTACAATATCCACTTGGATAGCCTGTTGGGGGTGGGGGAGTAACTGAAATACAAAGGAAAAAACAAGAATTGTCACTAAAAAAGGACTTAACCCCATATCAAACAGTCTTGACTCTTAATTAGCCAGAGGAAAATGGCTTTAGAAATATTGTGGGAGAAGGAGAGAAAACTGGTTGCCAGCATTTTCTCCTTTTCACATACAGTTTTTTAATCAATGAAAGATAAATTTCATAGTCCGAGTAACACTTAATTCCTTTCCTGCAAATGCTTTCAATTTGGACAAGGCTAAAATTTTATCGTTTGGTAAAGAGCTCACCCTTTACTAGAAAACAGAATTTTTGTCTTGACCACACTGAAAGCATTTGCAAGTGACAATTAAATATTGCTCAAATGATATCATTTGTCTTTGAAATAGCAGAAAATATTGCAGGAAAAGGAAAAAATGTTGGTTACCTGTATTTCTTTTCCCATATTGTTTTCATAATTCCTCTTCCTTGGGGTAATTTAAACTCGCCAGTGTTAAGCAAAATAGTTAATACATGTACCTCTGCCATGTGCTTTTGTAACAAAGAAAGATAACACAAAAATGTCTAAGTTCAAGGGATATAATTTTCAAATACTTAACTCTTTACCGTACAATGCCGACTTTTAACGCCTCTGGCAAAGAAGCCTTTTAAAAACATTGTGGGAAAAGGAGAAAATGCTGGTAACCAGCATTTTCTCCTTTTCCCACAATGTTTTCTACCCTATCAAACAAAAATCACATCATTTGAGCCACAAAGAAATTGTCGTCGGCAAATGCTTTCAATTTGGACAGGTATACATTTTTGTCATGTGGTAAAGGGTTAATCACACATTCCAGAAATTGTCTTGCACATCTTTAGTTTTTGGTTTATGATTCTTAACTCTCAGTTACACAAAAGAAAATTGTGTCTTACACATCAACAGTTTCTTGTCCATAGAGGAGCAAAATTTTAACCCTTAGGCTGCTAAGTGTGACTCACTGACCTTTTGCAGACAGTGTGGATCAAGATCAGACTGCACTGAATGTGCAGTCTGATCTTGGATCTACACTGTCTAATAAGGAGATTTTTTTTCTCCAAAAGATAAGTTTGAAGTAGCATTATTGGGTTTTTTACTATCGGCCTGAATGTATAATTTAACTTATTTAGCAGAAAAAGGGTTAAAACTAATGGAGCAGTTTGCAACATAAAACACCTATGTACATGTATGTGCATATAGACATGCTGATTCCTGTATACCCTCTTAAACATTTGCTTTGAATGTGTAAGATTAGCTATTGGCCTCATATGTTCATCATGAAACCATAACTTCAGAATGAAGTTACATGTAGTTACATCTAATTCACTGAAACAATCTGATACAGGCTCTATGCGTATACCTTAAAGAAGCTCTGGCAACAAACAGCTTTGAAAGTACAACAAATTGGGCTGAACTACCACTTGAAAGTTTGGGATTTGGTTGGTGAAATAATGTCTTGACCTTATATCCAAGTAAAAACTGATCCCTTGTTTTCTAATTTGTTACCAGATTTTTGTAAACTTGAACCCTTTACCAAACAACAAAATTTTAGACAGATCCGAATCGAATGCATTAGCAGATGACAAAATAAATGTGACTTAAAATGAAAACCTGTCTTTGGGAAGGAAAGAAAACATTGTTGAAACAGGAGAAAATGCTGGTTACCAGCATTTTTTCCTTTTCCAACAATGTTTTCAAAATGCTTCTTTCTCTAAGTCCTTAACAGATGGGATTGTGTGGTAAAGTGTTAATCTCCATCAAGAGTTTACTCTTACTTACAAAATAAGACCTTGCAGACAAATGGGTATAGGTTATGACACATTGAGTCATTCCAGAAGCCCTGGTTGGTGGACACACATCCTTCACCGGGCATGTAGGTTGGCTCGCCTTTATTCCAGTTGGTGTAAATAACAGGAGAGCTGTCTGCCCAACTATAGGTCCCTGTATTCTGAAGAAACAAGGAAATAATAAATCTTTACCAGACAACAATAAACAAGACCAGTTCATGTTGAAAGCATTTTCATAAAGCATACAAAATGTGATTCAAATGATGGGATTGGTTTTTGAAAGGCTTGAAAATATTGTATGAATAGAGAACACAATGTTTTTCAAATGCTTTCTTAGTCAAAATTAAAAAAAGCATGGGATTCATTTTTAACCCTATCCCAAATGACAAATTTTAGCCTCCTTCAAATTTAAAACATCTGCGGACAACCAATTTAGAATTTGTACAAATGAGGTTAAACTCTCTGATAGGGTAGAAAACATTGTGGGAAAAGGAGAAAATGCTGGTTACCAGCATTTTCTCCTTTTCCCTCAATGTTTTCAAAAGCAGTTTTTCCCAGGGTAGTGAAAACCTGGGATTGTTTGGTAAAGAGTTAAGGATTTTGGCTGTTACCATGTCTCAGTTTTGTCCTGTTTTCTTGATATCTGACCATATAACTCTTTACCAACAACAAAATTTTTGATTTGTACATCCAAAGCATCTGCAGACAACAAATTAAATGTGGTTCAAATTGTGTGATCTGCCTCTGAATAGGTAGAAAACATGGTGAGAAAAGGAGAAATGCTGGTTATCCACATTTTCTCCTTCTCCATCCCACCCCACAATGTTTTCAAAAACCTTCTTCCTAAAGGTCTTTATAAGTCTGGATTGTTTGGTAAAGTGTTAAGCTGATAGAGACAAGGTACATTAAGTTCAGACTGCCTAAATTATCATGGATTTTTAATGTCTGGCTCCAACATGCTGAGACAGATTGTCAGAATGACAAATGAAACTAAAAAGAAAAAAAGTTAATTTTGCAGAATGTGCAGGTTCATATTGGATCTTCACAATCCAGTATTTTGAGGTCAACTGTTGTTAAAACTAACTTGAGATTACATTGATTTAATTTTTTCCAAAAGATAAAAAACAGCTGTCAGTTTGTTTGTATGATGTTTAACACAGTTTTCAACATTATTTCAGTTATATCATGGCAGCCAGTGCATCTATCAATGCTTTCCTGGAGTTACTTTTACCAGTACTTCACACAATATTTTTCCAAGCAACTGGGTACTTTCCCACATAACTATCATCGAAAGAAACTGTTTCATTTAAAAGGGCTGAGGAAAAAGTTCATGGACTTTGTTAATTAAAACTAATAGTGCTATTACATTTAAATTTTCATATGTTTAAGGTCCATTCATGATGGACTAAGTTACAAAGTTCCAGGCAAGTTATCTGAAAATATAGTTGCTATCCTCAATTTAGAGGACTCTTAAACATTGCCATCTGGTAAAAGGTTAATCAACACTTAGCACTCTGAAACATACAGTAGATAGAAGGACACAGTAAAGAAAACCAACACAACAAATTCTTACCGCTGGGTCTCTTAGACCAGTCCATACAGGTGAGTTAATGTTTCCTACCAAAGTGTCAATATAGGCCTGCTCATAGACAGACATGATGGATGTAAGATAGGCCTGTTCACCCTGGCAGGCTGCCGTTGCCTGGGAATATGTCTTCTGTTCATTATGCATCTTGTAGCAATCCAAACCATTAGATACATAGTCTGGTCTCTGGCATGTTGGCAAACCTTGGGTTGGAGCTATAGAGGGATCTGTAAGTGAAGATGGTGATACAGATTCTATATGTTGAAAGTCTGGACTAAATCTATGCAGCAGATAGTCCCTACCCCAAGGGCATGAACATGTAATATGGACCCCAAGTTTTTAATCGGGCAACAAACAACAAGTTTAGACTTGCCTGATTCAAAAGCATTGGCAAATAACAAATTAAATGTGGCTTAAATGATTGGATTTGCCTTTGACAGGGCAGAATGTAATACTGAAAAAGGATAAAATGATAGTTACAAGTGTTTTCTCCCTTTTCTATGATGTTTTCAAAAGGTTTTCTACCCAAATGCTTTTGAGCACACCCATTGATTGGAAAGGAGTTTAATTTAGTAATCTAGTTTATGCTGCATACAATCTTTAGCCCAAGGGCAAGAAATATTGACTTATTTCAGATTTCAGTTCCACAATGAGTTAACATAAATGGTGAACAAAAATGGGGGGAAAAAAATCATCTGTCTTCATGATTCTGTCCTGGACAACATAACATACCAGCACTTGCATCAAAAGTCATCTGTTTGCAGTTTGTTTTTTATCTTTTAACGATTCTAATTTTCTTGCTTTCTGTAAGAGATTTGCTGACTTTCAAAAAATGGATAATTAAAAGTCACACTTTACCAAACTATACTGTATTTCAATGACCTTATCCCTTTACCGCACAATGCTGCCTTTAAATGACCTTGGGAAAAAAGCATTTTGAAAACATTGTGGGAAAAGGAGAAAATGCTGGTAGCCAGCATTTTCTCCTTTTCCCACAATGTTTTCTGCCCTATCAAAGGAAACTTGCGCCAATTGAGCCACACTGAAATTGTCGTCTGCAAATGCTTTCAATTTGGATAAGGCTAAAATTTTGTCATCTGGTAAAAGGTTAAGGAGTTAAGTGTATGAAAACATGGCAAGCTAAGGAGAAAATGCTGGTTGCCAGACAAATTCTATTCTTCTAGCAGCATTAGATTTTAATAGTCTGCAAATGGTGTCAACATGGACGAGTCTAAAATTTTTGCTGTCTGGTAAAGATTGAAGGTTACAGACATGAAAAACACATGAAAATATTTTGACAAAATAATCTGCTGCAAGATACAAAATGTTGTTTCAAAATATTAATAAAGTACTTGAGTGAAGATAACTTACCCCTTAAAGCTTCACACACATATGGTCGAACAGTTGAACATCTCAAATTGTGCCACTTGCCTCCATGTCTACTGTCAGATGACATGGCCACACATTTACCCTGAAGCATATGAGAAAATTTCTATAATTGGCTCTTAAAGGATCTCAAAGAATGTAAATTTTTTGTTCAACGTTCTTGAAAAGACAAGTTGAACTTTACAAAAAATATGAGCCATGCTTTGGCAAAAGGGGGTTTAATGCATCTCCACGATACATGATACCAAGCAAGTCATCACAGTATTATCCACAGATCCATAAAATCCTTTCTGTAAAACAACCAACTGAATTAAAACGTAAACTGGTCCTTTGAGCTGCAAAAAATGGACCAACAGCAAAAAAAAGTTTTGGTCCATGTCAGCCTGCACAGACTGCACAGGCTGACATGGGTCGATACTTTTGCATATACATGAAGCACCCTTTTTGCAGAGCATGGCTCATATTATGTTTTTTGCCTGGCTGAAACAAAATCTCTGCTACGAGCAATAAGAATCTCTTCTTTTGACCAAAATTGTTGCATATGTAAAAAGTGGTCTATAAAGACAAAAAATTTAACCCTTTATCAAACAATCCCGACTTTTGACGACTGAGAAAGAAGCCTTTTGAAAACACACTGTGGGAAAAGGAGAAAATGCTGGTAACCAGCATTTTCACCTTTTCCCACAATGTTTTTCATTCAACAATAAATTATTTTCAGGTTTTGGGTCAAATTTATTTTATCGTCTGCAAATGCTTCCAGACTGGACAAGTCTCAAATTTTGTCGTTTGGTAAAGAGTTAATGGTCTATAAGGACATCTCCTAGATAGAGCGTTAAATGCAGGTAAATTCTGATATCCAATATTTCAAAAGAAATCTATTTAGCCAAACTTTCTTTCCATATCCAAAAAGTTTGTGGTTTATAGCTCTACAAAGTTTCAAAACAATGGCAGCAGAATTGTAAGAACGGTTGTCAACACCTAAAAGCATGTAGAGGCAAATGGACAGACCTACTGAAAAGTAGTGTGACAGGTAGCCAAACAGCAGACAAATTGATGGGCGGAAATCTGTTACTATTTCGGAAAGATTAAATCTCAATTAAACTATATACCAGACAACAACAAAACTTTAGACTCATTCTTTTTGAGAAGTTTTTCAGACAACAATGTGACTCAAATGATGGGTTTGTAGAAAACATTTTGGGAAAAGGAGAAAATGCTGGTCACCATCATTTTCTTCTTTTTTTTCAACAATGTTTCGAATTGTCTTCTTCCTAAGGGTTGTAAAAACAGAGATATGTCAATGAAGACTTAACGCTTTACAACATGATCATGTATTTATAAACAAAAATGAGGAAGAAGCCTTTTCGAAAACAATGTGGGGAAAGCAGAAAATGGAGGTTATCAGTATTTACTTCTTTTCCCAGAATGTTTTCTACCCTTTTAATGCAGCTCCCATCATTTCAGACACATTTAATTGGCTGTCTGCAAAAGCTTTCAATTCCAAAGGGTCCAAAATTTTGTTGTTGGGTATAGACTTAAATATAAATTTCACATGGGACAAAAAGCCCTCACCCCCCAACTACTTGGTTGTCCCTTATCCCAGTTTGTAATCAGCAGTTGTGAACTATCTTGCCAGGTAAATCTCTGATTGTTGTTCTGGTCATTCAGTCCAATCCACAGATCTGAATTATCCAGGACCAAACCATTCAACATTGATACCACAGTCGCTGTAAAACAAAAACACAATACCTGTTTATTGCAGGTTAACTCTTTACCAAACAACAAACTTTTAACCTTGTCCAAACTGAAAGCATCTGCAGACGAAAAATCGATTGTCACACAAATGATGGAATTTGCCCTTGGAATGGTAAAAAAACATTGTGAGAAAGTAGAAAATAATGGTAACCAGCATTTTCTTCTTTTCTTACTGCAGAATCTTCAGTTAACTCTATACCACACAACAAGAATTTAAACACACTGAAATTGAAAGCATTTGCAGATGCCAAATTAAATGTGGTTAAAAATGATGGAATTTGTCTTTGAAAGGGTAGAAGGCAGTGTGGGAATAGGAGAAAAAGCTGTTTCTCACAATATTTTCTTCCATTTTAAAAACAAATCCAATCATACAGGTGAGCTTCTTTCTCAGGTTGCTAAAACTCCGGGATTGTGTGGTAGAGGGCTAAGAGTAAGAAATTATTTTGAAATTGTCTATTTTGATTACAAAAAAGTCAAGAAAACTTCAGCATGTTTGACTATCACCCAAGAAAACTTCTTTTTAAATTTGAACTTTGAGAAAGAAAAGTGAAAACATTGTACTGAAAAAAGGAATTGCTTGTTAGAAGACAGCATTGTGTGAAAAGGCGAAAATGCAGCATTTTCTCCTTTTCTCATGATGCTTTCAAAGCCTCCTTTCTCATGGTGGTTAAAACTCAGTATTGTTAGGTAAAGTGATACTTATTAATCCTTGTGTACAACAATCAACATTTCTTTAACCCTTTACCAAATGACCATGTTTCAGACTTGTCCAAATTGAGAGCATTTGCAGACGACAAAATAAATGTGACTCAAAATTTGAGATTCATTTTTGATGGGTAAGAAAACATTGTGGGAAAAGGAAAAAATGCTGGTTACCAGCATTTTCTCCTTTTCCCCACAATGTTTTCAAAAGGCTTCTTCCTCAGGGTCATTAAAAGTCGGGCTTGTATGGTAAAGGGTTAAGAATAATGGATAAGGACAGGCAACATATTAAACTCTTACCTAACTCTATGTGGCTGTTCAAACTTGCAATATCAAAGTTTGTGCCTTGACTTCTACATGCATCCCTTGCCTTTGTGTATTCTTTACGTGCACTTGTGTTTCTGGCTCCAAAAACTTTGAAGCATTTGTTTCCTGTTTGAAATACACCATAAAAAGTACAGTAAAACCTGTACTGGTGGGTACCTCTATTAACCCCTTACCACACAATCACAACTTTTAACGACCCTGACGAAGAAGCCTTTGGAAACATTGTGGGAAAAGGAGAAAATGCTTATAACCAGCATTTTCTCCTTTTCCCACAATCTTTTCTAACCTTTCCAATATAAATTTCAATTGTTGATGCACATTTATTTTCTTGTCTGCAAATACTTTCAATTTGGACAAGTGTAAAATTTTGTTGTTTGCAAAGAGTTAAGCAATCAACCTGTATTGAGTGAAGTATGATATTGAGTTCATGGCAAACTTGTTCAAGTGTCCCTGTGTTAAGCAAGCATCTGTCTTAACCCATTACCACACAACTGAATTTTAGACTAGTCCAAAGTGAAATTATTTACAGATGACAAATTTAATTTGGTAAGAATGATGGGATTTGCATCTGAAATGGAAAAAAACATTGTGGAAAAAGGAGAAAATACTGCTTACCAGCACTTTATCCTTTTCCCACAGTGGTTTCAAAAGCTTTCTTCATCAAGGCTGTCAAAAAATGGGATTGTTTTGCAAAGGTTTTAGAAGGCACACTTTCAATGTCCCTTTGGTTATGGATTAAAAACAGGTTGGAGTGCATTTAGTAACTCCTTACCTAACCACCAATGTTTACAATGTTCCATATTGAAGGCATTAGCTAGCAGACTACATATTGAATATGGCTCTTAACCAATTACCAAAAAACCGTATGTTTTAACAACATTAGGAAAAAGAGAAAGAAACAATGCTGGTTATCTGAATTTTGTCCTTTTCTCAAGATGTTCTAAAAATCTGTTTCTCTCAGGGATGTTGAAACACTGGATCGCTTTATAGCAGGTTAAAATGTCTATCACAGCTGCCAAATTGTCTTTTTTTATCATCCTTCCCCACCCCCCAAAGGTGTTACATTTTCCAAGAGGGGGGCAATTAATGGAAGTAAAAACCACATAGAATTTTCAGAGGGCCATGATAGCATGGCCATATTGGTTTTAATATACCAATGGCAAAGTGATAGCCATGTGAGAAACCCATTGTTCTTAATGCAGGCTATCAATTTTAGCTGGTATCATGATTCATTTGGACATTAACACGTTACCACATGACAAAAATGTAGACTTGTCCACATTTGAGGTATTTGCAGACTACAGTTTAATTTTCACTCAAATGATGGAATTTGTCTTTGAATGGGTAGGAAACATTGTGGGAAAAGGAGAAAATGCTGGTTACCAGCATTTTCTCCTTTTCCCACACTCATTTCAAAAAGCTTCTTCCCTAGGGTCATTAAACTAAGGACTGTGTGATAAAGAGTTAAATAGCATGATTCATAGGAAATACTTTCTTTTTCTTAAAGTTCTTCCAGGTTAGTTGACAAATTTCATGTTACCGAAAGTTTATAATGTTATCTAAAGAATAAACATAGCAAGAAAAAGGAGAAGATGATGGTAACCAGCAAAGACTATGTCTCTGATTGGCTTATGAAGAACATCTCGGCCAATCAGATAGGTGGTCTTTACATTTGAAATTCAGAGGAATATTTAGAATGATTGGTGAATATGACCTTTTCAATTCTCACCTGAATTGACACCTGTGTAACCAGATGGACATTCACCCTGTATAAGGGATGTAGGAATTGGTGTGATAGGGTTGGAAGAACCAGGCTTTTTCTTGCAGATAAAGTGATAGTTCTCATTGCAGTCATTGTCATTCCAATGGGCTAGAAATATACAAAATATCTATATATAGAAAACTGAAAGTCACAAAGCAGATGAATTCAACATCCTTTGATTCCAAAATGATAAAGATTACATTTCAATGTAAACTGTTTACCAAACAACAAAATTTGGAAATTTGGTCCAAATGCTTTTTAAATTCTTTAGATGACAAATTAAATGTGGCTTAACTTTGCCGACACTTAGTCTCTGAAAGGGTACAAAACACTGTGAGAAAACAAGAAAATGCTGGTTTCCAGCATTTTCTCCTTAGCCTACAATGTTTTCAAAAGCCTTCTTTCTTAGGGTCATTAAAACTTGGGATTGTGCAGCACGGGGTTAATAATCAGGTTTCAATAAACACAAATTTCAAAGCCATAACCATCCAACAAGTCCAATCAGAACTTACCATTATATTCTAATAGCTGTGCACATTTTTCAGAACCAAAAGCATCATTGGGCTCATTACCTTGCCATTTTGTGTAGTCTACCAAAGAACCATCTGACCATCTAAAACAGCATGAAAAACTTTTAAGTTACACAAAGAATGTCTATTTAAAATTATTGACATTTAAGAGGACAGCATAGAGCATGATCAAACTGCACAGATTGTTTTCTAACCTTGAGACCTTGAATTTTCTGCTAGTTCTTTCCATAATGTGAGAAAATTGTGAAAACTGTGACATTTGAGTGTCTCTCAGCTTAAATCTCTTTATTTTAAAATGATTATGAAACAAATTCTATAGCTTTTATTAGTCAATCTCAATGATTACTTCTGGAAATTGAACTAGTGCTGATGATGTGAAAAGTTCCAAAGGTTGATGCTGCTAATCACAGAATTTGAACCTACGACCTCTGATGTGAGAGGCTGATAGAGGTCCAAAATGTCCTTGAAAGTCTAAGCCTTAAAAACTTACATGGATATAGAAACTCTCACTCTTTTCCAGATGACAAAATGTCAGAATTGTCCATATGGATGCCTTTGCAGACACATAATTCAATTAAGCTCATATGGAAGCATTTGTCTTGCAAAGGTTGGGAAACATTGTTGAAAAAGGAAAAAAATGATGGTTACTGGCATTTCTTTTCCTGGTGCACATTTTTTTCAAATGCCTTCTTTCTAAGGGTCATTTAAAAACACAGAATTGTTTGGTAGTGTTCACTCATTAATTTCTCCTCACAGTTGCTTCCAAGGTGGTCTGATGCAAATTATATTTCAGGATGCAAGCAGTACTCTTTTGATAAAAGTAAAACAAAAAGATAGTATCCTTCAATACTTTACCAAAATAATCTTGTGTCTTTATGACCTTAATTGTGAAGGCTTTTGAAAACATTGAACAAGAATGTCATCAGACAGCTCAGGCTTTTGAAAGCATTGAACAAGAATGTCATTAGACAGTAAAGCTAGCCTGTAAAAGTTAATTGTTTGGCTGGCATTGCCCTGAAACAGCAACAGAGTCCTAGCCAAGGACAGAAGACCCAACACCAACTATGACACAAGGGTTATGCAATAGCTCTTCCTGGACTTTTAGCAGAAAACTGTCTATGACCTTGACCATTTGGCCGCACGCATGGGTAGAATTTATAGATGAATGAAATTGCAGACCAATATCCATCATCATACTAAATATGAACATAATTATTTGGTCTGGAAGTTGGGAGCTCTAGAAAAACTTATACATTTTTTTGTTACAGCTGGCCGAGGCTTATTTCTGAAAAAACTGTGGTACAAGGAGAAAATGCTGGAAACTAAAATTTCTCCTCCTTTGACAATATTTTGCACCTCTTAAAAGATTAAAAGGCATTCCATCATTTGAGCCACAGACAATTTTGTTCTTTACAAATTATTAAGTTTAATGAAAACTAAAGTTTTGTTGTATGCAAGCGCATTAAATCGGGCTTGAACCTACAATAAAATATTCTCACTTAAACTGGTTTTGTCCAACATCTTTCAAACCAATCCAGGCATCTGTTTTTGTGGTAAATGACAACTGAAAAAAAGAATAAGACTACTAAGACTGGTGAATAAAAAAAAACATGAAATATAGGCAAAACATGTTAGATATAAAATCAAATGAACATTTACTCTTTACCAGACAAAAAAAATTACGACCTGTTTGAATTAAACACATTTGCAGACAACAAATCGAATATGACTCAAAATGCTTGAATTTGTCTTTGAAAGGTTGTAGAAAACATTGTGGATAAAGAGAAAATGCTGCTTTTTCAAAAATCTTCTATCTAAGGGACTTTCAAACATGTGATTTTGTGGTAAAGGGTTAAGCAATAGCTTTTATTAGACTATCCAAACGCATCAAATCTGGATACTTGTTTTGGTCCTTCTTGACAAAGTGGTTAGACATGGGATCTGCAAAATGTAAAATCCCAATTCCATCAAGGCACTACTGCCAGCATCGGAATGCCTTATGGGCAAGGCACTGCATAGCACCAGCCTAATACTGATGAAACCCGGAAGTCACATATTAACTTTTTGCCAAACGACAAAATTTTCTACCTATCTAAACTGTGCAGTCGACAAAATAAATGATGCCCAAATTATGGTTTCTGTCTTTGCTTGGGTAGAAAACATTGTGGGAAAAGGAGAAAATGCTGGCTATACTGAGTAAATAGAGTACAGTGGAAGGCTATGCTGTGGGAGTAAAAGCACTTGTTCCTTTTCCCAGAACATTTTCTAAAACTGTTAAAATCAGAGGAATATAAAGTCGTTTTATTCCAGTGATGTGTTCATATCAAGTAAAGTTTGTAAATAAAATGAAGCATTGTGCATTTTAACCCTTTACCAAACGACAGAATTTTATACTGGTCCAAACTGAAAGCATTTGCAGATGACGAAGTAAATGATACCGAAAAAGTAAAGCCTGTTTTGGGAAGGGCAGAAAACACTGTGGGAAAAGGAGAAAATGCTGGTTACCAGCATTTTCTCCTTTTCCCACAGTGTTTTCAAAAGGCCTCTTTCTCAGGGTCGTTAAAAGTCGGGATTGTGTGGTTAAGAGTTAACTCTTTACCACATGATAAAAATGTAGACTTGTCAAAAATATAATAATTTTTAGACGACACTTTCAATTTGGCTCAAATGATGAATTTGTCTTCAATAGGGTAGAAAACATTGTAGGAAAAGAAGAAAATGCTGGTCACCAGCATTTTCTCCTTTTTCCATATTTTTTTTCTGAAAAGGCTTCTTTCTCACAGTCGCTTTCCAAAGCTGTTAAAAGCAGATGCATATAAAGCTGTTTTTGACCAGCAACATGTTCATATAAAATTAAGTCTATTTTCTCATACCAAAGTGACCAAGTTGTTGTTTTCCTGTTCAGAGTGAATACTAGCCAGCTCTGCACCTTGTTGATTACAGTAGGCTCGAGCCCCATACCATGTGCGCCGACTGTTCTGTCCAACATTATCACTGGTAAGGTAACAATAACCATTCAATAGCTTCCAGCCAGGAAACGCTGCACATTCCACTGAAATCAAACAGAAAAACATAATATGTCATCCCCGAGTGCTATGCTCAACTCAAGCCTTTACCGCACAATCACAAGTTTCAATGCCTCTGAGGAACAAGACTTTTGAAAACATTGTGGATAAGAAGAAAGCTAGCATTTTCTCCCTTTTCCACAATGTTTTCTACTCTATTAAAGCCAAATCTCTTTCTTTAAGCAACAAAGATTTTTGTTTTTTGCAAATGCTTTGTATTTGAACAAGCCAAGAATTTGGTTGTCTGGTAAAGGGTAAAGTTATTTTTGTACACAATGTAGATAAAGATCAGACTGGGTCCATATTTCCCAACCATTTTTAAGAACATTCTTACTCTTATTCTCAAGAATTTTCTAAATTTGAAAGTAACGCAAGTTCTCATTGGCTAAAAGCATTTGGTTTAGCCAATGAGAACTTGTGTTACTTTCTAAATCTAGAATAAGACAAAGAATATTCTCAAGAATGGTTGGTGAATACTGACCCTCAAATCTTTATGCCACGATAGTAGATCAAGATCATACTGCTCTTGGATTTCACTGTCCACTATTTTTTTAAAATATACTAGTAATGACACCCTTGCAATTTTAATTGGTATGCTGATCTGTTTATTTAATTGAAGAAGTCTTCTTCGTTATTTAGCCCTTTCAGAGACACAGACAAAGACAGGGGCTTTTGCAGGCAGCTTTGGTCCAGATAAGACTGCAAAGAACATTCAGTCTGATCTAGGACCTATACCATCAGCTTGTTTAATGAAAACTGTAAGATAAAAATCTTTTTAAGTTTCAATTGACTGTATTTTAAGCCATCAAAAGAATTCAAGTTAATACATTCCTTGCTGAAAAAGGCAGTAGTATAGTCTTATCCCTTTACCAAATGACAAAATTGTAGACTTGTCAAAATCTTTTGCATTTACAGACAACAAATTAAATGTGATTAAAAAATTTAAATTTGCTCTGGGAAGAATAGAAAACATTGTGGGAAAAAGAGAAAATGCTGGTCAACTGCATTTCTTCCTTTTCCCACAATGTTTTCAAAAATTTTCTTTCCCAGACTCGTTTAAACTCAGGATTGGGCAAAGGTTTACAAAAACTGACAAAAACAAAATGATTACTTGCATTTTTTTCATTTTCATACGATGTTTTCAAAAGATTTTTTCTCAGGATCAATACAATTATCAAAATCAGGAAATATACAAACATAAATTACCTGGAGCAGTTGTTGGCTGAGTTGGCTTTGTTGTCTGCAAAGTCTTTCCTGTAAAGGAGAAAAAGATAATTAACCCTTTACCAAACAATTCTGGGTTTTCAGGACCCTGGGAAAGAAGGCTTTTGAAAACATTGTGGGAAAAGGAGAAAATGCTGGTAACCAGCATTTTCTCCTTTTCCCACAATGTTTTCTTCTCTATCAGAGAGCTAAAGCTCATCTGTATGGAAGTTGAATTTGTCGTCTGCAAATGCTTTAAAATTGGTCAAGTCTAAAATTTTGTCATGTGGTAAAGGGCTAAGATGATAAAAGAAAGCAAACATACTGCTGAAACCCTAAACTAAATACTACTGTGATTTAGTGATGCTGAAGAAGACAGTTTTTTGAAAAAAGGAAAAGGTTCCAGCTAAGAGTATTTTCTCTTTTTCGGAAACAATTTCTGCTGTTCTAAACTATTTTACATCCTTTCAAAAACAAGAGGGCCATGATGGCCTTGAAGTTGCTCACCTGAGCCTTTTGACTGAACATGACCCATCTCCAGTCTCTTCCACTATATCATGACAAATATTCTAACAAACTTTCACAAGTATTGGTAACCAGCATTTTCTCCTTTTCCAACAATGTTTTCAACCCTTTCAAAGACAAATTCCATTATTTGAGCCAGACTTATTTTGTCGTCTTCAAAAACTTTCAATTTGGACAAGTCTACATTTTTGTTATATGGTAAAGAGTTAATCTATTGCTGTACAAATATGACTTTCTGCACCCTTGTAGATGACAGCTTTGGTAAACATTGTGGGAAGTTGAGTAATTTCTTGTTACCAGTGATTTCTACAATCTCCACAATGTTTTCCATTCTGTTGAAATATATTAATTTCATTTTTTTTGTGTCATTTGTACATGTTTTTGGTTGGTCCAAACATAAAAGATGATACCAGGAAAAAACTGCAAATAAGACAATTCTGACACAAGCAATTCTTCCCTTTCTAAAACAAAAACTACACTTTTAACCCTTTACCACATAATCCTGATTTTTAATGGCTTGAAGATAAAGGCTTTTGAAAACATTGTGAGAAAAGGAGAAAATGCTGGTTACCAGCATTCTCTCCTATTCTCACAATGTTTTCTACCTTTCAAAAGACAGTAATCAAAATTTAAGCTACATTTATTCTGTTGTCTGCAAATGCATTTAATTTCTTTAGTCCAGAATTTTGTGGTTTGGTAAAGAGTTAAAAAATGTCCCTGAAATTCACACCTTTCTTTATTTTACAAGCATATGACTTGGCAACATAGCAAGAGTTATCATTCCATTTGAGTCCCGGACTATAAAGCTCCACACAATCATCAGTTCCATCATTGTCGTTGGGTTCACCAGGAGACCAGCTTGTGTAGTCAACTGCTGTTCCATCGGTCCATTGGTATTCTATGCATAATAGACAATATGCAATAATTATTATACAGATATTAACTCATAGCACACAAAATAATTAGAAATGGATATTTTAAAGCTGGGAACAAGACCAAGATAATTGCAACCAGATCTACTATATATTTTGTGCAGTCTGACATTCATCTACTCTAGCAGTAAAAGCAACTGTAATTGTGAAAGGCACTGTTAGTTTTGACTCTTTCCTAGCCAGTGATTTTTTTCCCCATATTTCGAATGTGCTAAGCAAACAACAAACAGGATGTGGCTACAATAATGGGATGCGTCATTGAAAGGGTAGATTCTTTTTTTATGAAAAAGTAGAACATTTTCGTAACTAGCATTTTCTCCTGTTCTTTCATTGTTTTCAAAAGCCTTCTTCAGGGACTGAAAATACCAAATCATTTGTTAAAGACCTGACCACATATCAGACATGTGAATGGTCAGATATGATCAAGCATGAAGCATTTACAAGCTAAACAAATGAAACTGACACTTTGTGGTCATAAGAGGAGGTCCAAATTACTGCATGTACAAAATTTCATTAACCAGTATATCTCTATACCTACTCGTTAGTAAAGTGTATGATCAAACTGAATATTCAGTGCTGTCTGATCTTAGTTTGTTTTTGTCCACAAAAACCTGAAATGGTGTCTGTACCATTCACATAGCTATTCATTAATGACTCACAAAACGCTTACACTAAGAAACAGATTGTAGTTCCTAAACCTTAAAACCAAGTATTTCTGGACCAACTTATCTAATGCCGTTGTACACACTGTTACAATGAATTGGATGAACTTAATTGGCTTACTCTGCACTAATAATATTTCCATATTTTTTTTTAGGCCTTACAGTGAAGATAAAATTTGAATGAAAAACCTTCTTGGCCATAATTTTAGCTTCATGTAGCAAATAGTGCAGATTCAAGAATCAAATGCATAGATCTAAGAACAGAAAATAGAAAGCAAATCAATGGCATCATGAATTACCATAGCTTTCTGTTAAAGTAAATGGTTAATTGCTCAATTTGAGCCAACTTTCCAATCAAACAGACTATTTCAGTTTAGAAATAAATCACACATAATTGCAATATCATTGTTGTTTTTATCTACAGTGTTTCAACAAAGCAGACAGTGCAGGGTTTTCATTTTGAAATGAAGCAACAGATTGATTGACAAAAACAACAGGCCGGGGGTCAAGGAGGCCGCCTAGGCTTTGGCATCCATGATTACCAAATGGAGATCAGAGAGACGTATCGTCGCCTACGATTGGATAATTGGATGCAAGTATCCAATGAATGACCATGTAACATTAATAAACCAATTGTTTCTGGTTTCGTGGTAAAATTGAACAGGTGTCGCAGTACAGTTACCAACGCATGAAATATTTTCGATATAAACAACGCGATCGATTTTTCAAAGATCCAGCAAAAACAACCGATTAAAGGCCAATTTCAACCAATGTTTTTGATCGGCAATCAGCTTTAAATGAAATTCCTGACAGTGTAAAATCAAAGATCAGAGTGCACATTTTGTGCAGTCTGATCTTGATCTACATTGACAGCAAAGGCCAACAGTCTGATGTTCATTGCTGTTTTCAACAGTATTTTGTAATGCAAAGGTGGCCAATACACTTTGCAATATATTCCTGGAGTTTCTCTATCAGCATGTACGCACAAAACTCATTCTTGCTATTTACTGCGCATAAACAACACTAAAATTTGGGTGATGAATGAATCTGGTCATAATGACTTTCATCTCTCTGCTGGAAGAACTTTTGCTGAGAGTAGATTCAAACTCATAAACCCTTGATAACAAGTCCTGCAACTCTATGTATTTCTGCATACAGTGAAAAAGAAGATCAGGCTGCACAGAATGTGAGAATGTGCAGTCTGATCTTGGATCTACACTGTCCACTAAGGTGACACATTTACAATAAATCACATCTGTTGGCTGGAAAATTTGACAAAATTTACTTGTAAGTTTAATGATTTAAAATGAGACCCTTTGACTTACGTTTTTCAATACCAAAGTCACTGAGTCCAATCCAGTACGATATTCCATATCTGTATCCAGCACTGAGAAAGGAAAACAAATTATGGAAAAATTTAGGGTACATGGGCAAATGGTAGCAAATGAACTGATAAAAAAGCAATTTCAACCTTTAACCCTTTATCACACAGTCCCGACTTTTAACGACCCTGAGAAAGAAGCCTTTTGAAAACATTGTGGGAAAAAGACAAAATGCTGGTAACCAGCATTTTCTCCTTTTCCCACAGGGTTTTCTATCCTATCAAAGAAAAATTGCACCATTTGAGCCACATTGAAATTGTTGTCTGCAAATGCTTTCAATTTGGACAAGGCTAAAATTTTGTCATCTGGTAATGGGTTAAGCAATTAACTTCTATAGCAAAATTGCAGACAACTCTGATAAACTTCATGTTCAGATATAATTAATACAAATTAAGATTTGATAGATGAAAAAAATATGAGGAGTGCCCTGGTAAAAGGGGGTTTAATGCATCTTCATGCTGTAAAATATCAAGCAAGTCATCATATAATTATGGATCCATAATGCCCATTATGTCTAACAACCAATTAGATCGTGCAATCCAACAATCCTTTTACATGCAAAAAAAAACTGATTTATAAAAGAAAGCTTTGACCCAGGGCAGCCTGCACAGACTGAAACTGTGTCAACATTTCTTGCAAATGGATTAAGCCCCATTTTTCACAGAGCATGGTTTATATAATTTGTTGTTGCCAAAAGGAAAAATAGCTAATTCAAGGCAATTTCTCACTTGTCCTTTTGTTTTCAAAAATGGCTAGCTGCTAAAGTAGAAAAGTCATCAGCTGGTAAAATATATTAATCCTTTACCACACAATCCTGAGTTTTAACAGCCCTGAGGAAGAAGTCTTTAGAAAATATTGTAGGAAAGGGGGGAAAATGCTGGTAACCGGCATTTTCTCCTTTTCCCACAATGTGTTCTATATTATCAAAGACAGAAATCATCAATTGAGCTACATTTAAAAGTGGCTAGCTGCAAAAGGAGAAAAGTCATCAGCAGGTAAAATATATTAACCCTTTACCATTCAATCCTGAGTTTTAACAGCCCTGAGGAAGAAGCCTCTGGAAAACATTGTAGGAAAAGGGGAAAATGCTGCTAACCAGCATTTTCTCCTTTTCCCACAATTTTTTCTATATAATCAGAAAGAAATCATCAATTGAGCTACATTTAAAGTCATTTGCAACTGCTTTCAATTTGGACCAGTCTGAAATTTTGTTGTATGGTAAAGAGTTATTCATTTACAGAACAATACCATCTTTTAACTCTTACGCTGCTAAGCCCAAACTCAGTGCGCTTTTGTGGACAGTGTAGATCAAGATCGGACTGCACAGAACATGCAGTCTGATCTTGAATCGACACTGTCCGATGCTGTGAAAGTTTCACCCGTGGAAAGAACTTTGATACTGTGATATTTTGTATTTTAGTATTGGCTGAAAATTTATGTTTAACTTACTCTGCAGGTTAAGAGTTAATAACATATTCTGGCAAAAAAATTCTTGAAATAGCAATATTTAGGATATTTTTCCTAACTGAAAGGTCCATTGCATTAAATCCAAGGACTGCATGCCTTTTAGGGGCCCAATAAACAAAATCAAGTTATTATTCATTAAGAAACAGAATGCAAATATATGGAGGCACTTTTAACCAGAAACTCGTACATAGTGTACCGTATAGATCAAAGATCAGACAACCTGTTTATGCTATCTGATCTTAATTTATACTGTTTTGACAAAGTTTAAGACTTGCCCAAACTGAATGCATTTTCACACCACAAATGAAATATGGCTCAAATGATGGAATATGTCTTTTAATAGTGGTAGCCTGCATCCTCTCCCTTGCCCACAAGGTTTTCTACCCTACCTAAATATTATTTGGCCACATTTGATATGTCATCTGCAATTGTTTTCAGCTTGAACAGTTCTAAAATTCTGTTATTTTGTAAAAAATGAAGAATTTCCCTGTATAAGAACATGTTGGAATGTTCACATTTAAGTTATGTCATCTGCAAATGCTTTCATTTGGACAAGTTTAAAATAACGTCATCCGGCGATGAATAAAGATATCCCCTTTCTTACCTTCTGTACGAGAAAACTTTGGATTGTTCATCAGAAGACTGTAAACTGATCAGATCAGCACCTATAGCTCTGCATGAATCTCTTGCTCCAAACCATGTTTGCCTCTCAGAATCAGCTGTATAGACCTGACAAATTACAGAAAAAGTACAACAAAATCAATTTTAAGCCTATACCAAACAAAGAAGTAGAAGCCTTCTAAAAAAAAAATTGGAATAAGGAGAAAATGTTGGTTTCAGCAT
Organism: Tridacna gigas; assembly: GCA_945859785.2. Classification (NCBI taxonomy): domain Eukaryota; kingdom Metazoa; phylum Mollusca; class Bivalvia; order Cardiida; family Cardiidae; genus Tridacna; species Tridacna gigas. The sequence continues at coordinate 39,866,961 of OX244035.2, read as the reverse complement.
TTTCGCCTCTCCAAATGTTTTCTGCCCTCTGTAAGACAAATGCAAGTTTTTGAGTCATGTTTACCATTTTGTCTGCAAATGCTCTCAATTTGGACAAGTCACAATCGATCAAATGTTCTTGTCTGTTAAAGAGTTAAAGGTAATAGATACCTCCTTGAATAAGTATAAAACAAGATGTCTGTTTGTAAAACAGTCATGCCCCCCTACTGCCACATTGATACAGGAAGTGGCACAGTTCATAAACTGATAATTGACCTTTCATGGATTGACCTTAAAATCGATAGGGATCATTTACACTCCAAGATGAATATCTGTACAGAATTTGAAGGACCTAGGTCAATTCTGTGTGTAGTTATCATCTGGACAAGGTTTGGTCTATATATCATTAAGTTGAAGGCCACTGTGTCCTTGACCTTTGATGGTTTAATCTCAAAATCGATAGGGATCATTTACACTCCAGGATGAATATCTGTACAGAATTTGAAGAACCTATGTCAATTCTGTGTCTAGTTATCATCTGGACAAGGTTTGGTCTATATATCATTAAGTTGAAGGCCACTGTGACCTTGACCTTTGATGGATTACTCTCAAAATCGATAGGGATCATCTACACTCCGAGACAAACGTCTGTGCCAAATTTGACGAACCTAGGTCAATTCTGTGTCTAGTTATCATCCGGACAAGGTTTGGTCTATATATCAACATGTTGATGGTCACTATGACCTTGACATTTGACCGATTGACCTCAAAATCAATAGGGATCATCTGCACTCCGAGACAAATGTCTGTGCCAAATTTGACGAACTTAGTTCAATTCTGTGTCTAGTTATCATCCAGACAAGGTTTGGTCTATATCTCAACATGTTGACGGTCACTGTGACCTTGACATTTAACCGACTGACCTCAAAATCAATGGGGATCATCTATACTCCAAGATGCATGTCTGTGCCAAATTTGACGAACCTAGGTCAATTCTGTGTCTAATTATTTTCCGGACAAGGTAAGGTCTACCGACTGACCGACCGACGGACCAACATGTGCAAAGCAATATACCCCCACTTCGTTGAAGGGGGGCATAATGAGGGGGTTCAATGCCAAAAGATTCATTCCTCTCTCACCACTGACCATTGTTTCAATGATGGTTATGTCTGAAAGCAGCCAGTGGCTTGAGAAGAATATTGTGCTTAGTACAGGTAAAAGAAACTCCTTCAGGAATAGGAGCACCAGCTGTCGAGATATAACTAAATTAATGTTAAGAACAGCATTAAACACCCTACAAACAAGGCTACCAAAATACCTGCATATTGGCCAAGCACAAATTGACAAAACCTAGGTACAGTCAACATAAATGAAGGTTTCATCCCTAAATACATATGAAAACATTTTGGCAAAAGGAAAATAGCTCATCATGAGCAATGTCACCTTTTGTCACAGTATTTTCAAAAGTGGTCTCTTGCAATGCAAAAAAGTTGTCTGTAGGAAATGACTCACATCTTACCTTATAGCAATATCCATTGTAATCATACCATCCACTTGGGCAAACAGGGGGTGTAAGGGTAGTAGTTGTTGTCATCAATGGTGTTGAATAACCTGCCCTAGGGAACTGACAGATATATCTCTGTTGTATTAAACAAGATTGGTCCACCCATAAACCAACAATTGGTCCACCAGTTCGCATAGATATGCATGTAGATATGGCATTCCCTGGATTTAATCAAAAGTAGAAACGCTTTAATAATGTTTGAAACAAATATTTATAGTCTCAAAGACAGCTTAAACCTTTACCAAACGACAAAATTTTAGACTGGTCTGAATCGAAAGCATTTGCAGACGACAAAATAAATGTGATTGAAAAACTGAAATTTGTTTTGGGAAGGGTAGAAAACATTGTGGGAAAAGAAGAAAATGATGGTTACCAGCATTTTCTCCTTTTCCCACAAGGTTTTCAAACGGCTTCTTTCACAGGGTTATTAAAAGTCGGAATTGTGTGGTAAAGGGTTAATAATGTTTGAAACAGATATTTATAGTCTCAAAGACAGCTTAACAATGGAAAAAGTATCATACTTACACTGAAGCCTCTCTAATGATCTTTTAACTCTTTACCAAACACAAAAAGTTTCATTGTTTGTAAAAGGTTAAAAAACATGTGAGAAAAGGAAAAAAATGCTGGTACCAACATTTTCACCTTTTCTAACAATGTCTCAAAAACCTTTCTCCTAAATGTCAGTAAAATTTGGAATTGTGTGTTGGCAGATACATAGCAGAAAAAAATCCAACCAGAAAAATAAAACTTGATATCATCTTATTGGAACACTGACATCAGTGATCAGACCAAGACATCTATTAGAAATGCTTCAGGGAAAGCATTTGCAGAAGACAAAATAAAGGGGACTCAAAAATTAAAATTTGTTTCCAGAAGGGTAGAAAACATTGTGGGCAAAGGAGAAAATGCTGGTTACAAGCATTTTCTCCTTTTCCCACAATGATTTCTAAAGCTTTTTTTCTCAGGGTCATTAAAAGTCAGCAGTGTGTGGGTCGGGATTGTGTGGTAAAGGGTTAATGCATCTCTATGATGCATTATAAGAAGCAAGCCATCACATAATTATGGATCCATAGAATTCATTTTGTCTAACAACCAAATAGATCTGGAGGAAGACTGTCCTTCAATCTCCAGAAAATTAACCAATAGCAAAAACTTTTGACCCATGTCAGTCTTATACCCCCTTTTCACAGAACATGACTCATATATATATTTCATTGTGAATAATTTCTCTTTTGGCAACAACTGTTTTCAAGTGGTTTGCTTCATGATGAGAAACTTTGTCTGTGATACCTTTAATGTGTTAAGCCAATCAGAATGCCTATTTATATTTTAGCCAATCAGATGGCTGTATTTCAACAGTAGACTGTGATAAGACGTAAATGAAGAGATCATTCTTGTACCTGTATGATTGCCTGACCATGCAGTATAGTCAACTGTTCGCCCATCAATCCATTGTAAAAGGCCAAGCTGAGCCTTATCACTCATACCAATCCAGTAGTACCCCGTGGTGCCGGCAATTTGAGAGGCCAGGAATGCTTGTTGGTATCTGAAATGTCATTGTCATTTATTCACTTAACTCTTTACCACACAATCCCGACTTTTAACGACCCTAAGAAAGAAACCTTTTGAAAACATTGTGGGAAAAGGAGAAAATGCTGGTAATCAGCATTTTCTCCTTTTCCCACAATGTTTTCTAGTCCCCTCAAAACAAACTTCAGTTTTTAAGTTACGTTTATTTTGTCGTCTGCAAATGCTTTCAATTTGGAGTAGTCTAAAATTTTGTCGTTTGGTAAAGGGTTAACTCTTCCACTGTCAACAGAGCTCTTGCATTCAGGATAGATGAAGATCGGAGTGCAAAGAACATGCACTCTTATCTTGATCTGCTACCTTATACAAAACTCTGATCAGAATTAACTTCGACTTTATTGTAAATCTACTTTTAAATCTCAATAAAAGCTCCATTTGTACAGTTTGGGTATACCAAACTCTGACCAAAATCATCTTCAATTGAATTGGAAATATATTAAATCTCAATAAAAACTAGAGCTTAGAAATACAGTTGCCAGTGAAATGCTAATTTTCAACAATGTTTTTAAAGCTGTCATGCTGCAGGAGTATAAAAATTTTTCTACTTTGTACTGAAAGGCATCCAAATATGTTACTGATGAGTATTTTGGGGTTCAAAGGGTAATAATTCTTTATTTCTTTACAAAAAAAAAACAATGTCATGGGTACTCATTAGAAATGTATGAATGAGACAATGTTAGTGAGTACCCACAACATATGTTTCAGTCAAGAAATAATATATTTTAAAATTAGATAACACACTATTTCATTTAACCTTTACCAAACAATACCATATTTTCATAATCCTGAGGAAGAAGGTTTTAAAATATTGTTAAAAAATAGTTACTAGCATTTTCTCATTTTTCACAATGTTTCCTACTCTTTCTCATACAAATCTCATCACCGGTGACACATTTATTATGTCATTTGCAAAAGCTTTCCACTTGGATCAGTCTAAAATTTCATTGGTTAGTTAACCCTTTACCACACAATCCTGCCTTTAAATGACCCTGAAGAGGAGGCCTTTTGAAAAGATTGTCGGACAAGGAGAAAATGCTGGTAACCAGCATTTTCTCCTTTACCCAAAATGTTTTCTACCCAATCAAAGACAACTCCCACTATTAAAGCCAAATTTGAATTGTCTTCTGTAAATGCTTTCAATTTGGACAAGTCTAAATTTTTCTCGTGTGGTAAAGAGTTAAGAGTTCATTGAAGCTCTGAGACCGATACCTGAAATAACCTTACCTGTCATGTATTGTGGCCAGCGTCCCTTGTTTTGCTACACAGTCTAAATTTGCATCATCCCAAGTTTGAGGTGTTTGTTTGATCAAGTAACACATATATCCATATGCTATGGAGCCAGGCTGTTAAAAAAAAAAGGAAATATTAATGTACAGTGAAAATATCAATGTCTATGTGTACTGGTTAAGTATCATTGAAGTACAGCCCATACTATTCCTGCAACCATCCAAGAAACAGATGACTCTATTTCTACAGATATTTCTCTATTCCCTACATGAGAGATATTGATTTTTTCCACAAATTCACCATTACCTCTGACATATAATATTCAAGGTACTGTTGGAAATCAAAATATCTAGCCACTAGACTCCTTTCCAATTTTATTAATAAGGACTGAAATGAATCATATTAAGTCTTGCTGTTTCGTTCTTGTTTTTTACCCTTCCAAATATGAATTTCATCATTTGAAACACTTTTGATTTCCTTTCTGGAAATACTTTCAAACTGGACCACTCTAAACTTTCGTTGTTTGGTAAAGAGTCAATTCACAACAAAAACTACATATTGATGACTCATTTGATTCTTTGCACCTTAATCAACTCACCATGATAATTTCAGTATTTGTTTAGCAGACCTTTCCATAAGGTAATTCTTTTATACATGAGCTATGCTCTGGCAAAAGTGGGTTTAATGCATCTCCATCATGCATTATACAAAGCAAGTCATTAAATAACTATGGATTCATAAAAATCAATTTTGTCATAAAACCAGCCGAATCCTGCAGTAGATTGGTTCTTTGACATGAAGAAAAATTACCAAAAGCAAAAACGTTTGACACAGGTCAGCCTGTCCGGACTAACCAAGCTGACCTGGTTGATACCTTTTACAGATGCACTGAACCCCCTTTTCAAAGGGCATGACAAATACATGTTTTTTTTTTTTATTTTTCAATACAACTGTCCAAAAGCCAATGAAATACATGTACTTACAATAGAACAGCCTTGCCCAAGATTTGCCTGGATGGCGGTACTTGGGAGAACAGCTTTTGGAGTTTTACATATAAACCCAATCCTGGAGGTGTAACATGGGGCATCATTCCATTTTCCATCCTGTAATAGACATGTGTTAACTTTTCACCACATAGTCACATTTTAGACTTGTCTGAAATGAAAGATTTAGCAGACAACATATCAAATTTGGCTCTGATGGAAGTACTTGTCTCTGAGAGGTTAGAAGACACTGTAGGAAAAGGAGAAACTGCTGGTAACCACAATGCTTTCTTAAGCCTTCTACTTCAAGAATGTTAAAATTCAGGTTTGTGTGGTAAAGACTAAAGTCACACATGTGGTCAGTAGAATACAAAACTGAAAATTTGGTATAGGCTATTTCAACCCTAAAAGTGCAGCGTAAAACTACATGTATAGAAGATTTTGTACATAGAAGATCAAATTTAATACAGTTTGTGGTCTTATTTTGGATTTCATGGCCAACTACTTAGTCTTTTTGTTCTGGGTAACAAAAATGAAAATGTATACGTTGGTATTTTTTCCAAATTATAAGTGAAACCTATATGGGGTGAAATGACACAATCTCAGGCTCAAAATGTTACAGAAATACTGCTGGTATTGTAACAAAATGACATTGCAGACCACCTGGTGCTTTCATACAGAAGAAACTTGTTGAAATCTAACTTGACTTCCACACAAAAATGTCTACATTTAAGATATTTGTTTGTCTGTGAGGATTTTTAATGCCATTTCCAACATTTTTTCATGTCATATCCCAGAACACCTATCATTGCTTTCCTTAAATTTCTTTTACCAATACTTCTCATAATATTCAATATTCTTCCCAAACCAATGACTGCTTTCCCACATAACCATTTCAGAAAAGATTTAAAATATAATCATTTAACCCTTTACCAAACAATCCAGGGTTTTAACGACCCCCAAATAAAAAGCCTTTTGAAAACATTGTGGGAAAAGGAGAAAATGCTGGTAACAAACATTTTCTCCTTTTCCCACAATGTTTTCTACCCATTCCAAAACAAATTTCAATTTCTCAGTCACAGTTATTCTAATGTCTGCATATGCTTTCAATTTAGACCAGTCTACAATTTTGTCATTTGGTAAAGAGTTAATGCCCAAAAGCAGGCTTGGGAGAATTGCATCTGGCACATCTAGTTTTGAGTGCCACAAACTTTTCATTTTAATACACTAGCAGCAAAACCAGATAAAATGTTTGTCAAACAATTATATATGAGCCATGCTCTGTAAAAAGGGGTTTAATGCCTCTTATTAAAAAAAAAAAAAAAAAAAAAAAGTCAGCCAACACAGTGCACACAAGTCAACACCTGGGTCAGAACTTTTTGCTTTTGGTCAATTTTCTACATGTCAGTGTACCAGTGTAACTTATGATTCTGCATGGATTGTTCTGTATGGTGTTTGAGGCCATTTTCAACATATGTAAGTTATATCACAGTGGCCAGTGCACCTAACCATGCTATGGAGCTTTCCTGGAGCTTCTTTAACAGTACTTTGCATAATATTCTTCCCAAGCCATTGGCTGTTTTCCCACATAACCATCCTAGAAACTATGATCAGTGGTGAGAGAGGAACGAATCCTGTCACAATGACTATCATCAATTCCCCGAAAGAAATTTGATGAGCATGGAATTTGAACCAACAACTGTGCTACCCATGCCTGGTAGGATTTTATGGATCCATAATTCTTTGATGACTTGCTAGGTATAATGCATCATGGAGATGGATTAAATGCCCTTTTTTCCAGCGCATGGCTCATATCTATGTGCATGCCTTAGACTGAAAGAAAGGTAAATGCACAGACCAAATTCCAGTCTAAACCCCCATGTAGGTTTTGCTGGGATGTAAAAACATGCAGCAAGATATGGACACTGATCTGGGATTATGCAAAAGCTCTATTGAGCTACTAGGCCGTCGTCTGTCCCTTGTAAGTTATGTACCTCTATACCGTAACACTAAGGGCTGTCAATATTGAAAGCTTTTACAGACAAAAATCCAGTATGACTCAATTGATAGTGTTTATATTTTTGGATGGGAAGAAAACATTATGGGAAAAGGAGAAAATGCTGGTTACCATTTTCTCGTTTTTCCACAACTTTTTTAAAGGCCTTCTTCTTCAGCATCATGAAAACATGGAATTGTTTGGTAAAGGATTAAAACCTTGAATCATACATACCCAATGATAAATTGTGACACAGTCTTCCCTCCTGTCTAGGAAGTTATTTGGTTCTTGGTCATCCCAATTAGTATATCCAACAGGAGTTCCATCTGTCCATTTAAATATCATCTGTATATCTAGGTCATTTAGTCCTATCCAGTACTGATCTGAGTTTTTATATCCTTTGTCGGCTGTAAAATAAGTGAAGGAAAATGTCTTGTTCAAATCTATAGCACACAATCCCCAGTTTACATGACATTGAGAAAGAAAGCATGGTAAGCATAAAAACAGCCAAGTAACTGTTAAATCTTTACTAACAACAAAGCTTTACACAGGACCAAATTGAAAGCATTAATTTTTGTAGACCAAAAATTAAATATCACTCAAATTATGAGATTTGTCATTGTAGGAGCAGAAACCATTGTGAGAAAAAGAGAAAATACTGGTTACCAGCATTTTCTCCTGTTACCACAATGTTTTCAAAAGCCCTCTTTCTTGCAGTGCTTAAAACTTGTGATTTTTGGTAAAGGGTTAATACACAATACACAATTGTGTAATGTAAAAATATGGAAATAGGTGTATGATGTTTTTTGTCATGTTAATGATGACTGTTATTCTCACGATTACATATTCGTCTCAGTTTGAGGTGTACAATGATTCTGAAACCCTGGTACCTTAAAAGTTTGTATAATCAAAGTCAACTACCATACTCACGCTGTATCTGACTAAAGACAAAGTTCTGTTCATTCTGATTGGCTATGCTGGCTAAATTGTAACCTTGACCTTCACAATATTTGCTAGCCTCTGTCCAACTTAGATTGGATGTTTTAAAGAGAAAACAGTTGTTCCCATAGCCCAGCCAGTTTGCATCAGGACATCCAAAGATTTTCCCAGCTAAAAAGAAGCAAACAAACTAATATCTCCTGGAATAAATTTGCAGCAAATAACTTTACAAACATCCATGTGAAATACTGGTAGGCTTAATTCTCTACTAGATGACAAAATTTTAGACTTTTCTAAATTGAAAGCATTTGCAGATGACAAATCAAATGTGACTCAATTGTTGAGATTTATCTTGGAATGGGTAGAAAACATTGTTGGAAAAGGAGAAAATGCTGGTTACCGGCATTATTTTCCTTTTCCAACATTGTGTTCAAACGTTTTTTCCCTAAGGGTTGTTAAAACAGGGCATTGGGTGGTAAAGGGTTAAAAAATCATGAGGTAAGGAACAGCCCATAAATATATAAGAGAACAATACTGAAAAAGGCCAAATGCTTGTTTTGAACAATTTTCTCGTTTTGTCACAAGGTTTCCAAAAGTGGTGGGCTGCAAGACAATACACGTACAAGTCATCCAGTGGTGGGGAAATGCAATAAATGCAGATGAAATTAAATGTCATCATCTGAATTAATCACTGTTTGATTTATAATACTTCAATATGTTAGTTTACACAGAAAATTCTTTCTAAATTATTCATTCTTGGCCCTAAACCAGAAAATTTCAAGTGAGATTGTATGGAACAAAAGACAGCAGTACCCATGCCCTGTAGTTCATAACCATAGCACCTACATGGAAGAGATGTATACAATAAGTCTTGACATTGCAGAAAATTGAGGAGTGGCTTACTTTAAGTGGCCTCTCCATTTGTCATGATGATTTTTAAAGATAGCAGAAAAAAACAAAGTGATGAAGGTATGTTTCGAGGTAAACACTGTCTTTAGGATCAGTATTAACCCTTGACCTGTTAAATAAATCAAATGAAAATTTCCAGCCGTTAAATATAATCCAAATGCTGCTATTTTAAACTTATTTGGGGGAAAATATCACCTCATTGGACAGTGTAGATCCAAGATCAGACTGCACCGTCCTGTGCAGTCTTATCTTGATAAACACTGTCCCCCAAAAGATCCTTGAGTCACCCTTAGCAGCCTGAGGGTCAAGATAAAGAAAAATTAGAAATACAAACCTGATAAAGATGGCGTAGTAAGTGGTGGTAAAGTTGAAAAATCTAAAGAACAAGTAAGAAAATGCAATAAACAAAAGGAAATACAAATATCTTACTGAAAGAAAGTTACCATTTAATGTGGCAATGTGAAAACATGAAAAGTGATTTATCTTACAGACTTAAAAGAAAAAAGTTCAAAAGAATAGAAACAATTACAAGATTCAGAAATTTTCTGAAAGATGATTCTTCATAACAATTTCAAAACATGGTTGCAAAAAATTCAATCAGGGGTCCTGTATTGCTCAATGGCATGGTGTTGAATTTAAATCTGGGGGTCTCAGATTTGATCCTCACTGGAGAGGCTGGGATTTTCATGGAGTGTCTTGGGCAGGACACCTAAGAGCCCTAAATTACCACTGCTGAAACCCAAGACACCCATGAATAACCTGTTGATATGATATGACTGAAAATATTATTGAAAGCAGTGTAAAACATCAATCAATCAATCAATCAATCAAACTTCAACCATCCAACAAAAATATTTTTTTACATGGATTCTGTGTTTGGTTTAGTTCTTCTAATAAAGCTGTTACCTACAGAACATTAAAATGCCATTCTGTTGCTCTTATTGTAACATGCAATGGCCCAGTCACCCATCTAGGCATTAACCCTAATGCATGCTATTTAACTTTCATGGAGAGAAATGCACCAAACCACATCACTGTAAAAGCTAGCTCAACAGCAAGGCAGGTTTTAAGTACTTATATATCTAATCTCTCTCCATGACATTACTCTCCCCTTTGAGAAGTCTCAACCCATATACAAATAAATCTGCGGAACATAAGGGGTAAGGCAACTTCAATCGGGAGTTTTCATAATCCCACCACTACCATCAAATGTAACATGCAACAGCCTGGTCATCCATCCAGGCAGTATCCCCAATGCACACTACTTAACTTCCACGGAGAAAAATGCATAAAACTGCATCGCTGCAAAAGTCAGCTCAATAGGAAGGCAGGTTTTAAGTGCTTATATATCTAATCTCTCTCTGCGGCATTACATTCACTTATCTGCAAGTTATATATGAGATTTTCTTCAAAAAAGATCTACAAACCATTGCTTTTTTTCTTGCATATATAACCTCGCCTCTCATTACAGTTGATATCATTCCATTGCCCATTTCTATCTCCACCAACAATAAACTCAGCACAATGTTCATTATCGTGGACATTGTTTGGCTCCCCTGTGAATAAAAGTCAAAAATGCAAAGCAGCTGTTTGTTTTTTCATTTTCCGTGCATCAGATTACTTTTAACAATGCAGCAAATGGATAAATTATTTATTTAAACAAATTTCTCCTGTTGTCACAATGTTCCTTCCATTACACTAATCTTGGTGATTATTTTACAAGGATTCTATTGGCCCCTTACAAAACAAAAAACCTCTGAAAGCATTAGCAGACAACAAATCAAATGAGAATCAAATGATAAAATTTTTCTTTGAAAGGGTAGAAAACATTGTGGAAAAAGGAGAAAATGTTGGTTACCAGCCCTTTCTCCTTTTCCAACAAAGATTTTTAAAAGAGTTCTTCCTCAAAGTCGTTAAAACTCCGGATAGTGTGGTAAACAGTTAGTTAGAGCTACATGCATCTTCTGAAAAATTGAGTCAAACTGTTTCAAATGATTATTTGACCTTTTACCACATAAAAAAGTTTTAAGCAACCCCTACAAAAGGACAGCATTTTCCTTTTCTTCCAATCTGTGTCATCGGTGTCACTTTAACCCTTTACCAGATGACAAAATTTGAGCCTTGTCCAAACTGAAAGCATTTGCAGACAACAATTTCAATGTGGCTTAAATGGTGCAATTTTCTTTTGATAGGGTAGAAAACATTGTGGGAAAAGGAGAAAATGCTGGTTACCAGCATCTTCTTCTTTTCCAACAATGTTTTCAAAGGCTTCTTTACCAGGGCCGTTAAAAGGCGGCATTGTGCGGTAAAGGGTGAACTAGTTAGTGGATGGTTCAATAACAACCTTTACAGTCATCAAACAACTCCATCGCTACCAATCTATCCTGTGTTTAAAAACCTTGAGGAGGATGGCATTTGAAAACATCTCTGGAAAATGAAAAAAATTCTGGTAACTAGCCTTTTGTACTTTTCTTTCATCATTATCTACACTTTCAAGACAAATATGAACTATTCTCTGTCAAAAGGGGGTTTAATATATATGCAAAGAGTATAAACCCATGTCAGCCTGCCAAGTCCTCACAGTGATTCATTTTGTCTAAAAAGAGACTCAATACTGCGGTAGTATGGTCCTTTGACATGCAGAAAGTGACCAATAACAAAGTGTTTTGACCCAGGTCAGCCTGCACAGGCATACATGTATGACCCTTATATAAAACTTCAGGCATATGAAAAGAGACATAAAAAACAAAATGCCAAACCTGGTGCCCAGTTGATATAACCAAACCCAGAACCATCTATCCAGTTGTAACCACTGTGGGTATTAAGGTTGTTTACACCTATCCATAGTGCATCAGATTTGAATCCATAAACAAAATCTGGAAATGGTAGCACAAATCTTCAAACATAACTAAGATTAATTGAATTACATATAATGTTTTCTTAAATGACCAATCAAAAATTTCAATAATTATTTTCTCCTGCTATGACTAACACTTGAGAGAATGAAAACCTGATCATGATGTATTGAAATATTCCTTTTGGGCTATTCATGATCACTGCTTTCGTTGACTGTATTTGTTAACTAAAAAAGTTTTCTAATACAAGCTTCTTTTTTGTTCCAATATAATAACTTTGTTCTTGGTATAGACAGTTTTGAAAACATTGTCACGAAAGAAGAAATTACTCACTCTCTCTCCATAAGCAGCTAAGGTTGTGCTCTAAAGGCTTATAAACTGCTAAAATGGACCGGACAATCTCACCTGTTATGAATAATTCCTCATGGTAGGTGTTGATACTTGTTAGTTGTGCACCCTCATTTTCACAGCTGTGACGAGCCTCAAACCATGTCATAGTGTTGTCAGAGAACTTGTAGCAGTACCCAGTCTTAGAATCTTTTATCCAGAATGGTCCACAATCTGTGCTCCAGGTCACTATACAAAGATTATATTTTTTTCATGTGAAAAAAAATTTAAGATTGCATTACTTGTGTTTATACTACTGACTGGGAATGTTCAATTCATTTATTAGCCCTTCAACTCATTACCAAACAACAAAATTTTTGACTTGTCCAGATTGAAAGCATTTGCAGAAGACAAAATAAGTGGGACTGAAAAATTGAAATTTATTACGGATAGGGTAGAAAACATTGTGGGAAAAGGAGAAAATGCTGGTTACCAGCATTTTCTCCTTTTCCGACAATGTTTTCAAAAGGCTTCTTTTACAGGGTCATTAAAAGTTGGGATTGTATTAACAATATTTTACATACCTGGAGATGTAGGGATTGTTGAAACAGGAGATACCGTTGAGCCAGCTGTAACAGAAAACAGGCCATTTTTACAAAGTGCATCAATAAATCAAACTAGCAACTAAGAATTTGTTTTCCTTTGTCTTTCCTTCTAGCCCTTTTTACTTTCTTTAATTCATTACCAAATGACATATTTTTAGACTAGTCCAAATTGAAAGCATTTGCAGACAACAAGATAAATGTAAATCAAAAATTGAAATTTGTTTAGGCGAAGCTAGAAAACATTGTGGGAAAAGGAGAAAATGCTGGTTACCAGCATTTTCTCCTTTTCCCACAATGTTTTCAAAAGGCTTCTTCTCTCAGGATCATTAAAAGTCTGGATTGTGTCGTAAAGAGTTAAGATGTAATTTGCAAACCATTGTGTTACAAAAGCCTCTGGAAAGTAGAATGTATCGGAACTGCATAGTACAAAATATTGAAGATGTTCGAGTCTGATATTGACTCTGAAGAAAAAAGACACCCAACATTACACTACCATATATGGATACTGGACCTAAGGACTCAAACTAGTAGCAATCTAGATTTCAGAATAACCTGGAAATGTGCACTCAGCCAAGTTTTCTCTTTAAGTCAGTTTTATTTATCCATTCTGTGGGTGTACTGCAATTTTATGTCAAAACTGTATTTGGCAAAGACTAGCATAATTTACATCTGACATGAATAATCTGTCAGTTCTGTGCTGATTTTTAGCTTTACATGTAGCTGTTTGTGCTATTTGCTGACTTGATTCATCATTGAGCAAATGGGATCTTTGACATAAACTGTGACAGGGAAAGGCTTAAAATAAAACACTAAACACAGAACAGAAAAAACTTGTCCAAAGACAGTGTGAAAATTAGCCAGAAGCAAGACCATGTATAAAAACTGACTGTTTTGTCTGTATTAACCATTTTCCAAACAACAAATCCTAGACCCTTTAAAATTGAAAGCATCTACAGACAACAAATTTGATAAGTGGTAAAGATGAACTTAGTTTTTTTTGACAGGGTAGAAAACATGGTGGTCCCAGCAGTTTGTCCTTTTCCCGCAATGTTTTCAAAATCCCTCATCCCCAGGGTCGTGAAAACATGGGGTTGTTTGGGAAAGGGTTAATAAAGTCCCTAGCAGAGGTAAATCATGCAGAGTCTGTATTCACCATCTGTTCCTTAGAATTTTCTTTGTCTAATTCTCAGGAATTTCCTACATTTGAAATTTCTAAATCAGTAATTTCTGATTGGCTTAGCCAATCAGCAGTTGTATTACTTTCAAGTTTAGAAAATTCTTCTGCATAAGTCTCAGAATATTTTTAAGAATGGTTGTTGGATGCAGACCCTGGTCTTGCTTAATACTAGTACATCTCCTTTTTTTAAACCTATAAATCATAACTCATGTTGAGTATCCCTACTTTACAAGTTGTTTCCAAAATTTTTGCAGCAAATCAGTTGCAGGCTATTATGCCTGTACCTTTTACCACACAATCCTAAGGTAAAACCAACAAAAAATTGGAAGCTTTTGAAAACATTGTGGGAAAAGGAGAATATGCTGGTACCCAGCATTTTCTCTTTTCCCCACCATGATTTCTCTCTCATCAAAGACACAAATCATCATTTAAACTACATTTCTTTTGCAAATGTCCAAAATTTTAGGGTTTTGTAAAAAGTTAATATGCAAACACTTACTTGGAGCAGGTGTAGTTGGTATTTTAGGGACAAGTTGGGCTTGGATCTGACACACAAATGATTTGTTGCTCATACAATCATTGGCCACCTGCCATGTTCCATTCACATCATCTGGAAAAAAGGTAGAAATTCAATTGACTGACTTCAGTTGTTTGACTTTTTTACTGCTTTCAACAGTACTTTAGTCTTTTCACAGCTGTTTTTTTGATGTATTTGCTGAATTTCAGGGCTCTGCAATGCTTTGCCCAAGGCCAATCCCATAAGAGTATTGCCCCCAGCAGGATTTATCCTTACAAATCCAGTACCTAAACCACAATGACATGGGGAACTGTAATGCAACCATCATTTTCTCCTTTTCCCATGTTTTCTCTCCATACAAAGACAAATCCCATCACTTGATCCACAGTAAATGTGAATATTTCTCTACCTTTTTACCAAACTATGTAATCTGAGACTTGTTCAAATTAAAAGCATTTGCAGACGACAAATTAAACATGGCTCAAAAGGTGGAAATTTTCTTTAAAAAAATGTAGGAAACATTGTGGAAAAAGGAGAAAATGCTGGTTACCATCATTTTCTCCTTTTCCTACAATGTTTTAATAAGCCCTCTTTCCAAGGGTCATTAAAACTCAGGATTGTTTGGTAAAGAGTTAAGTTGGTCCACAGGTTAAGACTTTGTTCTAAATCAACAGATGTCTGTGGTTGTGATTGATGTGTCAGTCTTTGTGACTGAGGTGTCCATGGTTGTGATTGAGGTGTCAGCGGTTGTGACTGAGGTGTCCATTGTTGTGAGGTAGAGGATTGGCCTCATTACCATAAGGTATGAGTTTGATTCCAGGGAGCGGATGTCAACTTAAGGACTGTTCATAGGCCCTGACATTTGGCATAAGTACTGGAGTAGTTTCTGAGAAGCATAATCGAGAAAAATTAGTATTAGTTGCAAGAGCTTTATCTTCAGTCATTGTTAAATAAATATGTTTAAACTACATGAACAGCCATAGAAAGTCATCTCCTACATACCTGTATATATGGTGTAACAATGCAACCCTTGAGCATTGGTGAGATTTTGTCCATTCAAGTTGCTGTATATGTAGGGTGAGTATGGGGTAAACACCCCCCCATCTGTCCATACCCCTCGACTGCTATTCTTGACTGCAAGTTAAAAGAAAGAAACATGTGTTACTGAGATATTGCTCAAACAAAAATTTTTGTAGATGTAGGGAAAGTAAGAGGTATATGACCTCCTTCAGCCATATCTGCTCAGGTCCCACAAACGCAAGTTTTAGCTGTCATAAAAATAGAGGACAAATACTGTGACAAGTTTAACTGGTAAAGGTAAACAGTTCCAGCTTCCCCCGCACCCCCCGTCACCTTTGTAAGCTGTTCTATACAAGAGCACCACATGTGGGTGCCAACAATCTGCTGCAGTTGCTTTTAGCGAATATTTTCAGTTGAGAAAGGGACATAACTGTGTCAAAAATATTTTGATGGTTACCTGCCCCTGTTGTATGGCTTTCCCTTGTAATAGTCAGTAACTAGTCCAAGTTTAAAGTAAATATCTTTAGTAATGACATAAATATTATAAAATATCAAAGTTTTTTGGGAAATTTTTAAGTCGAAAAAAGGGGGGGGGCCCTCTTTTGATGGTTTAAAAAGGGGGTCCTTCAAAAAAGGGGGTTCCCCATTTGATTGTTAACAACTAGTCCGAGTTTTAAGTATATATCTTCAGTAATAACAGATATTATAAAACAAAAAAGTATTTGCATGCCACCAACACAAACAACGATGACAAACCCAGGGCCAGGATTTATTCTAGAAATCAAATCTTTTGGGCCAACTGGCCCCCTCATCAGGAAAAGTAGGGACCATTGGAGAAATTTATGGGACCAAGGAAAAACTACCTTAATCAATAGATTTTGATTTTATCCTTGCAACCAAAAGTAAATTTTTCTTCCAATACTGCACTAATGACCTTTTCCCTCCGAATTCTTCACACATGTGTATGTGAGAAATTGTGTAAGCGTAAGTCGGCATATCTGCTTAGAGCCCAAAATACTGTTTTTTGTGTGTTTTGTGTCTTTCTTTAGAACTATTTAATGACAACAATGAAACAATCTCTAGTATACTGGCTGGATTATAGATAAATTTCTACCTGTCAATG
Source organism: Tridacna gigas (assembly GCA_945859785.2). Taxonomy (NCBI): domain Eukaryota; kingdom Metazoa; phylum Mollusca; class Bivalvia; order Cardiida; family Cardiidae; genus Tridacna; species Tridacna gigas. The sequence goes on along the minus strand of OX244035.2, from coordinate 39,850,153 downwards.
GCTTTGCTCCCAGAAACGTCTTGTTTATAACTAGGAGAATTTGGTTGTCAGTGTTATCTTGACATTATTTCTTTGGTTATTTGGGCCCAAAAATGTGAAAAATATTGGCTGAGACATCTGCTGTATGATGCACAATGAAGTTTTATTAGGTTTTCAAGTATGGTATACCTTTTTTGATTGGATGATATGGGTGACACACCCACAGAAATAACTTATAAGAACCCTCTTAACAATTCACCTGTCATATGTTGACAGTTGTCTGTGCATGACAATATTCTTCGAAGATCAGACCTGTCTGCTATGACACATGACTATCCTGTACATGATAAATATTAATATGCGCCGCTTAAATTGACCCTCAAAATAGCAAGTGGAAATGGCTATTTTCTGTGGAAAAATCAGGCAAGTTTTTTGCTACAAATTTCTTCAAAACATATTGATTTCAAATGGGGAAAATAATTTTATAATATATACCAATGATTACTGAAAATCTCTGTAGACAGTTTCTAAATATAGACATGGGTAAAACCGGGATTTTTGCAACAGACTGACATAAAAATAAAGTCATGCACCATCTTGCTGAGCTTATACCGAGGCACTGTCCAGAGCTTATAAGGGCTATATTAATAAATGGCTGGTGCATAGGTTATATGCTAGCTATTCATGGCTGGATGAACCATACAAGAAAGGTTTTAGTGAGGAAACATATATTTTATTTTGAAATTTACTGCATTGATTGCCGCCTTGAAAAGTAGTCCAGTTTTGTACCCAGAATGCCTATATCAGATAGGTATGTAATTGAAAAATGCCACCTAGCAGATAGTGTGAGCTGGAGCACTAGGCTGGCTCTAGAATGAACCCTGCAAGGCTCTGACAATACTTCAATGTTTTTTTTCAACATTTCTTTGAAATCACCTGAGCGAAAAACGAGAGAACATATTTGTGAGATTTTGCCTGTTCAAATTGTTGCAGATGTAGGACATGTAAAAAGTGAGGAACCTCAACCTGCCTAGGTCTTGAGAGTTACACTGTTGGCTGACATAAAAACAAGGGAACATGTTTTCTCATTAGTATTAAAAGAGAGGTCCTTAACTGTACTATAAGAACAAAATTTTAGACTTGTCCATACTGAAAGCATTTGAAGACAACACATCAAATCAGATTTTTCTTTTGAACAGATAAAAATATTGTGGGAAAAGAAGAATCGGGTAGTTACCTGCATTTTCCCTTATTTCTACAACATTATCAAAATCCTCATTCCTTCAGGTTATGAAATCATAGAATCAGACAGAAAAGAGTCTAGGAAAATACTTATGAAATTTTGGTTGGAGCTCCTATACAATACTCTAAATATTTGTGTTGCATTTCAGACTGGGTCAAAACAAAACAATGCCTTAACCCTTTCTCAAATAGTCCAATGTTTTAACAAACCTGATGAAAAAGGATTTTGAAAACATTGTAGGAAAAGGTGAAATCACATTATTTTTCTACCTTACCAAAGACAAATCCAAATATTTGTATCACATTTACTTTCGATTTAGAAGGGTCTAAAATTTTGTTGCTTGGTAAAGAGTTAACATATTTTATACAAGCACTGCTGACCCGATAGTCCAAGCCATATGCTACCGATACCCTGGGATCTAAAGGCTCCTAAGTTGGAATTGATGAAGTTCTGATCTCCTGGACTGAAAGAAAAACAAGAAAAAAATAGTTTTAGCAGTGTACCTGATGACAGAATTTGAGACTTGTCAATTTTAAAAGCATTTGGAGATTAACTACAGCTCAACGGATGGGATTTTTCTCTGAATTGGCAGAAAACATTACGGCAAAAAAGAAAAAATTCATTGTTACAAGCAATTTCTCCTTTTCTGATGATAGTTTTAATATTGCCTTGTTCCTCAGGCTTATAAAAACATAAGATTGCTCGCTAAAGGTTCAACCATAAACCCACTAATTCTAAAATTAAGGAACTTATAAACAAGAATTTCTACCATGACAGTTAAATGTTTACCAGACCACAACATTATGGACTTGACAAAATTGAAAGCATGTGCAAGTGGCTGAATATATGTAGCTCAAATAATGACTTCTGTCTTTGATAGACTTGAAAACATTGTGGGGAAAAAGGAGAAAATGCTGGTTACCACCACCTTCTCCTTTTCCAGCATATTTCAAAAGCCCTCTTCCTTCCTGATTGTTAAAACTCGGGACGTGAGGTTAATTAAACAGCTAAATAAACTAGAATGGAGATTTTCGGTTTGCAGAAAAGATCCTTTGAGCCACAGTCTGTGAAAAGGGGGCTTAATGCATCTTCGTTATACCAAGTAAATCATCACACAATCATGGATCCATAAAATCCATTTTTGTCTAAGGACCAACTGAATTGTGAGGTAGAATGGCCCTTTGACATGGAGACAATTGACCAATAGCAAAAAGTTTCAATCCAGATCAGCATGCACAGACTGCATAGGCTGACATGGATTGATCCTTTATGCCTATGCATTAAGCTCCCTTTTCACACAGCATGGTTCATATCATTGTGATATGAAAGGCATATTCATAAGAATTTCACTTAAAATATTGGACGCTGAAAGCCCAAGATCAGACGCTTAGATCAGTATTTTCTCTGTCAGCAAAAACTTCTAAATTTCATCTAAGAGTCTTAAAGTTTATCGTACCCCTGGCAAAAGCACCATTTGGTATCACTGGTACACAAAGGGCTAATCAAAATGTTATACCCATAATCAACCATTGCATTAGATGCTAATTACCAAGTTATTGCCCAGCTATAGACACTGGCTAATTACAAATCTATTGCCCAGCTACAGGACAGAATGCAAACAAACAGACTGAGACATCCAACATTTCAGAAGAATTAACCCTTTACAACATGACAAAGTTTTAGACTTGTATTTATAGAAAGCATTTGCAGATGACAAACTGAATGTGGCTCAACTTCAACGGTCAGGGAAATTGCCTGTGAAAGGGTAGAAAACCTTGTGGCAAAAGGAGAAAATGCTGGTTAACGGCATTTTCTCCTTTTTCCACAATGTTTTCAAAAGGCACCTCAAGTGAGGGTGGTCAGTATTTGAGATTGTGTTGTGAAAGGTTACATGCTTCAACCCCTACTGTCTATCTTTGAGATATAGACCTTATTCCAGTTTACCTTTGTATATGAAGTAGAGTGGCACCTCGTTGATCACAGTAATCTTTGGCATCCATCCAGTTGGTCTTTGGTCTTGCCACAAACAGATAGCAGGTGTATGCATTCTCTATCCAGCCAGCTGAACATCTCTCTGTAAGTGAATTGATATTAAAAATTGTAGTTTCATCCTCGCAAATTCTTAACTTTTTACCTTACAATCCCTAGTTTTAACAACTCTGAAGAAAAGGCTTTTAAAAACATTGTGAGGAAAAGACATAATGCTGGTCAACAACATTTTCTCCTTTTCCCACAATGTTTTCTACCCAGTCAAAGATAGAAATCATCATTTGAGCTGCATTTGTCATTTGCAAAATTTAATGCTTTCAATTTGATCTGGTCCAAAATTTTGTTGTTTGATAAAGAGTTAAGAAATTTGTGTACTCTCTATCCAGCTAACTAAGTGAATTGATGCTAAAATCATGCTTCCCAATTTTTCGAACACCAAAGGGGGTTTTTGAGAGTTTCAAAGGGGGAGATTTGGGGTTTCAAGGGAGAGACTTTTTGAGGCATACAGGAAGGTCTTTCTATAGATCATTTTTAAAAAATTCTAGGCCAAATATCTTTATTATTGAACAAACGTCTGGTTTATGATTTTCTTTCTTTTTATTCTTTATTAAATATTATTGTTTATCAAATGTATGTATATACATGTATTTAGAGCTAAAACAAGATCAATCATTACAGTCATGAATATATAGAAACCAGTGACTGTGGTAAAGAAACACTGTAATGTTAATTATCAAATGCTACTTTGTCCATTGTGTTTTCACTGTTTTGTAGGTATTTCATATAATTTTGACTTATTTTTTAACGATAGTCTGCCATTTTATATTGTATCCATAACATTTTAGCATTAAATATAGACTACAGAGTACCACATTTTATCCTGACATTATTTATTCACTTTGGTACTCAATGATCACAAACAGGTGTATCCAATAAACACCTTATAATCTGGCTCAAATTGCTGGTAAAGTTCTATCTAAAGGACAAGCTGTCATACTGTTTGAAAAAAAAAAAAGGTTGAGTCCCATTGAGTTCCTTTTGAGTATTATTTTTGTCTGCATAAATCATTAGTAAAATATCTCAAAAGCAAAAAGAAAATAACAGAAATTTAAAAAAAAAAAAAAAAAAAATGCACATTTCAAAAAAGAAAAATCTGGAGGAAATCTTCCCACGAAAAAATTCTGGAGACAAAGGTCTGCATCGGTAACGCTGGGCAACAGTTGGTTCCTCAAACCAGTGTCCTGAGGATTACTATATTACTCTAGCGCCGGTAACAAGTCGAGGTTGATCTATTTTTAGATGAATTGGAATTCCAATGGTCAATTTGTGCAGTAAGAGTTTAAAACTTCGTATTTTTTCATTGTTTTGTTACTGATTAACTTAATGTTTTCGTGCTGCATCCCAGGGATCTAATCGGCATTGGTATTTTGTGTTTAAAGATTTAGACTCTTACAACGTAATTTACCTGTTAACATCAAGTGAACGACGTTATGATTTCCGCTCTGAAAAGTATCGCCCCGTTTTCAAATTTAATTGGTTCACAATCATCGATCGATAAATCCCAGTATCTTGATTCCTATTTATAGACAACGAACCAGACTGACCGTGAAATACACATACATGTCAACTACTTGTAAACTTTGGATAATATACATGTACCTTGGTTACAAATTTATCACACCCTTTTTACCCTTATGTCAGATTTTTTTCCAAATCGGTTTTTTTTAATTGTCTCTCAGGGTGATCGGATAATTTGTCTTAAATCGGGGGACTCCCAATGAAACAATGAAACTGGGAGAGTTGAGAAGCATGTAAAACTGTAGTTGTATCTTCATAAATTCTTAGAGATTTGTGTACACTGTAATGTGTTTGACAAATGGTGAGAAAAAAAAAAACTAACAAAGCAAGGCCATAGATCAATGTAGGTAAACAAAGGGAAGTAACTATCAGTTCTTTCTCTTTGGCCATATATATACTTTATTGTCTACCCTCACTATACTAAGCATTCTTTACCAGATGACAAAATTTTGGACCTGTCCAAATCCAAAGCATTTGCAGACAACCAATTAGATTTGGCTCAAATAGTTGGAATATTTTAGAGAGGGAAGAAAAAATTGTGGGAAAAGTAGAAAATTAAATAAAATTGTGGATTCTAGGACAGAAGGATGCACATTTTTTTACACTTTCAAAAATAAATTCTGTCATTTGATGTATAATTCAATATGTGTACAAAATGTTTTCATATTTGTTGAGTCTAAAATCATGTCATCTGGTAAAAAGTTAAAAATATACCTTTTGGTTTTTGACAAAGTGAAAATCTCCTTTCACCACAGTCTCCTGTCTGCCAAAGGTGAGGGTAGTCCAAAGAATGATTTGCATACACACAGGACTGGTTATAGTTAGAACTGAAATCAAACAATCATACAAATATACACTAGAATACAGCCATAATATTTATTCATTATTAGGAAAGGAATCTTCAGAACAAAGTTCAACTTGTTCATACAGTCATCTGCAAGAAAAAAACCCTAAGCAATTGGTTCTTATAGTGCCAAATATTTTCAGTTAGTAATCAAAGGACTCAAAGTCCTGAACAGTGGATTTGTCGAACAGCATTAAGCTATGATATGTTGTAATGAACTATAAAATTTCCATTACATGTAATACACGTTCATGTATGTAGTAACTAGTGGAGTTAGCAAGGGCAAGGAAAGTCGAAGTTGTTCTGCTGAGTGGGATGCACAGTAACTGTTATTTTATTACATTAACTCATTAAGGAGCAGTAAATTGATCCATCAATCCGACATGGTTCTCTGCTGGAATAAAATTTAGGACTGCATGTACATGTGAACAATTGTACATACAGTAATGATAAAAATGAAGTCAGGATGTACCAGCTAAACTGAAAGTAGAATGAGTACAGCCCAAGCATGTATGACAGTATTTGGTTCAGAGCAAACCGATAACATAGTAAAGACCATCTATTCAAAACTGAAAGTGAGCGTGCATTCGTCGTTATGCATGATGTATTTGGTTCCAGCCAGTTTGATCACAGTAAGAGGATTTGCTATACAATCCGCTAAAAAAGTGTAAGATTTTGCAGTTTCAGGGGTCTTCAGAACAGGATATTGAATCTATAAAATATCAACCTATGATAGACCTTCTTTATAATCTGATCTTGATCAACAAAGAGTATTACCCAAAAAATTGACTTCAGTCATGTCTGGTATGCTGAAGATTTCAATAAATGATCCATGCTCTGTGAAAAGTGGATTAAATACTTCTGCAAAAGAGTATCAACCAGAATCGGCTTGTGCAGTCTACACAGGCTGACCTGGGTAAAAACATTGTGCTATTGGTCAATTTTCTGCATGTCACCTTATGGTTCAGTCTGTTGTTTGACAAATGGATTTTATTGATCCTTCATTATATGATGACTTACTTGGTATAACACCTCAAGAGATGCTTTTTGCCAGAGTGCCACACAAATTATCTGTTCATTTTTTTTTTTAATTCAATATTTTTCAATGATGATGATTGGTTTACAGAATCTAGCTCTCTTTGGGCTAGATAAGCATTTGGTACGAACTGTTTACATCTATTCCAATGTGCAACGTGCAGTCTGGGATTCAAACAAGGGATCTTAGGAAAAATAGCCAAGTGACTTTGAACAGCACACTGCTTCATCTGACATTTTCAGGTGAAATAGAATAAAAAACAAGAGGGCCATGATGGCCCTGTATCGCTCCACTGGCTTATAAATATAAACCATAAATACTAAACATTTCAATTCTGAGCCAAATGGTTTCAAAATGAAGACTTACAAAGTTTTCTCTGTAAAAGCCCATGTGAGAGTTGAGACCTGCAGAGCTATAATTACTTGAACCCTGGTAGAGGTCCACAAGATAAAGCCACATGCCAAAATAATACAAGTCTATGCTGTATGGTTATAAATAAGGTGATTTTCAAGTTTTGTCCATATGAAGCCTCTGCAAAACATAAGACCCCTGATGCAAGGCTAATTTAAAAAAAAAAAAAAAAAAAAATCAAAACAGGAAGATTTCTTAAGTTGTCACTATGTTAGCCCATGTAAAACTTGTGACCCCTGCAGCGGGGCCAATTTTAACCCCAGGGCTAAAATTTTGGCCCGCTTGGTAGAGGCCCACTAGATATAGCTACATGCAAAATTTGGTAGCTCTAGGCCTTATGGCCAGGTACAGGAAGATTTTTAAAGTTTTCTCTATATAAGCCTTTGTAAAACTTGTGAGCCCTGGGGCAGAGCCAATTTTGACCCCAGGGCTATAATTTGAAGAAACTTGATAGAGGTCTACTACATAAAGCTACATGCCAAATTTGGTACCCCTATGCCTTATGGTTTCAGACAAGAAGATTTTTAAAGATTTCAAATATTTTTCAGTTTTGTTGCCATGGCAACCAGAGTTTTTGAAGGAATCAAATTTTTTCAGGAAATTCTGAAGAGGACCATGGCAGGATCATTTCTGTGAAGTTTCATGAAAATTGGATGGGTAGTTTCAGAGAAGAAGATGTTTGAAATAAAAGTTAACGCACGGACAGACGCACGCATGCACGACGGACACCGGGCCATGACATTAGCCTGCTGGCCTTCGGCCAGTGGAGCTAAAAACTCAAATGCTCCCAATATTTGATTAGATGAACAAGTTTGCTTTTTTGCCAAAGTCTTTTCAAAAGCTAAAAGAATAATCTAAAATGTATCTCTTAGAAGAAAAAATGATCATTTGATGACTATACATGTATTGTCAATAAAGAATACCATAATCATTACTTTTTTACAAAACGCTTTGAAGAAAGGAAAGTCCCTGCTTAATAAAACTCAGCAATCGTCATCTCGTCATGGTTTGAGAACAAGAAATGGATGGAGAAGCAACTCCTTTATCTAAATTTCAGTCTTAATACCTACACTGCAACATCTTGAAGTGGAGTCTGACTATTGAAATAGAATAACAGCGTGTTCAATTTGGATCCATCTTTGGTCTCCCAGGCAAAGTATGCAGTTGTCTGTATGGTAAATACAAATACTGTTCATTTAAAGGCCCAGTAGCAGCCAAAAGTAAACAATAATGGCATTAAAATGCATTTAAATTCAAATCATACCATCTACAAGTATGGTTTTTATTGTGATGATTACAATCTGTTCTTGTACAGCCAGTCCAAGTGTTATTCTCTCGCAGGAAAATGAATTTTAAAACCAGATAAAAACTAAACAAAAGATAGGGCGACTTGGCAACTTCTTACCTCGTTTCAAAATAAATTTTTCTGACAGCGACTGACACTTAGACTGACAGTACAATAACAGATTTCCATCTTCACAATAATTTCCATTCTTTTAAATGGCATCATATAAATCTAAATGCATTTTAACACCCTATTTGTTTCCTTTTGGCCACCACTGGGCCTTTTATCAGGTAAAATATATTTAAAACCCATAAGAATCCAATAGAAAAACAAAAAAAAGAGTATGAGATACAAATAATATATTGTAATAGGAAGCAATTTAAAATAATTTACATCGTACTGGTAGTGTTATTAACCCTTTTTCTACATAGAAAATTTCAGACCTGTCCAACTGAAAGCACTTCCTGCTGATAAGTTGAATATGGCTCAAAAAAAAAGCATTTGCCTCTAGAAGGGTAGAAAACATTGTGGGAAAAGAAGAAAGTTCTGGTTACCAGTATTTTCTCCTTTTCCCACAATGTTTTAAAAGCCTTCTCCCTCCGATTCATTAAACCTCAGAATTGTTTGGTGAAGGGTTACCTCTTTACCAGAACTTAGAAATTTACACATGTCCATATTGGTTACCAGCATTTCACTTTTTTCCACATTGTTTTAAAAGACTTCTCCTATAGGGTCAGATGTTTTAACTAAGTGTTACCAAAACCATTCATGTTTTTACATTATTAGCAAAAAACTTTCTATGAAAAGGAGCAATCATATCTTTTAATAGCATACCTCTTAAGTCTTTACAAAACAATGCAGTTATATTTTTAACCAACCTGAAAAAAAAGGCTTTTGCAAAAATTGTGGGAAAAGGAGAAAGTGCTGGTTACAAGTATTTTTACCCTTTCTAAAACAAATTCCATCATTTGAGCAACATTTAATTTGTTGTCTGCAACTGCTTTCAATTTGGGCAAGTCTAACATTTTGTTGTTTGGTAACAAGTTAAAGACTGTTTCAGCTGCATAAAAAAAAGTTTTCTAATACAATGGACAAAACTATCCAAAACTAACTGCATTTCTGTATGCTCTCAATCCAATCCACAAATTGGCTTTTCTCGACTCTACAAAATTGAAAAGAACCATTTCTGTTTCCTGGTCTCCCACAACAACCAAGTCTCCATTCTCTTTCTGACACTCAGCTCTAAAGATAAGGAAAAGAACGGATTTGATACTACAAGAAAATCTTTGGCAAAAATTTTCTGGTACAGGGTTAACTCTTAACCTCATGCAGAAAACTTTAAGCACATGACAGCAGCCTGTTATTGAAAATATTGTAGCAAATTAGAAAATGCTCAAAGCAGTAATTTCTTTCTTTGCCACAGTGTGTTTCACATGTATTTGTATATATCAAACCTTAACCCTTTATCTTAATCATGAGTTTAACAATCCTGAGAAAGAAGGCTTCTGAAACATTATGGGAAAAGGAGAAAATGTCCTATTTTCTCCTTTTCCAACAATTTTCCCTACCCTCTCAGACACATCCCATGAACAGAGACACATCTAATCCTTTACCACACGATTCCAAGTTTTAACAACCCTGAGGTTGAAAACACAGTGGGAAAAGGAGAAAACTTTTGAAAAACACTGTGGAAAAAGGAGAAAACTCTGGTAACCAGTACTTTCATCTTTCACAACAACATTTTCTGTCCTTTCATAAAATGAGACATATTGTATTTGCTGTCTGCAACAGTTTTGAATTTGAGTGAGTCTAAAACTTTGTTGTTCAGGAAAGAGTTAGTATGTCGCATGAAAAAGCTTATTATATTGACAAATTTAAAATTTTGTTGTCTGCTGGAGAACTTAGTACTTGACAAAGAGCGACCTTGCTCATGACCTACAATGGATGTAAAATAAAGTATTTTTAAACTAGAACTTCTGATGTGCGATGTCTCCACTCTATATGTGAGCAACTGTATCCTATTAAGCCTTTACCAAACAATCCAGTCATGCAAAGAAGAAGACTTTTGGGAAAAGGAGAAAATGCTGTCACATGGCACTACAGATATAACCCTTTTACCGCACAATGCCGTCTTTTAACAACCCTGTGGAAAAAGCTTTTTGAAAAAATTGTGGGAAAAGGAGAAAATGCTGTTAACCAGCATTTTCTCCTTTTCCCAAAGTGTTTTCTACCCTAATGAAGACAGAAATAATCACTTAAGTTACATTTAATTTATTGTCTGCAAAATTTAAATATGCTTTCAATTTGGTCTAGTCCAAAATTTTGTCGTATGGTAAAGGGTTAAGACTATTGTAATACGACTTACCTTCCATCATCCCATGATGTAAGTTTTGTTACAATCTTGTAACACATTTGATTGATGCTCTCCCATCCATGTAAGGCATCACACCATATAGCACTCTCTGTGGCATAAAGATAAGGGTGTTAATTTCTTCTTACCCCTTTATCAAACAAAAAAATTTTGGACTCATCCAAATTCAAAGCATTTTCAGTCATCAAATTAAGCAAAGCTTAACTCTTTACCAAACGACAATATTTCGGACTGGTCCAAATTGAAAGCATTTGCAGGTGACAAATTAAAAGTGGCTAAAATGATTGCATTTGTTTTCTGAAAGGTAAGAAAACACTGTGGGCAAAGGAGAAAATGCTGGTTACCAGAATTTTCTCCTTTGTCCACAAAGTTTCAAAAGGCTTCTTTCACCGGGTCATTAAAAGTTGGGATTGTGTGGTAAAGTGTTAAGTGATGCAATATTCCTTTGAATGAGCAAAAACATCTGGGGAGAAAATGCTGGTTATGAGCATTTTGTCTTGTTCCCACATGTTCTAAATAGCATTCTCCTCAAACGTCATTCAAACTTGTGATTGTGTGGTCAAGGGTCAACTCTTTACCAAGCAATCCTATATTTTCACAGTCAGAAAGGAAAGGCTTTTGAAAAATTAATGGTGACATGCATGTTTTCTACACATACATGTTTTCTACACATTCCAAAAGGAAAAAAAAAAAACAGCTAAAAGTGGTTTCCTGCACAATATGAACATCATCCACTAGAAAATAAAATCCATGAATACAGATGGAAACTTTGTGGCAAAAGCAGAAATAGATCTTTACCAAAAAATCTATTTTTTCAGGATTTTTCCATAGCTGGTCAGTGACAATCACAAAACAAGAGCACAACATGTGGGTGCCAATGCTCAGCTGCAGATGCTTGATTTTCTGTGAAAATTCTAAAATATATCAAACATATAGCCAAATATATATGGCTAAGTCAAAAATGGCATAACTCTGTCAAAAATAGTTTGCTGGCTACCTGCCCTTGTTTTTATAGATTCCCCTTTTGATAATTTAGAACATGTCCAAGTTTGAAAGCAAATATCTTGAGTAATAATAGACGTATTATAAAATGTCAAAGTTTTCGCACAACGACTCAAGACAACAACGCTGATGAGGCCATAGCTAGGACAAAACCTTGACACTTTCTTCAAAAACAGCTGAGCTAATAAGTCATACACAAGGGTTCATGAGTAAACAAAAATCTATACTTTGTATGTACATACATAAATTTAGAGGGTCAAACAGTCCTTATGCCTAAAATTTCCATTCATACAATAACATGTATTATCCTATTTTTGCCACATTATTTTCAAACTGGTTTGTTGTAGGAAAAAAAGGCATTGACTGCAGGAGTTCATTAAAAAAAAATATCCTATTGTGTGCATACACAGCACCTCTTGGCCTTTTACACACCAAGAATTGCCGAGTCAAACAGACCTTATGTCACACACTGGAATTCAATTGTGTGACCGCAGGAGCAGCGTCACTATATTTGCGTTCACTAGGGCATTATGCCTACCAATATCTGTTTCTGTGTGACAGTTGCTTAACCCTTTACCAGACGACAAAATTCTAGCCTTGTCCAAATTGAAAGCATTTGCAGATGACAATTTCATTGTGGCTAAAATGGTGCAATGTTTCTTTGATAGGGTAGAAAACATTGTGGGCAAAGGAGAAAATGCTGGTTACCAGCATTTTCTCCTTTTCCCACAATGTTTTCAAAAGCCTTCTTTCCCAGGGTTGTTAAAAGGTGGCATTGTGTGGTAAAGGGTTAAAGCATTTCTGTTTTAGGGTCAAAATAATTAAACAAAAGTTCACACAACTTCTGGTAAAAAAAAAATCTAGATTTTCTTTTGCCACATAGTTTTCAAAACTGGTCTGTTGCAGGAAGAAAAGAACTTGGAGTTCAGCGGTAAAAGAGAATCTATACTTTTGAGACCATACCTCTTGGTCTTTTACACACAAAGTACTGAGGGGTCAAACAGTCCTGGTGTCCCACACTACCATTTACATACTCCACACAGGCTTTACTGTGGTCATATATCCCAGGTTCTCCAGCAACCCATGGTCTGAAAATTTTCAATAATTAATTGAGCTATGCTCTGGAAAAAGGAGGTTTAACACTTCACCCGCCGACAAAATTTTAGCCTTATTCAAATGGAAAGCATTTGCAGATGACAAATTAAATGTTACTTAAAACACAAATTTTGTCTTTGATAGGGTAGAGAACATTGTGGGAAAAGGAGAGAATGCTGGTTTCTAGCATTTTCTCCTTTTTCCCCACAATCTTTTCAAAAGCCCTCCTTTTCAGGGTTGTTAAAAGTTGGCATTGTAAAGTAAAGGGTTAATGCAACTCTGTAATACAGTATACCAGTCAAATCATCATATAATTGTGGTTCCATAAAATCCATTTTGTCTAACAGTCGACAGAATGCGAGGTAGAATGGTCCTTTGAGATGCAGAAAATTGACCAAAAGCAACAAAAAAGTTAAGACCACGGACTGTGCATGCTAACCTGGGTCAATACTTTTTGCACGTGCATTAACCCTTTCCCAAACAAGCCCTGGTTTTCACGTGTCTGCAGTACAAGTCTTTTGAAAACACTGTGGGAAAAGGAGAAATTGCTCGTAACGAGCAATTTCTCCTTTTCCGACAGTGTTTTCTACCCTTTTTGAGACCTTTCTGCCATTTTTATCAAATTTAAAATTGTCGTCTGCAAACTCTTTCAATTTGGACCAGTCCAAAATTTGTCGTTTGGGAAAGGGTTAAGTCATGATACCACACAACAAAAATGTAGACTTACCCAGATAGGAAGCATTTGCAGATGACAAACTAAATGTGTTTCAAAAGATGAAATTTTTATTTGATAGAGTAGAAATCATTGATGGAAAAGGAGAAAATGATGGCTTCCAGCATTTTCTCATTTTCTCACAATCTTTTCAAAAGACTTCTTCCTCATTAAAACTCATGATTGTGTGGTGAAGGATTAGACCTCCTTTTCACATGGTATGGCTCAAATATTTATGCGTAAATATTTAGAATGATAGATATTTTGGAGTACATGGCAGGTATTTTGTAATGATAACCAAAGTGATGGATAAAACAACAAAGATGATGTTGGTGAAGATGAAAGTCACGTTGATATGAAGTAATGATGATGATGATTGAATAATTGATAGTTATATCAAGCCCATACAAGTGTAGATGCAGATTGTTTCACAACAGTTAGATCTATGGACTTTTTCATTACTCGATATTTTCAAGGTGTTTTTTGGTTAATATTCCAACCAAAACGTAAAACAGCCTACATTCAAGAACAGACCATAACATTTGTGTGGTCTGATTTTGATCTGCACCTTCTGCTAAAGCACCTTAACCAATCCCATGTGGTCACAATCCTAACAAAATAGGCTCTTGACAACATCATCGGTAAAGGAGAAAGTGCTAGTGACTAGCATTTTCTCTATTTCATACAATGTAAATTGGCATTTTAAGAACAAGTTCCATTATTGAAGCTGTATCTAATTTCTTGTATGCAAATGTTTCCAGTTTGGAAGAGTTCTGTTGCCTGGTTGTGTTTCACATTCAAGGAATTGAAATCTGTACATACTTGAAGCTGTATTCATTGGTCTTTACTTACATTAGATTGGCCTGTAAAGATGTACCATCTGCCCATTGTACTGCACCATTGGAGTCATGGAGGCCAATCCACCATTCTGTGTGGGTGGGGTAATATCCTGTGTAGGATTTTAAAACATTAAACACCCAGTCCTGCAGGGAAAAACAAAACAAAAAAAATATATAAAATATATCTGAAACCATGCCCTCATAGTTTCATGTTATGGCCCTATGTTATTGGCCATGCTCTGTGAAAAGGGGGGGGGGGGGGTGTTTTAATACATACGAAAAAAATATCAAACCATGTCAGCCTGCACAGACTGACCTGGGTCAAAACTTTTTGTACATTAATAGTAGGTTAATTTTCTGCATCCTGGTTTTTAAACAAAAAGGACCTTTATTAACCAACAACTAACTTGGTATAATACATTATCAGGATGCAATAAAACTCCTCTTCAAGGAGCACAGCTCATATACATTGCAACTCAAGAAACACAATTCTTCACTAGTGGGCGACTTCATACAAATACAAGGACAGATGATAGAGATAATCTGGTCTGACAATTAACCCTTTACCACACCATCCCAACTTTTAATGACCCTGAGGAAGAAGCCTTTTGAAAACATTGTGGGAAAAGAAACTTTTGGTAACCAGCATTTTCTCCTTTTCCCACATTGTTTTCTACCCTATCATAGACAAATTTCATTATCTGAGTCACATTTAAATTGCCGTCTGCAAATGCTTTCAATTTGCACCAGTCTAAATTTTTGTGTGTGTGGTTAAGAGTTAACTTATTCAAACACATGCAGTAGTAACTCAAACTTAGCTCTTGGCTGTCCGCTGATAACTATAAAGCTATCAGTGAAATACTGTATTCAAGACCACAAGCCTCTTCAAGTGGGTAAGTTCCTTTACCAAGCAACCCTGAGTTTTACAACCTTCAGGAGGAAGGATTTTGAAAACATTGTGGGAAAAGGAGAAAATCCTGACATCCAACATTTTCTTTTTGACCCACATCAGATTTGTCATCTGAAAGCTCTGTCTATGGAAGTCTATAATTTGTGTCATCTGGTAGAGAGTTAACTCTTTACTACATAATCTTATGTTTTAATGAACCAGAAGAGCAAATCCTTTGAAACATTGTGGAAAAGGAGAAAATGCTGATAGCCAGCATTTTCTCCTTTTTCAACAATGGTTTTCACCCTTTCAAAGATAAAATCTCACCATTTTAGCCATTTGTAATTTGTCATCATCTGCAAATGCTTTCAATTTGGCCAAATTTTGTTATGTGGGCTGCTCTTCACTAAACTGCGTATGCACGAAATTTGCATACACAGTTTTGGTAAGCAGGCATCAAGTCTGAAAACAAGTTTAACTAAACTGCATAACATTACAATCTGCATAAATAATTGCATAACTTTACGCCAGCTCGTATCTTGGGGTAAAGCAGAAATTGTATGTTTAAATGCACAATCCCAAATATCCTGTGTAAATCTATGCATTTTATTAAAATACAGCCCCGGTGAAGACATTCAAATATTGCAGGTCTGTAATCACCAGTCATTCTAAACTACAATCTTAGTCTCGTTCTTGAGTACAAAGTAGCAAAATTTCTGATTGGCTAAACCTTTTGGTTTGGATTAGCCAATTTGGCTATGAATGTAATTAAGAATGGTTGGTGAATACAGGCCTAGGATCTGTATTCACCAACCTTTCCTAAGAATATTCTTAGTCTTATTCCCCAAAATTTTCTACATATGAAAGTAACACAACTCTTGACTGGCTAAACCACATGGTTTAGCCAATCTGTAGTTGTTTTGCTTTCAAATGTAGAAAACTCTGGAGAATAAGACAAAGAACATTCTTAAGAATGGTTGGTGAATACAGGCCCTGATCTGATAATCACATAGCTCTCAGTGGAATAGCGTTACTCCAGTTTTCAACCCTTTGTAAGTGGTTGAAGAGCACAGCAAGGACACCATATACTTCAAAAGTATGATGATAAATAACTTGTTGAAATTTTGCAGCAGTAACAAATGATTGAATCATGTACATGTCAGTTGATGATTTTTATCTTCTGGGGAGCATAATAAATGAACAGTATCTTAATCTTTGAGGTAACTTTCACAATATTTGGCCAAGGGGTTTACTTTTTTTGTAGGCAGTGCAGATCATAATCAGACTGCACAGATAGACATACAATACAATCCTTGATCTACATAGTCCAAAATTGTAAAAGGTATGCCTACCAAGACAGCCTTGAATTTGTAATAAACAAGTGTTTTCATTTGAGCAATACATTGTGAAGAGGGAGTTTAATGCATCTGCAAAAAGCATTAACCCAGGTCAGCCTGTGCAGTCTGCTCAGGCTGACCTGGGTTGAAACTTTGCTTTCAGGAAATTTTCTGCATGTCAAAGGACTACATATTGTACCTTAGGACACACTTGGTTGCTATATAACACAATATGGATTTTTATGGATCCATAAATATGTGATAACTTGCTTAGTATAATACATCACACAGATGCATGAAACCCCTTCTGCCACAGCACCACACATATATTCAGCACTCAAGTTTGAGTATCACCCTTTATCACTATGCTTCAAAGGGCCTATAAAATTGACGCAAAGGCTTTATACCATGGTTGTGATTAGGCATGCCCTAAAACAACCATTCAACTACTTTCCTATCATCTTACTGACAACAGTTGAATACTAGGACAAACAAGATCCTAATGCATCCAAAGTGATTTTGCAGACACTATGATTTCTGTAATCTTGCTATGACCATGCTACAACCTTTCCATGATCATCAAGCTCAGCAGTGTTATCACACTCTGAAATCATAATTGCCACTTCATTGGTTGTAAAAATACCACAGCACACCATAATGGTTACACTGTAGTCTTATTTCAGCACAGAGCAAAGGGTGTTCTGCAAGATTTGGGTTGTCTTCTACATCTGTATATGTGTCACCTTGTCAGCAGAGGTACATGCTTTGCATCCAATAGTAGAGACAGAGGTCCTTTTACGGAATGGTTGTAGTGAGGTCCAGCAGGTCACTGAAAGATTACAGTGGAATGGTACTGTGACCATTATGCAGTTTCAGTGCTAACACTACAACTGTTTAGACCATAGTATGTTCTTACAAAGATTTTATTGTGGCCACATCCACCTAACCATTTTCTGACAACCTTACTATGCCCTAACTTATGTATGACCCAATGTCCACCACTACCTTACTTTGACATTTTGAACATGTTCAAAGTTTTGCTATGGCATTCACCAACTAGATGAGCAAGACTAACTTACCAGACTCTAGAACAACTCTACCATACAATGCTACTACTGTCTTCACAACCTTACCCGAACCTCACATTTTCTGAGTTCAAGGTGAGATTGTAGTGCAGTCATGGTGTAGTGTAACTTACACAGAGGTTTGAAGGAAATACAATGTATGTGTAAAAGTATGCATAAAGAGCAAACTTTACCCTTTCTTGAGATGATTTCAGGACAAGCAGATCTCCTCCCATTTGTTTACAAAACTTTTGCGCATCATTCCATGTTCTCTTGATCTTATTGGTCATCAAATAACAGGGCCAAGTCTCTGAAAAACGTTTGGTGCCCCAACCGTATGGACAAGTTTGACTGTTAACTGTAAAGAGACACAAAATAAGCAAAGATTTATAAGGTTTTTTTTTTTTTTTTATTCAAAACAAGGGAAAAGGACTCAAAACATGAGTGAAACAAAGGAATTGAATTTTCAGGTGGCAGAATTTAAGCATGGCAAGACAGTGCTGTGAGGATACCATCTGTCGTGGAAGGTCTGTCACTGTTGCAATCCCAGAAATGGTCAATAAAGTCCATGATATTATTATGGCTGACAGGCCAGTTGCAGAGAGATATATAGCCAGTACAGTTGGGATTTTACAGAGCAGAGTACATTCTATTCTTGCTGAAAATCTTGCAATAAGAAAGCTCTCGGCTCTTTGGGTACCAAGAGTTATGACAGTTGATCCAGGCAGACTTTTTTGCGTGCTAAACAGAACCTTTAACTGGCAGATCCTGATAACTTTCTGTAGAGGTATGTGACCTTGGATGAAATGTAGGAAGTGGCATTGAGGCCATTAAATGTTGCTGGCAAAAGTGTATGGATACTGAAGAGATTATGTTGAAAAATAATGCAATATGTCCACCAAAAGTGAAACCCTTACATAATGAGGCTCATAACTTATCAATCAGCCCTCGTAAGTAAGCTGTTGCTTTTATATATCTGAAATATTGTTGAAAAGAATGTAAAACTCCAATAAACTTGCATAAAACCTCAAAATTAAACAGTACATGTAATAATGGGTCAGGCTGAGTAAATACGATTTATCAAGATTTTGATAAGATACTAAGTATTTCGTTCATTCCAGGCAAGGGTTCACATCTTTCTGTAGGTAGCCGAAATGATCTATTCATTTAACCCTTTACCATACAATCCCAAGTTTAAACGACCCAGATAAAGAAGCCTTTGGAAAACATTGTAGGAAAAAGAGAAAATGCTGGTAACCAGCATTTTCTCCTTTTCCCATATTGTTTTCTATCACATCAATGATAAATTTCATTATTTGAGCCACATTTAAATTGTCATCTGCAGAATGCTTTGAATTTGGACAAGTCTGCATTTTTGTCGCGTGGTAAAGAGTTAACTCTTTACCAGAAAACAAAATGGTAGCCTTTTTTAAAATCAAAAGCATTTGCAGAAAATTGATCAAATAATGCTTAAATGATGGGATTTGTTTTAAATGGGTATAAAACATTGTGGGAAAAGGAGAAAATGCTGGTTACCAGCATTTTCTCCTTATCTACAATGTTTTCAAAAGCCTTCTTTCTTAGCGTCCTGCAGAAACGGGGTTGTATGGTAAATGGTTGAGACCTGCTGATGACTTATTTTATCTTTCCCCACACCACTTCCGAGAATATTGTGGGTGAAGGACAAATTGTGTGCAATGCACAACTTGTGTTGATTATTAATTTCTCTCAAAGTTGTCTGATTCAAGTTTGTCTAAGAGGGTAAAGAATTAAGCCTTTGCCAAATAATCATTACTTCTAACAACCTAGAGGTTGGAAAAGCTTTTTCTGACCAGCAGTTTTTCCTTTTCCCAAACATTTCCTACTCAGAGATAGGAATCATCATTTCTGCCATTTAATGGTAAGAATGCTATAGGCAACATCAGCTGCTTTCCAAGACAGTGCAGATCCAAGATCAGATAGTGCAGAAGGTGGCATCTGATCCTTGGTCTTTGTGAACCAACATGTCCTTGTTTGATTGTATATAGGTTTTTAAAACTTTCAAGGGTACATATATCAGAGAATTTGACTTACATTTGTCATTACAGTCTACCTTGTAATGAACAAGCACCAAACAGATACTCAAAATGTGCTTGCTTTTGACACGTGCTTGCATTGCACAAGTACTTTCCAGGGATCCACAACATTTCGTCAAAAATAATGTTCATTGAAAACGATCCCTAGCCCTGACCCTTACCCTAACCCAAACGAATTGTGGCTCAAAACTTTCTTGCATACACAGCTTTTCATTTGATCAATCTAGGAATTTAGCAATTGGAATTTTAAACCAATAATTATACATAGATTTTGACGAGACACTCTTTCGCCGAAATGTTGTGCATCAACCTTCCAGCATATTTGCCTTCTTTGGAAACTCAAAAAATACTTGCTTATGCCTTTAACACACAATCTGATACTCTATTAGTGTAGAAAGGCCTTTGAAAACACTGTTGGAAAAAGGAGAAAATAGCGGTAACCAGCTTTTCCACATTTTCCCACAATATTTCCTAACCTTTCCAAGACAATTTCCTTCATAAGTGCCACATTTAATTTGTCATCTGCAAATGCTTTCAACACGGATGAGTCTAAAATTTGGGTATTAGTGAGTTAATACAAGTAAGTAAGTATGTAAGTCAGTGAATTTTATTACAGTGACATTTGTAGACATAAATAATATTACAATATTTTCAAATAAATAATATATTACACCCAGCCACGCAGGTCCTATATGTCACTTTAGAATTACAATTTTAATCTAATGATTACAAGAAAGAGGTAATAAATAAATACAATGCTTAAAATTATTGTTTATTGCAAGTTGCTTGGTAAGTAGATGTGGCCACAAACACAGGTTTTATTGTATTTACACAGGGGATTACTTGTAATGAAATGATAGCATAAGTGAAGGTTCAGTAGGTATTTAAGCCATGATAAGAGTCAATTTAGATAAACAATGAGTTAAAATGAGTACAATTGTCCTTATAAATAATCATGTTAAAGCATGCACAATTTAACTCATACTGATAATATACTCATGCTAATTGTTGTTGATAAGTCAGAAGAGCTTCTGTAACATCCTACTCCAATAAATTCTATAACCAAATACTCTATTTCCTGGTATACAGCTAGCAAGGTCAGCTGGTGCCAAGAAAAAATATTCAGAAGAATGAAAAAAAACTTTTTGCTGATGCAGAAAAAATTGTGAATAAGTAAGCAATTGCTGGTACAAAGACTTCACAAGCTCTCTAACAAAGAGTGGTGAAAAGTCATATTCATGAAGTAAACAGTTGATTATCATTGCTATCGAATGCCAAGGTCACACATTCACAGATTTGATGCTGGATAAGCTATGGATGCGATCCATCATTATTCATGGCAATTTGTATTGGTCCGTAGCTTTCTGTATTGTAGCCTTAGTCATCCATAGTACTTGTATGTTCGTGACAATTTTTTGAACATGTTAAAAATTTGACCACGGATCAAACAACCATAGTACATTCTTACTAAACTGTATTTGGTATGTACTGATCTGTAGTAAAATGTATTAAAACCATATAAATCTGTAGCTATTTGTAGTGCAGAGGTCTTCAAAGTATTTCTACCATTAGTTACTGTGAACTACGCACCGGCAGTTAGACCATGTGTTGGCTAAGGATAGAGTATGGATTGTTACAAATTTGTTAGGGAACGGCACGATCTAATTACATTGTAATACGGATAGATAGGGATCAGCCAGGTTTTTCAAGGTCTTTTACAGGTTACCATGTAACATCACAACAAAATATGGAATGTTACGCTCTACGACTGTTTTATTACGAACTAATACAGTATATGTGTGTACTATCAAGACTGGCACCAAACTGGTACCAAACTGACACCTGGCCTCTGTATAAATACTCCCTGCTTATAGGGCCCAATGTAGTCTGTGTCTTGCCGTAGAGATATACATAACACTATCCAACATGCACAATCAACGACTGAAGCTTGCAATTAATTGGCTAGAAATGGATATTGATATGACACGAAATACCAGTGCAGTGATCAAGCTACTACAGGACAGAAGTAGAGGTGACCAGAGGCAGAGGAGATGATGGACTACGGACTGGCTTCTCTGAAGAACCATGCATGGCTAGCATAAGGCCCTCATGTTCTTCTTGGTGGCATTTTGAATGTGAACTCTGTACGCGAGTATTTGTTTTTGTGGTTGTTCCGTACTACACTATGGAAATTGGCGTTTCTAGGGTCATCCATGAGATTTTAACCGTTGGCGAAGTGATCTGTAAATGTGTGACCCAGGCATTTTTGTAGTGACACTTGTAAACTGTTAACTCTTCACCAGACTTGTAACAAGGGTTTGGACAGATCCAAAGCAGTAACTGTTGGAAGTAGTAATTGTTGCAGACAATGTTTGTCTAAAGTAATAGAATTCTATTTGAAAGGGTAGAAAACTTTTTGGGAAAAGGAAAAAGCTTACCAGCATTTTTCTTCTTTCACACACTGTGTTCAAAAAGCCTTCTCTTTGAGAATCCTTTTAACTCTTTCCCAAAAGGACAAATTTTAGACCCTTCTAAACTGAAAGGATCTGTAGATAACAAAATTGAAAGTAGTACAAATGAACTTAACGTGTTTGGCTTGATAGCAAATGCAAAGAAGCCAAAGCTTCTTTTTATCCTGCAGATCTGATGCACATAATTTTTTGTTTTTACAAGAGCGATCTTGTTTCTGTAGAATTAATAGGAATGCGAAATTTCAATTTCAAAATGCTGACATACAAAAATTGTCCAATCTAAGTAAGAATTCTCCAAGTAAATTTCGGTCCTATATTGATGACTTTCGTAAGAACAAAAGCGAATCATTAAAGCAAGTATGTCCTGACGACTTTGTGAAGCACTTTTCAAATTAATCAAATATTAACAATTTAGATGCTTCTGACGCTACAATGAATTTTGATCAGTCTCCATGAGATGTACCATTAGTTATAGATCTGTTAGAAAGACCTTTCACAGAGGAAGAAATACAGGACACTATTTCTTGTTTAAAGCATGGCAAAAATCCTGACATTGAAAACATTGTGGCAGATTTTTTCTGGGATTCAAAGGATTTCATTGCACATTTTTAAACTCTATTATGTAATTATATCTATGATAGCAGTTTATATCCAGAGTCTTGGTCAGTTTCCATGAGATGTACCATTAGTTATAGATCTGTTAGAAAGACCTTTCACAGAGGAAGAAATACAGGACACTATTTCTTGTTTAAAGCATGGCAAAAATCCTGACATTGAAAACATTGTGGCAGATTTTTTCTGGGATTCAAAGGATTTCATTGCACATTTTTAAACTCTATTATGTAATTATATCTATGATAGCAGTTTATATCCAGAGTCTTGGTCTAAGGGTTTTATTATCCCAATTTACAAACAAGAGCGGCAAATTGTTGCAAGATACGCCCGTCTTACCCCAAGTTGTAAAGTTGGGGCATAATAATGATAAAGGGGAGGTATAGAAAAATAGTAGTGCAGAATATTTTTTTTACTGTTGATTGAAGATAATGGCAGTGTATTTGTGTTGACGGAACTCTTGTTTATTATTGTATTACTATTAACTCTTTACCACACAGCAAAAGTTTGGACTAGTCCAAATTGAAATCATTTGCAGTTGACAAACTAAATGTAACTCAAAAATTGAAATTTGGTTTGGAAAGGGTAGAAAACATTGTGGGAAAAGGAGAAAATGCTGGTGCATAAAAAATAAGCAATTTATATTTCATGTGCACTGCACTACCCCTTGATGAGATGTATCCAGCCCTAAAATTTCATAACCCGAGGTAGTATAGTTTGAGAGATATGCATCATACAAAATTCAAGTTCAAAAAAAAAACAAGAAAGGGCAATAACTGAAAAATTAAGCAAGCAAGAGTTGAAATTTATATGCACAGCACTTCCCGTTGATGGAATGTATCCACGCGTGAAATTTCATATCCTTAGCTAGTATAGTTCTGAAGATATGCACTGGACAAAATTAAAGTTTCAAAATAAAGAAACAGCAATAAGTCAAAAATTAAGCAAGAGTTATGGTTCATGTGCACTGCACTCCCAGTTGATGAGATCTATCTACGCATGAAATTTCATAGCCATAGGTAGTATAGTTTTGGAGATATGCTCGAGACAAAATTCAAGTATGAAAATAAGTCAAAAATTAAGGAAGGAAGAGTTATGATTCCTGTGCACTGCACTCCCCCTTAATGAGATGTATGCAGGCATGAAATTTCATAACCCTAGGTAGTATAGTTTTGGAGATATTCACCGGAGAAAATGCAAGTATGAAAAAGAAGAAAGGGCAATAACTGAAAAATTGAGGAAGCAAGAGTTATGATTCCTGTGCACTGCACTCCCCCTTAATGAGATGTATGCAGACATGAAATTTCATAACCGTAGGTAGTATAGTATTGGAGATATTCACCGGACAAAATTCAAGTATGAAAAACAAGAAAGGGCAATAACTGAAAAATAAAGGAAGCAATAGTTATGATTCCTGTGCACTGCACTCCCCCTTGATGAGATCTATCCATGCATGAAATTTCATAACCGTAGGTAGTATATTTTGCAGATATGCTCCGGACAAAATTCAAGTACGAAAAACAACAAAGGGCAATAAGTCAAAAATTAAGGAAGCAAGAGTTATGATTCCTGTGCACTGCACTCCCCCTTGATGAGATCTATCCACTCATGAAATTTCATAACCCTAGGTAGTATAGTATTGGAGATATTCACCAGACAAAATTCAAGTATGAAAAACAAGAAAGGGCAATAACTCAAAAATTAAGGAAGCAAGAGTTATGATTCCTGTGCACTGCACTCCCCATTGATGAGATCTATCCACGCATGAAATTTCATAACCGTAGGTAGTATAGTTTTGGAGATATGCTCCGGACAAAGAACTGGACGCCGGCCGCCCACCCGCCCGCCTGCCACGGGTGATCCCATAATACGTCCCGTCTTCGACAGGCGTATAAAAAGGTGATACCTCTAATTCATGTAATTATAGAGGTGGCCTTTATTACAAAACTTTGATCAACTCATGTCACAAACTGATGATAGAATTTTGTGCAAATTGTCCAGATATACATTATAAGGAAGCAATGACTTTAAGAAAAAATTATCTTGATTTTTTTCATAAACTTTTTTCTTTATATTTTATAATGCTGTAATACTCATTCTACCAGCTTAGTTATGGTCACAAAGCAATTTAGTCTTTTCAGTGACTCATACACAAATATTCTGTTGGTGCTTTGTAATGCACTAACTTTCCGGTTTATATTAAGTTTATTTCGTTTTTTTTTTGTTCACTTTATTTCATGTATGAGTTTTGTTTATTTACTTTTAAATGATATCAGTCATTGTTGTATTTATTTAAATGGCTAAAGACATGTTTATGTCATGTGCTAATAAAATTTATGTATATATAGTGGTTTGAAAGGGCAAAACCATGATGGAAAACGGAGAAAGTACTGGTTACCAGCATTTTCTTCTTTTCCCAAAATGTTTTCAAAAGGCCTCTTCCTAAGGGTGGTGAAAACATGGAATTTTGCTTGGTATTAAAAAGTTTACACTGGGTTGATTGTAAAGGATTAAATGTTATCTTTTGATTGATTGATTGTATGGTGTTTAACGCCGTTTTCAACATTATTTCAGTTATATCACGGCGGCCAGTGCACCTATCCATGCTTTCCTGGAGTTTCTTTTACCAGTACTCCGCACAATATTCTTTCCAAGCCAGTGGCTGCTTTCCCAAATAACCATCGTCAAAACAATGGTAAGCAGTGAGACAGGAATGAATCCTGTCACGATGACTATCATCAATCCTCGGAAAAAAATTGGCCAAGCCCGGGATCGAACCAGCGACCTCCTGTTCTCAATTCCTGTACGCTACCAACTGAGCTACAGGGGCTTGGCTTATCTTTTGATTAAAACTGGTTTAAAAGTGCAAGTGAAGTTTATCTGTATGAACTACATACATTTTGACCAAGATATTGATGTGCTGGTATCCTATACTAAACAAAAATATCCTCATGCATTAGATACATCATCAATGCAAGAGGATTTCTCTCCAAACGTTAGTCTGTAGATACATAAATTTTTTATTTCATTATTTTTTGAGGAAATTTTTTCAATCAAATTTTTCTTTATCTTATGGTAAAATAGGATAGACCAACCTCCTTTTGCTGAGAAAGTTAATGCACAAGGCCAACAAAGATAAAAACCCTGCCCAGACAGACATCAAAACCACAACCTTCTGATCCATAACTGAACACTCTACCACATCCCTACAAACGTTACTCTGTAGCAAAGCAGTACAAGGGCAAACTTTGTGATTGTTGTGAAATGGCCTTCAGGCATTTAAATGCAAACCTATATTCATCTTTTACATGGTAGAAAACCTTGTGGAAAAAGGAGAAAATGGTGGTTATGTGCATTTCATCCTTTTCCCGCATTTTCAAAAGCCTTCTTCAGCAAGATTGTTAAAACAGGATAGTTTGATAAAGGACTAAATATTTTGCAGTTATCTCCTGTAGAGACTTTTTCTGTCTTGCAGGAGGCCACTTCATAACCATAATCTTTCCTTTTGCCACAATGTTTTAAGCCAAATTTTATTAATGTGTTAAAGCTTAACCCTTCATCAGGTAATCCTGTGTTTTAATGACTCTAAGGAAATGTTCTTGAAAACAGAGCTACCAGCATATACTTTTTTTTCTACACATACAAAGTCAAGTCCCATAAATGGGGCCTCATCAGATATGTCATCTGCAAATACTTTCAAAAAGAGTTGTCTTATGGGTAATAAGTAATAATTTTCAGGGTCTGAAAAAAGCTAATACAGTAGTGGGTTGAGAAAATAGAACATTATTTTACTATTACAATATATACTATGACCTTGCTTTTGTTAGTGGATGATACACTTGATAAAACTTTGCTTCTCTTAGTGGATGATAAACTTGATAAAACTTTGTGCAAAAATTAGTGCATTAGAATTATAAGTTACATAGTAAGATATGATACAAATGCAAACAAGCAAACAAGCACTTACGTGGGGAGATACATGACCTGCTGCTGATCAGTCTTTTTGTATTGCAGCAGACTTTTGAAAGAATTATGGCAAAAAAAAAAAGAAAAAAAAAAAGATTTAAACTCTTTACCATACAGTAAAAACTTAGACCTGTGCAAATTAAAAGCATTTGAAGACGACAGTTTGAATGTAGCTCAAATGATGGAATTTATCTTTGATAGGGTAGTACACATTTTGGGAAAAGGAAAAAATGTCTGTTGCCAGGATTTTCTCCTTTTCCCACAATATTTTCAAAAGGCTTCTTCTTCAGGGTTGTTAAAACATCAGATTGTGTGGTAAAGGGTTAACCAGTAACTTTTTTTCTTTTGCCACAATGTTTTCACAACATAACATGTATGAAAGGTCAGTTCATGTTTGTTTTCAAATTTCAAAATGATGTTTTCAAATTTGTCTGCTGCAAAGTTTCCTTTGGGAGGTAATGTGTTTAAAAGCTCATAAATTGCCGAGTACATAGCCGAAAAATACATGATTAACATAAACATGCATTCAGTCTTACTTTTAAAAGTATGTAATGTAACTTCTTTTTCAGAATCAATCGCAACTTCTTCTTCAGAATCAATCATATTCCTCATGCAAACTCGATTATAGGCAGTACTCATTCATTGGAAATGTTACAAAAAGTGACCTAATACTCCTGCCAAGTGTTCTCATAAAAAACAAATTTTAATCTTTAAACACACATAAATGTTTAATGTTCAATTAGTGCTAGTCTTAAATGTTTAAAACAGACATCAAACTTGGTGCCTTGCACATCCACTGCTTCTGGTTGATATAGTTGTACAAACTTTCAATGCAATAAAGGCAGCATTAGTTCTTGACAAGCACATAAAAAGATACCTATGTGTGTGCCAACAGACAGATGGACAAACAGGTTTTCCAAGGAAACATTTCAGCTATGCTTTGTGAAAAGGGTGTTTAATGAATCTGCAAAAAGTATCAACCCAGGTCAGCCTGCATAGTCTGCCCAGGCTGACCTCAGTCAAAACTTTTGCTTTCGTTAAATTATCTGCATATCCAAAGGGCCCTTCTGCCTCATGATTTAGCTGGTTGTCAGACAAAATGGATTGTATCCATAATTATGTGATGACTTGCTTGGTATAACCAAAACTCTTTTCTCAGACCATGGCTCATTTATTTTGTACCATATAATAAATCCAAGCAGCTCTTTAAAAAAAAAAGAGGACATTTTTTCCATGAGATTTTATTTCATCATTGTTTTCTAAAGCTGCATGTGTAATAAATATGTCTATTTTTAATATATTTGAAGGTTAAAAAGCCAACTGAAAGCAGTAATGTGCCATCATATGAATCATATAATTCATTACTAAATTTTCCTTATTTCATGCTCTAACTTACCATATTGGCTTGCTTGTCCAAATGCTAACATACAAAAAGATAGTATATTAAATATACACTTTTATTGACTACTGAGGCAGTGTTTATCTGTATACCAAATCAACAGAATTTTACCAAATGACAGACTTGTCCAAATTGAAAGCACATGCAGATGATTCAATATGTCTCAAGTAATGACAATTGCCTTTTAAAGTATAGAAAACTATTTGTAAAAAGGACAGAATTTGGGTTGCTAGCATTTTCTTCTTTTCCCACAACTGTTTTCAAAGGTATTTTTTTCTAAGGATTGTTAAAACACAGTATGGTTTTTGACACAGGATGATAATGTAATATCAATCTTAAAGTTCTCAAGTTGACAAAACTGTACAATTTAAAGTGAAAAAAAAAGAAAAACCTAATGCACCAAGTTTTATCAAGATACAAGCTATGAGTAAGACTTCTATAATAAATACATAATTGAGGAGCGCACGGGCAAAAGGGGTCTATATGTTTCAGTAACTTTTACAGATGCATTAAACCCCCCTTTTTACACAGCATAGCTCATATCATTTTTTTTCCATATAGGTCATCCATATTTTACAAAAATATTTTCCAAGTTCTCTGCTGCAAATTTGTTTCAGAAGGTGAAAAGTTTACTCTTTCCAAAACAAAATGTTGACAATTTCAAACTGAAGCTAACTGCAGATGACAAAAGTGAAATTGGTACAATGAGATACATCTCTCTTAACCCTTTACCACACAATCACAACTTTTAATGACCCTAAACAGGAAGCCTTGTGGGAAAAGGAGAAAATGTTGATAACTAGCATTTTCTCCTTTTCCCACAATGTTTTCTACCTGTCCCATAACAAATTCCAATTTTTTTGTCACATTTAATTTGTTGTCTGCAAATGCTTTCAATTTGGATGAGTATACATTTTCATCATGTGGTAAAGAATTAAAGGATCGAAAAGATTGTGGAAAAGAGAGATAATGCTGGTTACCAGCATTTTCTACTGTTACAGCAATCTTATCTATTCTTTGTGGGTACTAGCATTTCCTCCTTTT
This sequence comes from Tridacna gigas, assembly GCA_945859785.2. NCBI lineage: Eukaryota > Metazoa > Mollusca > Bivalvia > Cardiida > Cardiidae > Tridacna > Tridacna gigas. The sequence goes on along the minus strand of OX244035.2, from coordinate 39,820,912 downwards.
TCCACAATGTTTTCAAAAGTCATCTTCCTCACCTTAAAACTTAGAATTGTGTGGTAAAGGATTAAACAGCACCTAAACAAGACGGAAGAGGAAACTTGAGATTGTGTAGTAAAAGGTTAATAAAAATGATACTTATTTTTAATGAAAACTACAACTTACCGTAGACAAATGCAGTAAATAAGACTATCAAACAAACAATATTTCGCTTCATGTTGAAAGAATTTCTATAACTGATCTTTAAGATTTAAACACTAACAAACAACTAAACTATCATATGCTGGTTTTCTAAGAAGCAACACTAAATAAATGAGTAAGATTAGCTAGACAAAATATTTTGCAACACTTTTGATGGATCAAATACAAAATTGTTCACATAAAATCAGTGAGGGAGTAACACACTCCCATTTTGGTCCAAAAGAATGCTGTCAAAATAATCATGTGTGGCCAATCACAGTTGTCTCCCTTCCTTACCCCCCTTTACCACACAATTTCGACTTTTAACAACCCTGAGAACGAAACCTTTTAAAAGCATTATGGGAAAAGGAGAAAATGCTGGTAACCAGCATTTTCTCATTTTCCCACAATGTTTTCAACCCTTCCCAAAACAAATTTCAATTTTTTGAGTCACATTTATTTTGTCATCTGCAAATGCTTTCAATTTAGTCCAATCTAGAATTTTGTCATTTGGTAAAGAGTAAAAGTCCCTTTACCCTTTCACTGCCTCTCTTTATGTAACTTTGCTTTGAATAATATCATCAAAAGTGGAAAAGCAAATAAACTAAACCAAAATAGGGAGACATTACCGTTGGCAACTGAGATATTTCTATTTTCTTAAATTGGCTTTCTCTGTGCACATACTGAATTTGAAGTTATATGTTTGAAGATGAAATTTGTGCCAGAAAATTTGTCAAAGACCACAGGCTGAATTTCATGTTATATCAAATTTGGGCCTTTATGTGCAAAGAAAATGGATGCTTATAGATGGTATGGAAAGCTCAATCATTGCAAAATCAAGGCTGTTTCTGAATGTACCAGTATATCTTAGAAAATACTATATGCCGTCTGATCTTTATCAACATAGTTAACAAAAGCAGCATTCTAACACTTTAACTTTTTACCAAACGTCCTTAACAAGGATGGCCTTTGGAAACACTGTGGAAAAAGGAGACAATTCAAAGTCAATCATCTGATTTACATTTGTCATCTGCAACAGCTGCTTTCAAAATTAATAAATTAAAATTCTGTTGTCTGGTAAAGAATTAAAATGAATAATCAATTTAAACAAATTCAAAAAAAAAATTAGAGCTGAGTTAAGGATAGTTTGAATGTGATTTAACAGGATTAAACAATCAGTGAACATTATCTCAGTGGCAACTGATAACCGAGAGAGGTACCCATGTCGGTCTTGTCCATTGTTGGTTTATTATCAATATCTTACTGATGTACAAAGGTTACAAAGATTTCATATGACTTTCCTTAACCAATAACTACCCAATATTATACATCTTTTCATTTCAAAAAATTTGAAACATTTTGGCAAAAAAAGCACCTGCTTGTAACATGTAATTGATAGTTTTTGGTCCATATTTTAATCAAGTAGAATTTTCTTTCCTTTCCTTCAAATTTCTTCTCTTTGTGTCACTTGTGTTAGTTTCTGATTGGTCAAAATAAGAGAGAAAGGTATGAGGCAAATAGCGAAATTCAATATAACACACAATAAAAAATTGTTAAACAGTATTTGACATCAGTATAATAATAATTACAGATTTACGTATAAACTTCTTGCAAAACGACATAATTTTAGGCATGTCAAATCAAAAATAGCAGACAACAAAATGTGAGTCAAAAATTGAAATTTGTCTTAGGAAGGGTAGAAAGCATTAAGGAGAAAATGCTGGTCACCAGCATTTTCTTCTTTTTTCACAATGTTTTCAAAAGTATTCTTCTCTATGGTCGTTAAAACTCGGGATTGTATGGTAGAGGATTAACTGTTGTAAGAAAATATTAAAAGGTCAGGTATACCTGTATGGTTTCATACAAATCTGAAAGCATGCTATACAAATCTGAAAACACACCATACAAATCTGAAAGCACACCCTACAAATCTAAAACCAAAATTTTCAAAATGACTCCTGGAAATGTTAACAAATAATACTTTTGCGGCACATAGACTAAATATATCAGAAAGAACAGAAAGATACCAGAATCACAACTCAAAAATTCAAGCAATATTGTGATATTTACCTCTTACTTATTACTGTGTAAGCTATATCTAGACTATAGCTGAGTACCACTGAAAATAAAGTACCATGGTATACTGTGGTTTTTCATCAAATACCATGGTACAAACCAAGGTATACCCTGACTGCCTTTTTTTATTATTTGAATATATCAATACAAATATTTTTAACTCTACGAGCCACTTCACTGACATACAAATAATACAGTAATTTGCCAACATATTCATAATTCGGAAATTCGGACGGGTGAAACTGTAGGAAATCATCATTGTGGAAATGGAGGGGTGGGGGGGGGGGGGGGGGGGGTAGAGGATTAACTGTTGTAAGAAAATATTAAAAGGTCAGATATACCTGTATGGTTTCTTACTTTGTCTGAATGTGTGTACGAAATAAAAAGGGTAATATCTGACAAATTTAATCTATTTATAGCACATAGTTTTAAAAGTAAATGGATTACATATACATGTAAATAAGGAAAAGAACCCATGAGGTCTCAGTAATGAGTATTAATTGATGCTTGAACTCTGTACCACACGACAAAAATGTAGACTTGTCCAAATTGAAAGCATTTACAGACGACAATTTAAATGTTGCTCAGATGATTGAATTTGTTTTCAATAGGGTAGAAAACAATGTGGGAAGAGGAGAAAATGTTCGTTACAAGCATTTTTTCCTTTTCCACAATGTTTTCAAAAGGCTTCCCCGGGGTCGTTAAAACTCTAGATTGTGTGGTAAAGAATTAATAGAGTTTACAAACTTTGGTGCAGTTCGAGAAACTTTTTTTTTTTTAAATTCATGAGTTTGGAGTTCACGAACATTTACAGAAAAGTTCATGAATTTTCTTGAATAAGTACATGAATATTCATGAGAAGTTCATGAATTTTCCTGCAAGTGCATGAACTTTACTTAACTCACAATTCTAATCAGCCCAAAGTTCATGATTTGTTAGGAATTTCTTTCCCATAAAGCCAAGATGTAGGCTATTGACTTTTGGAGGTTACTGCAGACATGAACTTCGCCTGTTGTGCAGCTTAATGCAGAAAAAGGCTAGTCAGAAAAAAGCACCTAAACATAACTTTAACATTGTTTATACCATGGATTACAACAACTACGACACCAGGGGCATGACAATTAAGCTTTCTAATACATTGTGCGCAAGAAAAAAATTCACCTATACATTAAACTTTAACACTGTTTACATCAGGGACAACGAAAACAACAACCATTAAGCTCTCAGATACTTCATACCAATGAACCAAACAGCGACACACCTTATGATAAAAAAACTCACAATGAAATTTATACTTTGAAATTTATACAGTAAACAGATGCGACCAAATACTTGGGCCACCAACTTAACCACCTGAAAGTGAGTTTTGAAAACACTGTTGCAAAAGGAGATAATACAAATGATGAACAATTTCTTCCTTTGTTACAATGTTCCAAATTCTACTGGTTAAATTCAAGTACTCTAAAGCTTTTCGATCCTTTAAAAAGCTGTGTGCAACAGATTCATTTCAGGAGATAACAAGTTAACCCATTAGCAAACAACAAATTTTACTCTTTCATTTGGGAAGAGTCTACAAAAGACAAATCAAAAGCTGTTCAATTGAACATGGTTGAAAACATGGTTGGAAAGGAGAAATTGCTCGGTATGAGCAATTTCTTTTTTTTCCCCACAATGTTTTCTACAATCATCTGCTGCAGACCTATAAAAACAAGGAACTGAATGCCAGGAAAGGGTTAAACAACACAAGCTATTTCAATACTTCACAACTTAATACATATGCTACAGAGGGAGAAATATGCAATGGAAAGGAAAGAATATCTGTGATGGTATTGAAAATATTGTGGAAAAAGGAGAACTTGCTTTTCATGAGCAAATTCTCCTTTTTCCTCAATCTTTTCAACATCTCAGAACCTTTTAAATATTTTCAATTTTTTTTCTTTTATAAAGGTGCTGACTTCAAAGCTAGTGTGCTTAAAAACAGCATCATGTAACTGAAGAAATGCCTTTCCATTCTGTGGTAGTCTTGATCCAGAACAACCACTTTTTGGACTTTTTTCCCTGTTCTGGAATGATTTTTTAACCCTTTACCAGACAACAAAGTTTTGGACTGGACCAAGTTCGAGGTATGTGCAGACGACAAATCAAATGTAGCTCAAATGTTTTTTTCTGTTTTTGATACGGTAGAAAACATTGTGGGAAAAGGAGAAAATCCTGTGGGAAAAGGAGAAAATGCTGTTTACCAGCATTTTCTCCTTTTCCAACGTTTTCAAAAGCCTTTTCTTTCTGGGTCATTAAGAGTCTGCATTGTGTAGTAGAGGGTTAACTTTTCATTTGTGAAGAACCTTCCAACTTGGTATTCAATTTTTTCTTTATCAGTTTTCATTCCATTAACTTTCAGTTCATCATATTTTCCTTCATCCATATCACTATTGCTTTCAATTGCACAATGTTTTTTCTTCAAGATCTGTATCAATATTGTCTACTTTCTTTTCTATGTCCATGTCTACTTTCTTTATGATGATGGCCTCTACTTTCTTTCCTGTGTCTAATGTATTTCTCCCAATGTTCATACAATTTTCTTCAGCTTTCTCCTAATATAATTATATTATTTGGCATCATCTTCAAGTTTCTGTCTGCTTCTTTCACTGAAAAAAATTTCCTTGTTCAGGATGAATTACATGTTAACTGTAAAGAAGTATGTAACTGGTGCATGTAATGTATGTACAATGTCACAAACACTCCTGCTGCCGCTAGTTTCTCTCACCAACCTTTAACCCTTTACCACACAATCCCGAGTTTTAACGACCCTGGGAAAGAGGCCTTTTGAAAACATTGTGGGAAAAGGAGAAAATGCTGGTAACCAGCATTTTCTCCTTTTCCCACAATGTTTTCTACCCCAGCCAATGCAAATTTCAATTTTTGAGTCTCATTTATCTTGTCGTCTGCAAAGGCTTTCAATTTGGACAGGTTTAAGATATTGTCCTTTGTTAAAGAGTTAACAACATGCTCAAAGAAATGCAAATCATGTTTATATTCACAGTGCTTTACATACAAATTGAAATATTAAGAGAAGTACTGGTCCATGGCCTGAATCACCCACCTTTCATTGAACTTCATAGTTGGGCATCAACGTTAATTTTTTTCTTTTCACAGTTAAATTTTTCTGAATAATATATATTACACCTATGGAATTACTAACTTTTATTTCATGCTTTTGGTTGTTTATCGAGAAAAAATAGTGGATTATTGTTTGATATATCATGATTACAACCAGTGAAAATACTGATTTTATATTTTCTAACTCTTCAATTGAAGGCGGAATCAGTAGTACTTACTGATGATGCTCACTCGATGAAATAAATTTCGATCCTTCACAAAAAAAAACACAAATAACCTCTGTATTTTTGACATTTTATTGTTTGTAAATTCACAAGAGCTGGAACAACTGACTGAAAGGGATCTTTTTCTTAATGCAGCTGCATAGATCTAGTGTCATGCCTGAACAAGCTGCAGTCTACACTGGCCAGTTTAGAACAACACTTTCTGCCTCTGGGTGATTTTCTGTTTCAAGAAGGTCTAATAGACTATATAGATTTGAATATAAAACTATTGAAAGTGGAAAGTGTTGTCCCAGCAAAGTGTTTGCCAATTGCAGTCTGATAAATGACAACTTTATAAACAGAGGCTTTAATGTCCCTTTTTGCTAGTTGCAGCTCATAGTAACAATACCTTTTGAACTCCCATGAGATGCTAACGGGAGAGTCAGGATGCTCCGTTGAGTTGTTTCCTATTGTCACAACCAGGGATTGTATATTATATATTATGTAATATACGATCCCTGTCACAACTGAAAAATACATGATAGAATCTAGATCTAATTTCATGAATAATGAATAAAAGAAAGGAAAACTTGTCACCTAGTCTTAAAAAGAAAAGAAAAAATCATGTTTCTTCAAAGTATAGATTTTATATTATAAAACAAAGTGATTCGACCTTTTTTGCACTTTTATAAGAATCTAGATCTCCACCATGGAGATCATCTCCAAATCATGGGAAATGGCGGGAAGCAGACGATCATAGGCTACATGACGTGCGCTTAGGAGAAAAAAGAAACCTCTCTGTCCAGTATAAGTAGATCTAGATCTGTATTTTGTCCATTTTTCTTGTAGATCTAGAAATTTTATCAGTTATAAGGTTGTTTGGATAAATAAATACCGTTTAAATTCGGTGAGAAATGTTAATGTCCTGTATCTCGTAGGGATTCGCCGCTTTTCCTCCTCTAGACGCATCTACGGACTTTGCCGAATCAATACGCTCATTTTCATTGGATGTTGGGAGGTGAAGGTCGTATACTATAAATAGTGTGAAACACATGGCCTCAAGAGGGACAATTGGTCACAAAGATACCTTAGAAATGGAAGCGAAAGGGAACCTTGGTAAGAAGTATTTTTATGTTAGTTAGCTACGGTCTTGATCATTGTGATTAACATGATCTAATTGGTTTTTCAGTTTGTGTTGTCAGTGCCTATAATTTTAAAAATTATATGTTAAAAAGTGGATGTCACTCGCGAGCATTTAAACTGGTATTTGTAAGTGGAACTCGTAATGTTTCCGTTTAAAGTCAGGTTAATTCGTTCTTCCATGTAGATTAACTGGTTTGAGGATGTTCCAACTTTTAAGTATCTTTCACAAACGTTTTTCTTCTCCTTTTACGCTTGCTTTTGTCTTTGTTCCAATCTTTTATTTATTTTTTGTTATGATTAAACAAAAAAAGTAACCATCGAGTTCACTGAAAGGTCACCAAGTGTAGGTGAGCATCCATTGAAGTCAATGAACGATGGTCACTATCGGTCAGAGACAGCAAATTATTGTGCTACTTGAGAGAATCTTGTAGTTTGAATAAGTAGGGTGTCACTGTTGTAAACAACCATACAGGGTGCAACAGTTGTAATGAGTGCTTTGTGCTCACTTTTGGCAGGCACAAACACAGAACTACATATGTGGTGTATGATTGAGATGTGGTCTAAGTCCCTCATTTTCAGAAAATAAATTTTCAACCAAGTATGATTGTCATTGAACCTTGACCTACCATTGACCTCTTAGACTAGTTAACCCTTTACCGCACAATCCCAACTTTTAACGACCCTGAGGAAGAATCCTTTTGAAAACTGGTAACCAGCATTTTCTCCTTTTCCCACAATGTTTTCTACTCTTCCAAAAACAAATTTCAACTTTGGATTCACATTTATTTTGTCGTCTGCAAAAGCTTTCAGTTTGGACTGGTCTAAAACTTTGTCGTTTGGTAGAGTTAAATGAACCCATTAATGGAGAGCATTGAAAAGATGAACAACTTAAGATCAAACAACTTTAACCTTTGAAATTCAACATCTTGTTTCGACAGAGTTCAGCTCAGCTATCTGTTAAATTCATATTTTGGCTGCAAATTTATATATTGAAGTAACACATCCTGTTACATTTGATCTGCCTTTGTGAAAACCTATTCACAGTTTTTAACTTTTCCATAGGAAAGAATGGTAGACTGCTCAAAATTAAAAGCATTTCAGATGAAAAATGTGCCTCACTTGGTGAAAGTTGTCACAGGTAGCATCGAAAATGGTTAATGACAAATATACCAGTTTCCTCCATTTTCTCCTTTTTCCTGAATGTTTTCAAAAGCCTTTTTCCTCATGATTGTTAAAATGTGAATTGTTTGGTAAAGGGTTAATAGTAAGTGAAGAGGTAAATTCTACTATGTATAATGCAAGAAAAAAAAAATCATTGAATTTGTAACAAACAGGGAATCAAATCCTTTCAAATATAAGACCTGTCATTTGAGTCCTATTTAATTTGTTATCTGCAAAGGTATCCAGTGTAGAGAAGTCTAAAATTGTACTGTTTGGTAAAGAATTAATACCTTACAAATGCAATTTTGTTTATTTTTGACATAGCTTTACTCAGTGTATCAGACAAGACAGGTTTGCTGAAGTTTGCTGAGGCACTTTCTTCATTGGGATTTAAACTTGTGGCTTCAGGTGGTACTGCAAAGGCAATACGTGATGCAGGACTTGAAGTAAGGTAAATAGTAAAATCATGTAATGATTGCTAAAGCAACAGATATGACTGAATGGTGTTTTATGACCTTTCAACATCAGGAACACAGCTCTTCTTCATGTGTTTCCAGGGTTTCCACAGTACAGTATCTTGCCGAAGGATACTCTGAAGAAAAACCCAGTGCCTTATCTGAGGATCGAATCCAAGACCCCTGGATTTCTAATCCCACACTTATCCACTGCAATACACAAGAACCCCCTCCCCCCCAACCCCTCCCGTTGAACAGCTAAAGGTGGCCAGAACAGGGAATTGTTTGGTAAAGGATTTAAGTCCTGCTAAAGGTGAAAATGATACATTCAGACCTAAGAAAATTGGAATTCCTAGGTTGTTTTTGTCAGAATCTCTCACACATAAAATTAGACAGTTTAAACCCAAAATCTGATTGCACATTCTATGCAGTTTGATCTTATAATGTTAGTTGTCTGTTCAAAAAGGATTAATCACTTTGTATGGAAAGTCAGCCATTGTGTTTCTTTGAAATTTAGAAAGTTCTTTAGAATAAGAATTAGGATACAGTGTTTTGTTTTGTTTCTTTGATGATATATTTTTCTTCTTAGAGATGTGTCTGATGTCACTGGAGCACCAGAAATGCTAGGAGGACGAGTCAAAACTCTGCATCCTGCTGTTCATGGAGGTATTAAGAAAATATATGTACAGCACTCTGGCAAAAGGCAGTTTAATGCATCATTGTAATGCATTGTACAATGTACCAAGCTAGTCATTGCATAACATGGATACAGTTTGTCTAAAAATTAGCTGAATCATAAGGTAGAAGGATCCCTAGATATGCAGAAAATTTACTCATGGCAAAAGTGTCAACCAAGGTCAGCCTGCACAGATTGCAGATGCATTAAACCACCTTTTTCATTGTGCATTACTCGTAAGTTCAGACCAGGGATCCCAAGTTTGAATCACAGTCTGGTTAATCTCTTTTCTTTTATGCTTTTCAGTAGTTTATAGAAATCTGACAGTGAATTAATCTAATTAACAGTGAATTATATCCTAAAAACTCACTGGTGAATGTTATAATTCACTGGTGAATGCTCTTTTATATTTTTGACATGCTGAGGATATTTATGTCTAGCATGAATGAATTTTTAGTGGGTGAATGTCAAGTTTTATGACATGGTCAACATCACTCATGCCGTCATTATTACAGCTAGTCCATATCCAACGAGATTGAACAGGCTGTTTCACTTATATTTTTCATGATGAGCAAAAAATTAGATGTGAAAAGAAAGGTTAAAGTGAAGAGCATAAAAGAAATAGGATAATTGTTTGTTTCAGTGTATGATCAAAAATTTTTTCATCTCATGAAAATCAAAGACTTCATTTTCACGAGTGGCATGAATATATAGCCTTTGTTTTTCACTCGATGAAAGAAATTTCGATTATACACTGAAACAGACAATTATCCTCTGTCTCTTAGACTAATGATAGTCAGTGCAACAGGATTCATTCCTCTCTGCCAACTTAACATTGTATCAACATTGTTTACTTGGCAAAACAGGAGCTGGCTTTGAAAGAGTGTTGTAGAATGTACTGGTTAAACAACTCTAGGAGAGAATCCATTTGAAAACATTTTGAGAAAAGGAGAAAATGCTTGTACTAGCAATTTCTCCTTAACCCTTTACAACACAATTCCTCCTTTTAATGACCTTGAGAAAGAATACTTTTGAAAACCTTTTGGGAAAAGGAGAAATGCTGATAACCATCATTTTCTCTTTTTCCTGCAGTGTTTTCTATCCTGTCAAAGCCCTCTCCCATAATTTGAGCCACATTCAATTTGTTGTCTGTAAATGTGTTTGGTTTAAGCAAGTCTAAAAGTTTGTCATGTTGTAAAGGGTTAACCCTCAATATTTTCTAAAATTTTAAGAACAAATCCTTTCAGTCTAGCCACATTATATCGGCTGCAAACATGTTGAATATGAAATAGTTAATATGTCCATATACAGGAATTCTTGCAAGAACCACAGACTCTGATCAGGAAGATTTACATAACCATGGATACCAGATGATTAGGTAACAGTTTTTACTTTGAAATACATGTATTCAGCTGTCAAGTTTAAAGACTTGTTGTTGACAAACAAACAGGAATACTTGGATACAGTTGGTGCACAGGTTACCCTGACATAAGCTGAGAGATTGTTGACAATGGCATTAATCCTTTCAGTGTCAAAGTGGAAATCACAGGCTTTGCAGATGGCATAGGTCAGGATCAGACTGCAGAGAACTTGTAGTATGATCTTTAACCCTTTACCACACAATCCCTAACGACCCTAGGGAAGACGGATTTTGAAAACACTGTAGGAAAAGGAGAAAATGCTGGTTAGCAGCATTTTCTCCTTTTCCCACAATGTTTTCTAACTTTTCAAAAATTGAAATCATTGTTTAGGTAATGTTAATTGTCCTCTGCAAATGCTTTCAATTTGGACAGGTTTACATTTTTGCCCTGTGGTAAAGAGTTAATTTATAACATCTGCTTGATTTGTCAAGCCTTTAGGATAGAAATCTGTTTGAGTTTCAGTTGACTGTATTTTTAGCCGTCAAAAGACATCAAGATTAAATACTTGAAAGAGGTAAATATAATAAATCAAGCTTAAAGACTAGGGTCCGTGTTCACCAACCATTCTTAAGAATGTACTTTGGCTAATTCTCCAGAATTTTCTAAGTTTGCAAGTAACACAACTTCTCATTGGCTAAACCATTTGGTTTAGCCAATTAGAAGTTGTGATTCTTTCAAATTTAGAATTTCTTCGAGAATAAAACTAAGAGTATTCTTAAGAATGGTTGGTGAATGCAGACCTGCAACTCACTTAATAATGAAAGTTATGTATTAACCCTTACAGCATCTTAAAATTATGACTACAGATGCCATTGCAGCAAGTGTAGATCAAGATAAGACTGTGCTGATCTTCAATCTACACTGTCAACTTTTGCTGAAACACTTTAGACAAAACCAACCATGAAATTGCAGTTATTTTTATCTTAGTTCTTAGTTTGAAAATATCTGTTTGGTTTGAGACAAATCCCATGACTCGAAAGCAAATCCTATCCTATCATATGAGTGACAACTTGATATGTCTTCCGCAAATACTGGCAACATGGGCGAGTCTGAAATGTTTTCATGTTGTTACATGTTTACTGCTTTGCCACACAATCCCATGTTTGAACGACCTTTGGAAAATTACATTGTGGTAACCAGCATTTTCTCCGTTTCCCACAATGTTTTCTATCATATCAACGACGAATCTCACCATTTGAGCAATATTTGTCTTCTGCATATGCTTTCAATTTAGACTAGTCTGAAATTTTGTCGTTTGGTAAAGGAATGAAAGATTTTCTTTCCAAAACTTTGCAGTAACTGGGTCTTTCTATATTGAATATGCCTATTCCTCTAAAAGGCAAATCACATCATCTGAGGCATATCTAATATTTCATTTGTTAACTCTTTACCACACAACAAAATGTAGCCATGACCAAATTGGACGCATTTGCAGACAACAATATAAATTTGGTTCAAAGGATGAAATTTGACTTTGATATGTTGGAAAACATTCTTGGAAAAGGAGAAGATGCTGGTTACCAGTATTTTCTCCTTTTTACATGATATTGTCAAAAGACTTCTTTCTCAGGGTCGTGTGGTAAAAGGTTAATGCTTTTGATTTTGGCAAGTCTAAAATTTTGTTATTTATCATAGATTTACATAAATTTATATTTGTCTGACAGGATAGTTGCCAATAACCTGTATCCTTTTGCCAAGACAGTTGCTAAACCGGAAGTTGTTGTACCTGAGGCTGTGGAACAGATAGACATTGGTAAGTAGTGACATGCATGTAATATATGGCCTGCAACATGCGAAATGAGACCTGCAAACATTTGCGTAAAGTGTCATCCTGGATAATCCGAGGTGGCACTTTACGACTACATAAGATTTTTTCATACAGTAAAAAAAAGGGAAGTGTCGTCTCGGATTAGTCACAGACTGCACAGGCTGATCTGGGACGACACACTTTTATGCATATGTCCCAAGGCCCCTAGTTGTGTGTTGCATGCCATATACATGTACCAGTTTACCAGACAAGAAAAAAATTAGTCTTGGCCAAATACTTACTATTGCCTTAACTCTTTACCACATCAAAAAAATTTTAGACTTGACCAAATTGAAAGCATTTGCAGATGACAAAATAAAGATAGCTCAGATTATAATATCTGTCTATGATATGATAGAAAACTTTGTGGGAAAAGGAGAAAATGATGGTAGCCAGCATTTTCTCCTTTTCCCACTGTGTTTTCCAAAGCCTTCTTCTTCAGAGTCAGTAAAACTGGGAATTATGTGGTAAAGGGTTAAGAAGCATTGTAATCTCTGTTGATGTATCAGTGATACAGTGTCAAACTCCAACAAACATTGTACATGTACAGAGCAAATGGAAAAATTGTTTAGAATGAACTGAACCAAATCACTTGGTGTTTTTTCAAGTACAGTCATGACATAAATTTATGACATCTGGTCAGACAACAACAATTTTCTCAAGATTTCTTTTTTTTAATGTGGAACAGGCGGAGTTACACTGTTAAGAGCAGCAGCGAAAAATCATGCTAGAGTCACAGTGGTGTGTGATCCTGCAGACTATGATAGGTGAGTGTTTAACCTTCACCCTGTCTGTCAAGAGCATTCGATCTTCATCCTGTTTGTCAAGGTCAAAATAGAATCTATTTTGAACCTTGACAGACAGGATGAAGATCAAACATGCTCTGGCTAAAGGGGTTTTAATGCATCTCCATGATACATTGTACTAAGCAAGTCATCATATAATTATGGATCCATAAAATCCAATTTTTCTAACAACCGACTGAATCATGAGGTGGAATGGTCCGTTGACATACAGCAAATTCACCAATAGCAAAAAGACCCATGTCAGCCTGCGCAGAACATGACTCGGTTTAGTACATGTAATTACTTAAATATTAAGTTTACCCAAAAGCTTTCTTTTAATGATGATATGGTTATGTTGATTAGTTCAGAATACTCCTAAAACTATCATTGTATTAATCTTGGCCATTGGTTCTCTACCATACAGAATTTGAGACTGACCCAAATTGTAAGAATGCCCGGCTGGGTAGATCAGTGGTTAGAGTACCTGACTCGTGACCTGGTGGTTGCGGGTTGGATACCTGGTTCAGGGGAACTTTCTCTGCGGTGGTTTTTAGCCTCTCACCTCTGATGCGTGGGATAAAAGTAGTCAGTGGCTTGGAAAGAAAGTTGTGTCAGTACTGTTGTGAGAAAGCCAGGAAACACATGGGAAGGTGCACTGACTGTTGTGATATGACCTAAGCTGTTAAAAAAGCATTAAAGTCCAAGGCAAACCAAAAACCAAATTGTAAGAGTTTCTGACGTCATTTGAAATATGCACAAAATATGGCTTGAACAGTGACATAGATTTGTCTGTGATAGGGTAGAAAACATTGTGGGACATGGAGAAAATGCTATTTTACCAACATTTTCTTCTATTTCAGCAATGTTTTCAAAGTTTTATCAACACAGCATCAAACAAAACAAAGTTTTAACCTTTAAAGTGCCTATCAGGACTATCAGGCCTTTGCAGCCAGTGTAAATCAGAATGCACACTACACAGAATGTATAGTCTGATCTTTGATGTACATTGTCTTCTTTCCTGAAACACTACAGACAAAAGCAACCATAATATTGTAATAAGTTTTGTTGATGAACTGTGTGTTGGAAAATTTCAAAACATGTATTCATTTTCTTGGTCATAACAGGACAGTATTTGTATAAATTGGATTTTTAAGTTAAGGTCACTTTTTTCTTTCGAAATCAGAGTAATTTCAGAAATAAAGGGGTCAGCTGAGAAAGATACAACTTTGGAAACAAGACAAAAACTGGCTGTGAAGGTACGTAACCATGGTTTAGTTTAAAATCAATTTTACCTGTAGTCAGTATTTTCTCCTTTTTGCACATTGTTTACAACCCTTTCAATGAAAAATCATATCACATAAACCACAATTTATTTATTATCAGGTAAAGAATTTATTAGATCATATATTCCCATGTTGCCAAAACACATTTTTGCTATAACCTTATCTTATTTTCTCTCATTTTATCATTATCTCCTTAACCCTTTACCACACAATCCTGAGTTTTAACAACCCTTAAGTAAAAAGCTCTAGAAAATAATGTGGGAACAGGAGAAAATGCTGGTAGCCAACATTTTTTTTCTTTTCCCACCATGTTTTCTACTTTATCCAAAACAGAAATCATAATATCAATCTCAATTTGTTATCAAGAAATGTTGTCAGTTTTGACACATCAAAAATTTTCTTGCCAGGTTAAGAGTTGAAAAAGTCAACAATTTGAATCAGTTTAAAAATGGTTGTTAGAATAATGGGTTAATGACAATAACAATCCATATTTTCAGGCATTCAACCACACGGCTGAATATGATGGAATGATTTCAGACTATTTCCGACGTCAGTTCTCAGATGGGGTTTCAAACCTGCCACTGAGGTATGGAATGAACCCTCATCAGAAACCAGCCCAGCTTTCTACAAGCCTGTCAGAACTGCCACTGAAAGGTTAGAGATTTATTTTATTAACCCTTTACCACACAATGCAGAGTTTTAACAACCAGAGGGAAGAAGGCTTTTGAAAACATTGTGGGAAGAGGAGAAAATGCTGGTAACCAGCATTTTCTTCTTTTCCCACAATGTTTTCAACCCAATCAAAGATAGAAATCATCACCTGAGCTACATTTGATTTGTTGTCTGTAAATCCTTATAGTTTGGTTGAGGTCAAAATTTTATTGTTTGATAAAGAGTTACATATGCATCAATACTGGTTTTCAGCCTCTTTTTAACCCATTTCATCTTTATTTTATCAAACTATAATCATTCTTGTATCTTCCTGCCAAATGTTACCAAACGTTGATGGTTGCATGGTTGTATGGATTTTGACCAATAGAAACAGCATTTCATTTTCTTGGAGTCATCAAAGAAACCACCGTTGTAACATTTCCGTTTTCAAATTGAAGATTGCTGATATATGTATTTATCTTTCACAGCATATGTATATATCGGTAATTTATCTATGTTTATACAGCTGACTAGATTTTGAACCATTCTACAGTCTATCAAATTTTTACAGGGTTTTTTTCTCTCTGGATGTAAGGATGTATCTTAAACATTGTGAGAAAAGGAGAAAATGCTGGTCACCACTAACTTTCCAAAAACTGATGGCTTCTTGAGTCAAATTTATATTGTTGTTTGCAAAAGCTTTAAATTTTGAAAAGTCTAAAAAAAATTTGTCTGGTAAAGTTTAATGTGACGAATCGGAAAAGTAAGTCTAGGTACTTGAATGTCACTAGCATTTTTTCCTTTTCTCACAGGATTTACAAGAGCTTTCACCCATAGAGTTTTTAAGACTCGGCATTGTTTGACAAAGGGTAAAAGATGCCATAGGTTTTTCTTATCCATCTGACTGAAATTTATCACTCTAAAGGTAGAATACAACACTAGATTTTTTTCATCTGCCTGTTTTCATTTTACATTTTCTGTTTAAGAGTACCAAGCATTTCTTATGTTGCTTTTGTTGGCAGTGTTGATCAAGATCAGACTGCACAAGAGTTGCTGTCTGATCTCTGATCTATACTGTTTGCTTCTTTGTAGCATATTCTGACCAAAAAACCTGTTTTTCCCGATAGGAAAGGTCCACCTCATTTTTCAGTGCTTTAAAGGTTGAATTGTGTTCACTTAGCTAAAGAATATAGAAGATTTTTTTCTATTGTCTACAGTTGTAAATGGTTCCCCTGGTTTCATCAACCTTTGTGATGCACTGAATGGTTGGCAGCTTGTTAGAGAACTAAAGACTGCATGTGGGGCACCAGCTGCAACTTCCTTCAAACATGTCAGTCCAGCAGGTAGATGGTGCTTCTGTATAGCTTGACTATTATTTTTTTTCTTTGAATCATACCATTTGCCTATCCTGTGTTTTCACCATTCTGAGGAGAAATGACATTTGAAAACATTTTTTTTGAAAAGAAAAAAAGCTGGTAACCAGCACAGTCATCTTTTTCCATATTTGTTGCTAATCATTGTTTTACCAGGATGTTTCAAGTTGTCTGCTGTCAATTTTTAAGAAGGTCAGGACAATGTATATGAAGGACTGACTGTGCCAGTTAGCGTAGCTTTCAGATGGGTTATTTCTAATATTCTGTCCAAAACATCTTTAAAAAAGAAACTATGCTTACGTCTTTCTCACCTTATTTCTTCACTTTAGCATATACTGGCCATTAAATGATTATCAAACATTTTTCATTAAGTTGATTTTTATTTGATGGTTTACAGGGGCTGCCATTGGGGGACAGGGAATGTCTGTAGAAGATCGTAAAGTGTGTATGGTGGATGATATGGAAAATTTATCCCCCTTAGCTGAAGCCTATGCAAGAGCCAGAGGTATGAAAGAGAAAAAAATGAGTCATGCTGTGTGAAAAGGGAGCTAAATGCATCTGCAAAAAGTATCGACCCATGTCAGCCTTTGCAGTCCACGCAGGGTGACATGGGTTAAATTTTTGCCATTGGTCAATTTTCTGCATGTCAAAGGACCATTGTACTTTATGATTCAGTTGATTTGTTGTACAAAGTGGATTTTATGGATCCGTAATACTTAGATGTCTTGCTTGGTATAATGCATCATGGAGATGCATTAAGACTTTTGCCAGAGCATAGCTCACGTTTGTGATAGGGCTTTGGGTTGTTCTACGACTCTTTACCAGACAAGCTCATGCTTCTGTGACTCTCAGTAAGAAAGCTCTTGGAAGGGTAGAAAGCATGGTAAAGGAGAAAAGGAGCTAGTTACTAGCATTTTGTTTTCTACCCCAAAATGTGTTAAAAAACTCATACTCGGGGTCTTTGAAACAAGGGCTTGTTTGGTGAAGGGTTAAAAAAGTGCCTTCTATAACGATGATTTTTTTTTTTTTTTTTTTCATTCATACATTAATGGGTTTATATTAGATGTCATTCATGTTACCATTTGCACATGAATATGCGCTCTGATCTTTGATCTACACTGTCCAATTATGAATACATGTACTTTGTAAGACATTCTAGCAAAACTATTTTTGAAAGTGTTTCTTTTCAGCTGAATTTAAACTACAATGCCATTTATCCATTTCTCTAAAAATAAGCTTTACTTTCAAGATGGCAAAACTTCAGACTCGAGCATAATGAAATCATTTGCAGACAACAGTTTACATGTTACTGATGACATTTGTCTATGAAAGAGTAGAAAACATTGTGGGAAAAGGAGAAAATGCTGGTTTCCAACATTTTCTCCTTTTCCGACAATGTTTTTAAAATCCTTCTTCATTCAAGACACAGGATGAAAAAAGATGTGAGATAGGTTTGTAGATTTGTAGATAGGGTTGCAGATAGATTTTGTTATTCATGCCTGCAGGAGCTGATAGGATGTCTTCTTTTGGTGACTTTATCTCCCTGTCTGATGAATGTGATGTGCCTACAGCCAAGATTATTTCAAGAGAGGTAGTTATAACTTCTGTTAACTTTTTCAAAAACAATTTTATATTTTTTTACTGAAGGAGGGACTGTGAAAATAATGTCTAAAAGGAGAAAACATTTGGAATAACATGTCCTCTTTTTCCTAAAATGTTACCTTCCCTTTCAAAGACAGTTCCAATCATTTTAGCTACATTTAATTTGTTGTTCACAAATGCATTTAACATGGACAAGTCTGAATTTTTATTTGCCTAGTAAAGAGTTAGACAGATCCAGTGGCCGTGTAAAATATTAAATTTCGATTAATCTTTTCATTGGCAAAACTATGAGCCATGCTGTGGCAAAAAGGAGCATAATGTCTCTCTGTGATGCATCATACCAATCAAGCCATCACATAATTATGGATCCATAATAGCCACCTTTTTAAACAGTTGACTCAATCACGAGGTAGACTAGTCCTTGGATATATAGATAACTGACTAAGACCAAAAAGTTTCGGCCTATGTCAGCCTGCACGGACTACTTTTTGCAGATGCATTTAGCCCACTTTTCACAGAGCATTGTTCATATACATTGGACCATCAGAACCAATGAAATAAATTAATTTTGACTTTAAAACTTAGTCTTCAAGTTTAATCAATGTATACTCTTGTGTGTAGAAGATTCCTGAACTCCCTATATTACCAAGCAACAAAGATAATAGTCTTGCCCAAATTGGAAGCATTTTGGAGATGAAAAGCATATCATGACTCTTATGGTGGGATTTGTCTTCAGTGGTGAAGGTGGGAATAGGAGAAAATGATGGTTGCCAGTATTTTCTTCTTCCCGCAATGTTTTATCCCTTTCAAAAACAAGGATCAGTTTTTGAGTTACATTTATTTTTTCTTCTGCAAAATTCTTTCATTTGGAAAAGTCTAAAATTTTGTCATTTGGTAAAGAGTTATTTGTCCTAAATATGTTAATTTTTGTTTCACCAAAATCATTAATGTCCTTTTTTTCTCCCATTGTTTTGGACTGGAAGAGTGAGAAGTTACTGATCAACTTTTGTAGGTCTCAGATGGGGTGATTGCACCAGGTTATTTACCTGAGGCTTTGGAAATACTGAAGAAGAAGAAAGGGGGCAACTACTGTATTTTGCAGGTTTGCATTCTTATTGCTATTTAAGATTTAAACCTTTACCTCACAATCAAGAGTTTAAATGACCCTGAAGAAAAAGACTTTTGAGCACCTGGTGAAAAAGGAGAAAATCAGCATTTTCTCCTTTCCCCACAATGTTTTCTTTTCTGTCAAAGACAGTTTCCCGTCAGTTTGAGCCACATTTGATTTGCTGGTTGCAAATATTTTCTGTCAGGACTTGTCTAAAATTATGTCTTTCAGTAAAAAGCTAAACTATTACTGTTAAATCAGACTTTATTAACACTTATCCTGCAGTACACAACTGGATCTTTTTTTGCAGAAAGTGCAGACCAAGATCAGGCAGGGCATCTGAGCAGTTAGATCTTGTTGTACACTGCACATCTTATTAGTGCTTTCAGTCATATACATGTACTTGTATTCACTCATAACCCTTTACCAGAGGATCACAGGGTCAGGTGCTGGCACTGCTGAAATTGGCGTTATAACTCGAAACATTACTTTTTCTCTACAGATTGATCCCGAGTACAACCCACCAGAAATGGAGACTCGAACTATGTTTGGGCTACAGATGACACAAAAAAGAAATGATGCCCTAATAAACAAGATGTTGTTCAAAAATGTGGTCACTTCCAACCAAATGGTGAGTAGATTGTAACCACAAAGTCAGTTTTAGGTGAACCTAGGAACAACCACAAATGAGAGGCTATACACCCCTATCTTCATTTATAGTTTCTAGACACATTTATATCCATGAGATTTAAGTCTTTACCACACGATGAAAATGTAGACTAGTCTAAATTAAAAGCATATGCAGACAACATTTTAAATATAGCTCAAAACATAACATTTGTCTCTGAAAGGGTAGAAAGCATTGTGGGAAAAGAAGAAAATGCTTGTTGCAAGCATTTTCTTCTTTTCCCTCGATGTTTTCAAAAGGCTTCCTTCTTTGCGTCGTTAAAAGTCAGGATTGTGTGGTAGAGAGTTAAGACAGATAATAGCAGGAAAATAGGGTCAGTATTCACCAACCATTCTTAAAGAAGATTCTTAATCTTATTCTCAAGAATTTTCTGAATTTGAAAGTAACACAACTTTTAATTGGCTAAACGGAATGGTTTAGCCAATCAGAAATTTATATTTAGACTAAGAATTTTCTTAACGGTTGGTGAATACAGACTCGGGGTCCATATTCACCAACCATTCTTAATTTCATTAAAAGTCTAACTCAAGCTTTAGAAGGTAATACAACTTCTGATAGGCTAACAGTGGGCTTTGAAACCTTCTATAGATATGGCAGTTCAACAATTAGGGTTGTTTGATACAAAGATACCTTGAAAACAATTGTTGAGACCAAGGTCATTGTAATCACAAGATGATTCAGCTTCACTTTAGATAGCTGTTTCCTCAGTGTTCCTAAATTTTTCATGGAAAGAAGTTAATTTAACCCTTACCGCACAATGCCGCCTTTTGACGCCCCTGGGAAAGAAGCCTTTTGAAAACGTTGTGGGAAAAGGAGAAAATGATGGTAACTAGCATTTTCTCCTTTTCCCACAATGTTTTCTACCCTGTCATAGAAAAAATGCACCATTTGAGCCACATTGAAATTGTCGTCTGCAAATGCTTTCAATTTGGACAAGGCTAAAGTTTTGTCGTCTGGTAAAGGGTTAAGGTCTCAGGGAAGAACATTAACTCTTTACAAATGCCAAAATTTGACTTTCCCATATTTAAAGCTTTTGCAGAAGACAAAATAATTGTGACTCACAAATAGAAATTGGCTATTGTGGGAAAAGGAGAAAATGTTGGTTACCAGCATTTTCTCCTTTTCCCACAATGTTTTCTAAAGGCTTCTTCCTTAAGAAGTCGTTAAAATTTGAAATTGTGTGGTCAAGGGTTCACAGATCAGAATGTTGGTAAAAAGATTCAGATATAAACAGTTATTTAGGTCAAGGTCATTCAACAATATTGGGGTTACCCAGTATCTCACTGTTCTTCAGAATATTTTGTATGATTATTTGTTTTAGATCTCTGACAAGAACATAAAAGACCTGATTGTAGCCACAATTACCCTCAAGTACACACAGTCCAACTCTGTTTGCTATGCCAAGAATGGCCAGGTAATGTACAGTATTCCTACTTACTTTGATACACATATCATTTCTTGCAACATGTTGTTTAATTATATGATTTCAACATGTGCTGTTAATTCTTCACCAGAGGACAAAATTTTAGACTTTGCTAAAATTGGAAGCATTTGCAGACGACACAATAAATGTGAACCAGAAACTAAATTTGTGTTTGGAAGGGTAGAAAACATTGTGGAAAAGAGTAATATTGGCCTTGTTATGTTTGATAATGGCCAAGTTTTTGACAAGTTGGATGACTTTTCTGATATTTGTCAAGTTCATCCTTTGGTATTGAAAGGACTGTTTTCCTCATATAAATACAATAACACAGTTTGTTAGGTAATTAATAAACTTCTTTTTTTTTGCCAGGTAATTGGTATTGGTGCAGGGCAACAATCTAGAATACACTGTACCAGACTAGCTGGAGACAAAGCAAATAACTGGTGATCAATTCTTGAGTGTTTTATTCACTAATTATTCTTACACTAACTCTGAAGTTCAAGATTAATGCTTTGATAAGCTAAAAAGTTCAGTTCTGGCTAATTGAAATTCAAAATTAGAATCAAATTTGTTACAGTTGATTGATGCTGCCCTTGGTTTCTTAATCTGTTATTTGGACTTGTGCATTTTTCTGGCATTGTGTACAGTATGTGTGAGCAACACTCTGACAAAAGAGGGTTTAATGCATCTCCAAGATGCTTTATAGAAGCAAGTCATCACATAATTATGGATCAATAAAATTTATTTTGTCTAACAACTGACTGCATCATGAGGTAGATTGGTCCTTTGTCATGCAGAAAATGTACAAATGAAAAAAAGTTTTGGACTGCACAGGTTGACCTGGTCAGTACTTTGGAAGATGCATTAAACCCCCTTTTCACACATATCATTACCAAGATAGGACTGCACTGAATATGCAGTTTGGAGTTTGATATACACTGTCAGTTCAAGATTTTCACCTACTAAAAGAATTTAAAAATCTCAATAGTTTTGTTTTATTGGCCTGAAATTTTCATTTTATTTATCCAGCAGTCATTTATTTAGCAATATAAGGGTAAAACCAGAACTCTAATCAGAACTCTATACACCAATTGAACCATTAAAACGTGGCTGTTAGTTTCTTGAAAAGGTGAATCTAAAATATTCCTACTGTCTTATTACATGATGGAAAAATTCAAAGATAAATGGAGGAATTATTAATGTTATCAGAAACCATCTTAACTTTCTGTTGTCTTGCTAGCAGTCATTTTGACATTTAATTTAGATGCAAACAGCGATTGTAACAAAAATACTAGCATATTTCTTATCACACAAGAATATTTTAGACTTCCCCAAACTGAAAGCATAACCAGATAACAAATATGATGGGATTGTTTCTGAAAGGTTAGAAAACATAGTGGGAAAAGAGAAAATGGTGGTTACCAGCATTTTCTCCTTATCCTACAAAGTTTTCAAATGGCTAATTTCCAAGGTTCCACAAAACTTGTGATTGTGTTGCAATAGGTAAGTTGACATTGAACACCAAACAAACAATCACCTGCATTATTTTGCTTTTCATGACTGATTGTGATTGACACAGGTGGTTGAGACAACATCCCAAAGTGCTGAACATGAAGTTTAAGAAAGGGACCAAGAGGGCAGATATGGCTAATGCTATAGACCAGTATGTCCTGGGAACAGTTGGCATTGTATGTAAAAAGTCTTGTGCATTATCTTGTACCATAGTGTCCCTTGTAGATGCTTCCCTTCTAGTTAGTGCTCCTTTAGCTTTTTTCTAACTAAAAATGGGCTTATCAGATAGCCAATCCATCGATAAAGTAGAAATACATCAGCAGGAATAAACTTCCAGCATTGACATAATCATACTTACTTCATGAATCATTTACAGACTTAAAAAGAGACAATGTGGCATTTAAAATATATTTCTTTACACAGGGCTATCATTTAATAACAGACCAGATGTCGGATGTCTGATTTTAGAATCGTCTTTGATGAAAGTATTTGGAGATGATAAATGTGGTTCAAATGATGGGATTCATCTTTGAATGTAATTGAACAGGTAGAAAACTGGGAAAAGGAGAAAATGCTGGTGGGAGGCAGGGATCTGTTTTTTCCACAAAGGCAAACCTATAGGATTTTATTTTTATTCATTTGGATTGAATGATTGCAGGATTATGACAGAAAAACCTGGGAGACTGTATATGAAGAAACACCAGACTTGCTGACAGAGGTAAATATGTTTGATGTACTTTGAGCAGTACATACATGTATAATAGTTTTGCATTCAGATAAATTTGGGAATTTTTTCAAACATTGTGAAAACAAGACAATGGGAAATTAAATGTGGGATCTGCATTTGAACAGATAGACAACATGTGAGCAAAGGACAAAATGCTGGTTACCAGCATTTTCTCCTTTTTTCCACAATGTTTTCAAAAAGCCATCTTCCTTAAGGTCGTTGAAACTCTCAATTGCTTGGTAAAGGGTTAATTAATTGGCAGCAATCAATTAAGTCACATTGAAACTCTCTGGAAAAGCAATTAAAACTAAGAAAATTTTATTATATACCTGAAAATTTTCCAAGTCAAATACGTGCATCGCACATGGATAAAGTAATACACATGACAGAAAAAAAATTCTGTATCTTCACACTGTGAATTATGGTTCCAAATATGGTATTTCGATATACCAAAGTGCAGAAAATGTGTATTGATTCACAATTTGTTTGATGAGCATGTTACTCTATATTATTCATCCGCCATTCATAAATACTGTTAATAATTGCAAAATTTTGTCTTTGAAAGTGGTAGGTATATAATAAAAGGAACTATCTCCGATTGGAAGGTACTAGAGAGCTCCCAAACCTAGTGCTGGTGATGTCTGGAAAGGTATCACCAGGCAAGCCTGACTGAAATATTATTGAAACTGACCCGAGGCTGCATTCTAAACAAAAGGGATGCACAATTTCAACATTATTAATCATGGGATTCTGTCATATTGTAGACTGAGAGAAGAGAATGGGTGTCCAAACTGAAGGGTGTTTCACTAAGTTCTGATGCGTTCTTCCCATTCCGTGATAACATTGATAGGGCTGTTCAGGTAGAGTTGGCATCTGTTTTTTCTTTCCAAATGAATACGGCTAATTCTTTCTGTTGCCCTTTATATACAAATTAATTACTTATAAAGTAAGGTTTAGGATCTGCTGTATAGATTTTTTTTTTAGCTTTTAAGTATTATCTTTGTGACAGAAAAGAACAGAAAATGAAGGTATTTGCAGACAATAAATTATGACATTTGTTTTTGAAAGGGTAGGAAACACTGCGGAAAAAGGAGAAAAAGTTGCTTACTAGCACTTTCTCCTTTTTTCAACAATGTTTTCAAGGGCCTTTTTCCTCATGTTCATAATATGTACAAAGAATTGTTTAGTAAAGATTTTTTACCAGATCGTTTACTCAAGGGATGCTATTTCAATTATATTCTATTATTGAGACTGACGATTTAAGCTGCACAATTCCTACTGTACTGGACATTTTCCTTAACACTCCATTTTAACTGTAAATGTGAGTCTTTGCAATGTATCAGATTTGTTTCCTTTATGCTAGTATTAACAATCTCTTTCTTAGAAAGTCAAATTTAAGACTTGTCCATATCAACAAAATTGCAGACGACTACCAAGATGTGGTTCAAATTCTAGGATTTGTCTCTGTCAATGCAGAAAATATTTTGGGAAAAAGAAAAATTACTTTTCTTCTTTTTCAACAATGTCTTAAAAAACTCCTTTTTACCATATTAAGAAAAGGTAAACATACTTTCTGAAAGCACATGCAAACAACTGATTAACTCTGGTCAGAATAATAGGAAAGAGTAGAAAATGTTAAAAAATGTTGGAAAATGAGAAAATGCTGGTAGCCAGCAGTTCCTCCTTATCCAATAACACTTTCTAAAACTTTTTTTTTTCTGCCAATTAAAACACAGGATTAGGATTGTTTGGTCATTGGTTAACAAATTAATCTGTGGTGAGCAGTTGCATGAAGGAATGAATAGTCAAACTTTCACAAATTACAACCTTAGGAGGATTCTTCTTGTCTTGCTGCAGGATATGTTCTAATAAAATGTGGTTAAAAGAGAAATGCATAAATAATAGGAATCCTTCTTTAAACTCAATACCTTCAATTGGGCCATGCTCTGGCATAAGGGGGCTTAATGCATCTCCGTGATGGATTATACCAATCAAGACCTAACATAATTATGGATCCATAATAGCCACTTTTTTTAAAACCCGCTTAATCATGTGTTAGACTGGTCTTTGAACATACAGAAAATTTAACAATACGAAAGGTTTCGTTCCAGATCAGCCCATCTGACCTGGGTCGATACTTTTCGCAGATGCATTAAGCCCCCTTTTCAGAGAGCATAGCTTATGTACATTTCACACCTTAATTATGCTTAAAATCCATAATTTAGACAGGAAATACTTGAAAAAAAAAAGCTATTCCCATGATGTAACCCTTTACTACACAATCCCCAGTTTTTATGACCCTAAAGAAAAGACTGTCTGAAAACATGGGAAAAGGTGAAAATGCTGGTATCTCCTATTCTCATAACGTTTTCTACACTTTTGAAGACAACTACCATCATTTCAGCTACATTTGATATGTCGTCTGCAAACGCTTTTAATTTGGACAAGTCCACAATTTTATTATTTGGTAAAAGGTTAAGCAAAACGGTGTTGGCCTGAAAAAAATATTCAGGTAACCCCTTTTCAAATGGTTTTAAGTGTTAATTACCCACAAGAAGAATCTTTAGAAAAAAATTGTTGGAAAAGGAGAAACTGCTAGTAACCTGAATGTTTTCTGCCTTTTCAAAGATAAATTCCATCATTTGAGCCACATTTAAATTAATCTTCTTCAGGTGCTTTTAATTCCAGACAAGTCTAAAATTTTGCCCAGTGGTAAAGAGTTAATCAGCCATATATTTTACCATGTTTTTGAATTTATCCAGAAGAAATGAATCCAAATTAATGCAATGTTTGTATTTTACAGAGTGGTACAGAATTTATTGCAGCACCAGCAGGATCTACAAACGATGAGGCGGTTGTGAAGGCTTGTGATGACCATAACATTGTGATGATCCATACAGGATTGAGACTCTTCCATCACTAAGTCTCAGCCTCTGTTTGTCACACTGTTTGCTACTTCAAAAGCTATGATTGTGCCATGGACTAAAAATTTAACCCATTTCCACATATGCTTTTTAGGAGGTACCAGAAAGATAGAAAAATTCCAATAAAATTGTCAAAAATGGAATTGTCAGTAAAATTTTTGGCAGGATTTGAAAATCACATGAAAAGCTCTCATCATGCAACTGCATCAGTTTTAACAAGGTTTTTAGAAGTCATCTATTGCATGCAGAAATTTGTAAAAATGTGTATCTGTGGGTTATTGGGATAAGCTGGAAAAGGATAGCTTTCATGAGCAATATAAATGTACACTAGTGCTAGTTAGAGACAATTAAATTTGCAGTTTTATAACATTTAGAAGTATCAATCAACTTAACCCTTTACAACACAGCAAAATTTTGGACTTGTCTGTACTAAAGGAATTTACTGATGATAATTCAAATATTTTCAAATGATAGTATTCAATCTTGAAGAGGAAAAAACATAGTGGGAAAAGGATAAAATGCTGGTTACCAGCATTTTCTCCTTTTCCCACAATGTTTTCAAAAGGATTCTTCCTTAGGGTTGTTAAAAGTTGGGATTATGTGGTAAAGGGTTAAAAGTGATAGATACTCAGTATTTGAAAAAGAGAAAAGAAGTTTACTTTCCTGATTTATTTGGTTTTTTTTTCTGTTAGATTGTTCTTATCAATGTTTCACAAATTCAATCCTTTTACTTCATACCTTTGTTCCTTTGATCCACAACTTCAAAATTGGCAAGTATTATTTACATCTTTTAAAATTCATTGATTGATTTGAAACGTTGGGTACTCAATACTTGAGGAAAAGTATATCTTACAAATAGAGTAGTTGAATTAAGGATTCACAAATTAAGAAAACTTATTACAATCATACCTTAAATAATTTTACCCAATACTTTAAGTATCTCATAGAAATAAACATGATTTACACAAAGTTAGGTCTTAAAGAAATTGTTATTCATTTCAAGTGATTGAATACTGAATATTGCAAAATAAAGTTTATTTTTCTGATGACATTGTCTGTAATATTTATTTCTTGTAACTTGAATCATTTTGCCTTGATACCATGAACTTTCCCCCTTTACTTCAAGAAACTCTCTTCAGAAGATTACGGTTTGTCAGACAGCAAAATGTTATTAGACATGTACACATTGAAAGCATCAACAGATAATAAGTTATATGTCCCAAACAATAGGAATTTGCTTTCAAAAGGTAGAAAACAGAATGGGAAAAGGAGAAAATGCTGGTCATCAGCATTTTTTTCCTAATCTCGCAATCTTTTCAAAAGCCTTATTTCTAATGGTCACAAAAGGGGCCCCTATACTTCACCTAAAAGAAAAGAACTTGCAGTCTTATCTTGGCTTAAGCAGACCGGTCTTTGCTCTAACCTGTTTCAGTGTGATTGTCTGAAACTGAACCAAATAAAGTGACCATTTTAGACTCTAAGCCAGTCAGTACCAGACAACTGAGTTGACAATTATCTATATTGAACAGCAGACATTTTGATACCATGGGTCCACGCAGTAATAATTTCTTAATTACTCTGTATCGTGCTCTCCTAATCTCGGTCTGCTACTGACCTTTGGAAGCTATCTGTTTATAGCTTCAGTCAATTTTGACAAAGGAAAGTCTGAATGATAGGAGAAAATGAACAGGCTGGAACCTAGGCTAACATTTTGAATGTGGCTGTACTGAAAGGATTTGGCTTTGAGAGGGAAGAAAACATTCTGAGAAAAGGAGAAAATGCTGGGACTTTTCAGTCAATGTTTTTAAAAGCCTCTTTCCTCAGGGTTGTTGCAACATGGGCTTGTTTGGTACAGGATTAAGTGTTCTCAGAGTTTTCCAGTTTCAGTAGAAACATAGTGTATTACACTCCTGCTACAGACAGCTTTTGAAAACATTGTGGGAAAAGGAGCAATTGCCTAAATATTTTCCCTAATGTGATTGGTGATATGTCATGAAAATCACAAGTACCGGTACATTAACTCTTTACCACATGACAAAGATGTAGACTAGTCCAAATTGAAAGCATTTGCAGACGACAATAAAAATGTGGCTCAACTCCTGGAATTTCTCTTTAATACGGTAGAAAACATTGTGGGTAAAGGAGAAAATGCTGGTTACCAGCATTTTCTCCTTTTCCCACAATGTTTTCCAAAGGCTTCTTCCTCAGGGTTGTTAAAAGTCAGGATTGTGTGGTAAAGGGTTATGAGTTTGTAGCAGGAAACATTGTAAAATGTGGCTTGGAAGTCAACATGAATCAACCCTTTCCCAAACAACCCCTGTTTAAACGACCCTGAGGAAGAAGGCTTTTGAAAACAGTATGAGATGTTGGTAACAGGCATTTCTCATTTTTCCACATTGTTTTCTACCCCTTCAAGGACAATTTCCATTTTTACAACATTTGAATTATTGCTTTGGATTCGGACAAGTCTGAAATTTTGTTGTATGGTAAAGAGTTAGTTTTAATACATGTAAGTGAGCCATGCTCTGGCAAAGGAGGTTTAATGCATCTCCATAATGCATTGTACCCAGCAAGCCGTTATATAATTATGAGTCTATGAAATCCACTTTGTCTAATAACCAGCTGAATCCTGAGGTAGAATTATACTTGGACAAGCAGAAAATCGACCAATAGCAGTCACCGCAGGCTGACCTGGATCAAATACTTCTTGCAGATGCCTTAAGCCCCTTTTCACAGAGCATGGTTCATATATAAAAATTATTTTGACTGTAGGAGAACTGCTTAAAATGAGCAATGTCTCCTTTTGCCTTGATGTTTTACATGTACATGATCTGCTTCAAGATAAAAAATGTCTACAGATAGTAATGAAAGTCATATCGATAGTAGAGATGGATACATAAAGATAAAAAACGGACCAAAAGCAGTGACCTTGACAGATCCTCAAAATAGATATTTATTAAACTGCATAAATGCTGAATGAAAAGAATGGGGGTAAAAACATGACAGCTAGCCACAATAAATTTACACATAGATAATAAGCCACTTTGACTCATTGATCACTGCCTCATAAAAATGAGCCACACTCAGGCAAAAGGGGGTTTAGTGCATCTGCATGATGTATTATACCATGCAAGTCATCACATAATTAGGGACTCTTCTAAAATTTATTTTGTTTAACGACCTGCCAAATCACACAATAGAACTGTCCTTTCACATACAAAAAAAATTTAAAGATAGCTTCAAGTTTCGGCCCATGTTGGCCTGCGCAGATGTATTAAGCCCCCTTTTCAGAGCATGGCTTATATAAGATCGGACAACTTCAAAAACATGCTTATAAAATAAAGATAGTCTTCATAAATCAAGGCTTAAATCTCATAAAACATCAAAATTTTATACTTTTCCATATTGAAAACACAGAGGGCATGTTGAATATGGCTTAAATGATGAGATTTGCGCTTGAAAGGGTAGAAAACATTATGGGAAAAGGAGATCATGCTGTTTGCCAATATTTTCGTCTTTTCCCACAATGTTTTCTATAGCTTTCTACTCCAGGGTTGTTAAAACTTGCAACTGTGTCGTAAAGGGTGAATGCATCTATACATAAATTATGAAAACACTGTGGACGAGGAAAATTTTTCTTTTTACATGTAATATCTATTTTTGAGGCAATGTGACAGTACTAATAAAAAAAAACCCAACACACATTTTCAGTCTTAGATAAAAACCCTAATAAATGTAATATCAAGGTTTCTTTTGCCTAGAATGATTCCATAGAGCAGACAAAGTAGATGAAGAACAGACTGCATATTCGGTGCTTTCTGATCTTGATCTTTACTGACTTCAAAGGCAACATAATCTGTGAAAGGCACTTTAGTTGTTAATAATAATGGTTTACAGAAGTACAATTTTGATAGACTATCATACAGATAGTGTAGATCCAAGATCAGAATGGCGAGTCTGAGCATGACTTAACTCTTAAGCTGCAAAGCGTGACTCACTGATCTTTTGCAGATAGTGTAGATCAAGATCAGACTGCACAAAATCTTTGATCTACACTTTCCGATATGGTATTTTCGTTTTGGTGAAATTAATTTTGAAACCTTAATATTTTGGTTTTTACTATTGAGTAGAAGTTTTCATTTCATTTATTTAGCGGTTTTAGGGTTAACGTTGTCCTGAAAAGCAATGCGAGTCTCAATATTTCAAAGGTTAAAAAATCATCTACACACAAAAAAAATCAAACTCTCATCAGTTAATGAAAATAAAATGCTTTTTGTGAGAATTAAGCATACAATTTCATGTTGGTCACGGTTCAGAATCAATAATTCCAACACAAATGTAGAGACATTTTGGTCAAAGTTCAGAAGGAAGGTTCACAATCTCAGATCAGGCTGCTATTTCTGTCGATCTGATCTTTATCTATGCCATCAGCTTACATTATCTATGTTGCCAACTGTGCTTTCAGTTTTATGGGACAGAAATCTAAAATGTTTTGATTGATATAGAACATGATTAGATGGGAAAGAATTCAATGTGCCAACTTCAAAGTAAATCTCAGCAAGGCAGGGCAATATATGCCAAAAAGGAAGCTGTTAAAAGCAATTCACATTTTAACCCCCTGCTATAACCCTGACCTTGGAGCCTGACATCTAAAAGCACTGCTATGCATTTTGCCTCATCAAGGTGCACACATGTGATAATTTCTAATCCGACAACTGGTTCAAAAGATATGGAGTGGGCACAATTTAAGAGCATGTGACCTTTGACAGCCTGCTATCAGACCAACCTTTAAGCCATTGAAACTCTAAATCTGCACTTAGTCCTACCCAATTGAAACATTTTTAAAATCATGAAAAGGATTCAAGAGATGGAGCCGATACAAAATTCCAGACAGATTTACAACAAATAGCATAATATTAAAGCAGGTTCCCTCTAGGGGTATAATGTGTACAAAAAGCTATGGTAAGTTGATCCTATACACCTTTAAAAGTGCTAATTGAAAAGCATATCTCCAATCAATCTATATTTTTGCAAAATCAAGGTTTTTTTGGCAAAAGTATTTCACACAGTATATTAAGAAAGGTTTCACTACTGTTGCATTGATGATGCTCTAAGTCGTCGTATATATTCCGTTCCCCATTCACGTAGTAAACCCTCACAGTAGTTAAATGTACGTGAAAGACGGCTGTAGATATGCTGCATCTCGTTGTCATCATACAAATATCGGGCAATTTCTTCTGGCATTGGCTGAAAATGGAGAGAAATATATTTCTGCTTATTACAACACTTACTGAAAATATATTCAGCAGAAATAAATTTGATACAGAATAAGGGTATATTAAGCAAATGACATTGAGAGTCTTTGTTAAATTTAAATATGGACAGGATGCATCCTTGTAACATATGGACAGGAACTATCAAAGGTAAGATACATGAACTTGTGAGAACAAATTGAAACAAGCAATTGCTCCTTTTCCAGCTAATGTTTTACCAGCTAATCAGACAATTAGATGACCCTTGGCAAAAAGGTTTCTTGAAACATTGTGAGAAATAGTAATTTCTGATTTCTTTTGTTGTTTGTCTAAAAAACAGCTTGGACATTGGTAACATGTTAAATATATACGCAATTACTTCCACAGAATTTTAAAACAATGTCTTGGGTTTGTAAGATTGTCGAAAAATAAGCCATACCATGACTCCTTGTGCTCGACTAATAGCTATGCGTCGTGCCAAGTAGAGTAGTGTTGAAGCTACAATACGTAAATTTCTCTCTGCCATGTCACTGAGGGGTTGTGTTGAAAGGCCATAGTCAATAGGTTTCATCAAGAGCTAAAATAAAATATCAGTTAACTCTTTACCACACAATCCGGACTTTTAACAACCCAAAGAAAGAAGCCTTTTGAAAACATTGTGGAAAAAGAAGAAAATGCTGGTAACCAGCATTTTCTTCTTTTCCCACCATGTTTTCTACCATTTAAAATGTCGTCTGCAAATGCTTTCAGTTGGACAAGGCTAAAATTTTGTTGTGTGGTAAAGAGTCAGGAAGTTGGTTTAACTCTTTACCAACCAACAAAATTTTAACTGTCTAAATTGGACACATTTGCAGACGACAAATGTTACACAAAATAGGAAAATTTTCTTCTTGCTTGTAAGCAGCACTTTCTCCTTTTCCAATATTTGCTTTCAAAAGTCCTGTTCCCTGGGGTCATTTAACCTCAGGATTGTGTGGTAACGGGTTAATGAATTTCCAAAAAGTATTGAAAAGTTTAGGCAGGTAGACCTGAGTAAAAATTTCAATCCATCCGTAAATTTTCCATATGTCAGTGCACCATTCTATCTCATGATTCAGCCGGTCTTTAAACAAAATAGATCCATTATTACATATTGACTCCCTTGGTGAAATGCATTACGAAGATAGATTAACCCTTTTACCACACAATCCCAACTTTTAAAAACCCTGTAAAAGAAGGCTTTTGAAAACATTGTAGGAAAAGGAGAAAATGCTGGTAACCAGCATTATCTCCTTTTCCCACAATGTATTCTATCCTTTCATAATTTGTGCAACATAAAATTTGTCGTCTGCAGATGCTTTCAAATTGGATTACTCTAAAGTTATTGTAATTTGATAAAGAGTTAAACTCCAGAGTGCTGCAAAAATCTCTTTGCATACTCTTAGCTTCTTTGCTCACAGGCTATGTCAGACAATGTTTCAGCTCAGCTGTTTTCAAATAAAATGTCATGAAACCACAATAACCCTGTCTTCATGCGGTTGTGTGAAAAACTTTTGACATTTTCTGATTTCTTTGCCATTACTAAATATATTCAACCCTTTACCACACAATCCCGTCTATTAACGACCCTGTAAGAGAAGGCTTTTGAAAACACTGTGGGAATAGGAGAAAATGCTGGTAACCAGCATTTTCTCCTATTCCAACAAAGTTTTCTACCCTAACCAAAACAGAAATCATCATTTGAGCTACATTTAATGTGTCGTCTGCAAATCTTTTCAATTTGGACGAGTCTAAAATTTAGTCGTTTGGTAAAGAGTTAAGCCATGCTCTGGCAAAAGAGGGGTTTAATCCATCTCTGTGATGCATTACACTAAGCAAGTCATCACATAATTATGGATCCATAGTTTCCATTAAATTTTGTCCAACAACAGGCTAAATCCAGAGGTAGAATGGTCCTTTGACAAACAGACAATTTATAAAGGGCAAAAAGTTACAACCCAGGTCAGCATGCGAAGACTGGGCAGGTTTACATGGGTCAGTACTTTTTTGCAGATGCATTTAACCCCCTTTCACAGAGCACTGCTCATTTACTTTGGCAAGTGGTTGACTATAAAAAGAATAATCCATGCCAGGGGAAGGTAATTCTCTAAATATTTTTATTATACCATTATACCCCTTTTTGGACTTGGGATTTTCACTGGGAAAACAACTGCAGACAAGCACTGGCACCAACATATAGTGCTCTTGTTTCATTTTACAGAAGATAATTTCTTAACCTCCTAAATCAGTGAAATTAAACTTTCAAGCCGATAGTAAAAACCCAAATTTTGCTATTTCAAAGGTACATGTATTTTACTGGGAAATGGATCTTTCTATCAGACAGTGTAGAACCAAGATCAGACTGCATGTTCTGTGCAGTCTGATCTTAGTCTACAGTCTGCAAAAGACCATTAAGTCATGCTTAGCAGCCTAAGGGTTAAAACCTTTCAGAAACATCTGTGTCTTTAATGTAGAGAAAGTGAAAAATAAAACTATTCTTGAAGTCCTACCGTTGTAATCAAACTTCTTGAAATGAATATACCAGTTAATAACAGGAAGCATTCAGCATCTCCTAGGTTGAATGTTCTCCCTTGTTCACTAAACTGAATTCTGTCCTGTAAAAAATAATTTACCACTAAGAGCACTGAAATACTCCATCGCTATTGTCATACTGAATATTTTAAGACACTAGTATGAGCAAACTCTGTGCTAGCTTTAATTGTCAAGTATCTCAGCAAAGCGGAATCTGTAGATCACAGGTCAGACAGCATACTGCTGTCTATTTCGATCAACATTTGCAGCAAAGGAAACTAAAGTAGTGAAAGGTGCTTTAACATTAGCACTAAAGCTCCAATACTGTTTTGTTTACTGCTTATCAAAAAGGACCTGCATAACTTTAAATTCATTACTGTAGATCACATTGTTTGTGTTGTATGCAAAAAATATGCTTTAACTCTTTAACACATGACAAAATTTCAGACTCATCCAAACTAAAAGCTTTCGCAGATGACAAATTTAGTCTTGCTAAAATGATGGAAGGTGTCTGTGAAATGGTAAAAAAATATTGAGGAAAAAGGAGAAAAATACTGGTCATCACCATTTTCTCTTTTTCCCACTATGTTTTCAAAAGCCTCCTTTCTCAGGGTTGTTGAAACTCAAGATTGTTTGGTAAAGGCTTAATCAAACAATAACATTGATCTGGTTCATGCTTTAAAGGTACATCCTTACAGCCAGAGAGAAAAAAAACACTGTTAAAACTTGAAACTGTGTAGAATGGCTAAGAAATTGGTCAGCAGTGTAAACATAGGTAAATTACCAAATACATATGGTGTAAGCGATAGAGAAACTCAGTTTGTCCTCATTTAAATCCAGAAACAACAATTATAATGATTTCTTTGAAGGCTGCCAAAATATGAAATGCATTTTCTCTCCATTGTAAACTATGCAACCTTGCAGCCATCAAGGGTAAAATTTGGCATGAAGATACAATTGTGATTATAGTTTGATGAAATAAAGATGAAATGGTTAAAAACTGGCTGAAATCGAGTATAAAAAGAAAAGAACTGCTACTTTTCCATTTTAAAATGTGATACAAACCATTTATTCTCAAGGACTATAGCATTATTCAATATTTTCAGAGGTGAAAAATATTTTCTTTGGAGGTATAATTTAAAACAACCTACCATTTCTACGCGCCAGAAATAGCCATCAGGAAATCTCTTTCCACTTCTAATTAGTTCAAACACAGCTGACTTTCTGTGCGTCCCCAAAACTCCAGTGCTTGGCTGTAAAACAGAATTTAAAAGATGTACTTATGTTCCCAAATGCCACTGGAAGCCAAATATGATAGGCAGGTGGGGAGGCAGAAGTCTTACTCTTTACAAACTGACATAATTTAGACTTGTCCAAAT
This sequence comes from Tridacna gigas, assembly GCA_945859785.2. Taxonomy (NCBI): domain Eukaryota; kingdom Metazoa; phylum Mollusca; class Bivalvia; order Cardiida; family Cardiidae; genus Tridacna; species Tridacna gigas. Next base: position 39,785,422 of record OX244035.2, on the reverse strand, counting down.
TTTAAATATTTGAAGATGACAAAAGAAATCTGGCTTAACCCTTAACTCTTTACCACACAACAAAATTGTAGACCAGTCTAAATTGAAATTGTTTGCAGATGACAAATAAAATGGGGCATAACTGACAGTATCTGTCTTTGAGATCATTGAAAACATTGTGGGAATGCTGGTTACCAGCATTTTCTTCTTTTCCCACAATGTTTTCAAAAGCAATCTTCTTCAGGGTTGTGTGCTAAAGAGTTAAAGCACCAAATAAACCCAAGGGACATTTTAAGCCTCGAAATAAAACCTAAAAATGTGCAGTTTCAAAGTTGCATTTAAAAAGTGTTCCAGCACAACAGACAGTGTAGATCAAAGATCAGACTGCATGTTTTGTGCAGTCTGATCTTGTCTACACTGGCTGCAAAGGCGACAAACGTTGTGAAAAACGCTTTAAGGGTTTAATGATGAGATTTGTCATTGGAAGGACAGAAAACATTGTGGGAAAAGGAGAAAATGTTGGTTACCAGCTATTTCTTCTTTTCCCACAATGCTTTCAAAAGCCCTTTTCCTTCAGGGTCATTAAAACTACAGATTATTTGGCAAAGGTTTTAAAAAAATTCAGTCTGTGTGATAGATTTGGGTAAAACATGACGATCAAGATGATATCATAATCGAAGCTTTCTTCTCTTGTTAGCTGTACACATGCGTGATTAACCCTTTACCACACAATTGCAAGTTTTAACAACCCTGAGGAAAAAGACATTTGAAAACATGGCCATCAGGCCATTCTGGTCATGCCATCTGTTTAAATCTTGAAGCGCTAAATAAATTAAATGGAATTTCTCAGTAAAGACTAGACACAAATATTGTAATTTTGATGCTGTTTTTGTCACAACATCTGGCGAAAAAGTAGACAGAGTAGATCCAAGATCAGCCTGTACAGAGCATGTGTACTGATCTTGATCAAAAAGTCTGCATAAGCAACCAAATCTGGGCACAATACTTTAACTCTTTACCAAACGACAAAAATGTATGCTTGCCCAAATTGAAAGCATTTGCAGACAACAATTGAAAGATGAATCAAATGATGTAAATTGTTTCTGATAGGGTAGAAAACATTGTGAGAAAAGGAGAAAATGCTGGTTACCAGCATTTTCTCCTTTTCCCACAATGTTTTCAAAAGGCTTCTTTCACAGGGCCATTGAAAGTCGCGATTGTGTGGTAAAGGGTTAAGGTTTAAGTCTACTAGTATTTGTGGAATTGATAGGCCAACTACAGTGCATACCATAATTTCTGTGATGTGGTAGATCAAGTTCTCGACCACATATTGTAATTCTTGTATTAACACACTCTCCTCCCTCTCTGTCAGCTGACCTCCATGGACCAGTGCAGAAAGGTCGTAGCAATTGGGTCCTATAATATCATTTAACACTGGGTAGATATTTCCACTTGGCTGAAACAGAAGAAAAGTCAAGGTCATTATAAATCTCAACCTGGTAACATATTTTAGTCCCACTTATGTTGAAAGCATTTGCAGACAAAAAAAAAATAATTGTGGCTCTCATGATGGAATTTGTCTTTAAAAAGGTATAAGACACACTGGGAAAAGGAACAATGCTGGCTACTTTGATTTCCTCTGATACCCATGAGGTTCTTTGGAGCATTCTTCAAAAAGATTGTTAGAAACATCATTCGTTAACTCTTTACCAGGCTACAAAATTTTGGACATGTACCAATCAAAGGTATTTGCAGACGACATGCAACTACGATATGGCTGATATGATAGTATTTGTCTTAGAAAGGGTAGAAAACATTGTGCCAAAGGGAGAAAATAGGGGTTATCAACATTTTTCTCCTTTTCATACAATCTTTTCAGAAGCTCTTTTCATCAGGGTGGTCAAAACACTGTAAAGGGTTAAAGAAGTGTCACGGTCATTATAGACATCTTGGATAAATATCTAGTAAAATGTCCGAAAAAATATTAGATCAAAGATCAGTTTGCAATGCTATCTTCAATTTCCTCAGTAGAACAAAAACATTACAAAACTAGACTTCCTGCTTCATTAACTCTTTACCAAGCAACAAAATTTATTCGACTTGCTGAAATTGAAAGCATTTGCAGCCGACAAATTCAACAAAGATACAAAGATGACTTCTTTCTTTGAAATAGCAGAAAAAATTGTGGGAAAAGGGGCAAATGCTAGTTACCAGCATTTTCTCCTTTTCCCAAAACTTTTTCAAAATGCCTTCTGCCAGTTGTTAAAAATAGGAATTGTATGGTAAAGGGTTAAGAGAAACATTATGACCTAGTTTCATGAGCATTGGACTGAAAATGTGGCCTTCAGACTAGACACAAAGTTTCTGTAAGATTTGTCACAGTGACCACTTTTGACCTGATGAGACCCATTTACAACCTAGACTGAGTTATCATCAAGACAAACATTATGACCAATTACTATGAGTATTGGACAGAAAATGTGGCCTCTACAGTGGACACAAGGTTTTTCTAGAATTTGTCAGTGACCTGCTGTTGGACCTGACTTGACTTTCAAACTATTCTGAGATATCAAGACAAACATTCTGACCAAGTTTCATGAGTATCAGACCAGAACTGTGGCCACTAGAGTGTACACAACGTAAAGTTGATGAAAGACAACAGACACAGCATGACCACAAAAGCTCACCTTGAGCACTTCATGCTAATATGAGCTAAAATGTTGAGGCAAAAACAGAACTTACGTTAAGATAAATTCTGTGTAAAGCAGCCACTATCTCTTTCAGGATAATTCCAAATAAAAACATGCTGCTTGGTCTGTTGTTAAGATTCTGTAAAACATATGCAATGGTCTTTAACTGAACAAAGAGTCATCCTAGTATGTGTATGCAAAAACAAGAGCACCCATCCAGAACATGGGAGCCAATGCTAAGCTGCAGATGATTTTCAGGCGAAAATTCTATGTTGAAAATGGGGCATATGATGTTGTTTGTGTAAAAATATTTTGGAGTTGCCTGCCCTTGTTGAGTCCATTCCTCATTTGATTATTAACAACAAACCCAAGTTTAAAGTAACTATATCTTCAGAAATAGATACGAAAAAATGTGGACTCAGACAGGGATAGGAGAAAATGTGGACAAAGATTTAAGGGCTATATTTTGAAAACAGCAATGCTAACAGGGCTGCACTCAATATTTCAGCCATGCTCTGGAAAAAGCAGGCTTAATGCATCTCCGTGATCCATGATACCAAGCTGGTAATCATATAATTGTGGATCCATAAAATCCATTTTATCTAACAACTGACTGAATCATGAGGTACACTGGTTCTTTGACATGCAGAAAATTGATGAAAAGCAAAAGGGTTCTGCTGAGGTCAGCCTGCGCAGAAAATTGGCAAAAAGCAAAAAGTTTCAGCTCAGGTCAGCCTGTGCAGACTGTCCCGGGTTGATACCTTTTGAAGATGCATTAAGCCCCTTTTCATTTAGCATGGCTCATTTCTAATAATTCCCCTCCACCAGCAGGCAGTCTTTTCAATTGCAGCTGACCGGTTAAAAAAACATTGTCACAAAATCTATGTGGCCTGCTCCCTCGTTAAAAAATGTGTAGGTGTAAGTGTTAACAAGTTAAGATAATACCAAAAAACATTTGAAATAAACTCAGAAAGCTAGCACTGTCTTCCTGTCAAAATTAACAACTCTCTTTTATGCATTCAGATTCAAAAGGTGCATTTCATTACTTCAGCAATAAATAGAATGAATCAAAAGTTACCTCAAATTAAGAAAAAAGGTATTTAATTAACGCATAAAATATGAAAAAAGGTATTAACACATGAATTTTTCTAAGTGAAAACAGTGGTTATGAGAAATGTTTTGATACAAAGCATGTCCAGTCATCCTATTGTACCTCCTGAAGATATCTTTTTTTTCGTGTAGCATGTCACTTGAAAACATTGTAGCAAAGAAAAAGGAGAAGTTGCTTCTACATAGCAATCCATCATTCTGACATAATATTGTATTACAATGTATATCTACCATTGTATTTGCATTTCAGATGACAAACTAACCCTTTACAACACAATACCACGTTTTAAAGACCCTGAGGAAGAAGCCTTTTGAAAACAATGTGGGAAAAGGAGAAAATAATGGTAACCAACAATTTTTCCTCACTTTCTTCCACAAGGTTTCCAAAGGCCTCTGTTCTCAGAGTTGTATAAATATCAAACTGTTTGACAAAGGGTTACAAATTGGAAGTCATTTTCTTACAGTTTTCTCCTTCACTTTCAGAGATACATACTAGAGCAATTACACACAGTAACTAATATGGTTAGAGAAACAAACTACACTGGTAATAGAAAAGTGAGGCATAATGGCCCTCCATTGCTTGTATAAGCAATTATGTTTTAGAAATCATAAATACATGTGATTAGTTTAAAAAAAAAAATATTATCAAGCCTTCCATTCTGACTGTCATGTGTTTTATGAAGATTAACAAACTGAATATGGAGAGCAGCATTGTGCAAAAAATGACAAGACATCATAAATGCATAATACCAGTGACTGTTGGATTTTACCCTCAAACTTGAGTCCAGTACCCTGCTGCATTAATTCTTTCATGAGACTCATCAAAATTGAAAGCATTTGCAGATGACAACTTTAATGTAGCACAAAAGATAATTTGCCTTTGAAATGGTAGACAAAAATTTGGAAAAAGGAGAAAATGCTGGCTGCCAGTATTTTCTCCTTTTCCCACAATGTTTTAAAAAGGCTTTCTCTTCATGCGCTGGGTAGTTAAAATTTGGGATTGTGTGGTTAAGGGTAAAAATAATTGAAAAATGGAAAAAACAATTTTTCCACATGTTTGAAATGTGCATACAGTCAGCTGTCAAGAACACTGTGCAAAGTAATGGTAAAAGAAACTCCTAAAAAGCATGGATAGACACACTGGCTGTTGAGATAAAATTATAATGTTGAAAACCACATTAACCCTTTACCACACAATCCTGAGATTTAAAGACTCTGAAGGAGAAGGCCTTTTAAAACATTGTGGGAAAAGGAGAAAATGCTGGTAACCAGCATTTTCTCCTTTTTCCCCACAATGTTTTCTACCTTTCAAATAAAAAATTTCAATTTTTGAGTCACATTTATTTTGTCGTCTGCAACTTCTTTCAGTTACAAAATAGATCTAATGCACTTCATGCAATCTGATCTTGATCACTTTAACCCTTTACAGCACAATGCCGCCTTTTAACGACCCTGGGAAAAATGCCTTTTGAAAACATTGTTGGAAAAGGAGAAAATGCTGGTAACCAGCATTTTCTCCTCTTCCCACAATGTTTTCTACCCTATCAAAGAAAATCTGCACCATTTGAGCCACATTCAATTTGTCGTCTGCAGATGCTTTCAATTTGGACAAGGCTACAATTTTGTCGTCTGGTAAAGGGTTAAAGCTGTGCTTTGTACTTTAATTCTTTACCAGATGATATAAGTTTAAACTAATCTTATTTAAAATGAAAGCATTTTCAGACAGCAAATCAAGAGTGGCTAAACTGACAGAATTTGTCTCTAGAAATGTAGAAAATGGTGTGAGAAAAGAAGAAAGTACTGGTTTCTCACACTTTCTTAGATTCATTTAACTCTTTACCAGACAACAAAATTTAAGATTTTTCAGAAATGTGAGCACTTGCAGATGACAAATTAAATGCGGCTCCAAATATTAGGCTCTTACCTAAAGGACTCAGCATTTTCTCCTTTTCCCAAATGTTTTCAAAAGGTCTTCTTATTTGGGCTTGTTAAAACTTGTGATTGTTTGATAAAGGATTAAAATTTTCAATGTGCATGAGTGAAGACAAAACATGTGCAATATAGCTAGTAATGGTTAGTAGTTAGTACCCTCTACCTTTCTAATGTTAGATTTTAGTATTTCTGTGAAAACCACTGCATATGCTACATAACGAAACCTGCTCAGGGCTTCTGAAAAAGACAACAATAGATATTTAAATAGGTTTTTTTTTTTTTTCACTTATTTGGTTTATAATGTTATCATGAGCTGACATCACATCATATTATTCATGTCAGCATTGAAAACTTTTTTTACCAAAATTTTAAAAAGATTCAGAATGTTCTGTTGATTGAAAAAGTGGCCGTATTTTCACACATCTGTTCAACATGCGACTTAATTCTTTACCACATAACAAAATTTTAGATTGGTCCAAGTTGGTGCAATCATTTTGACAGTTGAATTAACAGGTAAGTCAACAACCAACTGTATCATTAGGTAGGCTAGTCCTTTGACATACAGAATATTTACCAATAGGGAAAAGTTTCGGCCAAGGTCAGCCTGCGTGCACTGCGCAGGCTGACCTTGGACGATACTTTTCACAGATGCATCAAAAGAGCAAATGACTCTAAAAGCAATACTCTTGAGTATACTTTTACAATTCAAGTATATGATTTCAAGTAAATTGAAAGCAAGATACATTTACTTACTTTGCCCTGACCGAGATGGTTTCTTTTTCTTCCTCACCCCTTTTTTAGCTAGAAAAAAATATAAAAGTTAACAAAATCATCATCGATCATAAAACACTATGCAGAACTTACTTACTTTGCCTTTGCAGTGTAGATAAAGAAGATACTGTCCCCCATGTGCAGTCTCATCTTGAATCTACACTGTCCTGAACTTTGAAACATGTATTTCAGCCAAGACGACCTTGAACCCTAATATTAACCCTTTACTGCACAATGACGCCTTTTGACGCCCCTGGGAAAGAAGCCTTTTGAAAACATTGTGGGAAAAGGAGAAAATGCTGGTAACCAGCATTTTCTCCTTTTCCCACAATGTTTTCTACCCTATGAAAGAAAAGTTGTACCATCTGAGCCACAATGAAATTGTCGTCTGCAAATGCTTGCAATTTGGACAAAGCTAAAATTTTGTCGTCTGGTAATGGGTTAAATCTTTATCAGACAATAAAATTTTAAACTTGTCCAAATTGAAAGCATTTGTGGACAACAAATGAAATGAAACTCATGAAACTCAAAACATGAAAGAAGTGAAAATGCAGGTTACCAGCACTTTCTCCTTATCCTACAATGTTTTAAAGGCCTCTGTCCCCAGGGTCGCTAAAAGTCTGGATTGTGTGGTAAAGCGTTAAGGTTGTTTTTCCAAATTGAAGCGGTCTATTTCATTTTTTCAGCACTCTGCACATTACTTAACCCTTTACCACAGAATCCCAAGTTTTAATCACCCTCAGTAAGAGGCATTTTGAAAACATTGTGGGGAAAGCTGTTTACCAGCATTTTCTCCTTTTCCCACAATGCTTTCTTCCCTATGATAGACAAATTTCTTAAGTTTGAGTTTCATTTGTCATGCAAAAAAATAATGCTTTCAATTTGGATAAGTCTGAAATTTTGTCGTTTGGTAAAGAGTTAACCCTTTGGCTGCTAAGTGCAATTACTGACCTTTTGCAGACAGTGTAGATCAAGATCAGACTGCACAAAACGTGCAGTCTGATCTTGGATCTACCCTGTCTGTTAAGGAGATATTTTTCCGTCAAAAGTACCTTTGAAATATGAAAATTTGGGTTTATGCTATCGGTTTGAAAATTTCATGTGTTTCATTCAGCGGGATAAGGGTTAATACATGTCAATCACTGCAGAAAAAACAAAAAGAAATTTCTCATTTATTTGCAGTTTCTCCAGACAAAATGGGTCTGCTTCATGATTAAATAAGCCACTTGCAAGCAGTAAAATTGTAAGATAGAATTTTGATCTTTAACCCTTAAGCTGCTAAGCGCGACTCACTAACCTTTTGCGGACAGCGTAGATCAAGATCAGACTGCACAGAATGTGCAGCCTGATCTTGGATCTAAACTGTCCAATAAGGAGATATCTTTCCCAAAAGATTACCTTCAAAATATCAAAATCTTGACTTTTACTATCGGCTTGAAAGTTTTGTTTCATTTATTTAGCAGGATAAGGGTTAAGATGAATTCTTATGCATCGAAAGGAAATAGCCATTGTTCAAAAATCACAAATTTAAAGAGAGAAATAAAATGTCAAAGTGCATCATGACCATTTAACATTCTATTTCCGTCTATGTTTTCAATAGTTTCCATCATGTTAAAGAATATAATTTTAGACTCTACCCAATTCAAAGCATGTTTTTTATGCCCATGACAAATTAAACGAGGCTAAAATGATGATTTCTGTCTTTGTTAGGATTATAACATCTTCGCAAACCAAGGATACTAAGGTAGTATCGTACGTAACGATGATGAGTTCTGTCTTTGTTAGGATTATAACATCTTCGCAAGCCAAGGATACTAAGGTAGTATCGTACGTAATGAACAAAGTGGAGTTAGTATCCTTGGCTTGCGAAGATGGGATTATAAGCATATCCTCTTTTTTTTACAATGATTTTCCTAACCTCCTTTTCTTGAGGTCCAAGATATTATTTAGTTAAGGGTTTACATCTTAATGACAAATAAACCCAACAGATGCTTTCAGTCTATAAACAAGACCAAACTTATAGCAACTTCAAGATTCCTTTTAGCAAAGCAGACAGAGTAGATCAGAGATCAGACTGAATGTTTTGGGCAATCTGATCTTGATCTTCAGTGGACAAAAATGCTGGTTACAAAAGAGATTCTTCCTCAGGGTTGATAAAGGTGGGATTGTGTGGTACTGGGTTAAAAAGACACTGTCACTTAACTCTTTACAACACAATCCCGACTTTTAACGACCCTGAGGAAGAAGCCTTTTGAAAACATTGTGGAAAAAGGAGAAAATACTGGTAACCAGCATTTTCTCCTTTTTCCACAAAGTTTTCTACTCTTCCCAAGACAAATTTCAATTTTGGGGTCCGCAAATTGTCTTCTGCAAAAGCTTTCAATTCTGACTGGTCTAAAATTTTGTTGTTTGGTAAAGAGTTAATGAATACAAAAGGACTGGTGAGTATTGTCAGTGTGCTATTATGCTGAGAAAAAAAGCCATTATAAGGAGGACTTAATTTTAAATTTGGCAGGCACCTTTCATAAAAATTCAATGAAACCTATTTTAATTCTCTTTGATGTCCTGAACTAAAGTGTTGAAATATGGTACATCTATTTACTCTTAAATATTTCAGAATGGAACACTATTGTGAAATGACACAAGTTTCTATTTCTCCCTACATAAACATAGCACGCTCTTTTGTTGAAATGCTTACACAATTCATCAATTCTTTAGAACTGTACTATTCTATCTAAATTTTCAATATTGTAATAGAAAGGGGCAAAATAATCTTTGATACTCCATTGAAAGACAGGGAAAAAAAACGTTTATACTCCATTGAAAGAGAGGAAAAGACTACTGGTAATTACGAATTTATCAGCACTTAATACTCCATTTTGAAACGGAAGCTTTAGAATGTATCAGTATTTAATGAGGTTTTTTTTTGGGGGGGGGGGGTTTGATTCTTGAAGTTGTGCAGTCCAAAAGTCACAAAATCTTTTTCAAAATACATGTAAAAAAACCCACAGAGTTTTAGCACATCTGAAGAGAATAGTTGCAGGAAATTGCCAATATACATCTTGAGACACTTTTACATTGACTTTAATTTTATAGTAAATTGTTTCAAACATGGCATGCTGCGAGACAAATGTATGTCATCTGCTGCTGGAAATGTGTTAAATCCCACCCACATTTCGACCAGACAACAAAACTTCAGATTTGACCCATCAGAGAACATTTGCAGACGACATATAAAATACATCATAAAAGATTACTTTTATCTTTGAAATGGTAGAAAACATTGTGGGAAAAGAGAAAATGCTGGTCACCAGCATTTTCTTCTTTTCCCCATGATGTTTTTCAGAAGCATACTTCTTCAGGGACGTTGAAACAAGAGATTATCTGGTAAAGGGTTAACCCTGGAAGCACCAAATAAACCCAACAGACATTCTCATTGTAGAAGTAAGAACCTTATCAGAGCAATTTCAGGGTTGCTATTATAGCAAAGCAAACAGTGTAGATCTTAGATCAGACTGCACATTTTGTGCAGTCTGATCTTGATCTACACAGTAAGCAAAGGCAACCATAGTTATGAAACACTCTGTAAGAGTTACAATGTAATCAAATTGTGCAATATTGTAATAATAGCCTCATAAAATATGCCTCAATAAGTTTTTAATGCCAATTTCTATCATAAAACTTATTTAAATGTGTCTGACATTTTATCAACAGAAAACATGAAATAAGACCTTGCAAGCATTGTAACTTCAAAGCTATTTCTATCTAAGTATTTCATAAAATAAGAGAAATTATAGATCCTAGATCTATTATTCCAGAAAGTTTCTACAGCAAAGCGTGAATTAGAAACCTAATTCTATACGGTATTTAAGAACATAAAAGAAGATCTGACAGTTACAAATGGTCAAAAGAAAACTATCAAACACAAAAACATGGAGACAATCTTGAAAATAGAATAATATAAGACTCAAAGTTTGCTAAGTATCAAAAATACTTGGAAACATAATTGGATATAGTTGCACTAATATAATTATTTCTTTCATTCATTCACATAAGCCAATTATTGAATGATGCTGACAAAGTTGATCATTTTATAAAGTGTTTTACACTGTTTTTTGAATTCTGAAATAACAAATATCAAAAATAGAGATTCTGATAAAATGTGTTATTTTCAAATTTGTTCAAAAAGCTGACTAGGCAATCTGGATTCCTGGACAAGAATAAAAGTAACATACAATAAGTCTTAGGCACAGAATGAAGCTTTCAAGCTTGTGTTATCAAAGACTGTATTTAGGACTACTTACCAAAAAACTTAGGCAAACACAAGTCTAAAATTTTTTGCATACGCCTAAGCTTCATGGTGGCTAACCTTCAGGGTTTAGAACACAGATTGAACCAGTTACAAGAATGAGAAATCTTACAGTCTTAGGGTGACAGTTTCCAAGCAGTAGAAGTTTCTGAGTCTTAGACATAGTATAAAAAATAAGCTTAAAAATTCTCAAAGTTCTTGGACGCAGATTAGAGGCTAAAGCAAGGGCAGTATTTAAATCTTGGAAAAAGAATGAAGGTTATAGGAGAGAGCACAATCACAAAATCTTGAACATAAAATAGAGTTTACAAGCAATAATAGTCTTGAAGTTTTGGACATGTAAGGTCATAAGAATATGCAATGTTCAATTAGTCTGGGATTCGGATGATGGTGTTGTCACATCCAAAGCAGATATTGCTAATGTCTTGGCAGCAACTTTTGCAGAGAAGTCGTCTTCCTCAAACTATACGACTACATTTCGAAAATTCCAAGACATCAAAGAAAAAACTAAACTGAATTTCAAGTCAAATAATACAGAGCATTACAATAAGGATTTTACTTTGAAAGAACTCAAAAAGGCTCTGAAGAAATGTCATGATACTGCTGTCGGATGTGATGACATCCATTATCAGTTTTTAAAACATTTACCGTTTCGATCCCTTGAATGTTTACTGAGTATATTTAATCAAATCTGGCATACTGGTACTCTTCCAGATTCCTGGAAGGAAGCAATAGTAATTCCCATACCAAAACCAGGTAAAGACTCTACGAATCCTGCAAACTATCGTCCTATAGCCTTAACAAGTTGTATTTGCAAAACAATGGAAAGAATGGTTAATGACCGCCTTGTTTGGTTTCTAGAGAAAAACAAACTTATTGCTACCGCCCAGTGTGGCTTTCGTAAACAAAAAGGCACTCTTGACCACTTAGTTCGCTTCGAAACTTTTATTCACGAAGCTTTTATTAAAAAGGAACATGTTGTTTCTGTATTTTTCGATTTAGAGAGTGCGTATGATACCACATGGAAGTATGGAATCATGAACGACCTCCATGATTTCGGTATAAGAGGTCGCCTTGCTTATTTCATTTCGGCATTTTTGAATGAACGTCAGTTTAGAGTCTGGGTAGGAAATACTTACTCCAACCCCCATGAACAGGAAATGGGCATTCCCCAGGGAAGTATTCTTTCCGTTACACTCTTTAGTGTCAAAATAAACAATATCGTTAAGTCTGTTTGTCCTGGTGTGGAATGCTTTTTATATGTTGACGACTTCTGTATTTGCTATAGGTCTAAGCATATGCATACCATTGAACGGCAGTTGCAACAAGTTTTAAACAACTTAGCCAAATGGTCAGGAGAAAATGGTTTTAAATTTTCAAAAACCAAGACCAAATGCATGCATTTCTGCCAGTCAAGAAAGTTGCATTTGGACCCAGAACTTTATTTAGATGATGTACAAATTGAAGTCATCCCTGAATTCAAATTTTTAGGTCTTTTATTTGACTCTAAGCTGTCGTTTATTCCTCACATCAATTACCTTAGCGATAAATGCCAAAAAGCTCTTAATCTCTTACGTGTTGTCTCCAGTATGGACTGGGGAGCCGACAAAAAAGTCCTTTTGAGACTTTATAGAACACTCGTCCGTTCAAAGTTAGATTACGGCTGCATTGTATATGGCTCAGCGCGGAAATCGTACCTTCGGAAATTGGATTCTATCCATAACCAAGGTTTGCGCTTAGCACTTGGCGCCTTTAGAACATCTCCTATCAATAGTTTGTATGCAGAGGCAAATGAACCATCTTTAAATTTACGCAGGAAGAAACTTTCCTTGCAATATTACTTAAAATTAAAGTCAAATCCCACCAACCCCACGCATAAAGCAGTATTTAAACCACTGTACAAGGATGAATTTCGAAAGAGAGAAAAAGTAATACCACCTTTTAGTTTGCGCTGTGAAGCAGGTATGAACTGTCTTGATTGCGATCTGGAGGATGTAGCACAACATAAAATCTCTGAAGTTCCTTTATGGTCTTCTAAAAGTCCAACCTACATATATAATCTTGCTTCAGACAAGAAAGCTACGAGAGATCCTATGATATTTAAAAATAAATTCCTTGAAATAAAAGAACAATACTGCCTTCACGAAGAGATATATACTGATGGTTCTAAAGATGGAGACAAAGTTGCTGCAGCTGCCGTGCTCGATGGCGAGTTATATCAGTTTCGGCTTCCTAATAATTCTTCTATTTTTTCTGCGGAGTTAAAAGCAATCGACCTTGCTCTCAACCATATTCAACAAGACGCTTACTGGCGCTATATTATCTTTGTAGATTCTTTATCTGCCATGCAAGCACTTGAGGGTGAGAAAACAGACAACCCATTAATAGTCAGTCTCCTTGAAAAATTATCAGGAATCTGTGAAAAAGCCGATATTGTTTTCTGTTGGCTCCCTAGCCATATTGGTATCAGTGGCAATGAAGAGGCAGATAAAGCTGCCAAGGAGGCATTGTCACTGGAAGTTTTACCTTTGAAAGTTCCTTTTAACGATTTTAAGCCATTAGTGAATGATTTTATTCAAAGTGTATGGCAGCAATCCTGGAATGACCCAGTAAATCAAAACAATAAGTTGTTTACAGTGAAGCCAGCTCTTGGCGAGTGGCTTCCGGGGTTGCGGACAAGTCGCCGCGAGGAAATTATATTGGCCCGTCTTCGCATTGGTCATACATATCTGACGCACTCATACCTCCTGAAAGGAGAAGAAGCACCTCAATGTATTTCCTGCAATGCATCTCTTACTGTTAAACATATATTTGTAGACTGCATAGACCTTGCGCCTACAAGAGACAGGTTTTTTCATGTTGACAGTATGAACAATTTATTTAATACTGTAAAGTTGGAGTCTATTTTTGAGTTTTTGAAAGAGGTAAATCTCTATAAAAAGATGTAATTTTAGGTTCTATTGACCATTTGTTTTTTATACGTAATACCAGTATAATTATTTGCTCTTAGTGTTTACACGGTATAGATTTTAATCTAATTTCGTAACCTTACAGTATATTCAATAAAAAGCATTGCATTAATTGTAATTGCGCCCAAAATGACCTTTGATGTCGACGGGCCATAAAACTTCATCTTCATTCATTCATTCATTCATTCAATTAGTCTGGGACAAAGAATGGAGTACTTTCCTTCCAGTATACAAGCTATAATGACAGTCTTGGACAAAATGATTGGGATTAAAAGTATCGTATAGTATTTAACACTGATCCCAGAGCCTTGCACACAGAATAAATCTACAAAACATGAATAACCTTACGTCCTGCAGACTGAGTGAAGGTTACAAGCATAGGCAGTATCAAAGTTATGGACTTAAAATGGAGGTGGTTAAAAACATTGAAATTACACAAATGTGTAATCTAAGAGCAATGGATACAGAATGAAGGGAAAAAGTTTTTGGACTGAAATAAAGGTTAGACGCATAAACAATATGACCTGTGCTCTGTGAATAGGGGGTTTAAAGCACCTGCATAAAATATCAACCAAGGTCAGTCTGCACATTCTGCACAGGCTGACCTGAGTCGAAACTTTTTGTTATTCGTCAATTTTCTGCATGTCAGAGGACCAGTCTACGTTCTGATTCAGTTAATTTTTAGACAAAATGGATTATATGGATCCATAATTATATGATAGCTTGCTTGGAATAGTGCATCATGAAGATGTGTTAAACCCCTTTTTGCCAGAGCATCACTCATATACATTTTTACAGACAGCAAGGCTACAAGCATAACAATGTTCTCAGGCACAGGATTATTATGAAATGTAAAAAGCATGAGCAATGGCAAACTGTTGAATACAAAGAAGAGTAATTTCAGTGATCTCAAAGTCTAGGACAAAAAATAAAGGTAAGAGAGCATGAGCATCCTCAAAGTCTTGGACAATGAATGAGGGTTGCATTCATGCGAAATTTCAGTCTTGGACACCAGATAAAGCGAAGTAGCATGACAAGTCTTAAATCTTGGACACAGCATGAAGGCCTTGAGCACTTGGGAAGTCTTGAATACACAAATGAGCATTTCCAGAGATATTAAAATGTAGGTTGAAAGCATGAAAATCTCAAGTCTTGAACTCAGAATGAAGGTTGAAAGCATGCAATTTCAAATTCTTGGACACAGAATAAAGGCCACAAATATGAGTTCTTTTAAAGTCTTAAATGCAAACATGAGTGGTTCCTGGAGTGATCTAAATGTCTTGAACACAGATTGAAGGTTACAAGCATGACAATCTCTAAAACTGAAAGTTACTGCAAGTATGACAATCTCAAGTCTTAGACAGAAAATGAAGTCAATGACATGAGCAACTGCAAAGTCTAGACACAGAATGAAGGTCATGAGCATGTGTAATCTCAAAGCCTTTTGGACAGAATTAAGGTTACAAGCATGAGCAATCTCAAATGCTAATTGTCACTGAATGAAGATTAAGAGCATTAAATTTTGTTACCTCACTTTTGAGGGCACAGAATAAGAATGTTTAACATGCATGAGTAATCTCAAAGCATTCAGCATGAGGATAACAGTGCAGTGTAAAAGTGTAAAAGTGAGCATAATATTTTCAAAATACAACAATCATACTCAACAATACAGGATAAAATGATCAGAGTCAGGGCTGATTGGTTCCAGTCTCAAGGCCAAAGATATGTTCAACAGGAGTCATTTCAAAATTATGTATGTCTCTATGTTGAACATTGTATTGACTTGTCTTTGCAGGGATGGCATGACAAAAGCCCATTTTACAACTTGCATTGCTTTTCTGGTCAGAACAAATTAAGGTCATATCTACCCTGTTCCCTTTACTAAGACACACTTGACAATGGCAACATTGATGTGGCAATCACTTGCTGGCATTATACCTAGACTGAAAATGTCTGTTGAGTTTATTTTGTGCTCAAGAAGTTAACCCATTTTAACTTCGAATGACTTTTATTCACTAACAATAGATCTCTTGTAACAGGTAATTTTTATCTTTTCACACAATGTGTCACCTGTGTTCAAGAACTAAACCCATTTTTTAAGTTCAATTTCCGTATTTCACTACGATGTTATCAAATTTGTCTGCTGCATTTGGTTTAAAGAGGGAATATGTTAGCCCCTTACCATACGATCCCGAGTTTCAATGATCCTGAGTAAGAAAGCTTTTGAAAACATTAAGGAAAAAGAACAAAATGCTGGTAACCAGCATTTTCTCCTTGTCCAAAAGTGTTTTCCATCCTTTCAAAGGTAATTTCCATCATTTGAGTAATAATGAATTTGTCATCTGCAATTTAGGCAAGTCTAACATTTTTGTTGTCTGGTAAAGGGTTAGAAAAAGAGTAACTGCAGTATTCTGGTCAGAGATGCTACCTTGCTTCTTATTCATACATACACTTAGTTTGTGACTTAACTCACAAATACCAAGCATATAAAACAACTGATCGACATGATGATAGCTACTGGGGAAAATCTACAAGATCTAATACACTATAAAGGTGGTGCAACAAAGGCCATTGTCTATGTCTCTTCTAAGCTTAAGTCAGTACCTCCTCAAACAAATTTCAACCTGACAATTGTGACACATCTTTGTTAAATATGAAAAATACGCATAAATTAAGATTCAAAACATAAAAACATTCAAAAAAACATTTTGGCAAAGTTTTACCTTTGCAAGAATGTTTTAAAAAGTGGTCTGCTGATATAGGAAAAAATGTCTGCAGGAGGTTTTATATTAATTGAAAAACAAACCCTTTTTCTCATGATTAATGTAAATGTTTTACTATTCATAGCCATTTGAATGATTTTGTCTGCGGAGTTTCATGTTTGAAAAAAAAAAAAACATTGCCAATGATGAAAGTGAAAATTGCTATTTGATTTCCATGAATAATTGATTGGACTGTAGAAACATTTTCACTGAATTATCTTCAAATTAATGCAATTTTAAGATCTGCAATATCTCAAATTTTATTATTTTGACTGATATGAAGAAAAAGGGCTGGGAAACTCAAAGCCATTTTAGTCTGCCGTTTTACCTACTTACAGGTTTAAAGTTCAGAGACTTACGCGGTTTTATTACCCATGGACCTTCCATGGATGGACGCTTCATGAGGATCGGAACAGGAATTATGTTAGGCCCTTCAAAAAAGTGCCAAATAATCCATGAGTATAAAACTTTTACTCTCTCTTTCAAAGGTATGTGTGCAGTTACAGTGAAATAAAATACTTGCATAAAAACTGCAAACCTGCTGATAAAAATTATTTGTGATTTTAGAAATTTCCAAAGCCAAACAGCTGTAAAAGTGTTCAAAGTAGAGTTTTTTTTCTTTTTCTGGTGTCCAATATAATTTCTTATTTCGTTCTTGTTTTACAGAAGAATGTTTCAGTTGAAGTCAGCATAAGAATCATTCATGCAAGATATTTCATTTCACACTTTTTTCAGTTTTTCTTTTAAAACAATGAATGTTTGAATGCAAGCTAGTTTATACAAGAAAGAAAAATATGGTAACCAAGATATTCCTGATTAATAGATTTCTCTATCTGTGATTTTCTGTTGCTATAGGTAAAAGAAAATGCTTCACTTTATAGGTACCATCATAGAGTAATTTCTTTTACATGTATTTCACAGCTTAGACTTTTTTCTTCAAAAGTTTGTTTTCTATGCTTGCATTCATTTCTTCACAGTTTCAAAAGAAAAGCTGACATATTTGACTGATACAACAAGGGTAAAAGTCATAATAAAATTGGGTTAGCCATGATTCTTACGCTGCTGTGGTGGAGCTGGGTGCATAACAGGTGGCACCATGGGTGACATTTGTCTTGGTGGTCCTTGGGCTCCATACTGTGGTTTGCGTTCTGAAACAAGATTATCTTAATTATGTGATTACGGCGCGGCTATGAGCGGTGAGTAGATGAATATATGGCAATTAATGGTACCAGCATTCTCTCCATTTTCCATAGTGTTTTCTACCCTGTCAGAAAAGATGCATGATCCAGTTGTATCAATTTCAGGCTGCTCTGGCCGAAATATCTGTTTGCTTTCTGTTTAGTCTAATGTAAATCTACATTGCCTTCATAATGGTGTCCTTGGTGCTTCAGTGTAAACTCTCTACCAGAAGACAACATTTTAGATTGGTCCATACTGAAAGCACTTTCTTGAAAGGTTAATAAACATACACAAAAAGGCTAAGGTTTAAACTTTTTCTAAACCGTTAGATTTCTTTTAGGTCCACAGCCTAATACAATACATAATGCTTTCTAAAATGAGAAAAACAAGAGGGCCAAGATGGAGCTTTATCACTCCACTGAGTTACATATAAATGTGCCGTACACCTAATTGGCACTGACAGTCATTAAACTGAATAAAGTCTGTAGAGCAATAAAATTTCAAAGAGAAAATAAAGCTAGACCTAAAAAAAACATAACTTTTTAACATGCAAAGATGATGTCAGTGACTTATACAAGCAGGTCTTATCAGTTATTATTCATACCAAATATCAGTGAACACTGAAAAAGAGTATTTTTGATAAGAAATTCTCCAAAAATTTAGAGTCAGAAAATCTTTTTTTTTTTAAATATCATCAATGGTAAAGTTTTTTAAAAAGAACAGAATGATACAAACCTCACTTCATGCTGACAAACATTTAATACAACTTAGCATGACCATTAACATCAAAATAATTATCATTATGTATGAAAACTGAACATTTTCTATCCTGAGAATATTTTTTAAGGATTTTCAATATTTTTCAGTTTTGTTGCCAAGGTAACAAGAGTTTTTAATGGAATTGAATTCTGCAGAGGTCCATAGCAGGATAATTCATGTGAAGTATTGTCAAAATTTGTAGTTTCACTTAAGATGTTTGAAATAAAAGTTGATGCATGCACGGATGCACAATGGACAGCGTGCTGTAACATTAGCTTGCTGGCCTTAAGCCAGTGGAGCTAAAAACTCTACAAAAATCTTTCCTTTATATTAACCCTTAGAGTGCCGAATAAACCAAGCACATGTTTTCAATCTGGAAGTAAGAACCAAATAATTGCAGTTTCAATGTTGCTCATGTCTAGAATGTCTTAGCAAAGCAGACAGTGTAGATCAAAGATCAGACTGCACATTTTGTGCAGTCTGATCTTGATCTATGGTGGCTGAAAAAGCAACTAATGTCATGAAAGGCCCCTTAAGGGTTAACAATTGAAAAGCTCCAAAAGATTAAAGACAAACATTCACAATATCCAAATGTAGACCGCAACCCATAACTACCACAATTAAGAACTATTGTTTAATCTCAAAAAATTAAATTCAAATTAAACAGATAGCAAAAAGAATGGATACTTTCTTGTTGTTACAATTTCAAGGTGGTTTTAGATCAAATATCTTATAAAATATTGGTCAGGGTAGATCAAAGATCAGACTGTGCATTCTGTGCAGATCCAACTTGATCCATACCACTTGTAACAGCAGATCCAGTATTCTCCCACATCCCAAGAGTTAACTCTTTACTGTGCAATGAAATCTTAGATCTATCCAAATTGGAAACATTTGCAGATGACAAATTAAAGGTGGCTCAAATGACAAAATTTGTGCTTGGTAGGGTAGAAAATATTGTGAGAAAAGGAGGAAATGCTGGCTACCAGCATTTTCTCCTCTTATCATCATGTTTTCAAAATCCTCTTCTTTAGGGGTAATCAAAAATTGGGATTGTGTGGTACAGGGTTAAACCATTTCCCTTTTTTTTTTAATTTTCCAAAGCTGAGCATACAAAGTTAGATTTGTACTTTAAGTGCAAGGCATCTTTAACCCTTTACCAAACCCATATCCAGTGTTCAATACCTTTAATTTGGACAAGCCAAAAATTTGTTGTCTGGTATGAGCTTAACTCTCTCCCACACGACAAAATTTTAGCCTTGTCCAAATTGAAAGCATTTGCAGATGACAATTTCAATGTGGCTCAAATGGTGCAATTTTTCTTTGATATGGTAGAAAACATTGTGGGAAAAGGAGAAAATGCTGGTTACCAGCTTTTTCTCCTTTTCCTACTTTTTCAAAGGGCTTCTTTCACAGGGTCGTTAAAATTCGGGATTGTTTAGTAAAGAGTTAAATGGGCTAAGTGTAAGACACACCTTTAACTCTTTACCAAACAACCAAAAAATTACACTTGTCCAAATTGCAAGCATCAACAAACGACAAATCAAATGCAGGTCATAAGTTTTTGTCAATGAAAAGGTAGAAAACATAGTGGGAAAAGGAGAAAATGCTGGTTACCAGTGTTTTCTCTTTTTCCCATTATGTTTTCAAATGCCTCTGTTTTCCTAGGGGTTAAAAGATTTCGGGATTGTGTGGTAAGGGTTAAGGGTTTGGTGCAAGACAAGTAACTCTGTTATGTTATAAACAACAACAACAAGTATGATTTTAAGTGTTCACTATACCGCCTTTCTCAGTAGGCTTTGTATCTGAAATAATAAGCAGAACGAACATAATCAGAAAATTATAGGCTGATTTACTTCAATTATGCAGAAACTAATTTGAACATGTATTACACTGAGACTCATAAATATGTGGCAGAGAAACATATATACATGGTTTGAAAAAATAAGCAATGTATCAAACTGCAATAAATCTTTTGGCTGTCATTTAATAATTACAACACAATATGGGCCATGCTCTGTGAAAAGGGGGTTTAATGCAAAAAGTATTGATTCGGGTCAGCCTGCGCAGTCTGCAAAGGCTGACTTGGGTTGAAACTTTTTTTGCTATTGGTCAATTTTCTGTATGCCAAAGGACTTTTCTACCTCCAGATTCAGTTGGTTGTTAGACAAAATGGATTTTATGGATCCATAATTATGTAAAGACTTGCTTGGTATTATGTATCACTCAGATACATCAAACCTCCCTTTGCCAGAGCATGGCTCAATCAAAATACATATATTTGAACCATAAACCCTTTGCTGAGTGACATGATGTTTCCTCATCCAAACTCAAAGCATTTGAGGACTACAAATGAACTCTGATTCAAGAACTAAATTTCATATTTGGAAGGGTAGAAAACATTATGGGAAAAGGAGAAAATGCTAGTTACCAGCATTTTCTCCTTTTCCCACAATATTTTCAATGGCCTTTTAGACTCTTAGACTTTTAGAGTCTTTGAAACACGAGATTATGTGATAAAGGGATAGAATTTGACGACAACCAACCTGTAAGACAATACTTTGATGTTTTCTTCAAAAACAGCAAATGTGAAAATGAACCATGCATGTATATACATGTACTATGTAAGGCTACATGACATGGAACTGTGGTTGCATTTTGTACTATTTCAAGGTGATAAAAGATCAACGCTTTACCTGGATAATAGTTAGGTCCAATGGAGTAACCACCCCACATGGGCATTAAAGATGGGGGGCCCATGTAACGAGGCTGCCGTGGAGAAAAATAGGGATACCCATTATAGTATCCCGGGTGTATGGGAGGAAAGCGACTGGGATAGAATGCCATCCCAGGTCTGTTTTGTCCTCGACTAAGTGCTCTGAAATGATCAGCCGGTAGCTGAGCAGTTATAGGTACAATCCTCTTACTTCCTTCCAATGCAGGAGTAAACACCGGCTGTCTCTGACCCTGACGACTTGTCATTTATTGTCTTTAGCATTTCCAAATGTCTTAAACACACACTCACATGCACTTCAGTCACAATGGCACGATAATTTTATTACTTATAACTATTATGATATTTCTAAAAGTAATAGGAAAATTCCAACTACCAGTATAAACATGTCATTTGAAACTTATGTACCAACGGAATTTTCACAAATCTGAGATGAATGTAAAAATTTACAACAATTAACACTTTACCAACTGACACAATTTTAGACATGTCCATATTGAAAGCATTTTGTAGACAACAAAATAAATGTCACTCAAAAAGTGCAAAATGTTTTTGGAAGAATAGAAAACATTGTTGTAGACGACAAAATAAACATCACTCAGAAATTGTAAAATTGGAAGAATAGAAAACATTAGGGAAAAGGAGAAAATGCTGGTTACCAGCATGTTTTCCTTTTCCCACAATGTTTTCAAAAGCTGTCTTCCTCGGGTTGTTAAATGTTGAAATTGTGTGGTAAAGGATTAAATTAATGAACAAAAATAAATCATAAACTAATGAAAGTTAAATTAAACTTTTAATTTGTCACAAGATTTTAGCATATTGCTCCTGATCACAAAATAAATGCAAAAAGGATTTTATCAAGCCATGTACCTCTGTATTCAATTTACACATTTTAAAAAGCAATGAAAGCTTTCAAATACCTTCAGAACTTTGATTCAATTTATTTTGAAAAGAATAAACTACCAGTTCCTCCATAAAGTCAAATCAGAAAATATAATCTCTTATTAAATGGCTCAGATGGCCTTGTACCTGCAATTTTTGGATTTTTTAGCAGACTGCAATAATTAATCTTTTTTTTTTATTTATCAAACGATCAAAGTGATGAGTAAAATAGTGCTTTCTTTATCTGTAATGGAGCATCCATACTTTTAACTGTTATCTAAATACTTCCAACAATTTAGTCATATACAATACCACTTATTTTGTCATGCCATAGACCACTTTTGAAAACAAAGTGAAAATAAAAGAAACTCCCCATAAAAAGTACTTTTTCCTTTTGCCACAATATTTTCACATTTATTTGTATGTTAAATCTTAACCCTTTACCACATGAAAAAATGTTAGACTTGTCCAAACTGAAGGCATTTGCAGACGATAATGTCAATGTGACTCAAATGATATGATATTTCTTTTAATAGGGTAGAAAACTTTGTGGGAAAAGGAGAAAATGCTGGTTACCATGCAGCATTTTCTCCTTTTCCCACAATGTTTTCAAAAGGCTTCATCTTCAGGGTCATTAAACCTCGGGATTGTGTGGTAAAGGTTTAATTGATGTTGGTAATCCCTGATTCACAAGGATGTTTAATGCTAATTTACAAACCCTTTACCACTCAATAAAATTTTAGACTTGTCCAAGTTGAAAGCATTTTCAGAAGACAAATTCCGATGACTCAAGTGATATCAATTGTTTTTTTAAGGGTGGAAAACTTTCGTTACCAGCATTTTCTCCTTTTTTCACAAAGTTTTCAAAAGCCTTCTTCTTCACAGTCATCAAACTTCAGGATTGTTTGAAAAATGGTTAAGGAGGCAATAAAAAGTGTCAAATCAAATCATATCTGACCTGAAAAGACACCAGTCTAAGAGGAACAAAGAGTAGCCATTAATCATTTTTCAACCAATCCCTGGTTTTAACGACCATGAGAAAGAATGTTATTGAAAACACTGTAGGAAAAGGAGAAGATACATTACAATTACCCGATCTGGTGATTATTAGTAACTGATCTGGAGATCTGGTGTGCTATGCTTTGAGTGCTGAATTGATGAAATTTGCTTTCCAAGCCATTAGCTCTGCCAGACTTGGTCTATATTTAAAGCATTTGCAGACGACAAAATGGATATTATTCAAATAATGGAATTTGCCTTTAACTCTTTACCAAACGACAAAATTTTAATCTTGTCTAAACTGAAAGCATTTGGAGACAACAAAATAAATGTGGCTCAAAAATTGAAATTTGTTTTGAGAAGGTTAGAAAACATTGTGGGAAAAGGAGAAAATGCTGGTTTCCATCATTTTCTCCTTTTCCCACAATGTCTTCCAAAGGCTTTTCTTTCAGGGTCGTTAAAACCCGTGATCATGTGGTAAAGAGTTAAAAGGATAGAAAACATTGAAAACAAAGAAAATTTCCCATTTTCCTACAAAGTTTTTAAAAAGCCTTCTTCCTCAGAGTTGTTAAAACTTGTGGTAGTTTAGAAAGGGGCTAAAAACAGATCAAGCTTATAAAATTTTACATTCTGCAGTCTGATCTTCATCGACATAATCTGTAAAAGCAACGTATGTCTAGACTTTAAAGTGTTTACCTGTAGGGTTGAAAGTTAAGCCCTTGTAACACATAGTCGGTATCATACAGGACTTGAGACAAGGGGGTCACTGGTTTGAATCCTGAACTCGGCTAATATCTGTCTGAAGAATGATGTTAGCCATTATGACAGGATTCCTTTCTCTCTCACCTCTGACAATTATTTTTACAACGGATATGTGGGAAAGTAGCCAGTTGCTAGGGAACAATTGTTATGCAAAGCACTTATAACAGAAACGGTAGGAAAGCATAGAGATGCACTGGCCTCTGTGGTATAACTGAAATAATGTTGAAAAAGCATAACACCACAAAGTGACAACTGTAAAATGTGACTTGAATGATAAAATTTGTCTTGAAAATGGTAGAAAACATTGTTGGCAAAGGAGAAAATGCAGGTTACCAGCATTTTCTCCTTTTCCTACAATGTTTTCAAAAGCCTCTTTCCTAAGGGTTGTTAGAACCCGAGATTGTTTGGTGAAGAGTTACTTAACTCTTCACCACACAATCCCGAGTTTTAACGACCCTCAGATAGATGCCTTCTGAAAACATTGTGGGAAAAGGAGAAAATGCTGGTAACCAGCATTTTCTCCTTTACCCACAATGTTTCCTGCCCATTTAAAGACATACTCCATCATTTGAGCTACACCTAAATTGTCGTCTGCAAATGCTTTCAATTTAGACAAGTTTAAGATTTTGTCGTTTCAACTTTGCTGAAGAGTTAAAGGAAATTTTGTTGCTTTTTATGCCTCTTCAGGCAGTATTATGAATCATATCATGACAATTTTGTACTTTGTGTATTCAGGTGTTTCGTCAGTTTCACATATTATGCAAAACCTGAGCTCTACCTCACCCACACACGCTTTGACATATCCGATGCCATCATCAGGGATTGAGCTGGGAACTTAGTCTACATTATGAATCCAATGCTTTATACCAATGACACCGTGTATCATCGACTCCGGAACTTGGTACCAGCCAAGTCGACACAAAAGGTAGTCATGGCACGTAGTGGGGTGACTCAATCGTCTTTTAAGTGGTTTTTAATGAGTGTCTTCCAACCAAATGATAAGCATCGGTGTTTAGAGATGTCCAACTGTTGTCCATGATTGTGAATCAAAAATACTATTCGTGCATGCTGCAAAAAACAGCGAAATCCTACCAGCTGGAACTGCTCAAACCACCACATCCCATTGAAAATCGTTCGTTTTGCGTTGTTACAAAGCTTTTTACCCTTGGTTTTTAATATCAAAATATTCCGGACATTTGGAATTGTCTTCGGTATAAGTTTCATATGCAACAATCAAGATTTGATTGAATTATTCTCGAAAACAAGAGTCCTTGGAGTACGGCGATTTGAAAGGTTGGTGTACAGCAACATGAAAATTTTACTAGAGTAACTGTACGGAAACTTGCATCGGTATGATACAGCAAAAGTGGCTATTTTGACGCATTCCTTTATCCCTTTGCAGGTTCTAGTGCCCTTCGCTAGCGGATATTGCTCTGAGAGGCATCTAGATCAGCCCGAATAACATATTTAATGTTTTGGCATCACAGAAAGGCAAAAATAGTCCAGTTACAATATAGAAAAGGACTACCATGAACCGCGGCAGTAAGGGATTTAGAAAAGTAATTAGAAATATCTTTTAAAAAAGACAGACGGCATAAGAGATACTGGAATATGAATATTGAAACTCTTTTGTGGCTCAATATGAAGTTAAAATAATGAAAAGTAGCCTCACGAGCAATTTGCCTCTTTCTCCTCAGTGTTTTTAATTTTGTTAAAAAATAGTATCAGGCTATTGGGTGATTCTTATGAAAATATTTAGTTTCCAAATAGCACAAGAAAAGAATTATTCCCTGCTACATTAGTTCGCTATGGTATGAATCAAGGCCCGGGGTATCGATTAGCAATAGCAACACTTGTTGATAGTGGTTTCATAAAGTGCGAGGAAATATGCCAGCAGGGGCCCGCCGAACATGTGCACATATTTTACCAATCGCAAATTACCATCTATTCATTCTTTATTAATACCAAGAAGTAGATCAAAAGCCAGCGCATTTACCTACGCCGAAAAAAAGGTTGCATTCTCGTGGTACTAAGCAGTTTCCGCGATTCATGTGGTCCAAGATTTTAGGTGGTTGGACGCTAATAAATGAGCCGGAGCACAACAAATTCTACAGTTTATATGTGCATCCTGCTAAGATCAGCCTGTTCATTTAGATCAGTGTCTTCAATGACCACCCTGTTGAAAGCTAAGGACCTGGCAACCCTAATTCAGGCGACCAGCGAAGACTCTGACCAGACTCTGACTATAGATATGGAGGCTGAGTTAATGTATTTGCTGGACGCGTTTATTGGTTGTACGAGTTGCTGCGGCCGGTACGAGGGCTGGTGGAAAAAGTTCATTTGCAGCGATTGCCCACGTATGAAACCATTTATACTTGATATCATTGTAAAGATCAACAACTACACTTTAACATGTTTAATGCGCAATCCGTATGCATGCACCTGCTACAAAATACAGTAACAAGAACATACTGTATTTATACTGGAAACTTGCATGGTCAGTTACCACACGCACCCTGTTCAGAAAACGGGGGGTGTTGGGTTTGAAATAATGTTTCTGCGAGAAAATGCCAGACACTGAAAATTTAAGAACGAAGAATGAGTCGCAGGTCGTCACAGTCTTCTGCTTTAAGAAATACCTGCTTTCCTTTAGTTTTGTGGTCGTGGTAGGGTCAACAATAGAGATTTTATGGCATCATATATATACCCGGAAACAGAACATCATGCATGGAAACAGGCCTCGTGAGTCGTCAAGTAATGCCATACTCAGTATGACAGTTTCTTTTCTTTTAAGAAAACTGATTAACATTTAAAGTACAATTTCATTATTGTAATAGCTCACTTTTCTACAACATGTACTCATGATTATCTGATATAGATAAGACATTGCTGTACCAGCGTCTCGAAAATCTCAAATAATACCACCGATATTGTTACAGTTTGTGACACGTTTTATTTCACTAAGGTTCAAACTTTCCTTTATACGAGTTCACCGTTTAAAACTATGTCTCTACTATAAATACAATGTACCCTACAAAATTAATGGCCCTCGTATAAATGAATCCATCTGTAGCTCAAGATACTGGAAATACTGTATTTCTCTTGGGTTATATTTCCCAAATTATAAAGTTACTGTCACAGGCCGATATACGACTCGGTAGTTTTGTGGCTAGACTACTCGCACGGCCTGTGAGAGGAATTGGCTTCCAGTCGAGCTGTGTGCTGTTTTCTTTCGATATGACCATACTCCAAAAAAGAAATTCTCTTGTAACTAATGTTGGCAACTGTGAAAATGGTATTGATTAGGAAATAATACCATTTTGTGCGCTACATTGCATTAAATTCTATTATTTTCATGATAAATCGCCGTACAGTTAGCTTGCAAGACGCCGTCCAGTATTTTTATGCAGTGCCTCAAGTTGCCGTACTCAAGCCTTCCGAGTTATATGATGTTTTTATCGAGTTCCATTATTGTTTTGAGAAAACTATTGATTATATATAATCAGCAGTGATGGGAATGCATATGCATAATAATGGACTGAAATTTGTCACAACCGTTTGTATGATAAACAGGTGGGTTTTGACAAAGACACATAATTTCGGCAGTACCAGGCAGCTCGCTTTACAATAAAAAGTGAACTTAAAATCATTTTCATATCATTTCTGGATGTGCATTTTAAACAAAAATATATTCCATAAATGGAGACACTCTCATTGACACATAATATCGCATAACATGACATAACATCAAAATAAAGAATTTTCTTAACCTGGACATGACCAGTTTTTGTTTATCACCGCTTCAGCTGGTACCAAGTTCCGGAGTCGATGATACACGTTGAATGAGCTACGAAAAAACTCTTTCAACTTTTAAAAGTCTTAGCTCTTAACCAGATGACAAAATTTTCAACAGGACCAAATTGAAAGCATATGCAGACGACAAATGAAATGTTGCCAAAATGATGATTTCTGTCTTTGATAGGGTAGTAAACATTGTGGAAAAAGCAGAAAATGCTGGTTACCAGCATTTTCTCCTTTTTCCACAATGTTTTAAAGAGCTTTTTTTTCTCCAGGGTCGTCAGAAGTCGGCATTGTGTAGTAAAGGGTTAACTCTTTATCAGATTACAGTATTCTAGTCTTGTCCAAACTGAAGGCATCTGCAGACTACAAATTCAAGGTGGTATAAATAATGGTATTTGTCTATTTTAAAGTGTAGAAAACATTGTAGAAAAAGAAGAAAATGCTCATTACCTGCGTTTTTCCCCTTTTATCACTGTTTTCAAAAACCATTTTCTTCAGGGTCATAAAATCTCAGAATTAACCCTTTACCAAACGACAATAATTTAGACTGGTCCAAACTGAAAGCAGTTGCAGACGACAAATTAAAGGTGGCTCAAATGACAAAATATGTCCTTGATAGAGTAGAAAACATTGTGGAAAAAGGAGAAAATGCTGGTTATCAGCATTTTCTCCTTTTCCCACTATGTTTTCAAAAGGCTTCTTCCTCACGGTCGTTAAAAGTCAGGATTGTGTAGTAAAGGGTTAAACAATATTTTCAGCTGATGGTACAGATTCAAATATTGTGATTTTAAAGTCTTTTTTTGCCAGAATAAAATCTGTGCGCTCAGTGCAGCCTGGTCTTAATCTTTGCCATCTGCAGAAAAGCTCCTGTTTTTAACAACAACACTAAGATTTTACATGTCAATTCATGTTTGCTATCCCTTTTTTACAAGAATACTTTCAAAGTCATCTGCTGCCAACTTGTTTCATGAGGTAAAAAATGACGCTAATAGTTATTGAATGCCAACATCAGGAAATCCACTTTTGACCAAAGTTACTTAAATGTAAATAAAAGGCAATCAGTCGTATGAGCCTCAAACTTTCCAACTGTGAAAGGTTTTGGATCAGGCGCGAAATGTCCATTGACATGATTTCAATGCAACATTCAAAATGTTCCTTGGTCTGCATTGAATTCTTTTAAAAAGATGTGAGAATATCCTACCAATACAAAATTATTGACTTAAATTTCAAATAAATCAATATCTTTTTCATCGAGAGGATTGATTTTAACAAATGCAGACATATGGCATATTTATGTATACTTAACTCTTTACCAAACAACAAAACTTTAGACTTGTTCAAATTAAAAGAATTTGCAGACAACAAATTATATGCGACTTAAATAATGGAATCTGTATGTGATAGGGTAGAAAACATTGTGGAAAATTCTGGTTACCAGCATTTTCTCCATTTCCAACAATGTTTTTTAAAAGCTTTTTCTCCCGCGTCCTTAAAAGTTGGGCTTCTGTGGTAAAGAGTTAAGCTTTCAATTTTATGGTATGATGAGGGTGGGTATGTAATTTGCCTAGCAACAAGAGTCATTAACTCCAAAATATGTAAGTTTGAATTATCTCCCTTCCACCATCCTATTCCCTAACTTATGCACAGCTGATGAACAGTTTTGATTAAAGGACTAATTTTAACCATGACTAGAGGTTTATGCTTTATCAATATTCTTTTGTAATGTTCTGTTGCAGATGACATAAATTAAGTTCAGACTGCACATAATGTGTAGTCCGACCTTGTATCAGTATTGTGGGCCTGTTTAACTCTTTACCACACAATCCCGACTTTCAATGACCCTGAGAAAGAAGCCTTTTGAAAACATTGTAGGAGAAGGAGAAAATGCTGGTAACCAGCATTTTTTCCTTTTCCCACAACATTTTCTAACTTATCAAAGACAAGTTCCATCATTTACTCATATTTGTCGTCTGCAAATGCTCTCAATTTGGCCAAGTCTAAAATTCTGTCGTTTGGTAAAGAGTTAATGAAGCCTACATAAATAAAACACTTTCCAAGTTTCAGCAGATTGTATTTTTCAGCAGTTGAAAGAGGTCCTTCACTTATATTTGGCACTGAAAAAGTTACAAGGTGCTTTAATCCTTTACCACATGACACAATTTTAGACTAGTCCAAATTCAAAACATTTGCAGCCGACAAAATAAATGTGACTCAAAAATAGAAATTTGTTCCGGGACAGGTAGAAAACATTGTGGGAAATGGAGAAAATGCTGGTTACCAGCATTTTCTCGTTTTCCCAAAATATTTTCAAAAGGCTTTTTCTTCAGGGTCGTTAAAACTTGTGATTGTACGGTAAAGGGTTAATCCTTTACCAAACAATCCCAACATGTTATAACCTTGAGAGAGAAAGTTTATGAAAACAATGTGAAAAAGGAGAAAATGTTGGTAACAAGCATTTACTCTTATTCCCACAATGTTTTTATACACTTTCCAAAACAGAGATATAATTTTTTGTATGTATGGGACATACTATACATATCATGTACAGGAAATAATGTACATATGTACAGATAGCAGTAATACATGTTCTACAATCTTGCATATTGAAAATGTCAGGGGAATGAAACTCTTTGAGCATCACTCTGGAGTGTACATAAGCTTCTTACGATTTGTCTCAGTGACCTACTTTTTTAACTAGCATGACCAATTTTTTAAACTAATTGTACATATCATCTAGATGAGCATTCTAATCAACTTTCATTAGATTTGAACTGATATCGTGGCCTCAAGAGTGTACACAAGGTTTTCTTAAGATTTGATCTGCTGACCTAGTTTTTGATCTGATGTGACCCATTTTCATACTTGTCCAAGATATCATCAAGGAAAGCATTCTGACCAACTTTCATGAGTATTGTACTAAGAATGTTGTCTCTATAGCAAGTGAACAAGGTTTTTCAAAGATCTGACCTGGTGACCTAGGTTTTTATCCGATGTAATCAATTTTTCAACCCTTTAGAGATACATGTATTATCAAGAGAAACATTCTGACCAATTATCACTAGTTTTGGATAGAAAATGTGGCCTCTAAAGTGTACACAAGGTTTTTCAAAGATTTTGTAACTCATGCGAGATATTTTCAAGACAAAAAATTCTGACCAAGTTTTATCAGTTTTGGATTGAAAATGTGGCTTCTAGAGTGTACACAAAGTTTTTCAAAGATTTGACCTGCTGACCTGGTTTTTCTACCCAGTGTGACCCCTTGTGAAAGTTGTCCAAGATATCAAGAAAAACATTCTGACCAACTTTCATGAGTACTGGACTGAAAATGTGGCCTCTACATGGTATAGATTTTTCTGAAACCTGGTGACCTAGTTTTTGACCTGACATAACCCATTCTCAAACTTGGTATATGATAAAATCATCAGGACAAACATTCTGACAAACTTTCATGAGGGCTGAACTGAAAGTGTGGCCTCTAGAATGTGAGCAAGGTTTTTCAAAGATTTTATCTGGTGGCATAGTTTCAAACTAAACATGATCCATTTTCAAACTTGTCTGAGATTTTATAAAGACAAATAATATTCTGACCAAGTTCATGAGTATTAAACTGAAAATGTTGCCCCTAGAGTGTATAAAAGGTTTTACAAAGA
Source organism: Tridacna gigas (assembly GCA_945859785.2). Lineage (NCBI taxonomy): Eukaryota > Metazoa > Mollusca > Bivalvia > Cardiida > Cardiidae > Tridacna > Tridacna gigas. Next base: position 39,754,134 of record OX244035.2, on the reverse strand, counting down.
TATGACCTTAGGTGACCTCCTTTTAATCCAACATGACCCATTTTCTAACTCATCCAAGATATTATTAAGACAAGCATTCTGACTAAGTTTCGTGGGTATTAGACCGAAAATGTAGCCTCCAGAGTGTACACAAGGTAAAAGGTTGACAATGAACAAAGCACAACAGATGATGGACACAATAAAATCAGAAAAGTTCACATTGAGCACTTTGTGCTCCAGTAAGCTAAAAAGGCCAGTACATTTTCAAGATCAGATGGCATGTTTTGTGAAATCTGATCTTGATCTGCCTTGTCAGCAACATGGGCCTCAATTTGAAATAAGACTATAGGCCAGTGTATATTAAAGATCAGAGAGCAAGTTCTGTGCAGTCTGATCTTAATCAGACTTGACAAAAGTGATTAAATCTATATTTGAGGGTGCCAAGGGTTAATAGTATACATTTAGTTTGGTCAGTGCTCAATTACATTTTTTCCCCAACTGAAATCAAAGCCATTATTTCACTGAAATAATAACAAAAAATTATATGCAAATTATATTCTAAATTTTAATAAATTATCCTAAATGAAACATACAACATATTTGATATTTTTCTTATATTTACCTAGCAATACATGTAGTTCTCACAAAATTTATCACCAACATTGAATTTTCATACTTTGCTACTAGTTATATACTGCTTTGTTGGATTTATTAGAACACTCTCCATAGAATTTTATCTTCTTTACCTCTATACTTTATAAAAAAGAATGTACCTAATGTGAAATAAGCTTTTTCCCATTCATGCAACTTCAACATCTATACATATGAGGGATGCTCTGGCAAAAGGAGGGTCATTCTCTGCGATGTATTATACCAAGCATATACCAACACATAACTAGAGATCCACAAAATCCATTTTGGCTAACAACTGACTGATTCTACAGGAATCTTTGGACATGCAAAAAATTTACAAATGGCAAAATGTTTTGCGCAATGTCAGCCTGCGTGGACTGCGCAGGCTGACATGGGAAAATACCTTTTAAGGATGCATTAAGTGCCTTTTTCACAGAGCATGACTCATATGTCATCAAACAAGTTCTTGCAATGTCTTTGCCTCTACTAATAGCTTAACCCTCTAACACGCAACAAAAATTTAGACTTGTCCAAATTGAAAGCATTTGCAGACAGCAATTTTAATGTGGTTCAAAAAATGGAATTTTTATTTGATGAGGTAGAAAACATTGTAGGAAAAGGAGAAAATGCTGGTTACCAGCATTTTCTCTTTTTCCTACAATGTTTTCAAACGCCTTCTCTTTCAGGGTCATTTAAACTCAGGACCGTGTGGTAATGAATTAAGCCTTTAAAAAACAATCCCTTGAGAAAGAGGGCTTTTTGAAAACTGGTAGACAGCATTTTCTCCTATTCCAACAATGTATTCTACCACTTTTCACAGACAAAGTCTATCATTAAACCACACTGTCCTCTGCAAATTTGAATACAAGCAAGTATGACTGCAAAGTCTACAAGAAATTTCTTAAACATACAAGGAACAAGTTTCCTTGAGGTTAATGACTGAATTTGAATTTATATATGAGCCATGCTCTGTGAAAAGGGGGCTTAATGCATCTGCGAAAAAATTATCTGTTCAGGTCAGCCTGCGCAGTCCACACAGACTCACCTTGGCCGAAACTTTCAGTTTCTGGTCAATTTTCTGTATGTCAAAGGACCGATTTACCTCATTATTTAGTTGGTTGTCAGACATAATGAATGATATGGATCCCTAATTATGTGATGTCTTGCTTGGTATGATGCAGCACAGATATACACTAAGCCTCCTTTTGCCAGAGCATGGCTCATATTTATGACATTCCTTTAACCTTTTACCAGACAGCATTTTAGACAAGTCTAAATCGGAAGTGTTGGCAAGCAACCAATTTTTACCACACAACAGTATTGTGGATGGACTCAACAAAATTAAAAGGATTTGCAGACCACAAATTGACTTTAGCTCAAACAATGATTTTTGTCTTTGGTTGGGTACAAAACAATGCGAGAAAAAGAGAAAATGCTGGTTACCAGCATTTTCTCCCTTTTCCCACAATGTTTTCACAAGCCTTCTCTTTCAGGGTTGGTAAAACTCAGGATTGTGAAGTAAAGGGTTAAACCTTGCAAAAATTATGGGATTTTTCTAGAGCACAAATCAAGTGTCTACCAGTTTTTTCTTCTTTTCCAACCATGTTTCAAAATCCTTCCTCTTAAGGATCATTACAAAATAGGGCTGTTTGATCAAGGGTTAAAAGGTCAAAACCTTTGGTGCTTAATGGTGTTTTTAACAGTTTTTCCTTTATGTCATAGAAGCTCTTGCATTACCATTGTGTTTCTGAAGTTTTTGTTTCCACCATTATTAGGCAAAACAATCTTGGTGAGCCAATGGCTGCTTTCCCATTATAGACAATCTAAATGGCAAGTTTTATCACTGATACAAAAAATTAAGGGTATTTATATTTATAATGCTTTGGTACAATTTTTTTCAGCTACATATTGTCTCTAGACATATATATTCAATACTGATCCTATTGAAGATGCTGATTTTTTTAACCCTCTAGCAGATGACAAAATTTTGGACTTGTTAAAAGTGAAAGCATTTGCAGACAACAAATTAGAGGTCACTCAAATGGTGGAATTTCTGCTTGACAAAAGAAACATGTGCCAGCATTTTCTCCTTTTTCCACAGCCTTCTTGCACATGGTCATTGAAATACAGGGAGTTTTGGTGAAGGATTAAATGATAAGTTCAGGAAATCCATGAGCATTTATTATCTCTCAGTAAAGCTCAGAAAAGAAACTTTATGAAAAGGTAATTTCTTATTCAAACATAATTGCAAAAACAGAAAAAAAAAACCTCAACTAGCTAACTAAAATGCCTTCTGAAACAATGGCGCCACATTTGCCTGCCAATGCTTTGTTGCTCTTGCTTCTGAAGTGAAAAGTCGTCAAAAAAAGGGGCATAACTATTTAAAAAATATTACTGTAGTTTCCCATTTGGTTTGAGTTCCCTTTCTGAAAGTTGAAGTAGATATCCTTTACATCATCTTTTGATATAACCCATTGTAGTACATGTTGAACCTGGATCTTTTATGTTATAAAACATTGAGCAAAATGTATAAAGACCTGTCTAATTTATAATGACACAATGGATCAAAAGTACAACTTTATCCAGGTAAACCCCTTGGTAATTTAAATCCAATCAGAACTAATAAATCAGTTGAAGCCCGTATTTTAACCCTTTACCAAACATCCCCGAGTTTTAAAGACCCAAGAGAAGAACACCTTTGAAAACATTGTAGCAAAAGAATAAAATGCTGGTTATCAGTAATTTCTTCTTTTTCCATAAACTTTGAACTTATAGAAGATATATCCAACTGAGCCAAACCTATCGTCTGCAAATGTTTTCAATACTGAAGAGTCTAAAATTTTATAATCTGGTAAAGGATTAAATAATCTGGGTTTTACTGTTTGCAATAATAGCAATGTTGTGCTAAATAAATCTATGATCTAATGGCATCAAATCCTTTCTTACACAGACATATATACACACATATACATGAATCATGCTCTGGCAAAAGGGGGCTTAATGTATCTCCATGGTGCATTATACCATGCAAGTCATCACATGATCATAGAACCATAAAGTCCATTTTGTCTAACAACTGACTGAATCATAAGGTAAACTGGTCCTTTGACAGGCTGAAAATTAACACTTAGGCTGCTGAATAAATGAAACGCAAATTTCTACTCAATACTAAAAGGTCAAACATTGCGGTTTCAAAGTTGATTTCACCGGAAAGAAAATACCGTATCGGACAGTGTAGATCAAAGATCAGACTGCACGTCCTGTACACTGTCCGCAAAAGGTCAGTGGGTCGCGATTAGCAGCTTAAGGGTTAAACAACAGCAAAATATTTTGGTCCAGGTCAGCCTGCGCAGACTATTTACAAGCATTTTCTTTTTTTCCCCACAATGTTTTCAAAAGACCTCTTCCTCAGTAAATTAAAGGTGTACAAGTTCACATATAGTGGTGAGGTGAGAAGTGGTGTGGGGTGGGTTTGAAAATACCTATTCTTTAACACAATTACTATGCCATGACTTTCTCTGCAATGGCAGAAGAGGGCTTTTAAAAACAGTACTAATAGCAATGTCCATGTATTCCCTCATAACGTTATCCGTATCATTCCCAAAAAGCTAATTTCATCTCTCAAATATCTCTCCCAGTATCACTTACTCTTTACAAGATGTTAAAAGCATTTTGCAGGCAATAAATATATCTTGAATGATTGCTTTTGTCTTTAATAGGGTGGAGAACATTGTGAGAAAAGGATAAAATATCCTTCTTCCCCTGATGTTTTAAAAAGCCTTTTTTTTCTCTGTGTTTTTAAACTAGAGATCCTATGGGAAAGAGTAACAGTAAATTAGTGGGTAGTAGGTCTCAAAGTGTTAAGCTATGACAAAATAGTCATACTGCAAATAAAAGTACCTACAGAATATAAGAGGTCCATGAGAGCCCAAATCACACTACTGGCTTTAACTTGCATTTTACTTAAAAGGAAACCTGTCATATTATGTATACTTATTTACATTACGGACATTTGTTTAAACAGAAATTAATGATCAAATAGCTTCTTTTACTAAACCACTCAATAAGTTCAAGGTCTCGATGATACAGATAACCTGTGCAAGTTTTGAAAGAACAAGATTGTTTGTGAAAGCATTGAAAAATGACAACGAAATCAAACCAACCGTTTCACACTAAATCATCATTAAAATGCAGATTCATCCATACATGCCAGACTTAACATGACACAATAAAACAACAAACAAGCACTTAACCCTAACATGCAAAGAAAGAAATGTGCATGGAATGATGTGAACATGACTGTGGTCAAAAGCAGAAATAGCAACAGATAATCGCAACCGATCTACATAGACTGCAGACAGCAGCACTCCAATGGGATAAAATAAGAGCACAACATGTGGGTGCCAACTCTCAGCTGCAGGTGCTTTTAGAAATTAGATGATTTTAGTGAAAATTTTCAGTCCAAGAAGGGGTACAACTGTGTCAAAAATATTTTGATGGTTATGTGCCCTTGTTGTCAAAAAAAGGAGCATAACTGTGTCAAAAATACTTTGATGGTTACCTGCCAAGTTGTATGGATGCCCCTTTTGATAGGTTACCTGCCCAAGTTGTATGGATGCCCCTTTTGATAGTTAACAACTAGTTTGAGTTTGAAGTAAATATCTTCAGTAATGACAGAATAATTATAAAATGTCAAAGTTTTTGCATGACAACGTAGTTGACCACAGGGCTATGACCATACATAGACGTTTTTTCTTTTGAAAACAGCCGAGCTAAAAATCTTGACACCAGTACTCAGGCTACGTAGGACTTCATATAAACAAACATTCTTAACTAAACCTTGTAAAACTTGAAAGCAATAGTAGAAATCATATCTACTATTTCTCAAATGTTGAGAGTTGTCTTTGAATGGCCATAAAAACTTTGTGGGAAAAGGAGATAATGCTGGTTACCAAGCCACATAATGCTGTTTTCTCTGGATTGTTAAAATGCAGAATTTTGTGGTAAAGGGTTAAGCCATTACCAAACAATCCCGTTTTAATAACCCTGGTAAGCAGCATTTGCTCATTTTTCCAAGACATTTTCTGCATTTCCCAATACACATCTGCATCATTTGTACCACTGTTAATTTGCCGTTTGTAAATATTTTCATTGTAGTCCAGAAATTTGTTGTTTGGTAATGATTTAATACAAATATTTTCATACAAACAACTACATGTAATCATATTTCATCACACTATCACAGATTATAAACACTAAAACATGAAACAATATCACAGTTATGTCACAGGTTATTAAACATTTTTCTATATGTCCTGATTTATGTCCTTTAAGTAAATGAAAGACAAAATGTCAAGGTCAGTGTAAATGTCAAGGTTGTTTCCTTAGTGATAATAAAAGTAATTATTTCCCTCATCAAAACCAGAGAAGGCGTATCCAGGACCAGTGTAACCAGATGCATATCCTGAAAAAGAATGAAATGTTACGGATTCAAAATATTTAAGCAGTACTCTAGCAAAAGGGGGTTTAATGCATCTCTGTGATGCATCATATCAAGTAATTCATCATATACATGTAATTATGGATCCATATAAATCCATTTTGTTTAACAACTGACTGAATCATGAGGTAGAGTGGTCCTTCAATATGCAGAAAATTGACCTACGGTAAAAAGTTTTGACCAAGGTCAGCCTGCGCTGTCTGAGCAGGCCTACCTGGGCTGATACTTTTTGCAGATGCATTCAGCCCCCTTTACACAGAGCACTTCTCATTTAACTTTAGAAACCATGAACACCATACATACCAATTTTAAATCCTATTAATAACTAGCACATGTACTAACAAATTAGATATTTGACATGCCTTCACTGATGTCACAACAGCCAGTGCACCTAACCATGTTTTCCTGCCATTTCTTTGCCAGCATTAAACTTCATACGCTTTCGAAGCCACTGGCTGCTTTTTCACGTAACCAAAGTGAAAGCAAGGTTCACCTGTGAAAGAAGAAAGAAAAAAAGTTGCAATGACCTTCATCACTCCTCAGAAAGGGCTTTGAACAAGCCTGACTTCTAATCCCCTGCATTATCACCACTAAGCTACTACTGCATGATGATTTGATTGGTTTTTTATGCCACTTTCAACAGTACTGGCGTTATTTCACAGCAACAGCCAACTTATTCAGTGACATGACTTTCCTTTGTTTCACTCGTACAAGGCTTGGGCTCTGCATTGTCATGCCAAAGGAAACTCTCCCATGTGACCAAGATTTCCTGATTACATATCCTATGCTTTGACCATTTTGCATGAAAGAACCTTCTTTTGGTTAAGGAAGACATACTTCAAGAAAACATTGTAAGAAAAGGGGCCAAACAACTGTGTATTCTAGCAGTGGTTTCTTTCCTTACATATTTTTCAAAAAAAGTGTTTTAAATAGGGTTGTAAAAAGTTGTATTTGTACATTCACTGGCCAGATAAATTTTTTTTCAGATGAAATTTTTACATGTCTATCCAACTTTTTCATGAAATTATTTGGGAAAAATAGCACAAAAAGTATTCTCAGTTTAAAACAAAAATGATGAAAATATAATTTGTATCATATATTATATTTTTGTCTTTAAGAAAGCAGTTCCAAACATGTCCTAGAATTAATCCATAAAGCGCTGGAACCAACTTAAGTTGTTTTTGCAGACAATGTAGATCAAGATCAGACTGCACAGAATGTGCAGTCTGAACTTGGATCTTCACTGTCCGCTAACTTTTTGCATATTCTGGCCAAAACAAGCTTGAAATGACAGTATTTCAAATGATATTTACAGTTTAAAAAAGTCCATTTCATTAATGCAGCATTTTAAGAGTTAATATGTTTAGGCAAGTCTAAGAATATTCTGACAAAATAAACTCAACAACATATTTTCAATTTGTCCACAAAGAATCAAATTAAAGTAAGTATATGTTACATACTAGTTTTTAGTTTGAAGCAGAAGCAGAATTTTTACACCAAGCTATGTTTGTTTGCATTTCAGTAAATCTGTCCCATTTCAGAAGTTTAGGTCTTTACCAAACAACAAAATTTTAGACTACTCCAAATCGAAAGCAGTTGCTGACGACAAAATAAATGTGACTTAAAAATTGAAATTTGTCGTAGGAAGGGTAGAAAACATTGTGGGAAAAGGAGAAAATGCTGGTTACCAGCATTTTCTCCTTTTCCCACAATGTTTTCAAAAGGCCTCTTTCTCAGGGTCGTTAAAAGTCGGGATTGTGTGGTAAAGAGTTAAGCATAGCAATACTAGGTGCTTTTACGGACTGTGTAGATTAAGATCAGACTGTACTGTGCAATCTAATCTTAAATTCACATTTACTAATACACTCAGAAATATTCTACCTAAATCAACCACCAGTCAGGTCTTTTCCATTGGCTGTAATTAACCATTTAATTTTGTTCTTACGGTAAAAATTACTTAATGTTCTTTGCTTTATAGGAAAATAATAGTTTCTTGTACATGGATCCACTATTTTATCCTGAAAAGTATATCAACCTAGGCTTGCTGACTAGCAACATCAAAAACAAGAGGGCCATAATGGGCCTTAAGTCGGTCACCTGAGCCTTTGTGACCCAAAATAACCCCTTTTCAATCTCTTCTGAGATATTAAGACAAAGATTCTGACCAAATATCATGAGTATTGGACTGAAAATGTAGCCTCTAGAGCGTACACCAGGTTTTTCTAAGATTTTACCTGATTACCTAGTTGGACTGACCCATTTTCTAGCATGTCCAAGATATCATCAAGACAAACATTCTGACCAAGTTTGAAAGAAATTGAACTAAAACATGGCCTCTAGAGCCTACACAAGGTTTTTTAGTGATTTGATCTGGTGACCTATTTTTTTACCTGATTAGTTTTTTGACCCGACATGACTCATTATATCAAATGTCTTAGAAAATGTCAAGACAAACACTCGGACTAATTTTAATGAGTACTGGTTTAAAAATGTGATCTTTACAGTGTACACAAGATTTTCTAAGATTTGACCTGATGACCTAGTTTTTGAGCTGACCTGACATGACCCATTTTCAAATCCATCTTATATATCATAAAGACAAACATTCCAAGTTTCATGAGAATTGGAATGAAAATATTGCTTCTAGAGTATACACAAGGTTTTACAACCAACAACCTGGTGACCCATTTTCAAACTCTCATGAGATATCATCATGACAAACATTCTGACCAAGTTTCATGAGTACTGAACTTAAAATAATTATGGCCTTTAAAACCTACACAAGGTTTTTCAGTGATTTGAGCAGGTGACCTAGTTTTTGACCCAACATGACTCATCTTCAAATATGCCTGAAATATCATCAAGACAATATTCTGACCAAGTTTAATGAGTATTGGGCATAAAATGTAGTCTCTGAAGCGTACAGTTTTACAGTAATTTGACCTAGTGACCTAGTTTTTGATCCTCAATAACATGACCCATTTTCAAACTCATCCAAGACCTCATTAAGACAAACATTCTGACCAAGTTTCATGAGTACTGCACTGGAAATGTGGCCTCTAGAGCGTATACAGGGGTTTTCTAAGATTTGACCTGATTACTTAGTTTTTCATCCAACATAACCTATTATCAAACACATCTAGATTTCATCACAACGAACATTCTGACTACATTTCATGAGTATTGGACTGAAAATGTGGCCCCTGAATTGTACACAAGGTAAAAAACGATGACATGATTGACAATGGACAAAGTATGACACACAACTGACAGAGCACAATCAAAAAAGGTCACTTTGAGCATTTTGTGCTCATATCAGCTAAAAACTCAGGACTACTTTGGTTCTTGAAATGAAGCCAAGGTGAAAATTTTTATTGTTGGCGGTAATATTTGCTACTGGTGTGAACAGGAAGAACTATTAACTTCATCATTAACTCCGAGACCAACTGCATTTGCAAACAGTATACATTAAGATCAGATTGCAAAGGTGGTACTGTCGGATCTAAAAATGGCACTGCCAGCTATTGCATGAGAGCTTTGTTAGCTCTACCAGATAATAAAATTTTACACTCATCCAAATTGAAAGCTGTTGCAGACAACCAATAAAATATGGCTCAAATGGTAAATTTGACTATGAAGGGGTAGAAAACATTATTGGAAAAGGAGAAAATGATGGTATCCAGCATTTTCTCCTTTTCCCAAAATACTTCCAAAAGCACTCATCTCAAAAGTTCTGAAACTACTGAACTGTTTGCAATATAGTTAATTATGTAATGTTAAACAGTCTATTAGATTAGTCAGTCAAAGTTCAGGAAAAGTCAAACAAGTCAGCTTTAGATGTCAATAAAGCAGAAAGTACTAAATTTTCTGTCAATCTAATGTTAAGTAAAGCTTTAATAATCTGTGACATATTAAAGACATAACTGTGAAAATTGTTATCATGTGCTGTGATAGTCTAACATGTGTAACTTATGCTTGTAATCAGTTGCAACTTACCTAACTACAAAAGTTATCAACTACAGAAGCATTCAAAGAGTTCGGTAAGAGACAGAGTCAACTAACAGTTGTAAACATGTTAAAAGCATACCAACAACAGTTAACCGTTGACCATACAATCCTGAGTTTTAAAGATCTTGAGCAAAAAGGCCTTTAAAAACATTGTGGGAAAAGGAATAAATGCAGATTACCAGCATTTTCTCCTTGTCCCATTCTGTTTCCTACCCTTCAAAAGACAAAATGAAGTGTTTCAGTCACATTTAATTACGTTTGTCATCTGCAGATGCTTTCAATTTGGACGAGTCTTAAATTCTGTTGTTTGGTAAAAAGTTAACAGTAAAACATAATCAAGATAGCTAAAAATTGTAATCATGTATATTTTGGGAACTAAAAGTCAGATGTTAGTTGTTATTGTGTAAAGTGATTGACTAAGGATTGGTTAAAAGTTGCATATCATGTCAGTCAAATGTTGGCTACAGAACCTGGTTCAGAATAAAACCCAGCCAACAGCTGACTGACAAAAATTGCTTATAGCTGTATTCATCTACAATTTCCACTTCAAAACTCTTGACTTGTATCAGGTAAAAGTGATAATTTTTCCTTTACAATTATGTGAAGTTTCGGAAATCCAGTCTGAACCGTGGTCCATGTTAATCTTTGATCTAGACTGTCCGCTATGCTGAACATAAGGCAGCCAATGAATTGCAAAAATCAGTGTCTTATCCTAGAATGAAAATGTCCATTGGGTTTATTTGGCACTTTAAGATCTAAGCAAGGTGTGCGGTCATCTTAACCATCCACACTGAACATCCAAACCAAATGGATGTCTAGTCTTGATATCTATAAGAATTAACTCATAACCAACAGTCCTTTGTCCTTTATGACCCTGAACAAGAAGACTTTTGAAAACAATGTAAGAACAGGATAAATTGCAGGTAAACAGCATTTTCTCATTTTTCTCTTTTTTCCACCATACTGTTTAGATACCAGCACTTCAGTCACATTTTGTCCTTCCCCAAATGACAAATTTCGAACTCTTCCATATTGAAAGCATCTACTGATTACAAATTCAAATGCAATACAAATGAGCTGAAGGTACATTTATTTCACAGGGTAGAAAATACTGTGGGAAAAGGGGGAAAATGCTGTTTACCTACATGTTCTTTTCCCTCAATCTACTGTACTCAAAAGGCTTCTTCCTCAAGATCATAACAAGAGGGCTATGATGGCCCTGGGTCGCTCACCTTAGTAGAGTGCCTTAAAGGTTTTTCTTTAATTTGACCATGTGACCTAGTTTTTGACTGCAGGTGACCCAATTTCAAACTCATATTTCATGAAGACAAACATTCTGACCAATTTTCAAGTCAATTGAGCAAAAAGTGTAGCCTCGAGTGCCCTAAAGATATTTCTTTAATTTGACCTAGTGACCTAGATTATGACCCCAGGTGACCCAAATTTGAACTGGTCTTTGACTATATCAAAAGAAACATTTTAACCAATTTTCAAATCAAATGAATAATAAATGTGGCCTCTAGAGTGCCCACTAGCTATTTCTTTAATTTGACCAAGTGAACTAGTTTATGACTCCAGTTGACCCAAATTCAGACTCATGTGAGATTTTACAAAGACAAATATTCTGACCAATTTTCAAGGCAATTAAGCAAATAATGTGGCCTCTAGAGTGCCAACAAGGTATTTCTTTATTTTTGACCTAGTGACCTAGTTTATGGTTCCAGGTGACCCAAATCCAAACTCATCTGGTATTTCATCAAGACAAACATTCTGGCCAAATTTCAGGTCATCTGAGCAATAAATGTGGCCTCCAGAGTGCAAACAAGGTATTTCTTTAAATTGACCCAGTGAACTAGTTTATGACCCAAGTTGACCCAAATTAATCTTATGTGAGACTTTATAAAGACAAACTTTCTAACTAATTTTCAAGGCAATTGAGCAAATAATGTGGCCTCCAGAGTGCCAACAAGGTATTTCTTTAATTTGACCTAGTGACCTAGTTTATGACCCAAGATGACCCAATTTTGAACTCAATGAACTTGTTGTGCTTAGATGGGCAAACAAACTTAGAAGAGAATCACTACATACCAAATATCAAAGCTCTACGCCTTCCAGTTTTAAAGAAGAATTTTAAAGTTTTCCTTCTTTGTTCCTATGTTCGAACTTGTGACCCCCGGGGCGGGGCCAGTTTTGACCCAGGGGCATCATATGAACAAACTTGGTAGAGGTCCACTAGGAAATGCTACATACCAAATATCAAAGCTCTACACCTTCCCGTTTAAGAGAAAAAGAAATTTAAAGTTTTCCTTCTTTGTTCCTATCTTCGAACTTGTGACCCCCGGGGCAGGGCTAGTTTTGACCCAGGGGCATCATATGAACAAACTTGGTAGAGGTCCACTCTGAGATGCAACATACCAAATATCAAAGCTCCACACCTTTCGGTTTCAGAAAAGAAGAATTTTAAAGTTTTCCTTCTTTGTTCCTATGTTCGAACTTGTGACCCCAGGGGCTGGGCCAGTTTTGACCTAAGCAGCATCCTTGGAACAAACTTGGTAGAAGTCCACTAGGAGATGCTACATACCAAATATCAAAGCTCTATGCCTTCCCATTTCAGAGAAAAACAAATTAAAGTTTTCCTTCTTTGTTCCTATGTTTGAACTTGTGACCCCTGGGGCAGGGCCAATTTTGACCCCAAGGGCATCATATGAACAAACTTAGTAGAGGTCTACTAGGCGATGCTACATACCAAATATCAAAGCTCTACGCCTTCCAGTTTCAGAGAAGATGATTCTTAAAATTTTTCTTCTCTGTTCCTATGTTCGAACTTGTGACCCCCGGGGCAGGGCCAACTTTTGCCCCAAGGGCATCAAATGCACAAACTTAGTAGAGATCCACTAGAAGATGCTACATACCAAATATCAAAGCTCCATGCCTTCCTGTTTCAGATAAGAAGATTTTTAAAGTTTTCCTTCTTTGTTCCAATGTTGGAAATTGTGACCCCCCGGGGCAGGACCAGTTTTGACCCCAGGGGCATCATATGAACAAACCTGGTAGAGGTCCACTAGGCAATGCTACATACTAAATATCAAAGCTCTACGCTTTCCAGTTTCAAAGAAGATGATTTTTAAAGTTTCCCCTCTTTGTTCCTATGTTCGAACTTGTGACCCCCAGGGCATCGCCAGTTTTGACCCCAAGGGCATCATACAAACACACTTGGTAGAGGTCCACTAGGAGATGCTCCATGCCAAATATCAAAGCTCTACGCCTTCTAGTTTTAGAGAAGATGATTTTTAAAGTTTTCCTTCTTTGTTCCTATGTTGGAAATTGTGACCCCCGGGGCGGGGCCAGTTTTTACCCCAGGGGCATCATATGAACAAACTTGGTAGAGGTCCACTAGGAGATGCTACATGCAAAATCTCAAAGCTCTACGCCTTCAAGTTTCAGAGAAGAAGATTTTTAAAGTTTTCCTTCTTTGTTACTATGCTCAAACTTGTGACCCCCGGGGCGGGGCCAGTTTTGACCCCAGGGGCATCATATGAACAAACCTGGTAGAGGTCAACTAGGCAATGCTACATACCAAATATCAAAGCTCTACGCCTTCCTGTTTCAGAGAAGATGATTTTTAAAGTTTCCCCTCTTTGTTCCTATGTTCGAACTTGTGACCCCCGGGGCAGGGCCAGTTTTGACCCCAAGGGCATCATATGAACAAACTTGGTAGAGGTCCACTAGGAGATGCTCCATGCCAAATATCAAAGCTCTATGCCTTCTAGTTTTAGAGAAGAAGATTTTTAAAGTTTTCCTTCTTTGTTCCTATGTTGGAAATTGTGACCCCTGAGGCGGGGCCAGTTTTGATCCCAGGGGCATCATATGAACAAACTTGGTAGAGGTCCACTAGGAGATGCTACATGCCAAATATCAAAGCTCTACACCTTCCAGTTTCAGAGAAGAAGATTTTTAAAGTTTTCCTTCTTTGTTACTATGCTCAAACTTGTGACCCCCCCGGGCGGGGCCAGTTTTGACCCCAGGGGCATCATATGAACAAACCTGGTAGAGGTCCACTAGGAGATGCTACATACCAAATATCAAAGCTCTGCGCCTTCTAGTTTCAGAGAAGAAGATTTTCAAAGATTTTGCTTTTTTTTCCTTTTTGTTGCCATGGCAACCAGAGTTGTGGGTGGAATTCAATTCTTTGAACAATTTTGGTAGAGCTTCACCTGAGGAACATCCCTGCCAAGTTTCATCAAGATTGGCCCAGTGGTTTAGGAGAAGAAGATGTTTAAAGAAACTGTTGACAGACGATGGACGACGGACGACAGACGACGGACGCCGGACATAGGGCGATCACAATAGCTCACCTTTAGCACGTTGTGCTAAGGTGAGCTAAAAACATGGCATTGTTCAGTAAAGGGTTAATTTGTCTGCATTATGCTTTAAAAATGAACAGGGTAAAAAATTTGTCATCCGGAAAGAGTTAATCAATGGTTGGCGAATTATGGTCACAAAAAAGGATTCAACCCTTTACATCATAACCCAGAGTTTTAACAACCCTGAGAAAGAAGTCTTTTGAAAAGATTGTGGTAAAAGGAGAAAATGCTGGTAACCAGTATTTTCTCCTTTTCCCACAATGTTTTGTATCCTTCCAAAAACAAATTTCGTATTTTAAGGCACATTCATTTTGTCACCTGCACATGCTTTCAATTGGACCAGTCGAAAACTCTGATGTTTGGTAAAGAGTTAAATGAATATTTTTCAACAGTAAAGTTGCTGAATGTGTGTCCTAATTAAACTCAATGGATGAAACATCTAACACAATCATTTCTTTCTACCTGGTACAACTGTATATGAAATTTGAAGTCCCACTCCCTGTGCAAATTTAGAACTCTAATGGTCACAGACAGACGTGCTATCTTATATCACTATAAATATCATGATACTGCAGTCTTAAAACTAAAATGGTCACAGACAGACAGTGCTATCGAATATAACAATCTATATCTGATACGACTTTCAGTTCTTTTCACTTTACAAGACAACACATTTTGAGACTTGTCCAAATTGAAAGTATTTGTAGACAACAGTTTGAAGGTGTCTCAAATGAAGTCCTTGTTTTTTGAAAGGATAGAAACCATGGGAAACATTACGAGAAAAAGCTGGTTACCAGCATTTCCTCTTTTTATCACAATGATTTCAAATGCTGTCCTTCTTTAGCATTTTTCAAACACAGGTGCAAAGCCTCAAGTTAAAATACTGAATTTCATTGTTGATGAAATAAATACTTTCTTGATTATTGGCTATAGAAAACTATCCCATTTTCTTTTACTAAATGCTAAAAGGTATGGTAGTAAAAAATTAGGGTTTTTTTTTTTCGCATTAGCTCAATGTACTTCTTCAAGGTGCCATGATCACGTCAATTAATTTATGTCATGAATATTTGAACCAAGAGCTATCCAATGCCAAAAAAATACTTGTACAATGAAATCTAACACAAAACAATTACAAAACTCAAGAAAAATAACCCTGAGATTGTATTCACTGGCTCCGTAACGTTTCCTTGAAAACCATGTTTACCAAAAACAATCCCTAGCCCTGACCCTTGTTCTAACCCAGACAAATTTTGGCTCAAATCTTCCTCCCAGACAGAGCTTTTCATGAAATAAATCTAGGAATATAGCAATCGATATTTTAAAACATACATGGGTTTCGACGAAACACCCTTTCGACGAAATGTTGTGCACCAGTATTCACCTATCATTCAGAATTTAACATTGTGTTGCTTAACTCAAAACTCCGTGACTAAATCACCTTTTAGGCTGAACATTCTATTTCAGCCTATCAGAAAGGTGGCTAGTCATTGAATTTAAAATCACAAGCAGATTTAGGATGGTTTACCCCATGATAACTTTCTGGAGTGAGAGATCTAAACTACTTCTAATACAAAACAAAAAAGATTGCAGTGCTGAAGCTGTTTAGTAATAACAAAACAGTGCATGCAAATCATCATAACACGAGTAGGCATCATCTTGCCATACATGTTGGTCACTTTTCACAAGAATTGATTTTAATTTGTTCTTAAGAAAAAGCACTGCTTTTTTGGTGCAATCACATAATTATGAAAGATGAATCAAATTTAAAAAAAAAAAGTCTAGGTTTAAGATTTAAAACAGGACTGGTGTTAACCAGTCAAATGAAGCATTTTATTACACAATGGTTCTAAATACCATGATGATTCTAATTTCAAGCTAGGTTCAAACTTTAAAGCTATAGATAATGATTGGCTTGGACAATATTAGACATTTAGTCTTGGCCAATCAGGTTAGTCTTGCAATATATAGTTCAGAATGATTTGTTAACTCAAGTGCCAGCAGCTAATTGAGTTAAAATGCCTGCAATGACATGAAGATCTTATTTGCCTACAGATTTTGATCTTTTTCAACATCAAAACTTAAAATCTTCTGCTATGTATACACAACAACATGCCCTTGCAGAGGATTGTCTCTGTCAATCCAATAAAAATGTATTCAAACCACAGTATTTTATTTCTGACCATTTGATCCATCACAACTTTTTGACAGCTTCCTTTTTGAAAGTACATGTCCAAATGAGCTTACTTCTCTTGTTTCAATATGAAACACATGGACATGATAAAAAGTATCTTTTATTGTTGATAAAGTGTAATAAAAAGAAATGAAGGCTACAACAAAACAGCAGTTGATATCTACCCAATTTTGAATGGCTTCTCTTTATGTAAGAAAGATCATGTACATTCTTAAAAACATTTCCAAGTATACATTAGCTTGTGTTTAAATTTGTCTATATGTACATGTACTAGTATCCATTAAATCAATGGGGAAATGTGATGGTTTTGAAATGCTATAAAAACTACTTTACATGAAGCTGCTGTAAATTCTACAAAAGCATTGTGGATATAAACTTTAGTCAGCACATGCTTTATTTTTGTTTGCACATAACTGCAATGTAAGTTAAAAACATAGTAGATCTTCATGGCATTGTTTCAGGCTTTAGTCTTGCAGGCTTTCAAGACAGTTAGGTAAAGAAGTATACATTTTCGTATATAAGCTTTATTTGCTACACATTTTTCTCCTGTTTGATTCCGTACCTTGTCAGATATTTCCAAACTCAAAATGGTTGCAAGAACATTTAAATGTTTTTGCAATGACATTTGTGATACCATCTCATTTTGACTTTTTTTTCATTAACAAATGGATTTGTAGTATCGTATTTCAAGCTATTACAACATACATTTGACTTTTTCCTATGTTGCCAATGAGCCAAAAGGAGAAACTGCTTGTTAACCATTCTAATACCAGTCATGCTGTCAATAGGGGTTTAATGCATTCTGCAAAAAGTATTGACTAATGTCAGCCTGCGCAGTCCGTGCAGCCAGAGCAGTCTGTGCAAGCTGGCATGTCATGTCAAAACTTTTTGCAATTTGTGAATTTTCTGCATGTCCAAGGACCATTCTACCTCATGATTCAGTCAGTTGTAAGACAAAGGAATTTTGTGGATCCATGATTACGTGAATACTTGATTATAATGCATCATAGAGATGCGTTATACATGTACCCTTTTCTCCCAGAGTGTCACTCATTTCTAATGGTAAATTCCAAAACAAGCCATCTGCCTGAGCCAATCACATGGCTAATCTTATTCTCCAGTATTTTCTAAATTTGAAAGTAACACATCTTCTGATTGGCTTAACCATTTGGTTTAGCCAATCAGAAGTTGAGGTACTTTTAAATTCAGAAAATTTGGGAGAAAAAGACTAAAAACATTCTTCAGAATGGTTCGGGAATACAGACCCAGAACAATGTTTAGAACTGTTGGTGAATACAACCACTTGGGTTGAACTAATAGATAATGCTCTACAAGCCAAAGCAAAGTTTTGAGTAAAACATGTTCTAATAAAAGAACACTTCAAATAATTTCATTGACAAATAATTTTCTCCCACCAATCAGATATATGTATACTTCTTTTTGCTTCTACTGCATTAGAGCTGTTACAATATACAACACTGAGATTCAAAGCACTAATAGTTGAGTACAGAATGTGACCAACAAAAAGCAAGAGGATACTCTACCAGGGCCATGGTGACAGTTGCAAGATGGGACAGCCAGCTTCATTGGTAATATTCATAAAAGGGTTGGTATTGATAAGTAGTATAGGCCTCAGGCATATAACCAGAGAGGAACTCACCCCTTAACGGATAGCCACCCCTCCTGAAATGAAAAAAAAAATCTGGCATGAATAAGCCTTGCATCATTACCACATGACAACATTAAAGACTTGTCAATATTGGGCCAGTTTGCAGAAAACAAACAATAGGATTTGCCCTGGAAAAGACAGAAGAACAGGATATATCACTGGAAAAGGAGAAAAACACAAGTTACATAATTAGAACACTGGATTATTCAGTAAATTTTTATGATTGTCACGATTAAGCTACTGAAAAATCACCAGAAAGAAAGGTTGCCTCAATCGGGTATAACTTTCTTTCAGATGATTTTTGCCTGTCACCTCTGATGCAAGCGAGAAAAGCAGTCAGTGCCTTGGAACAAAAGTTATATAAGTACCGGCGTAAGAAAGCCAGGTAACACATGCATAGGTGCACTGTCCGCCATGATATGACCAAAGCTATTAAAAAGGCATTAAACTCCAATACAAACAAAATTAGCGGATGAAAAAAATTGGGCTTGTGCAGATCCAAAGCATGTGCAGACAACAAGTTAATCTGGCTCAGATGGTGGATTTTGTCTTTGAAAAGAGTTAATGCTAGGTTCCCACTATCACAATTTGCGCCACGATTGAAATCGTGGTCTTAATCGTGAGCAAGTCGTGGTGATCCTATCAGGTCATATCAGAACTTGATGTTACTCATGGCAATCGTGTTAATTGTACAAAATTTTTTGGCTGTCAAAAATTTTTCCACGATCAGCACAATTGGTTTTCAGTCACAGTCATCTCATCTGATTGTATTAAATCATAGCAAAACACAGCAGATCGCATTAAATTGTGCTTCTTAATCGTGTGGATCGGGATCAATCTTGGACAAGGCAAAGGCAACGCTTTATTGTGATTTGCCATGATTTCAAACAATCTGGCACGCTGTGCTAGATCCTTAGCTCACGCTCTGAGACGAATATCTTATGAAAAGATACCAGTTGATACAAAATGGTACGAGTAGTTGCGATTTTATACAATTATACAGCGACGCTCACGGTTTGTTACGAGTTTCTGCGTCTATATACATCAGATTAAATTCACTTCATTCTGAGATTCCTTTTCATCGAGAAAGCCAACATGAAGAAAACAGAAATTTCCTTTGCTGAGCAACAGAAGGAGGGAATCATTGAGTTTCTAAAGAACAATGAGATCCTCTCGGGGGGGAAATGTCGTAACGGATATGAACAGCTCAGAGAAGGTGTGGGCTAAGTTCTCTCTTTTAGTCCCTCACATCCCCCCTGCCTAAAAAATACTAATTTTGTCTGATTTATCCTAAAGTTATGCAGTAAATATGCTTGAAAGCACTTAGTTTTTTCATGGAATGGAACATTCCTATTGTGTACAGGAAAGGTAAAAGCGATTAATTCTCATTCTGAATACATAAATTTAGCCCAAATAAAACAGATATTGTAGTATTGTACATATCTTTAGCTCAACGAAACATCATCTATAGTTCTATTTGATATTTTAATCATCAAGGTATCTTCAGTCTCTTTTTAGGATCTGTCTCCGAGGCTAGAAAACTGTCCAAATTATTGGCTTCTTTCCTCTGTGAGCCATGGTCACACCTATAATTGTCTGACTACCGCTCTCCCAACCCTTGCGGGTTGTGGTTGTTGTAGGCTTGGTAGCTGCTCGTATGCTAATTCTTTGGCAATAATATATGCATACATAAATGCTGTCAATGTCACAATATCATTCTCCCCAACAGTTGTCATCATTAAAACTAGATTGCAAATTAGTCCTTAAAAACCCCAATGAAGTCTATGGACAGTCCTGCTTCATTTGTACTCGTTGGAGTCCAATCGTAGCTCACCCTCCGATCTGATCGTGAAACACGTCGCAACCAAAATCGTATCTCAGCCAAACAGGGTGCATCGGTTCGCAATTAACGTATCCGGACTTTTCCACACGTATCTGCATGTATTAAATCATCATCACTCGGGATCCTCGCTCATAATAATAATATCAAATCGAGATTCAATCTTAAAGTTGAACAGGACAATCTTATCAGAACGTAATGGACCATATACAAACATAAGGCCAGATCATAATAGGTTGTGTGAACTGAAATTACCAATCGCAATTATATCGCATCCAAGTGCAACTCATCGTTTCTTAACATATCCACTCGTATCATCTTGTATCCAAACCAAAGAAAATCCAAAAGTTTCACGCTTAGCTGCGAACTGCTAATCGTGGCTCTCGTAACGAATCTCGCGACTGTGGGAACCTAGCATAAGCAAAGATGTCAATCATAACTTAATTTTCTACCAAAGGACAAAGTTTTGAAACTTCAATATTGAATGCATTTTCAGCTGACAAAGTAATGTTGCTAAATTGATGGAACTAGCCTTTGAAATGGCAGTAAACTGTTGTGAAAAAGGCATAAATGCTGTTAAAAGCCTTCTTTCTCAGGGTTGTTAAAACTCCAGATTGTTTGGTATAGGGTTAACTATTACCTGTAAAAGTCTTGCTAAACTGTTGACAAGAGGCCCTGGGTCACTCACCTTAGTAGAGTGCCTTAAAGGTTTTTCTTTAATTTGACCATGTGACCTAGTTTTTGACCGCAGGTGACCCAATTTCAAACTCATATTTCATGAAGACAAACATTCTGACCAATTTTCAAGTCAATTGAGCAAAAAATGTGGCCTCGAGTGCCCTAAAGATATTTCTTTAATTTGACCTAGTGACCTAGATTATGACCCCAGGTGACCCAAATTTGAACTGGTCTTTGACTATATCAAAAGAAACATTTTAACCAATTTTCAAATCAAATGAATAATAAATGTGGCCTCTAGAGTGCCCACTAGCTATTTCTTTAATTTGACCAAGTGAACTAGTTTATGACCCCAGTTGACCCAAATTCAGATTCATGTGAGATTTTACAAAGACAAACATTCTGACCAATTTTCAAGGCAATTAAGCAAATAATGTGGCCTCTAGAGTGTCCACAAGGTATTTCTTTATTTTGACCTAGTGACCTAGTTTATGGTTCCAGGTGACCCAAATCCAAACTCATCTGTTATTTCATCAAGACAAACATTCTGGCCAAATTTCAGGTCATTTGAGCAATAAATAAATGTGGCCTCCAGAGTGCAAACAAGGTATTTCTTTAATTTGACCCATTGAACTAGTTTATGACCCAAGTTGACCCAAATTAATCTTATGTGAGACTTTATAAAGACAAACTTTCTGACTAATTTTCAAGGCAATTGAGCAAATAATGTGGCCTCGAGAGTGCCAACAAGGTATTTCTTTAATTTGACCTAGTGACCTAGTTTATGACCCAAGATGACCCAATTTTGAACTCAATGAACTTGTTGCGCTTAGATGGGCAAAAAAACTTAGAAGAGAATCACTACATACCAAATATCAAAGCTCTACGCCTTCCCGTTTCAGAGAGGCAGATTTTTAAAGTTTTCCTTCTTTGTTCCTATGTTCGAACTTGTGACCCCGCGGCTGGGCCAGTTTTGACCCAGGGGCATCATATGAACAAACTTGGTAGAGGTCCACTAGGAAATGCTACATACCAAATATCAAAGCTCTACACCTTCCCGTTTAAGAGAAAAAGAAATTTAAAGTTTTCCTTCTTTGTTCCTATCTTCGAACTTGTGACCCCCGGGGCGGGGCCAGTTTTGACCCAGGGGCATAATATGAACAAACTTGGTAGAGGTCCACTCTGAGATGCAACATACCAAATATCAAAGCTCCACACCTTTCGGTTTCAGAAAAGAAGAATTTTAAAGTTTTCCTTCTTTGTTCCTATGTTCGAACTTGTGACCCCAGGGGCTGGGCCAGTTTTGATCCAAGCAGCATCCTTGGAACAAACTTGGTAGAAGTCCACTAGGAGATGCTACATACCAAATATCAAAGCTCTATGCCTTCCCATTTAAGAGAAAAAAAAAATTAAAGTTTTCCTTCTTTGTTCCTATGTTTGAACTTGTGACCCCCGGGGCAGGGCCAGTTTTGACCCCAAGGGCATCATATGAACAAACTTAGTAGAGGTCTACTAGGCAATGCTACATACCAAATATCAAAGCTCTACGCCTTCTAGTTTCAGAGAAGATGATTCTTAAAGTTTTCCTTCTCTGTTCCTATGTTCGAACTTGTGATCCCTGGGGCAGGGCCAACTTTTGTCCCAAGGGCATCATATGCACAAAATTGGTAGAGATCCACTAGAAGATTCTACATACCAAATATCAAAGCTTCATGCCTTCCTGTTTCAGAGAAGAAGATTTTTAAAGTTTTCCTTCTTTGTTCCTATGTTGGAAATTGTGACCCCGGGGGCGGGGCCAGTTTTGACCCCAGGGGCATCATATAAACAAACCTGGTAGAGGTCCACTAGGCAATGCTACATATCAAATATCAAAGCTCTACGCCTTCCAGTGTCAGAGAAGATGATTTTTAAAGTTTCTCCTCTTTGTTCCTATGTTCGAACTTGTGACCCCCGGGGCAGGGCCAGTTTTGACCCCAAGGGCGTCATATGAACAAATTTGGTAGAAGTCCACTATGAGATGCTTCATGCCAAATATCAAAGCTCTATGCCTTCTAGTTTTAGAGAAGATGATTCTTAAAGTTTTCCTTCTTTGTTCCTATGTTGGAAATTGTGACCCCCCCGGGGCGGGGCCAGTTTTGACCCCAGGGGCATCATATGAACAAACTTGGTAGAGGTCAACTAGGAGATGCTACATGCCAAATATCAAAGCTCTACGCCTTCAAGTTTCAGAGAAGAAGATTTTTAAAGTTTTCCTTCTTTGTTACTATGCTCAAAATTGTGACCCCCGGGGCGGGGCCAGTTTTGACCCCAGGGGCATCATATGAACAAAATTGGTAGAGGTCCACTAGGCAATGCTACATACCAAATATCAAAGCTCTACGCCTTCCAGTTTCAGAGAAGATGATTTTTAAATTTCCACTCTTTGTTCCTATGTTCGAACTTGTGACCCCCGGGGCAGGGCCAGTTTTGAACCCAAGGGCATCATATGAACAAACTTAGTAGAGGTACACTAGGAGATGCTTCATGCCAAATATCAAAGCTCTATGCCTTCTAGTTTTAGAGAAGAAGATTTTTTAAAGTTTTCCTTCTTTGTTCCTATGTTGGAAATTGTGACCCCCGGGGCGGGGCCAGTTTTGAACCCAAGGGCATCATATGAACAAACTTGGTAGAGGTCCACTAGGAGATGCTACATGCCAAATATCAAAGCTCTACACCTTCAAGTTTTAGAGAAGAAGATTTTTAAAGTTTTCCTTCTTTATGACTATGCTCAAAATTGTGACCCCCGGGGCGGGGCCAGTTTTGACCCCAGGGGCATCAAATGAACAAACTTGGTAGAGGTCTACTAGGAGATACTACATACCAAATATCAAAGCTCTGCGCCTTCTAGTTTCAGAGAAGAAGATTTTCAAAGATTTTGCTTTTTTTCCTTTTTGTTGCAACCAGAGTTGCGGGTGGAATTCAATTCTTTGAACAATTTTGGTAGAGCTTCACCTGAGGAACATCCCTGCCAAGTTTCATCAAGATTGGCCCAGTGGTTTAGGAGAAGAAGATGTTTAAAGAAATTGTTGACGGACGCCGGACGCCGGACATAGGGCGATCACAATAGCTCACCTTTAGCACGTTGTGCTAAGGTGAGCTAAAAAAGCATACAGTGAACAAGTATTTGCTGGATTTACTTGTGTAATGGTTTTAACAGCTTTCAACAATTTTTCAGGTGCATGATGGTAAGTTTCCTTATTCATGTGTCTCCTGTTTTGTAGCTCAAGCACTGATTGATCCTTGGACCTCCATATTACATACCCACCATCAAAGGCAATGGGTAACACAAGACCCCTGTAAATGCTGAAATAGACATCTTTCTCAAATAGAGCAGCAGACCTTCTGAATTAAAGCATTCAGGACAGCCAATGTACTGTCTTTTGAAGAAAAGCTCTCATTCATATTTGTAATAAATAGAAAAGACTGATTTGGTTCACACAATGCATTTGATACTATTGTAGAGCCCAGTGGCTAAGCTGCCTTGAAATCCAGGGCTAGCTCTCAAATTCCAAACTCGGCCAAGTTCTTTCCATTTCTACCTGTTCAAAGACAAACCCAATCATTTGATTCATATGTTTCACCTGTAAATGCTTCCAATTTGAGCAAGTCTAGAATTTTGTTGCATGGGAAAGGGTTACTTGATTGTAATGAAAACTTCATGATCTACCTTCCTGTGACACCATAGTGCAGTTTTTTTGAAATATTCTATTTTTATGTGCTGTGAGAAAAATAGAGACATCACAAACAGTTGATTTTGCTGTCCCTGTTAGCATGCTCAAAATATGTAAGCTGTACTCTGGCAAAAGGGGGCTTAATGCATCTCCGTAATGCATAATTCCAATCAAGCCATCATATAACTATGGATCAATAACAGCCTCTTTTTTTAACAATTGACTGTATCATAAGGTAGACTGGTCCTTGGACATACAGAAAAATGACCAATAGTGAAAAGTTTTGGCCCAGGTCAGCCTGCGCGGACTGCGCAGGCTGACCTGGGTCGATACATTTCACAAATGCATTAAGCCCCTTTTCACACAGCATGGCTCATATCAGTACAAATTCTTTACAGGATAAAAGAAGTAACTTACATCTCCATTTGAGGCATTTGTGTATAATGATGAACAGCAGGTTGACTGGCAGGTGGAGATGTATAGTGATGGTGGTGGACCGCCCCTGAGGCTACTGGTCTGGGTACCTTTACAAAGTGCAAGGAAAATATCACATAACTAATGATTACTTCTATTACCACACTATTTTCACATGTATTAAACCTATGTTGAACCTAACCATGTTGACTTTCAGTATTTTTCACAATTATTGTTGCTTTTGATGCCAGTGTAGATCAAGATCTGGCTGCAAAAAAATGCAGTCTGATCTTTGTTCTACACTGTCAACTTGGCTGAGACATTCTAGAAAAAATCTACCTTGATACTCTAGGTATCAAGGTCTTATTGGGTCTTATTTCTAGATGTTTATTTGGTACTCCAGGGTTGTTCTCAAATTTGTCCACTGCAAACTTGTTTCAGGAATAAACCATGCACTTTTTAAATTTTCAAACCTTAATTTAATCTTTACAAAACAACCAAATTTTAGACTGTATCAAATCAAAAGCATTTGCAGATGACATGATAAATTTGGCAGGAACAACAGGATTCGTATGTGAAAGATTAGAAAACATTATGAAAAAAAGGAGAAAATGCTGATTGCCAGCATTGGATCGTTAAAAATTGTATCTGTATGGTAAAGGGTTAAATAAATAAAACGAACATTCAAAGTCAGGGAAAAGACACAAACATTGTGAATCCAAGACTGGTTTGGTCAGACTGTATAACAAGAGGGCTGTGATGGCCCTTTATTGCTCCATTGTCTATTAAGTACAAACCATGTATACACCCCAACATTTCAATTCTAGGCCAAAATCATCTCAAACGAGACGATGTTCAAAGTTTTCTCAATAAAAGCCCATGTGAAAACTGTGACTCCAGGGCAAGGTAGTTTTTTACCATAGAGCTATAATTACTTGTATTTTGGTAGAGGCCCACATGATAGAGCAACATACCAAATAATACAGGTTTAGGCCCTATTGTTATAAACAAGAAGATTTTCAGTTTCCTCACTATAAAATGCCTGTAAAACATGAGACCACAAGCAGGTGCTGATTTTGATCCCAGAGCTAAATTTTTTACAATTTGGAAGTGATCCACTAGATGAAAGTATGTGCCAAAATTGATAGCCCCAGGATTTATGATTAGGTGCAACAAGATTTTTGAAATTTTCACTCTGTAAGCACATATTAAATTTATGGCCCATGGGGCGGGGCCAACTTTGACATCATAGCTTTAATTTGTACAATCTTGGAAAAGGCCTACTAGATGATAACACTCACAAAATATTATAGGTGTAGCTCACCGTCAGGAACAAGAAGATTTTTGAAATTTTAACTATATAAGCCTATCTAAAACTTGTGACTTGTGGGTTGGGGCCAATTTTGATGACAGGGATATAACTTGAACAATCTTGGTAAAGGCCCACTAGATAAATATACATGTACAATATGGTAGACCAAGGCCTCATGGTTAGGACCCAGAAGATTTTTGAAGTTTTCACTTTATAAGCCCATGTAAAACTTGTAACCCCCCTAGGCCAGGTAAATTTTGACTCCAGGGCTATTATTTGAAGAATCTTGGTGGAGGTTTATTAGATGAAGCTAAGTTCCAAATTTGGTAGCCCTTAGGACTTCAGATAAGAAAACTTTCAAAGATTTTTGATATTTTTCAGTTTTGTTGCCATGGCAACTGCACTTTTTTCACAGGAAACAAATACGTTAAAAAAATTCTGAAGAGGACTATGGCAGCAGCATTTTTGTGAATTTTGATAAAAGTTAGATGGGAAGTTTCAGAGAGGAAAATGTTTGAAATAAAAGTTAACACATAGACAGATGGATGGCTGCACACACACACCCTTGCATGATGGACACATGGCCATGGCATATAGCTCACTGGCCTTTGGCCAGTGGAGTTTAAAAATTAATGAATAATGTTAATTAGTAATCAGGTTTCCTACTTTTTATAGTCTGATCATGAACAAGAATGTTTGCACAAACAGCTGCCCTGAATAAGCCACGGATGAAAAGTAAATTTGAGGTAAAAAAAACCTTCTGTTTCTACTGTATCTCTACAAATCTTACATGTGTTCTTTATATTTCTTTCAAATCATCAATATGAGCTCTTGACTACCTTTTTTAATCCAAATTTGTGATGAAATCATAAAAATGTACATCATTTTTTCCCCTTCTTTTCCAGTAATTATTTAACTCTTTACTAAACAACAAATTTTTAGACTAGTCCAAATTCAAAGCATTTGCAAATGACAAAATAGATGTGACTCAAAAATACAAATTTCTTTGTAGGACAGGTATAAAACATTGTGGAGATGGCAAAAATACAGGTTACCAGCATTTTCTCCTTTTCCCACCATGTTTTCAATACGCTCTTTCTTCAGGGTCGTTAAAACTCAAGATTGTGCAGTAAAGGGTTAAGCTATGAGTACAATTTCAATGCTTTTTCTAAAATGATAAAAAAATTATCAATGACACATGAATTGACAAGCAAGAGCTCCACATGTGAGTGCCAATGTTCAGCAGCAGCTGCTTTTTCAGTGAAATTTCTAGGTTGAAAAGGGGGCATAACTGTCAAGAACATTTCAGGTTACCTGCCCTTATTGTATTGGTTCCCCTTTTGATAATTAAAAGCTAGCCCAATTTTGAAGCAATATCATCAGTAATAATAGAGGTATGGGGAAAAGTTGAAGTTTTTGCAGGATAAAAATAATTATGTTGTTGAAGACACAGACAACCAAAAGGCTACAATGATACCTCAGGTTTTTTCAGAAACAAATGAGCTAACACTGCACTTATCTATCAAATTCCTGACGCGAGTTTCAAGTTGAAAAAATAAATTGATGTTATCATTACATGAAAACTAGAAATATTAGTACAATGGCTTTCAAACAGAGGAAAAAGGTATCCAATAGTTACGCTACCTGAAAGTTTATTAAGCTATTAAAGGAATCTATGCTATACATAATGTTCTAGGTCTAAAGCATCTATGCACTGAATGTAGTGATTCACAAGTGAGTGCATTAAGCCATAAAAATGCTGGTGAAGTATAGATGATGGAAAAAAATCTTGGTCTAGAGTAATAACAAAAATAGTACCCTATGCGTGTACCAGTGCTGACAGCCGTTGCTTTTTCAGTAAAAGTTCTAAGTAAAACCAGATGGCAGTCCAAAGCTATATACAGGGGTGAACTTTTGACCACTGAAAATCTTTGCAAGGGCTCAGGAGACATGAAGCCACAAAAGGTTGTTTTGGGCAGACAGATAGACAGACAGAGATAGCTGAAGGCCATGCCCATACAACTTCCAACATTTGACCCAAGATAAATGATAATCATGGTTTCTGCACATAATCTTACTGAGCCAAACACTTAACAAACTTTTTTTGAAAATCCTTACAAAATAGGAGATATGATGCAGACACAAAATTGAGACTCAAGCAGTTGACCTTCAAATAAGACCCTGACCTTTACTCTGCATGATGAGCCATGGATTCTGCAAACTGTCTCACTGAGGTGAGTATTTAATGACAAAACTCAAAGCAAAAGACCTCTAAGGATCTGGGGTGGCATAATAATCAAGCCCTTTTTAGAATATGTAAAATGACTTTAATGAAAGATATTTTTCTGTGATATTGCAAATAAATCTAGTTTATAAGCTCATGTAAGAAAACCCCTGAAATTTCTAGATCTGTAACACATAAATATAGGTCTACAAGCAAGTACTGGACCATGATGATGCCCATAAGAAATTGCCTAATGGCTGCCTTTGTGATGGAAGAATTTATTCAATAAAGAGCTGGATATCATTTTATCACACATAAAGGCAACCAGGCCTGAATACCGATAAAAATCAAAAATAAATATAAGACCTTTATGATACATTGAATAGAAACTGATAATCATCATCATCATTTGTATCATTACCATTTTGAGGTGTATCCTGTGTTACAAGCTTATGTTGGAAGTCTTTTTTATGTTCTGGATATATATCACTTACATATGAACCATGCTCTGTAAAAAGGGGCTTAATGCATATCCGAAAAGTATCGACCCAGGTCAGCCTGCTCAGTCCGCGCAGGTTGACCTTGCCAAAACTTTTCGCTACTGGTGACTTTTCTGTATATCAAGGGACCATTCTACCTCATGATTCAGTCAGTAAAAAGTGGCTATTTTAGTAATTATGTGATGGCTTGATTGGTATCATGGATCACTGAGATGCATTAAGCCCCCTTTTGCCTGAGCATGGCTCATATATATTTCCTAAAAGCAGTCAGGAAGCTGTGATGACAATGTCCCTAGGAGGATGAAGACTGGCTGTATTGGAAAGGAAGAATCTGAGAAATTTCAAGTGCATCTACTTTTACAACCTCATGCTAGTTGTCTGTTGAAAGTTCTAAATGTATAGCACAAACATTTGGACTACAAGTAAACAAGAGGCCCTGAAGACCTGTCCAGTAGAAGACAAGGAATGGCTGTCTTGAACTGTGAGAATTGGAGCTTTGCTCAAGGAAAAGACGGTTTGATGCATCTCTTTGATGTACTATACCAAGCAAATCATCAATATAGATTCATAAAATCCATTTGGCCCGCAACATCCGAAATGACACTTTCCAACATTTGCATAAAGTGTCATCCCGGATTAGCCTGCGCAATCTGCACAGGCTAATCCGAGACGTCACTTTATGACTACATAAATTTTTTTCATGCAGTAGACTTTCATGAAAAAGAAAATTGCACAAAAACGGAAGTGTTGTTTTGCATTAATCACAGACTGCACAGGCTGATCTGGGACGACACACTTTTACACATATGTTCGAAGGTCCCTTTTCGTGTGTTGCACACCATTTAGTCTAGCGATTGACTGAATAAGTGGATAACATGGTTTTTGGACATGCAGAAAATGTACAAATTGCAAAATGTTTTGACCATGTCAGCCAGCACGGACTGTGCAGGCTGACATGGGTTGATACTTTTTACAGATGAATTAAACACCCCTTTTCATAGAGTATGACTCATTTATTTTGATACATCACGAGTGTATTTACATTTACAAGCTTATGTTAAAGGACAGCTAAAATTTCTAGACACATAACACATACAATTGGACTACAAGCAATCATGGGGCCATGTGGATGGCAGACTTTGGAACACGCAGAATGACTGCGTTTGCCATGCGAGGATTTCTTTTGGGTCCCACCCAGTCCATTTAACATAACTTGCTGCATGACAAGCTGGTGTAACTGGGCATTCTGCATCATCATCATCTCACCAAATTCTGGAACATCAGTAAATAAACCCGTGAAATTTTGTCTAATTTACAATAACCAGTACAGTATAAACCAATGTTAGGCCCTTTTTGCAGACCAAATCAAAAACATAAGAAAAAACATAGAAAATGAATTGATATTTCACCTCCAGCAGATGACTTTCATCAGGTCATCTTGCAGCAGGCAACTTTTGAAAACATGGCAACAAAAAGAGGAATTGCTCATCAGAGGCAATTTCTCCTCTTTGCCTTAACCCTTTCCCAAACGACACATTTTAGCCCCCTTCCAAACTGAAAGCATCTGCAGATGACAAATTTGAAAGTGGTACAAATAAACTTACGGTTTTTTGACATGGTAGAAAACATTGTGAGAAAAGGAGAAAATGCTGGTTACCAGCATTTTCTCCTTTTCCCACAATGTTTTCAAAAGGCCTCTTCCTCAGGGATGTGAAAACATGGGATTGTTTGGTAAAAGGTTAACAATACTAAATGTATGCATGTATTAAACCTTCATTCATGTTCATAATCTATATTTCATAAGCAAGTTTTCTGGTGTGAATTTGTTCTGAGCTAATGGAAATACTATTAGCTGAAATCTTTAGCATATACAAGAAATGTGCTGTTTGTCATATTTTGCGTCACAGAAAGATTAACTGATTCAGAGAAATATTTACATGTAAAACTATGGTAAAAGCATTTAAGATTAGGAGTAGTTTGCTGCTGACACTGTATCCTCCCTATGATAAATAGAAACTTTTGAATCTTATATCAAGGTTGACCTGCAAATGAGACAAACTTTTCAGGTTTTATTTGTCCATGTGACCATTTATATTTATTAACATAAGGTTGCTTCCAAACAAAATGTTTAGTTTAATTATGCAGTCTAAGTCAGAATTTCTAGTGCAAGAATTTTATTTTCATTTCTCTTTTTTTACTCAGACTTTGGTAGTTGGACAGTCAAGATCAAAGAAGTGATGACAGAAAAGCAACAAAGAAGTCCTGATAATTTTTTCCCATATATCCCATTTCACAACAGCCAAAAGCACACATTTGCCTGAGCAGTAAGCTAGTGACAGTGACATTTTGAAATTCTGAAAAAAAAGCTTTTTGCAGCAAAACTCTCAATCTCTCTCATCTGCACACAATACTATTTGAATTCCTCTGTTTTTTTGCTGTGAAAAATAATTTGTGTAATAGGTTCAATACATCAGGGATTTCAGTCCTTTGATTTTTTATTTTCAGATCAAGGGACTGAAATTACTGAAATTGTTTGTTTGCTTTTATTCAACACATTTTTTTTTTTAATTTACGCCTGCTATAATGTGGCAGCAAGTGCACCTATCCATGCTTTCCTGGACTTTCTTTTGCCAGTACTACATTCTCTCCAAGCCAATGACTGCTTTCCAATATAATATCCTTTGCACAACATTCAGCAGTGAGAGAAGAAACAGCGAAATTAAAAGCTCTTCATATTCTGTTTTGTCCACAAATGTGTCATTAAAATGCAAAATATATAACATATGAACATTTCAGGAGTAGGTATCTGTTTCTCAAAATGTTATCAGATCTTAGCCCCAAATAAGAAGACTTAGCCTACAGCAATGGTACAAAAAAAGCAACAAGTGCTTCAATACTATCAAAAGACACTTGAATCATAGCACAGATGAGGAGCAATGTCCAGGAACTAAAGACTGACATAAGGAAATGAAAAATGGAAATGAAACAAAAAAATGCCCAAAATATCTACATTTAATTTGTAAAAACATACAGTGTGTATCTGAGATACTGAAAATACAACTATGACATTAAAAAGCATTGCAGCAACTCTATATTAATATAGATACATGGTGACATGGATATATATCTAACACATATCTAATTTTTTTCCCACATCAAAATCTTAATTTTTATGCCAGCAAGTCACAATTTGAAAGATCTATCTTGTCCAGCTGTTCCAACTTGTTTTTTGCTTTTCATTTGTGAATTTTCTTTAACTACTTAAAATCATTTAACATAGGCAAATATTTGAGTCATGAAATTTACCTTGAGTATATTTCCTTGACAATTCATCTTTTTTGCTAATGATGTAGTAATTTCTACTATAATACAAGTCAGTTATTAATGATGTAAACATCAAGACTTTTATTGCGGATAATCTTCTTCAGTTTTATCACAGCTCTAGTGGTAGCATTCCAGTCAGCGTAATGAGACTCTCCACTACTGTCAAATCTGTGATGAATTTTTCCAAATAAATGCAAAGCATCAATAAATCTTTGAAAGCTTTTTGACAAAAGTCTTGCCAGATGCAACATGTTTTCCAAACTAAACCTTACCAAACATAAAATATCTATTTGATGTGGCAAAATTTATATTTTTGACCATAGAAAGGGGTGAATCAGTAGGCTCATCCTCAAATCATTACTTAACTCTTGAACTTTTAGGCATCAAAACTTTTATAGAATAAAATTATTTCTTCAACTACTATTACAAAAAGCCTGTTTAGCTATTAAATCAAACCCATTTCTAGGTCTAGGTCAATGGAATTTTAGCAACATCTTTGACTTTCCTATACACACACACACACACGCGGGCATGCACACCTGAGGGCATGCATGTATGCGTGCATATGTGTGTGTGTATGGTAAAAACTCTAGAAACAGTCCATATTTCATTTCTATCAAATGATTCCACAACAAATATTTCATACAAGTCAAGCAATAATAAAAGCTCATTTTGATTAGCAAGTCCTATTTCAAATTAAAATCTCGAAGAGATTTTTCTATGAACAAAATTCATAATTCATATTATTCTTATACTTGATTTGCTATAAGAGAGTCAAAGATGTCTGGTTCTATTGTCACCAACTCTTCTAAATTTAGGGCAAAATTTCAAACTAAGACTTGCCCTCTGATTGGCTGAGACAAAGCTTCTCAGTGAGTCAGAAGACTGGAGTTGGACTGGTCATAAGATGAGAACTAAAATTTTGAACAGTTGGTTCAGAAATGTCTACAGTATTAATTCAGAACAAACTGCATGGCAACACTAGGTCAATCCGTGAAATCCTACAGGCAAACAGTCGTAATATCCTGGATAACATCCCATCCATCCTCCACCATGACAGTAATAGTGGCCATGACCATGGCTGCAGGAATCATGGCAGGAATCATGGCAATTGTCATGGCAACGATCATGTGGATGGGCTAAATTTCCCAGCATTAGTTTCTGCATCACCATTTGGTGCATTTGAGCATTCTGCATCATCATCATTTCACCAAAATCTATATGTAAAATTTAGAAAACAAAATATTTGAATATTAATTACATATGAGCATTTGTATGTTTCAATAAATTGACATGTTTAATACATCACCTGACCAATACAATTGGAAAAAGGTGTGCATGTCATTTTTTCAGTACAGAAATAAAGCCTAAAATAAAAAAGAAAACAAACTGATATGATAAACATGATTCATCTTGTAATCCATAAAAATGGGGGGGAAGAGATATAAAGAGTTTCTGCAACTAGCAAAACATAAAATAATACATAGTAATACTTTTATAAATGAGCCATGCTCTGTGAAAAGGGGGCTTAATGCAGATATGGAAAGTATTGACCCAGGTCAGCCTACACAGGCTGACCTGGGTCGAAACTTTTTTGCTATTGGTCAATTTTCTGTCTGTCAAAGGAGCAGTCTATCTCATAATTCAGTCAGTTGTTAGACAAAATGGACTCTAATGATCCATGATTATGTAACGACATTGATCATGGAGATGCCTTAAGCTCCTTTTTAACAACAGCGTGGCTCAAGTCTCAAATTCCTAGCATCAACAGAGACAGGGAAAAACAGCCAAACACAGGGAGACAGAATACCCTCAAAATATGAGGGATACAACTGCATGACTAGCACATCGTAAACCACCACCAAGATCCTGGGTACCTTGTATACAGAATCAGTAATTGTACTGTCCTGTAGGTATTTATTGCCCAAAAATGTGCGTAGTAACATGTGCTCCAATACCATTTGATGCATTTGTGCATTTTGCATCAAAATCAAGTTCATGATATCTGAAAGATGGCATAAAAAGCTACTTTATCATCATTTATGGTGAGCCTCATTAAATAATTGCCACTTTGGTAAAGTAGTCACTAATGTTCATTAGAACACTGTGGCAAAAGAAGAGATTGCTAAGGAAATTTTGCCTTCTGCTACAATGTTGCCAAAAGTGGTCTACTGCAGGATGACAACAGTTGTCTGAAGGCATTAATACTGCACAGAAAGGCAACATAATAAACAAGTCATGCTCTGTGAAAAGGGTGCTTAATCCATCTGCGAAATGTATCAAACCAGGTCAGCCTGTGTGTAAGTCCCTGCCAAAACTTTACGCTACTGGTCAGTTTTCTGAATGTCAAAGGACTACTCTACCTCGTAATTCAGTTGGTTGTTAGACAAAATGGACTTTATGGATCCATGATCATGTGATGACTTGCTTGGTATCATGCATCAAGG
Source organism: Tridacna gigas (assembly GCA_945859785.2). Classification (NCBI taxonomy): domain Eukaryota; kingdom Metazoa; phylum Mollusca; class Bivalvia; order Cardiida; family Cardiidae; genus Tridacna; species Tridacna gigas. The sequence goes on along the minus strand of OX244035.2, from coordinate 39,719,341 downwards.
AGATGCATTAAGCCCCCTTTTCACAGAGAATGGCTAAAATATTGATCCCCTAAATGAGCTGAATTCACAAACAATTCAAAATCCAATTCTTATTTCGAATTCCAAGACCAATTATCTCGTTGGCTGACCTGCTTCCTGTCAGCCAATGAAATGGCAAGGCTTTGAATTATGAATAATGATGTTTGTTTAGAATTAATGGTAAATTTAAACCCAGTATGCTGCCACCATGGAAGTCTGCACTGTGCTCTTAATACAAACCTTATTATCTAAAGAACTACTAGTATTTAACATCATATGTTGTAAAACCATTTGATGCATCTGTGCATTCTGCATCATCATCATCTCCATGTAATCTGTCAAATTTAGTAACATTAATATTGTGCTCCAACAGAGGTCAAGAGTAGAGGACCTTAGCAGATACTCAAAAATCTGGATCTGCATTCACCAACTTTACTAAATTGCAATCAAATTCTACCTCTGGATTCAGAAAGTTGCACAATTTTATTGGCAAATCATTTAGTTTAGCTAATCAGAAATTGTGTTCCTTTGAAATATGGACAATTCCAGAGAATAAGAAAGCAATTTGGCAGTACAGAATGGTTAAAGTATACAATCCCTATTCTGTCCAAGCATAAGATTGTGTTTGAATCATTAACATCAATGTGCCAAATAAAGATCAATATCTTTGTTGTAATATTTTTTTGTCTGGTGTTTCAGGCTATAAACCAGACTCGATACATTTTCCATCCACCTGGATCAATCAATCAAACTTGAATCACTTTATCAACCTGTGACCAGAGCACTGTACCACAGTAGCAGATACACTGCTGTCAGTGTAATGTAATAACTACATTCACAACTTATGGCCTATATTTATGTTTTCATTGAGCTGGTACTGGTAAACAAATACCTCATCATTGCATTTGCATATCGCTTCTGTCATAACACTGTGACAGCTTACTTAAAGAAAGCTTTCCTGGGTTTATAAGTTATAAGGCTGGGACCCTGCATTACCTTGCCATAGGACACTCTCATGTGACCAGAGCAATAAACAGAGATCAAACTAAGATTTTCTGACATTGAATCCTATGCTTAACCCTTTAAAATACAATCCTGTGTTTCAATGACCCTATAGAAAGATACTTTTGAAAATATTGTGGAAAAAGGCAAAAATGCTGCAAACCAGCATTTTGTCCTTTTCCCACAATGATTTCATACCTTACATTAAAAAAAAAAAACATTTTGAGTCATGTTAATTTTGTTATCTGCAAATTCTATCAATTTTGGCAAGTCTAAGTTTTTGTGTGTTTGGTAAAGAGTTAACCCTGTTGTTATTTAGGATATCCATAAAGTAAATCAAGAACTTCAGACATCTATGAATTATGTCCATAAAATTCAAAAACATTTTTTCATTAATGAAGCAATTATTTTCTTTTTTTAACCTTTTGAACTTTTATCAATTGTGGTTAACACATTAAAAATGAGAAATGCTGACAGTTTGGAAATTTGTATGATTTATGAAAAGTTAGAGAGCTGAACTCTTTATCCAACAACAAAAATTTGGAGTGGTCCAAATTGAAAGCATTCACACAACAATTCAAATGGGGCTGGAATTAGGAGATTTGCCTGTTAACTCTTTACCAAACGACAAAATTTTAGACTGGTCCAAATTGAGAGCATTTGCAGAAATTTGTTTTGGGAAGGTAGAAAACATTGTGGGAAAAGGAGAAAATGCTGATTACCAGCATTTTCTCCTCATCCCACAATGTTTTCAAAAGGCTTCTTTCACAGGGTCGTTAAAAGTGGGGATTGTATGGTAAACAGTTAAAGAGTAGAAAACATTGTTGGAAAAGGGAAAAAATGCTGGTTTCCAGCAGTTTCTCCTTTTCTCACTATGTTATCAAAAGCTTTCTCGGTGTAGATTGTGTGGTAAAGGGTTAATACATAAAAAGGGATTTTTTTTTTCAAGAAAATTTGATGATCTGAATTCCTAAAAAGATAGGCAACATGAATTTGGTACTGAAAGTTAACCATTTACAGCATAATTCAGTTTTATTAACAACCTTGAGAGAGAAGGCTTTGAAAAAATTGCAGGAAAAGATGAAAATGCTGATCACCAGCATTCACCCTCTTCTACAAAGTTTTCTTTCCTTTCAGGACAAATTCTTTCATTTGTAGTGTTGAATGCCTCAAGATAGACAAGTCTTAACCCTTTACCACACAAACCAGACTTTTAATGACCCTGAGAAAGAAGCCTCTTGAAAACACTGTGCGAAAAGCAGAAAATGCTAGTAACCAGCATTTTCTCCTTTTCCCTCAACGTTTTCTACCCTTCCTAAAACAAATTTCAAATTTTCAGAAACATTTATTTTGTCCTCTGCAAAAGTTACTGCTTTCAATTTGAACTAATCTAAAATTTTGTCGATTTATGAAGGGTTAAATTATACTGTCTGCTAAGACTTCAAAAGAAAGTCTTCAGCAAAAGCTGACCACTGGCATGCACAAATCTATATTCACAGGTTTTGCAGCCTGGTCTTAGATCTGCATGTCAGAGGTATTTTGATCAATACCCTTGAAATCCAGTTTCTGGGTTTAAACTCACACACTTTTTGGATTGCACTCTTAGTTTGTATTTTCACCTTTTTCCACAAAGTTATCAAATGCCTACTTTCCTAGGGTCGTCTGACAAAGGTTTAACATGACATCATAAAAACAAACATCAACTAACCTGCTTTGTTGAACATGGATTTACTTTCCTGAGGTTGTCCAGTAAGGTTCTGTACGATTGGTTGAGGAATCTGCTGGATCACATGTTGGGGCGGGCTTTGTATAATTGCGGGTGCTGGCTGCTGCATGATCTGTGGGGGTGGAGGCGGCTGTATTATCACACCAGGAGCTGGGGGCAATATTTGAGGAGGTGGGTGAGTTATCGGAGGCAAGCGAGGAGGAGGCGGAGTTTTAACCTTGTGTTCTATAACATGCTTCACTTGTGAGACATCTGCAAATAGAAATGGAGAGTATCTCACAAACTGCAAAAACAAACAGATAAAGCTTTAGTTTTGAATAGATCTGTATCAATGAAAACATAATTTGTTTCTTTACAACAACAATTTAACAAATATCTTATAAGACAACTATTTATATTCTGAAAGACACATCTCTGCTAGCCATGGGTGACTATCACTCTGTTGCTCTATTTACGCTTGGTTGACATTTGTAATCTACAAGATATGCCTAATTATTGGTTGCAGTCCATTCTAAAAGCACCAATCATATAGCAGTCTACATTTGCTATCTATTATCAACAAATGGTAAGCAAAAACAGCAACCCCAGGAGAGAATTGTTGGATATGCTAAGAATCATTACCAAAAAAGTATAGATAAAAAACATTTACTTCAACATTCAATACAACAAAATCAGTTGATGAAGTTTTAGGATATATTCGAACACTAGATAATGGACTGTCAAAATATCTGTGTGGATTTATGTTATGCAACATATGATTGATTTTCATAAGTGTAATTCTAGGGGTGATAACTATCAAAATCTAGTAGGTGGCATATTGCAAAGATTACAAATTTAAACTCCATCAGCAAAGGGTGAATACAGCAACATCGTGATTATCACCCTTGGCTAGCAAAGATGTACAAGATATTGCTTACCTTACTGAAAAACCCCCATTTCAGCTAAACAGGTATTAACCCTTTACCACACAATCCAAGGGTTTTGACAGCCCTGACATAAAAGAGCTTTTGAAAACATGGTGGGAAAAGGTGGAAATGCTAGCATTTTCCCATAAAAGTTTTCGAAAGCTGTCTTCCTCAAGGTCGTTAAAAGTTGTGATTGTGTGGTATAGGGTTTATATGTGCATGCCCTAATACCGGTTGCTTGCTTAATATAGGTGGCCACAAATGTCCGAATCATTTATTCAGCACTTTAAGGGTGATTGGTCTGATCTTAATCTACACTTGCTGCAAAAGCCACTGGAGTTGTGACTGGCACCTAACTCTTTACCATACAACAAAATTTGTACTAGCCCAAATAGAAAGCATCTGCAGACAACAACTGATTGTGGATCAAAAGATAAAATAGGTCTTTAAAAGAGTTGAAAACATTGTTGCATAAGGAGAAATTGCTGGTTATTCCTTTTTTCACAATGTTTTCAACAGCCTAATTACACAGGGTCATGAAAACATAGAATCATGAATTTGTCGAAGGGTAAACAGTGAATCTTCATGGCTTATGCTGCACCAAATCAAATGAACCATACTCTGACAAAAGGAGATTTAATGCATTTCTGTGATGCATTACACAAAGTAAGTCACCACATAATCATGGATCCATGAAATCCATTTTGTCTAACAAGTTGCTGAATCATGGAGTATACTGGTCCTGTAACTTCCAGCAAACAGACCAATAGTAAAAAGTTTCAACCCAGTTCAGACTGCACAATCCCTGCAGGCTGACCTGAGTCGATACTTTTTGTAGATGCATTAACCCTTTACCAAACAACAAAAATTTAGACTGGTCCAAATTGAAAGCATTTGCAAAATAAATGTAATTGAAAAATTGAAAATTGTTTTGGGTAGGATAGAAAACATTGTGGGAAAAGGAGAAAATGCTGGTAACCAGCATTTTCTCCTTTTCCCACAATGTTTTCAAAAGGCTTCTCTTTCAGGGTCGTTAAAAGCCGGGATTGTGTGGTAAAGGGTTAAATCCCCTGTCCACAGCGCATGGCTGCGATATCAAATGAAAAACAAAATTCTATATGAAATTGAGACACCTTAAAATTGCGCATAATTAAAATATCTTCTTATATTCTGTCATTCAAACTAAAGCTTTGATGTTGAATTCTGATATCCATCTGATAGATCAGATAGTTTCTTCACCTATAAGCGGCTAAGCGTGACTCACTGACCTTTTTCAGACCTTGTAGATCAAGATCAGACAGCACAGAACACCCAGTCTGATCTTGGATCTACGCTATCCCAAACAGAGATGGTTTTCTTCAAAACTTAAGTTTGAAATTACTTTATTCTGGGTCTGTATTCACCAACCATTCTTAAGAACATTCTTTGTCTTGTTCTTGAGACTTTTCCAAATTTGAAAGCAGCACAGCTTCTGATTGGCTAAACCATCTGGTATAGCAAATCAAAAGTTGTGTTACTTTCAAATTTAGAAAATCTTGGGGAACGTTCTTAAGAATGGTAAATACGGACCCTGGTCTTTCAACTATCGGCTTGAAAGTTTAACATTTTTTGCAGGTTAAGTGTTAATAAGCTGACTCAACTAATTACATCCTGATAGAAATTTGCAGCAGACAACTTTGAAAGCATCTACATAAAATCCGAATAATTAACATGTAAATTGAGGTTTAACCCTTTATCACACTGCAATATTTTAGACATTTCTTTACTGAAAGCATTTGCAGACGACAAAATAATTATGACCCAGAAACTGAAAATTGTTTTTGGTAGGATTATTTGAGGGTCATTAGGATAGTGTGGTTAAAGAGTTACAGTCCTTGTGCAACAGGCATTTTGAAAAGAATATGGGAAAAAGAAAACATACTGATAACCAGCATTTTCTTCTTTTCCCACACTATTTTCTACCTTTCCAATAGCAAGTTTCAATTTTTTTGAGTCACATTCATTTTGTTTTCTGCAATTTATGCTTTGAATTTGGACAAGTCTAAAATATAGTAATTTGGTAAAGAGTTAACCCTTTACCACACAATCCCAAATTTCAACGATCCAAAGGAAAAGGACTTTTGAAAACATTGTGGAAAAAGGAGAAAATGCTGGTAACCAGCATTTTCTCTTTTTCCCACAATGTTTTCTACCCTTCCAAAGAAAATTCTCCTAATTTCTGTGGCATTTACTTTGTCCTCTGCAAATATTTTCAATTTGGATCAGTCTAAAAATTTTGTTGTTTGGTAAAGGGTTATAAAGAATGTTATGCTTTCAGTCTAGACTAGTCTAAAGTTTTGTTGTCTGGTACAAAGGTTAAGGCATCCAGGTTTTGTCGAATTTGGCAATGTTCATTCACAGTACCGGCATTCAACATTTCAAAAAATTTTTGCAGTTATCTCTTTGGTCCATAAAACAATTAATTAGATTAGCATTTTAACCTTTTACCAGGAAATATGTTCATACTGAAACCATTCACAGTGAACAATTGGAGTCAGGCTCTGGCAAAAGGGGTTTAATGTATCTCTGCGATGCACTATACCTAGCAAGTCATGGAAAATCATGGAGTCGTAAAATCCATTTTGTCTAATAACCAGCTGAATCCCGGGGAAGAATGGTCCATGGACATGCAGAAATTTACCGAAAGCAAACAATTTCAACACAAGGGAGAGTGCATAGACTGCACAGACTGACCTGGGTAAGTACTATTTGCAGATGCATTTAACCCTCTTTTCACAGAGCACGAACGATTTAACACTTTCCCATACAATGACGCCTTTTAAGGCCCCTGGGAAAGAAGCCTTTTGAAAACAATGTGGGAAAAGGAGAAAATGCTGATAACCAGCATTTTCTCCTTTTCCAACAATATTTTCTACCCTATCAAAGAAAACTTGCACCATTTGAGCCAAATTGAAATTGTCATCTGCAAATGCTTTCAATTTGGACTATGCTAAAAATTTGTCGTCTGGTAAAGGGTAAACCCTTTACCAAACAACAAATTTTAGACTGGTCCAAATTGAAAGCATTTGCAGACGACAAAATAAATGTTACCGAAAAATGGAAGTTTGGTTTTGGAAGGGCAGAAAACATTGTGGGAAAAGGAGAAAATGCTGGTTACCAGCATTTTCTCCTTTTCCCACAATGTTTTCAAAAGATGCATTTAACCCTCTTTTCACAGAGCACAAACCATTTAACCCTTCACCAAACGACAAATTTTAGACTGGTCCAAATTGAAAGCATTTGCAGACGACAAAATAAATGTTACTGAAAAATGGAAGTTTGATTTTGGAAGGGCAGAAAACATTGTGGGAAAAGGAGAAAATGCTGGTTACCAGCATTTTCTCCTTTTCCCACAATGTTTTCAAAAGGCTTCTTTCTCAGGGTCGTTAAAAGTCGGGATTGTGTGATAAAGGTTTAACTGTGGCTTAAATGAGTGGCTTTTGACTTTGAAAGCAAAAAAAAAAATCAAAATTGCTGGTTACTATGATGCTTTGTCAGTGTTGCTAAAACATGGGATTGTTTGGTAAACGGATAGCTTGTTACCTCTCGAAATAATTTTGAGGCAGATGATTCTGGAAACCAGTTTTTTTTTTTTCTTTTCTCCTGTTGTATTCTACCTTTTCATAGACAAATGCATATGGTTTGATTGTTGATTGCAACTAATATCCCTTTGGACATATCTAAAATTTTGTCATCTGCTAAAGAGTTAAGTCTTTACCAGACGACAAAATTTTAGGAAGAACCAAATTGAAAGCAAATGCAGCCGACAAATTCAAAATGTTGCTAAAATGATGATTTCTGTCTTTGATAGGGTAAAAAACATGGTGGGAAAAGGAGAAAATGCTGGTTACCAGCATTTTCTCCTTTTCTCACAATGTTTTCAAAAGTCTTTTCTTTCAGGGTTGTCCAAAGTTGGCATTGTGTGGTAAAGGGTTAAACCCAGAAACATAACTAAAAATCCTCGGATGTTCCCTACTTTTTGCACATTAGGCATACGCAAAGAAGTATATTTTGTTCATGCAGTTCCGCTTACAAGCAGTTAAAGCTGTTTCGTTAATGTAATAAGGTCTTTGAATTTCTGGCGTTATGGCTCTAAAGATGTTGTAACATTGTATTTACAACCACAATTAGAATGCAGCAAGTGCATATTTATAGTGCAACAATGACAGGGCTCATATTGCCATCTACAACACCATCAAGTGTTTTAGTGACACTGAAAACATTGCAGAAAAGCAACAAAACATGCTTGTAACCAGCATTATATCCTTTTCCTACAATGTTTTCTACCTTCTAAAGACAAATGCCATTATAAAGCCACATTTTATTTGCCATTTGCTAAAATGCTTTCAATATGGACATGTCTTTGAAGTTTGCTGTCTAGCAAAGAGTTAACTCTTTACCAGATACTAAAAATGTTTGAATGGACCATACTGAAAGCACTGAATTTTGCAAACAACATATCAAATGCGACTAAAAAGATGGGAACTGTCTTTGAAAAAGTAGAAAACTTTGCAAAAATGAGAAAATACCTTTTCTTACAATTTTTCCAAAAGCCTTAATTCTTTCTCAGGGCCAATAAACATGGAATTAACCGTTTACTAAAGAATCCTAAATTTTAACAACCCAAAAGAAAAAAACCTTTTGAAAATATTGTAGGGAAAAGGAGAAAATGCTGGTAACCAGCATTTTCTCCTTTTCCCACAATTATTTTCAACTATTTCAAACACAAATCCAATTTTTGAGTCACATTAATTTTAATATGTTGTGTGCAAATGCTTTCAACATGGACAAGTCTATAAATTTGTTCTTTGATAAAGAGTTATTTGGTAGAGAGAAAACAGAAACCAATCTCTTTCAGACAGGAATGGGCATTTGACATTTTCATTTGACACCTTCACTTCAGAACCTTCAAATTTTATTCGCTTGGGTCAAAGAAGAACAGAACTCAGCAATGGAAAAGTTGAATATGATTTCAATGCAAATATTACAAAGCTCTTTTTTGCTATTATATCCTATTATGAAATCCAATTCAGACAGGCAATGATGTAAATAAGAAGTGCTGTTTGCACTGAATATCATACAGCTTTTATTGTGCATAGATTCACCCTTAGAGTGTTGAATAGACCTGACACATAATTTCAGGCTAGAAATAAATGGAATTGCAAAAATGATGTGTATATCAAAGATCAGACTGTACATTTTGTGCAGTCTTATCTTGATCAACAATAACCGCAAAGGTAACTTACATTGTGAAAGATGCTTTTAGGGTTTTATCAGCAATTGAAATCTTCTGTCTGTTCCATCTAGCAAGCAATTTTGGCTAAAACTTGGACAGAAATCCTTTGAAAACCTCAGGACAATTGATGACATTGCTCAAAATGGAAAAAATTTCTTCATCTGTGTCAAGGTTTACTGACTATTTCTAGATCTAGGCATTATTCATCTGAGATAATTTTATTTCTTTTTTTTTTCATTTAACCCTTTCCCAAACGACAAATTTTGGACGGTCCAAATTGAAAGAGTTCGCAGACGACAATTTTAAATTTGATGAAAATGGCAGAAAGGTCTCAAAAAGGGTAGAAAACACTGTGGGAAAAGAAGAAATTGCTCGTTACGAGCAATTTCTCCTTTTCCCACAGTGTTTTCAAAAGACTTGTACTGCAGACACATGAAAACCAGGGCTTGTTTGGAAAAGGGTTAAGTTCAGTCCAGCAACTGCCAATGCTTGCAAGGATAAGCACACTATTTCATATGGGCCATGCTCTTTGAAAAGAGATTTCATGCACCTGTAAAAAAAATTTGCAACAGATCAGCCAACACGGTGTGCACAGGCTGACCTAGATCGCAAATTCTTGCTAGGGGTCAATTTTCTGCATGTCAAAAGACCAGTCTACCTCATGATTCAGTTGACTGTTAGACAAAATGGATTTTATGGAACCATACTTATGTGATGACTTGCTTGGTTTAACTCTTTACCACACAATCTCGACTTTTAATGACCCTGAGAAAGAAACTTTTTGAAAACTGTTTACCAGCATTTTCTCCTTTTCCCACGATGTTTTCTACCCGATCCAACACAAATATTAATTTTTGGGTTGTATTTATTTTGTCATCTGCAAATGCTTTCAATTTGGACTGGTCTAAAATTTTGTTGTTTGGTAAAGAGATAATGCATCATGGAGATGCATCAAATACACCTTTTGCCAAAGTGTTCCTCTGCATGTTTTGCAACTTTTCGAAATGCCTACTAAACCAAAAAAAAACAACAGTTAGAGATATTATTCTATTGCAGTCTCTCCATACTTCCCTTAGTTGCAAATTTTTGAAACTTCACAATTTGAGACATCTTGCAGTGCTATTAAACTTGTTATGAAATCAAAGAAATTTATCATATCTATTTATTTTCATGAAATCAGAAAGAAAAGAAAGCAATGAGAGATACTTGCCCGAAAGACTGCTAGATGACAATAAAATAAACAATGAGTGTACATTATATCCAAAAGAAGCATATAGACAAAAAGAACTTCAACTGCTATAGAGATGAAAAACAAAAAATTTTGCTATACCTGACTTGATAGATCGACGGTCATCATGAATGTAACCTTTTACCACTTGATCTCCCACATTTTTCAGCCAAGATTCAGGTATCATACTATGTTAAAACAAATGTCTAAATGCCACCATGCCACAATGGCATAATTCCCAAAAACTTGTCCTGTTACACACTATAAGACAAAAAAGTAGTTCCTAGGAAAAAATAGTCCCTAACAAAAATACATCAAAATTCCTAGTCATGGCTATATATCATACACTTTGACAAGTTTATTCACTTTTCTTTTTTACTTCTTATTTCTACTTATCTTGATATACTAAAAACTTTATTGATTCTATTGAATGCTTTGTGAAAGAAATCCAAATACTATTGATATTCAGAAACCAGCCGGCAAAATTTGAATTTTTATGGTTATATTTGTGCATGAAGCGAAACACTGACTAAAATTTGGATCAATATTTTCTCTACAATATTTTCAAAGGTAACCAGTGAAATGCACATAAATATTGATTCACACATACACTCCTTCATATTTTTTTAATTTTTAAATGGATGTCCTAAACCTGTAAGAAATGTTACCAGGTACACATTACATGTAATTCCCTCATATATATAAAATATAGAATGTGAATCAATTGATTAAAATAAAAATTAAGCAAAACATTTCGCAGTAATGCCAATCTAAAGCAAATGCCCATCATGGGATAGTACAAATGTACAAGAATCCCTCTTTTTGAATGTTGACATTTTTTACCAAGGGCTAGAGCCAGAGTAGTCATGTTTCTGGTGTGAGGACAAGTAAAATGTCAAGGAGACACGCGTAATTTGGTATTTTATGGATACAAAAGACTTTTTTAAAGTTTTTCCATTGATAAATCGATGTGATACTCTATTAAATTTCAAAGATCTAGGCTCATCTAAGGGCCTTGGTATTCTAGTGGTAACCTATCTTTATTCTAGAAATAAAAGTATTTATAGATCAATATGTTAAAAAATATACTTGGTAAACAAAATTAGTTTCAAAATACTTCTAACGTCATGTATGCTTATCTGAGATACAAATATCTTCTACTTGTGACCTCTTGAAATGAACTGGCTGCAGACAGCTTTATTAACGTCTTAGTTTAAACTCTTTACCACATTATAAAATTACAGACTTGTCCAAATTAAAGGCATTTAGAGACAACTATAAACATATGGTTCAAATGATAAAAATTGTTCTCAAAGCAGCAGAAAATATTGTGGGTATGGGTGAAAATGATAGTAACCAGCATTTTCTTCTTTTCTAAATATATTTCAAGACTTCTTCCTCAGGGTCTTTAAAATTCAAGATTGGAGGTAAAGGGTTGACTAGGTACAATCAACATAGATTAGATAACTGTGTGGAAACAGAAAAATTTCTCATTACAAGCAATTTCCCATATTGCCAAATGGTTTACAAAGTCCTATACCAGTGGTAATGTGTTGCTTATTAATATTTCTCCTCTAACAAGATATGAACTGTGCGACAGCAGCACAGAAGCTTTTACAAGCACCTGGCATTTTTGCAGATCACATAGATCAAGATCAAAGTTCAACCAATATTCAATCTGATCTTTGATTGATGTGTTTTTCCTCATATTGAAGAAAGACACTTTCTTTCCATGGCATTGTGTTCATACAAACTTTTAAAATAATACATAGTTCTCTGTATCCATATTACTTGAGCATTGTATTTTTAATGCAAGAAGACCATGATGGTCGAATATAGCTCACTTAACCCTTTCCCAAACAAGCCCTGGTTTTCACGTGTCTGCAGTACAAGTCTTTTGAAAACACTGTGGGAAAAGGAGAAATTGCTCGTAACGAGCAATTTCTCCTTTTCCCACAGTGTTTTCTACCCTTTTTGAGACCTTTCTGCCATTTTCATCAAATTTAAAATAGTCGTCTGCAAACTCTTTCAATTTGGACCAGTCCAAAATTTGTCATTTGGGAAAGGGTTAATATGAACACTGTGAACAAATTCTAAAAACAAATGCAAAAGAAAAAAGTGTGAGTGTGTGTGTGTGGGGGGGGGGGGGGGGGGGGGGGGGGTCCCCCCCCCACGAGGAATCAGTATAATTTTGACAGATATTTATCTTTTTATCTTTATTTGTTTTCTGTTACAAAATGAAATCCACTGGCTAATTTTGGAATTGCAAGTGGCACACACAAGAAACATTACAAGACAGCTAGGAAAAATACTTCTCTGGTTGTTTGCAAAAATATTGGTGGCAAAAAGCAAATTGCCTGTATGAAGCAATTGCTCTTTTTACATCAATGTTTTCCATAGCTCTACACTGCAGACCAGTTAAAACTTGTTCAGGTATCAACCCTCAACCCTTTACCACACAATCCCAAACTCTAACAACCCTGACAGAGAAGGCTTCTAGAAATATTGTGGGAAAAGGATTTCCAGCATTTTCTCCCTTTCCCACAATGTTTTCTACCCATTACGTGTAACATTTCAGTTGTCATCGGCAAAGGTTTTCAATTCAGACAAGTCTAAAACTCTGTGGTAAAGAGTTAAAGTGCCCAACAGACAGAAACCACATTTTCAGTGCAAGAATACAACCAAAATAAGTGCAATTTCAGGGTTATTTTCTTTTTAAAAATATCTCGGCAAAGCTGACAGTATAAATCAATTATCAGACTGCATATTTGATTCAGTCTGATCTTTATCTACACTGGATTCAAAGGCAACAAATGTACTGAAAGGTGCTTTAAGGGTTAATTTGATATGGTTACAGATTAAGAATTTAGTGGGAGTCTGATTAACATATCAAAGAATTCTGTATCCAAACAGAAAAAAAAAAAACAGCCATATTTAGTAACAGCTACATGTACCTTAGATACTCAAGTCTATAAACCCTTAGCACAATAAGAACAACTTTGGTTAATTTCCTTTTCTACTGTGCAGATCAAGATCAGACTACACAACAGCTGAAGTATGATCTTTGACCTACATGTATACTGTTTGATATTTAGTGAGATACTTGGGCATGAACAGCCATGATTTTGCAGTACTTAGGTCTTTTTTCTTATAAACTGAAACGATTCATTTCATTTACCTGTATTAGGAACTTAACTTTCTACCAAACAGTCCTGCGCTTTGATGATCCTGGGTGATAAAGCTTTTGAAAACATTGTGTAAAACAGAAAAAATGCCAATAAAAAATGTTTTCTCCTCTTTCCACAATGATTTGTAACTTTTTCAAGACAAATCACCATATTTCAGCCACATTCAATTTGTTGTCTGCAAATGCAATTTCCATTTTGGACATGACCATATAGTAAAGGGGTAACTTTTAACGAGATGACAAAACTTTGGACTTGTCCAAATTCAAAGCATTTGAAGAAAACAATGCAAATGTGGCTTAAATGATGCAATTTGGTTTTGATAGGGTAGAAAAGATAGAGGGAAAAGGAGAAACTCTGGGTTACAAGCATTTTCTACTTTTCCTACTTTGTTTTCAAATGCCCTCTTTGTTGAGATCATTAAAAATTAGGATTGTGTGGTAAAGAGTTAAAGGTCAATCCTAACTTATAGGGAAACCTATCATGAATAAAGAACTGAACAAAATGTCAAAATTAATGTTGCCATATTCTTAAGTAAACAGGATGGGTCATTGATCAATTTATTCAGTGGTGTGTTATGCTTCTTTCAACATTTTTTCAGTCATATCATAGCAACTGCTCATTTATTTATTCTGCTCATTTATTTATTCATCTGTGTCTTGGGTTTCATGAATACAGGATATAAGGGCTGAAATTTATAACAATACAAAATGCAATCTTCCTATTTAGACAAAGAGAGCAACAAAGTCAAGAAAACCTATACAATTTCATCTGATCAGGGAATGATGGTTTGCATACATATGATTTTAACTCTACAAAACAACAAAATCTTAGGCTTGTCCAAATTCAGAGTGTTAGCATACGACAAAATAAATGTGACTCAAAAATTAAAATTTGTTTATTAAGAAGGTTAAAAACATTGTTGGAAAAGGAGAAAATGCTGGATACCAGCATTTTTTCCTTTTCCAACAATGTTTTCAAGTCTTCTTCTTTAGGGTTGTTATAAGTTGGGATTGTGTGATAAAGGGTAAATCAACTAAATGACAAGGAGATAAAAAATCTGAAACACTTTTCTTACAGCAAACTCAGCCATTTTCGTTCAGCTTACAAAAATATTTTTGTTTAGGCAAAATTCACCTTGTAAGTCTTGTTTTATACATCAGTATCCTCCCAGACGACTAAATACAACATGTACAAATTGCAAGCATTTGCAGATGGCAAATTCCTTGTTCCTCAAAACATTAAATTTGTCATTCAATGAGACGAAAAAATTGTGGGAAACCAAGAAAATGCTGGTTACCAGCATTTTTTCCTTTTCCCATAATGTTTCCAAAAGCTTTCTTTCCCAGGTTTTTTAAAACACAGGATTATGTGGTAAGGGTCAATTTTAAGTGTTCTTATCCATGTCTACCTTTTAACAAACATCCCTTGTTTTTAAGAAAGTCTGGAAAAAACTACACCTTTTGAAATTATAGTATGAAAAGGACAAAATGCTGGTACACAGCATTTTCCCCTTTTTCCTCAATGTTAGTTTGGTTTGTATTGGGGTTTAATGCCATTTTAACAGCTCAAGACATGCCATGGTGATCTCTGACACACCCATGTGTTTCCTGGCTTTCTCACACCAGTATTGACACAACTTTCTTTCCAAAGCCACTGACTACTTTTCTCACAGGCCTCAGAGGTGAGAGGCGAAAAATCAGCGCAAAAAAAGTTTGCCTCAAGCGGGTAAAATGTCAGATTGTTTTCAAAAGCCTTACTCCAAAAAGCCATCAAAAGGAGGCTAAAACTGGGTTGAGAAAGAATTGCATTCCATACTGACAGTTTACATGGTTATCTCCCTTCCTTCACAACATGTCAATATTTCTTTACCAAACAATATTTAGTATTGGCTAAATTCAAAGCATTTGCAGACAACAATTAAATGTGTCTCATTTGATGGGTGTTACAGGTAGAAAATGTTAATTAAATAAATATGAACTCTAAACTCTAGATTACCAATTATGTTTTATAGAATGGTGTTCTACAGGTATGTATATGTCTGTGAGAAAGCAATAAAATAATTGGAAGAAAAATTACTAGGTGGAAATTTGATGTATGGTAAAAGTTTGAATCGGTCAGCTTCATTTCCCACAATTTGGAAACATTCAGGGAAAAAGAGAAAAGGCTGGTAACCATCATTTTATCCATTTCCCGCAATTTTTCCTGCTCTTTCAGAAACACATACCATCATATAAACCACCCCTAATTTGTTGTCTGCAAATAACTTTTGATTTGGATAAGTCTAAAATTTTGCCATTAGGTAAAAAGTCAAACCTTTTTCGTGCGGATTATCCCAATTTGACATGGATATCATTTTCCTCCTCATCTGCTTCAACAATTATTACAGATGGTTTGTTTGTTGTTTACAACCAATTTCAACATTATTTCAGTTATATCACAGGGGCTCATGCACCTATCCAAGCTATCCTAGGGTTTCTTTCATCAGTATTATAAACAACATTTCTTCTGAGACACTGTCTGCTTTCCCACATTACAAATGTCAAAAAATGTTGTGAGCAAAGACAGAAATGAACTCTGTCACAATGAATATCATAAATCTTAATGTTTAACTCTTTACCACACAACAAAATTTTAGACCAGTCCAAATTGAAAGCATTTGCAGATGACAAATAAAATGGAGTACAAACAGCAGTATCTGTCTTTGAGACTGTTGACTGGTTACCAGCATTTTCTTCTTTTCCCACAATGTTTTCAAAAGGCTTCTTCTTCAGGGTCGTTAAAACTCGGGATTGTGTGGTATAGAGTTAAAGCACCTTTCACAACTACGGTTGCCTGTGCAGTCAGTGTAGATCAAGATCAGACTGCACAAAACATGCAGTCTGATCTTTGAACTACACTGTCAGTTTTTTGAAACAGTACAGACAAAAGGCACCTGCTAAATTGCAATTATTTGGATCTAAGTTTGGGTTCAAGAAAGAAATTGGCAGAGTCAAGAATCAAATCAGCAACACTTGGGTTTCAAGCCTGTAAGTTACCAAATGAGCAATCAGATGTGGCGTTTCAGGAGTTAATGAGCCAGAAAACAATTGGGCACCAACCTGGTTTTGATCTGTTTGTGTCTGCCCCAGTGTTATAAAAATTGTAACGTGCAAAGTCTGGTAACGATCTCCTGGATGGGGGTATAGGGAGCGGTGAAGGGGTATATCTTCGTCGCTCACTGTAAGATCTTGGTCTCTTTGTTTCTTCATTTAACAGTTGCTCTCGCTGCAATTTGAAACATAATGAAAAACATCAGCTATTAATATAAGTCATACACTTGATTGATGGAGAAGCGTTTTGCACTCTTTTCAACATCTTTTCAGTCACATCACAGTTACAGCTCACTTAGTAACATGTTTTTCTTTCGCCAGCACTAGGCTCTAAAGTATCTTGTCTATGGATACTCCAGAACACACACATAAAAAAATAAGAAAAACAAACCTTGCTTAACTCTTTACCACACAATTACAAGTTTTAACGACCTTGAAGATATAGTCTTTTGAAAACATTGTGGGAAAAGGAGAGAATGTTGGTAACCAGCATTTTCTCCTTTTTCTACAGTGTTTTCTGCAGTGTTAAGGTCAAATCCCATCAGTTAAGCCATATTAAAGTTGTCGTCTGCTGACATTTTCAATTTGGAGAAGTTCAAGATTTTCCTGTGTAGTAAAGAGTTAACATTTAATATTCAATACATTTGAGTGTCAGCTAAAACATCAAGATAAATCATCATAACTAAAAACTGATCATTTTCGACCCAGAAACTTTGAATGGACAATACCATCAATGTTATAGTGCGATATGATAATCAACAGAGACCAATGGTAAGTCCTGTCATGATAAAATGGAAGATACTTGCTTTTTACCATTACCTACAATCTGTTATTAATTAAAAAATGAGCCAAGACAATAGCAGCCATGTTCTTTGAGAGATCAAAATTATATAATAAAAGCCCTTTACTGTTCACAAAACAACAAAATCTTAAACTTGTCCATTCACAGACAACGAAATAAGCATGACTCAAAGATTGAATTTGTTTTGGGAAGGGTAGAAAACATGGCAGGAAAAGGAGAAAATACCAGCATTTTCATCTTTTTTCACAATGTTTCAGAAGATTTCTATTTTAGGGTTGTTAAAAGTCCTGACAGCATGGTAAAGGCATAAAGAGACATATCCAAAGGTCATTTATGCCAATTTGAAGACAACTAGAGCATAAGGTTTCAAGGAAGGTGATTTTTGAAGAATTTTTAATATTTTTAGTGTTGTTGCCATGGCAACCAGAGCTCTTGGTGGCATTAAATTCCTTCAATTATTTCTGAAGGAGACCCAAGTTGGTTCTGTGCAGTATGATCTTGATCTACACTGTCCGCAAAAGGTCGCGAGTTGCAATTAGCAGCTTACGGGTTAAAGGGTTGTAAACATAGTTGTGGTATATCTACTAGTAATGATTGATCCCTGTGTTTTCAAATAATGATGTCAAGTCATTTTGGGTTTAAATTTTTCTCTGAACTGCTTTTATTTGAATACTGTTCAGCGTCAAAGATACTTGATAAAGCTATGAATGTTTAAATATAAATCCTTACAGCCAAAGAAAAAAAAAGCTGTTATAATTTGAGAGACTGTAGAATGGTTCAGAATTTAGTCAGCTGTGTGTAAACATTGATAAATTATCAATATATATGGTGTAAAGGATAAAAACATATATTAGAAATCTTTGATTTGAAACTGGAAACATCAAAACAGTGATTTGTTTGATGGCCACCAGAAAATAAAATGCATTTTCTATCAGTCATATTATGTAATCTATGCAACCTTAACCCTTTCCCAAACAAGCCCTGGTTTTCATGTGTCTGCAGTACAAGTCTTTTGAAAACACTGTGGGAAAAGGAGAAACTGCTCGTAACGAGCAATTTCTCCTTTTCCCACAGTGTTTTCTACCCTTTTGGAGAACTTTCTGTCATTTTCATCAAATGTAAAATTGTCGTCTACAAACTCTTTCAATTTGGACCAGTCTAAATTTTATCGTTTGGGAAAGGGTTAAAATTGTCAGAGGCAACATATGACATGAAGATACAAGAATGATCAAGTCTGATAAAAAAAAAAGAGATGAAATGGGTTAAAAACTGGCTGAAAACGAGTAAAGATGTATCTTTAAATGACACCTGAATTGTGCATTTGGATCATCCATAATGGTATTCAATTACACAATCCTTATGTTATTAACAAGAGGGTTTCCTCTGTATCCACTAGTAATGACTGATCCCTACATGCATTTTCAAATAATTTAGGATCCCTGATAGGGTTGTTATTGTCACATGGTTGATATGGTTGTAGAAGCTGCCAAAATGTCCAGATAAACAATGATTGAAGAACTGCGGTTGTTCTTTAACTCTTTACCAAACGACAAAATTTTAGACTGGTTCAAATTGAAAGCATTTGCAGACGACAAAATAAATGTAACTAAAAAATTGAAATTTGTTTTGGTAAGGGTAGAAAACATTGTGGGAAAAGGAGAAAATGCTGGTTACCAGCATTTTCTCCTTTTCCCATAATCTTTTCAAAAGACCTCTTTCTCAGGGTCGTTAAAAGTCGCGATTTAGTGGTAAAGGGTTAAATCATCCAGTACCGGGACAACAGACATTACAAGAGTGGGAAAAGGAGAAAATCCTGTGTATGAGCATTTCCTCCTTTCCAAACAGTGTTTTCACAGCTAAATCTGATACTATAAATGTTCAAGAATTACAGAATATCATTGCTACAAGTTAAAATTGTTATATTACACGACTAGCATGTTCACTATTCCCAGTTTTGAGGTTTTTATCTGTTACTTTTCCCTGTTGTAAGGCCCTTCCCCACCCACCATTTCCAAAACACATGTAACACAGATAAAGATTGTCCTTTTACCACACAATGCCGCCTTTTTGAAGCCCCTGGGAAAGAAGCCTTTTGAAATCATTGTGGGAAAAGGAGAAAATGCTGGTAACCAGCATTTTCTCCTTTTCCTACTATGTTTTCTACCCTATCAAAGAAAAATTGCACCATTTGAGCCACATTTAAATTGTCCTCTGCAAATGCTTTCAATTTGGACAAGGCTAAAATTTTGTCGTCTGGTAAAGGGTTATGATGATGTCAGACTGTACTCACTCTGATCTTATCCAGCAGTTCCTGTCTTCTCAACATGGCCTGCTGGAGGCGTGCTTGATTCTCAAGGTCATTTGAAGTGCCTGAAAAAAAAAGAATATCAGTTTGTTTAGTGTTTTATGTTACTTTCAACAGTATTTCAGTCATATCACATTAACTGCCCACTTATTCATGCAGGGCCTAATTTAAAAAGATTTATTTTTCATTGACTGAGAAACAAGTTCTTCAAACTTATACTAATCTCTCGATTCTTCTTCCTGAAAACTACAGCAGTGCCCATGCCAAATGTGTGGGCCAATGAACACTCCTAAAGATGATAACTGCTCCCCAGAATTGAACTCGGGACCTTATGGTGAACCAGCATTTTCTCCTTCTCTCACAATGTTTTCTACCCTTTTCAAAATGAATTTCAATTTTTGAGTCATATGTATTTTGTTGTCTGAAAATGCTCAGAATTTGGACTACTGGTAGTTTAAAGTTTTGTTGTTTTGTAAAGAAGTAACAGAGATATCAGAACAAACCATCGCTTTTTGTTTCAGGAAATACAGATTTAACTCTTTACCAAACGACAAAATCTTAGACTGGTCCAAATTGAAAGCATTTGCAGGCGACAAATTAAAGGTGGCCAAAATGATAAAATTTGTCATTGATAGGGTCGTTAAAAGTCGTGATTGTCTGGTAAAGGGTTAAATTAAGTATGTATGCTGTGAAGAAATACTTGATAAGGAATGTAACCTGGTTACATTGAATCATTAAAATATCCCCATATATATGAGCCATGCTCTGTGAAAAGGGGTGTTTAATGCATCTGCGAAAAGTATCAACCTATGTCAGCCTGCACAGTCCATGCAGACTTACATGGGTAGAAAAATTTTGCCATTTGTGAATGTTCTGTGTGTCAGAGGACAATTCTACCTCTGGATTCAGCCGGTTGTTAGACAAAATGGGTTTTAGGGATCTATAATTATGTATAATGACTTGCTTACTGTAATGCATCAAAGATGTATCAAACACCCATTTCCCATATATACCTGTTCAGCCAGAATGGAGTTTTCTGATGTAAAAATTATCATGCAGGTTTTATACTGTGGACAGCTCACATGTTCATGTCTTTCCTGGGTTTCACTAGTGCTAGGCTAGGCCATTGCAATGCCTTGCAACAGGACAGTCCAACATGTCCAGCACCTTCAGTGGGGATCAAACAATGACTTCTTGATTACAAAACTAACACTTTCAACGACTGAGCAATAAAGGGGAGTGCAAAACTGTATGAATAAATACACTTTTGAAACATTGAAACAGAACTCCAGATATAGGGAGTGATTTTGATTTCAAAATTGAAAATATCAATTATTCTCTCATCGAGACGATTCTAATAAGTACCCACAACATAGGGTTTGGAAGAGAAGTAATGAATTTAGAATACCATCACTCCCTCTTATCGGGAGCTCTGATTGAAAGTAAATGGATACATTGTTTACCAACGCTATATTTTTGTAATTTGCATATTCATGTTTTAGTAGGTGACAAAATTTTAGTCTTATCCAAACTGAAAGGGTTTGCATAGACAAAAAATTAAATATGGCTCATCTAATGGATTTATCTTTAGAAACTTAGAAAAACATTGTGAAAAAGGGGATAAAATGCTGGTTTCCAGCATTTCTTTCATTTCCCACAATGTTTTTGTCAAGCCTTTTTCCTATTAAATAAGAGACTGTTTTGTAAAAAGGATAAATGGAGAAAATATTACAAACTATCTGTCCTTTGTGACACAACTGAGACTTAAAAAAGGAAAATCTTTGTAAGGGTAGAAAACATTGTTGGGAAAGGAGAAACCCTGGTTACCAACAACATTTTCCCCTTTTCCCGCAATGTTTTCATAAGTACTTTTCCTTTGGGTGGTTAAAACTCCGCATTGTGTGGTAAAGGGTTATAGGAACCCTGGTGACTGAAGAGAGGCTGTTTTGGTATGCAGCATAAATCTTCTAAAACCATTTTGTGCTTTACTCTATAGCTAATCATTAACTTTTTACCAAATGACAAAATTTTAGACTAGTCCAAATTGAAAGCACTTGCAGACAACAAATTAAATGTGACTGAAATTTTGAAATTTGTTTTGGGAAAGTTAGAAAACATTGTGGAAGAAAGGAGAAAATGCTGGTTACCAGCATTTTCTCCTTTTCCCACAATTTTTTCAAAAGGCTTTTCTCTCAGGGTCGTTAAAAGTTGGGATGGTGTGGTAACTAGTTAACTCTTTACCAAACGACAAAATTTTAGACTTGTCCAAATTGAAAGCATTTGCAGATGACAAAATATATGCGACTGAAAAACTAAAATTTGTTTTGGGACTGGAAGAAAACATTGTGGGAAAAGGAGAAAATGCTGGTTACCAGCATTTTCTCCTTTTGCCACAATGTTTTCAAAAGGCCTCCATCTCAGGGTCGTTAAAAGTTGGGATTGTGTGGTAAAGGGTTAAACCCTTTTCCAGGCAACAAATTTTTAGTCTTGTCCAGTTCAAGAGCATTATTTTGGGGATGATATAACAGGTTTTTCTCAAATAATAGAATTTGTGTTTAAAATATTGGAAACATTGTGGTAAAAGGAGAGAGTGCTGGTTACAAGCATTTCTCCTCTCCTCACAACGTTTTCAAAAGCCTTCTTCCTCTTGGTCAATCAAATTCGGCATTGTTTGGGAAATGGTTAATTCTTTACTAAATAACAAAATTTCAAACTTGTTAAAATTCAAAGCAATGGCAGGCAACAAATAAAGTGTGACTAAAATGATGGAATTTGTCTGATAGAGAAGAAAAAATTGTGGAAAAAAGAGAAAATGCTGGTTAACTCTTTACCAAACGATGAAATCTTAGACAAGTCCAAAATGAAAGAACTTGCAGACAGCATAGTAAATGTTGTCCAAATAATGGAATTTGTCTCTAAAATGTTAAAAAACATTGTGGGATAAGGAGAAAATGCTGGTTACCAGCATTTTCTCCTTTTCCCACAATGTTTTCAAAAGGCTTCTTACTCAGGGTTGTTAAAAGTCTGGATTGTGTGGGAAAGGGTTAAAGGGCTAAATAAAGGACTTTAAGCTCTGCTGAAAAAGAAGTCATTACTCTTGATTATTAATAACTCCAATCAGGTTTTCTCTGAAATTTTTATACAGGGGTCATTAGAATACTTTAAAGCAATAAGAGAGGACAAGCATATAAATTTTGGGGGCCATTTGGAAAATCTGGGGTCCATATTGAAACAAACATGGGTCAAGGAAAAACCCTGCCTTCTCCCGATTTTCCATTTATAATGCAATTCAGGATGCAGAAAAAAAAGTGAATGAATACAAGTCAAAGCATGTTATAGGTAGCCAAGGTGCTTTTGCAGTTAAATAATGTAGTTTTATAACTCAATCATGCCTTAACCCTTTACCAAACAACAAAATGTTGTACTTCTTAAAATTCAAAGAATTTTCAGCTGACAAATTGAATATAACTCAAATGATGATATTTGTCTTCAAAATGGCAGACACTTTGTGGCAAAAGGAGATAATACTGGTTCTCCACATTTTCTCCATTCTTTCACAATGTTTAAAAAGCCTTTATTCAGGGTTGTTAAAATACAAGGTTGTTTGGTATAGGATTAAAACTTAAAAAAAATACAGCAGGTGACTGAAATCCTTGTAAAAGTTGACAATCAGTATGAATTGAGGTTCAATGCAATGGCATACATGTGAAATTACTATGGCGAAAAAAATTCTTATAATGAACAATATCAGCTATTCGCAATAAGTTCTCAAAAGCTGGTTTGCTGTATGATGAAAATGTCATCTGCAAGTTGTAAGGAATTGTTCAAACCCACAAGGATTCAGGAAACACCCTGACTAATTCTGAAATAAATCTAATTCTTTAGCCACACATTAAAATTTTAGACTCGTCCATTTTGAAAGTATTTGCAGATGACAAAACAAATGTTGCTAAAATGATGATTACTGTCTTTCATAGAGTAGAAAACACTGTGCAAAACAGTAGAAAACATTGTGTGAAAAGGAGAAAATGCTGATTACCAGCATTTTCTCCTTTTCCAAAAATGTTTTCAAAAGGCCTTCTCTTTCAGGGTCGTTAAAAATTGGAACTGTGTGGTAAAGGGTTAAAGGGATGTGGTCCCACCTGTGAGCATTAGGAATTGGGACATTTCTCTAAATCAATGGGACAATGAATGATATGGATCCCTGCTTTGGCAGAAGACTGGGAAGGGTTAAAACCCAGATTGTGGAGGATATAGAAAGTATTCATCTCTACAGTAGAGCTTATCCTGTAACTTCATTAACACCTAGTTACCATATCAGGGCTTTAAAAATCTCCCCATGATAGAGATTATCTACCTATATACACAGTGAAATGATTTTTTTTTTATCTCTTTAAGCCCTTTGTTTTTCAAATTAAATTTTCATTTAACTGTCTGACATATGACAAAACTATTCATTTTATGAGTTAAAATTGTGTTCAGATAATCGTCATTAAGGAAACTGCATGATAAATGTCCAGATGCTTTAGCAGCTCATTACACAGTTTGCGTGCAATTGGCTCACTATTTTGGGATGAAAGGCACTGTCTTAGTTGTATTGGTAGTTTCACCACAGGCCTTTGAAGCTCCACTGGTCTGTTACAGAACAGTAACATTTTTCTTGGTTGATCATCGAATACTTGCGAATTGGTGCATCGTCTGTATATCAGGGAATACTCAAATTTTCATTTACATCATTACTATAAATAGCACATTGGCGACTGCCTCTATGTTGTATATAGTATTATTCTTATTATATACAATATAGAGGCAGTTGCCAATATGCTATTTATAGTAACGGTGTCTGATATGGAAAATTTCGTTGTCCAGTAATAGAACAATGGAGTTTCAGTGGCCTATGGTTTCACTGGCTGGTTTTTGTTTCCATTTCAATAATCATCTTCTGTCAATAAATCAGGTTATTGATATATTTATTTTGAAAGATTTCTTGATGGTTATATTGCTGTATACATGTTATGGTATATCACAGTATTTCATCAAGGATTTGAACAAAATACGGGATTGGGCCTCCCCCCCCACTTTGAAAAATGTTGCAAATTTAAACAAAAAGGAGCCATATTGTTAGTAAATATTTAATGGATGCTGTAGGTGACAAAAGAAAAGAAAACTGATTTTCAGGCTTCACTTGCACATTTTTAACCTTTTACCACACAATCCAGAGTTTTAACAACCTTGAGGTAAAAGACATTTGAAAAATTCATTGGCAACGGAGAAAATACTGGTAACAAAACAAATCTCATCAGGTGAGCCACATTTGTTGTCTGCAAATGCTTTTAACTCTTTACCACACGACAAAATTTTTGACCAGTCCAAATTGAAAGCATTTGCAGATGACAAATTAAATGTTGCCCAAATGACGAAAGTTGGCCCTGATAATGTAGAAAACATTGTTGGAAAAGGAGAAAATGCTGGTTACCAGCATTTTTTCCTTTTCCAACAATGTTTTCAAAAGTCCTCTTCCTCTGGGTCGTTAAAACTCGGGATTGTGTGGAAAAGGGTTAAATTGGACAAGTCTAACATTTTGTTGTTTAGTATATAGTTAAGGGTTCATTTAAAACACATGTATAAACAACAATGGTACAACTGTACTCACTTTCTTCAGTCCCTGGTCTGTTCATCAGTCTGTCTTTCTCATTAGCTATTTTCTGAAAATATATAAAGCACAGCACTAGTCTATAACCACAAAAAAGCTCTCCTTTTACAAAGTTTTTGGTGAACAGATTCTAATCACTGAGTAGGGTCAAAACCGTCATTTTCCTTCATTTTTGCTTATTGTTCATGAATTACACTATAAATCAGTTGTTCATTTTGAAATCAAAGTTGAAAAACTTAGTTTACAAGTGACGTCTATCAACATTTAAAAGTGGTTTAGAAACTAAACTTTTGAGTATACGAAATATTCTAAATCAAATAAAATACTTTGTAATGACATTGTTCAATATAGTTTAACCCTTTACCACACAATCCTGACTTTTAACGACCCTGAGAAAAAAGCCAATTGAAAACATTGTGGGAAAAGGAGAAAATGCTGGTAACCATCATTTTCTCCTTTTCCCACAAGGTTTTCTATCCTTCCCAAAACAAATTTCAAATTTTAAGACATGTTTAATTTGTCATCTACTAATGCTTTCAATTTGGACATGTCTAAAATCTTGTCGCTTGGTAAAGAGTGTAAAAGGCTTTTACACCATACATTAAATCTAGGCAGATCCATTGATCTATGTACTCAACTTAAAATAAGTCTTTGATTCTCTTGCAGTTTACAACGGTCCAAGGCTTTAGAATTTATATCATAAACTGAGTCAATAGAAGCTTTTTATCCCTAGGAAAATATCATTTATTTTCTATTTTTCAAATGAAATTAAGTCAACAGTAAGTACCAGGACTGAAGTACATGCAATGTTCTTTTAATACAAACCCACTGAATGCTTTACTACACAATACCGACTTTTAATGACCCTGAGAAAGAAGCCTTTTGAAAACATTGTGGTAAAAGGAAAAAATGCTGGTAACCAGCATTTTCTCCTTTTCCCACAATGTTTTCTACCTTTCCCCCCAAAAATTTTAAATTTTCAGCCACATTTATTTTGTCGTCTGCAAATGCTTTCAATTTGGACTAGTCTAAAATTTTGTGGTGTGGTAAAGAGTTAACTCTTTATTGGCAACAAAATTTCAGCTTCATCTATATTGACAGCTTTTGTAGGCAACAAAAAAAAAATGAGAAGCAATGTTTCTATAAAGGTAGAAAACATTGTGGGGAAATGGAAAAAACTGCTGGTTACCAGCATTTTCTCCTATTCCCACAATGTTTTCAAAAGCTTTTAAAATCCTCCAGGCCAATAAAACTCAGGAATGTGTAACAAAGGGTTAATTTTTCGCCAGTTTATATGTTTATAATTTACAATAAGAATATCGCTTAAAAATCTTTGCATGTAACTCAACCAAATTTTAACTTTAGTTTAAATTTTATTTATTCTACATCGACTGAGAAACAAGTTCTTGCCACTTATACTAATCTCTCTTGATTCTGCTTCCTGAGAACCAGACCAGTACTCGCCGTGAACATATGGGCCAATGAACAGTCCCAAAAGTGTAACACCTGCTCCCTGGTATCAGACTCCGAACCTTATGTTTACCAAGCCGACAATCTATCTCACAACCACGGACATTTTGACTTAAGTCCATAGGAGCCTATCAAAGGCTCTGTTATCCTTGTTAGCCCCTTACCTTTATCTACAAGACAACAAATTTTTAACTTTTTACCACATGACAAAAATGTAGACTTTTCCAACTTTAAAGCATTTGCAAATGACAATTTTAATGTCGCTCAAAATGTGGAAGTTGACTTTGATATGATAGAAAACATTGTGGAAAAAGGAGAAAATGCTGGTTACCAGCATTTTCTCCTTTTCCCACAATGTTTTCAAAAGGCTTCTTTCTCAGGGTCGTTAAAAGTCGGGATTGTTTGGTAAAGGGTTAATTAAACATGTTCAATTTTAAAGCATTAATTTTGCAGACACCAATTAAAGATGGCTTGCATGATGGTTTTTTTTTCTTTTTTTGATAGGGCATAAAACACTGTTGTGTGGTTAAGGATTAAACACTGTTAATATCAACGTTGTGCAAAAAAGTCTCATGTTCTAAATAACCTCAGGAAGATGGCTGTTGAAAACATTGTGGGAAATGAAGGAAATCCTTGTAAACAGTGATATCAACATTTCTCAGTGTTTCCTATTGTATCTCAAATTGAATACCATACCAATCATTTGAGCCAGATTTAATGTCATCTTGTTAACCCATAGTGTGCCGAATAAACCCAACAGACATATTCTGCCTAAAAATAAGACCTAAATTATCACATTTCAAGACTGCTTTTGTCTAAAGTGCTTCAGCTAAGCAGCAAGTATAGATGAAAGATCAGGCTGCATGTTTTGTGCAGCTTGATCTTGATTTATATTGGCAACTATAGTTGTAAACCACACTTTATGGTTCAAACAACAGCAAGTTGCAAACAAAAAGCAATTGAGACAAGCCAGACAAACATAGCAAAGGTTTAACCTTTAACACGCAATCCTCCCTTTTAACAAGCCAGCTGCCTGACAGAAAAGGCTTTAGAAAATATTGTGAGAAAAGGAAAAAATACTGATAAGCAGCATTTTCTTCTTTTCCTATGCTTTCTACCCTTTCAAAGACAAAGCCTTCAATTTAAGCAACATTTAATGAGTTGTATGCAAATGCTTTCAATATGAAAGTCCAAAATTTGGTCATGTGGTAAAGAGTTGATGCAGATAAATTGGCTGAAACATCCAGCATTTCAACAGACTGATCAATTTTCCATTCATTTATAGTTGCAAAGTGTTGCTCATGTTAGCTCATGTTAGCAATGTCACCAGAACTTATGTTATGGATTTGCAAGACACAGGACAAAACCTATCCCAAGTTAGAGGCCGGTTCCTATATATGTTCACTGTTTAGCAACATGAATTGGGACCTGGGACCTAGGTTAAATGCCGCATCTGAAAGTCTATCACTTTTTTTTTTCTTAAGTTGTCCAGCTGTGGGGATTGGAACCACACCCTCAATTATCCTGAAAATTGTCCCTTACTAGAACATTGTCCTACCACTGGCTGGTTAACATTTGCAATAGAAATGTTTCTAGGTGCTCAGGTGATAAACTAAAACAAGTACCCAAACATGTTGCCTATCCAATTTTCATTTGCTTTTGTTAACCCTTTACTTCACACTCAAATTGTGATGACTGTGGGTGAAAAGCCTTTTGAAAATTTTATTGGCAAAGGAGAAAATGCTAGTACCCAGCATTTTCTCCTTTCTCACAATTTATTCTACCCTTCCAAACATAAAATTCAATTTTTGAGTCACACTTTGCCTGCAATTCAGACCAACCCATTTTATTTTTCCTTAGACAGAGTCAAAGGGGGGTAATTATGCAAGTCATGATAATCTGTAAATGCTATCAGTGGGATGGATGAAGGTTGACAGCAAGTCAGAAGGTGAAAAATTAAATTGAAACGTCTGTAGTGCAGGGGAACTATATGTCTGTATTGCAGCAATTCGCTACAGATAATTAGTTCATGATCGATATAGATAATGGATTTATGTTTTTATTCTATTGGCCTTTATATTGGGGGACGTTGCGGCCCGAATTTGAACTGAATCATCCACAAGTATATTATAACACGCATTTTGCAACCGACATGGTCAATACGAAATTTTGTCAACACGTCCTTTTAAATACCAGCGCACTAACAGCTCTTTGATTGTTGCTACTATTTCGCCCCATTTTCGTTCCGTTGTTTTCAACAAGATCTCTTTCGAGTTTGGGCTAATTAGCATATTTTATTAAGCTTACCACCTATTTATTTTTCATTTACTAGTAGGGCGAATGAAGCTGTTTCATGGCTGTGTAATATTCGTGTTGAATGATTAACGGGAAAAAAAGGAATCTTATGATATTTATGTCAAACTTCAAAAAGGTAATTGTACGACATTCTCCTTTGTAGAGAGTATTTAACAGTTTTCCGGCTTGCGTGCACGTTAGGCAGAGTTGGGCCCAGTATCTAGAAGAGTTCAATTTGCGGCGTTGCAATATAGTATGTGACTATTGTTTATTTTACGATCGTAGCGCTTGTTATTAGGGTATTTCAAATCTACCAGACACAGTATAAATAAGAAATTCGTAAAATGTGCTACGCCATGTTACTGAAACAAATGCTTGGAATGGATTTTAGGGCGTCACGATCAATACATTCTCAGTAGAGTGGATATACAATTTTTCCAGCAATTGATCACTGTGATTTCTAGATGACAAAGTTTCCGAGAGCGAAACTTTTAGAGAGAGGGATTTCCAAAAAACCCTCCTCCCCTCTCCCCTTTTGTAGAAAAAAGGTACCCCACATTTCCTGCTTACTCTCACCGCTTGAAAATTCGGTACTTGTCAAGGTCGCCTTCCCATTGTCGTCACGATTGCTTCGACGCCCTGTTTGTTTCAAGGAGGAACTTTTGTTGGTGTTTACTGCCTTTCACGTGACTTAAAATGATCTCGTGATCCGGAGAATTTGGCGTTTCGACTGAACGAGACCACAGTATCCAACAACAAATAAAAGATGATCTACCGAACGATGGCGTGTGTAACGACCCTAAGGAAGAATGCGTCTGAAACCATCGTTGGACCATGGATATTATATATCCTATCTTTGATGGGACAGAAAGGAGAAATGCCGAGTGTCATCATTAGTCGCTTTCCCGCCACGACATTTTCTGCCATTCGAATGAAAAAAAAATGCATTACATCGACAACGATTAATTTTTCGTCTGCAAATGCTTCTAATAATGGACAAGTCTAAACATGTGTAGTCTGTTTAAGAACTGACTATGTCGCTTTAAAGTTTGTCACCTTATCTCTTAACATTAAAATGCTTTTCTGAATGGAGTAGTTTTATGTAAACCTTTAAAGCGCCATTCACAACAATTGTTGCCTTTGTGACCAGTGTAAAGCAAGATCCGATTGCGCGAAACGCCTGATCATTCACCTACACTGTCCGGTTGGCTTAAACCCTTTGTAAACAAAAGCAAACATAGAACTGCAATTGTTTGGGTATTATTTCTAGACTGAAATTGTATGTGAATTTTTTTTTTTCCGGCGCTCAAAGGGCTCAGTCATTAACAGCAATTTAACTACTTATGTCAGGCACTAGGAGGTAAATGCGTACACGCATATAAATAATTGTATTATTTGTATTTATCGTTTGGGTTTCCGAGCCCCCATGGAGGTTAGTAATGAGAAAAAAAATTCTCAGACAAAAATTCAAGCCAAATTTTTGTCATATGTGACGTTGATTTATTGATCTTCGAATTGGATTAAAGAGAAAGCGATTCTTTTATTAACAGATAAATGATAAATCTTTCAAACCAAGGTTTGCATATGAAGATTAATTAACCCTTGACCAGACGACAAACTTATAATCTTGTTCGAATTGCGAGCATTTGCAGACAACAAAGTGAATGTGACTAAAATGATATAATTTGTTTTTGAAAGGGTAGAAAACTTTGTGGAAAAAGGAGAAAATGCTGGTAACCAGCATTTTCCTCTTTTTTCACCATGTTTTCAGAAAGCTTTTTCCTCCGGGTGGTTAGAGGTCGGGATAGGGGTTAATACTGGATTGTTCAAATACAAAATAGTTTCGACATGGCAACAGTAATTAAGTTCGAAAATGCGCGTTTATCTAGTCGTTAACTCGATGTGTAAAAACCCTCATTCACTACAAATTAAGGGACCTTCTGGGCACAGTACAAAACAAAGTTGCGAACAGTGCAGATCGAAGATCAGATTACACGCCATGTGCAGTCTGATCTTGATCTACACCGTCTGCAAAAGCTACTTTAGTCGCCTACGGCAGGAAAAGAGTTAATGTTGTTATGGGTCATATTCCTTCCCCCTGTAACTGCACAGCTTCGTGGTATTCAGGTGAGATGTATTGCAGGTGAGATGTCTTGGATAACCATTCACAAGAACTTTTTTAGTCTTTATATCTGAGATTTTCTAAATTTGAAAGTAAAACAACTTCTGACTGGCTAAGCCAAATGGTTTAGCTGATCAGAAGTTGTGTGTTACTTTCAAATTTAGAAAATTCTGGAGAATAAGACTGAGGATGTTTTTTTTTTTTTCAGAACGGTTGGTGAATACGGACCCAAGTTGGTCACGGTCTTGCAGCATTACGGCGAACCATCTCTTTATTTTTGTTCCGGATTGCACAGTCCGTGCCTGTTCTCAACACCTTAGCTAGATGGCGAATGTCTTCGTATTTGACTGGTTTGGACGTATTTGGCCTGTTGCGACATTACCTTCCGCTAGGTGGCAATTTCAAATACACACTAATCTTTGAAGAATATGACATGCGCAGACAACGCCTATTGCGACCGTTGGTTGTAAGGATGAGGATCGTCCGAGATAGACCCAAGTCGAATATTTGTGTCTTAGCTCATTCCCAGACGACAAAGTTTTAGTTGTCCAAATTGAAAGCATTTACAGACGACAAATCAACTGTGGCTAAAATGGTTGGATTTGCCTCAGAAAGGTTAGGAAAACGTTGTGGGAAAAGGAGAAAATGCTGGTTACCGGCATTTTCTCCTTTTCTCGCAATGTTTTCAAAAGGCTTCTTCCTCGGGGTAGTTAAAACTCGGGATCGTGTTGTAGAGGGCTAAAAGGACTTGTTGCCGCCAGCTGATGGAAAGTCTAATCACTTCCCATCCCAAACTGTACTGTAATTCTAATTTCAAAGGTTTTTTTTTTTTTTCAAAAGTTTTCGATTGGCTGGACAAAATGATTAAGCCAAATAGAAATTACCTTTCTTTTTAGATTTAAAATGAAACCAAGAATGGTATTTTGAACGGTAGTTGGAGTCCACTTTGAAGAGGGGAACTGGGCTATGGACCATCGTCTCCTCCATAACAAGGAAACGCGGGAATCGTGGCACGTGAAAAGGTTCCGAATTCAACTTGTGAATCCGTGCCCTTGCGAGTACGTCACGAAATCAGATTTCTTCCAGGTGTTTAATCAAGGCATTCTTGACGATTAATGGTGCATCGCATGCCATTTTTTGCGATGTGATATTATAAAAGGGGATCACGTTTTATATCGACATCAGTGCTTTGATCCCGCGAAAACGTATAAATTTCGAATAAAAGAATCTAAAACAACTACATGTATTCTGTTTTCGCAATTGTTCGCATATCCAATAGTTCGAATCACAAACCTTCATTCAAACAACAGAACAGAACATTTTATTTCACGACAAGTACACAGTTTGCTTAACCGTTTCCCAAACAAGCCCTGGTTTTCACGTGTCTGCAGTACAAGTCTTTTGAAAACACTGTGGGAAAAGGAGAAATTGCTCGTAACGAGCAATTTCTCCTTTTCCCACAGTGTTTTCTACCCTTTTTGAGACCTTTCTGCCATTTTCATCAAATTTAAAATTGTCGTCTGCAAACGCTTTCAATTTGGACCAGTCCAAAATTTGTCGTTTGGGAAAGGGTTAAACATATTTATTTTACATCAATTGAAAAACAAGTTCTTGCAACTTATACTAATCTCTTTCAATTGTGCTTCCTGGCAACTACAGCAGTGCTCGCGCCGAATGTGTGAGCCAATGAAGAATCCTAAAGTTGACATCCGTTCCCGGGAATCGAACTCGGGACCTTTTGGTTACGCTCTACCTTACGACCACGGACACCACGACATGGTCACACAAAAGTACACAGTTGTACATAGTCACACAAAAAAAACACAATAAACGTGAAAATTACTAGATCTTGGGTGAACATGACAGCGAGAGTGGAGGTTAAGACAAGTGGCCTCTTACAGCATTTGGTCGTTTAATGCAAGTTTGACTAAGTCTTAACCACACAACAAAGTTTTCGACCGGTCAAAATTGAAACAATTTACAGACGACAAAGTAAATGTGGCTCAAATGATAAAAATTTGTCTTGGAAGAGTAGAAAACATAGTAGAAAAGGGAGAAACCGCTAGTTCAAGCATTTTCTCCTTTTCCCACATTGTTTTCAAAGCCTTCTCTATCTGCGTCGTTACAACTCGGGATTGATGGGTAAAAGGTCAAACCTCCAAGTGCCAAATAAGCACCTTGGACATTTACGGTCTAGTAACATAA
The DNA here is from genome assembly GCA_945859785.2 of Tridacna gigas. Taxonomy (NCBI): domain Eukaryota; kingdom Metazoa; phylum Mollusca; class Bivalvia; order Cardiida; family Cardiidae; genus Tridacna; species Tridacna gigas. Next base: position 39,686,058 of record OX244035.2, on the reverse strand, counting down.
CCCAAAATAATTGTAACTTCAAGACTGCTGTAGTCCAAAAAGTTTCTAGATAGGGGACAGTGTAGATCAAGATCAGAATGCACGTTAGGCGTGGAAAAGGCACCAAGGGTTCAATTGGTTAACCCTTAGGCTGCTAGGTGCGACTCAAGGACCCTTTGCGGACAGTGTAGATCAAGATCAGACTGCACAGAACATGCAGTCTGATCTTGGATCTACACCGTCGGATAAGGAGATAGCTTTCCCCCAAAAATACCTTTGAAATAGCAAAATCTTGTTTTTTATTATTTGCTTGAAAGTTTCATTTCACTTATTTAGCAGGTTAACCATTTACCACGCACTCCCGAGTTTTAACGACCCTGACAGAGAAGGTCTTTGAAAACAATGTGGTAACCAGCATTTTCTCCTTTTCCCACAATGGTTTCTAACTTTTCAAAGAAAGTTTCATCATTTGAGCCACATGTAATTTGTCGTCTGTAAATGCTTCCAATTTGGACGAGTCTAAAATTTCATTGAGTGGTAAAGAGTTAAGGGTTAAGGAAAGGATGGAGAATCAAAACATTGGTCCATGTATAAAAGTAAAATGTTTCCTGCAGGTTGGCCTCTGGAGCAGATTTGATCGTATACTGTATTGCTTTATGCGAAGTTTGGTGGGTTTTTTGGGCGTAGCTGAGTGTGCTGGCTTTTGACCTACTTTTTGGTACTGATGAAAAATAAATAAATAGAAATTTGTGATTGGTAAAAAATGTAGACATATTTATTTTAAGGGCCCCTGCCTATTTGCAGGAAATTTTACACAGTCTGTTTCTTTTTAAGATATTTCTTGTTCTTCTGGGAGGGGGGAGGGGGGGGGGGGACATATATTTTGATAAAAGATCAGCAGCAGCAATCCTGATTGCTCATGCATATTTAGGAATAATTTTGGTACCCTAAAATCTGTGCCAATCATCTGAATTTGATACTCTTCAATATTCGGAAAGCTTTTGTAGTTCGAAGGTGATCTCTTTGGGTCAAATGATAGGATCTGTCTTCGACGCAGTTGGAAATATTGTGGGAAAGGAAGAAGAAAATGTTGGTTACCAGCATTCTATTTCTTTTCCCACAATGTTTTCTAGGGCAATATTCATTATGATTATTTTTTACTGTAGGGTAAAGAAATTAACTCATAACTGCGACCACATATTTCCGTGTTCTTAAGACCTTGTAAGAGAATGCTTTTGGGAACATAATGAAGAAAAATGGATAAGTGCTGGTACCCAGCAATTTCTGTATTTCCCACAATGTTTTCTATCTTCTGCGAAGTCTAGAATTTTGCCGTCTGGTTAACTCTTTATCAGACGACAAAATATAAGTCTTGTCCAATTTCAAAGCATTTGCAGACGACAATTTTAGTTTGGCACAAATGCTTGGATTTGTCTTTGAAATAGTAGAAGACATTGTGGGGAAAATAAAAAAAAAATCAAGCCAGAACACAAGCAGATAAGTATCGCTATCTTTGTAAAGGGAAAGAAATCGAACATTTGATAATCTCTAATAAGCCACAGGGGGAGACCGTGTGACGCAAAAAGTAATTGAAAAAAATCATAAGAAATGAAAATAAATTATTTCAGGGTGAAACACGTATACCTAATTCTAATTTATAATTATCAAACAATCCTCTGTTTGTTTGTAATCCCGAAGAAAGCATTACGCGAAAACGATCCGCCATGGACTCAGTGTTAAAGATGTAGGATTAGTGATCAAGAGATCCCGGATTCGATCCTCAACTGAAGCACAAAGTTTATTGAGGGAGTGTCCTCGGGCAGTTACTACTTGTGAAACCCAAGAAACACATTAAGGAGCAGTAGATATGATATGATTGAAATGTTGTTGAAAGGTGTGTTAAACGCAATGTAATTAAAGCATCCTACTGGGATATTATATAAAGGATATTTGTTTTTACGGTGAAAGACCGAAATTTGTTTCATCGAGGGAACATCATCGGTAATCTTAACGAGTGGTGCAGCTACCAGTGAAAATATTACCGTATGATGGTTAAGAGATGAAATAAATTTCGATCTTTCACCGAAAAAAACCCCCAACTATTCTATTTATTTCATGCGTCTAACCCCTTTTGTTGCGATTTACGAAGTACGAGGGGGGCTCTAGCTATTTCTGTTCCAGTATGGTTATCAATCGGTAAATTCACTGGTTGAAAGGGTGAAATTATTAAACCATAATCCACCATTATTTCCCAAATAAACTACCGAAAAGCGTGAAATAATTGTCGTTTGATAAAGTTACAACGAAACAAAATACATGTATTTTTTTTTTCCATGCTTGAAATATAACAGGGAAAAACAAGGTGTACCTTTATCTGTTTACCGGACGACAAAAATTTAGACTTTACCAAACTGAAAGAATTTTCGACGACAAATTAATCCTTTACCACACAATCTCGAGTTTAAACGCCCTGAGAAGAAGACTCTTGAAAAAAAATGTGGGAAAAGGAGAAAATGCTGGTGTTTTCTACTCATGTTAGACAATTTTCCTGTAAGTATCATTTATTTTGTCGTCTGCAATTGCTTTGAATTTTGAGAAGTCGTAAAATTTGTCGCCTGGTACAGGGTTTAAAAAGTGCATTTGGTTCACTGATCTCCATTTCAGTTTTACATTTTTGTATTTATAAGAAAGATGCCTTTTTGTAAAGATATACCAGTGATCATCATAATAATAATAATAATAATACACCATTTAATGATACACCATTTAATCCTGTACCACAAGATGCTGACTTTTGACGACCGAAGAAAGAGGGCTTTTGAAAATCTTGTGGGAAAAGGAGAAAATGCTGGTAACCAGCATTTTCTCCTTCTCCCACCATTTTTTTCTTACTTTTTAGTGCCCTTAATATAGATAAATCCAAAATTTTGTCATTTTGCAAAGGGTCAACACTCAACTTTATACCATACTTGAACATTTGGACTAGGTCATATTGAAAGCGTTTGCAGACAAGAAATTAACCCTTTCCCAAACAAGCCCTGGTTTTCACGTGTCTGCAGTACAAGTCTTTTGAAAACACTGTGGGAAAAGAAGAAATTGCTCGTCACGAGCAATTTCTCCTTTTCCCACAGTGTTTTCTACCCTTTCTGAGAACTTTCTGCCATTTTCATCAAATCTAAAATTGTCATCTGCAAACTCTTTCAGTTTGGACCAGTCCAAAATTTGTCGTTTGGGAAAGGGTTAAATGTTGATTTAATAATTTGAATCAGTAGGCAACAAGGTGGGAAAAGAAGAAAATGCTGGTAACCAGCATTTTCTTCTTTTCCCAAAATGTTTTCAAGGTCTTTTCTCTAGGGGTCGTTAAAATACGTTATTCATTGTTAAAGGGTTCAATAAATAAGATGAAAGTTTCAAGAAGATAGTAAACACCTAAGATTGCGATTTCACATTTCTTTTTTATGGAAAAGTCTTACTATGTTAAACCTACGATCAGACTGCACGTTCTGTGCTGTCTGATCCTGAGCTACACATTGTCTGCGTAAGCACTGTCAGCCCCAGACGCCCAATGGCCAAATGGGATCAGAGATAGGATGACAACAGCCAGGTATTTCATACCAATCAGGTGTGGGTTTTTTTTTTGTGAATGAAAAGGCATTTCTGTTTTTAAAAGAAACATTCTTTGTGAGAGCTGGATCTAACTTGTACGTCGTTAACCCTTATCCTGCTAAATAATTTAAGTAAAACTTTCAAGCCGATGGTAAAAACCAGGATAATGCTATTTCAAACTTATATTTTTGGAGAAAAATATCTCCTTATCGGACAATGTAGACCCAAGATCAGACTGCATGTTCTGTGCAGTCTGATCTTGATTTACATTGTTTGCAAAAGGTCAGTCAGTCGTAGTTGTTCATAATGGTTCAGTGACTAGACCACAACAAGTTGCACAAAGAAAGGGTACTCTCGGCTTACAGGACGAATGATGCAAAAGAAGCGATCCGCATGGTTACGAATTGTCCAATCAAAAGTCCCCCCTCTTGGATACGCAGATGCTTATTTGTTTACCTTCACAACAAAGCGAGTGAAAGAGGTTTTAAAAGCTGAGTGAATCGGTCCTATGTGTAAAATTCACCCATCGCACAGAAAGGTCAAAGATCAGATTTAGCGTTCTGAGCACTCTGATTTTTATCCGCCGCTTTGCACAAAAATGACTAGTGCACTAGAAATCAAAATACATCTACCTAACGAACAGACGTTGTCAGAAAATTTGACCAACTATAAAGAATACAGTAACCAGACAGTTTAAATAGTTCAAAAATTAAATAAACCAGTGAGACCGAGATTTATTATACAGACATAGATCAAGCCTATTCTTTGAACTACAATTTAGTACAAGTTGCTTTGTAATAGAATAGATACGGGGGCAAACTCTGTTTAACCCTTAACCCTTTACCGCACAATCCCGAGTTTTAACGACCATAACGGAGAAAGCTTTGGAAAACATTGTGGGAAAAGGAGAAAATGCTGGTAACCAGCATTTTCTCCCTTTTCCACAGTGTTTTCTGTCCTTTCACTCACAACTTGCTTCACTTGAGCCACATTTAAGTTGTCGTCTGTAAAAACTTTGTCATTTGGTATGGAGTTAAATCACAAAAGTGACACCTTTTCTCTTTTTTTTTTCGAAAAAAGGTTCTGCAAACGATACAATTTCTGTGATGTCTATAACAGAATAGCCTAAACATCAGACAGTAGGTTTTGTGTTGCATGATCTTGAGCTACACTGTCTGTAAGTGGAACATAGGTTGTGCTGAATGCTCAAGTAGTTAAAAAGCATGCGAACGATACAAGGTGACGAGAATTAAATTTCCGGAACTGTTTTGTTTTCGATCGTTTGGTCTTAAACGAATTTACAACATTTTAACCCTTTACCACACCATCCCGAGTTTTACGACCTTCAAGAAAAAAGAAATTTGAAAACATTGTGGGAAATGGAGAAAAATGCTGGTAACCAGAGCTGTTTCCTCCTTTCCCAACCATGTTACTTACCCTGTCGAAGGCAACTTTTTTTTTGGGGGGGGGTCACATTCGATTTATCGTCTGCAAATCCTTTCAATTTGTACAAGTCTAAAATTATGTCGTTTGGTAAAGACTAAAAACTAAAACACTTAGCCTATACTGCATTCATTCTGCTCCATGTACCTCAGACAAATTCAGCAAAGAAAAAATATACACAAAGGGCCCTTTCGGGAACAGGGTTAATACTCAAGTACATATTAAATCATTATTAAATCCGAATTTCAGGCCAAGTCTTTACAATAAACATCTTTTAAGAAACGAGGTCCATACATAAATACAAGCGAATGGATTTCAATAGATTCTTTTCAGTCTCGATCCACACTGTATATTCTCCACAGCATTGACTCAATACATCCGAAATGTTCATTTTGTTTACGATTGATAAATCAAACCTAATCGAAGATCGATATGATGTGGAGTGACATTGTAAAAAGGGACATAAATCTTCACGTTAGAAGATCAGAGCAAGCAGCTAATAAAATTATTTAATTAACCCACCGCCAGACAAACCTGAGTTTTAACAACCCTGAGATTGAAGACTTTTGAAAACATTGTGGGAAAAGGAGAAAATGCTGGTAACCAGCATTTTCTCCCTTTCCCACAATGTTTTCTACTCTTTGATAAACACATCCCATCATTTTAGCCACATTTAATTTGTCGTCTGCAAATCTTTTCGATTTGGACGAGTCTAAAATTTTGTCGTGTGGTACAGTGTTAATAGCATTCTGCAGACGCCCTGATAGGTCGATAACATCTATCTGAAGAGGATTCATTTCGAATCCTGGATCAACCAAATTTAGATTAATCCCTCTCTCTCACTCTCTCTCTCTCAAAAAAGCAGTGTGATTCCCCGTGATTCCATATTCTCTCCAGTCTCCAGTTAACACATTACGAACCGATGACGTACCACTGGCTAGTTCAACTGACACATAAAAAAATCATTGAAGGGAGAGAAAACAGTGTCTGTCAACAGTATTGAAAACATTGCGGGGAAAAGGAGCAATGGCTGGTTTGCAACACTTTCATATTTCCAGAGTACGTTTTCAAGCGATCCAAACTGAGCATAAAATCTCATACCCTTACACCTCATGCTAAAAGGTTAATTCTACCTGATTCCTGCCGAGCTCCGGTAGCTCACTAAATAGCTTACAGGACTTGAGAACAGGAGGTAGCTGGTTCGATCCCCGACTCGGCCAATTTCTTTCCGAGGATTGATGATAATTATCGCGACAAGATTCATTCCCCTCTCACCGCTGACAATTGTTTCGACGATGGTTATGTGGGAAAGCAGCCAGTGGCTTGGAATGAAAATTGTGCGGAGTACTGGTAGAAGAAACTCCAGGAAAGCATTGTTAGGTGCACTGGCGGCCGCGATATAACTGAATCAATGTTGAAAACGGCGTTAAACGCCATACAATCAATCAATCAATCAATCAATTAATTAACTACGTGATTCCTTGATATAAACTATTCATTAACTGATCAATTATGCTGCATTTAAATCAGCCACGATGTCCACGATTTGAAAGAAGCCTGGTGAGCGTATAGGGTCGTGGGATCGAATCGCGTTGACCTTGAGGGAGCTTGGCGCAATACGGATGATAGTAAGGATCGTGACAAAATTTTGAGGGTCGAAAATTTGGCCACGATTACCCCGATTTATTGTTAGCCCTTCAGCTGCTAAGCGCGACTCACTGACCTTTAGCGGACAGTGTAGATCAAGATCAGACTGCACAGAGCGTGCAGTCTGATCTTGGATCTACACTGTCCGATAAGGAGATATTTTTTCTACAAATGATCAGTTTGAAATAACAATATTCGGGTTTTTGCTATCGGCTTGAAAGTTTTATTTAAGTTATTTAGCAGGGTAAGGCTTAATCTTGAGAGAGCGTAATAAAACGTAGAAACTGTAGCAGAAGGTAGCACAACCTAACAGATCTTAACGCGGCGCATCAGACCTCGATTGTCCCTCGTAAGTGATCTGGGCGACCTTGGAAACACTATTCAGCAAGTTTTACCACTTCATGCCTCATAAGTACTCTATTTAGAAGTTGAAAATAAAGTCTCAATAGCTTCCTTCGATCAACACATCACCATAGTCTCACGTAGCAGGTCTGATGCCTTCTGTTGTGCTTCTTCTCTTCAGTCTTATTTCTAATAAAAGTATTTAAAAAAAAAAAAAAAAACGGTCAACTCAGCGTATTCTGCATCTCCTGGATGCATAACTCGTTTCTTTTTTGAGAATCTGGAGTGGATGAGAGGATGGATTGAGTTTCTTTTATTTATCGTCGCCACTGATAGACGGATGACCCGAAACATCTTTTTATACGCAAATCGTGTGCAAAATGTGATAAATCTTGATCAAATCGTTGACATTAAGTCGTAGCAGAGCTTAACAGAACTTGACAACGTGGGGGTCTGAACCGAACGTGACAAAACGTGAAAGCAGATCGAAATAATAATCATTAGAGAAGTTGAGAGAACTTGAAAGAACGTAATGAAAATCGAGGCATATCTTGACCGGAGTCGTTTCAGTTATGTAACAAATCGCTGAAGCTCGTAACAAAACGTTGTAGAGTGTAAGAAAGCGCGGCAAAGCAAAATTAATGCAATAAATTGCGGAGTTCCGAGATGTTTGGTTTTTTTTAAATCATAGACTTCGTCGACATCGTGCTTAATGTAAATGCAGCATAGGTACTGTACTGTGATAAGACCTGTATTCATATTTCTAGTACCATCTGGAAGTCGTGAGATGATGTCAATTTTTCTTGTCATTTCAGTATAAATGACATTTGGCACTAGCAGTATCTAACTACCCACTGACCACTTAGACATTTAGCATATTTATCATTAAATCTGTTGTCAATAATGACCGAAGGTCAGTCCAAAAGTGATCGACTCTATCTCGTGTGAGCTAATCATGTTATCTGTTCTTGATTGGGTGAATTGAGTGTATAGCTATTTATTTCTTTTTAACCCTTATCCTGCTAAATATGTTAAACTTTCAAGCCGACAGTAAATACCAGAATAGTGCTACTTCGAACTTTTCTTTTTTGAAGAAAAAATATCTTCTTATCAGACAGTGTAGATCCAAGTTCTGTGTAGTCTTGATCTTGATCTACACTGTCTGTAAAAGAACAATGAGTCGCCTTAGCAGCCTAAGGGTTATTCCTGTCAGCGCCATAAGCGAAAATAGGGGGCTTTTGCGGACGGCATAGATCAAGATCAGACCGCACAGAAAGTGCAGTCTGATCTCTGATCTTTACCGTCCGCCTGTTTGGTCTTTCAGACACTCTGAGAGTGTCAGTGGATTGCACTCTCAGTTGTCGAAAGAGGTCGTGTTTGGGTATTTCGCACTGGAAGACTTAAATTTTTACCATACAACAAAAGTTAGACTTGTCCAAATTGAAAGCATTTGCGGACGGCAATTTAACTGTGGCTAAAACCACGAAATTTGTCCTTGAAACGGTAGAAAACGTTGTCATGGGGAAAAGGAGAAATGCTGGTTACCGGCATTTTCTCCTTTTCCGACAATGTTTTCAAAAGGGTTCCCTCTCAGGGTCGTTCAAACTCGGGATTGTGTGGTAAAGGGTAAAAATAGTCAGTGGAGAAAGGTCTTCCTTAAATTTGCTCCTTAACACTTAAAATATTGTACACAGTTATATACCTGGTTTTGCACGGTGTGGATTAAGATCATTCAGGCTGCACATAAGGTACAGTCTGATCTTTATCCACAATATCAGATATTTATATTCTGAAAATCAATAGTTCTGGCCAAACACAGCTGTGACAATTTCAGTGCCTTTTTTCCCGATTGAAAATGCTAAGGGTTAATCTTCGTCAACCACAGCTTTTGGAAATCTAACACTTACATTGCTTAAGTCCAAAGTGTGGGTAGTTCTTTAGATGAATCAAGCATTCAGCTTTTGATTTGTATAGAATAAGATCGATGATAAAATATGTCTTTATGTTTCATAAGAGAATACTTTGAAAAAAAAAAACTAAACAAAACTTCTAAACGTCTACTTTCAAGCTGGAATTCCCCGTACACCGTAATTTGCATCCGCTGTCGAGAACAGAGACAGTTCATTTGTTTTTTTTTTCAGTGGAGAATAATTGACCACTTTAAAAGCATAGGTATACATCAGCCTTTGTCTGTAAAGAATTTTTGACTTGTACTTTTGAAAGGGACTTGTTTAACATTCATTCTCTTAGCACTGAAAATTGAGAAATCTTTTTTTTTTTTTGAAAACTCCGTGCTCCTTCTCAGTTTATATTTTGTGCACATAATAATTTTCTCTTTTTTTTCTTATTGCTGACAAAATTTCAGTAATTTATGATTCTCTTTTTAACATGTCTTGGATGATAGACACCACGCATGCGCAAACCATGTGTTTTCCCTTTTTGTGGCATTTGTCGAAGACAATGCCACTATGAGTTCAATACGGCGTTTTGAAAAGGAAGTAAACCCAATTAAACTCAATTTTTCTAAGACAAATAAGTGTTTCGATTGCACTCAGATATGAAACTGGCGTATTAAAATAAATTGGATTAGGCCATCGATCATGGAAATACTTCTTTTTTTTTTAATCAAAAATAGTTTGATCCACTATGGCCTTCTATTGGCGTAATGATACACACAATCTTTGTTTCCTGACCGTCCGATTCTTTGCTTGTTCGTCCCAAAACCAGTTCGTTCCTGGGATTATTCGTCCCTGGGCTTGTTCGCCTGAGCTTGTTCGTCCCACAAGATTGCAGACCACTCTCTTGGATTGTGCATGACTGTATAGTAGGTTTACTTTCTAACGAATATTTTGAAACTATTTCTATTGTTTAATTTTCAAATTATTAATTCCTTACAATAGCTCTCTTGACAAATGCCACACCACTGCTTTCAACGCTTTGATTTGAAAGGGAGATACCTTCTGTTGGTAAAATTGAAAATTTTTTCATTACAATATCATGGCTAACGTCCATATATATATGTGTGTTACAATTTGTTTTTATTAACCTGTCTTTTACTTGTTCAAATTTACAGAAGAAACAGAAGTGGCCGACTAGAAGTTTTGCCGAGTGTATGTACGAGTCATCGTTTTACTCATTAGCCCCCAGAACATATTTGTAGCAGTCCATTTTGAAACCAATCTGGCAAAAAAGGGATGAGAAGTAGGATTTAATTAACCCTTTACCACACAATCACGACTTTTAACGACCCTGAGAAAAAAGCCTTTGAAAACATTTGGGGAAAAGGAGAAAATGCTGGTAACCAGCATTTTCTCCTTTTCCCACAATGTTTTCTACCTTTTCAGAAAGAAATTCATCAATTGAGCCACATTTAACCCATTGTCTGCAACAGCTTTGAATTTGGACAAATCTAAAATTTGTTGTTTGTTAAAGAGTTAACTCTTTACGAAATGACAATAATAATACAAAGTTTTATACAGGCTCTGACTTAAAGCCTTCGGTCATTATTGACAACTTAATTTGGTCTTATACCAGGGGACAAAATCTGAGAGTTCTTCCTTAAAAAAGGAGACAACATCGTCGTGAAAATGTGAAAATGCTGATTACCGGCATTTTCTCTTTTTTTTTTTCCTTTGTTTCCGAAAACCTCCTTCCTCAATGTCAATAAAACATTGCTCATCATGACAAATATCTCCTTCTACCACAAAGTTTTCGAAATTGGTCCGATGCAAGACTGGAAAAACTTATCGGTAAGAGGTATGTCAAAAGTATAAAGCTAGGAATACAGATCTAGATCACCTACTGTTTTCTTGTCTCTTATTGTGATAACAATGTTGAAACCCTGTCTGTCTGCCTGTCTCTGTCCGTCCGTCAGTCCGTATGCAAAGTACCTATCACGTGTCAATCTGTAAGCAAAGTCTGATGTAATTAACTCTGCCTACATTTGTATTGGAAGTCCTTGAAACTCACAAAAAAGGTACATGGATGGATGGATGGATCGATCATAGATCGATTTAATGGATCGATGGGTGCATGCATGCAAGCATGTATATGTGAATGCATGTATTTATGTACGTATGTACGCACGATATGAGGTAGAATCCCAGCTCGGCAAAATTTCTCTCCAAGTCTTAATGAAAGTCACTAGGACAGGATTCATTCTTCTCTCACTGCTTAACATTTTCTCGACTTTGAGGAAAACAGTCGGTGGTTTGGAAAGAATGTTGTGCATTGTACTGGACACTTGAACTTTATCAATACATGGGCAGGTGCATTGGCCACCGTAAAATACTACACAAACTATTGTAAGCTGCAAACACCAAACCAATAAAAAATGTCTGCGTGTTTATCTAAATGGAATTTGGCTTAGACCGGCGAAACCCAATCTCCGAGCAGAGTTGTCGTACGTTACTCTCACCATACATCTTTGCAACGGGCCAAATGACAAGAATCTTGTCAAACCGAGGAAAACATGTTTTGTTACTGTTTAACTGTTTCATGTGTAACATAATAAAGTAGACAAAGGAAATATGATTCCGGATACATTATAGGTGCATTCAAACTGATGAATTTACCTGTATACAATAGAACTATTTGTTCAAGCTTCTTTACTGATCAGAATCTTACGCCAATTGTAAAAAAAATGGCCGCGCCCATGAATGATGACAATTTAAACAAAATTAAAAAAGTTATCGTCCTTTAAAAGACATTTAAGCTTTTCAGAAAATCCCTCTTTTTCACATTTCCTACCACTAAGTCTGATTGGCCGTATGCTGTTTGAACAGCACACAAAACAATCGATTGGTCTTTCTTTCACCGGCGTTTGTGTCGCCATTTTGAGTTATGGTCATGTGACGAAAATATCACGTGATGACGGACTACTCTCTGAGCCAACTACACAGGTGAATTGGAATGATCCGTAGTGCAAGAGAGTGCAGCGAAACCGTGGAATAATGTTTGTTTGCATGGTGCTTAATGTCGATCTCAACATTATTTTCAGATACATCGCCGCGGCCAGTGCACCTATACATACATTTCTGAAATTTCTTTAACCAGTTCTTCGCACAATAGTCTCCCTAAGCCATTGGCTGCTTTCCCACACAATTATTGTCGAAAAATGATAAGCAGAGAGAAAGGAATGACACCATGGAAGATTAATAAAATCAAACCCTTTGGCTGCAACGCTCCATAGCATATTAGTATGGCGCGACGATCGTTCCTATTCAAGTGATGTTGTGAAGGGCATTTTATTTATAAAGATAAATAAACAAAACTACTTTACAGCAATTTCCTTTTAAATTTAATACTTCTTTTTCTTTAAACATTCCTTAACACCAATCTATGCCAGACACATAAAGTTTTGCAAACTGAACTGTTTGCCTGCGTGGCACAACATTTCTATATGACGCAACACTCGTTCCTTTTGAAATGATGTTGAATAGAGGGATTTATTTAGATAGATAAATAAACTAGTTTACAGCAATTTCCTTTTAAATTCAACACTTCTGTTTCACCTTACACATTCCTCAATCCTTACCTCTGAATTTACATATCAGTCGGTGATTTATTATTCATCTGATCTTTTACCAAAAAATCTCGTGTTTTAAAGACCCTGAAGACAACAAAATTTTGAAAAAATTGAGGAGAAAATGCTGGTAACCAGTATTCCCCCCTTTTCTACACTTTCAGAGACCATTTCTATTATTTGAGGTCACTGTTATTTGCTGATGCTTTCAATTCGGACCAGTTTAACTCTTAAGCTGCTAAGCGCGACTCAAAGACCTTTTGCGGACAATGTAGATCAAAGATCAGACTGCACAGAACGTGCAGTCTGATCTTTGATCTACACTGTCCGATAAGGAGATATTCTCCCCCCCCCCCAAAAAAAAAAATGACTTTGAAATAGCAACATTTTGGATTTTACCATCGGCTTGAAGGTATCACTTAACTTGTTCTGCAGGATAAGGGTTAAGACTTTGTCGTTTGGGAAGGATCAGCAATGTCCGTTTTACTAAACACTACAGACAAAGCCACCATCATATTGTAATTATTCGGGTCATAGTGAAAATGTCTGATGGGTTTATTCGGCGCCCTTAACCCGTATCCTGCTGAATAAATGAAATAGCATTTTCAAGACGATAGTAAAATCCCAAATAATGTTATTTCAAACTTATCTTTTAGAAAAAAAAAAAAAAAAAATCCCCCAAACGGGCAGTGTAGATCCAAGATCAGAGTGCACGTTCTGTGCAGTCTGATCTTGACCTACGGTGCCCGCAAAAGGTCGGTGAGTCGCGCTTAGCAGCCTAAGGGTTAAGGTCAACAATACAAGGTTATTGTACCATTCATGTCGGCGAAATGTTTGTTGATTCTGTTTTATTCCCGTAATTCTATATTCTTTTTATCTATTATGTACAAAATGTAATGCATACAAAACATCGTAATCATTCACGGCAATACCAACAAATACCAGCAAATACTCGGGTTTAAAGTGGCGTGCAGCCAGATTTCTTTTCGCAAGTGATTGAAATGATATGAGCAAAACTTATATTTTTATCCGTTTGCTTTAAAACTAAGATATACTAGTAGACAGATATACACAAATACAGCATGAGGAATGTCCCATTTTTGTACATGTTAACTTTTTTCTTTCAAGTTTTTTATCCCGTTTATAACAAGGTTTTCACATAACAATGGATAAATAAGTCTACGTTTTAAACTCGCAATTTGACAGTTTTAGCCTACTGCACGGCACAGTTTTGAAGGTCTATGGTTGCGATCTGAAGGCCTCGAGTTCGATCCTTATTTGATGCGCTAGGTTTTTCGTGGAACTGTCCTTGTGCAAGACATCTCAGAGCCCTTACTGATAGTACTGATAAACCAAAGACACGCGTAACAGACATGAATAAGTGAGCTGTCGCCGTGATATGACTGGACTACTGTTGAAGGTGACGTTAGATACCTTTAACCCTTATCCTTCTGAATAATAGAAATGAAACTTTCAAGCCGATAGTATGAACCAAATTTTTTTTTCTGTTTCAAAGGTATTTTTGGATGAAGGATATCTCCTTATCGGACAGTGTAGATCAAAGATCAGACTGCACGTTTTGTGCAGTCTGATCTTGATCTACGCTGTCCGGAAAAGGTCAGTGAGTCGCGATAAGCAACCTAAGGGTTAAAACAGGACTTATGCTTTTTTTTTTTTAATTACAAATGATCGAATGATAACATGACTGCGTATATGAGAACATGTACATAAAAAGTGATCCATGCTCTGGCGAAAGGGGGCTTATTACATCCCTTATTACATCTATGGATACATAATAGTCACTTTTTCTAACAACCGACTTAATCATGGGGTAGATTGGTCCTTGGACATGCAGCAATAGCGAAAAATTTCGACCGAGGTCAGTCTGCGCGGACTGCGCATTCTGACCTGGGTCGATATTTTTCGCAGATGCATTAAGCCCCCTTTTCAAAGAGCATGGCTCAAATATATTTCTGTTTTAACCCTTTACCATACAATCCCGTGTTGTAAAGACCACAAAGAAGAAAGTTTTTGAAAACATTAAGGGAAAAGAAGGAAATGCTGGTGTAACTAGCATTTTTTCCTTTTCCGACAATATTTTGCAGCCTTTCAAAGATAAATACCAACTTTTGAGCTACAGTAAAGTTGTCGTCTGCAAATGCTTTCTATCTGGACATGTCTAGCATGTTGCCATTTGGTGAAGAGTAAACTCTTAGGCGGCTAAGCGCGACTCAGTGACCTTTTGTGGACAGTATAGAACAAGATCAGACTGCACAGAACGTGCAGTTCGATATTTGATCCACACTGTCCGTTAAGGAGATACCATTTCCCCCCAAATTACCTTTGAAATAGCAAAATTTGGATTTTTACGGTTGATTTGAATGTTTTGTTTCATTTATTTAGCAGCAAGGGTTAAAGCGGGCTCTAACTTCAACGTACATTTAATTGTTTTTGGTTGAGATACCATAAAAACCGGTCTTTGTCTCTGGTATTGCTTTATAAACCTTCGCGCTACCAATAGCAAATCTAGTTGTTTTTGTGGACAGTGTAGATTTAAATAAGACTGCACAGAACGCGAACGTCTTGATTCTACTTTGTCCGAACTTTCGGAAAAATATTGTATCAAAAGCTTCTTGAAATTCTACTAAACTGGTCGTTCAGCTGCACTGAATATGAACGGAATATTTAGCAGAGAGACAAAGGTGCAATGAAAATTGATATAGTATTGTTTTTGTAGATTAGTCATGTACACCTTCCCCTATTTTGTCTTCCCCATAGTCTTGCTATGTGTTGCTCTGTCTGTCTGTGTGTCCTTCTCTCTATTTGTGTGTGTGTCACTTCTCTAATCAGTCTTCAGATCTGGCCGTTTACTTATTTTTTGCCGCTGTCCGTGCGTCCGTCCCCTCCCCCGAATATCTTGTGATTAAAACGTCTTAATCTGAGAGCAACATAGGACCCGACGTGAAATAAGCAAATGTAATAGACATACAAGCTTTTATGTCTATCTATAAGTTGTAAGTTTGTCAAAAACATTTATACGATATATTAAATTAGACACAAGAATCTACTTGCTGGATGCTCACAAGAATTGACCATTTGTGACAGTATTCTTATGAGTAACTACAACATAGGTTTAAGTAAACAAATGGTATACAATTTGTTTATAGCTAAATAACTCCACGGCAACAACGTTACCATTTCAACCTTTCCTCAACTGTATTTGAAAGAATTTATTCCAGTCATATTACCCTTTCAAAGTGCTATGTTTTAGTAGGCAATGTAAATGAAGATCAGACTATACATTTTGCGCTGTCTAACCTTAATCCATGCCCTCTTATATATAGGGTCCTGACAAAAAAGACCTAAACATGGGTCCTTTCTACTGACAGATAACGACCACTGCAGTTATTTGGCACTTTTACTCTTTACCACAGACAAATTTCTAGACTGGTCCAAAATGAGTAGTTAGAAAACATTGTGGTAAAAGGTGAAAATGCTGGTAACTAGCATTTTCTCTTTTTCCCACAATGTTTTCAAAAGCTTTCTTTCTCTTTCTCGTTAAAAATCGGGATCCTGCGATAAAGGGTTAATGTTTCTAGGCATCGTGTATCGGCTTTACTACTCGTGTGAATGAACATTACACGTTTTTTTTTTTTCTTATTCGAGTCAAAGACCATTGAAATTATTCTGAGGAGAGAAAATGTTAGACTGGTCCAAACCTGGTCCATCCTACAATGTTCTGTATTCTTTCTAAGACAGTATCCATCATTTGATGCACAGTTTGTTGTAGGTATGCAAATGATTTCAGTTTGGATCTGGTACAGAGTTAAGGACTGAAGACTGAGAACTAAAAAGCAGTTTGTTAACTAATACGTATATTTCTTGCCATCCATACCTGCTTCACCATTTGCAGACGAAGTCGAGCCATGTGATCCTTAATGCTGTTCGTTTCATCGGTTGACATGGTGACGGGTTTCTATTTTTGAACCGAACACTAACACCACAAAAATATCACAAACAAATTATCAATCCATTTTTCACCAGTCTTAATTTGCATAATATTAATTAACTAATAGTCGACTTTTTTCTTTTCAAGATATATTAAGTCCTATAGAAAGAACGCTTCATTTGATAAAAACGCGGGTTGAATTTCAAGTTTGTTTTAACTCCTAGATATCGATCCAAAGTTGACACTTTACGCCTACGATAGCGACGACTTGGAATGGACACTTTCAGTCAACGATATACCCTCCGATATTATAACTTAACTGTTATTTTTATTCAGTCAGAATATTACGACAACATATCAAGCAATGAAGATTCAAGATCAGACTGCACGTGAATTGCAGTCTGATATCAACCCACATAGTCCGCAATTTAAGCACTAAATATTTAATATTATGCTGTAAGGGTCATAGGGGATAGTATTCACACTGGCATGTGAATAAACGCGTACATATACTTCTGAGAGTTTCAAAAGAAACTCATGGGTTTTTAAAAATCGACATAGGTTTCAAAACGCAACTGTACAACGACATGTCTGAGAGAGGGAAAAAATAGCAGAGAAATGACAACCTAAATCAGGAAGGAAAGTAGTTGCCTTTAGTACTTTTTAAACCCTTATCATGCTGAAAAAAGTTAAATGAAACTTTCAAGCCGATAGTAAAAAACCAAATAATGCTATTTCAAACTTATGCTATGGAGAAAAATATCTCTTTATCGGACAGTATAGATCCAAGATAAGACTGCACGTTCTTTGCAGCCTACACTGTCCGCAAAAGGTCAGTAAGTCGCGCTTAGAAGCCAAAGTGTTAAAAAAAGGCGCGCTTAGCAGCCAAAGTGTAAAAAAAAAAAATCCACGGCGTGGTAAAGGCTGTTTAACTCTTTTAGTGTCAAAAATATGAAACCCAACCTCTTTCGATGGCAGTTGCAAAAAGAAATCTGATGAAACCCAGAAAGAATTTCATCTTATCGGCTAGACTAAACAAGCGGACAGTGTACATGTTCTGTGCATTCTGATCTTAATCTATGCCGTCCGTACGCCTCTTACCTCCCTGATCTGACTTTTCACTAGTTGAAAGCCAACCCGAAGTAGAAGTTTGACCGTCAAAAGGTTACAGAAATATCAAATGAATAACATTCAAATTGTGAAATATGAATTTTATGTCGACCCTGTCAGGGCAGCTTTTTGAAAACATTGTAGGAAAAGGAGAAAATGCTAGTAACCAGCATTTTCTCCTTTTCCCACAATGTTTTCTACCCTGTCAATGACAGAAATCGTCATTTTAGCTAGATACGATTTGTCGTCTTCAAATGCTGTCAATTTGGCTCAGTCCAAAATTTTGTCGTTTGGTAAAGAGTTAAAGATAAATACGTGTCTGTTTGTGTGTGTGGAAGGGCGGTATCTTCGGAGAAACAATGATTCTAAGCATAAATCTACCTACAATCGAGAAATACAATCCAAATGGTTTCCGGACCGTTGCTTTTCAACCATGTCGCGACTATCCTTTTTCGTCCCTGTTCTTGGCTGTGAATGGGCTGTCCTAGTCTGAAAATTTTAGTTTCGAATTCTACCGACTTTACCACCGAAGACATTTTTTATTTTTCTTCTTCTGAATAACTTCGATTTATTTCGCAACATCAAAATGTTTCAGCTAACCAAAATAGCAAATACAAGTACTGGTATTAGCTAGTTTAGTTAGCTGAAACATTTTGATGTTGCAAAATAATATTTCAGACTCTTTTCGGTGTAATGTACGTATTACGAACAGGAGGTCGAAACTTAGAGCAAATGAAACAACCCAAATAAGTACGCCAAAGGCAACCTAGCTGGTTATTTCATTCTTGTACCAAAAGACAAAATTTTGGACTTGTTCAAATCCAAAGCATTTGCAGACGACAAATTAGATATGGCTCAAACGGTGCAAATTGCCATTGAAAGGATAGAAAATATTTTGGAAAAAGGAGGAAATACTGGCTACCAGCATTTCCTTCTTTTACCAAAATGTTTTCAAAAGCATTCTTCCTAAAGGTCGTTAAAGCTCTGGATTATGTAGTAAAAGGTCCAAGGTAGCTATGTAGATCTTTATAATCTCACCAAAGTTAAGGAACAAAAAGATCCATCGCTGAAGTAAGCAAGGCGATATAACTGGCAAACTATCAGCACTGAAAGACAAATGTAAGAAAATGTACCAAAATATTAGTTTTCAGCGATATTTCCTTAAGGGGCTACGTAGCCTCTTATGAATTGTTAGTTTTCGCGCCAGAACTTCGCAAAGGTTTGTCGGGATGCCACTTAATCAATAATGCAGGGAATAGCATATTTTGTAGTATTTATCGGTGTTTAAATGATTCGCAACAAAAAATCTCTATCGACCTCATCACTGATGAGTGATTGATTGATTGTATGGTGTTTAATGACGTTTTCAACATTTTTTTCAGTTATATCGCGGCGGCCAGTGCACCTATCCATGCTTTCCTGGGGTTTCTTATACTAGCACTACGCACAATATTCTTTCCAAGCCACTGGTTGATTTCCCCCATAACCATCGTTGAAACAATGGTCAGCAGTGAGAGAGGAATGAATCCCGTCGCAATGACTACCATCGACCCTCTGAGAGAAATTGGCCGAGCCGGGGATCGAGCTAGCGACCCCCTGCTACCGGGGCTCGTTAACCCTTTACCACGCAATACCGCTTCGAACGACTCTGGGAAAGAAGCCTTTTGAAAACATTGTGGGAAAAGGAGAGAATGCTGGTAACCTGCATTTTCTCCTTTTCCTACAATGTTCTCTTTTCTATCAAAGATAAATTGCACCTTTTTAGCCACATTGAAATTGTCGTCTGCAAATGCTTTCAATTTGGACAAGGCTAATATTTTGTCGTCTGATAAAGGGTCAGTGCAGACAAACAGACATCAAGGCATCGAACACTTCAACAGAAATGCTTCCGTCTCGGCTGATTTACTAGTACCTTTACACTCAACCCCAACACTTTGCCGGATGTGATTATGCCGGCGATAACATAACTGGTCAGCAACATGCGAAATGAGACCTTCGGACATTTGCGTAAAGTGTCGTCCCGGATAAGCCTGCGCATTCCGCGCAGGCTAATCCGAGACGGCACTTTACGACTACATAAGATTTTTTTTTTTTTATACAGTAGACTTTCGTGAAACAGAAAATCGCAAAAAAACGGAAAGTGTCGTCTCGGATTAGTCACAGACTGCACAGGCTGATCTGGGACGACACACTTTTACGCATGTGTCCAAAGGCCCCTTTTCGTGTGTTGCACGCCATATAGAAAACATTGAGAGAGGAGGAGAAGTCATTTGTCACAAGAATTTCTCCTTTAGACACAATATTTTCAAATTGGTCTGCTGCAAGATGAAAAATGTCGTCAGCAGGATTTAATGTTTTATCCGTTTTTATTTTTCCCAAATAATCCTGTTTTGTACGACTCCTGTGAAGAGGGCTTTTGAAAACATCGTAGAAAAAGGCGAAAATACTGGTAACCAGAATTTAGGATTCTCTCCCTTTCCCATAATGTTTTCTACTTTTTCAGAAGCAAATTTGTCAAATCAGCCACATTTAATTTGTCGTCTGCAGATGCTTTGAATATGGATGAACCTAAACCTTTATCGTTCTTTAGAGTATTAACTCTTTACCAACAATCCAGAGTTATAAGGACCCTAGGGAAGAAGACTTTTTGAAACCATTGGGGGAAAAGGAGAAAATGCTGGTAACCAGCATTTTTTTCCTTTTCCCACAATGTTTTCTAACCTTTTAGATACAAATCCAAGCATTTCAGATTTCTTTAATTTGTCGTCTGCAAGTACAATTCAATTCAACAATTCTAATATATTGTTGTTTGGGAAAGTGTTAAGATAAATTTGTTATACAAAAAGCAGACACACGTGGAAATATGGAACCTGAGAGTCTGAAAATGACGCCATTGGGAGCGCTTTCTCGTTGACAAAGAAAATGTAAATATATTTCCATTCATAACAACACAATATTCTCGAGTATTAATATCATTTTGCCGGCATTTTTATTTTCGAAATGGAATTAAGTGGTACTGCCTTCTGTAGAAACGTGAGACGCAAAGGTGCATATACATGTATGTTAATATGATATGCAGGTACTTTTCCTTATAAAACAGGATTTGGATGAAGCAATATCGTCACTCGTAAATAGCCGTCAATAGAAAACAGTTGCTCCTCAGAGATGTATTTTCACAGACAGGTGTGTGTATTTATTTATTTATTTATTTATTTATTTATTTGTTCATTAATGGAATAATCACGGATTTAGTTTTATCATTAACCAGACCACAGACGTTGCGAACAACAGGGTAAATGGTGGTTACCAGTATTTTCTCCGTTTCGCCTGCTTTAATTTTGCGAAAATTTGATATTAAAGGAAAGTAATTTTATTCAGACTATTTTGTATGTAGATTGGAGTTGAAATGTGCGACGCTGCTATGTGGAAAAGCAGCTGGTGGCTTTGGAAGAATATTGTGCGTATTCCTACTAAACTAGGAAACTCCAGCAAACCCCCAGAAAGCATTGATAGATGCAATGTACACCGCGATATATCTGAAATAATGTTGAAAACGGCGTTAATTAAACACTATACAATCAATCGATCTATGAAATGTACCACAAAAAGAATAATTATGTTACATGGACTCGAACCAATCATCTTTTAGTCTCTACCATTCGACAAAATTTCAGCCTTCTTCAACCTGAAAGCATTTGAAAAAAAAAAAAAGAATATCGTTCGAATTATGTAATTTGTCTTGAAAAGTGTAGAAACATTGTGAACACAGGAGTAAATGCTGGTTACCAGAATTTTCTTCGTTTCACACTAATTTTAAACGCCCTTTTCCCCAAGGTCATGAAAACTCGGGATTAATTTGTAAAGGGATAAACCATGTGTCTCTACCGACAAATATGCATTATCTTCCGCTAGGTGGCATTTTTCAAATACATAATCTTTCTGATATGGGCATTCTGGGTATAGAACCGGACTATTTTTCAAGGCGGGAATCAATGCACCCAATGTCAAAATAAAATATAGGTTTACTCTCTAAAACCTACCTTGTACGATTTATCCAGCCATGGTTAGCTAGCATATAACCTATGCACCAGCCATTTATAAACATAAGCCGCTATAAGCTTGGAAAAAAGCCCCGGTATAAGCCCAGCAAGGTGGGGACGTTATTTTTGTTGTTAGTCTGTTGCACAAATCCTGGTTTTCCCCATGTCTATATTTAGAAACTGTCTACAGAGATTTGCAATAAACAGTTAGTATTTAAAAAAATATTTTCTCCGTTTGAAATCATTTTGTTTTTTAAGAAATTTGTAGCAAAAAACCGGCTTGATTTTTGCACGGCATTTTATTTATTTCCATTTTCCGCCTGCACTTTTTAACCGGAAATTTACGCACCGCGTATCAGTGTTTGTCCATTATTTTTCCAGTGATGCGTCATAGCCAAGTCAAATCGTCGAAGAATATGACATGCGCAGACAACGACAAATATGTGTTTGACTTGTAGTTCCAACTTACTTGTCTCATGTGACAGCGGCAACCCTGTGATTAACGGAGTAAAAAGTCTAACAGAATAATACTGGATAAAACCTCGTGTTTTAAAGTAGTTTTAGTTAATAGCTTTACTTTAAAGCTACCATTGCAGGCGAATGTCTTATTTTCGTTAAGATTTTTACCCCGAAACGAAATCTAGGGTCTAGTTGCTTTAAACCTAAAGGCGCTGAATTACACTGTAATTAAATGGACGTTTTCAACTTGTAAAACTGCTGAGGTTGCCAAGAATGATTAACCTCCATTTAACATATTTAGCACAATCCTGAGTGTTAACGACCCTGATGGAGACGACTGAAAACGTTGTAGGAAAAGGAGAAAATGCGGTAACTAGACGATGATGACTCTCATTTTCCCCAGTGTTTTCTACCCTATCGAGGGCAAATTTTGTCACATTAGCCATCTTTAGCTTGTCGTCTGCAAATGCTTTCAGTTTGGCCTACTATAAAAATTTGTCGTTTAGTAAAGAGCTAACGAGGTAGCGGACGGTGTTTATCAGAAGATGAGACTTCACGTTCTCTGTAATCCGACGTTGATTTAAATGATCCCAAAAAGCAAGTAAGCCGGATCCATCGCTTTATGCTTGACCCTAACCGCACGGGAAAATACTGGTTACCTTCCCAGCCGAATACTTGCTAAAGCTGCTTTCCTCAGGACCCGAAATAGACAGGATTTTCTTTATAGGGGATACAGACCAAAGTTTTGAAGAAAGTGGTGTCCTTACTGAAAGAATTTGCTATCACATTTGTACAGACTAATAAAAAAATATCTACATGTCTCACACTGACTGTCTGTGGAGTTGACAACAGAATGGAAAAACATAAATTTGTAAAGGCCAATATAATGAGTATTTTTGTATAGCCTTGGCCTCGTGGTCTTTATGGGTTGAAAGGAGATAATTTTCAAAAGATTTTCTGTTTCTTCTTTTCTTCCTTTACATTGCTATGGCAACAAATCAAAATGGTAACAAACCAAAATGAGCAGCATGCAAAAAATTGCTGATAGAGGACAAGTCCAGGGAACATTTCTGGAAACTGCAAAAAATCCACAATGGTCAAGCAATGAATCATATTTATTTTATTTTACCATACTCAGTCTATAAGTTGAAATAGTAACCATGTCCTTTGAGCAATGAATAGAAAAAACACAAAGGCTAATATCACAGAACATGGTTTGGTATGTAAAAAACAATTTTTTTAGACATTTCTTTTTATTTTTGCATTTTGGTTTCTATGGCAAGAAAAAAAGACGTCTGCATTCGGGCGCCAATGCTCAGCAACAGTTGTGTTTGGTAACAAGAGCACCATATGCGGGTGCCAATGCTCGGCTGCAGTTGCTTGATTTTCATTTAAAACACAAAGTTGAAAAAAGGGCATAACTTGATAGTTATTTACCCTTATTGTTTATGATTCCCTTTTGATAGTTAACAACTTGTCCACGTTTAAAGTAAACATCTTCAGTAATAACAAACATATTGTAAAATGTCAAAGATTTTGCATGACGACGACACAAACGACGAAGATGATGACACTAGGGCTATGAAAATGCCGTGCCTCTAAAAGCAGCTGAGCTAAAAGTTCTTAGTCGGAAAAGGGGCATAACTAATTACTTTGCCAAAAATATTTTGGTGGTTACCTGCCTCTGTTATACTGATATAAATTCCCCTTTTAATAGTTAACAAAGAGCCCAAGTTTGAACTAAGTATCTTGTTACGGGAGATCACTCCTTCCTTACAGCACAGCTTCTTCCCGTACAAATCAGTACCCGATAACTGCGTTAGGGAGAATTCTCTTTAGCTCAGGGGTTAGTGTATTGGTCTCCTAAACCTCGATAAACGAGGATATTTGCGGCACGGGTTCGAATCCCAGCCGGAGCGGTTGGTATTTGAGCTATGCATTTGTTCCGAACTTTCATGTTCGTAAGAATCTTTATTAATGACAGATGTGATAAAATGTCAAAAGTTCTGAAAATTCAGAGTAATAAAAAAGGACATGAATGTGTCAAAAATATTTTGATGGTTACCTGCCGCTGTTATAGGGGTACCCCTTTTGATAGTAAATAACTTGTCCCAGTTTGAAGTAAATATCTTCAGGAATATGAGATATTATAAAATGCCAAAGTTTTTGCACGACGACAATGACGCATAGGCTTTGACAATAGCTTGCCGTTTTCTTCGTAAACAGAAAAGCTAAAGACTATCAGTTGAATAAAATCATATGGATGATACAAGACTGCTCAAGGAACATTTCTATAAAGGTTTTGTCAAAATATCCGCTGTAAATGCCACTTTTCAATGTTTCCCATTGAAAGTCTATGGAATCTCTAAGTTGCCATGATCAACCAAGTTGGAAAGCCGATTTTCATAAACAAGAGGGCTGTTGGACCTAAAGCCCTCATCTGAGTAAAGTCATCTAGGATTGATAAATTTGAAGAGCTCCTGGTTGTGATTATGGAAAACACAAATGAGCCATGCTCTGGCAAAAAGGAGTTTAATGCATCTCCGTGATCCATCATTCGAAACGAGACGTCATATATTTACGGATCCATAAAATAAATTTTGTTGAGCAACCGACTGAATCATGAGGTACACTGGTCCTTTGACATGCAGAAAATTTGCCAAAAGCAAAAAGTTTCGACCCAGGTCAGCCTAAATACCTATGGAGATCAAGATCAGATTGCTCTGAATGTCAAATCTGATCTTCGATATAAAGCGCCCACCAGTTACTTAACTCTTTACCACACAATCCCAAGTTTTAAGGACTCTAAAGATATAGCCTCATGAAAACCTTTTTGAAAAGGGAGAAAATGCTCTCTTTTTTTTCCTTCAAGGTTTTCTGCGCTTTCACAGCCAAAAACCAACATTTCAGCTAAATCTGACTTGCTGTCCGCAAATGTTTTCAATTCAGGCAAGTCTAAAATTCCATCGTTTTATAAAGATTGGCTGGTTTTCAATGGTTCACGTTACATAATTTAATACATATTTGATATTGTATGCGCCAAGTTTGCTATCGGTCGAAATGGTTATGGGTCGAGATGTCATATCTGGACAACTCTGACAGGAAGAAATAAGGCATATATACCAGTAAAACACATACTTATAACTTCCGACCCGAGGTGTACGGTAATTTTACGAAAATTAAAATGTTACCGAGGTTTTGAGACACCCTTTTCAGAGAAAGAGCACACCGTCTGCGTAAAATACGTTGTCATTATTTGTCATTCACATGGTGTCTAGAAAAAAGAAAAACGAACGATCCCGATCAGTGCTCGGCAACAGCACGCGTCACAACTCGGTCGATTACGTACCCGGGTAGTACATCTAAACATCTGATCAACGATCACCCGAAATTTGCCAGTTGTTTCTTTCACTCTTACAGCGCACTAATTTGCAGTTATGAATAAGCTCACCAGAGCCCAAAATTCTCAGTCAATACTTTCGTACGATTAAAATCGCACAACTATCAAAGTTTGTTGTGAAATTAAACCTTACTATGATGTTCAAATCGAAATATTTTTATTATTTCAAGGGGTCGATTCTTTCAGCGTAGTGAGATGGATTGCAGGCTATACTTTTCACTATTACTCGGGTTTTTCCGTAAATGCTTGGATGGGGTTGAAATTTTGGTATACGATTCCTGTGGCCTTGGGCTTGGCAAGCCAAGCCCAGGCCAATAAAATGGTGCTCTTATAACCTCTCTTTGAAAGACTGACAAACAATTTTGGAAAAAGAGTACATGCTAAATACCTTTCCAGCTTCCTTATTAAATGGACCATGCCCTGTGATATCTGCAAGACCCAGGTCAGCAGTTCGCGCAGGTCAATTTTCTGCTTGTCAAAGGACCAGTCTACCTCATGATTTTGTCGGTTGTTAAACAAAATGGATTTTATGGATCATTATTATTTCAAAATCAGGTAGAAAGTAAAAAAAAGACCACTGGTAGAAACTTTTGGCTTTTGGTAAATTTAATGCATGCCCAAGGTCCATTCTTCTTCAGGATTCAGGCGATTGTTAGACAAAATGGATTTTTTTTATCCTTAATTATCTGATAACTTTCTTGAAATAATGCATCACTTGAAATAATGCATCACTGAGATGCATTAAACCCCTTTTCCCAGAGCATGGCTCTTTTGTATAAGAATCACGGCGTTTCCAGTATCGTTTACTACGAATGCCGACGATGATATATTTGTGAACGGAGACTTGAATGGCTGACGGCGATAAATCATTAAGATTCAAATTTACTTAATCGCTAATCAAATCGTCATTAAATATGGGAATGCTGTTATGTGTTTCTATAGCAACACCAAACAATTGTACTGAATGTACAAAATTGGCAAATGGTGAACTTTATTGTAGGAAAATGTTTTAACTATGAAATTGCGCAGTCTTGTGTTTTTACATAGGAAAATATAGAAGTTATGACAAAAGTCTACATATTTTTCGGACAACCCCCGTACACCATAGGCCACTGAAGTTCCATTGGCCGATCATGGAACAAAAAAATACGACTACAGACGGTATAGAGGTGATGCACCAGTGTACTAGGTTCTACAAATATTGTTAGTGTCCAATGATCGAGCATTGGAAATTTCGGTGTTTCAGGATAGACCAGTGGAGCTTTCAAAGGTCTATGCATATGCATGGTAGATCTCCGAAAGCCATAGTTGCGGCGTCATTTTCGAAGTTCTTCATGTTACATTGAAATCGATTGGATAACGTTTTGGGTAAAGCACAAAAAGCAGGCAGATAATATATAAATGCAAGGACAGATCACATAACTTTGTGGTAAATGATGAAATTCTGCAGAAGGGTTTTTTTTTTTCTTTATGTCACGTGTTCCCCTTTTTTGCAGGTCTTAAAAATAACCTGTGCAAGTAATGGGTCCCCGAAGACAAATAAAAAACAAATTATGTTTCTTATGAATCGAGCGGTTTCCCACATAATGCATTTCCAAGGCTGTGGAAATGTCACTTTTCAAAAGACACTTTGTTTCCGATAAATTTCTCTTTTGAGAATCGAGATGTTCTCGTGAAACAGCTGTGGTCCGCCTACGATATTTTGTCTTTCATGGTTTTTCGAATGCAGTAGTTAACACCGAATCTCGACTCCTTGCCCGAGTTTTAACTACCGTGAGAAAGAAAACAATGTGAAAAGGAGAAATTGTAGATTACCTGCATTTCTCCTTTTCCCATAATGCTTTCTTAACTACTATTTAAAGACCAATCCCATCTTTTGAGTGATGTTCGATTGCCCTTCTGCAAATTTATGCCTTCAATTTGTGCAAGTCTAAAATGTTGTCTGGTACAGAGTTAACGGAGAAAGTGCAATTATTCATAGTACACATTTTACAGATAAAAAAAAAAAAACCTCTGAGGGCGTATTTCATTCACCTGTTCTGGCACATTGCACTGTGTTCTGGAATACTCTTCTGAAACGGGCGAAAGGAATATTTCAGCACATTTGCACTGTTCTGGAATGATGTTCTGAATGGAGCATTTTTGGAACATTGTTCTTATCAATGTCAAAAATGTTCTTTCATTTATTCTAAACTTGATAATAATATTGCTGATCGATATTGGATGCATGTGTCTTATCCCCTTTTCAACCTATTGTTGGCGATTATAATGCTATTCTAAACTATGTCATAATTGAACTTCAAAGCTTTTGCAAACTTTTCTAGAAAATAGGGAAACTGTACGGGCGTATCAAATCACCTGAAGACAATTTGCTGAGGGTTAGTTGAAGCAATCACATAAATCGTTACCAAACATCAAAATTTCACTTGTCCAAAGTGAAAGCATTTGCAGACAACAAAGTCAATGTGACTCCAAAATCGAAATTTGTTCTTGGGTGGGTAGAAAACAAAGGGGGTGATGTAGAAATTGCTGCTTGCCAGCAATTTCTCTCTTTTTCACACTATGTTTTCAAAAGTATTCTTTTTCTCCTATATTTCGATGATGACAAAATCCCATTAGTTGCAATTTTTTTTTTTTCGGTTGTCGACTGTCTTACATTGCTGATGTTAACAGCACTTTGATTTATACTCTGGCCACATGGACTGGAGTACCCTGCACGTCTGTGAGGTCTGTTCAGGATCCACACTGTTTTCGCACTGAAAAATTGTTCGTCTTTCAGCCATCTTGTAACACGTCAGGAGGCCTTCAGCGGGTGCGCTGCACCTCGATTTATTTAGAACAGCCAGAACATGTACTGAAGAACACAGCACTGTGTTCTGAAATATTCCATTGATCTAGAACATGTTCGGAGCAGAGAAAGGTATACGCCCTGATAGAACAATGAGATCTCGAGTTTTCAAACAAGCATTGGTTCCAAAATGTTCATCTACGCTTATCCATTATATACCGGCTCTTGGAAAGCAATGCAGTATCAATTCTGACTGCTCAGACCTCACACCGGTGCCTGTACTTTGTATGGTGTTTTCCTTGTGTACGAGTAACAATATTCCGGTCATATCACAGAAAAATATTCACCAGTAGGTTTCCCTGCAGTGTTTTGCGTATAAAAGATGCGGCAGAAGTTCATTTTGTAGGTAGGAGTGAGAAGACATGATGATTACCATTAGAGAGGGTGAGGGTTAGCAAAACATTTTGTTGGGGAAAAATAGTGTAAGAAATTACATAGTTGAATGATATTTAGCTGAGAAGTCGCTTGATAATCGGACTACTTTTTCTTTGTAGGATAGGACGATTGCAAGCTGGGTCTTAGAGATATTCATTGTCTTCTACAACCATCAGTGCATTCAAACGATTTCTGAGGAGAATTCTACACCGAGTGCCCATAGACTCAGAGTTCAAAATCCAGCGATAAATTCCATTGTTCGTTTCTTTATAAACAGACATTTAGGAGGCGATATTTCAAATGTTTATCACGAGCATTCTGATCACCCTGTCGACCAATCAGAGAACACTTTACTTCTCAACGCTTCCGCTATTCTTGGCTGCTCACCAAATCCAGTATGGCGTGATCTAGGAGATCTGATGTATCCAAGGCTTGTCTTAGAAAATCTTTGCACCCCGACGCCGTGTTTATTTGGGTATTCAACTTGTGAATCAGTTTACCACAACATAAGTATTCTTACAGTTCGTAATCCTCTAGTACATGCAGAAGACCTGACCTTGCCAAATGAATTGCGCGACGAATGGATGTTTACTCCGGTACGACTGTCTGTTGGTTGCACATGCGCAAAAAGACTTTAGCCAACTATGCCTACTTTTAGTTCCACATTTTGATAAACGGAAGGAACATTTTGCTGTATGCACACTATGGTATAGTCGTTAAAATGGTGACATATCTAATAAAAGGGAGATTTTGAAATTTGGCCGAGTCTTTGAATTGCAACATCCTAGGTTGTTTCTACTCTTTTAACTATGTTAACTAAATTACAAAATCATCATTCCTTAATTTTTCTTGAAGAATTTGTGCGCTATCGAGTTGTATAGACTGTATTTACAAGGAACCCTGTAGGAGTACATGAATTTAGCCTTTTATAAATGAAAGAAGCAGCGATATGTTATAAAAAAAAAAGGGGGGGGGCACTTAATAGACGATTGCATAATATTGGCTGTCCTTTAAGTCTTTTTATAATTTTCTATGAGAATACATGTACATGAAAAATTCTGTAGCAACACACCAATGTTGAATACTATTTTAAATAGCATTTTCATTGTGTTTTTCAGTATCTTATACAAAACACCATTATCTTTCGATAGGTGGCATTTTTCAAAAAAATAACCTATCTGATATGGCCATTCTACAGAACCGGACTATTTTTTCAAGGCGGGAATCAATGCAACGAATTTCAAAATGTACTCTCTAAACCCCTACCTTGATTCATCCAGCCATGGTTAGCTAGCATATAACCTATGCACCAGCCATTTATAAACATTAGCGGCCATATGAGCTCGGGAAAAAGCCCCGGTATACGTCTAGCAAGGTCGGGACGTTATATTTGTTGTCAGTCTGTTTTACAAAATCCCGGTTTTCACCATGTCTATATTTAGAAACTGTATACAAAGATTGCAGTAAACAGTTGGTATTCTTAAAAAAAAAAATCCCCGTTTGAAATCGTTTTGTCTTTTAAGAAATTTGTAGCGAAAAACCGGTTTGATTTTTCCACAGAAGAATTATCTATTGCCATTTTCGCCTGCACTTTTTAAGCGGCAATTTACGCACCGCGTATTAAGATTTGTCCATTTTTTTTTTCCCAGTGATGCGTCATAGCAGACAGGTCAAATCTTCGAAAAATATTACATGCGCAGACGACAAAACACCGAAAAATCAAAGTGCTGAAAGCACTGACAGACTAGCGAATTTGATTGATTGACTGATTGTATGGTGTTTAACCCTATTTCCAACATTATTTTAGTTATATAGCGGTGGCCAGTGCACATATCCATGCTCTCCTGGAGTATCTTTTACCAGTACTCCGCAAAATATTCTTTCCAAGCCACTGGCTACTTTCCCACATAACCACCGTCGAAACTTGAGACAGGAATGAATCCTGTCGTAATGACTATCATCAATCCTCGGAAAGAAATTGGCCGAGCCGGGAATCGAACCAGCGACCTCCTGTTCTCATGTCCTGTATGCTACCGACTGAGCTACCGGGGCTATGAATGCTATTGGTTGACTATCGTCCAGTTTAAGTTTAACCCTTAACCTGCTAAAAATTTAGTGAAACTTTCAAGCCAATGGTAAACACCTGAATATTGCTATTTCACAGTTACATTTTGGAGAAAATATATCCTCTTATCGGACAGTGTAGATCCAAGAAAAGACTTCTGTTCTGTGTAGTCTGATCTTAATACACACTGTCCACAAAAGGTCACTGAGTCGCGGTGTTGGTAAAAGAAACTCCTGGAAAGCATGGATAGGTGCACTGGCCTTCATGATATCACCAAAATAATGTTGAAAACGGCATTAAACACCATACAATAAATAAGTCAATATCCAGTAGCGCAAGATTTAGTGAACTATTTAACTCAAACGAAATTCAAAGCTGTTATAGACCACAAATTAAACGTGGCTGAATTGATGAAACCCGATTCCAAAAGGGCAGAAGACAATGTGGGAAAAAGAGAAAATGCTGGTTACCAGGGATTCTTCCACAGTGTCGTTAAAACTCTGGATTGTGTGGTAAAGGGTTAATATTCAAGACGTAACAGTTTAAGATAACAGTTTAACTGTAAACAATGATCTAAATAATGAATGACTGAAGGAATGATAAGGGTTCCCTGTCCAGAGAGAGTTAATGCAGCTGGGATTTGCCACAAGTTACCTAGGTGTATCTATTTTTAGATTCATTCATAATGTTACAGTGGTGTAGGAATAACTGATAATAGCCTGCTTTGCATAGGTCACTTAATTTACATATAAGCAAAGATCTGTACCTTATAAATGACATCTTGCTCAGTCTATTACTTTGTAAGAAGACATGTTCAAATTGGAGTGGTAGAGATTTAGTGCTTTTTGTCAAAATTGTCATATATAACAGAATTAGGATTTCTAATAAAAAGAAGTATTTTACTGTGAGGCAGTATTTGGCAACTGTGGGGTTTTTTGTTTACTTTGATTCTGGGTCAATCATGATGCCTATAGACTAGCTTCGCTAGTCTAAAAATGGAGAACTATATTTTAATTAAGAAAACCCGACATCCGCCTTTTAGCCTGGTCCATGCCAATGGATAGATTGGTCACCTCCCCCGATACAGCAAATTATAGATGTACAAAGAGAACCAGCTAAGCCAATGGAGACCAATTACGTTGATTGTTTGAAAATACGTGCTTTTAACTTGGGTTTAAGACAAAGCCAGACAGGTGTGACCATCAAGACTAGGCGAACATCAGAATTCGATTAAATTCAGCTTTCACTTGTTTCCGAGTCCTTTTTTCTGTTAAACCTTTGGAACTGAACCTGTTCAAATACAGGCAACATACGGAGGCTGACTGATAAGTTGTGAGCCTTGTATTGAAGAATTTAAGCACGGGTGTCCTTTTCAGTCCTGCTATTCCCTGATTATTTAAGTCTGTGTATTCGAGAATTGGTGTCATTTGGGCAGTTTATGCCAGAAGAGGTAGCAAGCATTCTAAACTAAACATGGCGAATGACTTTTGCAAAAAGGAAAAAATCGCCAAAGAGTAGTGATTCAGTATTTGCATAAGTAAGGTGCTGCACCTAAGTATATCCATAACTGATAGCGTAGCAACACTAGGGAATGACTGAAAAGGTGGGTGGCGGAATTTAAGCACGTCAAGCAGAACCTTGAGAATGGCGCCCGTTCTAGAGGGTCTGTCATTGTTGCACCCCTAGAAATGGTCAATAAAGTCCATTATATTGTTATGGCTGGCAGACGGGTAAGAGAAAGATATACTGCGAATACAATTGGGATTACACAAGAAAGAACACATTCCATTCTTACGGAAGATCTTGCAATGAGTGAGCTCTCAGGCCGTCTGGTACCAATACTTCTGACAGTTTATCAGAAGCACACCAGGCGCACTTGGTCTAGTACTAATCTGAGCCATGTAAGGACAGGTTCTGCTAACTTTCTGCAGAGGTTTGTTAGCCTATTTATCCCGTGTTATATATGCAAAAGCAGCTATACTGTTATTACCGGTACAGGAAAGTTTCACATAACTATACAAAAATCTATTTAATTCCTTGTGTTTACTACATGTATTCTATCTCTGTTTAAGTTTTTAAAGCAAACAAAGACAAATAAAAATTAGCCCTTTTTTTGTCAAGATTTTCAAAAAAAAAAAAAAAAAAAATGCAAAGCAATATCTGGTTTAATGACCTTTTAAAGCAATTCTCACGCGTTTAGTTGTCTTTGCTTTCAGTGTAGATCAAGACCAGACTGTACATAAGGTAAACTCTGACTTTTGATCTACATTGTTCACTTTACTCAAACATTTTGAAAAAGAGCAACTTGCATCTTATTCCTGAGCTCGGAATGCAACCATTGTAGTAAAATGTTTGTCCTGTGTATGAAAAAGCTTATTAATCTCAAAGAGCTAAATAAATTCATTTTTCATGTAGGAGAAAAAACAAACAAACATTGCAATATCAAGGCTTACTTCTGTAATAACCTCTCAAAACAGCGAGCATAGTGTCCACGCTGTCAGTAAAAGACATACTGATAGTGAGGGGCGATTGATAAGTTGGGGTTTGACTTTGGCAGACATTGCATTTTTCAACATAATCCCCTGTACTATCTATACACCTTTGCCAGCTATGTTGAAGGGTCTCAATGCCATTTTTAAAGTTCTAAGTCTTTTTCTTGGCCGTTCAGAAAGTCCTCCACTGCATGTATGACGTCACAATCTGACCGAAAGTGGGTACCGGAAATGGCCTTGTTTAATTTTGGAAAATAGATCAAAGTCTGATGAAGCGAGATCTGACACATAAGGCAGATGCTCATCTTATTCAAAGCCACATTTGATAATGGCAGTCATGGCAATGACTGACTTGTGAAGACTTGTGAACAGGGGCATTGTCCTTGTGGAATAACACACCTACACTGAGTTTTCTGCGGCGCTTGAGTTTGATATTTTCTCTTAAAAGCCTAAAAAGTGATGCACAATATGTGCCAATGGTTGTTTACAGATAATCTACCATCGGGATTCCATCAGCATCCCAGAAAATCGAGGCCATAACCTTTGCAGCTGATGGAACAGTCTATGCCTTCTTTGGCGGGGCTGAACCAGTGTGCTTTAATTGTTTAGACTGTCATTTGGCCTCGGCGGTGAAATGATGGACACACGTTTCATCCATAGTAGGCCTACATTTTAAACACAATCAAGTCATAATTGCATGTAAGAGTTGCCGTGTCTGGTTTTTGAAAGTCTAGGTTTGAGACCCACAACTGGCATTTTTTTTTCAGCATTTTCTTTTGTTTTTCTCCCTAGCTAAGGATAAACAGTCACATCCGTATAATTTTTCCTTTTAAAAATCAATATCAACTTTCTTAACAACACCTCCTCCCTCCTCCAAAAAAATTTGGGGGTCTGCTGTATCTGGTTCAATGCCCTTTTATGGGTTAAATATTTAAATACTTATTCTGTCCTTTTCTCTCCATACAAAATAGGTGTAAAGTATGATCTTGTTCAGTGACCTTGATCTTCTCGCTTGATTTGGCCTCGATGCATTAACTGCATGGATGGAAACAGTGTCCTTGACTTTTTGCCATAAAGAGCATACTCTTTACCAAATGACAAAATTTTAGACTGGTCCAAATTCAAAATATTTAAATGTGGCTAAAATAATGGATTGTGAGTCTGAAAGCGTAGAAAACATTGCAGGAAAAAAGAAAAAAATACCAGTTCCAGCATTTTCTCTGTTTTGCCCAATGTTTTCAGAAGACTGCCACCTAATGGTTGTTAACACTTGGGATTGTGTGGTGAAGAGTTAAACTTCTGCCACACAATCCCGAGTTTTGACGACTTTAAAGAGTAAAGAAAAAGACTTTTAAAAACAGTGTGGAAAAAGGTGAAAATGCTGTATTGCCTAATTCATCCTTTTCCAAAAAAGTTTTTTCTAAAAACAAATTTCAGTTTTGAGTTGCATTTATTCATTTATTTTGATGTCTGCAAAGGATTTCAATTGGATACGTCTAGAATCTTGCTGTTTGGCAAAGAGCTAAACCTGTGTCTCCTGAAACGAATTGATAGTGAAGGGCTCATAACCCTTTACTACACAATCCCGACTTTTGACAATCTTGAAGGAAAGGGCTTTCAAAAATACTGAAGGAAAAGGAGAAAATGCTGGTAACCAGTATTTTCTCCTTTTCCCATAATGTTTTTTAACCCTACCAAAGAGAGAAGTCACCAGTTAAGCAACATGTCTGTTATGGATAATTAAAATGTTGTACATGTATATTTGAAACCAAGTCGCTAGTATATGCATCTTTTGAAGCCTCCAACATTGAACACTAGTACTCCCTTTCCTAAACAACAAATTTCACTCTCCAACATTCAAAACACTGACAGACAACAAATTCATTATTGGCACAATATGGAAGAAAACATTGTGCAAAAAGGAGAAATGCTGGTACCCTGCATTTTCTCCCCTTCCCACAATCTTTTCAAGAGCCTTCATGCTCTTGGTCATTAAAACTCAAGATTGTGTAGTAAAGGGTTACACTTGATTATGGTGTTCAATGCCATTTTCAACATTATTTCAGTTACATTGCAGCTGCCAGTGCACCTTTTCCTGAAGTTTCTGTTACCTGTGCTTGGCACAATATTCTTTCAAAGCCACTGGCTGCTTTCCCACATAATCATCGTCGAAACAATGATCAGCAGTAAAAGAGGAATGACTCCTGTTGCAAATACCATTATTAATCCACGGAAAGAAATGGGCCAGCTGGGGATTTGAGCCAGCGACCCCATATTCTCAAGTCCTGTGCGCTACTTACTGCATTACTGGGGCTCGGCATAAAGGGTTACAGCGTAGATCAAATACTGTGTAAGTGGGAATTTTAGCAGCCTGGAAATTTTTGCGATTTTGCAGATTTGAAAAATTCACAAACTTTGCTGTGGGAGTATTTTACCACAAATATACCAACAAATAATGAGTGTCTTGAATTCGCAAACATTTCCGTATGAAAAAAAGTGTGTAATCAGTAATTCACAAATTTTTCAACAAGCATATATATCTGCATATACAATATAAGACTGCACTTATAAGCATATTGACAAAGCAAGTTAGTGTTTTACTGTTCACTGGTTATACATTCTAGTTAAATTCTACAATACCCTGGTAAATGCATGTACATGAGTAGTTCTGATTTCTGCCAAATCTTTTCTAAAGAAAGCAGTTTTGTTAACTCTTAACCAAACAACAAAATTTTAGACTGCTCCAAGTTCAAAGCATTTGCAGACAACAAACTAAATCTTGCATAAATTAGAAAATTTTCCTTTGAAAGGGTAAAAGACATTGTGTGAAAAGGAGTAAACGCCGGTTACCAGCATTTTCTCCTTTTCCAACAATGTTCTCAAAAATTTCCTTTCTCAGGGTCGTTAACTCTTTACCACATGACAAAATTTTAGACTTGTCCAAATTGAGAGTATTTCCAGATGAAAAAAAAAAAAAAGTCTGACACAAAAACTGAAATTTGTTTTTGGAAGGGTAGAAAACATTGTGGAAAAAAGGAGAAAATGCTGGTTTCCAGCATTTTCTCTTGTTTCCACAATGCTTTCAAATGTATTTTTCTTTAGTGTTGTTTTAACACAGAATTATTTGGTATAGGGTTGAAACTCAGAATTGTGTGGTAAATGGTTAATAAGACTAAATTACCATTTTTTTTTTTTAACTCCTGCCCACACGACAAAAATGTAGACTTGTCCAAATTGAAAGTATTCACAGATGACAGTTTCAATGTGGCTCAAATGATTGGATTTTTTTATGATAGGGTAGAAAACATTGTGGGCAAAGGAGAAAATGCTGGTTATAAGCATTTTCTTTTTTCCCAGAATGTTTCAAAAGGTTTCTTCCGCAGGGTCGTTTAAAGTCTGCATTGTGTGGTAAAGGGTTGACTCTTTACCAAACAACAAAGTTTTGCACACATCAAAATTGGAAGCTTTTGCAGATGATAAATTAAAAGTAAATCAGAGACTGAAATTTGTCTTTGGAAAGGTAAAAACATTGTGGAAATGGTGAAAATGTTGGTTTTCAATGTTTTCAAAATTAAGGCTTCTTTCTCAGGGTCGTTAAAACTCATCATTGTGTTTGAACATTAAGATGGGTTAAGATGGGAAAAAATCAAGTGAGTTTCAAAAACAATCAAAGCGCTGACAGCAAGCCAAAAAAGAGCCCATATTTGGAAAAAATCAAGACAGTAGATATCGAGTGACTGAAAACAGAAATTTAATCAGATTTCCTTGTACTATATCTTACTATAGAAAACAGAACTTCTAACTTTTTATAAACTCTAGAAAACTCTCAACGATAGTTCTCCACCATGCATGTCTGTTCAAGTCTTAACCAAACAGCAAAATTTCAGAATAGTCCAAATTCAAAGCATTTGCAGACAACAATTTAAATGTGACTTATATGATTGAGTTTGTTTTATATTGTGTGTAATCATAGTAGGGAAAGGAGAAAATGCTGGTTACTAGCATTTTCTCCTTTTCCTACTATGTTTTTCAAAAGCCTTCTTTGTTAGGGTCTTTAAAACTCCAGAATGTGTAATAAAGTGTTAGCCCTTGCCAAACAGCAAAGTTTTAGAGACATCAATACTGAAGGAATATATAGACAGCAAGTCTGATGTTTTTCAAATGATGGTACATGTATTTGTCCTTGAATTGGGAAAAGGAGAAAATGCTGGTAACCAGCATTTTCTCCTTTTTCCACAATGTTTTCAAAAGCCTTCTCCCCCAGGGTAGTTAAGTACGGGATTGTGTGATAAGAGATTAACCCTTTACAAGATGGCAACATTTGAGATTCATCAAAATTGAGAGCATTTGCAGATGAAAATGACATGTGGCTCAAATGATGGGATTTATGGAATCTGTCATTGAAAGTTAACAAGAGGGTCATGAAGGCCCTGTATTGCTCCACTGCACTACATGTATCATCCCTTAATTCACTTTGACAGAGACCACAAATCATAAGAAGTATGGCAATAAACTTGTGTAGAAAAAAAAAGCCTCCCCCCCCCCCCCCCCCACCACCACCACCACCACAAGTTAATATCTTTTTCAAATGCAAAGATCATGTCAGGTCTGATCAAGTGTCATTCAAACAAAATATTAATGAACTCTTACAGTGAGTCCTTTATCCAGAAGACTTTCAAAACTTAGAAGTAGAAAATATACTTTCAAAGGCATGAATGGTAAAGTTCTCAAAACAAAAAGCTGATTAGCAGAAACCTTTCTTTATACTAGACATTAAGCTCATCTTAAATAATTATTAACATCAAAATAAATCAATATTTTTGAAAACTGAATATATTCTTTCCAAAAAGCTTCAATACCAAACTCCAATCATGTAATAGTAAGTTTAATAATCAAGGGAGGTAAATGGTTGGTTGATTGATTGATTGTGTGGTGTTTAACGCCGTTTTAAACATTATTTCAGTTATATCGTGGCGGCCAGTGACCTATCCATGCTTTCCTGAGATTTCTTTTACCAGTACTTCGCACAATATTCTTTGAAAGCCACTGGCTGCTTTCCCACATAGCCATTGTCAAAACAATGGTCAGCAGTGAGAAAGGAATTAATCCTGTCGCAGTGACTATCATCAATCCTCGGAAGAAATTGGCCGAGCTGGAGATCTAGCCAGGGACTTCCTGTTCTCAAGTCCTGTATGCTACCGACTGAGCTACTGGGCTTGGCAAGGTAAATGGTAACACAGTATATATGTTTTGGTAGGATTTCTTTTCCTTGATTGGTATATTATAAGCTTAAGTCATATTGATTCTATGTACTACAACAATTTTAAAAGTTTTCACGATTTAATCCTAAGTAAAACATGCTAATCTCTGGGCTATAGTTTTAAAAACCTTACTAGAGGTCCACTAGATGCAGCCACATGCAAAATTTGGTAAAATTAACCCTTATGGTTAGGAACCAGATGATTCTCTTATTTTTCAGTTTAAAAGCCCATGTAAAACTTGTGACCCCTAAGTAGGGCAAATTTTGACCCCAGGGCTATACATGGTACAATCTTGGTAGAGGCCTACTATATAAAGCTACATGCCAATATTGAGAAGCCCTAGGCCATACAGTTAGGATCAAAAAGATTTTTGAAGCTTTCACTCTATAGGCCCATGTACAATGTGTGAACCCCGGGGTTGGGCCACTTTTGACACAAGAACTATAATTTTAAGAACTTTGGTAGAGGTCTACTCTAGATGAAGCTACATGGCAAATTTAGTAGCCCCATGCTTTTAGCAGTAAGAAGATTTTTAAAGTTTTCACTATAGACATTAGACAATTCTATTTCTATAAATTAGACTGCTGCCATCTTTGATGGTCACGTGATCATCTGCCATTACAGTACTGCAAAATTCCCGATATCAGACAATTATCACTGCAATGATTGCTCGATAAATTTAAACAATATGGATCCAAAAAAAGATCATTTGTAAGTATTGCTCTCATGGAATAGATGTTATGAACTTACTTGTAACTTTGTTAGAGAGTCCTGAATGTATTCTACAAACTGTTTCATAGATTTAATTTTATATACAAAATTTAGCTGACAGTCGAAACACACAGAATTTCGTGAATTGACAAGAATAAAGTTGAAAAGCATGTTACAGGCACCAAGATCAACTGTGTTCTCTGGAAATTTATCAAATGAACTCAGTACCTCGGTAAATAGTGCAGGATCTATACTTGAACAAATCACTGAATAAATATTGTTTCACTTTAGAAAAGAGCATGAAACTTATATTGTTTTCATACAGCTATCTTTCGTGTTAAAAAAAAATGATGAAAGTGGACTGTTCGCTATGGGAAAATGTATATACATATTCTTTTTTTTTTTACCTACCATATTTTTTCATTATTAATACTATATAAAACACTGTTCATCACTTTTGTGTATTTCAGGCCCAGCTGATGACAGCAAATGGATAAAAAATAACACCAAACTTTGGCCTAAACTTTCCTATGAGGACATGGTTGATTACCTTATCCATTCAAAAGCCTATGATGGACAAGCCCTGAAATTATTCCGAGCTCTCTATGCATATAACTTTGTACAAAATGGATGGTTAGGTGACATATATTATATTAAAGACAAGAATCACCACTTTTTGAAAACCTCTGTATCCCTAAGCCAGCCAGGCATTAGCAGAATAGACTATCATGTTGTGACAGAAAATGAATTACATCCAGTAAACTGGACTCTGTACTTGTCCCACAGGAAATGGAAGAAGCTGCAGTCATATTTCAGCCATAATGTATGCTGTGACATTAGCCTGGTCTGTTGGTACTGGGCAGGAAAACATGTTCAGACAAGAAGGAGCTTTGGGGGAATGGACCCTCTAAAGTAAATCACCTGGAAAAACTGTTGGACATTGATTTCAACAGACCGAGCCAGTTTCCAAAGAGAAACTGACAAAGAGAGAATGACCTCAGTGACGATCCACCAAAGATGAAACAATTTCTAGACCATAAGGATTTGGGGTTTTTTCTTCAGAGTTCAAAGGTGAGAAGTTTGTGGGAATGTAAGGGTTTGATGCTGAACAAAGTGTTTACAGCCCCAGAAATTGCGGTTGAACAACAAGTAGATGTACAACATGGATGCCATGACATTAATGCAGCAGAAACTGTCCCTTCATCTGGCTGTGAAAATTGTTATATTTTCTATAAGAAATTTATAAAAATGTCTTACAATATAATGAAAGAAGTTGAAAAAGCAACTTTCAACCAAAATATGTCTCTTTGGATGGAGTGGAGAAAGTTAAGAATTACATCCAGTAAAGTGAACTCAGTACCAAAATCTGACAGAGCTGATCCAGAAAAATTTGTAAACAATCAACTCTATGCAAGATCTAAAGGATGTATTTCGACCTGCCATAGACAGAAATATGAAGCAGTGGCAGGCCAATGGTTTGAACAAGCATCTGGGAAGACAGTCAGGAAGTCTGGTATTGTTATTAACAAAGAGGTACAATATCTTGCTGCAAGTCCAGACGGTGTAATTGATGAAATGACCATCATAGAAATTAAATGTCCCACATGACCCCTTGGAGAACAAATTTCTACTGGGAAATATGACATGGTCATTCTGGATGGTGAACCAACTCTCAGCCCAAAGGGAAAGAATGGGTACTTTTCTCAAGTACAGATGGCAATGCATTGCAAAAAAAAACATCTTTGCAAATTTGGGGTTTGGACTTTTGAACAACAGTTGGTTGTTGATGTTCCATTTGACAATGAATACATGGACAGCATTCTGCCACGCCTGAGACAATTTTATTTTGAGCATCTTTTCGTCAGATTAGTTGAAGAGTATCAAGCAAAAAGACTTAAGTTTCTTTAGCTTATAGAGCAATATGTGATAAATCATAGATCAGGCTGACCACAATGTCTTCTACCCTTTCATAGGTAATTTCTGCCACTTGAGCCACATTTGTCAGTTTGTTGTGTGCAAATGTTGTGTGACAATCACAAGCCTACAGATATTTTGTGGAAGAAGGAAAAATTACAGGTGACCATCATTTTCTCCTTTCTCCACAATGTTTTAAAAAGCATCATTAAATCTCACAATTATGTTGCAAAGGGTGAAACAAGTGGAAAAAAAATGGCAAAGGGCACAGTAGTTCATTTTGAGGAATTGCACCTTTTGCCATAGTGTTTTTACATCAAGTCTGAGGCAAAGATGTAAATATATAAGGGTCAAAAGGTAGACAAAACAACTAATTGTCATTTTAAGTTATATTATTTCATGTTTTAATTAAAAAAAAAAAAATCCTGACATCAATAAACTCCTCTTTTTTTGTTGTAAAAAACCAACTTATATACATGTACATGTGTTACACATGTCCATGTTATCCATGCCCAACATAACAAAGAAAACCACACAGTTTCAGTTAAAATACTCACATCTACATGTACATATGTTACTTCATTTATACATGATGACCTATAATCCACCAGTAATATACCAAAGTAACTACAATCATAACTGGTGCAAGTCCAGATCGAACAGATGAGACCAGAATCCATATTCACTGACCATTAATCAGAACAATTTTCGTCTTGATCTCAAGAATTTTCAAATTTTGAAAGCAACTCTACTTCTAATGGGCAAAACAAAACGGTTTTGTCAGTCAGAAGTTATGTTACTTTCTAAATCTAGAATAAGGCTTAGAATGAAATTAAGAATGATTGATGAATGTGGACCCTGAATGCTTATAAAGATACTTTCCCTCTTTCTTCATCTAGATGACTAATGTTGGTCTGCAGCAGGTGACTTAACCCTGTACCACACAGCAATATTTTAAACATTTTCAAAATTGAGAGCATTTGCAGACGACAAAATAAATACAATACAAAAATTGACAATCATTTATGGGAGGAGAGAAAAAACTGCTGGAAAAGGAGAAGATACTGGTTACCAGCATTTTCTCCTTTTCCCACAATGTTTCCAAAAGCCTTCTTCATCTGGGTTGTTAAAAGGCAGCATTGTGTGGTAATGGGATAAGAAGGGTTATGAGTAGAGGAAACAAGAGGGCCATGATGGCCCTGTATCGCTCCACTGGCTTATAAATATAAACCACGAAGAAAAGTCTTCACTATATAAGCCCTTATAAAACTTTGACCTCATGGCTACAGTCTGACTAAATGGGGAATATTGTATTAGAAGAATAACATGCCAAATGTCGGAGTTCTTGGCCTTATGACTGGTAACAAGATGGTTTCTGAACTTTTCACTCCATAAACCCATGTAAAACTTGTGATCCCTGGTGCAGGGCCAAACTTGATCCTAGAGCTGTAACTTGGGCCCTCTTTGTAACTGTCCACTAAATAATGCTATAATTATATGCAAAATTTGGTAGCCTAAGCCTTATGGCTATGTACACCAAGATTTAAAAGTTTTCCCTATATAAGCCTATGTAAATCTTGTGAACCCCCCCCTCCAAGTATGAGGCCAAATTGACCCCAGGACTATACTTTGGACACTTTTGGTAGACTCCAACTAGATCAAGCTAAATGCCAAATTTGGTAGCTCTAGGCCTTATGGTTTCAGACAAGAAGATATTTAAAGTTTTCTCTATATAAGCCTATGTATAAAACTTGTGACCCCTGGGGAAGAGCCAATTTTGACCCCAGGGCTATAATTTCAAGAAACATGATAGAGGTCTACTACATAAAGCTACATGCCAAATTTGGTAGCCCTATGCCTTATGGTTTCAGACAAGAAGATTTTTAAAGTTTTCTCTATATAAGCCTATGTAAAACTTGTGACCCCTGGGGAAGAGCCAATGTTGACCCCAGGGCTATAATTTCAAGAAACATGATAGAGGTCTACTACATAAAGCTACATGCCAAATTTGGTAGCCCTATGCCTTATGGTTTCAGACAAGAAGATTTTTAAAGTTTTCTCTATATAAGCCTATGTAAAACTTGTGACCCCTGGGGCAGAGCCAATTTTGACCCCAGGGCTATAATTTGAAGAAACTTGATAGAGGTCTACTACATAAAGCTACATGCCAAATTTGGTAGCCCTATGCCTTATGGTTTCAGACAAGAAGATTTTTAAAGATTTCCAATATTTTTCAGTTTTGTTGCCATGGCAACCAGAGTTTTTGAAGGAATCAAATTCTTTCAAGAAATTCTGAAGAGGACCATGTCAGGATCATTTCTGTGAAGTTTCGTGAAAATTGGATGGGTAGTTTCAGAGAAGAAGATGTTTGAAATAAAAGTTAACGCACGGACGGACGGACGGACGACCGGACGGATGGACGGACGCACGACGGACACCGGGCCATGACATAAGCCCGCTGGCCTTCGGCCAGTGGAGCTAAAAATGCTCAAATTAACTCTTTACAACAAAATTTTAGACTTGCCTGAATTGAGAGCTTTTGCAGACAATAAAGTAATTTTGACTAAAAAAGTGAAGTTCACTTTTGGAAGGGAAGAAAACATTGTGGGAAGAGAAAATGCTGGTTTCCAGCATTTTCTTCTTACTCCACAATGTTTTCAAAAGGCCTCTTTCTTAGGGTCATTACCACTCAGGATTGTGTGATAGAACAGACCTGAAAGAAAAAGCATCGTGGGAAAAGGAGAAAATGCTAGTTAAGTGCATTTTCTTCTTTTTACACAAAATTTTCAAACGGTCACTTTCTTAGGGTCATTAAAACTCAGGATTATGTGATAAACAGTTTTGCAGAATCTTCTTTTGCCCCCCTTTTTTCTTTAATTTGATCAGAAATTTCAATGGGATAAACTTCTTTAGACCATCTATTCATCTTTAATTAATGTGTCTCTCATATTGCACAGAGCTGCTACTACTAATAAAATCTTGTTTGCTCTCTTTAAAGATTTAATTCAAGCTTTTGTGTTGAGAATGTGGTATGTCTTCTTTCGCATAATGGCCAGCTCCACGTGGATACGTTCTGATGCTATCCTACGGCTATCAATAATCTCTATTTCTGACTGCTGCTTTCTTCCTTTCATGAAAGCTGGGATATTTAGCTTGACATGCCTAGCGCAAAGTTCATCAGATGTGGTGAATCCTCAATCAGCCATGACTTCATCTCCAGGCAATAAATAATTAAGAAATCCACCATTTTTGGTGATGTAATCGTCACTTGCTCTACCTCCATATAATGGAGATATAAACATTATAAATCCACTTGGTGCAATGGCTATAAGAAACTTCGCTGTGTTAAGCATTTTGTACATACTCCAGATCTGAGTTCTTGCTTTTAAAG
This sequence comes from Tridacna gigas, assembly GCA_945859785.2. Lineage (NCBI taxonomy): Eukaryota > Metazoa > Mollusca > Bivalvia > Cardiida > Cardiidae > Tridacna > Tridacna gigas. The sequence continues at coordinate 39,641,502 of OX244035.2, read as the reverse complement.
AAAATGGTCATTGGATGAATATTTACGAACAATCAATTATACATGTAGTTTTTGGGAAAGATTTCTTAAACGATGAAGGGAGAATTCATCCGATAGTTTCTCTTGGCAACCATGCCACACAATCGGATAGGTGTTTGGACATTATGTCTATCCATGAGGAAAATACGCTGCTCCCAAGCTGGTGAGAAATGTTAAACCACCTTCTGATGTCTCTGAATGTAAGTGCAAGTCTAAGTCTCATCAGCACTAACAGAATCTGTTCTGGTATATTCAGTTTATATGGCAACTTTTTTCCAAAACAAGCCAGTGTCGAGATAAATGTCAGAAACATGTTAGCACTAAGTCCAGTGTAAAACCTACAATCAGTATCAGTTAAAGCACTGTCGGCTGAAAACTCTGGAGAAAAATGCTGGGTTGATGATTCTTGAGTAGTTTTGTGGTAGAAATAATTGTGATCTAAAGCCACCCAGTTTGTATGCAGCTGTCAACAAGTTTGACTTTTTTATATGTGTTACAGAATTCAGGAAATTTTTGACAGCAGATGGCCATACATTGATCACTAAAGATACTGCTTTCATTCTTGTACACTGGTGTTGCCGTTAAAAATGGATCATCATCACACTCCATAGGGCAGTAAGATTTGTCAACAAACTCTGTTGGGGGTTGTGTAGGGGTACTTGCCGAATTACATGTGGTCTCCAGTTTAATTGGAGTATTGAGAGCAAGAGTACGGCGAACAAGTGGTCTTCGTGCTGGGGTTGATGCTTTCACGGCATAGCCCATGTTAAGAACTGGAAATGGGTTTTCCCTACTTGGTTGGCCATCAATAAAATGAGTAGAGCAGACCTGAAAGAAAACACAAGAGATGAATGCCTATGGTTTCTTTAGAACTGCACCATATACCTCTTACCTCATCAGAGGTGCTTGTACTCTTCCAACTTGGACCAATTTACAAAAAAATCACTGTGTATGTAAATCAATGATCTTGTATGTAAATCCAATGATCAATCTATAGGAAATTTAATAATAATAAAAAAATGGATACATAAATAAGAGGATCAAATATGTGGTAAGAGTTTCTAACCAGTATTGAACAAGTAGTCAGTTTTTGCATGATGAAGACAACTTTGTATGAAGTAACAATGATAAATATAATTACCTTTGATTTTGTTGACAGGTTGAAGTCCTTTCTATTCAAATACTTTAGCCAAATACATCTGTTTCCTTCATTTTTTGGTAAACAATGAAAACTGTATGGTTGTAGACACAGACAGTCTTTATGTATTGACCCAACCTGCTGTTCACATGCCCCTTTTTGCCATTCATAAAGTCTTTTCTGTTACTGCAACCAACCACAACGCAATGTTTTCCATTGCTTTTGCTGCATGGCGTATTTGATAGAAATCATTACAATATCGTTTATAATCGGAAATTATCACTTAGCCTGCAGGGAATGCGCATAAACTATGCAGTACAGTACCATAATGGTGGACAGAAGAGTTGTCAGGGGCAGGTAAATCAGGAAGAATAGATTTCTGGAATTGTCTATATGAGCCTATGTATAGCTTGTGACCCCCAGGGCAGGGCCAATTTTGACCCCAGTGATATAATTTGAAGAATTTTGGTAGAAGTCTAATAGATAAAGCTACATGCCAAATTTGTCTAGGCCTTTTGGTTTCAGACAAGATTTTCAATATTTTGCAATTTTGTTGCCATGGCTGGAATGAAAATTTTAAAGGAATTCTGAAGAAGGCCATGGTAGAATAATTCCTATGAAGTTTCATCAAAATTGGATGGGTACTTTCAGAGGTTTTTAAAATAAAAGTTAATGGACAGACACACACATGATGGACACCGAGCCATGACATAAGCTCACTGGCCTTTCACCAGTGGAGCTTAAAACCATTGTAGGAAAGGAAACAAGAGGGCCAAAATGGCCCTGTATCACTCCACTGGCTAATAAGTACATAACCATACACACCAAACATTACAACTCCAGGCATAAAGGGTTCTAACAAGAAGACTGATAAAGTTTCTATATAAAAGCACGTGTGAAAATTGTGACCCCAGGGCCAGTCCATTTTTTTACCTATGATTACGATTTCAAACTATAATTCTATCAAACCAAGTGTTTCTTAGGTTTCCACGAGAGAACGGAGTGTGAAGGTCAAGGTCATTACTGTCACGTAAATGGAATTGGTCATTTTTAGGAAAGATTTGCTAAAGAGTTTTTCTAAAAAAGTGTAAGAATTATATCAAATTTATTCCAAAAATTTGTGTACGAACATAATTATGCGGACAAATACAAGTCAGAGACCAACACTTTAATTGGTCTCGGAGACTAGGATTACAAGGAATTTTGCGGATTAAAATTTGTGTTCTTTGTCTTTCGGCTCTACCGATACTCAAACAAAGGAAACAAAAACCGAAATGGCTGATCAGCGGGAAAAATTTTATTTGCAACGTGTTCTAAAATGGACACGGGAAATGGCTCGTATAAAAGCTGGGAAAGCCAGTGGAACTCCGGGAAATCCAGAAAAGCAGAAAAGAGTCGAGAATGAGGAAACTCAGTTTGGAGGAAATTTCTAGAACCCAGAAGTTGGGGCCGCCACATTGGTGGGAAACCCACAAGGCCCCGCGGGGTCGATTCCTGCTGAGGGGGAATCATCACAAGTGGGAAAAACCCAACCAGAAGTCAATGACTTGTGGGAAAAGATCTCCAAAATGGAGGCAGATAAACGGGAATTCGAGTCACAACAAACAGGGTTGCTCTCGAATATCGTCTTAAATGTTGCGAAAATGCAACAGCAGTTCGACGAAAGTTTTAGAAACACATTGTTGTCGACCATTAACCCTTATGAGTTCAAGGAGGGACAGAACTTATCCGACAATAGATCGGAAGACGACAGTGTAAGTGCGATAGTCGACAACGTCGAGTGGGAATCTGAAGACTTGACGCCGACAGACAAAGCGACAGACAGGAAGTCAATGAATTGTGGGAAAAGATCTCCAAAATGGAGGCAGATAAACGGGAATTCGAGTCACAACAAACAGGCTTGCTCTCGAATATTGTCTTAAATGTTGCGAAAATGCAACAGCAGTTCGACGAAAGTTTTAGAAACACATTGTTGTCGACCATTAACCCTTATGAGTTCAAGGAGGGACAGAACTTATCCGACAATAGATCGGAAGACGACAGTGTAAGTGCGATAGTTGACAACGTCGAGTGGGAATCTGAAGACTTGATGCCGACAGACAAAGCCGATGGCTTTATGACTGATTTTGATGGGTTATACACGGATAATAAGAAATTGGGACCTTGCATTGATGAAAAAATATCGCAACTTTTTGACAGGGCTTCTGACAAAAGTATGCCTGAGGATCAGTAAAGGGAACTGGAAGAAAAATACTTGGTTCCAGAAAACTGCCCTCGACTTAAAGTGCCCATTGTCAACAAAGAGTTGTGGAATGCTTTGAAGGAAAAACGAGAATGTGACTTAGCCCTACAGTGTACACAAAGATTTCTTACGCAAGCCATGGTCCCAACTTTGACAGCATTAGATATTTTAAACAAGAGGGCCATGATGGCCCTGGATCGCTCACCTGAGTCAATAGGCCAAACATTCTGACCAAATTTCACAAGTATCTGACTGAAAATGTGGCCTCTATAGCGTACACAAAGTTTTTCAAAGATATGACCTAGTGACCTAGTTTTTGACCCCCACATGACCCAATTTTGAACTCGTGTGAGATTTTATCAAGCCAAACATTCTGACCAAGTTTCATAAGTATTTGACTGAAAATGTGGCCTCTAGAGCGTACACAAGGTTTTTCGAAGATCTGACCTAGTGACCTAGTTTTTGACCCCACATGACCCAATTTCAAACTTGTCCGAGATTTTATCAAGACAAACATTCTGACTAAATTTGAAAAGTATATGACTGAAAATGTGGCCTCTACAGCACACACAAGGTTTTTCAAAGATTTGACCTAGTGACCTAGTTTTTGACCCAGTAAGACCCAATTTCACCCTTGTCCAAGATTTTATCAAGACAAACATTCTGACCAAGTTTCCTGAGGATCGAACTGAAAATGTGGCCTCTAGAGCGTACACAAGGTTTTTCGAAGATCTGACCTAGTGACCTAGTTTTTGACCCCACATGACCCAATTTCAAACTCGTCCGAGATTTTATCAAGACAAACATTCTGACAAAATTTGACAAGTATCCGACTGAAAATGTGGCCTCTAGAGCGTACACAAGGTTTTTCTAATATTTGACCTAGTGACCTAGTTTTTGACCCCACATGACCCAATTTCGAACTCGTCTGAGATTTAATCAAGACAAACTTTCTGACCAAATTTCACAAGTATCTGACTGAAAATGCGGCCTCTAGAGCGTACACAAGGTTTTTCGAAGATTTGACCTAGTGACCTAGTTTTTGACCCCACATGACCCAATTTCAAACTCATCCCAGATTTTATCAAGACAAACATTCTAAGTTTCATGAGGATTGGACTGAAAATGTGGCCTCTGGAGTGTACACAAGGTTTTTCTAAGATTTGATCTAGTGACCTAGTTTTTGACGCCACATAACCCAATTCCGAACTCGTTCGAGATTTTATCAAGACAAACATTCTGACCAAATTTCACAAGTATCTGACTGAAAATGCGGCCTCTAGAGTGTACACAAGGTTTTTCAAAGATGTGACCTAGTGACCTAGTTTTTGACGCCACATAACCCAATTTGGAACTCGTCCCAGATTTTATCAAGACAAACATTCTGACCAAGTTTCATGAGAACTGGATTGAAAATGTGGCTTCTAGAGCGTACACAAGGTTTTTCTAATATTTGACCTAGTGACCTAGTTTTTGACCCCACATGACCCAATTTCGAACTCATCTGAGATTTAATCAAGACAAACTTTCTGACCAAATTTCACAAGTATCTGACTGAAAATGCGGCCTCTAGAGCGTACGCAAGGTTTTTTGAAGATTTGACCTAGTGACCTAGTTTTTGACCCCACATGACCCAATTTCAAACTCATCCCAGATTTTATCAAGACAAACATTCTAGGTTTCATGAGGATTGGACTGGAAATGTGGCCTCTAGAGCGTACACAAGGTTTTTCTAAGATTTGATCTAGTGACCTAGTTTTTGATGCCACATAACCCAATTTCGAACTCGTTCGAGATTTTATCAAGACAAACATTCTGACCAAATTTCACAAGTATCTGACTGAAAATGCGGCCTCTGGAGTGTACACAAGGTTTTTCAAAGATGTGACCTAGTGACCTAGTTTTTGACGCCACATAACCCAATTTGGAACTCATCCCAGATTTTATCAAAACAAACATTCTGACCAAGTTTCATGAGAACTGGATTGAAAATGTGGCTTCTAGAGCGTACACAAGGTTTTTCTAAGATTTGACCTATTGACCTAGTTTTTGACCCCACATGACCCAATTTCGAACTCGTCTGAGATTTAATCAAGACAAACTTTCTGACCAAATTTCACAAGTATCTGACTGAAAATGCGGCCTCTAGAGCGTACACAAGGTTTTTTGAAGATTTGACCTAGTGACCTAGTTTTTGACCCCACATGACCCAATTTCAAACTCATCCCAGATTTTATCAAGACAAACATTCTAGGTTTCATGAGGATTGGACTGGAAATGTGGCCTCTAGAGCGTACACAAGGTTTTTCTAAGATTTGATCTAGTGACCTAGTTTTTGATGCCACATAACCCAATTTCGAACTCGTTCGAGATTTTATCAAGACAAACATTCTGACCAAATTTCACAAGTATCTGACTGAAAATGCGGCCTCTGGAGTGTACACAAGGTTTTTCAAAGATGTGACCTAGTGACCTAGTTTTTGACGCCACATAACCCAATTTGGAACTCGTCCCAGATTTTATCAAAACAAACATTCTGACCAAGTTTCATGAGAACTGGATTGAAAATGTGGCTTCTAGAGCGTACACAAGGTTTTTCTAAGATTTGACCTAGTGACCTAGTTTTTGACCCCACATGACCCAATTTCGAACTCGTCTGAGATTTAATCAAGACAAACTTTCTGACCAAATTTCACAAGTATCTGACTGAAAATGCGGCCTCTAGAGCGTACACAAGGTTTTTCGAAGATTTGACCTAGTGACCTAGTTTTTGACCCCACATGACCCAATTTCAAACTCATCCCAGATTTTATCAAGACAAACATTCTAAGTTTCATGAGGATTGGACTGAAAATGTGGCCTCTAGAGCGTACACAAGGTTTTTCTAAGATTTGATCTAGTGACCTAGTTTTTGATGCCACATAACCCAATTTCGAACTCGTTCGAGATTTTATCAAGACAAACATTCTGACCAAATTTCACAAGTAGAGGACTGAAAATGCGGCCTCTAGAGTGTACACAAGGTTTTTCAAAGATGTGACCTAGTGACCTAGTTTTTGACGCCACATAACCCAATTTGGAACTTGTCCCAGATTTTATCAAAACAAACATTCTGACCAAGTTTCATGAGAATTGGATTGAAAATGTGGCTTCTAGAGCGTACACAAGGTTTTTCTAAGATTTGACCTAGTGACCTAGTTTTTGACCCCACATGACCCAATTTCGAACTCGTTCGAGATTTTATCAAGACAAACATTCTGACCAAGTTTCATGAGGATCGAACTGAAAATGTGGCCTCTAGAGCGTACACAAGGTAAAAAGTTGACGATGGACGACGGACACAGCATGATCACAATAGCTCACCATGAGCACTTCGTGCTCAGGTGAGCTAAAAACAGAGGTGATCAGTCAAAACTTCCACAACTTTTCAAGGATATTTTTAAGATCATAGCAAATGGGATTCATCATTGTAACAAGAAAAGAAAGTCTTTGATAAAACCAGCCCTACCATCAAAGTATCAAAAAGTCTGTGATGTGGATACGCCAGTCACATCAAACCTCTTTGGTGACAAATTGGAGAACAAAGTAGAAGAAATTGAAAAACAAGACAGGAGATCACAAAAATCTGCGGGAAAAACCGGTCATTTTTTTATACCAAAAGTCTGCCCTAAGGGGCAGGAGAACATACTGGCAGGGTGGACAACGGGACCTGAAAAATCAGGATCAATCCCAGCAGGGAAAAATGAGAGGCCAAGGTTTTCGGGGGAAATCCTTGACTTGGCGAAACAAGGGGAAAGGACCATATTAGATGTAAGTACAGAATTATCAGTTATTAATATACCTGAGTGTTTCCAAGGAGGAAAATTTAAATGGTTTTTATCAGAATGGGAAAAGATTACAAATGACAGATGGATTTTGGAAACAATTAGGGGATACAAACTGGAAATGCATCTTAAGCCTTGGCAGCCTTTCATCCCAAAATGCATCCAGTTCAACAAGGCTGAATCTGAACTAACTGACAAAGAAGTACAGGGCTTGCTTAGCAAAGGGGTAATAGAAAAAGTAATCCATACAGAAAGAAATGGTTTTTACTCTAACATATTTGTTAGACCAAAGAAAGATGGAACCGTCAGAGTTATTCTCAACCTTAAAAAATTCAATGATTATATGGACAAAATACATTTCAAAATGGAAACACTCAAGTCTGCACTATCACATGTGTGTGTAGGTGACTACTTCGGATCAATAGATTTAAAGGATGCCTATTTCAGCGTACCAGCAGCAGTATCTGATAGAAAATATTTAAGATTTATATGGAAGAACATACATTATCAATTCTGTTCTCTCCCACAAGGATTAGCCAGCAGTCCGTGGGAGTTTACTAAACTTTTAAAACCAGTATACGCAACACTCAGGAAATTAGGTCATTTCAATACACCATATATAGACGACAGCCTACTGAAAGGTGCAACTTATTCAAGCTGTTTGGAGAATATAAAAGAAACTGTGTTGGTTGTTGATAAATTAGGGTTTACAGTTCACCCAGAAAAATCTGTTCTGATTCCAACACAAGAAATTACATTCCTAGGCTTTATAATCAATTCAATAAATATGACAATCAGGCTAACTCCAGATCGAGCAGATAATTTGGTGCAATTATGCATTGTAAGGGAAAATAACAGTACGGGAATTTTCAAAATTGATTGGAAAAATGGTAGCTAGTGAACCTGGTATACAATATGATCCATTACATTATAAAGATTTGGAACACTTGAAAGAACAAAACTTAAAGAGATGCCTAGGTGATTTCAACAGTTACATGAAGGTCACTGAGGCTGTCAAGGATAAACTGTCATGGTGGATAGAAAATACTAGAAATAGTTATAAATCAATTGACATGCCAGAGCCATCCATTATCATCCATAGTGACTCAAGCAAAAATGGTTATGGAGGAATTAATAATACAAATGGGGAAAGCATTGAGGGAAAGTGGTCCAAACAAAATACTGAAGAACATATTAATTACTTGGAATTGAAAGGAGCCATCTTGGTGCTTCGAAAGTTAAATACCAATACAACAAATACTCAAATCAGGATTTACATGGATAATACAGTTGCTATTTCATACATTAATAATTTCGGAGGAAAAATTGGAAAACTACATACATTAACTAAACAACTGTGGTCATGGGCTGTATCTAAGAATATATGGATAAGTGCTTCTCATGTACCGGGAAATGATAACTATGGGGCAGATAGATTGTCTCAGCAAATGAATGATGATATGGAATGGATGTTGAAACCACAGATATTCCTACAAGTCGAGCAAGTGTTTGACAAGTTTGACATTGATATGTTTGCCTCAAGAGTGAACAAACAAATATGTCAGTATGTATCATTTAAACCTGATAAGGATGCCGTAGCCATTGATGCATTCTCTATGAGTTGGAATTGTAACAAAAATTTATATCTCTTTCCACCTTTCTGTGTCACTGGCAGGGTTTTACAGAATATTGCAAAGGAACAGACCCACAGGATACTGGTGATAGCTCCAATTTGGCCAACACAAGTGTGGTTTCCAATCCTTTTGCAACAAATAGTACAACAGTCCTATATTCTTCCCAAAAATTGTCTACGCCTGCCAACGCAGACAGACAGGAAACATCCCATCAGGAATCTTCGTTTGGGAGCTTTCATCTTGTCAGGCAACACCTCAAAAATAGAGGACTATCAGAAGTCACTACAGATATCGTCATGCACTCACGGAGGAAATCAACCCATCAACAATATGGGTCACATCTCAAGAGATGGATGCAGTTTTCAACTAGGGAGAAAACTGATCCATTTAATCCACCTACAGAAATCATACTAAAATTCCTTTCCGTGCTGTTTGAAGAGGGAAAAGTTACAGTACTATCAATACCGCGAAATCAGCAATTTCCTCAATATGTGGACTTCTGTACAATAGGGATATCGGAAATGATCTTTTGGTAAAACGATACATGAGGGGAGTATTCACTTAAGAGACCCAAACTGCCACGATATGGACATATTTGGGATGTAAATATTGTATTTAATTACATATTAAGTCTGCCTCCTAATGAGGAACTATCTCTTTTGTCTCTGTCGGAAAAATTAGTGATATTGTTAATGTTCTTAAGTGGACAGAGGGGACAAACAATACATTTGTTAAAAATCAGTGATGTAGATGTAAATAAGGACAGGCTCATACTGTATTTCACAAGCCTGTTAAAACATTCAAACCCAAATAGACATCTGGCACCACTGATGACAGAAAAATACACACCGAGTGAAAAACTGTGTGTAGTAAAAACAGTACAAGTTTATATTACAAAAACGGCTAAGCTAAGAAATCCACTAGACAACAGTTTTCTTATTTCAACAGTACTGCCACATAAAGGAGTTACAAAAAGCACTGTAAGTCGCTGGATAAAAAATATGATGAAACATTCAGGTATAGAAATAAGTATTTTTCCACCTCACAGCTGTAGGGCTGCTTCCACATCGATGGCAGTGACAAAAGGGCTTCAGTTAGGAAGTATCCTGAAGGCTGCAGGATGGTGTTCGGCAAAGACCTTCAAGCAATATTACAGCAAAGTTATTGACAAGGGGTCGTTTAACAAGGCTATTTTGCAACAACAGAACACAGACTAGGTATGTATGTTCCCAAAGTCCAACCACATGTATAAGGAGGCCAGTGGTATGTTTTTTGTTTAAGTTATGTAAGGGAATTCATTCAAGCACACAGACTGTGAGTTGTAATAATGACTGTGTTTAGCTCTAAATTCTCGTGGAAACCTAAGAAACACTTGGTTTGATAGAATGATAAAATTAATCGAAATTCATTGATGATTGATTGAAATTCTATCAAACCAGTGTTTCTTAGAGTTTACTCGCCCACCCATGATTGAGGAAACCTCAAATACTCCTCGTTACCCACCCAATTGTCTTGCAACACAGTCATTATTTCTCTGGAGAATGACCTTGACCTTCACACTCCGTTCTCTCATGTAAACTCTAAGAAACACTGGTTTGATAGAATTTCAATCAATCATCAATAAATTTCGATTAATTTTATCATTATGAGCTATAATTAATTGAATCCTGGTTGAGGTCAATAAGATACAATCACATACCAAGTAATACAGGACTAGGCTGAATGGTTATAAATAAGATTTTCAGTTTCCTTAATAAACCATGAGGGGGTTCAATTAAATATGAACAATGGCTAAATTTTTAACAAATTCAGAAGAGATCCACTAAATGAAGCTTTATGCCAAATTTGGTAGCCCTAGGCCTTACAGCTAAGAACAAGAAGATTTTTGAAGTTTTCACTGTAAAAGTCCTTGTAAAACTTGTGACCCCTGAGGCAGGGCCAATTTTGACCCAAGGGCTATAATTTGTAGAATCTTAGTAGAGGTCGATTAGGTGAAGCTTCATACCAAATTTAGTAGCCCTAGGCCAAATGGTTTAGAACCAGAATATTTTCAAAGTTTTCCCTGTATAAGCCCAAGTAAAACTTGTGACCCCCAGGGTGGGGGCCAATTTTGGTCCCAGGGCTATAATTCGAAGAATCTAAGTAGAGGTCTATTAGATGGAGCTACACACCAATTTTGATAGCCCTCGGCCATATGATTTAGATATGATTTAGAACCAGAATATTTTCAAAGTTTTCCCTGTATAAGCCCATGTAAAACCCCGGATTGGGCCAATTTTGGCCCCAGGGCCATAATTTGAAGAATCTAAGTAAAGGTCCATCAGATGAAATTACATGCTAATTTTGGTGGCCCTAGGCCATATGGTTTAGAAGGAGATGATTTTTAAATTTTTACCTCATACAAACCCATGTAAAACTTGTGACCTCCGGGGCTGGGCCAATTTTGGCCCCTGGGCTATAACTTGAAGAAATTAAGTAGAGGTCCATTAGATGAAGCTACATGCCAAATTTACTAGCCCTAGGCCATATGGTTTAGGACAAGAAGATATTTAAAGTTTTCACTATATAAACCTATGTAAATCTTGTGATCCCCAGGGCAGGGCCAATTTTGACCCCAGGGCTATAATTTGAAGAGTTTTTGTAGAGGTCTATTTGATAAAGGTACATGCCAAATTTGGTAACCCTAGGCCTTATGGTTACGGACAAGAAGAATTTTAAAGATTTTCAATATTTTTTTCAGTTTTGTTGCCACGGCAACCAGTTTTTATAGGAATCAAATTCTTTGATTCTGAAGAGGGCCATGGGAGGATCATTTCTGTGAATTTTTGTTAAAATCTGATGGGCAGTTTCAGAGAAGAAGATGTTTGAAATAAAAGTTAACACACACACGCACGCACACACGACAAACACAAGGCTATGACATAAGCCCCCTGGTCTTTAGCCAGTGGAGCTAAAAATGCTAATAACTGACATCAAAATGCTTTTGACTCTGACAAGTCTAAATTTTGTCTTCTGGTTAAGAAATAATCTTCTTTCTATTGTGGTTCATTGTTCAATAAGCCACAGTTGAGAGTTATAAGGTACAATAAATAATCCATGAGGGCGATAGCCCGAGTGGTTTATTCATTGCACCTCATAACTCACAACCGTTGTTTATTGAATGAAAAACCACAATAGAAAGAAGATAATTTTGATTCTTACATAAACAACTCTTGATAAAAAAAAAGCAAGTTTATACTTAATATACAATGTAGAATGACACTGATTTTACCACGCTTCCGTTGCACTGTGTTTATAGAGCCAAATTCACATGTCATGTAAGAATAGAGAATTATCCATATACATCCAAATTATCACATGTCTTTATAGTAAAAGACTTTACTTTAATTTCAAGTCGATAGATAAATGAACACTTACCCCTTTTCGAAAACAAGCTCGTGTTTTCATGACCCCGAGGAAAAAGCTTTTGAAAACATTGTGGGAAAATGCGAAAATGCTGGTAGCCAGCATTTTCTCCATTTTCCACAATGTTTTCTACCCTTCCTTAGAAAAATTTCATAATTGTAGACACACTGAACTTGTCATGTGCTAGCGCTTTCAAATTGGAAGAGTCCAAAATCTTGTCATCTTCCCAAATGACAAATTTGAGCCTTCTGTCAAATTCAAAACATCTGTAGATGACAAATTCAAAAAAGGTACACATGAGCATAAGGTCTCTGATAGGGTAGAAAACATGGTGGGGGGAAGGATAAAATGCTGTTTACCAGCATTTTCTCCTTTTCCCACAATGTTTTTAAAAGCCTTTATCTCCATGGTCGTGAAAACCCGGGATTGTTCGGAAAAGGGTTAGGTTAGCTAATGCACCAAATTTCCCTCATGTGCAAGACTATCAGCTACAATTCCTTGATCACCAAAATCTTTCATGGGACATTTTGATTCATGTTTCCTTCTGACAACATTGTGCTTGAATCTCTGTCCGCAATAATCACAGCTGTAGGGTGTCTCCCCTGTGTGTATTCTTGTATGAACCTTTAACGTCCAAAGTTCTCTGAAGGGTTTTCCGCAATAGGTACACATGTGACTTTTAATTGCAGTGTGTACTCTCTCATGCCTCACCAATGTTTGTTTAGTAACAAATCTCTTTTCACAAAATGAACATTTGAAATCCTTCTGTTTTGTGTGAATAAATTTCATATGCCTTATCAAACCACTGCGATATCCAAATGCACAGCCACACAGCTCGCAAATATAAGGTCTTTCTCCTGTATGCTTTCGCATGTGCATTTTCAGTTTAGATGGATCGGAAAACATTTTTTTACAAACATCACATTCAATTTTCTTCACACAACATCGAATATGTCTCAAAACCTGAGTACGATTCGCAAAAGCTTTTCCACAATATTCGCAAATATGACATTTAACACCAGAATGTGATGACATATGAGAATCTAGAGAAAGTTTCTTTTTATAAGCATTTGGGCACAGATTGCACTTAAATGGCTTTTCACCAGTATGTATAGTCAGATGCTCAGTCAAATTCAGGTCCGATGAAAATTTCTTACAACATACTTGGCATTCATACTGATCTTTGTTGTGCATGTTGACATGTTTATGAGCATCAAATAAGGATACCAGCTTTTTATCACATTTGTCACATCTGAAAGGTAACACATTGTCATGGTACTTTTTAAAATGCTTTAGAAGTGGAAACTTTCTTCGAAATGAGACATTTTCACATAGAATACATTCATGTAGATTGTGAGGTTTCAAATACTTGTGGTCCTGCAGATCTGGGTGTTGATAGTTGTGGTCAGTGATAATATGTAAAACTTTTTCTGCATTATCCAACGCTTTACTCTGACATTCTGCAGTGAATTCATTTCCACCATTCTCCATCAGATTTGTGTCACTTTCAGTCACATTCAGATTGTGAGTTACATCTATATTATGTCTATCATCTTTATTCATTGTTTGATCTTCCACTTCATTTTCCTCAACGTCACCTTCAAAGGTCACCATACAGTCCTTACTTAATAAATCAATCGGAGTTCTTTTACTTTTTTTCTTCGAGTTATTTTTACAACCTTTTTTACTCCTTTTAGATGTATTACATTTCCTTCCTTTGGCAGTGACTCTGGCTGCTCTAGATTTAGATGCAGCTTGTGTTTTGGTAGTATTGTCTGATTTATTGTGTGTAATATCAGATTCTTCATTTATTTCTACTATATGATTCACCACCTCATTTTCATTGTATACAAAGTCAGCGTGCAAGTATGCACTGTCCAGTGTTTGTACAAGCGCAAAGTCAATAGGCTCTGTTTGGCTGCCAAAGGAAACAAGTTTATACCTTGGGTAAGCTGTTTGTGAAATATGACAAAAATAATAAGACCCTCCATTACCATGCACCTGTTGATGATGATGAAGCTCTGTTACTTTCTTGGCTGAAAAAGACGAAAAATAACATTTTGAGCCATACTCTTTGAAACGAGGGTTTAACCCTTAGTTTACTACACAATCCTAAGTTTTAATGACCCCAAAGGAAAGGGAGTTTAAAAACACTGTGAGAAAAGGAGCAAATGCTGGTCACCAGCATTTTCTCCTTTTTCCGCAATGCTTTAAAACTCTTCAAAGAAAAGTTTTAAATTTTTGGAAGATTTATTTGTCAACTGCAAACACCTTTAATTTGGACTGGTCTAAAATTTTGTCAATTGGTAAAGAGTTAACAATGCACCTGCGTAATTATACCAAGCAAGTCATCACATAATTGAAGATCCATAAAATTCACTTTGTTTAAAACCAACTCAATCATGAGGAAGAAAGCTCCTTTGATATGCAGAAAATTGATTAATAGCTAAAGGTCTCGACCCAGGTCAGCCTACAAGGATGGTGCAGGCTGACCTGGGTCGATACTTTCTCAGATACATTAAACCCCCTTTTTCCCAGAGCATTGCTCATTTCATTTCACACCTATATTGTAACAATTAATGAAATTAATTTAATACTTCCAATTGAGTAAAACATATCTAAATCCACATTAGACTCTGTACCCAACTGTGGATTTTCAGGATGATCCCAGAGTCCAGAATATAGATATTTTTAGAACAACACTGGAGTCCTCAATATCAATATTTGGATGGAAGAGGACCTACAGGAATTTATTATCATAAATCATCATTAATTGTTTGAAAACCCCCTTCTTAATCTATATTTTAAATAAAATGACATACAGTCAGTGGCCGTAAGTATTTCATTGAATTCAAAATTCCCATAGAGATTCATACATTTTTCGATGTGCAAGAAAATTCACTACAAAGCTTCTGATCATTCTATGATAAAGAGGATATTTTGTTTTTTTTCTTTTTTCAGAGGAAGACTAAAATCTATTTCATCAAGTGTACATCATCGGAAATATTTTCAAGGGTGGCACAGCCATGAATGAAAATATTACCGTAGGATGTTCAAAAAATGGAATAAATTTTGATCACTTACCGAAAGATACAAATATTCTATTTCATTTCATTCTTCTAACACCTTTTTTGTTTGGACTTCCGAAGTACAGTGGAGTTCTGTGTATTTCCGTGAGTTTATAAATCATTAAATTCACTGGTCGAAACAGTGAAATTATCAAACCATAATCCACCATTTTTTTCCCAATAAGCTACCGAAAAGCATGAAATAAGAGGAAAACTATACTGGTCGGAAGCGAGGTGACCAGGGCAATTTACACTACTATGCTATTATTGTTCTTTCCTTGACATTGAAGTTGTAGCTCTCTGAAACCTAGTAGTGTTATAAATCTGTCACATTTAAGCGACATCACCATTGATGTTAATGTGATTTTTTTTTCAAAAATATCAATTACTTTTAAACATTTAAATTTCTCACATTATATTGTATCAAGAAGTATAGAAATATATATGAGCCATGCTCTGTGAAAAGGGGGCTTCATGCATCTGCAAAAAGTATTGACCCAGGTCAGCCTGCATGGACTGCGCAGGCTGACCTTGGCCGAAACTTTTTGCTACTGGTCAGTTTTCTCCATGTCAAGGGACCAGGGTACCTCATGATCTAGTTAGTTGTTAGACAAAATGGTCTTAATGGTTTCATGATTAGGTGAAGACTTGCTTAGTTCTATGCATCATGGAGATCCATTGAGCCCCCTTTTGCCAGAGCCTGGCTTATATTTAAATGCCAAAATTATTTTGCTTCATTTTCATGTAAGTTTTTACAAAGGTTCCTTTATCATTTAAACACCAATAAATTAAAAAGTTAACTTAAAAATACATATAAATCAATGGGGATACAGAATCTGATAAAATGTTGATGGCCTCTGACTGCAGCTCATATATCTAGTGTTTTAAGTCACTATGTATGTGAACAATCAAAGATGTCATTTCTACATGCTTAAGTTTAACCTGCTGAATTCAGTCAGTGTGCACACTGCAAAACCAGAATAAAGACTGACTGGTTCTGCAGTGTACTCATCCAGTAGGATTCAGTTATGTACCCAGACATGTCAAATATCCTCATGTATGGCATTTTACACCATTTCAACATATTTCAATGATGTTGGGGCAGCCAGTGCACCTATCCTTGTTTTCCTGGAATTTCTCCTACCAGCACTTTGCACAATATGCTCTGCATTCTCAATCATTCATACCAATATCTACAGTACTGTTTATTTTTTTCCAACTGTCTTCAACCATTGCTACGTGACAAAAAACACAAAAAAAAGTTTACTTGTAAAGTCACATGCTCCACATCTAAGCCATCTTTCTTCCAAAACTCCAAAGTCTTGAACAAGTAATTCATCCATCTTTATCACTTCCTGCAATGGCCAGACACGTCAAACATACATGGTGATATATGGCGGACAATTTAACCCTTTACCAAACAATCCTGGGTTTTCATGACCCTTGGTAAGATGGCTTTTGAAAACGTTGTGGTAACCAGCATTTCTTCCTTTCCCACCATGTTTTCTATGCTATAAGAGACGTTCAGCTTATTTGTGCCAATTTTGAAAGTGTCGTCTACAGGTGTTTTGAATTTGAAAGATACTACAATTTCTTATTTGGGAAAGGTTTAACCACGGAAAACTGATACAATGAACAAGCTGGAGAATCTTCTTTTTTGATACACTGCATAGATTAACCCTTTACCACACAATCCCAAGTTTTCAGGACCCTTAGAAAGAGGCCTTTGAAAACATTGTGGGAAAAGGAGAATATGCTGGTAACCAGCATTTTCTCCTTTTCCCACAACGTTTCTACCTTTTCAAAGAGAGTCTCATCATTTGAGTCACATACAATTTGTCATCTGCAAATGCTTTCAATTTGGATGAGACTAAAATTTGTGGTGTGGTAAAGTGTTAATGGTTAAACTTTGATGAAATACATGTACTAAGATAAATGGCTTTTTCTGTCTTTTCAGCTCAATCTTACCAATCAGTCTATACATTATACACCAGCAAACTTATGTCCTGATCTATAGATACCATAGTGGTGACACAAGAATTGATATTATCTGTAAATACCTTGTCATGAAGCAATAAGTACCAAAATAAATATCTTGCAAAGAGTGTGATTCCCTACACTGGATGAGACGGGTTATTCTGAGGATTTGTAATGTCATGTGAACTACAAAATCACTGTGACACTGCTACTCAGGTCAATCCTGGGTTTCCCAAGTACCAGGCTGGGGCTCTGCAATGCCCTCTTATCTTCTGGTTGTCTGGGCGATTGAAGCCAGCATTGGCTTTTAAGTGCCCCTATTATACAACTGCTTCTGTCCAGCCTTACCAGTTACCACCACCAAAACTCCCAAAAGAGCACTATGCTAGAATTGAACCATGATTTCCAGATTATAAAGCTGCTGCTTATTAACTTTTTACCACATGACAAAATTTTAAACTTGTCCAAATAGGAAGAATTTGTGGATGACAAATGGCATATGGCTCATATGGTGAGATTTATAGGTGCAAAGGACAGAAAACATTATGGGAAAAGGAGAAAATGCTGGTTACCAGCATTTTCTCCTTTTCCCACAATGTTATCAAAAGGCCTCTTTCTCAGGATTTTAAAAACTCAGGATTATGCGGTAAAAGGTTAACCAATCCTGCTTGGTAAAGACTGAGGAAAACGATTATTGAAAAATGTGGGAAAGGAGCAAATGCCAGTAACCGGCATTTTCTGCTTTTTCCAAAATGTTTTCAACCATATCAAAAGAGAATTGAGAGCATTTGGAATCTGTTGTCTGCAGATGTTTTGAATTCGAAATATGTCCTTTTGGAAAGGGTAAACCACTGATCCAGCAAGGACCGTGACGGGCACGTTAAACATGTATTTTGATCGCGCACTAGATAACAAATTTACGCCAATACAACAAAGTAAACAATTACAGTAATCAAAGAGCAAGAACACTTGTATAAAATTTGCTGAGAAGAAAAAAATCGGCGATGATATGACCAAATTATACAAAAAAAAAATTACTGGGGTCGGATTGACCGGGTGTCGAAATAGCTGTCAAGAGACATCTTATATTGAGGTCAAAGTTCTGTCTCAGTTACACAGAGAAACATTGCCTTATAGTATGTTTCATCTTTTTACCAATTTTTCGGAGACCTTACGCAGATTCTGGAATTTGAGACGTCAACGTTAAAATAAGTGGGATTTGAGCCCCATCAGTGGACTTTATGTAAGTATGACACCCCTAAAATTTGTATCGCACAATGTCCTCTCATCACACAGACAATCGCGAAATTAAGCATCGAGTTAGTTAACTTCAATTACACGACTAATTTTGTCGTGTATGTGTTAGTAAATGAATGATCTTCAAATATACAAGACATGTGCATTTTTTTTCAAATTCTCACAAAAATATTTCAGTGAGCATTACACTTGACACAGAGCAGCCATTTTGTTATGCAGGTACATGTATATTCGCGGAGAGTCAGAATAGACCACCGTTATAAAAATAGACTGACCTTAAACTTCCCTCGCTGACACAGTAATGTGACAGCCAATAAGGGCAAATCCTGGTGGAAGTGTAATTATTTTTTAAACGCATTTTTGTCATAAAATAATTTGTAGTTTTTATGGGGAAGGGCTTTTGCATTCGTGACATCACGTAGTCTGAATATGACTTTTTAAAGTTTGCAAATAAGCCTATTGAAATCTCGTTTTTCTTCAATTTTTGCAGAAGATAATGATATCAAAAATGACATCATCAGCCTCAATTGCGATGAAGTATCACATGACTTTCAAGAGAAACAAATGGCTGTTAACTTCGATATATCACGATTTAGATGACTCAGCGATATATTTTTGACAAAGCGCGTAACATAAGATCTAGAACACGCGCGCGTGTGAGTTATGCTCAGTGTTTTTCAAAGGCAATTTAATGCATCCGCACAAAATGTCGACTAAGTCTGTGCAGGCTAACATAGAGTCGAAAAATTTTGCTATTAGTAAATTGTTGGCATGTCTAAGGACAGATCTGCCTCATAATCTAGCAAGAATTTCGACAAAATGTATACACATTTTATTAGATCTGTTGTTTTATATTTAAATCAAAATATCGTCATCGGGTTATCTTTCTTGCAGTCTTTATCCAACTTTATCCACGTGGATGCTCGGAACAGCAGTGGGGAGGAGGTGTTAACTAATATATAGATAGTTACAGAAGTTGACGTACTGATGCGTGTATCTACCGGCCATTATTTATAGCACATTCGGTCAATAAAAGCTCTTTCTTAAACTTTTAAAAAAGTACAAAATTAATACACCGACACTGCATACTGTCCTTCATTGAAAATAAACGAGACATCCCTGTAAGATTTGTCTCGTTTACAAGTGTGTAACCAAACGCAACACAGTATATCACCCCCATGTTAGATCTTTTGATGCCATTCGAATGATCACCAAACACTAGACAAGTTTTGTACCTTTGCAACCAGTGAAGTACATTTGTTGGTACATGCAACCAGCTAAGTGCATTTGCTGGCACATGCAACCAGCGAAATGCATTTGCTGGCACATGGGTAATGATCTAATTTTAACCCTTTACCAAACAATCCAGTTTTTACAAACCCGCGGATGTAAATGTGGAGTGAAAAGAAGAAATTGCAGATAACCAGCATCTCCTTGTCCAACTGTATTTTCAGAGAAAATGTATGGGCCAAATTGGTCATGAGATAAATGCTTTCAATATGAACCTCTGAAAAAAGTCATTTGGTAGTGAGTTGATAGAATTTGAGGGGTTTCGAAACTTTCATTTAATTTTGAAGTTAAGTTTTCAATATTGGTTCACTTACGTCACAGTGGAGGGGTCCTGCCTGCCTCAGAGTAGGTCTTGTAAGGTCTTGTAACCTAGAGGCCCTAGGTTCAAACCTCCCTGATTTTTTGGGGTGAGTGTCCTTGGACAAGACATTTCAGTCCTAGCAAATTACTGATAAAACCCAAGACTTACATGAATAGGCAAGCTGTTGCTGTGATATGCCTAAAATAATGAAAACCGCAAAAAAGGACATTGATTCAATCCGTCACAGTGGCCAGGGCACATTTCCATGCTCCTTAAATTTTATTTACTCGTACTTCACACCAAAAGGCTGCTTTTCCAAACAAAGAAAGTAAAACTGACCATGTCCAGGGGTAAAAGAGAAATTAATCCAGTTGCAATGTCTTTAAGCCTATACAAAACAAACCTGTATTTAACAAAAATTGCGAATTTTATTGCATGGTGTTTAACTCCATTTTTAACATTATTTTAGTTATATTGCGATGGCTAGTGCACCCATCCATGCTTTCCTGGAGTTTCTTTTACCACTTCTATGCACAATATTCTTTCCAAGTCGCTGGCTGCTTTCCCACATAACTATCATCGAAAAAATGGTCAGCGGTGAGAGAGGAATGAATCCTGTCACAATGACTATCATCAATCCTCGGGGAAAAAAAAACCGGCCATACTGGGGATTGAACCAGCAATCCCTCTTTTCTCAAGTCCAACAACATGGGGTGGGGGCATTTGAAAACATTGTGGCATTTGTGGGAATAGCAGGAGATGCTGTTTATCAGCATTTTCTCCTATTCCCACAATGTTTTACTGCCTTTCAAAGACAAATTTCATCATTTGTTTTATCTTTATTCTGAAAATGGTTTCAATGTGGAAAAGTATACAATTTTGCCATTGGTAAAAATGTAAAAAGAAAAAACCTAAGCGAAATGTTAGGCTGACCGAACAACCCATGGATGACATGCACCATTCAATACCACTAAGATACCAGGTTCTACAAATTTTTTTGTGCAAGGGTATTATTGCAACCTTTTTCTTGCTGATCAATATTTGAACAGATAGAATTCATGTTTACCCATTTTTGTATAGGCTAATTTGGACCTACCAGATAATGACACAAATTGCACAATTGGTAATTAGGTGAAGATTTTTTTTTTTTTCCAAATGCATGGAAAACAGTATGGGAAAAAGAGTACTGGTAATTACTTGTTACAATTGATCACTGTTCCTTTTCCTAAGTGGTCAGCAGCACAGGCAGGATCAATTGCATCTTGTGTTTGCATGATAACAAGTGTACCCTTTCCAACAAAATGTCAATTTTTAATGACCTACAGGAAGAAGGCATTGGAAAAAATTGTGGGAAAAGGAGAAAATGCTGGTAAACAGCATTATACTCCTCTTACCATTATGTTTTCTACCCTTTTATAACAGATTTCCATCAATGTAGCCACATTTCAATTGTCGTCTGAAAATGGACAAGACCGAAATATGTTGTGTGATACAGAGTTAAAATGCGTAATACTAGTATCATATAGAATATAAAGTCATCATGTCATTAATGATTTTATTTACACACATCTACATGAATGTTAACCTTTCAACAAACAATCTCTCAAAAGTTTTTACTACCCTGAAGAAGGCTTGTGAAAACATTGGGTGAAAAAGAGAAAATGCTGACAACCAGAATTCTCCCACCTCACTTTAAGTTTTTAGGTTTTTACCCCCTTACAACACAATCCCAAGGTTCAATGAGCCTGCACAAGAAGCCTTTTAAAAACACTGTGGAGAAGGGAAAAATGCTGGTACAAGCATTTTGTCCTTTTTCCACAATTTTTTTCTACCCTGTCAAAGAAAAATCCAAACATATGAGCCATATTTCATTTATTGTCTGCCATTACTTTCAGTTTGGATGTCTAAAATTTTGTCTTTTGGTAAAGTGTTAAAGATACCATTTTTGCCACTTTTAATTTGTCACCTGCAAATGATTTAAATTTGGACGAGTCTAAAATTTTGTCTCTTGGCAAAGTGCTAAGAGTGTTCACAGGCTTGTCTGCATATTAACCCTTATCCTGCTAAATAAGTTAAATGAACCTGTCATGTCGACAGTAAAAACCCAAATAATGTTACATATATTTCAAACTTATTTTTTGGAGAAATATAACTGCTTATTGGACAGTGTAGATCCAAGATCAGACTGCATGCTTTGTGCAGTCTGATCTTGATCTACACTGTCCGCAAAAGGTCAGACAGTTGCACTTAGCAGCTTAAGGGTTAAAATACATGGACACAAGATCAGGGCCTTATTCACAAACTGCCGAGCCCCGTAGCTCAGTCGGTAGATTACAGGACTTGAGAACAGGAGGTCGCTGGTTCGATCCCAGGCTCGGCCAATTTCTTTCCGAGGATTGATGATAGTCATTGCGACAGGATTCATTCCTCTCCCACCACTGACCATTGTTTCGACAATAGCTATGTGGGAAAGCAGCCAGTGGCTTGGAAAGAATATTGTGCGAAGTACTGGTAAAAGAAATTCCAGGAAAGCATGGATAGGTGCACTGGTCGCCGCGATATAACTAAATAATGTTGAAAACGGCGTTAAACACCAATCAATCAATCATTATTCACAAACTATTCCAAAACATTTTGTTACCAAATACCAAAACAAGAAATTAGATGCATTTTATCAACTGTTATAGTATTACACTCTCTTTTGTCACTCTATTATTAACCCTTTACCACACAATCAAGTTTTAACGACGCTAACCATGAAGGCCTTTGAAAACAGCGTGGATAAAGGAGAAAATGCTCCATTTTACGTGATATTTTCTACCCTTTTGAAGATGACTGTCAATCTTTTGGTTACATTTTTCTTCTGCAATATGCTTTCAATCTGGTTTGTCTGTTTGCTTGTATGGCGTTCAACGCCGATTCAACATTATTTCAGTTATATTCTGGTGACCAATGCACCTATTTATGCTTCTGTAGAGTTTCTTTCACCACTACTCAGCACAACATTGTCCTACTGACTGCTTTCCCACAGAGCCATGGTCAAAACAATGAGCAGCGGTGAGAGAGGAATGAATCCTATGGCAATGACTATCACCTATGCTGTGCAATACAGGTATGCTAAACTTTTATGGCAAGATTTCTTATTATAACCATCTTGCCATTGATAAAATATGCCCAAGATGCCTAGTTAACTCTTTACCAGATGACAAAATTTTAGACACGTCCAGATTGAAAGCATTTGTAGACGACAAAATAAATGTGACTCAAAAATTGAAATTTGCTTTGGGAAGAGTAGAAAACATGGTGGGAAAAGGAGAAAATGCTGGTTACCAGCATTTTCTCCTTTTCCCACAATGTTTTCAAAAGGCTTCTTTCTTAGGGTTGTGAAAACCCAGGATTGTGTGGTAAAGGGTTAAGCAATTAATAATTAGAACTGATTTTACAGTGGCAGGTGAACAAGTACCCAGATTGCACAGACCATACAGTCATCTTGATCTACACTGTCAGATACCTTCTGAGTCATTCTTACTTTAGATTAACTCTTCATCAAACGACAAAATTTTAGACTCTTCCATTTAGACAACAAATTAAATGTCACTCAAATAATGTGACTAGCCTTTGAAAAGGAAGAAAATAAGTGGGGGGAAAAGGAGAAAATTCTGGTGACCAGGGTCGGTATTGACCACCCATTCTTAAGAACGTTCTTTGTCTTATTATCCAGAATTTTCTAAATTTGAAAGTAACTCAACTCCTAATTGGCTAAACCATTTGGTTTAGCCAATCAGAAATTGTGTAACTGTCAAATTTAGAAAATCTTGGAGAATAAAATTAAGAATATTCTTGAGAATGGATAGTAACTATGGACCCTGGATTTTCTCCTTTTCCAACAATATTTTAGAAAGCCTTTTATCTGGATTGTAATTAAATTTCTGAATTGTCTGGTAAAGGGTTAAGAAGTGTAACTCAACCAGGTAAGAAAATTCAAGACTTGTCCATAGTGAAACAAATGCAGACTACAAACTGACTAGCTCAAATGAAAGTTGTCTTTTATAGAATAGAACACACTGTGGGAAAAAGGGAAAATGCTGGTTACAATTACCAGTACTTTCTCCTTTTCCAACAATGTTTTCAAAAATTTTCTACGCTAAGGTAGTTACAACACAGGATTGTATAGTAAAGGGTTAACTCTTAACAGATGACATAATATAAACCCCATATTGACAGAATTTGGGGGGAAAAAAAATGTGACAAAAATGATCAGATCTGTCTTCAAAAGGTTAGAAAGCATAGAGAGAACAAGAGAAAATGCTGATAAACAGCGTTTTCTCTTTTTTCAGCAATGTTTTCAAAAGATTTTTTTCTCTCAAGAGTATTCAAATCAAGGGATTGGTTGGTAAAGGATTAAGCATGGAACTATTTACATGCATTTAACATCAACTATTATCAACCAAAGATTAAGCATTGAACTATTTACATGCATTTAACATCAATTATTGTCAACCAAAGATTAAGCATGGAACTATTTACATGCACTTAACATCAGTTATTGTCAATCAAGATTCACATCCTACCAACTATATTGTATGAGGATTTGCCTACTGGCGCTTGCTTCACTCTTTATCTGGGGAATAATATTGTGCTCGGTACTTGTGAAAGAAACACCAGGAAAATATGGATAGGTACACTGATAAAAAAGGCATTTAAAAATAATATAGGAAAAGGAGGAAATGCTGGTAACCATCATTTTCTCCTTTTCCCATAATGTTTTCTTCTCCAACATATCAAACACTCTTTTCTTCAGCTGAGCCAGTCATCTGCAAATGCTTTCAATTTGGACACACAAACTAAATGTATGTCGCTTGGGACAGACATTAACACCACACAATTAAACTTCTACAAAAATGAGCGCTCTTCAAAACAGAAGAGATACATGTACGTACAAAATATGAGCCTAACATCAATATTAAGTTACAAAAATCAAAATAGAAAATACATAATTATGTACAAGAAGAAAGAAAAAATTTTCCATTATTTCTCCTTTCTTAACTTCATGCCACTATCTTAGCTCATTCAATGCTTGAGACATTTAACCCTTAAGCTGCCGAGAACGACTCACTGACCTTTTGCAGACAGTATAGATCCAAGATCAGACTGCATAGAATGTGCAGTCTGATCTTGGATCTGCACTGTCTGATAAGGCAATATTATTCTCCGAAACATGTGTTTTAACTCTTTTCCAAACGACAAACTTTTAGACTGGTCCAAATTGAAAGCATTTGCAGACAACAAAATTAAGGTGATTCAAAAATCAAAAATTGATTTGGGAAGGATGGAAAACATTGTGGGAAAAGGAGAAAATGCTGGTTACCAGCATTTTCTCCTTTTCCCACAATGTTTTCAAAAGGTTTTCTTCTCAGGGTCGTTAAACGTCGGGATTATGTGGTGAAGAGTTAAATAACATTATTCAGGTTTTTGCTGTCGGCTTGAAAGTTTTATTTAACTTATTTAGTGGAATAAGGGTTAATTTGCTATAATGAAATCATGGTTTTATCCCAGTTGGAGGTGTCAGTCTCCCCAAATGTCCTTGGGTAAGGCAGTGCAAAACTCCAGCCAAGTACCAGAATTCTGAAACTCCAGATGTTAATTAGAAACTGTCACAATTACGAGGGACACTTTTTAAGTTCGTAGAGTAAGCCTATAACTTTTTAACGCGATTATGAAATTGCACGATTTTTTACACAGAACTTGCGTAATCATTCCTCTCTCGAACGGTGTCACGGTATGCGGCGCACGAGGTCCACGTGCGCGCTGCGCTGGGTATTTTCAACACGTGGTTTTATACACTATAGTAAAATATAGCGTTCAATATGGATGGAAAAATCTCTGAACAGAGGGTATATTGTAAGATTCGAGCACAGCTCGGGTTTCCGCCAACAGAAAGTCATGCTGATTTGCAAAAAGTTTATGGGAATGGTGCTTTAAAATATGCTACAGTTTGCAAGTGGGTACGTCGTTTTAATGATGGTCGGGAGTCAATTGAAAATGACCCTCGGGTGGGTAGGCCGGTTTCCGTTTTGACGGAAAAGAACGTTGCTACTGTGAAAACGTTAATTGAGGAAGACGCACGTTATACCGTGCAAGAGATAGAAGAATTGAGTGGCATTCATTCGTCAAGTGTTTTGAAGATCTTATGTGAACGACTTGGGCTACGTAAGATCTGTGCGCGCTGGGTGCCCCATTTGCTCACTGACGAGCAGAAACAAAGTCGGGTTAGACTTGCATCGCAAGTTATAGAAAAATATGATAAATGTGACCCACGTCGTTTGGAAGAGATAGTTACAGGTGATGAAACCTGGATCTATCATTTTCAACCCGATTCTAAGGCTAAAAATAAGGTTTGGGTTTCATCTGAGGGCGACAGACCTGTCATTGCGCGCCGTTGCAAAACATCAAATCGCATGTTGTATGCGATATTCTTTGATTCGAAAGGCCCAGTCCTTCAAATTCCAGTCCCGATAGGTAGTTCTGTCACTGGAAAGTTTTACAGAGAAAGTGTTCTTACTCAACTTGTTGATTTCTATCAGAAACGCAGACCGCGCACCGGTGTCCGCGGCATCAAATTACTCCATGATAACGCACCGGCCCATAAATCCGCTACGGTACAGGAATATCTGAAAGAATCTGGGCTCGATGTCTTAGATCATCCCCCATACAGCCTTGACCTGTCCCCCTGTGACTTTTGGTTGTTCCCAAGACTAAAGGAAATGCTGGCAGGGCACCTTTTTGAATCCCGTTGTGGTATAGGCAGTGCGGTCTACCAATGTCTGCAACATATACCTAAAGAGGACTACCGGGCGGCGTTCCGGAAATGGGTAGATCGGTGTAAAATGTGTCTGGAGGCAGACGGGGCATATTTCGAAGGTCTTAGATAAATAAAATTTTGATATTTCAAGCGGTTTTAAAAAGACCGCCCTACTCTACGAACTTAAAAAGTGTCCCTCGTATAGCCCTAAACTTAACCGCCACATTTACATGGATATGTTAACTCTTTACCAAATGAGAAAATGTTGGACACACCTGAATCGAAAGCATGTGAAGATACCAAATCATCTGTGGCTCAAATGATGAAGTTTGTCTTTGAAAGGATAGAAAAAATTGAAGAAAGATAATAAAATTCTGGTTACCCACATTTTCTCCTTTTCTCACAATGTCTTCTGAAAGCTTATTCCTAAAAGTCCTTAAAGCTCGGGATTGTGTAGTAAAGGGTTAACCTTTTGCCAAACTATCCTGTTTTTATTAAGCCTTAAGAAAACTTTGTAGGAAAAGGAGAAAATGATGATAACCAGCATTTCTCCCTTTCCCATAATGTTTTATTACCCTTTCATAGACATATTTTACAATCTTTTACAGCCATACTTAATTTGCTTTGGATTTGATTATGTCTAAAGTTTTGTCATTTGATAAAAAATGGACATGAAATAAAGGAACAAACTCTTACAGAACAACAAAAAATATGGTATGTACTTAATTACAGGCAATTTCAACAAAAATATTCCTTGGTTCTCATTTCAGTACAAGATTCTGTATCAAGCAAAAGGGGTGATATAATGGAAATTTACATGAATATCTTTTCAAACCCTCCAACCAATCAATTGTTGATGCTTTTGCAGAACAATGTGACAAATCCAGATACAGCTTATTCTGACCAATTTCACAAGAAATTCTCTTATAACCAAAGTATTTTATTTCTACTTCAAACAGATGGTCAACTCTTTACCACAAGCCAAAATTTTAAACCCCTCCAAATTCAAAGTAGTTGCAGACAACAAATAAAATGGGGCTCAAATGAGATTTGATTCTCAAAGCATAAAAAACATAGTGGGAAACGGGTAAAAAGGCCTTTTACTGGTTTTCTCTCCCTTAACCCTATACCACGCAATCCCAACCTTTAAAGACTCTGAAAAAGAAGCCTTTTGAAAACATTGTGGAAAAAAGGAAAATGCTGGTATTAGGTAACCATCATTTTCTCCTTTTCCCACAGTGTTTTCTACCCTACACAAAACAAATTACAATTTTTCAGTCAAATTCATTTTGTGGTCTGGTAATGCTTTCAATTTGGTAAAGAAACCCCTTTTTCCTCAGGGTTTATTATTACATAATGTGGACAGTGTAGATCAAGATCAGCCTGCATAGAAAGGTGCAGTCTGATCTTGATCTACACTGTCCATAACATTTCAGACATTTTGGTTAAAGCAACCTTTTAAGTTTTCAAATGAGTTTGGTGTACTGTTTGAGAATACTTTTTTCATTTCTGTTGTAAAGAGTTAACCCTTTACCTAACGACAGAATTTTTGACTTGTCCAAATTGAAAGTATTTGCAGATGACAAGTATGACTCTAAAATTAACAGTTGTTCTGGGAAAGGTAAAAAGCATTGCAGGAAAAGAAGAAAATGCTGGTTACCAGCATTTCTCCTTTTCTCACAATGTTTTCAAAAGGCTTCTTTCTCAGAGTCGTTAAAAGTTGGCATTGTGTTGTAACTTGTACGGGGTTAATCATTTGCTTGATAATCCTATGCTTTTACAACCTTACCCTTTGCTACACAATCCAATGTATTAACGACCCCAAGGAAAAGATCCCAGAAAACATTCTGGGTGAAGCAGGTCACCAGCATTTTCTCCTTTTCCCACTATGGTTTCTATCTTTTCAAAGACAAATTTCATAATTTATGGTACACATAATTTTTGTCTGCAAATGCTTTCGATTTGGACCAGTATAAAATTTCGTTGTTTGGTACTGAGTTCAAAATGAATGTTTTCTATGCTTTCATAGTCAAGTCCTATCATTAACTCTTTCAGCCAAATAGGCGAACACATGGGCTTTTCGAGACAGCATTAATCAAGATCAGACTGCACAGAATTTGCAGTGTGATCTCAGATCTATACCGTTCACTTGCTTTGTCAAGCGTATGTGGTAAAAATCTTTCTCAGTTTCAATGGATAGTATTTTTCGCTGTCAAAAGTCTTGAAAAGAGGTCAAGTTTGTATATTTGGTGCTGAAAGAGTTCAAGTCACATGCAAATCAGCCATGCTCTGTGAAATGGGGCTTAATGCATCTGCCAAAAGTATCGAACTGCGCAGGCTGACGTGGGCCGAAATCTTTCCCTATTGGTCAGTTTTCTGTACGTCAAAGGACCTGATGATGCAATTGGTTGTTAGACAAAATGGATTTTATGGATTTATAATTATGTGATATCTTGCTTCGAATGATGCATCACGGAGATGCATAAAGCCCCCTTTTGCCAGAGCATAGCTCAAATGTTTTCAATGAGGATGAGCCTGAAGTTTTGTCGTCAGGTAAAGTACTAAACAGTACTTTTGAAGCACAATCTTGGTGCTGTGGAATATTCTATCAGAACTCTTGACTTCAGGAATGAAAGTCTCTTAGGTGCTTCTGTAACAGTTGTGACCCTTTTCACCAACGGTGTTGTTGTTTTTCCTTTAACCCAGTATCTGTGCAAATTTACCAGCTCTTTCGGCTGTGGATCAAACAGTTCATATGTCCATTTGTTATTGTCCCTCTTCTTTTTATAGTACTTCCCCTCTTTTTCTATGACAAATGTCAGTTTGTTGTCTGGTGTTAAACTGTACTTTTGATTGATTGTCGTTCCTGTTTTAGAGTCCCATGAGTATTGGTCTCGTAAAACTTTTCGTCTGTCTGCTGCATCTTTCTCCACCTCTACAACAACAAAATTCTTATCTTCAGGATGATTTCTAACAGATGAAACGGTGGTTTCAGTAAGCATTACCTGAAACGAATCTTCTGTACTCATCATTTCTTCTGAAAACGGGTCACTTGATTTTTTACTAGCAGCATTTTCTTTTGGAGATGCAGTAACATCCTTTGTAATCATTTTCTGCATATCATCTGTTTCAGCCTCATCCTCCTTCAGATCATCATCTTCATGGCTGATCTTTAAACTTTTAACCTGTCTGTTCTTTAGTCTTTCTGAGCGGTAGGATCTTTTCTCATTTGGAGGGGTGAAATATGGCTTGCTGTACACTGATTTGGACTTTTGGGATACAAGTGACCTCTTCACTTTACTGCTTCTTTCTTTTTTCTTTATTGTTTTGATAGATTCCTCTGAAATTGGGCTTTCATCTTCACTTGTTTCTGTCATGTCTTGATCTGAGCTGGGTTGTGCATTTTTGTCTTTCTCCTGAGTACTGATTTCTGTAAATGATTTTAGTAATGCCACATCGTCCAATTCATTCTCCCCAATTTCCTGTTTTAAGTATTCAATCACAGTCTTTGTTTTCACATGAGAAAACTTCTCTGGCGCATCAATGATTTTTGAACAACGTTTTTTGTACCAAGGCATACTCTTCAACTTGATCCAAGTTCTGCGAATTGTCACAATCTGTTTGGGTTGTGGTTTAATGGTTTCATAAACAAATGTGTTCTCTTTTTTTCTTTTTACGGAGTAAAGTCCATTCTTTATCATGACAGTCCTCCCAAGTTTCTCACCTTCAAGAACAAAAAGTTGATTAGTACACTGGAATGAGCAGCCGTCCCATGCCAAACCATCTTGGCAAGGCACACTTTTCATTCCCTCTTCCCCTGTCTCATCTGTGGTAACAACTATAAATTCTTTGAGATGAGGCCCTGACAGGACTGATGACACAGGTTCTTCAGATAGTAGAACCTCCCATGTCTGGCTCCCTGTCATAAACATACTGGTAACAGGAAGGTAAACTGCAACCTCCTCAGTCTCTTCATCAACTACACTGCTGTTTACCTGTGAATCATCAAGCTTGGGTTTCCATTCATCTGTATTCTCATCCAAAGAGCTGTCTGCAGTTTCATCAGCATCTTCCATTTCTCCAAACTTTCTTTTCAATGGTTGATTCCTGTTCTGATCCGTATCATCACAGATGTCCCTTTGTTCTCCCTTTTTTTCCCTGCCTTTAAATATTTCCTTCAGTTTCATAGGTATGCTGATACTTGAACTGTATGACATTGTGTAATATTCAACCAAAGCCTTTGATTTCAGAAAATCCAGCCTATCTGGAGCTTCTATTACACTGGTTATTCTTTTTCTGTAAAAAGGACAACTCTTTAGAGCTGTCCAATATTTATGTAGCGTTATGATATCCTTTGGCTGTGGATTTACTGGGACCCAAACATTCTTCCTATCCAAACGTTTTTTCATGCAGTACTTATCTCCTTGCTTGCTTACTCCTGTAAGATTGTTTGATTCATCGATCGCAAAAGTTTGGTTAACACTGGTTCCTAATCTGTTATCCCAAGCACATCCATCCTTTAGGAAAAATCGACTCTTTCCATTAGCCTTTTCATTTCTAATAACCATATAGTTTCTACTGTTTTTCTCTTTTAATGCCCCTTCTGTGCCATCAAGTATGAGTGTCTCTAAAATTTGTTCATTACTCATGGATGAACAGGCCATTGACATCTGCATAAGGTAATTTTGTTTTTGATTCATATCAGCAGTAGTTATAGCCAGTTCCTTTTGAAACGCCTTGTCCTTTGGATAGAGTTTTCTGTTTAGTATAACCAGTTTTGTCTTTCCATTTTCATCCACCTCTTCTCTTGGTATGATGCATTTTTCGCTGCAATATTCGGTGACATGCTTGTGCAGGAGTTTACTCCATCTCTCTGGGGCGGACCACACTACAGTTTCCCTCTTTAAGAATGAGTTACTATCCTTCAGTTTGAATGTACACCTCTGTAAAACAAGGAGGTTTTTTGGTTGTGGAAAAAGCTCCTCATACTCTTTTGCAGATCTTTTTGGTAGGACTCTGCAGTACTTCCCTTTCTTTTTTATAACCAGTGTACATTCATCACCACTGTTTACACTGAAAGTGAGATTTGTTGTTGTATTTACTTGCCAAAATCCAAATTCATCAACTCTTTGGAATCCATTATAACTGGACGTAAAAACTCTGTAGTTTTTAGTTTCATCAACTGAAGCATTATCATCAAGAATCACCTGTAACAGCTCGTCATTGTTCAGGTACTGGTAGCTTGTGATGACAGGTTGTGTTACTAGATAATCACTTACTTCTCCATTCTTTAATTTGTCATTATCCTCCTGATACACATCAACATTGTCAGAGATTTCTTGGTTGTTTACAACAAAACTGCTTAAATCATTATCATTATCTGTTTTGACTGTGTTAAATAATGCTGTTGCATCATGTTCTGGAACTTCTTTAGAAACACCAGGATACAGCATCTCTTTCAGTTTGGTACAATCTGGTATAGTAACCTTCACTTGGCTGTCTGCTACACTAACTTTACGTACAGATGTGATGTCCATATAATATTCTACTAAACATTTTGTTGTCAGAAATCCAAGATCTTCGGGAGCCTCTGCTATCCTAGAGATCCTACGTCTGTATGATTCATTACCTTCCAGCTCAATTGTTACTTTCTGAAATGTGATTATAGATCTAGGTTGTGGTTGAATACGTTCAAGATGTGATTGCTTCTGGTGAAGATGTTTGTAATAGTAATATGTTCCTTTTTTGTAGACTTTGGAGAGATTGTAATCAGCATCTATGGCAAATGATTGTTTCACAGTCTTCCTTGACTGACTCTTCCAAACCACACCATCTTCAAATATAGGCATGCCTTTATACCCCTCATTTCTAATCACTAAGTAGTTTTTCTTTCCACTGTTTCCCCCAGAAACATCCGGATCTTCATTCAAAAGAACATTGAGGATCTCTTCATTACTCATGTATTTATAACTTAATGGTATCTCTACCAATGGACTAGACTCTGGTTTTGCAACAACTTCATTCTGTAGATCAGTGTAATCCTGTATCTCTTCTAAAGTATCAGTCATGTTGTCCACAAGCACACTTGCATCCTGCACTGTTGTCTTTGGATCTGACTCTTGGTCCCTTTCCTCTTGCTCTGTACTTTTGTTGATGCTGGTATCCAATTCAGGAATAAATCTAAGGCTATTCCCAGTTCTAATAATATCATCCGAGGATATCTCTACTAAGAGTTCTGTTTGTGTGGTTGCATGGCTTTGCCTGTACCTTGGAAATGCAGTTCTGGTGTCTTGACAGAAGAAGAAAGATCCACTATCAGAATGCTGTCTCATATGAAGGTGTAAATTTTTCACGTCAACAGCTGCAAATAGATAAATAAAGAGGATATTTACCAGGTATTTGTTTAAAGATTAACTCTTTACCACATGACAAAATTTTAGCTTTATCCAAATCCAAAGCATATGCAGACAACAAATCAAGGCTGGCTGAAATAATGAAATGTGCCTTTAATTAAGTAGAAAACATTGAGGGAAAAGGAGAAAATGCTGGTGCCTTTAATCAGGTAGAAAACATTGAGGGAAAAGGAGAAAATGCTGGTTACAGCGTTTTCTCCTTTTCCCACAATGTTTTCAAAAGCTTTCTTTCTCAAGGCTGTTAACCTCGCAACTGTGTGGTAAAGGGTTAAGACATCATGTCACTGAAAATGAAAAGCTGAAATTGATAAGTAAAACTTTTCAGATGGAAGAAAATGCTGTTTCTAAATGCATTGTCAGTCTGGGTCAATAAAATTAGTGATTGTATGAAGTGTTAAAGTAGTGACAAAAAATAAAGATTTTATGAAATAACTCGAATATGTTTCTTTGGAAACATACCATACTAGTAATCAAGTCTGAACGTAACGTTAGCAAGAGAAACCACATGTGGGTGCCTACGCTTGGCTTTGCTTAATTTTTAATGAAAGATTTTAAGTCGAAAAAGAGGTCTAACTTGTAAAATATACTTTGATGGTTAACTGCCCTTGTTTTTTGGGTTCCCCTTTTGATAGTTAACAACTTGTCCAATTTTGAAGTAACTGTCTTCAGTGGTATCAGAGATTTTATAAAATGTCGAAGTTTCTGCATAACAACAACATAGACAACAATAGGACATAAACAATATCTTGAAATTTTCTTCAAAAAAAGCCGAGCTAAAAGTGTAAAAATATTCTTCAACCCTTTACCGCACAATGCCGCCTTCTGACGCCCCTGAAAAAGAAGCCTTTTGAAAACATTGTGGGAAAAGGAGAAAATGCTGGTAACCAGCATTTTCTCCTTTTCCCACAATGTTTTCTACCCTATCAAAGAAAAATTGCACCATTTGAACCACACTGAAATTGTCGTCTGCAAATGCTTTCAATTTGGGCAAGGCTAAAATTTTGTCATCAGGTAAAGGGTTAAGATTTTTTAAAAACCCACGAAAAATCAATTGAGCAGTGAACTGGTTATCCATATAATTTCACAGTGAAAATCATACAGCTGTAAAACTATGAGGTTAAAATTAATTAAACTATTTCCTTGATCTACTTAACCCTTTACCACCCAATCCAGACTTTTAACAACCCCAAGAAAGAGGCCTTGTATAGAACATTGTGGGAAAAGGAGAAAATGCTGGAAACCAGCATTTTCTCACATTTCCACAATGTTTCCTATTTATTCAACGACAAATATGCCATTTTCTCATATCTTCGTGAACCTAACAGGCACTTTCATGCCATCAAAGAGACAAACACAGCACAGATTTAATATAGGCATATAAATAGACAAGGATAGAGTCAGATTTCATTTTTACAAAAGGAAAAGTACTTTTAACCTTTTTTTCATAGCTAAACCATCTTAAAAATACATTTGATCACCACCCTAAATTGACCAGACGCTTTCCCATGACTTCGTGAATCATTTAAAAAAAAAAACAGAGTCATTCCAAATGTTGTCAAATGACATCATATAGGGGATATAGGTCACCGTCACTATATTTATCACGGATGTACTTTCTGTGTTGCACTTTGCATTCATGGGAATTTACTGAAAATAAATGTTTTGTTATCCAAACAACTTACGACTTATGGAGGAAAAATAAGGTTTTAGATAAAGTGTGCCTTTTTTTTTTTTAATTTTAATTCTGTTTTTGACATATTTGTTCAGTGTAGAGAGCTTATATGGAATGTTCACGTCTGTGAAGGTTTAGCAAGAGGCACAAAAAAAAAAAGAGTGTGCAACAAAATATCGTTAGAAAACATAGATTCATACAAGAGGGCCATGATGGCCCTGGGTCGCTCACCTTAGTAGAGTGCCTTTAAGGTTTTTCTTTAATTTGACCATGTGACCTAGTTTTTGACCGCAGGTGACCCAATTTCAAACTCATATTTCATGAAGACAAACATTCTGACCAATTTTCAAGTCAATTGAGCAAAAAATGTGGCCTCGAGTGCCCTAAAGATATTTCTTTAATTTGACCTAGTGATCTAGATTATGACCCCAGATGACCCAAATTTGAACTGGTCTTTGACTATATCAAAAGAAACATTTTAACCAATTTTCAAATCATATGAATAATAAATGTGGCCTCTAGAGTGCCCACTAGCTATTTCTTTAATTTGACAAAGTGACCTAGTTTATGACCCCAGTTGACCCAAATTCAGACTCATGTGAGATTTTACAAAAACAAACATTCTGACCAATTTTCAAGGCAATTAAGCAAAGAATGTGGCCTCTAGAGAGCCCACAAGGTATTTCTTTATTTTGACCCAGTGACCTAGTTTATGGTTCCAGGTGACCCTAATCCAAACTCATCTGGTATTTCATCAAGACAAACATTCTGGCCAAATTTCAGGTCATTTGAGCAATAAATGTGGCCTCCAGGGTGCAAACAGGGTATTTCTTTAATTTGACCCAGTGAACTAGTTTATGACCCAAGTTGACCCAAATTAATCTTATGTGAGACTTTATAAAGACAAACTTTCCAGCTAATTTTCAAGGCAATTGAGCAAATAATGTGGCCTCGAGAGTGCCAACAAGGTATTTCTTTAATTTGACCTAGTGACCTAGTTTATGACCCAAGATGACCCAATTTTGAACTCAATGAACTTGTTGCGCTTAGATGAGCAAGCAAACTTAGAAGAGAATCACTACATACCAAATATCAAAGCTCTACGCCTTCCAGTTTTAAAGAAGAATTTTAAAGTTTTCCTTCTTTGTTCCTATGTTCGAACTTGTGACCCCCGGGGCGGGGCCAGTTTTGACCCAGGGGCATCATATGAACAAACTTGGTAGAGGTCCACTAGGAAATGCTACATACCAAATATCAAAGCTCTACACCTTCCCGTTTAAGAGAAAAAGAAATTTAAAGTTTTCCTTCTTTGTTCCTACCTTCGAACTTGTGACCCCCGGGGCGGGGCCAGTTTTGACCCAGGGGCATCATATGAACAAACTTGGTAGAGGTCCACTCTGAGATGCAACATACCAAATATCAAAGCTCCACACCTTTCGGTTTCAGAAAAGAAGAATTTTAAAGTTTTCCTTCTTTGTTCCTATGTTCGAACTTGTGACCCCAGGGGCTGGGCCAGTTTTGACCCAAGCAGCATCCTTGGAACAAACTTGGTGGAAGTTCACTAGGAGATGCTACATACCAAATATCAAAGCTCTATGCCTTCCCATTTAAGAGAAAAAAAAAATTTAAGTTTTCCTTCTTTGTTCCTATGTTTGAACTTGTGACTCCCGGGGCAGGCCCAATTTTGACCCCAAAGGCATCATATGAACAAACTTAGAAGAGGTCTACTAGGCGATGCTACATACCAAATATCAAAGCTCTATGCCTTCTAGTTTTAGAGAAGAAGATTTTTAAAGTTTTCCTTCTTTGTTCCTATGTTCGAACTTGTGACCCCTGGGGCGGGGCCAGTTTTGACCCCAGGGGCATCATATGAACAAACTTGGTAGAGGTCCACTAGGAGATGCTACATGCCAAATATCAAAGCTCTACGCCTTCAAGATTCAGAGAAGAAGATTTTTAAAGTTTTCCTTCTTTGTTACTATGCTCAAACTTGTGACCCCCGGGGTGGGGCCAGTTTTGACCCCAGGGGCATCATATGAAAAAACTTGGTAGAGGTCCACTGGGCAATGCTACATACCACATATCAAAGCTCTACGCCTTCCAATTTCAGAGAAGATGATTTTTAAAGTTTCCCCTCTTTGTTCCCATGTTCGAATTTGTGACCCCCGGGGCTGGGCCAGTTTTGACCCCAAGGCATCATATGAACAAACTTGGTAGAGGTCCACTAGGAGATGCTTCATGCCAAATATCAAAGCTCTATGCCTTCTAGTTTTACAGAAGAAGATTTTTAAAGTTTTCCTTCTTTGTTCCTATGTTGGAAATTGTGACCCCCGGGGCGGAGCCAGTTTTGACCCCAGTGGCATCATATGAACAAACTTGGTAGAGGTCCACTAGGAGATGCTACATGCCAAATATCAAAGCTCTACGCCTTCCAGTTTCAGAGAAGAAGATTTTTAAAGTTTTTCTTCTTTGTTACTATGCTCAAATTTGTGACCCCCGGGGTGGGGCCGGTTTTGACCCCAGGGGCATCATATGAACAAACTTGGTAGAGGTCCACTGGGCAATGCTACATACCAAATATCAAAGCTCTACGCCTTCCAGTTTCAGAGAAGATGATTTTTAAAGTTTCCCCTCTTTGTTCCTATGTTTGAACTTGCGACCCCCGGGGCAGGGCCAGTTTCGACCCCAAAGGCATCATATGATAACACTTGGTAGAGGTCCACTAGGAGATGCTTCATGCCAAATATCAAGGCTCTATGCCTTCTAGTTTTAGAGAAGAAGATTTTTAAAGTTTTCCTTCTTTGTTCCTATGTTGGAAATTGTGACCCCCGGGGCTGGGCCAGTTTTGACCCCAGGGGCATCATATGAACAAACTTGGTATAAGACTTCAGAGAAGAAGATTTTTAAAGTTTTCCTTCTTTGTTACTATGCTCAAACTTGTGACCCCCGGGGCGGGGCCAGTTTTGACCCCAGGGGCATCAAATGAACAAACTTGGTAGAGGTCCACTAGGAGATGCTACATACCAAATATCAAAGCTCTGTGCCTTCTAGTTTCAGAGAAGAAGATTTTCAAAGATTTTGCTTTTTTTTCCTTTTTGTTGCCATGGCAACCAAAGTTGTGGGTGGAATTCAATTCTTTGAACAATTTTGGTAGAGCTTCACCCAAGGAACATCCCTGCCAAGTTTCATCAAGATTGGCCCAGTGGTTTAGGAGAAGAAGATGTTTAAAGAAATTGTTGACGGACGACGGACGATGGACGACAGGACGACGGACGCCGGACATAGGGCGATCACAATAGCTCACCTTTAGCACGTTGTGCTAAGGTGAGCTAAAAAATAGGAGAATTCACAGAGTGACGGGGATCAACTATAGTATTTTTTGAAAATCAGTTAAACTGTGGCCTGTAAATTCTTTCAATATGGACAAGTCTAAAATTTTGCAGTGACTATGTGGTAAAGGTTAAGCTAATCATGCTAGCTCAGTAGGTAAAGCACTGGGCAACTAGTAGGGATTTTGAGTTCAAATTCCAGCTCAACACACCTCTTTTCAATGACTCCTATCTCACCCCTTGTTACTATCTTGTGGAAAGGCAGCAACCTGAGCAAATGGTTTGAAAAGCTTGTTGTGCTTCAACCCTTTACCACACAATCACGAGTTTTAACAATCCTGAAAAAGAAGGCTTCTGAAAACATTGTGGGAAAAATAGAAAATGCTGGTAACCAGCATTTTCTCACAATGTTTTCTATCCTTTCAGAAGCAAACTTCAGCATTTGAGCCACATTTAATATGTCGTCTGCAATTCGGACCAGTCAAAAATTCTGTTGTTTGGTAAAGAGTTAAACTTGGCACACAATCACGAGTTTTAACAACCCTGGAAAAGAAGGCTTTAGAGAACATTATGTGAAAGGAGAATATGCTGGAAACCAGCATTTTCTCCTTTTCCCACAATATTTTCTACAATTTGGAAAGGAATTTCAGTTTCAGAGCCACACTTGATTTGTCTTCTGCTAATGCATTTAATTTGGACCAGTCCAAAATCTGGTTGTTTGGTAAAGAGTTAAACTGGAGACAGGCAACACCAGCAATGCATGGTTAAGTGCCCTGGCCACCATATTACAACTGAAATATCGTTGATCATGGTGTAAAATTGCCAAAACAGCGGTTGCTGAATGTGACACAATTTGCTACTTACTCGTAAAGTGACAGGCCCCACACTTGTAATGTTCTACAATTGATATTTGGTAGTAACCCTCCATGGCAAGTCTGAAATATATACACAGAACTAAAATTTTAATTTATTAACCCTTTACCGCAGAATCCTAAGTTTTTACGACCCTGACATGGAAGGCTTTTGCAAACATTGCAGACAAAATGCTACTAACCAGCATTTTCGCCTTTTCCCATATTGTTTTCTACCATTTCACAAACAAATCCAATAATTTTAGACACACTTACTTGTGGTCAGCAAACACTCTCAATTCAGAGGAGTCTACAATTTGTTGTTTGGTAAAGAATTAACCCTTTACCACATAATCCTAAGTTTTCATGATCCTAAAAGAGAAGGCTTTTGAAAACATTGTGAGGAAAGGAGAAAATAGTGGCAACCAGCATTTTTCCTTTTTCCCACCATGTTTTTTACCCTATCAAACACAGAAATAAACATCTAAGCTACATTTAACATCTCATCTGCACATGCTTTCATTTTGGTCAAGTACAAAATCTTATTATTTGGTAAAGATTTAAACCCATATCTCTAGTGTGGACTCCTTGGGGGTTGTGTTCAAAGAGATCATATGACTAGACAGCAATAAATATCATCCTAAACTCATTCCAAGACTTTATTCATTAATGACACTTTAGATTTATCCCGTTTGAAAAAAAAAAAAAAAAATGGCAGACGAAAATAAATATAGCTTAGAAAATGGAATTTGTCTTTGATGGGGAAAAAATTAGGGAAAAACAGAAAATGCTGGTGACCTGCACTTTCTCATTCCAATACTTCCAA
Source organism: Tridacna gigas (assembly GCA_945859785.2). Taxonomy (NCBI): domain Eukaryota; kingdom Metazoa; phylum Mollusca; class Bivalvia; order Cardiida; family Cardiidae; genus Tridacna; species Tridacna gigas. The sequence goes on along the minus strand of OX244035.2, from coordinate 39,601,455 downwards.
AAACTGTCCTCATTATTAAGAAACAGTTAAGCCTGTTCTGAATAACTACAGACAAAGTAGACTAAACTCATTGAATTAAAGACACAAGAGATTAGAATGAGCAGACTGATCTTGGATCTGCTATATCTTTAACCCTTTACCAAATGACAAAATTTTAGACTTGTCAAAGTTGAAAGCATTTGCAGACGACAACATAAAAGTGACTCAAAAACTGAAATTTGTTTTGGCAAGATTGGAAAACATTGTGCGAAATGGAGAAAATGCTGCTTACCAGCATTTTCTCCTTTTCCCACAATGTTTTCAACAGGCTTTTTCTTCAGGGTCATTAAAACCCGTGATTATAGGGTAAAGAGTTAATTTCCTCATTTATTCTGATCATAGTGCCTATGAAAATGCAATACATTTGTATTTGGATATTTAGTTTTGCCTAGAAATGTCTATTTAATCAATTCTGAGTTTTAAAGATTCCTGAGAAACTATTTTTTAAACAACTATTGTAGGAAAAAAGAAAATGCTGATACATGTAACTAGCATTTTCTCCTTTTCCCACAGTGTGTTCTATCCTTTAACCCTTTACTTCTTTACCAAACAATCCTGTGTTTTAATGACCCTGAGGAAGAAGCCTTATGAAAACATTTTGGGAAAAGGAGAAAATGCTGGTAGCCAGCATTTTCTACTTTTCCCACAATGTTTTCTACCTTTTGGCAGAAATTATCACTTGAGCGTCATTTAATATTTTGTCTGCAAATGCTTTCAATTTGGTTCAGTCCAAAATTTTGTCGTTTGGTAAAGAGTTAACTCTTTACCAAAACTGCCTGACTTTAACAACTCTAAGAAAGAATGCTTTGGAAAACATTGTAGTACAGGGATAAAATGCTGGTAACCAGCCTTTTATTTTCCTCATTCCACAATTTTTCTACCCTTCTAAAAACTAATTACATTTTTTGGGTCATGTCTATTTTGTCTCCTGCAAATTGCCTTGAATTTGGACAAGTCTAAAATTTTGTCATATATGTCAAATGATTTGAAAAGCAAATCTTAACCTTAACACACAATCCCGGATTTTAATGACCCTAATGAAGAAAGCTTTTGAAAAAGTTGTAGGAAAAGGAGAAAATGCTGGTAATCAGCATTTTAACCTCTTCCCAGTCTCACAATATTTTCTAACATTTCAGAAACAAATACAATCATTAAAGCCGACGAATTCCTGTTACTATGATATAATAGCCACTATTTTGCCTCAAATATGTATAATTAGCTTCTTAAATTTTTATACTATATTCTTATCGCAAAAAAAGGTTGGTGTATTTTAACAACTATCTGGGATCCAGTATGCTAATCGTCCATCCGAAATGTTTATCCGGCCATTGTTCATTTCTAAATTTTAACAGTCTGGTGAATGTCGGACTGATGGACTTACATACTTGCTTAAATTCTTGCTTAAATAGAGGAAACGAGTAATTCTACTACCTTGCTGGTGGTTTTGGTCCAAACTAGACGAAAAAAATATATAAATCTTCTTTACTGCACCTTCGTGCTTCTCTCCCTCTTTCATCGTCCGTTGACCTTATATGAGAGAAAGACCCGGAAGGAACGGAAAAGGGCGAAATGATACAGATTGATTACCTCCACTGATACAGTTTGTATACTGCATATTTATCAAAATCAAGTATACGGAAAAAAGGGACCAGCCTTTTGTCTCGCGAAAAGATTTTCCATTCATATTTAACTCTACCCGACGACAGAATTTTATACTTGTCCAATCTGACAAAATTTGCAAGCTACAAAACGATTTGTCTTGGAAGGGATGGGAAAAAATCACGGGAAAAGGAGAAAACGCGGGTAAGCAACATTTTCTTCTTTTCCCTACAATGTTTTCAAAGGCTTTTCTCCTGCTGTCTTTATAAACTCGGCACTTTACGCTAAAGAATTAAAGACAAACAGATGTCGAAATCATTTCTGTCGATACAAGTTTTATTCTACGACATCGCTTCAAACTATGTGAGAATACAACGACATTTTTCACTATACACGTGTAGAGAAGCAAATATAGAGTTTTTGCTGCGAATCAGGATTCCTTAGAAATCACTGATAAATGCTAACGTTACAAACACTTATTTATTTCTCTGCACAAGCGTGAAGAAATAAGACTTAACATTACGTTCAGTTAAGGCAGCAATTTCCTCTTTTTAAAACGTGAGATTATACTGTGTAGTCATATTGAGACGGATTAATTCTTCTCACACTGATAACTAGACGGTTGGTGTCGTGGATAGAGAAAGTTTATCGAGCGATTTTGAGGCCTCTAACTATAGACCAATCAGTCTTGCAAGATGGACAGAAGGCCTAATTTAAAAAATAATGGGGAAACATAGAGATAAAATAAACCATATGGAAACAGATTACCTGTTTACTGAAAATCAACATGGTTTTAGAAAAGAAAAATCTTGTATAACACAACTTCTCGAAGCTCTTGACGATTGGACCCAAAAGTTCCGACAACAACTGCATTGATGTCATATACATGTAGACTTCTAGAAAGCCGTGGACGCTGTCCCGTATAAACATCAAGTATCAGAAAATTAAACTGCTATGGAATTAAGGATAATCTCAAGCAACTGATTAAATCGTATTTAACAAATAGAAAGCAAATTGTTGTCCGTAATGATCCATATCAAGTTATGCAAATGTTAGCAGTGGAATTCCACAGGGGATCGAGTGAACTACTAGCAATTTTAACATTCACAATTTACATTAGTGACTTACCTGACGCTACCCAAATCATACAAAATCATTTGCAGAAGGCACAAAACTAGTATATGCGCCTGTAAATGATGAATATGAAGAGGTAATTGTAAGAAAATACTTACAAAATGAAGAACGGTCAAACGACTGGCCTATGGAATTCAACCCAGGTAAATGTAAACGCTACACGTTAGAAAAGATTCAGACATCAAGTATAAAATATTAAATGAAATAATAAAGCGAATTGACTCCGAGAAAGATCTAAGCGTATATTTTTGACAAAGGCTAAACCTCCATACGCGTGTTAATGTAAAGGTAAAAAGGCAAACCAAATTCTAATTAAAAGACCATTTACATACATGGACGAGAAGATCTTCTTAATTCTTTACAAAAGCCTTGTAAGACCACATTTGGAACATGGCAGTTCAGGCTGGCAACAAGCTTTAAAAAAGACAAAAAAAAAAAAAAAAAAAAAAATCAGAATGTCCAGAGAAGAGAGACAAAAGTCATCCCGAAAGTTTGCACCCTCACATACAACAATCATCTGAAAAGTCTCCAACACTAGAATACAGAAGGCTTTGTTCTGACGTGTAAAGTTACAAAATACTGCATAGTTTCGACAACGTAGACAAGGAAAAATGTTCCCAAAAATCCAACCAGTAGATCTACAGTACCAGAGGCCATAACCCAGAGATTTTCAAAACACACTGCAAAACCAGCCTAAGGAAAAATTGCTTCAGTTAAAGAATGAAAGACTAGGAATGTGTCACCGACACGTCCCCTTGTAACATGACACAAGTCACAGAACTGTTATGGGATAGTTCCAAACTCAAACAAAGACCTATAGCCATGTTTATTGATAAAAACATCCTACCGCACGCACGCGCACATACACCCCCCCCCCCCCACCACACACACACACAAAGTAGCACTATATGCCCATCTGCAATTAAAAATCTATCGCAGGAAACATGATAAGAGTCATTGCCTGCAAAGATAATTACTTTCGTTCGAGCAGTGTATGTCTGAGAAACATACAGTTGTGTTTGGTAGAACGTGATTTTCAACAAAGAATCCAAAAATCATGAAAAACTACGGCCTGCTGCATGCAATGCTGATAAGCTGCACCCGAAATAAGGGAGATAACTCCAACACTCAGGTCAGAGTTATCCTTATATATCGTGACACCCCTATTTCATTTTCTTAGCAGTTCTACTTCTAGGTCAATATTATTTTTTAAAACGAATCTACAGTTGAAAGAGTTATGGCCTGCACAAGATTTTACCACCTGGGGTAGATCATTGAATATAGACGGAGTAAGCAAGAGATTCTTTAATGTACTTCTGCTTCTTGATGGCCTTTAAGTACAGGCGTTCGTTTTGTGACGATTTCGCCATCGATTTGATTTAACATACATAGACAAGCTGTCCAACTCTATTCCATACCGAACACCACCAGTCATTACTTACCGGTAATTTTCACATTCTCTACCACCGGGATGAAACTGTCGACGCTTTAAAATCGTGTTCTGCAATGATTTCCCATCAACTAGTACGTAGTACGATAAAAGTAGTATTAGGGGACTTGCAGAGGTCTGAACTTTTGAGGCGGACAATTTTTAGATCGGCTGTTTTCGAAAAAAAAAACCGCCGAGTTATTGTCGTAACCCTGTCCGCGTCTGCGTCGTCGTGGGAAAAAAAAAAGTACATCTTACAACATTTCTGTTATTATATACTGCAAACTTGGACAAGTTGTCAACTATCAAAAGAGGAACCCATACAACAAGGACGTGTAACCATCGAAGTATTTTGACACAGTTATGCCCCTTTTTCGACTCAGACATTTCATTTAAAATCTTGCCTGCAGCCGAGCGTTGGCACCCGCATGCGGTGCTCTTGTTCTCTGTTGCCACCATTGGACATTATCTTTCGCTAGGTGGCATTTTGCATAATCCATCTGATACGTGCATTCTGGGTACAGAACCGGACTACTTTTCAAGGCGGCAATCAATGCAGCGAAGTTTCGAAATAAGATATATGTTTACTCAATAATACCCACCTTGTAAGATTCATCCAGCCATGTTTAGCTACCATATAACCTATGCACCAGCCCTTTATAAACATAAGCACCTATAAGCTTGAGAAAAGGTCCCAGAATAAGCCAAGCAAGGTGGAGACGTCATCTTTGATAACAGTCTGTTGCACAAATCCCGGTTTTTCCCCCATGTCTATATTTGGAAACTGTCTACAGAGATTTGCAGTAAACAATTTATTTTATGAAATCATTGTATTTCCGAGAAATGTGTGGCTTGATTTTTCCACAGACGTATTATTTATAGCCAGATTCCGCTTGCTATTTCGCGTATTAATTCAAAGTGTACAGGAGAAGTGATGAGTCATAGCAGACAGGTCAAATCTTCGAAGAATATTGATATGCGCAGACAGCGCCCCCGGCTGTATCACGTAGCTTGATATGCAACTACACGGTACATTTCTTTGCCGGAAGTACAACGTTTTACAGTTATTAAAATTGTAAGGCTCCACTTAACAAAAGAAAACATACGTCACAACTTTCTATCGATATCTTTCTAAGAATTTTTCCGTCGGCAAACAGTTTGTACCTTCAAATTTTAGCGTGGTTTATCAATTCCGTTGGGAGCTTTCATCGACAGATAGATGTGAATAACTTCGCTGTGGTTGGTCATGTCGTTGCTAAGCGAGTTACTTTGGCGCCGCCATATTTAAGATCATGTGATTGGTAGAGTTCAAACTGGAAGCCTCCTTTAGACGGACGAGGTTAGATGTCGGCCGAGTAGTGACGACTGAATCGCTACCGAAAACAATTAATTACGGAACATGCCGAGTGAGGCCGCAATGTCTTCACTTGACGACGAATGTCGTAATTTACCGATTGAATAATACCTAGACACCGGAGAAGGCCAGCAACAGGACGAGCAAAAACTGGTACAAAAAGAAAAGAATGATTTCGATATGTATGGAAGTCATTGCAAGAAAACGAGCGCCTTCTGATGAGAAACATGTTCTCCTATTCTCACAATGTTTTCAAAGTGAAAATGGTGTTAAAAACCAGACGCATTAAAAGACCAAAAGTCAAACCAGCACTTTAAACAAGTAGAACATTGCCAGAGAATGAGTTAGCACGTGGCGGAAGATAATGCGTTTCGGAGGACCTCCCTGACATTGCATTTTTTTCTGCTCTGTGACAGTTTTCAAATACATAACCTATCTGATATGGGCATTCTGTTTACTGAACCGGTCTACTTTTCAAGGCGGCAATCAATGCAACGAATTTCAAAATGAAATAAACGTTTACTCATTAAAACCTACCTTGAACGATTCATCCAGTCATGGTTAGCTAGTATATAACCTATGCACCAGCCGTTTATAAACATAGCCCGTGTAAGCGTGGGGAAAAGCCCCGGGGTAAGCCCAGCAAGATGGGGACGTTATTTTTTGTTGTCAGTCTGTTGCACAAATCCCTATTTTCCCATTGTCTATATTTAGAAACAGTCTACAGAGATTTGCAGTAAACAATTAGTGTGTGTGTGTGTGTTTTTTTTTTTAAGTATTTTCCCCGTTTGAAATCATTTTGTTTTTTAAGAAATTTGTAGCGAAAATCTAGCTTGATTTTATCCACAGACGTATCATTTATTGCCATTTTCCACCTGCACTATTTGAGCGGCAATTTACACACCGCGTATTAATATTTGTCCTGTGCAGGATTATGATGCGTCTTAACAGACCAGTCGAATCTTCGAAGCATATTGACATGTGCAGACAACGCTCCGTAACGCTGAAATATATAAATGATATATAGCCTGTATAAGCATGCCAAGGACAACGTTGTTTCAAATATCTTTTTACAAACCTTATGATACGTAAACCCTTAGCACGAAGTTGCCAAGTAGTAATATAATGATGTCGAAGCTTACTGAACAAAAGTATGTCTACGATTTCAGAGCCATACTACATAAACGGAACCAGGGTCCGTATTCACCAACCATTCTTAAGAATATTCTTGGACTTGTTCTCCAAAATTTTCCGAATTTGAAAGTAACACACCTTCTGATTGGCTAAACCAAATGGTTTAGCCAATCAGAAGTTGTGTTACTTTCAAACTTGGAAAATCTTGAAGAATAAGTCTAAGAACGTTCTAAAGAATGGTTGGTGAATACGGACCCAGGGCAATCTTTCTGTGAATTTACTCAGAGACACGTCGTGGGACATTGTGGTTGTTTATCTATCACCTAGAGACAATTAAAACAGCAACCCCAGCCAAACAGTTTCAAAAAGCAATCTGTTTAAGAGAAACACCAACTGTCTTGTTTCCGAAAGGTTCCTCTCGGAAGAAAGCGTTTCACAGACAATCCTGAGGGCTTTGCTCAGTATCCTTTGCGTATTTCAAATGTGAAATATATTAGCGGTCGAACAGCAGTCCATTTTTGTTGTTAATACCATTCAAAGAAGAGAAATAAATGAAAATACCAAGCAGCAACCTGGTTGTTTACGAGCTACAACTTCGGAGCCACAGGTGTCCCGGAAGACAAACACATTTTAAGTGTGGAGGCTCCGTTTTGTAGATTACACACCGCGATACTTAGCGATAATTTATTTCATGCTTTTCGGTAGGTTAAAGGGAAGTGGATTGATTATGGATTATGATTGTTGTGGATTCACCGTTTCGACCAGTAAATTTACTGATTGATAAACTCCGTGTACGAAAATGCTGAGAGCTCCCCTGTACTTAGCAAGTCCCAACAAAACTGGGAACCTTAGAAGCAAGAAATCAATAGCATATTTTTTTTTGCGCTGAATGTGCGCCACGAGTGAAAATATTACCGATGATGTTCACGAGATGAAATAAATTTCTATCTTTCCCGAAACAAGAGGGCCATGATGGCCCTGGACGCTCACCTGAGTCAATAGGCGAAATTCACTCAACGTGCATAATTCAATTTCTGACCAATTGTCAGGTCAATTGAGCTTAAAATGTGGCCTCTAGAGCGTCCACAAGGAATTTCCGTAAGTTGACCTAGTGACCTAATTTATCACTTCACGTGACCCAATTTAGAACTCATCAAAAAATTTATCAAGACAAACATTCTGAACAGTTTTCAAGTTAATTGAACAATAATTGTGGCCTCTAGAGTGCCCACAAAGTGTTTCTTAAATTTGACCCAGTAACCTAGTTTATGACCCCAGCTGACCCAATTTCAAACTCGCCCAATATTTCATCAAGACAAACATTCTGACCAACTTTCAAGTCAATTGAGCAAGAAATGTGACCTCTAGAGTGCCCTAAAGGTATTTCTTTAATTAGACCTAGTGACCTAGATTATGAGCCCAGGTGACCCAATTTTAAAGTCATCCTAGATTTCATCAAGACAAACATTTTGACCAATTTTCAAATCAGCTGAACGATAAATGTGGCCTCTAGAGTGCACACAAGGTATTTCTTTAATTTGACCTAGTGACCTAATTTAACACCCCACATGACCCAAATTCGGACTCATGTGATATTTTATCAAGTCAAACATTCTGACCAATTTTCAAGTCAATTGAGCCTAAAATGTGGCCTTTAGAGTGCCCACAAGGTATTACTTTAATTTGAACTAGTGACCTAGTTTATGATCCCAGGTGACCCAAATCCAAACTCATCTAAGATTCTATCAAGACAAACATTCTGACCAAATTTAAGGTCATTTGAGCAATGAATGTGGCCTCTAGAGTGCCCACAAGGTATTTCTTTAATTTGACCTAGTGACCTAGTTTATGACCCCAGGTGACCCAATTTCGAACTGACTGAACATGTTGTGCTCAGGTGGGCTAACAAACTTAGAACAGGTTCGCTACATACCAAATAACAAAGCTCTATGCCTTCAAAGTTTAGAAAAGAAGAATTTTAAAGTTTTCCTTCTTTGTTCCTATGTTAGAACTTGTGACCCCCGGGGCAGGGCCAGTTTTGACCCCAGGGGCATCGTATGAACAAACTTGGTAGAGGTCCACTAGGAGATGCTACATATACCAAATATCAAAGCTCTACGCCTTATAGAATCAGAGAAGAAGATTTTTAAAGTTTTCGTTCTTTGTTCCTATGTTCAAAACTAGTGACCCCCCGGGCGGGGCCAGTTTTGACCCCAGGGGCATCATATGAACAAACTTGGTAGAGGTCCACTATGAGATGTTAGATGCCAAATATCAAAGCTCCACGCCTTCCAGTTTCAGAGAAAAAGAATTTTAAAGTTTTCCTTCTTTGTTCCTATGTTCGAACTTGTGACCCCTGGGGCGGGGCCAGTTTTGACCCAGGGGCATCATATGAACAAACTTGGTAGAGGTCCACTAAGAGATGCTACATACCAAATATCAAAGCTCTACGCCTTCTAGAATCAGAGAAGAAGATTTTCAAAGATTTTCCTATTTTTTGCCTTTCTGTTGCCATGGCAACCAGAGTTTTGGGTGGAATTCAATCTCTTGAACAAATTTGGTAGAGCTTCACCCAAGGAACATCCCTGCCAAGTTTCATCAAGATTGGCCCAGCGGTTTAGGAGGAGAAGATGTTTAAAGGAATTGTGGACAGATGGACAGACGGACAGATGGACGCCGGACAATGACCCATCACAATACCTCACCTTAGCACTTCGTGCTCAGGTGAGCTAAAAAAAACCACATATCCTCTATATATTCTTAAAGATTGGTGTGATTATAAAAATCTGGAATAGCCCCTATTGATTTCCGACATAGGCTACATCAAAACCTATTGTACTGCAAATGACAGGGGTAACAACCTACGTCATAGCATACGTCATCGGAGACATTTTAAATCCGCCATTTTCGTTTTAAAAGGTAAGTTTTTCAGCTTGTACATTATTGTTATTGAAGATCTGTCCAAACAAAGCAGTGCATATGGTACCTGACAACTTTCTTCGTTAGTATACATTAATATTTTGTTCATTAGTTTCGTTGATTTTGCAATTACCTCCGCACAATTTTCGAAGCCGGTGACACATGTGCGATTTAACAATAGATGTCGTATACACTTCAATTGTGTTGAAGTGTTTAGAGCTACAACATTGTTTCATGGCATTTTGATTTCACGAATAGGACAAATATATTTACCGTTACCAGATGAAGTAGGTATTCTAAGTAAATTTTAGATATATATATATTTTTAAAGTAATTAATCTGCACTTTGCGCACAAAATGGCGGCTATTCAAAATGTTTCCGACACCTCTGCTATGACGTAGGTTGTCACCCATGAATGATATGCGTGCGATATTTGCTGATCAAAATTATACGAACAAAATTTGTTGAAGAACGATGCATTTTCATTGCATGTTGAACAGTCGTTTTTCTGCAAATTTTCTCTATATCAACCGTTTATGACACGCATGAAAGAGAAGGCTTTTGAAAGCACTGTTTGGAAAGGAGAAAATGCTTGTAACCGACAAATAATCCTTCGTTCTAACGACCTTCTCAAAGAAAACTTTACAAATAGTGTTAGAAAAAGAGAAAATGCCGGTGACTAGCAAATTCTACGTTACGTACCATGTTTTCTACACTTTTCAAGACAAATCCCACATTTGCCACATTGAATTTACCGTCAGCAAATGCTTTTTATTTAGACGAGTCCAAAATCAGTAATCTGTTAAAAGGAAACTGCTTTCCATATAACGAAAGACGTAAAACTACTTTCAGCTATTCAGCGGCCCCTTGTGGCCCGCTTAGATGTTAATTCAACCCACTGCCACACTATCCAGTGTTTTAACGACCCCAGTGAGGAAGGCTTTTGAAAACATAATTTGACAAGCAGTTGAATGATTTCAATTTGGACCAGTCTAACATTGTTGTCCGGTAAGGTGTAATTTAAGCTTTGGGTTTGTAATCTGGGAATCCTTGCCATGATCCCCCCCCTGGTGTTGGAGCGTCCTTGGGCAAGAGACTTCAGAATCACAGCCTAGTCCTGGCGAAACCAAGGAAAACAATGTATACTGAGTGAGTTGTTTCCGTAATTTGACTGAAATTCTATTGAAAAGGTTAAAAAAAAAAAATTAAATAAACAGAAAATTACAACCATTTGGCTACTTCGGTAGAGGCTATTTTCAGAGGTTAGACCTAACCCTTTACACAAGAGGTACACGATGGCCTGAGCCGTTTGACCCAAAATGACCCACTTCCAATTGCTTACGAGATATCAAGTTGGTTGGTTGGTTGTATTGGGGTTTAACGCCACTTTAACAGCTAAGGTCATATCATGGCGGTTGGTGACGCACATGTGTTTCCTGGCTTTCTCACACCAGTACTAACACATCTTTCTTTCCAAAGCCACCGACTACTTTTCTCACATGCTTCAGCAGAGGTGAGAGGCGAAAATACGCCGGAAAGAAAGTTCGCCTCAACCGGGTATCGAACTCACAACCACCAGGTCATGAGTCCGACACGCTCACCACTGAGCCACCCAGGCGGGCACGAGATATCAAGACAAACATTCTAATAAAATTTTTCTTAAGTATTGGACTGAAAATATGTCCTCCAGAGTAAACACAAGCTTTTCCTAGGATTTGTCTGAGTCACCACTTTTTTACCTGAGACGACCCATTTTCATGCTCATTGTAAGAATCATCAAGACGAACATTCTGACCAATTTTCTGGGATTTCGGCAGAAAATGTAGCCTCAAGTGTGTGCACAAAGTTTTCCCAAGATTTGTCCCCAGTGACCTTTTTTAAATTTGATGCGACCCATTTTCAGATCTGTCCGAGATATCCTCAAGACAAACACTCTGACTAACTTTCACGAGTAGTAGACTTAAAATGTGGCCTCTAGGATGTACACAAGCTTTTTCTAACATTTATCCTAGTGACTTACTTTTTTTACCCACATGGCCCATTTTCAAACACACCCTATAAATCACCAAGAGAAACATTCTGACTTTCATGAGTATTAGTCTAAAAATATAAACACAATGGTTTTTATAGAGTTTGGACCTGGTGACATACTTTTATACCTGCTGCGACCCAATTTCTACCTCGTCCAAGATATTATCAAAACAAAAATTCTGACCAACTTTCATGAGTTTTTGGACTAAAAATGTGGCCTCTAGTGTGTACATACGCATCTGGAGTGAACACAAAGTTTTTCAAAAATTTGACCTGGTGATTTACTTTTTGACCCAACACGATCCATTTACAAATTCGTCCAAGATGTCCTCTAGACAAACATTTTGACCAACTTTCATGAGAATTGGAATGAAAATGTGTTGTTGTGAGCGTACACAAGGTTTGTTAAAGATTTGACCTAGTAACCTACTTTTTCACCGGACTTGATTCATTTTCAAATTTGTCCGAGATATCGTCAAGGCCCACATTCTGATCAATTTTAATAATTATTGGACTGAAAATGTGGCCTTTAGAGCGTACACGAGGTTTTTCAAAAACTTGACCTGGTGACCTAGTTTTTTTTACCCGACATGAACCATTTTCAAAGCCGTATGAGATATTATCAATACAAACATTCTGACTTAGTTTCATGAGTATTAGACGGAAAATGTGGCCTCTAGAGTCTACATAAGATTTTTTGAAGATCTGACATGATGACCCAATTTTTGACTCTAGGAAACCCATTTTCAAAATCGTCCGATATATCATAAAGACAAACATTCTCACTAATTTTCATGAGCGTTGGACTGAAAATGTGGTCTCGGGAGCGTACACAAGGTCTCTTAAAGATTTTACCTTGTGACCTAGTTTCTGACCCGACGTGACGTCAGAGATATCTCCAAGACAAAGATTCTTACCAACTTTTATGAGTATCGGACTGAAAATGTGGCCTCGAGAGTGTATACAAGGTTTTCCTAATGTATGACCTGGTGAGCTAGTTTTTTGACCCAACTTGACCGAATTTCGAACTCGTCCGAGATATTATCAAGACAAACATTCTGAGCAAGTTTCATGAGTCTCGGATAGAAAATGTAGCCTCTAGAGCGAACACAGGGTAAAAATTGATGATGGACGACACACAAAGCGCAATCGCAAAAGCCCACTTTGAACAGTTCGTGCTCAGGCGGGCTAAAAAAACGTGCAATGGAAATAATGGAGCCAGCATTTTCGTAACTAGAACTTTCTCCCTTTCACGCAGTGTTTTCTAATCATAGTCGAATCCCATTATTTAAAGGCCCACTAGCTGCCAAACGAAAACAATATGGGTGTCAAATAGCGGACAGATTTAATTCATAGCATTTAAAAGTATGGATATTATTTGTGGGACTGATGTGTTACAGTCGAATCTGTCAAAGTTGCAGTTGCTTGTAGAAAATGTACTGTTAAAATAGAACAAGTGTTGGCAACGTTTGTTCTAGCTTCACAATACATTTGAGCCATGCTCTGGCAAAAGGGCGCTTAATGCATCTCCGTAATGCATGGTACCATAAAAGCCATCACATAATTATGGATCCATTATAGCCACTTTTTTTTTAAACAAACGACTCAAACTTTAAGTAGACTCGTCCTTGAACGTACAAAAAATTGACCAATGGCGAAAAGTTTTGGCCCAGGTCAGCCTGCGCGGACTGCGCAGGCTGACCTTGGTCGAAACTTTTCGCAGATACATTAAGCTCCCTTTTCACAGAGCATGTCTCATTTTTTGTCAGCGACTGGAACACTGACAGATTGTGCTGTAACACATAATCATTGTCACACCCATACTTCTAATTAAATAGCATGGATCGGATTGTCTGCAGTTAGTTTACTTTTGGCCGCTAATGTGCCTTTATGTCGGATTTATTTTGTCGCAAGTCCTGTTATTATGGACCAGTTTAAAAGCTTTTTTTTTTTTATATACAATTTATGTACATGTATTTATGTGAATCGAGTTTTATTCGAACCCAGACGTGGGGGCGTGGGGCGGCGGGGTCAAGCACAATAAAAATATCTATTCAACGCAATTTCGTGATTTTACAAAATAATGATTACTAGTATCAAACAATATTAAAAACAAAATCTAAACAATTTAGAACTATTCAAAAATACAATACACGTAATCCTACTAACTTGTGAATTTTTTTCACATTTCAATTATCAACATACCCTTCTTACACTAAAGGCTCCTTTGATTTTGACAAGTCCAAAATATAATTCAGCCATGCTCTGGCAAAAGGGGGCTTAACGCATCTCCTTGATGGAAAATACCAATCAAGTCATCACACAGTTATGGATCCATAAAAGCCACTTCTATTAATAATCGACTTAAGCATGAGGTAAATTGGTCCTTTGACATACAGAAAATTGACCAATAGCGAAAAGTTTCGGCCCAGGTCAGCCTCCGCGGACTGCGCAGGGTGACCTGGGTCGATACTTTGCGCAGATGCATTAAGCCCCCTTTTCACAGAGCACGGTTCATGTGTGTTTTTAAAAGGAGGCTAAATTGTAATGTTACGTTATCATATTCGTACTTATATCTTACGTGATAGCCTACAGTTGACACATGTCGGCTGATGGAGGCGTGATTAAACATCACTGTTTAATCCTTTACCACACAATCCTGAGTTTTAACGACCCTAAGAAAGAGGCCTTTTAAAAACATTGTAGGAAAAGGAGAAAATGCTGGTAACCAGCATTTTCTCCTTTTCCCACAATGTTTTATATTCTTCCCAAAACAATTTTCAATTTTTGGGTCAAATTTATTTTGTTGTCTTCAAATGCTTTCAATTTGGACTAGTCTAAAATTTTGTCGTTTGGCAAAGAGCCAAAGCTGCATTTCTTTGCTTCATTATACTCATAAAAACATTTTAAAAAAAACCATCTCAGATGCATGGATAGCAATGATTATGCTTCTTCTGTCGCGCGAAAGACCACCGCTTACAGCACAGTGACGGAATGCAGAAATTGTTCTCCGTGAGCAGCTTCTCCATTTGCGACAGTTCTTTCTCATTCACGTTGACTGTATTATATACGTATAGTTCAAGGCCGTCTGCTGTAAACTTGTTTCGGCTTCTCCATTTTCGACAATTATGTCCCATTTACGTTGACTGTATTATAAACGGATAGTTTCAAGGCCGTCTGCAGCAAACTTGTTTCGGCTTCCCCATTTGTGACAATTCTGTCTCATTCACTCGTGTATTAACCATCAAACTATGCTGACTTTATACAGATAGTTTCAAGGCCGTCTGTTGCAATTTTGTTTCTGCTACGTACTGCTCTGTAGTTCAAGTTCTTGCAATAGATATTCCATTTACTCATCATATAATTAAAAAAAAATCTCAGTTTGTTGATACAAAAAAGAGATTTGATTATTCATCAATTTTCTCTAATCACGTGCTAGCATCAAACACAACACTGAGCAGATTCATGGTTAAGGACCTTGGTAATACATCGTGTTTTTATCTCTCTCACAGATACCAAACAGCTCAGCTGATACATAGTTAGAGGAGGATTAATTACACATCATTTTTTCTAATCACATGTCAAATATCACATACTTGATACATGGTTAAAATAGGCTTGACTACACACGTTTCCCATCCTAGTATCAAATACATCTCTGCTGATTCATGGTAAAAAGAGGCTTGCTCCGACATAAATTTTCTCAATACATCATATACAAAAACAGTAGATTAATACACGTGACCCATGCTCTGTGAAAAGGGGGCTTAGTGCATTTGCAAAAAGTATCGATCCATGTCAGCCTGTGCAGTCCGCGCAGGCTGACATAAGCCGAAAACTTTTTGCTACCTTTAAATTTTCTGCATGTCAAAGGACCAGTCTACCTCATGATTCTGTATGTTGTTAATCAAAATGGATTTTATGGATCCACAATTATGTGATTACTTGCTCAGTATAATACACCATAGAGATGAATTAAACCCGCTTGTGTCAGAGCATGGTTAAATTGTTAAAAAGAATTGTTAAAAAAGAAAGATTAATTATACATAATTATAGGGACTACTCATCACATATGATACACAATTCAGTTGATACATGGTTAAATCACAGGGATTTTTAGCGTTTTTTATATTTTACATGTATATATAATACAAGGGATACAACTGACATTATCGGCAAATTCTACTTGTCATCACAAAAACACAAGTTACTTCGTCAATTTTACAGATAATCACATAAGGTCTACTTTATCTAGCTCATTACACATTTTTCTAGCGAAAAATAACGCGGTTTCATGACTAAACGTTCAATGATTTGTGCTACAGAAGCCGGTTTCTCGACAAATAGGTCGAAATTGTTAGGTCCGACACGGGTTCGTTCAGTGCGCTTGTCAGAGTAAATCTACTATTCTGTACAAGATCATGGCCAAAATACTTATCGGTTTGATGAAACAAATAAATATCTTTAACCAACCTTCGTTGTTTAATAATAACACGAAGAATACAGCTCCAAATCGTCCGATGTTTGATCGATTCGCTCAAATTTCAAAGAAGCAGCCATAATTGTTGTCACGTGATCAAGATGTATCAAGGCATTTCATTGGTCGGATTTTTGGTTCCTACCAATGAAATGCCTTGATACATCTTGATCACGTGACAACAATTATGGCTGCTTCTTTGAAATTTGAGTGAATCGATCAAACATCGGACGATTTGGAGCTGTATTCTTCGTGTTATTATTAAACAACAAAGGTTGGTTAAAGATATTTACTTGTTTTATCAAACTGATAAGTATTTTGGCCATGATCTTGTACAGAATAGTAGATTTACTCTGACAAGCGCACTGAACGAACCCGTGTCGGACCTAACAATTTCGACCTATTTGTCGAGAAACCGGCTTCTGTAGCACAAATCATTGAACGTTTAGTCATGAAACCACATTATTTTTTCGCTAGAAAAATGTGTAATGAGCAAGATAAAGTAGACCTTATGTGATTATCTGTAAAATTGACGAAGTAACTTGTGTTTTTGTGATGACAAGTAGAATTTGCCGATAATGTCAGTTGCATCCCTTGTATTATATTTACATGTAAAACATAAAAAAAAAAAAACGCTAAAAATCCCTGTGGGTTAAATGAGGCCTTGGCTATGGATAATCTTCCTCATCACATTCTAGTATCAAACACAACAGTTGATATATATACATAGTTAAATCTTTACCAAAAGACATTTTCTTATTTTCCCACAAAGTTTTCAAAAGCTTTCTTTGTCGAGGTCGTTAAAACTAGGAGGGTTAAAGGAAGCTTGATAATATATACACATACACCATTTTTCTTCATTACATACTATATCGAACACAACACAGTTAACACACGGTTAAGGAAAGCTTGAAAATACGGCCTTCCTGAGATCAAAGGCGACCAAATTGCTCTTTCACTCTCAACTACGAGCCTTGGCAAAATTATCCCAACAAAAAAAAAAACACCCAGAACAGAGAGATAAACAAGTGCGTGCATGAGAGAATGTAATATTGTATAATTATAGTTGATACTGAGCAAGCGTTAAAAAAAAAGAGGACTATCATGATCCTGAAGTCGCTCACCTGAGCCTTTGATCAAACATGACATTGCAATCTCTTTCGGAGATATTATGATAAACACTCTGACAAACTTTCCTTTATGTTGGGCTGAAAATGTGGCCTCTAGAGTGTACATAAGCTTTATTCTAGAATGGTGACTGGACATTTCGGCCCATAACGATTTCGGCCCATACAATTTCGGCCCATAACGATTTCGGCCCATGATTGGTGTATCATAAATATTGCACGACCTGACGAGTCCTTTTACTAAATGTTTGGTGCATAAAATTTCGCTTTTAAACATTGTTTGTTTTGCATCAATAAACATTTTGGATATTTGTTTTTCGTCCTGGTAGAATGTTTACACCTGGTAAAAGAGTGTGTACAATGTGAGCAAAGGAAAACCAATATAATCATACGGCAGACGTTAAATCTTGGTCGTATCAGGACAATTCCCCCCTAGACAACTGCCCCCTGGACAACTGCCCCCTGCAAATTCCCCCTGGACAATTGCCCCCAAGACAATCCCCCCCGACAATCCCCCCTAGACAATTACCCCCCAAAGGCAAATTCCCCCCCCCCGACAATAGCCCCCCACTCAGGACTATTACCCCCTGGACAATTCCCCCAGACAACCCCCCCGACAACTCCCCCCTGCCAATTCCCCCGACCATTGCCCCCCGGACAATTGCCCCCGGACAATCCCCCCAATCTAACTCGAAATTTCTTCTGCTTTTGCTTTGGGACGAGGTCATTGTCGGCTTTCAGCGTCAGACCCTGGGTTCACTTCCAAGGCCGAGTTCAACTGGAACTAGATTAGATTAGATTACTAGATTTTTCATGTGATCACATTTGAAGCACGCACGTTGAGTAGGAGTTCCTCGCGAACAGAAAATTGAGTTCATCGAGTTGTGCATATGATGGTATGAACATCCTGGTGGGAATTGTCTGGAGGGGGGAGTTGTGTGTGTGTGTGTGGGGAATTGTGCGGGGAAGGGGGGGATTGTCCTGGGGGTAATGGGGGCAATGGGGGGGGAGGAGGAGAAGAATCATGGGGGGGGGGGTAGTTGTCCAGGGGGGTAATTGTGGGGGGGGGGGGGTGTTTAAGAACTAAATTTCCCATCTCCTAAATTTTGAATTATCTAAGTTTAGCATCAGGTAGCGAACGTTATAGATTGAAGAGTTTTCATCACTTTAAAAGTACAATCTGATCTTGATCTAAGCTCTCCATGACGGATACTAAGATCTCCGTCGGAACTGAAATGGTCAAGTTAAATCCGTTGTTTATTGATCTTTTTACCTTCTTTTTTGCAGGCAAATTAAATCATACTCTCTTTTGTGGGTCCTCCAAACTGGGTTAAGGGTTTAAACCATCCAGTATCCGTAATGTCATAATATCGTCTAAGATATCCGTCGAATTTAGGTACACGCTTCGTCGCGTTTTATTATCTTGGGTGTTGTGAATCTGGTCTCCTTGACAACCAAGTACATGTGAAACGGGTATTTTATAATCATATTGTGCTAATTAGAAGTACGGAGCAGTGCAATTAGTAATAACACTGTCATAAAATTTTGCCCTAAAATAGTGGTGATTAAAGACAACTGATATCAATAGAACTTCCAAGTTCCTGACTTGTATACTGTAACAAATTTGTGCTAAATTTCTCCTCCAAGTCACTTTTTCTGGGGTCTTGAAATACTTGTATCACAATCTCATTCTGATTTCAATTCTTAGTGTGTATGTGAAAACGCGCTGTTCTAAATGCTTTTTTAAAATACTGCAAGGCATGGGTTAAAAAAAAAAAAAATGAAAACCCATGACAAACCTAGCATCAAATTGACATCGACCGATCATAGCCCCTTCAAACTGACTTTTTTTTTAAACCTAGATAACAACTTTATATAGCTGACTTGTATAGACGCTATATAATTTATAATGTTGGAGCTGGGATATCAGTCACTACGAAAAAGGTCAGAAAATTTCTTATGAAATAAAGTCTATTATCGAACGACGTAGATCGGAAAGGGAGAAGTGTACTTGTCAGCGTGAGTGCTCTAAAATTTGTGTAATTTAAGGCAGGGGATAATAATTGAATGGATGCAACTTCAGTAATTATTTTCAATAATAATTGGCACAATAAGTCTTGCTTGGTGCATTTTCTTATTCGTGATAATTTATTGTTTACCAAGGATTCATGTTTTAACCCTTTACCACACAATCCCGAGTTATAAAGACCCCCATGGAAAGAGACTTTTGGAAACATTGCCGGAAAAGGAGAAAATGATGATAAGCAGCCTTGCCTCCTTTTACCACCATGTTTTCTACCCACTCAAAAACAGATTTCATAATTTGTGCAACATTTACTTCGACGTCTGAAATTACTCTCAATTTCGATCAGTCTATAATTTTGTCGTTTGGTAAAAAGTTCAAAGAAATGGTAAGGTAACTGTTTTTTCAATTTATTTCACTATAGCATCCAGACCAGAGAAGAATTTAATTGCTTAGTTAGCACTTAATTTTTCTCCTGACCTCAGTTAACTCTATCGATGTCGTGGGTACTAACTCATTGTCTACATGTAATAATTCTAAACAACACGGGTTTTTAGAAGGATTGCATATATATAACGTTTTTCATGCTGAAGCCCAAATTAAGACTTTTATCTGTTCCATGGTAAAACTGAGGAAAAAAATGGATTTGTGGTATTGCCACTTCCTAAATGTTCAAAAAAAAAAAGAATTTTAAAGTGACATCTGGAATTTCAAAATTCCTAGAAATTAGTCCTTAATGAAGGCTCTGCATAATGAACTATCCTGAGAAAACATACGTTCTTCAGCTAAAACTGAGTTTGAAATTAGTTATGATTGGCAAGTTTACAAGTCTGGAAATGCCTTTGTGTTATTTCAAACGATGACGCTAATCCTCTCTTACCCAATACACAACGCGGCAGTTTTGTTTGGCAAACCTTCGAAGGTGTAGACCAGCGGCTAAAACAATGTCATATAAAAGCAATCAATCAACACAAAGAATGGTAGCAAGACAGGTCGGAGCATGCAAGCTGACAGACAAACAAACAGGGAAACATTCAAGTGTCTTTTAATCGGTATTTAGACTATGGGCCGAAATTGTAATGGGCCGAAATTGTTATGGGCCGAAATTGCAATGGGCCGAAATTGTTATGGGCCGAAATGTCCCGGAATCATATTCAAAATCATCCAAGATATATCACGAAAATGTAGCCTTTAGAGCGTACACAAAGTTTTTCAAAGAAAGTGACCTGGTGACCTGGTGACCAACACGACCCTTTTCGAACTCGTCCTAGATATCATCAAAACAAACATTCTGACCCACTTTTATGACTGTTGAAATGAAAATGTTGCCTCTAAAGTGCACACATGGTTTTCTGAGATTTGACCAGGTGACCTAATCTTTGACCCCCACATGACCCACTTTAAAGCTCGTCCTAGATATCATCAAGACAAATATTCTGACCAAGTTGCATGAGTATTGGGCAGAAGTGTGGCCTCTAGGTCAAAAGGTCAAATATATGACCTGCTGACCTAGGTTTTGACACATTGTGACCAATTTTTGAAGTCCTCCGAGATATCATTAAGACAAAGATTCTGACAAACTTTCATAAGTATTGGACCGAAAATATATTCTCTAGAGTGTACACGGCTCTTTCAGAGATTTGACCCGGTGACCTACTTTTTGACCGAACTTGATTTATTTTCAAACCCGTCCAAGATGATCTACATGTATTTACAAACTCGTCCTAAATATTACCAAGGCAAACATTTTGACAAACTTTCCATGAATATTGGACTGAAAATATGGCCTCTGTAGCGTTCAAAATGTTTTTCGAAGATGTGACCGAATGACCTACTTTTTGACCCACCTAACCAGTTTTAAAACTCGTCCGAGATATCTTGAGCGCAAAGATTATGACCAGCTAGCATTAGTATTAGACTGAAAAAGTGGCCTCTCAGCATACACAAGGTTTTTTTTTTTTTCAAAATTTTGAACCAGTGACCATGTCTTTGATCCGAAGTAACCTATTGTCTAACTCGTCCGAGATATCATCAAGACAAATATTCTGACTAACTTTCATGGGTATTGGACTGAAAATTGGGCCTCTAGAGTATACACAAGGTTTTCCAAAGATTTAACCTGGTTACCTGGGTTTTTACCCGACATGATCCGTTTTCAGACTCATCCGAGATATTCATAAAAAAAAAAACATTCTGACAAACTTTCAAGAGTATTGGACTGAAAATGGGGTCTCTAGAGTGTATACAGGGTTTTTCTGAGATTTGACTTACTGACGTAGTTTTTGAGCTGACGTGACCCATTCTGGAACTCGTCCGAGATATTATTAAGACAAACATTCTGACCAAGTTTCATAAAAACCAGACTGAAATTTGGACTCTATAGCGTGCACAAGGTAAAAGTTGACGACGCACGACGGACAAAGCACGATCACAAAAGCTTACCCGAAGAACTTTGTACTCAGGTGAGCTAGAACACGAGTCAAGTATTACCCTCCTTTAACGTCAGATTTTATTCATACTGGGCTTTCAAAGTTTATGAAATGGAACACCACGAATTGTTCGGCTGATTTTGAGAGCTGCTTGGCTGAGAGCTGCTCTGTCTTGCTTGTCTACCGCCAGATGATGCCACTGGGCGAGGTGCGGTGGCTGACTGCCGACCACCTCCAGAACAAGGTGTCGTGATTCGCAACAATCGTGGCTTGTAATGTTCCATTGGCGTGAACCAGTTTTCCTGTAACCAGCACAGTCTGCATGTCATAATACGTCGGACTTCTCGCTTTTCCCCGCCAATAAGTAATTCTCGTGAGATTACAAATCGCCTCGAAACCTTGTTAATCTCGTAGAAATTATTGTCGTAATCCTTACAGAGATCGTCGCAGACAAAAACGCATTTGTCGAGAAGAACATCTGGCGACAGCAAAAAACACATCAAAACAAGCCGATCGATTTCTGATTCTGTCAGCCGAGTGTAGTTCTTGAAGTCGCAGAGTTTTCTCATTTCAGCATCGGTCTGTTCGCCTTTAGGTTTTAATAGTGTATTAACACAGCTTAGGTAGTACATTAGATGTGACTGCGGATTTATTGGCACAATAATCGAGTGCCCGAACTCTTCCGCTCCAGTCTCGCTTGTTCCCAAGGCTATGGCCACGTCACTCATCTTTCGTTGTAACAAATCAGTTCCTAGACACGAAAAACAATTCGTCCAGCAGACTTATAGTATCCGTTGTATACTATTATTGTTTACCGAAGTAGATCTAATTTACAGAAAATATGTTCTTCCTCTTTCGATTTTGGAGTGTAACGCGCATGCGTTCTACGTGAATCGGATCGATGATCGGACAAATAGGCAGATCAGTTTCTCTTTATTCGTATTTAGCAAGGTAACAAGTATCTTTTAATAAATGCTCACATGGAAAATGGATGGCGCAACGGATTTCAACTCCTTACCAAACGTCAAAATTGTAGACTCATCCGATTCTTTCGCACACGACAAATTTATAGTGATTCAAATGATGAAGCCGAGCCGCAGTGGCGTAGTCTGTAGCGTATAGGACTTCAGAACAAGGGGTTGCCGATTCGAACCCGCAGCTCGCCATTTTTCTTTCCGAGGACTGATGATAGTCATTGCGACAAGATTCATTCCTAAGTCACAGCTGATCATTGTTTCAACGATTGTTACTTGGGAAAGCAGGCAATTGTTTGGGAAGATTTTAAAACTATCGTGATGATCGTAATAATAAGGTCTTGTTAACCAGAAAAAAAAAAAAAGTCATGATACCAGATATTCAACAAAGAAACTACATGTATGTTTAAAAACGGCGTAAATTTGCCAGCAAATAGACAGGGGCTCTTAGAATAAACATACATTTCTTACCACAAGGAGGGAGGGGGCTTAGAATAAACATGTCTACATGTTTGACCAATCACAAATTTCTATTTATTCTTTTTTTTTTTTATCAGTACCATAAAGTAGGTCATAAGCCAGCACATACAGCTACGCCGAAAAAAAGTAAACATTGTTCGTCATTATAACTTATGTACAAAAGGATTCCAAAAATGTTGCCATTTTTTTTTTCTTTATTTGTTAAGCATTCGGGACATCTCGAAAACAAGTAACAGAGCGGTAACTGGAAATAATCAATGTTAACAGTTATTTATCTCGTTTCATGAAAGAATATTAATCTAGATCTATCATTACAACCTAGTCTTTAAGGTAAAATCTGCCACAGTTTTCGTAAAAAAATTAGCTATTATGATCAGATCAGTAGTGGTAGTTCCAAGCTACCATATTAACCCTTAAGTTGCTTAGTAAATACAATGACACTTTCAAGCCTCTAGTATACACCCAAATTTTGCTATTTCAAAGGTATTTGGAGGGGGCGGAACATGTACTTATCGGGTAGTGTAGATCCAAGATCAGACTGCACATTCTGTGCAGTATGATCGTGATCTACACTGTCCGCAAAAGGTCCTTGAGTCGCACTTAACGGCCTAAGGGTAAAACCAAGCAGAACTCAAACCAAGTCGGGAAAGAAGGCTGGAGCACTCAAATTTCACTGTTTTATTTTCGCAAACTGTTCATAAGACAATGGAAAGTCTAGATCCATAATCTGATTACAAGGTAGTGAAGTCTGACCGTGATTCATGTCTATATCTGGTCTGGTCATGATCTACATCTATTAAAACCACTTAACCCTTAGGTTGTAAGCGCGATTCACGGACCGTTTGCGGACAGTGTAGATCAAGATCCGACTGCACAGAATGTGCAGTCTGATCTTTGATCCATACTGTCCGATAAGGAGATATTTTACCCCCAAAAAATAAGTTCGAAAGAACATTATTCGGGTTTTTACTATCGGCTTGAAAGTTTTATTGACCTTAATCAGCAGGATACGGGTTAAATCGTGCATGACACACGAAGAGTTTAACTCTTTACCAAAGGACAAAATTTTGGATTGGACCAAATTGAAAGCATTTGCAGATGACAGATTAAATGTAGCTTAAATGATGATTTCTGTACTTGATAGGGTAGAAAACATTGTGGGAAAAGGAGAAAATGCTGGTTACCAGCATTTTCTCCTTTTCTCACAATGTTTTTCAGAAGGCTTCTTCCTCTAGATCGTTAAAACTCGGGGTTGTGTGGTACGGGATTAACTCATTACCAAAAGACAAAATTTCAGACTCCTCCATGATGAAAGCATATGGTTGATGATAGATTAACTCTTTACCAAACGACATTTTTTTTAGACCTGTCCAAATTGAAAGCATTTGCAGACGACAAATTAAAGGTGACTCAAATGATAAAATTTGTCCCTGATATATTAGAAAACATTGTGGGAAAAGGAGAAAATGCTGGTTACCAGCATTTTCTCTTTTCCCACAATGTTTTCACAAGGCCTCTTACCCAGGGTCGTTAAAAGTCGGGATTGTGTGGTAAAGGGTTAACTCTCATCCTGCTATATAACTAAAATGAAACTTTCGAGTCGACAGTAAAAACTCAAATGCTGCTATTTCGAAGTTATTCTTGGGGCGAAAAATATCTTTTTATCGGACAGTGTAGATCCAAGATCAGACTGTACTTTCTGTGCAGTCTAATATTGATCTACACTGTCCGCAAAAGGTCAGTGAGTCGCGCTTAGCAGCTACAGGGTTATGTTTGGCTAAAATCATGGGAATTGTCTCTGAAAGGAGTAGAAAAAAATGTGGGAAAAGGCGAAAATTTCCGATTAACCAGCATATTTTCCCCTTCTTTTAATGTTCTTCAAAAGCCTTCGTTCTGTGGGTCATGCACTCACGGGATTATGCCGTAAAGGGTTAAATAGTTTCACCTGGCGGCTACATAATGGTGCACTACGAGGGCTGTTCGATAAATTCGTGGAATTTTGTTGTTAAAACCACGCATCTTGATATAATAACCTAAAAATTTGTCTGTGGTAGCATGAACATACATAGTATTATAAACGAGATACAGAAATGTTGCAGGTTTGGAAAAAATTTAAACGCAAAATATGCGTAACTAAGGTAACCCGTGTAATGGTATTGCCGGGCTCCAATTTTCTCCCCATTTGAAATACCGGTATGTTATTTCGTGTAAACTGAACATTTAGAATTACGTATAATTGGCGACGCAGTCAAATTATACCATGTCGTCATTTTCTTGAAACATTCTCGCTGTGGCACTTCTGATTAGTACAGTAATATAGTTTTTGTCTCGTCGGTGCCAGGTAATTTTTGACGCATTTGACGTCTTCAATAGATGTTGAAGTATGCACAATCATCAAGGGTTTGTGTTTGACTCGGTAAACACACAATCAGATCATAGCATTGAGTTGAGAGTCGACACCTTTAAGTTCTTGCAGTATTTCATTTGTCTACAAGTGGTATGACCAATTCTGGATGGAAAGAACATTGCTTGAAGATGATCTTCGTGAAGGACGGTCGGTTAGCGTACCGGCGTCAGTTTTGGATGAGAACTGTGCGTGAAAAGATGTATAATACTCGGCGGGTTACAGTGCGTGGCATATCTGACAACTTGGGTGCTCTGTTCCTCAGTACATCCAGTATCCTTACACAGGATCTAGGAATGTCTAAAGTGAGCACGCGATAGCTGTTTGAGGGGCCTATGAAGAAGATGTACGTCGATCTCTTTGACTTGCAATGACGTTGACGTTATTTTTTCACCTCCGGAGCCTGGCAGTATACGTTTACAGGTGTTTTGTAATTCTCTTTTGAAAATGTATTTCTATGTGAATTTGTATAAAATTCGGAGGATGTTTAGGATATAGATTGCTTATTATGTATGCCAAGTATGATGTTAGTAAGTATCCTAGTTTAATTTTACAACAGAATTCCACGAATTTATCGAACAGCCCTCGTAGTTGTCCAAGAAGCAATACCCATATTGTGAACGTGAATTGTGACCTGGGTCCGTATTCACCAGCCATTCTTAAGAACATTCTTTATCTTATTCTTCAAAATATTCTACATTTGAAAATAAATACAACTTCTGATTGGCTAAACCAAATGGTTTAGCCAATCAGAAGTTGTGTTACTTTCAATTTTAGAAAATCTTGGAGAATAAGACTAAGAATATTCTTAAGAATGGTTGGTGAATACCGACCGACTGACATGAAGAAAACACCTAGCTTGGTTTAACAATGCAGGCACACAGACTTGGGCGTGTCATTTCACTACAAGTCCTTCAACCCCAGCAGCAAGACTTGAAACAAGAGGACCATGATGGTCCTAAATCGCTCACCTGAAATGCAACTCAGCTCAACACCATAATGCTACATGCCAAATATGAAAGCTCTAGCCCTTATGGTTTGGGACAAGAAGATTTTTAAAGATTTCCTTCTTTATCTCTATGTGAAATCCGAGAACCCACAACATAGGGCCATTTTCAAACTAGGGCCATAATTTGAAGTATTTTGGTAGAGGGCCACTAGATGATGCTACTTGCCAAATATGAAAGCTCTAGCCCTTACGGTTTGGGACAAGAAGATTTTTAAAGATTTCCTTCTTTATCTCTATGTGAAATCCGAGAACCCACAACATAGGGCCATTTTCAAACTAGGGCCATAATTTGAAGTATTTTGGTAGAGGGCCACTAGATGATGCTACTTGCCAAATATGAAAGCTCTAGCCCTTACGGTTTGGGACAAGAAGATTTTTACAGATTTCCTTCTTTATCTCTATGTGAAATCCGAGAACCCACAACATAGGGCCAATTTCCACACAAGGGCCATTATGTGAAGTATTTTGGTAGAGGGCCACTAGATGATACTACATGCCATATATGAGAGCTCTAGCCCTTATGGTTTGGGACAAGAGGATTTTTAAAGATTTCCTTCTTTATCTCTATGTGAAATCCGAGAACCCACAACATAGGGCCATTTTCAACACTAGGGCCATAATTTGAAGTATTTTGGTAGAGGGCTACTAGATGATGCTACATGTCAAATATGAAAGCTCTAGCCCTTACGGTTTGGGACAAGAAGATTTTTACAGATTTCCTTCTTTATCTCTATGTGAAATCCGAGAACCCACAACATAGGGCCAATTTCCACACTAGGGCCATTATTTGAAGTATTTTGGTAGAGGATCACTAGATGATACTACATGCCATATATGAGAGCTCTAGCCTTATGGTTTGGGACAAGAAGATTTTTAAATATTTCCTTCTTTATCTCTATGTGAAATCCGAGAACCCACAACATAGGGCCATTTTCAACACTAGGGCCATAATTTGAAGTATTTTGGTAGAGGGCTATTAGATGATGCTACATGCCAAATATGAAAGCTCTAGCCCTTACGGTTTGGGACAAGAAGACTTTTACAGATTTCCTTCTTTATCTCTATGTGAAATCCGAGAACCCATAACATAGGGCCAATTTCCACACTAGGGCCATTATTTGAAGTATTTTGGTAGAGGGCCACTAGATGATACTACAGGCCATATATGAGAGCTCTAGCCCTTATGGTTTGGGACAAGAAGATTTTTACAGATTTCCTTCTTTATCTCTATGTGAAATCTGAGAACCCACAACATAGGACCATTTTCAAACTAGGGCCATAATTTGAAGTATTTTGGTAGAGGGCCACTAGATGATGCTACATGCCAAATATGAAAGCTCTAGCCCTTACGGTTTGGGACAAGAAGATTTTTACAGATTTCCTTCTTTATCTCTATGTGAAATCCGAGAACCCACAACATAGGGCCAATTTCCACACTAGGGCCATTATTTGAAGTATTTTGGTAGAGGGCTACTAGATGATACTACATGCCATATATGAGAGCTCTAGCCCTTACGATTTGGGACAAGAAGATTTTTAAAGATTTCCTTCTTTATCTCTATGTGAAATCCGAGAACCCACAACATAGGGCCATTTTCAAGACTAGGGCCATAATTTGAAGTATTTTGGTAGAGGGTCACTAGATGATGCTACATGCCAAATATGAAAGCTCTAGCCCTTAAAGTTTGGGACAAGAAGATTTTTAAAGATTTCCTTCTTTATCTCTATGTGAAATCCGAGAACCCACAACATAGGGCCATTTTCAACACTAGGGCCATAATTTGAAGTATTTTGGTAGAGGGCCACTAGATGATGCTACATGCCAAACATGAGAGCTCTAGCCCTTACGGTTTGGGACAAGAAGATTTTTAAAGTTTTTTCTCTCGGTTGCCATGGCAACCAGAGTTCTTCATGGAATTCAAATCTTTGAAGTATTCTGAAAGTGCATCACCTAAGGATCATTTCTGTGAAGTTTCACTGAAATCTGTTGGGCGGTTTCAGAGAAGAAGATTTTTTAAGTAATTGTTCACAGACGGACGGACGGACACACAGACGGACGGACGGACGCCGGACAACGATCGATCACAATAGCTCACCCTGAGCACTATGTGCTCAGGTGAGCTAAAAAAGCTAAACTAATGATATTGGCGGACTATCATAAGGAAAACATGTATGAAGTTTCACAAATTTTTGTCCAGGATTTTGAGTTGAAGATACATGTATATTGATCCTTAACAGAAATATACATGAAGCCCCTTTTTTCTATGAGACAGTATTTGATATCAAAAAGGAAAAAAAAAACACAATAAATATCAGCAGACATCATTAGGAACACCTGTATGAATTTCTATTAGTTTTTGTCAAGGATTCTAGAAGATATCTGTCCTGAAAGATGGACAAACAGATGGTCATTGGTCCATGACGAAATTAAACATTTAGCCCCCTTTTTTTCATGACATGGCGTTTCATGAAATAAAACCAAATAACTATTGTCTGTGGCTTGCAATAAACATAGGAAGATGAAGTTTCATGACATTTTGTCCTGTAGTTAAGGAGATATTGGTCCACATTGAAAATATACGTCAAGCCCCCTTTTTCCATGACGCAGCAATAACTGGTCCTATTAGACCTACAATCAAACTCATTCGAGATCTTATGGTCATATATATTTAGACCAAGTTTGGTGCTGATTGGTTAATATTTGTTGATGCTAGAGTGTAAACAAAGTCAAATATAGCAATTTTTTTTATTCAAGGGCAAATAACTCCAGTCGTTCTGGTCCGATTACACCCATAATCGAACTCATCCGAGATTGTATGGTCATATACATTTTGACCAAGTTTGGTGCTGATTGGTTAATATTTGTAGATGCTAGAGTGTAAACAAAGTCAAACATAGCAATTTTTCTAATTCAAGGGCAAATAACTCCAGTCGTTCTGGTCCGATTACACCCATAATCGAACTCATCTGAGATTGTATTGTCATATACATTTTGACCAAGTTTGGTGCTGATTGGTTATTATTTGTAGATGCTAGAGTGTAAACAAAGTCAAACATAACAATTTTTCTAATTCAAGGGCTAATAACTCCAGTCGTTCTGGTCCGATTACACCCATAATCGAACTCATCCGAGATCTTATGGTCATATACATTTTGACCAAGTTTGGTGCTGATTGGTTATTATTTGTAGATGCTAGAGTGTAAACAAAGTCAAATATAGCAATTTTTCTAATTCAAGGGCAAATAACTCCAGTCGTTCTGGTCCGATTACACCCATAATCGAACTCATCTCAGATCTTATGGTCATATACATTTTGACCAAGTTTGGTGCCGATTGGTTAATATTTGTAGATGCTAGAGTGTAAACAAAGTCAAATATAGCAATTTTTCTAATTCAAGGGCAAATAACTCCAGTCATTCTGGTCCGATTACAACCATAATAGAACTCATCCGAGATCTTATAGTCATATACATTTTGACCAAGTTTGGTGCTGATTGGTTAATATTTGTAGATGCTGGAGTGTAAACAAAGTCAAATATAGCAATTTTTCTAATTCAAGGGCAAATAACTCCAGTCGTTCTGGTCCGATTACACCCATAATCGAACTCATCCGAGATCTTATAGTCATATACATTTTGACCAAGTTTGGTGCTGATTGGTTAATATTTGTAGATGCTAGAGCGTAAACAAAAAAATGTGGACGGACGGACGACGGACGGACAACGGACGGACGGACGCCGACGGACGGTGAGTGATCACAATAGCTCATCCTGAGCACTTTGTGCTCAGGTGAGCTAACAAAGGGTTGTGGTTCAAATCTACTATTTTTACCCAAATTTCAAATCCTGATAAAGAGGGCCTTTGAACAGGTTGTTGGAGATGAGAAAATAGTGGACATTCCCATCAATCACACCAACAAATGTGTTCTACCCTTTTAAAGATACAGATCATCTTTTGAGCTACTCTGAATTTGCCATCTGCAAACGCTTTCGATCTGGTCGAGTTTTAACTTTTGGTGTCTGGTAGAGTTAAAGTTGATTAAAACTGCAGCTGAAATTGACCTTAATCATACATGTACAAGCCACGTTCTGTGAAAATGGGGCTTAATGTATCTGCGAAAAGTATCGACCCAGGACAGCCTCTACAGGCTGACCTGGGCCGAAAATTTCCAGTATTGGTCAATTTTCTGCATGTCAAAGGAGCAGTGTGCCTCATGAATCAGTCGGTTGTTATACAAAATGGATTCTATTGATCCATAGATATGTGATGAGTTGCTTGGTATCATTGATCACGGAGATGCATTAAGCTCCCTTTTGCCAAAGCACGGCTCATATCTAAATTGCTAATAGCGGGACGGTGTATATCACTGCACCTATTACAAATGAAATTCAGGTAAAAAAGAAGTTGGTGTTTATGACAAGGAAAACAAAATGGGTAAACAATGAAGTCTGTCTTTATTATCAATAACCATGTGACTTTATTTACATCCAGTTTCAAATAAAACAATTAAGGTAAAAAAAAAAGAAGGTACGCAACGATATCTCAACATTACAGGTTCACTTGAGGAAGTCTAAGATAACACAATACATGTACATGTATCTATAGTAATAAACTTTCATGTTCAACTATCGTGCATGTTTTCATATCCATTTTTTTTTTTTTTTTTTTATAGGAACATCCTGCTATTACATCATTTTCTATTAATTCTGAAATTTGACTGCATAATTACATAGTTTTAGAAAACATTTAAGCATAAACCGGTACCTGTATTTTATCTCCTCGTCGACAATCAGACTATGACAGTAGACATAATGAGTACCACTTTAGCCTTACAGAGATAAATAAAGTGTAAAAGATATTCTCAGCCTTTTTTTGTTTGGGTAGTAAACATTGTGGGAGAAGGACAAAATGCCCATTACCACCATTTTATTTTTATACCCACAAATTTTTCAAAGGCCTTCTTCAGCGTCATTAAAAACAGGATCTTTTGGTAAAGGGTTAAAAGTCATATAAAATGGAAATCCATACACATACAGCTTTTTATATCTTGCAGCAAACCTCAAAAAATGTACAAGTAATAGAAAAGCTGTACTAGCAATTTATCTTTTGCTACAATGTTTTTACTTGTATTAGAACTGTGTGAAACTTCAATTCATATTGATAAGTCTTATTTTACAATGAGGTTTTCAACGCTGTCAGCTTCAAACCTGTGTAACTCTTTACCAGACAACAAAATTTTAGACTGGTCCAAATTGAAAGCATTTGCAGACCATAAATGTCACACAAATTAGGTAATTGTTCTTTGGAAGGGTAGAAAACATCGTTGGAAATGGTGAAAAGGCATTTACCAGCATTTTCTCCTTTACCCACAGCATTTTCGCAACGCCTTTTCCTTGTGCTTGTTAAAAGTCAGGATTGTGAGGTAAAAGGTTCAGTCTTTACCAGACAACAAAATTTTAAACTTGTCCGTTTGGAAAGCCTTTGCAGATGACAAATCCAGTGCCAATAAAATGATTGAATTCTCATTTGAAAGTGGAGAAAAAAAAAAAGCAGGACATGCAGAAAATGTTCCAGCATTTTCTTCTTTTCTCACAGTGTTTTCACAATAGGCCTCCTTTCAACTAAGGGACTGGGTGATAAAGGGTTAAGGATTTAACCTTTGAACTCTTTCCTAAACAACATTGTGTTTTTACAACCCTGAAGAGGAAGGCTTTTGAAACAATGAAAGGAGTGAAAGTGCTAGAAAGGCGTATTTTCTCTTTCCCACAATGTTATCTATTCTTTGAGAAACATATCCAGTCATTTCAGAAACATCTGATATGCCGTCTGCAAAGACTTTGAATTTGGAGGAGTCTAAAAGTTTGTTGTCTGGTAAAGGGTTAGACCATTATCCATTTTGCTGTGCCCATACATTTTGTCTTAATTATGCTCTTTGATTACATGGTAGTATCTCAGTACCAACTAGCCTAAACCTTAGATACCATTCACTACTCTGGTTTCTACTGTGGACAGTGCAGATCGAGGTCAGACTGCAGAGAATGCAGTCTGACCTTGGATCTACTTTGTAAAGTAGATTGATTAAAACTACAAAAAAAACCCCTGAAAATTGCATACTTAGACTCTAGTCCAAATATTTAGATGTATACATGCTTATTTACCTTTCAACATTTATCTATCGGACATTTCACATTTTATTTTTCTTATTGCATGCAACGTCTAAACGGGTCCCATTCAGTTCTATGCAGCAAATTGGATTTCTCTAAAATCTGTATTATTACGAAAGAGGACTTTATTTACTTTTAGGAAGAACTTTATTTTAAAATGTTCAGCAACTGTCTGAATATATAATAAGCAGCTTCATTCAGAATTTAATCAAATCACTCACTTGTCGGTTTGCCGACAGAGTCGCCACCATGTTTTTAAGTCATGCAGACAGTTGCATAACAAACCAAAATTGACTTTAGATTTATGAACAAAATCTGTTCCAATAATAAAAACAAGACTGTGCCGAACAAAATTTCATTAAAAAAAAAAAAAAAAAAGAGTTAATATCATTCTGTAAGTTGCATCACCCAATTATGGTGGTTCATTCAGAGCAATCGTATTTCTTCCACAGCAATTCATAACAAAACAGAGTGGTGTTGAATTTGAATGGATTTAGCTCAAAAATAGGCAAGTTTTGGACAAATATCCTTTTTTCATTCCAGAAATCATTAATTATCTTATTTCTGATGTATATTTTATTGAACATGGTCATTTAAAAGTGTCTGAATTTGCTGTTCAAACAGCGACAAAATTCGATGTCTGAGTTTGCTAAAGGAAACTACGAGGGAACCGATAAGACCCTTTGTACACAATGAATGTCAAAATAAAAAATAACATACTTAGAGGCTTATAAGTAGGACTAACTCAGACTCTATTTCACTGTAAAACTGAGATGTTAATGTAATTCATTCCTCAATTATAAAATCATTAATTATTCTTTAACCCTTTACCAGACATTTTCCAGTTGGAGCAAACAGAAGGAGAAAGGCCTTTGAAAAACATGGTTGGAAAAGGAAAATATGCTGGTAACCAGCATTTTCTCCTTTTCCCCCTCCCCCATGTTGCCTAGTCTGTCAAAGACATTCAACTTTGGAGCCACACTTAATTTGTAATCTGCAAAATGCCACGGACTTGGACAAATCTAACATTTCCTCACCTGGTAAATACTTAAAACCTGTAGCGTGGATCTGCACTAGATGTGTCATATCACGATCATTCTGTTAAATATCCAAAAACGGTTATGTTTTTGTGAACAATAAAGGTGAAGTCACTTTACTCTTTTAAAGATGAAAAGACTTCGAATCTTATGATGCTCCATGGGTTAACATGTCCCGAAAGCAAACTTCAAGACCAGGTTTATCTCAAAACTGATTGATGATCAGGGACTTTTCCACAGGACCCTTGAAATTCAGAAAAATGGATGCATAAAACTAGCAAATGGGAAATTTGTGTAATGCCTTCTTCAGCCTTTGAAAGGCTTGCCAGTCGGTATCCACCTACAGATCTAGTTTTCTTCACTAATATGCAATATGCTGAAAAAGACCAAGGCAGCTGTAACAAAAATGTAATTCAAAAACTACTACAGCTACTAGTATTGAAAATGCTTATTGCAATTAACTCTTTACCAAATGACAAAATTCTTGATTTGTCCAAAGTGAAGCATTTGCAGACGACAAAATAAATGTGGTTGAAAAATTAAAATTTGTTATGGGAAGGGTAGAAAACATCGTGGGAAAAGGAGAAAATGCTAGTTACCAGCATTTTCTCCTTTTCCCCCATGTTTTCATAAAGCTTCTTTCTCAGGGTTGTTAAGAGTCGGGATTGTGTGGTAAAGGGCTAAACACATGTAGCAAGTCTCGCTATTATCTATGTCGGTCCCACATGAAAATTCAAGTCGACTTACAGCAAGCTCAAATAAGCAGAACTCGTGACTGTTTGAGGAATTTTGCAAGGGAAAAGCAGCTAAAACCTGATTATGGGGATTAGTTTGGGCCCATATTTGTCCCGAATTCGGCAAATCCCTGCAATTTTCCAACTGAATTATGAAGACTTAGTGACAGCCCCGATGAAATTCTGTACACATCGAGATGGAATGAGCTGTTAAAATGAATAAAACACAAACATAGATTGGTCAACTTTCTATTATATTCCTGTCTTTTAAAATGGCATCAGGCTCTTTGTTTATTTTTTGTCCTTTTAAAACTTTAGAAACTTCCTCTTTTTCCAGTGTGCCATACTTCAGCAGACCTTCAGCAAGGTTTTCTAATTCAGTACGTCTTGAAGTCAAAATTATCTTCACTCTATCATAAGATTCCTGGAAAGAGGGAACAAGAAAATAATAAATAAAATCAAATGACTCTTTACAAGATGACAAAAGGTTATACTCTTCAATATTAACCCTTGGACTGCTGGGTGCAACTTGCTGACCCTTTGAGCACAATGTAGATCAAGATCAGACTGCACAGAATCTACTTTGTCTGATACACAGATATTTTTCTCCAAAACATAACTTTGAAATAGCATTTTTTGGGCATTTACTATTGGCTTGAAAGTATTATTTAACTAGGGAAGAAAACAGAGTGGGAAAGGGAGATATTAGTTATCAGCATCTACTCCTTTTCTCTAAAATGTTTTCAACAGTCTTCTTTTTCAGGACTGTTTGATACAGGTTAAGAGTAGTAAGCAAATACTAACAAGGCAAATTTCATTTGTCTATTTTTAAACATCCTTTTCAAAGTACAAACAACAGAAATGGAATCTGATGGAGATTTTCTTCTTTTTTTGACTACTAAAGAAAGGAAAACATGGTGGGAAAAGCAGCAATTAATTTTTTTCTCACACAGATTTCACGAGCTATTCTCTGCTGGGGCATAACAAGGCAATTTTGTGGCATGACAGCATCACTTGCTGCCTCTTAACTCTTCACCACAAAAGGGGAATGTAGACCTATCCAAATTGGAAGCATTGCAGACGACAATTTAAATGCGACTTGAATGAGGAATTTTGCCTCGTAGGCGGTAGAAAACATTGTGGGGAAAGAAGAAAATGCTGGTTACCGACATTTTCTCCTTTTTCCCATGTTTTCAAAAGGTTTCTTCTTCAGGGTCATTAAAAGTCAGGACTGTGTGGTACAGAGTTGAAGCAGATGAACATGAACAAAACTCTTGCAAAATAGGAAAAACAAGAGGGCCATGATGGCCCTGTATCGCTCCACTGGCTTATAAATATAAACCATGAAGAGAAGTCTTCACTATATAAGCCCTTATAAAACTTGGACCCCAGGGCTACAGTCGGACTAAATGGGGAATATGTGTATTAGAAGAAGAACATGCCAAATTTGGGAGTTCTTGGCCTTATGGCTAGTAACAAGACGGTTTCTGAACTTTTCACTCCATAAACCCATGTAAAACTTGTGACCCCTGGTGCAGGGCCAAACTTGATCCTAGGGCTGTAACTTGGGCCCTCTTTGTAGTTGTCCACTAGATAATGCTATAATTATGCAAAATATGGTAGCCTAAGCCTTATGGCTATGTACACCAAGATTTAAAAGTTTTCCCTATGTAAGCCAATGTAAATCTTGTGAACCCACCCCGCCCAGCATGAGGCCAAATTGACCCCAGGACTATAATTTGGGCACTTTTGGTAGACCCCAACTAGATCAAGCTAAATGCAAAATTTGGTAGCTCTAGGCCTTATGGCTAGGTACAGGAAGATTTTTAAAGTTTTCTCTATATAAGCCTATATAAAACTTGCGACCCCTGGGGCAGAGCCAATTTTGACCCCAGGGTTATAATTTCAAGAAACATGATAGAGGTTTACTACATAAAGCTACATGCAAAATTTGGTAGCCCTATGCCTTATGGTTTCAGACAAGAAGATTTTTAAAGTTTTCTCTATATAAGCCTATGTAAAACTTGTGACCCCTGGGGCAGAGCCAATTTTGACCCTAGGGCTATAATTTCAAGAAACATGATAGAGGTTTACTACATAAAGCTACATGCAAAATTTGGTAGCCCTATGCCTTATGGTTTCAGACAAGAAGATTTTTAAAGTTTTCTCTACATAAGCCTATGTAAAACTTGTGACCCCTGGGGCAGAGCCAATTTTGACCCTAGGGCTATAATTTCAAGAAACATGATAGAGGTCTACTACATAAAGCTACATGCCAAATTTGGTAGCCCTATGCCTTATGGTTTCAGACAAGAAGATTTTTAAAGATTTCCAATATTTTTCAGTTTTGTTGCCATGGCAACCAGAGTTTTTGAAGGAATCAAATTCTTTCAAGAAATTCTGAAGAGGACCATGGCAGGATCATTTCTGTGAAGTTTCATGAAAATTGGATGGGTAGTTTCAGAGAAGAAGATGTTTGAAACAAAAGTTAACACACGGACGGACGGACGGACGCATGCACGCACGGATGGATGGACGGACGCACGACGGACACCGGGCCATGACATAAGCCCGCTGGCCTTCGGCCAGTGGAGCTAAAAATGATTATAAAAAAAGCTTAAAATGTAAATTCATTTTAAACATTGTGGCAAAAGGAGAAATTGCGGGTTATTTCTATTGACAAATGTCTTCACAAGTTGCCTGCGATATCATGGAAAAATGTCTTCAGTAAAAACTTATGGGAATATTATTGAAGTTTCTCCCACAATTAAAACATCCTGTTTTTCCACTGCAGAGTCATTCTATAATTAAATACATTACAAAGTATTCTTTCACTCACCTTTAAAATTTTATCTATTTCACTGTCAATTACTTTTTGGTAGTCTGGGCTGGTTTCATTCACTTGAATCACATCCCTACTTCCAGTATGAGTCCGGAAACCAACCTGAATGATTTACAATAAGAAACCATCGATAAAACAATATTGTAGTTGAGCTTTTCTGACAACATTCCATGTCATTTGCAAAAGGATGTTCTTTTTTAACATGGCTGTGAAGAAAAAGTCTGAACGCAAGGTAAAGACAGAAAAGAAACCCGCAAAATGGCATCTCTCTGGCATCTCTCATCAACAGGCAAAGGCCTTCAATGCCTGTTTCATGGTGGAACAAATACTTACAGTCTAACATCTTCACATATCTGGTGAAAAGAAAAAAAATAAGTCACCTAAAATGAGCCTGGTTTACATCTATATTTTTCAGCACCTGAACATCTTTTTTTTTTAAAAATATGAAAATTATTGTATCGTTTGGTCTGTCCAAGTGTTAGCTGCTAGCAGAAAACAGTAATTTCAAAAACCGGGTACAAAGTAAACAAAAGATAGAGTGACTTGGCAACTTTTCCCCGGATCTAAAATTCATTCTTCTGCCAGCAAGTAACACTTGGACTGATCACAGAATAACAGATTGTCATCTTCACAATAATTTTCATACTTTAAAATGATGCGATTTAAATTTAAATGCCTCATAGTTACTTTTGGCCACTACTGGGCCTTTAACAACAGCTTGTTTTTTTTTCATAATTAAGCCCAACCAAAAGCAGCCAAAGTTGTATAAAGACATCTGAAAGAGATCAACCAAAGGATCATTTTAGCCAATCTGTAGAGGATTCCAAACTGAGGCTACAGCAACCTGAGTTTTTCTATAGAATCAAATTCTTCAAAGAAGTTCTGAAGGGGACCATAGCGAATAATTTCAGTCAAATTTTGCCAGAATTTGATTGGTAGTTTCATACATTTGAGATAAAAGTATGGACGCATATGCACAAATGCATGACTGAGAGAGGCCATGACACAGGCTTGCTGGCCTGTGGCCATGGAGTTAACAATGTAAAACATACCGGTACTTTCTTTACGGGGGTATGTTTACTCTTTATGAGTGTATGTTTACTATATATAACAGAATACGGGAATGTGAATATGGCCTTGGCCATATGTAAAATGAGACCTTTGAACATTTGCGTATAGTGTCATCCTAGATTAGCCTGCGCAGGCTAATCAGAGACGGCACTTTATGACTACATAAGATTTTTTCATACAATAGACTTTCTTGAAACAGAAAATCGCACAAAAATGGGAAGTGTCTTCTCAATTTAGTCACAGACTGAACACGCTGATCTGGGACTACACACTTTTACACATATGTCCGAAGGCCCCTTTTCGTGTAATGCGCGCCATGTATGAAATGACACTAGTCATATATAGTTTCCATATCATTTTTCTGTCTCACCTTTTCTGACATTCCATACTGTTTCACCATATTTGTTGCAATTCGAGTTGCTTGTTGAAAATCAGATGATGCACCTTCAAGTAAACAAAGCATAAGTTTACTACATGGAAATAAGAATTCAATCAAATACCATACAGGAATATGGATTCCAGAATAGACCAAACAACAGCTGTCAAAAAAATCAATAAATCAATCAGCCATCAGCATTTTTTCTATTAGAGCTTTAATCATCCAGCCGTTATTTAACCTGGACATTCTGAATTATTAGCAGGTATGATGAGAGAGTCAGATTGATTTTTCTGCCAGCAGCTAACACTTGGACTGACTATACAATAACAGATTATTGTCTGCACAATAATTTTCATACTTTTATGATGCAAATTTGAATACATTTCATCAATGTTTACTTTTGGCTGCTATTGGGGCTTTAATCATAGTGAAATCTTGACTTCATCACAGCCCATTGTCTATTTTTGTGTATAGTGTTTTAAGGGCGGCGTATTAGTATTTTGCAAGAACTGTGAATTGTACATCATCTGGACATCAACAGAAGCAGCCAACTTCACAATCATGAAAATTTCAGTTATAATCATTGCAACCATGGCCTTGTCATTGATGTTACTATAGGTATCCTTGGCATATACAGACCTCCAGATTAGAGGGAGTAATAGTATTCTAAATCCATTATCTCTCTTCCAAACCCTATGTTGTGGGTACTCATTAGAATTGTATCGATGAGATGATTCTAATGAGAATCCATAACATAGGTGTTTAGCGAAGAGTGATTAATATTGTCAATTTCTAAATCAAAATCACTCCCTCTGTCTGGAGCTCTGCATATATATAGACATCTGCAGCATTCTTTTGATCAGGACAGTGGCCTAATGTTTTATCATAATGAAAGCCTTAACAATTAATCTGGCTCTATCATGGACCCAACTGTGATGGTGATACCCGGGCTTAACAATACTGCAGGATTTATTCAACCTGATCTTGCCATAACAACTGGCAATAAAGATACATACCACTGGTAACATGATCTTGTCCATACTTCAGCTCTTCAGCAACTCGACCGCCCATGGCAATATCAATAAGTGCTATCATCTGTATCTTTGACTGACTATAAACATCACTTTCAGGCAAGTAAGATGTCTGAAATATACAACTGACTCTGATTTAACCCTTTACCAGATGACAAAGTTTCAGCCTTGTACAAATTGAAAGCATTTAATGACGACAATTTCACTGTGTCTCAAATGATGCACTTTTTCTTTGATAGTATGAACCATATTTGTTGATACTTCTGCACATCTTTTAATAACGCTGTCCATTATTCTAATACCTTGTTCCTTTGTCGTTAAAAATTGTAGCTATATAATAAAAAAAGAATACTACGAAGTATGGGAAAATTATGACATTTGCTCAACGGTCATTCTTGCTAAATGGCAAATTTTCCCAGACAGCTCAAAGCAAATACAAGCACCAAGAAAGTTACTCTAACATATTATTTCATGCTTTTCTGTAGTTTATCGAGAAATAATGGTGGATTATGGTTTGATGTGTCATGGTAACGACCAGTGAAAATACCTAATTTATATTGTCTAACTCTTCAACTGAAGGCCGAAACAGTAGTTCCAGCGTACTAATTACCCAGGTAATCAGAACATACCATTCAAATGGAGGGAAATATGACATGATTTACGCTATATTTCTCGCACTTTACGTAATATTATAATGTGTTGTTATGTGAGGGGGGCACGCCACAGGGAATTACAGAAAACAATGGTACTGGATTTTGATGAAAGTTCCAACAGAATAGGGGTTAGAAGCATGAAATAAATAGAATAATTGTTTTTTCAGTGAAAGATCAAAATTTATTTCATCTTTTGAACATCATCGGTAATATTTTCACTCATGTCTGTGCCACTTGTGAAAATAATACCAATGATGTTCACTTAAATTTCGATCTTTCATGAAAAAATACAGATATCCTCTATACAGTCAGTATATATCTATCACTATATCTCAGACTCACAAAACCAAGAGATTTTCCTCGTGGTAAAATGGTGACTTTGTTGAGCTCTGGTGCTTCTTTAGTGCACAGTGTAACAATGGTGTGTCCTGCTTCATGATATGCTGTCGTTTCTAATGCCTTCTTCTTCATCTGTTTGTTCTTCCATGCTGGACCTAATAAATACATCATCAAAATGTGTATTCACCTTTCACAAGACAAGAAAAGTTTAGTCTTGACCAAATTCAAAGCATCTGCATTCAACATATTATCAAACAGTGCACACAGGATTGGATTTGAAGATACTGCAGGAAAAACCAGCATTTTCTCCTTTCCCACAATGTCTTCTATCAATTCTAGAACAACCCATCATTTGAGCCAGATTTGTCTTCTGCTTTTGTTTCCAATTTGACCAGTCTACAAGATTTTTGCCTGGTAATGGGTTAAAAATTCATTCATTAACCCCTTAAACAAATTAGCTACCGAGGGCTTTGAAAGCAACCTGCACAGTTAGGATAATCAACCTGAATTCTGGTTGAATGTGTGAAAACCTGTGTATTTGACCCCTGGGCTATCATTTGAGTAATATTGGTAGGAATCTACTATACGAAGCTACATGCCAAATTTGGTAGCCCTAGGCTTTATGGTTTGGAACAAGAAGATTTTTAAAGTTTTCACTTTGTAAGCCCATGAAAAACTTGTGACCCCAGGGCTTGTGACCCCAGGGTGAGGCCCATTTTGACCTCAAGGCTATAATATGTAGAATCTTGGTAGAGGTCTATTAGATGAAGCAAATTTGGCTGCCCATGGCCTTATGGTCTTGGACAAGATGATTTTTAAAGATTCTTAAAGATTTTTCAATCTGTATAAGAATCCAATTTTGTGAAGAAAATCTGAAGAGGGCCATGGCAGGATCATTTCTCTTAAGTTCTGTCAAAATTGGATGGGTAGTTTCAAAGAAGGAGATGTTTAAAAAATGGTTACCAACAGTTTCTCCTTTTCTTAGCATGTTTTCAAACACCTTTTTCTGCAAGGCCAGTAATAACCAAGATTGTTTGGTAAAGGCCGGTAATAACCAAGATTGTTTGGTAAAGAGTTAATTCTTTACCACACAATCCCAAGTTTTAACAACCCTGAAGAAGCAGGCTTTTGAAAACATTGTGGGAAAAG
The DNA here is from genome assembly GCA_945859785.2 of Tridacna gigas. Taxonomy (NCBI): domain Eukaryota; kingdom Metazoa; phylum Mollusca; class Bivalvia; order Cardiida; family Cardiidae; genus Tridacna; species Tridacna gigas. Next base: position 39,559,492 of record OX244035.2, on the reverse strand, counting down.
AAGAAAATGCTAGTAACCAGCATTTTCTTCTTTTCCCACAAGTTTGCAACGATCTCAAAAACATATACTGTAAATTGTTTCATCTTTGGGACAGTAAAAAATAATTAATTTTTAGATTTTTAGAAAATTTTTAGAAAATTAATTATTTTCTGAGGTGTCCCAAAACTTATGGTCAAACAAGACAAGCTGTCAAACTGTTTGTCACTCACCACTTACCAAGTTACCAGTCGAATATTAGCGCTACGATTTCAATAAAACTACGATCACGTGCTGGTCTGTCTATTTTTAGACATATTGGAATTCCTGTAGTCAATTTGTGCAGTTGGAATTTAAAACTTTGTATTTTTTCAATGTTTTTGTTACTGATAAACTAAATGTTTTCAGTCATTTTTGTATGCGTCCCGGGAAGGCAATTAGCATTAGTGTTTTGCGCTTATATAAATACTTTTACAACATATTTTACCTGTTAACGCGAGGTGAACGACTATTTGATTTCTGCTCTGAAGAGTACGTGCTTGGCCTGTTCTCAAATTTGATTGGTTTACAATCTTCGATCGATAAACCCCAGTCATAATATAGGATATCTTGATTTCTATTTTTAAACAACGAACCCGACTGACCCTGAAACACACACGTGTCAACTACTTGTCAATGTACGTGTATACATGATGTGTACCTTTGCCCTTTGGCACAAGTTTATCAAACCCTTTTTACCCTTATTTTGGTTCTTTTTTTACAATCCGGTTGTTTAATTGTCTGCCAGGGTGAGCAGATTCATTTATCTTGAAACGGGAGATTCTCGATGATAACGAGAGGGCTTGGAAGCAATGCTTACGTGCAGAAATGAAACTGCGCAAAGCAAATGCTTGTAAGCAAAGGGTATCAAGCCGATTGAAAGATTTTATTTCAGACTAGATATTCACTGTCCCAATTCTTTGGAACAAAAAATTACTGTCTTATTTTGCAATTTTTAGTATGGCCCAAATCTTTGGGTCATGAAAAATAATTTTCACGTTTTTTGATGGTCTCCCAATTCTTTGGGTGTCCCAAAATTTAAGCAAAATACAGTACTGTCATTTGCAAACGCTTTCAATTTGGACAGGTCTACAATTTTGTTGTGTGGTAAAGAGTTAAACAGTGAATAATGGCTCTAGCAGAGGCTGATCTTATGCCTCCTGTAGCATAGAGAAAGTACACACAAGGAATACAAAAACAAGAACATAGCTAACTCACCCATTCTTGATTTGTCCATGGCATAGTCTAAATCTTCCCACTGGACCAGAGTTCTTCCCTTGAGGGCAGCCCTTATGGCAGCCTGATTTACCACATTACTAATGTCTGCCCCTGCATAAATTTAGTCGAACACTGTTAGTACAAAACATTTGTAATAGGGAGGGTTTGGTCCCTTAACATTACTGATGTCTGAACCTGCATGCCACAAGTCAAACCTTGTTTGTGCAACACATATTTTTATAAGGCAGGTATGGGACCATAACTGCTGCTTTTATTGGCCTTACTGAAGTGTGCATGTTTTATGCAGTCTGAATATGATCAACATTGTTTGTAAGACACTTTGACCATGGTCTACTTCATCTAGTAAAATAACTGAAATTGTGTATAGTACTCTAGGGATTAAAGAACTACTACTTTTTCATGTAAGGGAATATCTTAGTCTTACAATGCAGTAAGATAAGAAGCTTTGTCACTGACCTGTCATCCCAGCACTCATCTTTGCCAACCTTTGAATGTTTAAATCTGTGAAATAAAAAAGGATCATACTAAGATAACTGTGAATGCAGGAAAAACATGGTATGATCCTCAACAGGGCTGTCAGCCTGTATGATAATTACCTCTTTACTACACCAAAACATTTTAGACCTGTTAAAAATGAAAATATTTCCAGACGAAAAATAAAATGTGGCTCCAATGATGTGATTTGGCTTTTGTAGGGTAGAAAACACTTTGGGGAAAGGACCCAACGCTGGTAAAATTGTTTCCTTGAACCACAATGTTTTCAAAAGGCTTCTTCTTCAATATATTAACAACGACATCATAATACCATTGTCATAATTATAAAGGGGCATTCAAAAAGAACCTGGAAAAGTGCCAACCCTATTTTTATACTAAAAAAATTTCCAGTGAAATCATACAATAGACAAACTTAGCATAAGGAAATGAGTATTTCCTGATTATTATAGCAATATAAGGTAGCTTTGAGCAGAGCAAGCAGACGCATTAACTCTTTACTCAACAAGTAAATTTAAGATTTGCCAAAATCCAAATCATTTGCAGACAAAAAACAACTGTGGCTCAAATGGTGGGATTTTCCTTTAAAGGAATAGAAAACAACAATTTAAATGTGACTTAAGTGAAAAGACTTGTCTTTCAAAAAGGATAGAAAATGCCAACATTTTCTCCTTTTCTCACAATGTTTTCAAAGGCCTTTTTCCTTATGGGTCATTAAAAGCCTGGATTGTTTGCTAAAAAGGTTAAAGGGCTATTGAATTTGCACAATCTTTATATCACATGACACATCTCCCACCTATAGGCTTAATTGTCAAGGCATGCTGTTGAATCATCATGTGGGGCCCTTTACGAAAAAGTGGCAGAAATTCCACAATCCCCTAGCCTTAAACAACACTGTTTTACATCTTAATCAATGCCAAATTCATTTCAATCAAACCTGTAACATGTAAATGAACTCCTAAGTTTACTTTACTTACATGGATCACATTTAACTCTGTCTAGATAGAGACGGAAAATTTCCTCTCGTCCCTTGGTATCAGGAGCCCTCACACCAACTTCAACATCAAATCTACCTGGGCGTAATAAAGCTCTGAAAGAAATTAACAACTTGATTTTGTTTAAAATAACAGTTCAGGAAAACTTTACCAGTCTTTGATCGTAACCCCAACATCACGTAGTTGTTATTTTTCTTTCCCACAAGTCCAGGAATTTACCAACATGTGAAATGTAGAAGCATAGAAAAATTAGTACCAAATTTCTTCAGTCAGTATGCCTGTGGTGAAGATCTGGGGAAAATTTTGCTATTTCAAGAATCTAGTTTCAGTCATGATATTGATTTGACTCCAAAGGATGAGCCAATTTTGACTGATACCATGGATCAGGCGACCATAAACAAAAACAAAAGACTAATCATTTTTAAATGAAACGGTTTAGTCTGACAGTATTAAAGAAAGAGCAAAAATGAAATATTTAAAACCTTATGAAAGGTTCTATAATGGACACCTATTTATTGCAATTCGCTCTTGCTTTTTAGAGGTGGGGAGGGACTTAGACCCCTATTTTTCAATTTCTAGACTTCGGACTGAACTATCCTACTGTTTCCCAATACTAATATCTTCAATAGGAAAAAAGAGCACCATATGCAGGTGCCAACGCTTGGCTGCAAGTGCTTGATTTTCCATGAAAATTCAAGATCAAAAAAGGGGAATAACTGTCAAAAATATATTAATGGTTGCCTTCCCCTGTTGTACAGGTTCCCCTTTTGACAGTTAAGTAGTCAAAGTTTGAAGTAAGTATCTTCAATAATTACAGAGATATTATAAAAACGTCAAAGTTTTTGAAAATTCCAAGTCAAAAAAGGGGCAAGCCATAAGTGTGTCAAAATATGTTGATGGTTACCTGTCCCCATTCCACTTTTAATAGTTAACAACTTTTCCGAGTTTGAAGTAAATATCTTGAGTGACAACAGAGATATTACAAAATGTCAGTTTCTGCATGATGACAATGACGCAAAGGCTGAGACAATACCTCATCTTCTCTGAAAACAGCCAGGGTAAAAATCTGTATTTCTTATTATGACAGGAAGTGACTTTAACCCTTTGCCATGACAAAACTCTGGTCCAAGCACTTGCAGACAGCAATTAAAGTGTGGCTCAAGCAGAGGAAACTGCCTTTGTCAGGGAAGAAAACATTGTTGGAAAATACATGAATGATGGTTACCAGCATTTTCTCCCTCTCTCACAATGTTTTCAAAAGCAGTCTTCCTTGTGTTGGTTACACCTTGGTATTGTTTGGTGAAAGCATAATACCCATATCAAGCACTTTGACACAGAAGACAGATGTTTAACCCTTTACCACACAATCCTGACTTTTAACGACCCTGTGAAAGAAGCCTTCTAAAAACATTGTGGGGAAAAGGAGAAAATGCTGGTAACCAGCATTTTCTCCCTTTCCCACAATGTTTTCTACCGTTACCAAGACAAATTTCAATTTTTCAGTCACATTTATTTTGTCGTCTGCAAATGCTTTCAATTTGGACCAGTCTAAAATTTTGTTGTGTGGTAAAGAGTTAAACCATAACATACATCACAAACAAGAAACATGCATTGCAAACAAGAGAGTCTAAGTTCAACAGCAGATAACTCTTTCATACCTCAAAAACAGATTGTCCTTCATGGGTTCAAATTAGCTTTCCTTTGGAATTAAATTTTTTTAGGAAACTTGGAAGAGGACCATGATATGTTCATTTTTTTCATGTTTTGTTAACACAGAAAGGATAGTCTTAGAGAAGAAAATGTGTGAAATGAAAATTAACACACATACAGACCACGATAGACACAGCACCATGACATAGGTCTGCTGGCCTTCAGCCACTGGAGCGGAGCTAAGTATGCTGAACATCAAAATCAGCTGGCTCACCAAGAATAAGTTCATTTATGATACCGTTTATGATCAATATCGAATCATCAACTCTATTTAACACTTTACCACAGAGTCCCCAGTTTACGAACCTGCCGAAGAAGCTTTTTGAAAACATTTTTGGAAAATGAGAGATACTGGTGACCATCATTTTCTCCTTTTCCCGTAACGTTTTCTACCCTTTCAAAGAGAAATTCCATCTGTTGAGCTACACTTAAATTGTCACCTACAACGGCTTTTAATTTGGACGAGTCTACATTTTTGTTGTTTTGGTAAAGAGTTATCTCTGGACAAAATTCCAAGTATGTCTGATCCCAATTCTTGATTAGAAACTAGGAAGTACATCCATTCTACTTACTCGTCCAGATTTCCCTTTTTATTTGTTGCTCCGATCACAGTAATGCCTGTGGAGGAATTGAATCTGAAACACAAAAACAAAACAAAGACTTAACCATGTAAAAATTACATCCGAAGTAGTTGTTGTAGAAGTCAAAATAGATCATGTTGTATCAGTCCATCATTAAATGAGAGTTAAAGGCTTTAATCTTAAACTCTTACCAGACAATCCCGCGTTTTAATGACCCCGACAGATAAACCTTATGAAAAATTGGTGGTCAGTATTTTCTTCTTTTCCCATGTTTTCTGACCTTTCACACATTACATTAATCAAGTCAATCGAGCCACATTGAATTAATCATCTGCAAATGCTTTCACTGTGGACTAAAATTTTGTTGTTTGGTAAAGATTTAATTCTATACCAGAAGCAATGGAAGCTTAAAGAAACACTAGTATTCACTGTTTTAGTTGCCAATGTACATCAAAATCAGGCTGCCATTTGAGAACAGGGTAGACCACAGATTGTGCAGTCTAATCTGGGACCTATACTGTTCAGTATTTAGTGAAATATGTTGGAAAAATCGCCCATGACATTATACTGTTTTGGTTTATTTTCCTGATTGAGAAAGTCCATTGCATTCAACCAGTTTTTTATTAGTTAACCCCACAACTATATTCTAGGCTGATCAGAATTGAAAGCATTTGCTGACCATTAATTTAATGTGGCTCAAGGCCACTGGACTTGTTTCTGAACAGTTTGAAAACATTGTGGGTTAGCACTAATTTTCTTCTTTTCCCACCATGTTTTTAAAAGTCTGATTTCCAAGGGTAGTTAAAATTCTGGATTGTGTAAAGACTTAAATACTTTTTACTCTACACAAAAGAAAATGTTCTTGTATGAAATGCAGGGTTCAGTGCAATTATTTACAAGCCTAAACCTATTAAAGACACAGTAAATAACAGATGCAAAAGCAACAGAAAATGACGGATAAAGTTATACAAGATATACAAAGAATAATTTTATCCCTACCCATCCATTTCTGACAACAGTTGATTGATGGTCTGGTTAGCATAGGGGTGAATAGAAGAATTTGTTCTTTTAGCTCCAGCACTGTCTATCTCATCAATAAATACCACACAAGGAGCACTAGCCTTGGCTTTTGCTGATAAAAAGATAATTAAACATTTATCCATGACACTATAGCTTTAAGTTCCTTCTTTAAAAAAAAGCTGAAATCCTACAAAGTGTATGGATCTTAACTCTTTACAAGACAAACCAAATTTAGAAAGCCTTTGCAGACAACAAATTGAATGTGGCTTCATTGATCGGATAAGTCTTTTAAAAGGTAGAAAGCATAATAAGGAAAAGAAAATAAATCCTGGAAACCAGCATTTTCTCCTTTACCCACAATGTTTTCAAAAGTCATGACTTAGGGTCATTAAAATGATAAGATGTTTGGTAAAAGATTAATGGGGAAATGTAAAAGAGTGACCTTTTAATCTTTAGTTCTTAAGGAAGGTAAATAGCTAAAAAGTTTCAACTAAGTAAACCAAAAGATTACTTATCACTGATTTATCCTTGGGCAAGACATTTCAGAGCCCAAGTCTAGTACGATGGAAACCCTGGATTACATCATTATGTGGGGTGTTGCCATGATATGATTGGTATAATTTTGAAATGGGTATGAATCACTACAACGGACAAGGTCTAAAAATACTGCAAGTGAGTGAAAGTAATTCAATACAAGATGGAACATTCAGTGCAATCCAATCTCAATCTACAAAGTTTTTTTGACATCTTATGTATTCAAATTATATAAAAAGCAAATAACTGAGAGGAGATCCTTTAAAGCAGATAACTGATAGGTGATTTTTCAAAGCGAATAACTGATAGGGTATCTTTCCATTTCATTAACCTGTTACCCTACAATCCTGAGATTTAACAATCATGAGGACTAAGGTTTTTGAAAGCATTGTGGGAAAAGGAGTAAATGCTGATAACTATCATTTTTTCCATTTCCACAATATTTTCTACCTTATCAGAACTTCAGCTCATTTTGTCAATTGCAATCTTGTTGTCTGCAAAATGTTTCAATTAAGAGGTGTCTGAAGTTTGTCATTTAGGAAAGGATAAATCCTTACCAAAAAGCTTTCTTACTCTTCTGGCTCCACTTCCAACATATATATCATCAAACTGGGCACCCGCTGCATGAAGGAAAGGGACACCAGCCTCCCCTGTAAGGTAATACAAATAATAAGGGTGCAGTGTTTGGTTACTAAAGTGCCAACCTTAATATTTGTTTAAATGGTGTTAAACATTGTTTTCAATATTATTTCAGTAACATTGCAGTGGTCAGTGCACCTACCTATCCACACTTTCCTGAAATTTCTTCTACCAGTATTTCACAAACTATTCTTCCCAAGCCACTGGCTGCTTTACCACATAACAATTGTTGGAAAAAATGACCAGCAGTGAGAACTAAATAATTCAAGTCCCAATGATTATCATCAATTCTCTGAAAAAAATTGACCAGGCTGAGTTCAGGATAAGAACAAGTGAGCCCTGGTCTCAGGCCCTGTACTCTACAGACTGAGCTACCAGGCTCGGCATCACCCTATCTGATAGCGCAAGGTAATATTTGACATGTGAGACACCTTTGTCTGCCACATTTACTTCCCCAGTCCTATTAATTAATACCAGGGCAACTGGCAGCTAGGCACACAGTATTTCATTTTCGAACTATCTGGTTGCTTGCCAACTGGCCATGTTAAGCCTGTACCACACAACCATGGCTCTTGAGGATATTGTGGGAAAAGAAAACAAATGCTTGTAACCACAATTAAGATGTCCTCTGCAAGTGGATTCAATTAGTAAAAGTCTGAAATTGTAGAGTTAAATGAACTCCCTACCCCACAAGGGTATGAACTAGGAATGGGATCGACAACTAATTTAAGTACTCGAGTACTCAGTTGCTTTCAATCGAGTACTTGCAAGGATGATTCTAGTTTATTTATTATTTTTTGTTTTGAATGTTTTCAAATATAAGTCATCATTGAGAAGTATATCAAGGTACATCAAAAAGGTGGATACCAAATAAAGAGTGGGGCAATTTACAAGTAAATGTTAAAATAGAAATGGAAAATGAGCAAAACATTGGCAAATAAGTTTCTTCATTCAGTCAACTACATATACATGTACTGCATGTCTTTGCTTGGTAAGAGTTTACCATAATATTTACATGTACTATAAAATATAACCATATTCATGTGTCATGGTTATATTTATCTTCTGGAATGATCAGTTATCTGATGGTAATCTTTTACATTTTTTTGTAAATAATATATATGATTAACAAGTCTATGAGAGTGTAAACCTCACAAACTTCAAGTTAAAATAGGTAAACAGAGTAACCAGTTTTGGCGTAAAAAATTCCCAAATTGCTAACTGAAGGCATTGAAATTTAACTATCAATTAAAGTAGATTAAGGGGTCATCAGACAGTAAAGTCTTAAACATAAATGACTCTTCACATTACCTCTGTCATCTTTATCAATCACTTAAGTTTAAATGTAACAACATTTTGAGCCGGGATTTCTAGAATTATCAGAAAAAGAACCGTAAAGTCTGATTTTGACTTTATCCCAAGTACTCATTTACTGATACTGCTAATGAGTAATTGGACTTACGGTCCAGTGCTTGATTAATTGGGTACTCATTCCCATCCCTAATATGAACCTTCAACCTCACTCTCCTTTGGCCAATGCCCAAACCAACAGCTAACCCTTAACTAGACAAATGAAACTAGACTTTTCCAATTTGAAAGCACTTGCAAACAAGGAATGAAATGTGGCTCCATGGTGAAATTCGATAACTCTGTGCCACACAATTCTGACTTTTTAAGATCCTGGGAAGAAGCCTTTGAAAACATTGTGGGAAAAATGCTGGTTACCTTTTCCCCAAAATGTATTCTATCCCTTCTACATTACCGGCTGAGCTACCCTGCTTGGCAGAGTCTTATAAAGGCAACCATGAAACCGTTACTCTTAACATGACAAATTTTAGATTTGTCCAAATTAAAAGCATTTGCAGAAGACATGGTCAGTTAGGCTAAAATGATGAAATATGTCTTTGTAAGGATAGAGAAATAATGTGGGAAAAGGATGAAATGTTTTTCATGGGGTTACAACCCAGGTCCCTTGATGTAAAAGATGCCCCAACGGTAATATATTTAGGGATGGCAACGGTTAGCATAGTTACTAACCGTTTAACCAAAAAATCTTTCGATCGGTTAACCAGACAAAGAACTTTGTCAATGTATCTATCATTAGAAATACCTTCATATGCGATGATGTTTTGCTCTCGGCAGGAAGGAGGTAGGGCTGTGCATATGATACACATACCCGTGAAGTACACTTTAAGCTGATTAAGGCACTTTACGCAATGTCATTAACGGACAAGTTTTCTCTCTATTATCTCACTCTATATCTCAAACTCTTGTACATGATAACAAAATCATGACAAATTGTTTCTCCCACAATGCTTTCGTGTTTGTTAGATTACTTATATGACCGGGTCATTTAAGGCTGTACAGTAACAGCAGATCTACACGCCGTGTCATTAACGAACAAGTTTTCTCTCTTTCTGGCAAACACACATATTATTTAATCATGAGCGATATTTTCATGGTTGCTAGATGATTGGCATTAGGGAAGTTGTGATATAACTGAAATATTTTTGAAAGCCACGCTTTTAATGAATTTCATGGTATTCTCGTCGAAGTCATGTTTGAAAAACTTCCAATCAGCTGGTAGCTGGGACATTGTTGTTTTTAATTTAAAATATTCTATAATAAATTTCGATGTTGCTTGTCCTACAGATAGATTGACAATGAAAGAATGTTAATTGATATACAATGCATGTGTGTGGCTGGTAAATGGTACATAATAAATTTCAAATACTCTTACGTGATTGGTCCGTTTCCACTGAATTTTAATTAAAGAGGGTGACCAAACAAAGCAATCACAACCAAACTGTAAAAGCGTATGCCTTTGATATGAACAGAACACCTGGAGTTGATAGTTTATTTATATTGTCATTGGGGCTTACTAGGCGGATTAAAAAAAGACCAAAGACTGTCATCTTCCACTGTTTGTTTCACAGACCTGTCAAACCATATACATGTGTATCACACCTACGCCGAGTCGGCTAGTGCCGAATGGATGTGTGGATAATGCATAATATTAACAGCGGACGAGGGGCCGTCAATTTTTAAAACTTTTTAAAGTTCATTTTCCTAATTTTGTTCTTTTTTTTGTCTTTTCCTAACCGGTTACCGATTTTCTAACCGGTTAACTGATTATTTGATAGATTAACTGGTTAACTGCTGACATCCCTAAATATTAAGTCTCTTTACCAAAGTATTGTCTACTGCACAAAGTCAGACCAAAGTTTTCATACATAGGCTGGTAGTTCATGAAAGAATAATAATGTACCTGCAACTGCTTTTGCCAATAAAGTTTTTCCAACACCAGGGGGACCAACCAGCAGAACTCCTGTAATTCAAACAGAGTTTTTCCGTTAACCTTTCAACGGCAAAAAAAAAAAAAAAACCCAGTAATTTTCATTTCCAGAAATAAAACCCAAATAAATTCAACTTCAAGGTTGCTTTTCTCCAGAATGTCTCAGAAATTTGAGATCTGAAAGCATTATTTTTGCAGTCTGATTTTGATCTACACTGACTGCAAGAGTAACTTAAGTTGTGAAAGGTGCTTAAAATGTTAATATCAAATAAACCTTGACACTATAGACAGAGATTTTTAAGGAAAACCGTTATTAACTCTTTACTAACCGACATATTCTTAGACTGGTCCAAATTGAAAGCATTTGCAGACATCAAATAAAACGTGGCCGAAATGACGGAATTAGTATTTGAAAGGGTATAAAAAATTGGGGGAAAAGGAGAAAATGTTGGTTACCTGCACTTTCTCCTTTACCCAAACTGTCTTCGAAAGCCTTCTATTTCCGGGCTGTTAAAACTCAGGATTGTGGGATTAAAGATGAACATCTTACCCTATGCACATGGCTATTTTTCTCTTATTGCAGACAACTTGTGAAAGCAAATTGTTCATAATGAATGAGTAATTTCTCCTTTGCCTTTACTTGTTCAAATGTATTCGGTTTGATTTATATTTTCACAAGGATGTTTAAATTTTTTCCAGTATGTAATGATATATCTGGAAAGAAAGAAAGCAATTTTTCCACAAGCAAGTTTTTAAGGCAAGAAAGTGATGTAAGTAGAATATCCAGCAATACCAAAACCAAACTTTGCTTCATAATCTTTCTTGCTGTAGATCTTTTGAACAATCTTCTTTCATATGATCAAAAATATTTATTCGAAAGCTGCTTCATAGTGAATCAGACATAACCATGTTTCATGCCATAATTCTTTACCAGAGGAAAAAATCTTAGACTTGTCTGTAACTGAATCACCTGAAGATGAAAAATTAACCCTTTACTATGCTATCATGAGTTTTAACGACCCTGATGAAAAGGGCTTTTAAAAAAATTGAGGGAAGGAGAGAAAAGGCAGATAACCAACATTTTCTCCTTTTCCCACAATGTTTTTTTTTTTTTGAAGGAAAGATTACTTGTTTTGAGAAACATTTATGTTGATGTCTGCAAATTCTTTCAATTTGGACAAGGCTAAAATTTTCTCATTTGGTGAAAGTTAAATGTGGCTCAAACTATGGGATTTGTATAAAAAGGGGTAGAAAATATTGTTGGAATAAGAAAAAAAGCTAGTTATGAGTACTGTGGTAAAAGGTTGAATACTAAGTGTTGAGTAGTGTCTACAGGAAAACCTAGTCTTGTACTATTTGTTTGAAATGATCTAGTGAACATTAGGGTCAAACTACTGCCATACTGATTTTGCTATTGAAATGTTGAAAATAAAGAAACAAAACAAAACAAAAAAAAAACTCATTAAGCGGTAATTTGGAAATGAAAGTATTGACAATCTCAAAAAAAAAAAAAATTCTCATCTGTTCCCAATTACAAAGAATTTTACCCTTTGGTAATTTTGCTCCTATAGCCTCAAACCTTTCAGGATGTCTGAGAAATTCCACTGCCTCTTCTAATTCTTGTTTAGCCTCGTCTACCTACAATTATACAAAACAAAGTGTAATGAAAGATTCCGTTTTCTGTATGTTGTGAGCAATAATTCTTTATCAAACGACAAAAACTGGTCCCAATTCAAGGTATCTGCAGATGACAAATTAATGTGGCTCAAATGAAAATAAGTTTCATCTGGTACAAATAATAATACAGATAAGAATATCTACTGATTTGGCAACTAGAAAAATGTTCTGGAGCAAAACCATCATGCAAAGTAGTCACTAGTAAAAGTATATACTCACCCCTCTAACGTCATTGAAAGTAACGGACACATTTTCTGCTACATACTCTGGTGTATCAAATATATTCAATGCTGAAAGCACAAGAAAAAATTATGCAGTATGAATTCAAACATTAATGATTTTACTGGGATTAACTAGAAAATGTGGCTCAGAAGATCAGACCCACACACAATCTTAAGTTTTAATGAACCTGAAGAAGAAAACTTTTGAAAACATTGTGGAAAAATGAGAAAATGCTGGTAACCAGCTTTTTCTCCTTTCCAACAATTTTTCTACAATTTCAGACAAAAAACATCCCATTAGCTACGGTGAATTTGTTGTCTGTAAGTGCTTCAAATATTGTTGAATCTAAAATTTTGTTGTTTGGTACAGATGTAATCTGCATAGAACTAGTAATAGTATCCTCTGCCAGAGGGGGATTAATAGTGTACAGAGTGAACTGATCAATTAATTGGTGTTTTACGCCGCTTTCAACATTGTTTCAGTCATATCACAGTGACAGCTCACATATTCATCTATTTCCTTGATTCAATCAGTACTAGGCTAAGGCTCTGATTGTGTCTTGCCAAAGGACACTCCCAAGAAAAACCCTGTGGATCCAGTGAGACTCGAACCTGAGGCCTCCACTTTACGAGTCCTACACTTTACTACTGAGCCACGCAAGACCCCTATGTACAGACAGAAGTCCAGCAGAAGGATAGAAAAATAGATGGAAAACACCAAAGAATTTGTCTTCACCTCTTTAGGGGATATAACTTTAGTACACTTACGGTTTGCCCCAGGATCGTCTATACCACGCATGTTTCTCATCACTGACGAAATACAATAAATAACAATGACTGCCACAATCACCTTCCAGGCATTATTCTTGATTGATGTCAAATATGCTGAAGAAGAGCCCTGAATATTTATATGGATGTTTCCTTTGTTCTGCTTCACGATGTCCTCAAAAGAATTTTTTAGATACTGGTAAAAGAGAAAAAGATGTAAAAAAATATTTACTTCACAAACTAATGTCTGCGTACACTTTTTGTGTCTTTCAGCAGACCAATTTGAAAACATTGAGAATTCAGAGATGCAAACAAGAAATCTGGAAATCCTTTTTCTTGCAGTAGGGTCTTCTTCCGCCAATTCTAAAAGGCCAAACCAATGATATGGACATTTTTTAAAATGGTCCATTAACTCTTCCCACAAAATCCTATGTTTTGACAAAGCTAATGTAGAAAACCTTTAAAACCAATGTTGGAAAAGGAGGAAATGCTGATAACCAGGATTTTCTCCTTTTGCCTTTTTAACCTTTCATAGAAAAGTCAAATCATTTGAGACATATTTTATTAGTCGTCTTCAAATTCTTTCTATTCGGACAAGTCAAACCTTTTTTTTTTTTTGTCTAAAGAGTATAGAGTAAAAAGGCCAAAATATTGCGATGTCATGGCTGTTTCGGTAAGAATAACATGAGCCTTGCTCTGTGAAAAAGAGGCTAAATGCAGTCTGTGCTGGCTGACCTGGTCTGAATCTTTTTGCTTCAGGTCAATTTTCATCAGCATGTCAAAGGACCAGTTTACCTCTTGATTCAGTAGGTTGTTTCACAAAACAGATTGTAGGGATGTATAACAACATGATGACTTGCTTGGTATCACACATCACAGAGATGCATTAAGCCCCCTTTTCACAGAGCATGGCTCACTGATAAATGATCAGACAGTGTAGATCTATGATCAAGCCACCTGTTCTGCCAAGTTTCATCCTCATCTACAGTCTCTACATACAGTTTAAATGATTCTCAGTGTATATGTTAGTGATGCAAATTTTTTGCAACAGCATTGACTATTGAATTTGATAGTTCTACTTGGTCCTGTACAGGTAAGACAGAAGAATGTTCTCTATGACAGAGGATTAGTAACTTGTAACAATTTGCTTTGATAACATAATCAGTCAGTACAGAAGAGCTTCAACTTAGTTAAACTCTACCAAACGACAAAATTTTAGACTGGTCCATTTGGAAGCATTTGAAGACAACAACTCAAATACTTAACAAATTATGAAATTTGTCTTTGAAAGGGTAGGAAATGTTGTCATTGAACTTGAAATTTGCCTTTGAGAGACAAATTAAGTTGTGAAAGGTTACAGTTTATGGAATGTTCTTTTCCTCAAGATGGAATTATTTTCAGAGTATTTAATGCATAGATCTACTGTTTTAGTAATCCGAAAGGAAATTACCTGTAAACCCTGGGGTGAAACTTGAGTCTGAAACAAAATAGACAAGATTCAATATCCTTATGTACATGTATATAATGTATTAACACAGTCCTGGGCTCCACTTTAATTGCCTTTGCAGACAATGTAGATTAGTGTCAGATTAAATATTTCTTTTCATGCCTTGTCAATGACCATTTTTTTGGAACATAAGGAGCAAAGAAGCGATTGATTGTAACGATAACTCATCATCATTCACAGGAGATTTTTTTTCTTGCATTTATATGTTCCCTTTTCCTTTTTGTGTCACTTGAAAAAGGTTAAAAGGTTAGCATGTGTCAAACTAGAGCTGTCATGTAAACTCTTTATCCAACAACAAAATTTCAGACTACCCAAATCTAAAAGGATTTACAGACCAAGAATTAAATGTGGCTCATACTATAGGAGTGGTCTAAGGAAGGGTGAAAAAAAAAATTGAGGAAAAGAAGAAAATGCTGGTTACCAGCAGTTTCTCCTTTTCCAACAGTCTTTTCAAACACCTTCTTCATTCAGGTCAGTAAAGAGTTAAAACCCTGGCCTAGTTCTATGATAGAGAAGAAAAATATTCTAACCTGGATTACATGTAGATTGCACATAAAAAAGCCTCAGTTCAAAGCAAGACCATCTTTTAACTTTTTCTAAGCTTCACCACCACCGAGGGAGAAGGCTTAGGAAAGCATGGTGGGAAAAGGAGAAAATGCTGGAGTCTACCATTCTCTCATTTCCCAAGAATGTTTTCTACCCTTCCAACCACAAATCCAATAATCTACATTTGACTTCTGTAAATGCTTGAAATTGGACTCCAAAGACAAATCCAACAATCAACATTTGACAGAGATCTGCAAATGCTTTGAAATTGGACATGTTAAACAAGAGGGCCATGATGGCCCTGTATCACTCCACTGGCTTATAAATATAAACCATAAATACTAAACATTTCAATTTTGAGCCAAATGGTTTCAAAATAAAGACTTACAAAGTTTTTTCTGTTAAAGCCCATGTGAAAGTTGAGACCTGCATGGCAAAGCCATTTTTGATCCCAGAGCTATAATTACTTGAACCCTGGTAGTGGTTCACAAGATAAAGCCACATGCCAAAATAATACAAGTCTATGCTGTATGGTTATAAATAAGGTGATTTTCAACTTTCGTCCATATGAAGCCTCTGTAAAACATAAGACCCCTGATGCAAGGCTAATTTAAAAAAAAAATCAAAAGTGACCCAGATTTGGTAGCCCTTGGGTTTGTGGTTAGGAACAAAAAGATTTTTTGAATTTTCATGCTACAAGCGCATGTTTATGACCCATGAGATAGGACTAATTTTGACATAACTTGAATAACTTTGGACGAGGTGATTTAGATTACACTCATACAATATTACAGCTTTAACTCAAGGTAAGGAACAAGAAGACCTTTTAAGTTCTCACTATATTAGCCTATGTAAAGCTTGTGACTTACTGGGTGAAGCAGTTTCAGAGATGATAAGCTTGATGGCCTTAGGCCTGTGGAGCTAAAACGCAGTATCTTTTTCATGAGCTACAATGACGTTAGTAAATACAAGCTTTTGGAAAAGACTTTTAAAGGTTTTTCAATACTTTTCAGTTTTGTAGCCATAGCAACCATAGCTTTTAATTCTTTGAAGACATTCTGAAGAACATCATGGCAAGATGGTATCTGTAAAGTTTGGTCAAAATTGGAAGAGTGGTTTCAATGAAAAAGATGGAACAATCTTGGTAGAAGTCTACAATATGAATCCGCATGCCAACTTTTTATAGCCCTAGGCCTTACAGTAAGGATAAAAAAAGATATCTTACGTTTTCACTATGTAAGCCTATCTAAAATTTGTGAACCCTGGAGTGGGGCAAATTTTGATCCCAAGGCTCAAAACATGCCAAATTTGTTAGTCCTAAACCCATGTAAAGTTTGTGACCCCTGGTGCAGGGCCAAACTTGATCCTAGGGCTGTAACTTAGGCCCTCTTTGTAGTTGTCCACTAGATAATGCTATAATTATGCAAAATTTGGTAGCCCTAAGCCTTATGGCTATGTACACCAAGATTCAAAAGTTTTCCCTACATAAGCTCATGTAAATCTTATGAACCTCCCCCCTTCCCCCCCAGCATGAGGCAAAACTGACCCCAGGACTATGATTTGGGCACTTTTGGTAGACCCCGAATAGATCAAGCTAAATGCAAAATTTGGTAGCTCTAGGCCTTATGGCTAGGTACAGGAAGATTTCTTAAGTTGTTACTATGTAAGCCCATGTAAAACTTGTGACCCCTGCGGCGGGGCCAATTTTGACCCCAGGGCTAGAATTTTGGCCCGCTTGGTAGAAGCCCACTAGATATAGCTACATGCAAAATTTGGTAGCTCTAGGCATTATGGCTAGGTACAGGAAGATTTTTAAAGTTTTCTCTATATAAGCCTATGTAAAACTTGTGACCCCTGGGGCAGAGCCCATTTTGACCCCAGGGCTATAATTTGAAGAAACATGATAGAGGTCTACTACATAAAGCTACATGCCAAATTTGGTAGCCCTATGCCTTATGGTTTCAGACAAGAAGATTTTTTACCCCTGGGGCACAGCCCATTTTGACCCCAGGGCTATAATTTGAAGAAACATGATAGAGGTCTACTACATAAAGCTACATGCCAAATTTGGTAGCCCTATGCCTTATGGTTTCAGACGAAGATTTTTAAAGATTTCCAATATTTTCCAGTTTTGTTGCCATGGCAACCAGAGTGCTTGAAGGAATCAAATTCTTTCAAGAAATTCTGAAGCGGACCATGGCAGGATCATTTCTGTGAAGTTTCATGAAAATTGGATGGGTAGTTTCATAGAAGATGTTTGAAATAAAAGTTAACGCACGGATGGATGGACGCACGGACGGACAACAGGCCATGACATAAGCCCGCTGGCAAAAGGCCAGTGGAGCTAAAAATTTGCTGTCTTATAAAGAACTAACACTACAGCAGAACTATCTGAAAATTATGTCTTGCACATCTGACGGTTGTACAACTTTCAATACAATCATAGTAAAATTGATATTTAAATGGTATCTAATGCTATTTTTCAAAAGTATTTCAGCTACATCACAGTGGCCAGAGGTGCACCCAGCCATGCTTTCCTCGAGTTTCATTTACCAAACCTTCCTTTTATGCATCTGGCCGCTTACTCACACAACCATTATCAAAACTATGACCAGTGGTGAGAACGTGATAAATCATGTATCAGTAACAATCATCAATTCATGGAAAGAACCTGGCCAAGCTGAAGACTTGAATATAAAAGTTTGTCATTTGGAAGAGTTAATTAATTCAGCACTCTGAGGGTAAATGATATCTGAATAATTCTTTCAGCACATCCTTAATTTTAAGCTTTCTTTGTGACAAGTAATACCTTCTTTTGCCACTTTGTTTTGACCTTTATGTTGATGACCTATATTTTGTAGCGTTTAGCTACCTGCAAGAGGAATGAGTTAAAACTTTACCATACAATACAACGACACTTGCAAACAGTGTTCCCACTCACATCTCTTTTTGGGAGTGCATGCGCTCCCTGGAATACAAGTTTGGGAGTGCAAGAGAAATTCTAGGAGCACACTTAATATTGACAATTATAGAGCATCTATGGAGGACAGTAAGGGTCTGTTGTATTGAAAATTTGTTTTGATGGGTCTTACTCTGCAGTCAGCTGCTCTTGAAAACAATATGGGTAATTTAAAAAAAAAAAGAAGACCCTTGTTATAATTTCCTTACTTACGGGACCAGTTTCAGAGGGACAACTTACAGCCTGACGGCCAGTAGAATTTTCCATTTCACTGTCAATTTCAGACACTAATTAGGTTTCACTTATTGTTTTATAGAGATATTTATGTAAATTTACTGTTCAAAGTCATTGATAAAACTGAATAGACAGTTTGAAATGCCTATGATCGGACGATGTCAAACAAATATTTGTTGTGTCATGGGTTTTCGCATTTCTTGCAGCGATCTTTTTTTCATGCCTGTTAAGTTTTGGAGTAGTATTTCCGCATGATTTGACATAGACTTGTCAGTAAGAATAGCATGTAACTTCAAAACCTTTGATTTTACACCAGAAAAGCGGATTGATACCAAGTTTGATTAGCGGTGATAAACAGTGACTTTCACACTTGGTAACTCATCCCAACTGGCACCACTGGTGATCGACAACGGGAGCCCTGAAATCTGTGCGTGCATGCACGTTTCACTTCATATTTTTGTGCGTGATTATTCAATTCAGTGTGTGAATCACGCACATATGTGTGTGAATAGGAACCCTGTGCCAAAATTAAAGGAGAATCAATCCAAGAGATTTGCATTTGAAAAGGAAGAAAACATTGAAAGAAAAGGAGAAAATGCTGGTTACCAGCATTTTCTTCTTAAACCATTATGCTTCCATGGCTATTTCTGACAGAGTAATTGGAAAAAAAAAAAAGATTCCCTGGTAAAGAAACAAACCCTTTACCAAACAATAATAGGTTTTAATGACACTGGGGCAGAAGTGTTTTGAAAGCATTGTGGGAAAAAGAGCAAAGGCACTTTTCTCTTTTTTTCCCCCACAATGTTTTCTACACATCTTATTTTCTACACATCTTAGACTAATCATATGAACCACGCTTAATTCATTTTCTGCAAATGTTTTCAATTTGGATTGGCCAAAATTCTGTAGCATGGTAATCAGATAAGCAATAAAATTGTTGTTGCAATTAATGCATATAAAATATCTGAGATTCTGCTGTTTACCTATTTTTTATTGATCTTGATGAAGAATCCTACTGAAAACATTGTGGGGAAAGGGGAAAATGCTGGTAACCAGCATTTTCTCTCTTTCCCCCACAATGTTTTCTATCTTATCAAAGATTCTTTACTTCATATGTGCCAAATTTCATATGTTGTCTGCAAATGCTTTCAAGTTTAATAAGTCTTAAAGTTTGTTGTTTGGTAAAGAGTTAAGTTGTTTGGTAAAGAGTTAAGACTTACCTCCTCCTTGATTGGTTTCTTTTTTCCTCCAAACCCTTTAACATCCTGTAAATATGTTCTTTTTTGTAGAAAAACTGTAAGGAAAAACCAAATAAAAGTTTTATGGTGTGTTCAAGTCAATATCACTTCAGTTCAATACTGGTGTAAGAACGCACCCACCTATCAGTGTTTGCTTGGTAAACTTCGGCAAAATGTCATAATGAGATTGAACTTGGGACATCTCCGTTGTAAATTCCATGCCCTTTCCCCTGATCACACAGGTACTCCTCTCTCTCTTTTTCCCTCATTGTTCTCACATCATGGATTTACCAATTAAATCTTAATTCATGTCTGTTAGCCATGTTTTACAAAGGTGTTTTCAAAGTCTTCAGCAACAAATTCGTTTTGGAAAATAGTAAATAACCTGGTAATGGGTGTTGTCATTTCTGGTTCAGTAAATGTGACGGAGAAAAAAAAAACAACACAGAATCAAATAGTATTCAAGTATATAAATATATCAATCTTACTAAAATTTTGCAGCTGGTAGATTTCTCTTTGCTTGGTTTTAACTCTTTACCAACCATCAAAAATGAAGACCAAATTGAAAGCATTTGCAGGTGACAATGTAATGTTACTCAAATGATGGAACTTGTTCTTTGATAGGGTAAAAAAGTTGTGGGAAAAGGAGAAAATGCTATTTACCAGCATTTTCTCCTTTTCTCACAATGTTTTCAAAAAGCTTCTTTCTCAAGGTGGTTATAACTCAGAATTGTGTGTAAAGGTTTAACATACCTGGTGACTGTGCCAACAGCAAAGGTTTAACAGGCAATCCGAACAGTTGAACAGATCCTCTTTCTGCTCCCTCCAATGAGGTTTCTGGGAAACCTAACAAACAGACAGCAGAGGACCAATGATTGATAGTATGGTGTTTAACGCCGTTTTGAACATTACTTCAGTTATATCATGGCGACCAGTGCACCTATCCTGGAGTTTTTCTTTCACCAGTACTCCGCACAATATTCTGTACAAGCCACTAACTGCTCTCCCCACATAACCGTTGTCGAAACAATGATTAGCAGTGACAACGGAATGAATCCTGTTTCAACGGCTATCATCGATCCATGTAAGAAATTAGCCAAGCTTGGGGTTGGCCAAACCAGCTACCCCGTTCTCAAGTCCTGTATGCTACCAACTGAGCTAGCAAGGCTCAGCAGCAGCAGAGGTCCGGATAAGTGGGCGACTTTTAATTGACTGTAATTTTTGATCAATTGTATTGGGTTTTAACACAGTTTTAACAGCTAAAGTCTAGCGTTGCACACCTTGAGTTATAGGGGTGATGCGCAACTGTGCTATTTTTAGTAACAGTATTTTATGATTAAGCAATGGATATTTTTGGTGTTCTGTGAAAGACAAATGGAGCTTCAAAAGTCTACGTAATAAGAAAGTGACTAATATTACTATTAAAGTATTTTCTACTATTTAAAGGGCGAAGGGAATTAATTTTAACAGCAGGGTTGGCCTTGAGAGCAGAATTGTTTGAGCAATTTTGATAGAGGATGAATCCAAGAAAAATTCCTGTGAAATAATTTCAGAATCTGGTAACCAGCATTTCTCCTTTCCAATTATATTTCCGAAAGCCTCCTTCCTCAAATTTTAAACAAAGGATTGTTTGGAAAAGAGTTAACATGTTTCTCCTTCGTTTTCAATTGGCAAATTAGAAATGTGACAAATTGGCCTTTTGGCTAGTAATAAACAAGAATTATCTTAACTCTTTACCACACAACAAAAATGTAGACTTGTCCAAATTGAAAGCATTTGCAGACGACAATTTCATTGTGGTAAAAATGATGGAATTTGTTTATGATGGGGAAGAAAACATTGTGGGAAAGGAGAAAATGCTGGTTACCAGCATTTTCTCCTTTTCCCACAATGTTTTCAAAAGGCTTTTTCCTCAGGGTCGTTAAAAGTTGGGATTGTGTGGTAAGGGGTTAAAAAAGGATAGAGAGCGTAAATTTGTCAGCAAATGGGCAGGGGCTCTTAGGATTAACAGTCTGCATTTTTCACCACAGTGACACTTAGAATAAACATGTCTACACATTTGACCATTCACAAATTCCTATTTATTCATTTTTTATCAGTACCAAAAAATAGGTCAAAAGCCAACACAATCAACTACGCCAAAAAATTTGTACTCTCTTAACCTGTTCTGTTTTCATAAAATGTATCTGCTGAAATATAACTAGTGGACCAGATATCTTCCTCTAGCTTAGACTGTGGTGTTCTGGGCTGCAGTGGCAGAATTCTGGATAAGTTTTCTTCTTTCAACAAAATTGTTATGCATTCTTCCACATTCAAAGCCTTTTTCTGAAACACAATAACAACAACTGAGAGCTACACTTCGTTTGTAAAAAAGAACACACTGTAAGCATGTTAGTATTGTAACATTTTTTTCTTTGTTCCTTCAACTCTTTACCACACAAACCCATGTTTTAACTCTTTACCAAATGACAAAATTCAAGACTAGTCCAAACTGAAAGCATTTGTAGACGACAAACTTAATGTGGCTTAAATGATGGAATTTTACTTTGAAAGGGTAGGAACTGTTGTTGGAAAAGAAGAAAATGCTGGTTACCAGCTTTTCAAAAGCTTTCTTTCACAGGGTCACTAAAACTAGGGATTGTGTGGTAAAGGGTTAAAATGGGAACAGGACAAAATGATGTTAATCAGCATTTTCTACTTTTCCCATGTTTCCTTTCCTCTCAAAACAATTTATAGCATTATCTTAGCCACTACTTATTCATTGTTGGCAAATGCTTTCAATTTGGACAAGTCTAAATTTTGTTAATTTTTTACCAAATGACAAAATTTTGGATATGTCAAAATTCAAAGCAGCTGCAGACAACAAAATAAATGTGGCTCAGATGAAGGGGCTTATCTTTGAAATGATACAAACCACTGAGGGAATAGGGCAAAATGCTGGACATCAGCATTTCCTCCTTTTTCAACAATGTTTTCAAAAGCCTTTTTTCTCAGGGCCATTAGTACTCAAGATTGTTTGGTAAAAGATTAAAGACATATCAATGGTACTGGTAATACAATGGAAAGAAAAACAATATTTCCTAACGATGCAAAAAAGGATCATTTATTGTTAAAAGCAATTTCTACTTTCCCCTTTGCGTTTTTTTTCAAAAGCTGTACATTGAGATATTGTAAAATATTTCATCTGTAATTGTGATGACAATATTTCTGTTATCCAAAGCTCTGATAAATCAGTTTATTATAATTTTGCAGTAAAATATTATTTATCAAATCTGGGAAAGCCATCAAACTGTATCAGCAGTAAATGGTTGGTAATACCTTTGAACAGACCTTCTTTGGTTTTTTGTTGCTTTTCTTGAAGTTCACAGTGCAAGTTTTGGCCGGTTTCAAAGTTTCTGCATGACTAGATTTCGGATTGTTCTTTTGGAATGCTGTACTTGAGAATCCTTGTCTCAGGTTGCTAAAAACAGCTGACACTTGGGGCAACCCCGCTGCAACCTTGAAAATGATACAACAGTCTAGCTAGCGTAAAAATAATACAGTTATGTCTTACTAAGCCCTTTACCAAACCACCACCAAAAGCAATAAGCCTTTTGAAATCATTGTAGATACAGGAGAAAGTATTAGTCACCAGCAACCTTTACTCTTCCATAATGTCTTGTACTGTACCTTTAAAAAATGAACTGAATCATTTCGGCAACAATTCATAAGTCATCAGTGAATGCTTTCAATATTATAAATAGGTAAAATCCCCAGCCCACCAGCCCTACTTGAATCCCTGAAAACAGCCCAATTCCAAAACTGCTTGGTCCAAAATGGCCAACTTATACAAGTACTGAAAAGGCCCATCTTTAAATTATGAGTGACTGCTATTGTGCTTATTTCATCAGAACTAATGTTATAACTTTCTTATTCTTATATGTCAAAAATAAATATGAGCCATGCTCTGTTAAAAAGGGGCCTAATGCAGTCATGGCGAAATACCATCGGACATAAATGTTAAAAATAATACTAGGAAGCCCAATTAAAATATCAATACCATCGACCCGACTGTCAATTGTTACTCAGAAATTTGAAAAATTACCATCGCTCAACTTTAAACAAAATGCATATAATTTTTTACATTCAAAAAAATAATAATTTACATGCACTTGCTGCGCACCGGTTGGTATTGTCTAATTACATACATATATATACACACCATACAATGCTTATCAATCAAGCGTATGATATTTACTGCGAACCAGTCTGGAAATGCAGGATAATTCAGTTGCCGCCCAGTTTCTGACGATTCTGCGATATACAGTGTGTAACATGGCACTGAATACACTAGTAGTAGTGTGTATTGAGCCACGACCTGTACCCGGTTCTGGCAAATTTTGGAATGTTCTTTGACTTCCTTTCAGTCTACCAAACACTAAGGATGGATTATTTGACAAATAAAAGAAGATTTTATTCAAATAATCTTTATCCAACTGCGACACCTTATCTCCTTACCGAATGGTTTGGAAAGGAGATATTGTTTTTGGCATTGTTCATTGGGCACAAAACTTCACTGCTCGAGCCATATATCCAAGCTACATAATCCAAAAAATTTATTTGGCAGGGTGATTTTTGGTCCGACAGATTTTGATTCGATTCGGTCTGGCAAAACTTTCATGCCTGTCAGACCGACTGTCTGGTAAAAAATTTTCAGGTCATTTGCCAAGTCTGCATAATGCATCTGCAAAAAGTATCAACCCAGGTCAGCCTGCACTGTCTGACCAGGCTGTCCAGGGCCGAAACTTTTCATTATTGGTCAATTTTCTGTATGTCAACGGACCAGAGTAACTCATGATTAAGTTGGTTGGGAGACAAAATGGGCTTTATGAATCCATAGTCATCTGATGACTTTTTGGAGTAAGGCATCACAGAGATGCATTATGCCCCCTTTTGCCAGGGCATGACTCATGTGAATTCAGTAACTTCTGTTTGGATCTCTCTCTCCCCCCATACTTGTGTGGGTTATACTTTGTATTCCTAATTGCTGATAATTTTTTTTTTCATGTGCTTATCTGTCGTTGATTGATTGATTGGATGGCGTTTTACGCCGCTTTCAACATTATTTCAGTCATATCACGGCGACAGCTAACATATTCATGTATTTCCTGGGTTCCACCAGTACTACTCCAGGGCTCTGAAGTCTCTTGCCCGAAGACACTCCCACGAAAAACCCAGTGGATCAAGTGCAGATCGAACCCAGGGCCTCCAGGTCAGGAGTCCTACACTTTACTACTAAGCCATGCTGGACCCACCTTATTTGTCACACCCCTTGTTTCATTTTCATGATAAATGTGGTAAAAGGCTATTTTCAGACAGGGCTGTTTTAACTCCCATCCATGAATATTCAGCTCTGCCCTCATGTATTTAATTAAATTTGGATCTGATATAATTTACTCATATATGTCATTACCTTATAGAATGACTAGATGGTTTACAAAGTGTCAACCACATCATATTTGTATTTGATAATCACACAAATTTTCTAACTTGTATTCCCAAGAGGAGGTCCAAATATAAGCACTATTTTACATCAAAATTACTAGACATTACTAGACATTGAACAAATGTGACACCTTCATGACAATGCAAGAGTCAGTTTGAAATATTAAATTCTTCGTTGAATTCTTAGTTCTTTAAAACTGCTATTTGCCCTCATTCAGGGGTAGGTATCCGTAACAGGGCTACATCCGAAAATATTTCACGTGGAGATCTAGGAAATTGAAGTCAGGAGTAAGTTTCCTTGCAGCAAGTAGAACGTAAATTAACAGAGAGTATTTTGCGAACTGATTAACCAATAAGGTTTTTTTTGTCGTTATGTCTCTTTCATATATAACTGAGAAAATGCTCCTTGAAATTAGTGAAACAGAAGGAATCTTTGCATCACTTTTTCAGCACACATGTCAGGAACGGATGTCATTCATTTTAACAAAAACATGAAAGATAATTTATTACCTGTATGGCTGGAAGTTGCTGAGAAAACATACTAGCGTTCTGAATGTACACTTGCTTGTAAACACTTTAAGCCCGTGAGTCGATAAAGTATCTTTTAGTTATGTAAATGCGTTCTACCCTTCAGTGAACTTCTGTGAATGTTACTGGTCTTATGTATAAGAAAATCCGATTGGGTGACAAGTAGAACAGCCCAATGAAATAAAGTCTATTTTTAGATGTTCTTTTGTAATCAGTTTAGTTTGCGGACTCTAGCACACCACTATGTACACCACAATGTGGATTTGGGAAGTACAGCTCTAGACACGACAAATTGTGTAAGCATGCAAACTGGTAAAGTAATTCATAAGCTGAGCTGAAAACTGTAAAATGCCCATAAACAAGCCTGAGTCAAAATTTTAAGAAAAGATATATAGAAATTAGAATGAAAACTGCAATGAATTTAGCAAAAAAAAATTAAGAAATTATATTTTAAACAATTGATTGGTAGCCTAATCTTTGAATTATACGGAATGACCAGAAATCTTTTGAACAAGGACGTCTCAAACTAATATTGAACCTCGTTTTTGTTCAAGGACAGTGATCTCATTTGAAATGTAATCTTAGTTATCTTGACATTTTGCTGCATTTTTTTCACGCTCACAGTGATTTTCGCGAAACACCGTTATAATTTAACTTCCTTGGAAACGACGTCATTGATTATGGAAACCATGCAAGTTGACAGAAAGTAAACCTAAAAAAAATCCACAAATTCTAACAGTGATCCAGGAAACAATTTAACAAGCAAGATGTCATTACATTTCTCTGCCAACCAGGTATGTAGAACAGGAAAACAAAATTACCTGAAAAGCAAATCTACGGTGAAAATGATGGGATTGTCTGGTATCGGGAGAACTCGTACCCTGGAGAACTCGTACCCTAATCTGAAGGGTACGAGTTCTCTGGAGAACTCGTACCCCACAAATAGAAAAAGATAGTTGATCATTATGTTTTAATGTTGTCTTTTTCTCTCGAAAGTGCCTAGACGGTATACGGTTAAAACGTCCCCTAGTAAAAACGTCCCACAGTCAAAACGTCCCCAATTTAGTTAAAACGTCCCCATTTCCATTCCAAATTGGTTAAAACATCCCCCTAAAACGTCCCCCTAAAACGTCCGGTTTATTTTATTAATATTATTATTTTGATCTTGTTTGATTATTTTATAGATCGTGTACAGTCAGAGTTTTATATTAAAATCTTGTTCTTATAGCGATCGGTTATTGATTTTTAACCTTATCCTGCCGAACTTACAAGTTAAAGCAGCCTAACATCAATTTTCGGTACATTTTATGACAGTTACCATTATTAGTATGACTGAAATCATAACGAGATATCGTAACTGTGTATTTCAATAGCAGACAACACTTGTGGTTTTCACTTGGTAGAATGAAGAAAGTGTAATGTAAGCTAAGTAGGATCCAGAATATGTGTTGTAGACTAAGGGTTATGAATGTTTATTCGACACGCTCTAATGCCTCCCTGTGTACCATGTTATAACTAACTAATTTTTCGTGTGTTACCATTTAACTCTTAGCAAAAAAAAAAAAATCCAATGACTAACAGAAAACATTCAAAACACCGTTGGGATATGAGAAAGTGCAGGTAATCAGTAATTCAATTTTTTCCAACAATATTTCACTTTTATTGCTTTTAAAACGCCTTTGTAACTGTAATTGGAAATGAATAATTCAGTTTTCCTTCAATGGTCTAGACAAAAGACATCATTTTTTTCTCTATAAATTCACTTTTGAAAAATAATAGGAAACACTGTGGGAAATGGAGATAATTTAGGTATGTGGGATTATATACTGTGCCATATGTTCGCAATCACTCTCTTTATCTCCCTGTTTCAGAATTTATTTCTCTCTCTCTCTCAGGTTTTATTAAATTTGGGAATACGTGATAATGAGATCACATCGTTAACCGGCACATGTCCTCTCCCAAAAGAAGGGGTGGTAATTGGTAATGAATTTTGCAGATGAGACATCGAATGCTATGTGGATTATGCTTATGACAAACAGTTGGCTTTATCCATAATGTTTTCAAATGAATTAACCAGGTTCGATTATTAAAAGGGCTTGGGAAATAAAATCCAAGACAAATTATACCTGTACGAAAATTTTAATTAATGTCAAACTATTTCATACAATGAATTCACCCTTAACCACACAATCAGAGGCTATGGTAAACATTGTAGGAAAAGGAGAAAATGTTTGTAACAATACTTTTTCATTTTCTGTTTTCTATCCTCTCAAATCAAAAGTCATTTTTTGAGTTGCGTTTTTTTTTTCGTCTGCAAAAGCTTCCAATTTGGTAAGGTATAAAAATTTCTCGTTTGTTACAGAATGAATGAATTTATAATGTACCACAATAAAACTGTGAATATTTGCAGACGACAATTAAAGGTTGGGTAAGTGAAGGGATTCTTTTTACAAGATATAGAATATATTATTTATCAAAGTTGTTAGGAAAATTAAGTGCATAGGCTGACCTAGAAGGAACTAGATGGAGGTTGAGTCAAAGAAAGGATTGGAAACATTTCGGAAAAAGGAGAGAATGCCTATAAATGACATTGACCTTTTTCCATAATGTTTTCAAAAGCATTTTTCCAGGCCCGATAAAAATTGATTGAAAACGATTGATACGTTCAATTCCGGGAAATCACAATTCAATAAAAGTCAAGTTTTGCATGCGACATAATAATTAATTAACTCTTTACCGAACAACACAATTTTAGACTGGTCCAAATTGAAAGCATTTGCAGACGACAAATTAAATGTGACTCAAAAATTGAAATTTGTTTTGAGAAAGGTTGAAAACATTGTGGGAAAAGGAGAAAATGCTGATACCAGCATTTTCTCTTTTTCCCACAATGTTTTCAAAAGCCTTCTCCCTTCAGGGTCGTTACAACTCGGGAATGTCTGTTGAAGGGTTAATTGAATGAATAATTCTATACAGTGGTACAGATTTGCAGATGACAAATGAAAACGCTGCGCACTTAATGGGATTTAGGCAGGGTTTGGAAACATTTTGCTAGAATGAGAAAATGCTTGTAATCGGCACTCTCTTTCTATCCATAATGTTTTCAAAATCACTTTTTTCTTTTCTTGTTTGAAGGGGGAACATTACATTCTAATCATATGTACAGCGATAAAGTTACATGCATAAAATCCCAGAAGAGGAAATACAGCTCCATTGTCTTTATACAGGCATAAAATCGTAAATTGCAATGGATTCCAGCAGGAGTGTTTAGTCCGTGGTTGTACGATGTCTGTAAATTCCTGACACAAGTTTTAACAATCCTGTAGTCGAAAGTGATCCATCTCTGTACCTGTGGGTCAAAATCAGTAATGCATCAGTGTGTTCCACGTTAACCCTTTACCACACAAACCCGGCTCTAAACGACTATAAGTAGCATTTTGGGTAAACAGCATTTCTTCTTTTCGGACAATGTTTCCTAGCCTTCGCAAAACAAAAGTCAGTTTTTCAGTTACCTTTTTTAAACTTACGCACTCGCTTTTAATTTGGACACGTGTAAAATCTTTGATGTTTGGTAAAGATTTATAGACTATTAATCCAAAGAATGTTTAGTTACAATAGATTTATGTAGTTCGGGATCCGTATATATACCAAGCAAGCAATGATTTAATTATGTTTAACTTTCCATGTAATTAAAAATGACATATGAAAAAAAGTAAGTACCTATCCCATGCGTTTTCCTTAATATTGTATGAGTATCCATAGGAATCAAATAACAGATCTCTTCCTTTCTGCGAGGCACCTGGAACCAATTCAAATGTTAATGGAACATCAGGTATGGGGTTATTGGTTGGCGAGGGATCATGTATAGAGTGTTCTTGAATTTCCATAGGCTCTTGGAAAAAGTTCTCAATTGTAAATGTCAACCTTCTTGCCTCTGGGTTGTCTGAAACCGATGCAACTACGGGACATAGTATGGGGTTATTGGTTGGAGAGGGATCATGTATAGAGTGTTCTTGAATTTCCATAGGCTCTTGGAAAAAGTTTTCAATTGTAAATGTCATCCTTCTTGCCTCTGGGTTGTCTGAAACCGATGCAACTACGGGACATGGTATGGGGTTATTGGTTGGAGAGGGATCATGTATAGAGTGTTCTTGAATTTCCATAGGCTCTTGGAAAAAGTTCTCAATTGTAAACGTCATCCTTCTTGCCTCTGGGTTGTCTGAAACCGATGCAACTACGGGACATGGTATGGGGTTATTGGTTGGAGAGGGATCATGTATAGAGTGTTCTTGAATTTCCATAGGCTCTTGGAAAAAGTTCTCAATTGTAAATGTCATCCTTCTTGCCTCTGGGTTGTCTGAAACCGATGCAACTACGGGACATGGTATGGTGTTATTGGTTGGAGAGGGATCATGTATAGAGTGTTCTTGAATTTCCATAGGCTCTTGGAAAAAGTTCTCAATTGTAAATGTCATCCTTCTTGCCTCTGGGTTGTCTGAAACCGATGCAACTACGGGACATGGTATGGGGTTATTGGTTGGAGAGGGATCATGTATAGAGTGTTCTTGAATTTCCATAGGCTCTTGGAAAAAGTTCTCAATTGTAAATGTCATCCTTCTTGCCTCTGGGTTGTCTGAAAATGATGCAACTACTGGATATGGTATGGGGTTATTGGTTGGAGAGGGATTCTGTATAGGGTGTTCTTGAATTTCCATAGGCTCTTGGAAAAAGTTCTCAAAGCTTGTTGGTAGACATCTATGCTTATCCCTGAAAATATCAGAGATTGCTTTTTATATGTGAGCCATAGTTTTGTACAAAATTGTATGGATTTATAACGATGTAGATTTGATGAAAAAAATGTACCTGTGTTGCAACAGCATATATGAATGAAAAGAAAGTAGTGTTTGTTGTCTATAAAGTTAACATGAAAAGGAAGAGCATAAAAGAAGTGTGATCATATTGTGACCTACTAAAACAATCACGTATGGTATTAATCATTGCTATATTAAATCCTTTGGGCAGCCTTTAATGGAAATGAATTAAGTTTGTAACTGACTGGTTTTGGAATATGTGGGAACAGTTTATCAATAAATCAATTGTATTAGGTAAGTGTTAATGAAAATAAATGGTTAAAATAAGCGCATGCATAATCAAGTTTGCACACTTGGTTAAAGGGCATGTTTCCTAAATAAAGAGACAAGAAAAATGCACTTTTCACAATAGATTAATCACATTGCAAACATTTTGTAATGACGATTTTCAATATTGGACCCTTAGCCCTTTTAGCACCATAGGGGAAATGTGTGGCAAAGATGAAGATCAAAATGTACAGACTGTTCAATCTGAGTTTGGATCTATACCATCCAATTTCCTAGTCAAGCCTTTAAGATAAATCCTTTTCTTAGTCTTGGTGAATCGTAATTTTAGCCGTCGATAGGGTCCGCTTTATACGTGTATATATATTTGGCGCCGAAATAGTTAAATACGTACGATAGTGATTGTTAGAAAGCGTTAAACACATAGGATAATCAGGGTTCCCATTCACGCACATATCGAGGGTTCAACGCAAAACTGTCGTAACTCCATTTTTATAAATTTTACAGGAGAGACATAAAACTCTCTCTTTTTTTTATTGTGGATCACATGTAGAGTTACTCCATGGGTAAATCAATGTTAGAACTTCTTTTTTCAAATGAGATAATAAATGTGTTGATTAAGCTAATGAAAATGGTTATTTTATTGAAAAAGTGACTTACGACAGTTTTGCCTCTGAAAACATACAGATCCTTTATGCTTATTTTCATGCAAAACTGTCGTAAGTGGACTTACGACAGTTTTGCATTCAAAAACACTCCTACAGTAATGTGGGAATTTCATGCAATACTGTCGTAACTTTAATCTGATATTAAGTGATTACCTAACAACAAAATTTTAGACTTGCCAAAATTCAAAGCAGTTGCAGATGACAAATTATGTGTCTCAACAATTGAAATTTTGTTTGTGATAGGCTAGTGAGCATTGTGGAAAAGGCAGAAAACTATGATGACCAGCATTTTATCCTTTTTATGCTCCTGTATTGGAAGATCAGGAGCATATTGTTTTACCTTTCTTTGTATGTCTGTCTTTCTGTCTGTCTGCACATACTTATCATTCCAAATTAACAATTTTGCCTGTAACTCATAAGTATTTAAGCTAAAAAGCTCATATTTGGTATGTGGTTACCTTTCCACAACAAGCATCTCCTGGTGGCAAAGTTAATGTCATCTGTCAAGGTCAAATATCAAGGTCACATTTCTGATGAGAGCACCACATTGCTGTTGGGTGCTCAGGTTAGTGAGTTCACATACTAAATAGGAGCATAATTTGGACAAAAATAGTTTTTTAGAGTTATCTGCCCTTATTGCAGGGTTTTTTTTTTTTTTTTTTGATAGTGAACAACTATTCTAAATTTCAAGTACATGTGTTGAATAGAAGCTGAGATAATACAGAATGTCAAAAGTTTTGCATGTCACCGCAGACAACATAGACGACAGGGCTATCACAATACCTAGAAAACAGCCGAGCTGAAAATTAGCTCTTACAGGGACATTTGTGTTGCACGAACATATCTTGCTAACAATGTTTTCAAATACCATTTCTATGGAATTGTTAAAAACAGAGATTTTGTCCAGTGTTTATGATTTTATTTACCAGCATAATTATGTTGAGCACAGAGTGTAGTCCTTTGTCTACACAGAAACCATAATTTAAACAATAGTCTCAGATTTGATGAAATATATTAATCTATATATTTCCTTTGTTGATCTTTAGTTTGACAAAAATCATTAAGGAAATGAGTTGATCAGATTTTTGGGGTAAAAAATAAGGACTCTGTTGACTTCTTTAGTAATTTTCACTCTATAAAGAAAAAAAAAACAGGTCGCCGATAAATTGAACAGCAAAAAAGTTTAGTATATCAAAATTCTTAGGGGTCTGTTGAGCTAACTGTTAATATTATATGCATCAAAGATACAATAACATCATTCTGCTCCTGTTAAAACTAATAGCAGGACTAGAAAATGATTTGTTAAGAAATTGCAACTATTCAACAGACAACATTTTAACTAAACAATGTTTAACTTATCTCTTATTTATATGGTGGTTTCATTCACATAATGAGTCTTCAAACAAACAATTCCATCAACATTTACCACAATAGAGTTTATGCTTTAAACATCAAGATTATGATTTTAAATGATTTGATTGGTGTTATTAACTTTAGTATCACTCTGTACAGAATTTCAGTAATGGGTCTACACTAGTACTCCAAACAACATCCCTTCGAACTTTTAAATCCATAGTAAGTCTACAAAATCATTATTTGGCAACCAGAATGTCTTAACTGCAGCTTGAACAAGATGAAAGTCAAACTTAATGATACATGGTGATTGATAGTGAAAAATAACCACAAAGCTCTTGTATTAATTGGCAGTCTGTATGATGACAGTGTATCATTAGATACATTTTGCAGTCTGGTAATTTTTACTTATGTGTGAAAATGCTACAGTCAGTATACTATAATTAGAATTAACTTGCATGATAGTCTAATCACTTTCAAGCGGAAGTAGAAGAAAAAATTGATGATGAACTTGTGGTATGATCTGCTTCCTACACAAGGTAAGCAGATCAGCAAACTTTTCTTTGCAGATATCAAAATGTGACCCAAGGATTAAAATTTGTCAGTGATTAGAAAACATTAGTGAAAAGGAGAAAATACCATCATTTTCTCCAATGTTTTTAAAGGCCTTAGTAAAGGTCTTAAAACTTAGGATTGTATGGTAAAGAGTTCCAGCATCTTTTGAGTCATTGCTTTGGAAAAAAGAAATATACTACTTCATCAAAAGTTTGAATAGAGTACAGGTTATTACCAAATAAGACAATACATACTTTTTTACATTAAAAAAGGATTTACAACAGTTTTGTCTTTGTGCTAATGTTCAAGCAAAACTGTTGTAATTGAACTTACAGTAGTTTTGCATTCTAAACCTCTCAGAAAGTAATGTGAGGTTTCATACAATATTGCTGTAATTTATGTCTGATATAACAAGTTGACTACAAAGCAAGAAAATAATAGACTTGCCAAAATTTAAAGGAATTGCATATGACAAATTAAATGTGACTCAGCATTAAAATCTAAATGTGGTAGGGTAGGAAGCATTGTGGAAAAGGGAGAAAATACTGATTATCTGTATCTTCTCCATTTTTCACAATGTTTTCAAGTTATCTTCTGTAGGGTCATTTAACTTGGGACTGTGTGGTAATGGGTAAATCATAGTGAGCTGTATACCAGTTTTATTCTTGAAGAAATTCTTTTTAAATCCCTAAAAGATGTTAGACAAATTCTTCCTTTGAGCATTTTATTATTTTTGATTCATCATGCAAAAAGGGACTTTTTCAGAACTTCAAAATGTGTTTACCCTGGTCTGCCTGCGAAGTCTGTTCAATTTGACCAGAGTCAAAACTTTATACTTTTGCAAGATTTGCTGTATGATAAATTGTCTTTCTACCTTATTAAACATTAATTTTAACAAGAGCACCGCATGTGGGTCCCACACTCGGCTGTTGAGTGCTGGATAGTGAGTGAAAATTCTACGTCATAATCTATATGGCCAACAAACAAGAGGGCCATGATGGCTTTTAAATATAAACCATAAATACTTAACATTTCAATTCTGAGCCAAATGGTTTCAAAATGAAGACTTACAAAGTTTTCTCTGTCAAAGCCCATGTGAAAGTTGAGACCCGCAGGGCAAAGCCATTTTTGAACCCAGAGCTATAATTAACCAAACGACAGACGATAGATCGCTCCTCCCACTGATGTCACGTGACCTGCGAATCTAAAAACCTAGACAAACATTACCCAGATACGAGGGCTTAGCTAGGAGACATATGCAAGTTACCAGAAGATACTTTAACACGAAATAATTGTTCAAGATAAAATAAGCATGGGAACAATTTGAGGAAAGGTAGTTACATCTTTTGGATTTAGGTTTTTCGAAGTTTTATAGGTGAAAATTGAAATAGAGACTGTTTATTTTGAAGTAAGTTGACTTACACCTCTTACGCCACTTACGTTTGATAATGTAGGTACAATACGTGTACATGTAACTCGTGCTTCCTAAATATTTCTTAAAGTCATTGGTCTTCAAATGCAATTCATCTTTTACCTGGACAAAAATAAGCTTTTTCAAAGTTACAGAGATTTTTCCATTACTTAGTCCGTGATATATGCTTCAATAATTTCACCACAAATTGCAAGACTTTTACATTACCAAATGAAATACACATGTTTTTAACAGGGCAATATGATTACCAGATGTTTGAATTGAAATTAGAAGATACATTAACAGATGGTTTACCAAATTGATTTTTTCAAGTTTGAGGGAAAAACCCGAGGAGAAAAATAAAAAGAATAAAAACATGAATTTATTTCTAAGCATTCGCCGGTAAATATTATGCTGTAAGAGTAATAGAAAAATAAATTGACTTACACATTGAACATGTATAATCCAAATTTCAAACACTAATAATCGTTGAAAGGGATTATAGACGGTCACAAAGAGTCAGACTGATATGACACGTGTGTGTAATTTTACATGTAGGACAGTACCAGACGCTTTTGGGGTGGTATACCGATATCAAAGGAATACCGCATAAACCCTTGCTCCACGTTTTGCGTAAAAAGTGGCAACATGTACAACAAATCAAACGAAAACGGCTTGATTGGTACGTAATTGATTTTTGATAAATAAATAATAGTTTAAGGGAGATTAAAAGATTGAAAATAAAGGGAGGGGAAAGATGGTTATATATATAGGGTGGCATATCGTCTTTAATTTAACAGGCTTTAAGTTTGCATTCATAGATATGTTAAAATACAGAGACCAATAGGAACAACGTTTTTAATGGTTTACGGGGGAAGATGGCATTTATTTTTAATTTAAACAAATGTCAAAACTGTGCCTACATTGCATTTACTTTTAAAGCGGGGGGGGGGGCTGTTTAGGTTTGACTTCTATGAAGACTATATGAAAAGCATTTTTACCCGAATTTCGTCGACTCAAATTTTATTTAAGGATAATTTGCGGGGGGGGGAGATTCAACAAAAGAGATGTAACCAGCATTCAAAATAACAAGTCAACTCAATTTGGTAAGAAAATGAATTACTGAGTATATATTTAAATGAAAAATAAGGTACAGGAAATAAATAACTGAACATCATAAAATCCAATCAGTTGTCTAAAATATTAACTATACATTTCTTTTAGTAAAGAAGCAGGAATCTGTTGCCAAGATTGAAATTCTGGAAAATTTATGACAATAAAAAAGCATGTTAACAAGAAGTATTCATTTATTTTTCTCCATTTAAATCTGAATTTGTCTTTTGCAACAATAGTTTTACCTAGTGTAACTCTGCATCTTGAAATTGTAGTCGTAAGGATTAATAATGGATATCAAGTTTAAAGTTATTCATCAGTTTTTTCTCATAAATATACTATATATTTATATATTGTTATAACTCCTAATGATTCAGAATGTCTAGGTTTTATAACGGCAAGACGGCTTCCGCTCTGGATGGAAAAATACTGATCGCTGATTGGCTTATTGATTTTTTTGATTGACAGCTGGCGTTTGGTTAATTACTTGAACCCTGGTAGAGGTCCACAAGATAAACCCACATGCCAAAATAACACAAGTCTTTGCTGTATGATTATAAATAAGGTGATTTTCAAGTTTTGTCCATATGAAGCCTCTGTAAAACATAAGACCCGTAATGCAAGGCTAATTTTAAAAAAACAATCAAAAGTGATCCAGATTTGGTAGCCCTTGGGTTTGCGGTTAGGAACAAAAAGATTTTCTGAATTTTCACGCAATAAGCACATGTTTATGACCCATGAGATAGGACTAATTTTGACATAACTTGAATAACTTTGGAAGAGCTTATTTAGATTACACTCATACAATATTACAGCTGTAACTCAACGTAAGGAACAAGAAGATCTTTTCTCACTATATTAGCCTATGTAAAGCTTGTGACTTATTGGGTGAAGCAGTCTCAGAGACGATAAGCTTGATGGCCTTAGGCCTGTGGAGCTAAAAAGCAGTATCTTTTTCATGAGCTACAATGACTTTAGTAAATACAAGCTTTTGGAAAAGATTTTTAAAGGTTTTTCAATACTTTTCAGTTTTGTAGCCATAGCAACCATAGCTTTTAACAGAACTTAATTCTTTGAAGACATTCTGAAAAACATCATGGCAAGATGATATCTGTAAAGTTTAGTCAAAATTGGAAGAGTGGTTTCAATGAAAAAGATGGAACAATCTTGGTAGAAGTCTACAATATGAATCAGCATGCCAAATTTTTATAGCCCTAGGCCTTACAGTAAGGATAAAAAAAGATATAAGTTTTCACTATGTAAGTCTATCTAAAATTTGTGAACCCTTGAGTGGGACAAATTTTGATCCCAAGGCTCAAAACACGCCAAATTTGTTAGTCCTATGCTTTATGGTTAGAAACAAGAAGATTGTAGAGAAGTCGTCACTATATAAGCCCCTATAAAACTTTGGCCCCCAGGGCTACAGTCAGACTAAATGGGGAATATGTGTATTAGAAGAATAACATGCCAAATATGGGAGTTCTTGGCTTTGATGGTTTCTGAAGTTTTCACTACATAAACTCATGTAAAACTTGTGACCCCTAGTGCAGGGCCAAACTTGATCCTAGGGCTGTAACTTGGGCCCTCTTTGTAGTTGTCCACTAGATAATGCTATAATTATGCAAAATTTGGTAGCCCTAAGCCTTATGGCTATGTACGCCAAGATTTAACGGTTTTCCCTATATAAACCCATGTAAATCTTGTGAACCTCCCCCCCCCCCCACCCCCCCAGCATGAGGCCAAATTGATCCCAGGACTGTAATTTGGGCACTTTTGGTAGACCTCCACTAGATCAAGCTAAATGCAAAATTTGGTAGCGCTAGGCCTTATGGGTTGGTACAGGAAGATTTTTAAAGTTTTCTCTATGTAAGCCCATGTAAAATTTGTGACCCCCTTTGGCAGAGCCAATTTTGACCTTAGGGCTATAATTTGAAGAAACATGATAGAGGTCTACTACATAAAGCTACATGCCAAATTTAGTAGCCGTAAGCCTTATGGTTTCAGACAAGAAGATTTTTAAAGATTTCCAATATTTTTCAGTTTTGTTGCCATGGCAACCAGAGTTTTTGAAGGAATCAAATTCTTTCACGATATTTTGAAGAGGACCATGGCAGGATCATTTCTGTGAAGTTTCATGAAAATTGGATGGGTAGTTTCAGAGAAGAAGATGTTTGAAATAAAAGTTAACACACGGACGCACGACGGACACCGGGCCATGACATAAGCCCGCTGGCCTTTGGCCAGTGGAGCTAAAAATCAATAATGCAACCTTCTATGTTCAAATATTGATTCTTTAGGTAATATTGTACATGTAGATCTACATGTATATAATACCTATAATGTACAAACATGAAATAGATGCTCTATGCCTTCTACTTTTTTGTCTTTTTTTCCATTTGTACCAAAAAAGTTGGAACCAAAGTATGATAATAATTTTCATTTATACCATAAGTACATTAATTATGATACATTATGGTGAAAAACATACTTCAGATAAGGAAACATTGGATTTTATGTGACTTACAACAGTTTTGCATGAACAGCATAATAGGTCTCAACCACATTTTCTTCTATGCAAAACTGTCGTAACTCCAAAATGGACTTACGACAGTTGTGCCAAACAAAAAAGTCTTTAACAGAGTTACGACATTTTTGCATTTTGCTATTTAAGTAAATTCTATCTTATATTTTCATTTTCTATTTTTCCCATATGCAATTTATTGATCAAGGATTTCAAAAATGCAAAAAAATGGATTTGTGAAAAAATTGGAGTTACGACAGTTTTGCATTGAACCCTCGATATGCGTGTGATTCACGCACTGAATTGAATAAACACGCACAAAAATATGAAGTGAAACGTGCATGCACGCACAGATTTCAGGGCTCCCATTGTCGATCACCAGTGGCGCCAGTTGGGACAAGTTAACAAGTGTGAAAGTCACTGTTTATCACCGCTAATCAAACTTGGTATCAATCCGCTTTTCTAGTGTAAAATCAAAGGTTTTGAAGTTACATTCTATTCTTATCTATGTCAAATCATGCGGAAATACTACTCCAAGACTTAACAGGCATAAAAAAAGTTCGCTGCAAGAAACGCGAAAACCCATGACACAACAAAAATTGGTTTGACATCGTCCGATCATAGGCATTTCAAACTCTCTATTCAGTTTTATCAATGACTTTGAACAATAAATTTACATAAATATCTCTATAAAACAATATGTGAAACCTAATTAGTGTCTGAAATTGACAGTGAAGTGGAAAATTCTACTGGCCGTCAGGCTATAAGTTGTCCCTCTGAAACTAGTCCCATGAGTAAGGAAATTATAACAAGGGTCTTTCTTTTTTTAATTTACCAATATTGTTTTCAAGAGCAGCTGACTGCAGAGTAATAC
Source organism: Tridacna gigas (assembly GCA_945859785.2). Classification (NCBI taxonomy): domain Eukaryota; kingdom Metazoa; phylum Mollusca; class Bivalvia; order Cardiida; family Cardiidae; genus Tridacna; species Tridacna gigas. Next base: position 39,520,219 of record OX244035.2, on the reverse strand, counting down.
TCATCAAAACAATTTTTTTAATACAACAGACTCTTACTGTCCTCCATAGATGCTCTATAATTGTCAATACTAAGTGCACTCCTAGAATTTCTCTTGCACTCCCAAACTTGTATTCCAGGGAGCACATGCACTCCCAAAAAGAGATGTGAGTGGGAACACTGATAATGATTGGTAGAATAAGAACTTTTGAAGGTCATGAAAGTACCTTTATTTCTCCACAATGTTTCGGTAACACCAAAATGCTATTGTAGATTTGCCTGTAACGTGAACAGTATCATATTTGCCGTCTGCATAGTTTTTCAAAATGGACGAGTCTAAAATTTTGTCCGATGGTAATAATAATGGTTTGTTTAGGTCAGTAATAGAAAATTTGGAAACAACATTTTGTTGTTGTTGCTCTTGATGTTACAAAGATTGCCAAAAAAAATTATAATCCCGAGTTCCGTGTTGACTAGGTAGAGATATTTTTGTCAGGTAAAAAGTAGACTATCAACAGATTTTGCTCTTTCTAAACTCAAAATTTTAGTCTCCTCCAAATTCTCATTTTGCAGATGACAAATTAAAATTTGGTACAAATGGCTTTTAATTCTCTGATAGGGCGAAAAGACATTGTGGGAAAAAGAAGAAAAGACTATATTTAAGCGTTTTCGCCTTTTCCATCAATGTTTTCTAAAGGTATCTCACACAGGGTTGTTAAAACGCGAGACTCTTTGGTAAAGGGTCAAATAATGATCCATAAAGATAAGAGAAAAGATAAATTTCTTCTTTCAACGTTACATGAAAAAACGATTATCAACAGTTAGTCATTTTCCCATAATATTATCAGAAACCTTCTTCATAGTTAAAACATGTGATTGCATGGTAAAGGGTGAAAGTAACTTGCAGTATACAATATCTATTAGGAGGCGTCGGTAAATGACAAGTGCATGTATATATAGTGTGATTTATCACACCTGATATGTGTACCCGACACCTTTGACACAAATAAATTGACACATTCCATAAATGAATCATCAGTATCTTAAAAAGTCTTTCAAAATCATAACTTCGAAACATTTAAGATAAACAGATATTGCATATCTGCATTATAATTTCGTTTTCCTAAAAGCTTACCCTCCTTTCCATTTAAACCTGCCCATTAACTAAACCGAACAAAACCGATATTTCACTGCAAATACCGTAAATCATCGTTCTGTATGTGCTTGGTTTAGATATCCTATTTATTTCACAAGAGGATGATTTATCTGAATAAAATGATAGTGATTTATCCAGAAATATATAAGTAGGGTATGAGTTCTCTGGAGAACTCGTACCCTTCAGATTGGGGTATGAGTTCTCCAAGGTACGAGTTCTCCAGGGTACGAGTTCTCTAGCAACCGATTGTCTTATATTTCGTTTCAATCCCGATGTCATGTCAAAATCCTTATTGGCACTCAAGACATTTAAGCATTTTGTTTATAAATCTTAACCTCACAGTCTGATTTTAGACCTACCACATAATAGCACTGATAGATTTATGCTCAGGGCAAAAAAAAAAAAATGAGGGAAAGCAAAATGTTGCTAAATCTACGATCTAATCATAAATGAAAAACATTTTTGGGCAATCACTTGTCACAGCAATTGCTTGTTTTCTTACAATATTTTCTAAAGCTGTCATTTGAAGAATTATGTTCTAACAGTAATAAATATGCTGTTGTAATGTGCAAATATTAAGACATAGATCTAGAATATGCCTATCTGGATCTATATATAGAGCAATGTCGAGTACTTTCAAACTGTTCAGCAGCCGTTGGGTATTATTCTTTTAAAAGAAGAGAGAAAATATATCCTATGCGATCTATAGATAATTTGGATCTTCTTCTCTTGTTCTTTCCAACATGTATTTCAGTTGTAAAACAGGGAACCATCCAATATATAAACTGGATAGTTACTGATGAATCATATCGGACATGTTTGGTCACATGGGACAATTTCTCGGGTGATTTCAAACATGATGGGATATCGAGACATGCCATTGATGTGGAGTACTTGTTTTTTATAATGCAGCATCACTCACCGTACAAAGTTTATCCTCCAATCGCCAGGCACAATCATGCTCCAAAATCATTTAATTATGATTTGATCAATTAAAATTGAAATAAACGCAGTTATCTTTGACATCGCAATTCTGACTTTTTTTGGGGAAAAAAAAAAGGTAGCAGCAATAGCTTACACAAGGTTCTGGGCTGTTAACACCAACCACTGCGCCACTCCGACAGTTGATTCTGAAGGAAGAAATATAGTAGATAAAGTCAATATTTTCCAGTCAGACTTGATGAATCCATAATCAGTTGGGTCTTTCAGAAATATCAGACATATTAACTTTGACAAGCAAAAAATGGTTATACAGCTTAATCAAAATAAAATAATCCAGAAACTTCACAATTCTGATGAAAGTATAACTTGCTATATCCTTACTTGCACAGCGTACGGTAGTTTTGGTAATTGGTTACGTACCTGTGCAATAGTGAAATTGTCAAGAAAAAAAATTCTGCAGTTTTATATCAATTAACTTTTTTGATTTTCAAAAATGGCCAATCTGGAACTGTTTAAGCATGTGCACAGCGATAAAAAATTTGCAGGCATTTTACGCAGAGGACATGTGTTCGAGTTAACACGATGTCCGGACGTACCCAACATTGCTCTACACTTCAACAATTATCTGTCTGAAGTTTCACTTTTTTTTCATTATAACATCAAAACAGGTCCCATTTCTATGTAGCAAACTCAATCTGTCTAAAACAGGTACAATTATGTAAAAGAACTTTAACATCTATTTTTAATTGAGCTAATTTAAGACAAGATGTAGAGCCAAATCCTATGAAGCTTAACACAGACAAGTTTGACTCTGTGTTTCATATCATTCATTTGATAGTATTTTATTATTTTTTTCAGTATGAAAGAAACTTCAAACCAACACTTCTCCAGAACTGGGAGGTCCCACGGCAGTACAGAGAGGTAAACACACATACTTTTACATGGATATAAATTGAATAATTAATTATGATCCCTCTTGCACCAAAGTATACAAGTCATGCTCTGTGAAAAGGGGGCCTAATGCATCTACAGACAGTACTGACCCATTTCAGCCTGTGCAGTCCATGCAGGCTGACATGTGTCGAAACTTTTTGCTTTTGCTAATTTTTCTGCTTGTCAAAGGACCATTCTACCTCGTGATTCAGTTGGTTGATAGACAAAACAGATGTAGTGAATCCATAGTTATGTATTGACTTGCCTAGTACAATGAATCATGGAAATGCATTAACTCCTTACCACACAATCACAGGTTTTAACAACCCTAAAGAAAAAGCCTTTTGAAAACATTGTGGGAAAAGGAGAAAATGCTGGTAACCAGCATTTTCTCCTTTTCCCACAATGTTTTCTACCCTTCCCAAAACAGATTTTAATTTTCCAGTCATGTTTATTTTGTCGTCTGCAAATGCTTTCAATTTGAACCAGTCTAGAATTGTGTCGTTTGGTAAAGAGTTAAACTCCCTTTTACCAGAGCATGGCTCATATGTATATAACAGCACATCACAAACACATATAGATATCTAAACAAGTTATTGTATGTGGTTTCCTCTTATTGTCATAGATTTGGCCCATTGGGTATGGCTCGTATAAGCAGAAGGAGTAGGACCAGTAAAATGGTTTGGATTAATATTTTATTACTGTTTTTTGATAACGGTACAAATTTTTTCTTGGCACATTACTATCTGCAGAATTTTAATTTAGACAAGTTAAAAAGGGTGTGTGACATTTCGTCGAAAACCCCATTTTTAGCCCTGACCTGCCCTGACCCAGACAAATTGTGGCTCAAATCCTCCTCCCAGACAGTGCTTTTCATGAAATAAATCTAGAAATTTAGCAATCGGTATTTTAGAGCATACATGGGTTTCGACGAAACACACTTTCAACAAAATGTTGTGCACCAGTTCAAAATTTTGTTGTAAAGAGTTAACAAAAACATTTGCAATGTCATCTGCTGCAAACATACTGCAGAGGAAGTAAGGTGATCAAGGCAGAGGATTCTGTATCCTGGAGGCTTACATTTCTGATAATTAAGTTTTTCATTGGAACTTTTTAATTATGTTTTTCATCAAAACTTTTTCTATAGATTTTTATAATTTTATACCTTTTTTTGATTAGCAATCTTGTGGTTTTATGGCCTTGATGAAGATAGCTTTTGAAAACATTGTGGAAAAAGGAGAAATGCTGGTAAGCAACAACTTCTCCTTTTTTCCACAATGTTTAACCCTTTACCAAATGACAAAATTTTACACTAGTCCAAATTGAAAGCATTTGCAGACAACAAACTAGATATGGCTCATATGGCAAGACTTGTTTGTGCAAGGACAGAAAACATTGTGGGAAAAGGAGAAAATGCTGGTGACCAGCATTTTCTCCTATTCCCACAATGTTTTCAAAAGACCTCTATCTCAGGGTTGTTAAAACTCGGGATTGTATGGTAAAGGGTTAATACCTTTAAGGGAACTTCAGCTCAATTGTACCAAATTCATATTTGTTGTCTGAAGATGCTTTTGATTTGGAATAGTTCAAAATTTGTGTTTGGGAAAGGGTTAAACATTAAGTTGATTTTTATGTTGTATCAAAATGTTTTCCCTTTATGGTAGAAAATGGAACAGAGAGGGCTAAGAGATTGTGTAAGTAAAAGTGCATTTCAACCATACATCTTTCTGAAGTAATCTGCATGAAGTCTCTTTAATTATAATATTTCCAATACTTTTCTAGGCCTTCTGTTTTGTCTTCATAATAAGCAAGCTCCTGTTATTTTTGTTTGTATATAATAGCATGCCAATGACTAACTTTAAGAGAATAATAATTAAGAACCAGGTATTTCGGGAAAATATTTTATTTGCTGTTTTATTATTTTTATACCCCCGCAAACAAAGTTTGTGGGGGGTATACTGGAATCAGCCTGTCGGTCGGTCGGTCGGTCGGTCATGCGGTCGGTCGGGCGGTCGGTCTGTCCGCAAAATCTTGTCCGGACAACTTCTCGTACAGTTTCTGTCTGATTCACTTTAAACTTGGCAGAAGTGTTCATTAGGAGCTGTAGATGTGCAAGACACACATTTTGTAAAAAATTCCATCAAGAATTACTGAGTTATTGCCCCTTGATTTGACTTAAAAATGCTTGTCCGGACAACTCCTCCTACAGTTTCTGTCTGATTCACTTTAGACTTGGCAGAAGTGTTCATTAGGAGCTGTAGATGTGCAAGACACACATTTTGTAAAAAATTCCATCAAGAATTACTGAGTTATTGCCCCTGATTTGACTTAAAAACGCTTGTCCGGACAACTCCTCCTACAGTTTCTGTCTGATTCACTTTAAACTTGGCAGAAGTGTTCATTAGGAGCTGTAGATGTGCAAGACACACATTTTTTATAAAAAATTCCATCAAGAATTACTGAGTTATTGCCCCTGATTTGACTTAAAAATGCTTGTCCGGACAACTCCTCCTACAGTTTCTGTCTGATTCAATTTAAACTTGGCAGAAGTGTTCATCAGGAGTTGTAGATGTGCAAGACGCAACTTTCGTGAAAATTCTATGAAGAATTACTGAGTTATTGCCCCGATTCACATTTAAAATGCTTGTCCGGACAACTCCTCCTACAATTTCAGTCCGATTCGCTTTATACTTGGCAGAAGTGTCCATTTGGAGTTGTAGATGTGCAAGACGCAAATTTTGTGAAAATTCCATCAAGAATTACTGAGTTATTGCCCCTGATTTGACTTAAAAATGCTTGTCCGGACAACTCCTCCTACAGTTTCTGTCTGATTCACTTTAAACTTGGCAGAAGTATTCATTAGGAGCTGTAGGTGTGCAAGACACACATTTTGAAAAAATTCCATCAAGAATTACTGAGTTATTGCTCCTGATTTGACTTAAAAATGCTTGTCCGGACAACTCCTCCTACAGTTTCTGTCTGATTCACTTTAAACTTGGCATAAGTGTTCATTAGGAGTTGTAGATGTGCAAGACGCAACTTTCGTGAAAATTCTATGAAGAATTAATGAGTTATTGCCCCTGATTCACATTTAAAATGCTTGTCCGGATAACTCCTCCTACAATTTCAGTCCGATTCGCTTTATACTTGGCAGAAGTGTCCATTTGGAGTTGTAGATGTGCAAGACACACATTTTGTAAAAATTCCATCAAGAATTACTGAGTTATTGCCCCTGATTTGACTTAAAAATGCTTGTCCTGACAACTCCTCCTACAGTTTCTGTCTGATTCACTTTAAGGAGGTCTTTTCTGTCATATGTATAGTTGGCCAACATTATGCGAAAAGGCACCTTTGGACATTTGCAACAAGCGTGGATCCAGACCAGCCGCTGTGTCTCAGACATATTGTCAGATCACGGTCTACACTTTTTTACACTCATTTAGTTTTGTGTCCAATTAAATTGATACTTTGCATAAATATTCACCAGGAGCAGTAGAGGTTCAAGATGCATTTTTCTCAAATGTTTGCCAAATTAATTACCCCTGAATTTACTCAAAACTTCTTGTCCAGAGAACTATTCCTTCAGTTTAAGTCTTATTCACTTGATATTTGTCATGATATTCACCAGGAGAAGTAGATGTGCAAAGCACAAATTTCATGAGTGTTGGCCTAATGATTACGGAGTTATTGCCCCTAAATTGACATTGCAGAGTTATTGCCCCTGTGACATGAAATATAGGGGCGGGGGTATTTATCACCTTTAGTGATAGTTATTCTAGTTCAGCCTGTTTTCGAATACCATGATAAGGCTTAATCCTTAACCCTTGACCTTGTACATCAATGACCCTTAGGTAAAAAATGTTTGTAAACATTGAGAGAAAAGAAGAAATTGCTGGCTACAAGCATTACCAGCATTAAATTGCTTCTTTTCCAACAGTGTTCTCTACCCTTTCAAAGTGAATCACATCATTTAGCTACATTAATTTATTGTTTGAAAATGCTTCCAAATTGGACAAGGCTTAAATTTTGTCCATTGGTAAAGAGTTAAAGACATTTGAATAATCAAAGTACTGAAAGTACTGACAGAATAGCAAATTTGATTGTTTGATTGATTGATTGTATGGTGTTTATCAACCCTGTTTTCAACATTATTTCAGTTATGTAGCAGTGGCCAGTGCACATATCCATGCTTTCCTGGAGTTCCTTTTACCAGTACTCCACACAATATTCTTTCCAAGCCACTGGCTCCTTTCCCACATAACTGTTGTCGAAACATGAGCAAGAAATGAATACTGTCGCAATGACTATCATCAATCCTCAGAGAGAAATTTGTTAAGGATCAAACCAGCGACCTCCTATTCCCAAGTCTTGTATGCTACCGACTGAACTGCCGGGGCTATATGTGCTATTGGTTAACTATAATCCAGTTTAAGTTTAACCCTTAACCTGCTAAAAAATGTTAAATGAAACTTTCAGGCTGATGGTAAACACCTGAATATTGCTACTGCTATTTCACAGTTACACTTCGGAGAAAATCTATCCTCTTATCGGACAATGTAGGCCCAAGATCAGACTGCACACACCATCTTCAAATGGTCATTGAGTCGCGGTAGTGCTGGTAAAAGAATCTTGAGGAAAGCATGGATAGGTGCTCTGGCCGCTGCAATATCACTGAAATAATGTTGAAAATGGTGTTAAACACCATGCAGTCAATTAGTCAATATCTAATAGCACAAGATGTAGTTAACTATTTAACTCTCCTTACAAAACGAAAATTTTTACATCTGTCCACATTCAAAGCTGTTGCATACCGTGAATTAAATGTGGCTGAACTGATGAAACATGATTCCAGATGGGCAGAAAACAATGTGGGAAAAGGAGAAAATGATGGTTACCAGCATTTTCTCGTTTTCCCATAATTTTTACAAAGGGACCCTTCCCCAGTATTGTTAAAACTTGGGATTGTTTGGTAAAAGGTTAATAGAATAACAGTTTAACATAATAGTTCAAGTGTACACAATGATCTAAATAATTAATGACTGAAAGAATGACAAGTGTTCCCTGTCCAGTGGGGGTTGATATAGCTGGGATTTGCTACAAGTTAACCTAGGTGTATCTATTAATAGATTCATTCATAATGTTACTGTTGTGTAGGAATAAGTGATTCTCTGCTTTGCATAGGTCACTCAATTTACATATAAGCAAAGATCTTGAAACCTTATAAATGACATCTTGTTCAGTTTATTACATTGCAAGACAACATGTTCAAATTGGAGAGGTAGAGATGTAGTGGTTTATGTCTAAATTGTCATGTATAACAGAATTAAGATTTCTAACAGAAAGAAGTATTTTCTGTGTGGCAGTATTTGGCAACTGTGGGGTTTTGAATCTAGGTCAATCTTGATGCCTATAGACTAGCTTTGCTAGTCAAAAAGTAAATGTAACAGATGTCTTTGGCAGCAATAAATTCTAAATGTTCTAATCTCAAGGCTATTTTGGCAAAAAAGTTGGGCAGTAATTAAGATCAAAGAGCAGCCTATATACATATTCTGTGCAGTGTGATCTTGATCTGCACTGCTCATAGATAAACCCTGAGCATGGTAAGGATTAATTAACACTATGAACCTCTGATACTCCTTAGAGCACTGAATAATAAAATAGGACATTTTGAGTCTAGAAATAATTAAGACCCAAATAATAACAGTTTTCAAAGATATAGAGTTGTATAAGTTGTAAACAATTTCTGGTATTTAACCCTTAGGCTGCTATGTGTGGCTAAAGGACCTCTTGTGGATAGTGTAGATCAAGATCACACTGCACAGAATGTGCAGTCTGATCTTGGGTCCACCTTGTCCGATAAGGAGATATCTCTCCCCCAAAAATGCCTTTGAAATAGCAAATTTTAGGTGTTTACTATCAGTTTAAAAGTTTTCGTTCCACTTATTTAGCAGGATAAGGGTTAAAAGGACAAACCACAAGTTACAAATTTAAGGTTTTCAGTATATCTTACAAATCAAAGGGTAGCAAATTTATCTAGATCTATACTGCTAATTGTCAACTCTCTTAATGCTCAATAAATGAAATGGACATTCAAAGAACAAATACAGAAATCAAAATTTCAGGCCTGCATGTGTTCTTGTCAAAATATCTTGCAAAATATTGGAGAGTGTAGATCCAAGATCAGACTGCATGTTCTGTGCAGTCTGATCTTGAACTAGGCTTTCAGTAAAAGTAACTAAGTTCATGTTTGCATGGAGTATGCCAAGATTTATACTGTCTCAAAAAAAGCTTCTGCCTCAGAATACTCCATAACTTAATTAGCAGCAGCTTATAATATATATTTTTTTGCTATTTACAGTTTGCTTTTCTACATGATAAATACCAGTGTACTGTGTGATCGATTGAAAATAACTAACAGCAGGTTGCTAAGCTATTTATCAAACAACAAAGTTCTTTGCTCATTTATATGGAAAGCATGCATGCAGTGTATGCATTTGGCACAAAATAAATGTTCTTTGAAAGGGTGGAATTCCTTGTTGGAAAAAGGACAAATTTTCTTGTATTTCCATAATACGTGTATTTTCAAGTCTTTTTTCTAAGGTCATGAAAACTCAGTATCATTGTTCAATACATGTAACATGTAGTCAAATACCCGACTTTGGCTTCTTAACCCTTTACCAAATGTCATATAATGGACTAGACCAAATCGAAAGCATTTGCAGACGACAAAATAAATATAGCTAGAATGATGATTTCTGTCTGTAATAGGGTAGAAAACGTGGGAAAAGGAGAAAATGCTGCTTACCAGTATTTTCTTCTTTTCCCAGGATGTTTTCAAAAGCCTTCTTTTTCACGGTCGCTAAAACTCCGGATTTTGTGGTAAAGGGTTAAACAAACAGCATACATCTTAACCCTTAGAGTGCTGAATAAGCCCAAAGGTATTTAAAATCTAAAAACAAGACCCTGATAAACACAGTATAAATATAGATTTTGTCTAGATTGTCTCGGTAAAGTGGACAGTGTAGATCAAAAATGCAGTCTGGGTCTGTACTCACCAACCACTCTTAAGAATGTAATTTCTGTCTTATTTTCCAGAATTTTCTAAATTTGAAAGTAATAAAGCTTCTGATTGGCTAAACTATTTGGTTTAGCCAGTCAGAAGCTGTGTTACTTTCAAATTTTAGAAACTAGAAAATTCTTGAAAATTAGACAAACAATATTCTTAAGAATGGATGGTGAATAGAAAACTTGGTGCTTTTAGAAAAAAAAATTAAAAGAAATCAAGATTAGACAACACAGATAATACAGTCTGATCATAATCTACACTCTCTGATACTTTCAGCACTAGTATTGAGCTCTAGCTGAAACAGCCTTAGATTTCTAAGATTTATTGAGCATTTCCCACTTAACTGAATATTATTGCATGTCCTGGCCAGGTTTCACTACCTCAGACAAGGTCTCTCTGCTCTCTCAATTGTTTTGCCTAGGGTCACTCTAACAAAGAGCAAAGAAAGTGAGGATCAAAGCCCAGATGTCCAGGTTGCAAATGCAACATCCTCACCACTGAGCCATGCTGGATTCCTGTACCAACAGGAGTAATTCCAGGATATATGTTCAATTCAGGTTGGCAACTTCTGATTGGCTAAGCCAAATGGTTTAGGCATGAAATCAGAAGTTGTGTTACTTTCAATTTTAGAAAATTTCTCTGCATAAGACTAGAATATTCTTAAGAATAGACAAAGATGCAGTCTAGCTGAATAATGGCCCGGACTGTATGGTCTGATCTTGATCCGTACCAGCCACAAGCTTAAGGCAATGAAAGTTGTCAGAGGTACTTAAACTTTTTACCAAATGACAAAATCTTAGCCTTGTCCAAATTGAAAGCATTTGCAGATGAAAAATTAAGTGTATATAACTCAAAACATAAAAGTTGTGTTTCATAGAGTAAAAAACTTGGGGAATAGGGGAAAATGCTAGTTACCAGCATTTTCTTCATTTCCCTTAATGTTTTCAAAAGGCTTCTTCCTCAAGGTTGTTTGGTCAGGATTGTGTGGTAAAGGGTTGAGGGTCAATACTGTTGGCACACAATATCTCATTGTTTCGTGTTTTGTCTAAATCTCACTGTACTGATTTCAGAGGTTGTTTGGTCAGGATTGTGTGGTAAAGGGTTGAGGGTCAATACTGTTGGCACACAATATCTCATTGTTTCGTGTTTTGTCTAAATCTCACTTTACTGATTTCAGAGGTTGTTTGGTCAGGATTGTGTGGTAAAGGGTTGAGGGTCAATACTGTTGGCACACAATATCTCATTGTTTCGTGTTTTGTCTAAATCTCACTTTACTGATTTCAGAGGCCCCGGGCATTTATAGGGTTCACACAGATTGTGGCTAATGATAGAGGACATTTACTCCCAGGAGTCAAGAGATCCCGAGAATCACCATGGGGTGCTTTTGTTGGAACCTGGGATCTGCCCATCAAAATTCCAGGTACTTTACTTTATTGGGTCATGCTGTGTGAAAAGGTGGTTTAATGCATTTGCATATATAGCATCAATGAAGAGTAGTAATAGAGTACAAAAATATTATGAAGATGCATTGAGAGAGAGAGAGAGAGAGAGAGAGAGAGAGAGAGAGAGAGAGAGAGAGGAGGGGGGGAGAGGGAGGGAGGGGGGTAATTTATTTGACTATTGATGTAAAAATAACTATGTACTATATACATGTTGAATAAAATGTTGTTCTGTTCTGTTCATTAACCCCCTTTTCTCAGAGCCCTGCTCATATTGTAGATTTTGATGATCGCTATTGTTTTGTCCTGTAACAGTTTTCTGTTGTTTTTCAACTTTCCAAAGGACTTGAAGAGTATCAAGAATTCATCAACCGTTCTGAATTAATTTCATATTCTAAATTCCAAGACTAAAGATTTGATTGGCTGAGACATTCTGCCTTGGCTTACTAGATTGATAGTCTTAATCGGCATTTAGGAAGAGAATTTATTCAAAATGGTCAGTGAATATGAGTCCTGGTAAATTTTTTTTTCTGCTATGATCCTTATTCTTTACCTTTAGGCTGCTAAGCGCAACTCAGTGACCTTTTGCCGACAGTGTAGATCAAGATCAGACTGCACAGAATGTGCAGTCTGATCTTAGATCTACACTGTCTGATAAGGAGATATTTAAAAAAAAAAACCTAAGTTTGAAATAACATTCGGGTTTTGACTATCCATTTGAAAGTTTATTTAACTTATTTAGCAGGATACAGTTTAATATGTAGACGTTTATTTTTCATTTAGTGCCAATATTAACATTATGTCAGTCACATTGCTGTGGCCAGAGCACCAGTGCTCCAGCAACAGATTAACCCTTTGAGTGCTAAGCGCATTTAAATTTGCTTTTGCAGAGAGCATGATTATCAGACTACAAAGAATGTTCAGCCTGATCTTTGATCTACACTGTCTGCTACCTTTGTCAAAATTTTGGCTAAAACAGCCTTTCCCAGTTTGCAGTGTACTGTCTTGGGATGTATCATAGACTGAAAGTGCACTCTATTTTATTACTCTTGTTGCTTGGTCATTTTAGGAAACAATATGATGAATTCCACTGCAAGAACAGTAAATGCTCTGCAAAGACTAGAGAGAATTAAAACTGATGGAGATATTGTTCTTGGTGGGAAATTGAAACAATGCAAGGTAAGAAATATTATGTGATTATCTTCTTTCTCTGCAGAGAGCCTTGCTTAAATCTCTACCGTACTATTACATGTTTTAACACCCTTGAGGAAGAAGGCTTTTGAAAACATTGTGGAAAAGGAAAAATGCTGGTAACCACTATTTTCTCCTTTTCCCACAATATTTTCTACTCTTTCAAAGGTGAAGTCCATTATTTGGCTACGTTCAATTTGCAAGCTTGTAGACTGTAAATGCTTTCAATTTGGACAAGTCTCAAATTTTGTCATCTTCTTAAGAGTTAATCAATAATCATTATGACAAAGGAAATAATTTTTTTCCATGAAATATTTTTGTAACAGTTTGTTATCCAGTTCTTTTTTTTAAATTCATTGGCAACTTGAACCTGAAGATTATAAAAGGATTGACTCATAGTTAATTGAAAAACAACAGTTATTGTGTAGCAGATGCCTCTGAGTACATCTTTGTAAAATGTGGATAATCAACATGCATGTATATTTATGGTTTGGTATGTGAATATATCTAAAAACATGGGTATTAGGAGAAATTGCTCATTAACTCTTTACCAAAAGACGAAATTTATGGAATTGTCCAAATTGAAAACATTTGCAGACGACAAACCAATTGTGACTGAAAGGTTGAAAGTTGTGTTGGGAAAGTTAGAAAACATTGCAATAAAAGGAGAAAATGCTGGTTACCAGCATTTTCTCCTTTTCCCTCAATGTTTTCAAAAGGCTTCTTCCTCAGGGTCGTTAAAAGTTAGGATTGTGTGGTAAAGGTCTAGGAATAGTGTTTCCTTTTGCCATAAAGTTTTTCAAAGTGATCTGCTGTAAGACAAAAATGTTGTCCCCCATGTTCTTATGTGTTAACCCTCTACCAAACAGTCTTGAGTTTTAAAGACTCTGAGGAAAAAGCCTTTTGAAAACATTATGGGAAAAGGAGAAATGCTGCTAACCAGCATTTTGTCCTTTTCCCACCATGTTTTCTACCCTATTAAAGACAAACCCCTTTTAAATTGTCGTCTGCAAATACTGTCAATTTGGAAAAGTCTGTATTTTTGACATTTTGTGAAGGCTTAACCTTGCAAAGTGTGGTCTTTATCTGCATTATTCTTCAAAAGTAAGTTGGGTTGTGCTTGGCAGACATTTTAGCTTGTTTTGTAAAAGGTGATAATAATCTGGAAAGAAGTGAGCCATGCTCTGTGAAAAGGGAGCTTAATGCATCTGCGAAAAGTATCAACCCAGGTCAGCCTGCACAGTCCACGCAGGCTTACCTTGGTCGAAACTTTTCGCTATAGGTCAATTTTCTGTATTTCCAATGGCAAGTCTACTTCAAGACTCAGTTGGTTATTAAAAAAAGTGGCTATTATGGACCCATGATCATGTAATGATTTGCTTGGTATCAAGCATCAGAGAGATGCATTAAGTACCCCTTTGCTAGAGCATGGCTCAAATGTTAATGCTGATAATGTTTCTCGCCAAAATCTATAGGTTCCATTACCACTGCCAGTTAAAGCTGATGTGGACGCAGATAAAACACTATCACCTAAAGCTGCTCAGGGAACAACTCAGCTCACCAGCCCTGGAAATGGAGAGAGATCTGGGGCCCGAAACCCGGAACCCAAATCTTCAGTTGAAGTACCTGGCTCACCTGGTATAAGAACCCCTATTAAACCTTCAACTCCAAATATATCCTGGCCCCAACCAGTTGTAGAAGGGTCCCGTGCAAAATCTGCCAGCCCTAAAGCAGGCTCCCCACTCCCACCGATTACTTCCCCCAAACCAGGGGCTCCTGCTCCTGCCCAAGATTTAAAATGGCCCTCTCCAAGGGCTGATGAGCAGCCAGTGGCAGTGTAAAAACTGTTCTTATCTTTCTGTTCATTTTTTTGTGCTACTTTTCATTTTTTTTGTTTTTTTGTGCTCTAGGATAAACAACAATAAATAAAAAATATAGAATTATTTTGGAAATTGTTAATAATTTCATAGTATTTAGTGAGTACCGGTATTTACCTGTTATCATTTTTAAAGCTTACTTTATTCATTCTTTTGATATTATTCTATATTTTCTAGGAATTTATTGAGTATCTGTAGAATGCTGTGAAAGAATGATAAAAGAAGTAAATAAGTGAAAAATTGAATGTCAGCATCATGAGACATGCATTTTGCTTTCATATTATAACTGAAATTTCATTTGATATGACAAAACATCTCAATTAATAGTTTCTCTGTCACCGGTATTAGTACATACATATGGCTTTTTATGCCACTGCAGCTAAGAATATTGAAGGAAAGGAAAATAAATTTTTGTACTATCACAAAAACTGTCAAAACATTGTGGTAAAAGAGGCAACTATCAAATGACAAGTCACGATGGCATTAAAGAGTTATTTGCAGTTACTGCAGTATAACGAAACCATTACATTTGAGCCATGCTCTGTGAAAAGGGGCTTAATGCATCTGCAAAAAGTATCGATCCAGGTCAGCCTGCGCAGTCCGCGCAGACTGACCTGGACCGAATCTTTTCGCTTTGGTCAATTTTCTGTATGTCCAATGGCCATTTTACCTTGTAATTCAGTCAGTTGTTGGACAAATTGGACTTTATGGATCCATGATCATGTGATGACATGCTTGGTATCATGCATCATGGAGATGTATTATGCCCCCTTTTGCCAGAGCATGGCTCATTTATATTGTTGAAATAGTAAAGATGTCAGGAAGTAATAATGAATCTGTAAAATATCTGAATTTTGTCAGGTTTTGTGAAAGGCAGGGTGTGGCCCACAGGTAATAGAACAAAAACACATTGGGTGGTGTGACATGGTCGCAGATAACTGGAACTTCTCTTTTCTTATATTGCTTCTCACTTTACATCTGTGACTGTCAAGTTCTACCTATCATCCATCAACCTTTCATCAAATAATCTAGTATTTTTACGACCATGGGGAAGAAAGCTTTGAAAAGATTGTGGGAAAAGGAGAAAATGCTGGTAAACATTTTTTCCTTTTGTTGGCAATTTTTTTATAACATTTCATTTTTTATTACTTTTGATTATACAAAATTGGCAATACTGATGACTGACAACTATGTCTAGAACATGCCAATAGAAGTCAGTGAGAGAAAAATTATGGTATACCCTAGATACCTGAAATTTCATTTCCTGAAAGTGATATACAATATGACACATTTTTTATCGTATACCATAATTACCAGTAGTCAAACAAAGTTGAATTCTACATGTAGGCATTTTATATACATTTGTTGCTCACTTGTTGAGCTATATACATGTAATCATTAAAACATTTTGTGTCATTTAAAAAATGATACAGTTGATGTCTAATTGTTTACAGACTTATTTCATTTTAATCAGAGATATTCATTCACTGTGAAACTAAATACACTACAAATTTGAAGTGAATGTCCTTTCTTTCACTGCCTGTTTACTGGACTAGATCATACATATTACAGACAGAACAAATTATGCAGACCAGGAAATGTAATAAAGGATTTTCAATCAATGAATTGTTAAAAACAACACTGGCTAGTATAATCATTGATATTTTCTTCTCATCTTTTTTACAGAGTTCTCCTTTTTTAAACATTTTCTGTTTTGTTCATGTAACACGACTTTGTTCATGTGGCATGATTTGTACAATCATGTGATATGATTTTGTTCATGTAACATGACTCTGCTCATGTAACATGGTTTGTACAATAATGTCACTTAATTTTATGGATGTGACATAATTCTGTTCATGTAACATGACATTCCTGTGGCATGATTTGTACATGAGACTTGCCTTTGTTCACATTACTTGATGATTTTGGTCATGTGGCATGATTTGTTCATGTGACCTGACTACATTCATGTAACATTATATTCATGTGGCATGATTTGTACATGTGACATGATTAGACCATGTGACATGATTCTGTTAATGTAGCATGACATTCATGTGGCACGATTTGTACATGTAAAATGATTTTTTTTCTTGTGACTTGGTTTTGGTCATGTGGGATGATTTTGTAAATGTGTGTTGGTGAGAAAGGGTTTGTTTATAAGGCTAGGATTTGCAGTTGGACTTTTTGTATCCAGATTTTAGTCATTGTTAGCACTATGGTATTGCAGTTTTCTAGCACTGATATCACAATTTGTGTTACTGTTTTTTATTGGTTAGGAGTTTAATTCTGTGATAATTGTTATTCAAGACTAAATTACTGATTAATTCAAACTCTGTTTGATTCTTTCAAATACATGTATTGCCAAAATAAAGAAAGTATAGGAAAGTAATTGAAGTGTTGGCTAATTCACTGGAGGTTAATAAGAAAGAGAAGATGTAATAAATGGAGAAATCGTTCAAAATGAGCAATTTTTCTGTTCACCACAATATTTTATAAAGTTGTACAAGTAACTGTTGTTTTGAGCTTCTTTATGTGTTGGAAAGTATTAGCTCTTTACCAAACAAAATATTACACTAGAAACATTATGGGAAAAGGAGAAAATACTGTTTACCAGCATTTTCTTCTTTCCCCACAAATGTTTTTAAAATGTCTTCCCTAGGGTCATTAAAACTTTGGATTGTGTGGTAAAGGGTTAAACTTGAAATAATGGTACAGACTTCCTTTCTTCCCAATTTGTGGCTTCTAATATTGTAGTAACTATTACACTTTTTTCCCTAGTGCCATAGGAAAAAAATGAAATCAACATATCAGTAACATGAAATTGGTATTAACCCATTATCAACCAATTCTGTGTTTTTATAACCCTTAAGAAGAAGACTTTTACAAGCATGGAAAGAAGGATAAAGAGAAGATGCACGTAATAAGCATTTTTTTTGTCCTTTTCCCATGATGCATATCCTATCATTTTAGTCTTATTTAATTTGTTGTCTGCAGATACCTTTTTAACCCTATAAGCATTGGAACCAACTTAAGTTGTTTTTGCTGACAGTGTAGATCAAGATCAGACTGCACAGAACGTGCAGTCTGATCATTGATCTACACTGTCAGCTACATCATTACATCTTCCGGTTAAAACAACCCTGAAATGACAATATTTCAGATATTTTTCTTGATTGAAAAGGTTTATTTCATAAATTTGGCACTTTAAGGGTTAATTTGTTTGAGTTGAAATTTTGTTGTCTGGTATAGAGGTAATAGGACTTTGGGTTTGTCATTGTTTTACTTGAGGTCGGAGTGCATTTAGCATATAATTGAGCCACACTCTAGCAAAAGAGGGTTTAACACATCGCTTTATACCAAGCAAGTCATCACATAATTATGGATCCATAAAATCCATTTAGACTAACATTTACCAAATGTTGAGGTAGAACGGTACTTAGACATGCAGAAAATTTACAAAGAGCAAAAAGTTTTGACCTATGTCAGCCTGCAAAATCTGTGCAGGCTGACATAGGTTGAAACTTTTTGTAGAATCATGAAGCCTTTGTTTTCACAGAGCTTGACTCAATTATTTTAACTCTTTACCACATGACCAAAGTTTAGACCTGCTCAAATTAAAAGCATCTGCAGACAACAAGTTAAGTGCAGCTCAAATGAGAGAATTTGTTTTGAGAGTTTAGAAAAAATTGTGGCAAAAGGAAAAAATGCTGTTTTACAGCATTGTCCCCCTTTTCCAATGGTGTTTTCAAAAGCTTTCTTCCTGATGGTCATTAAACCATGGGTTGTTTGGTAAAGGGGCAATACATTGCCTCTAAAACAAATTGTCAGATGACTGAAACAAGGATCCTTGTTGAAAAATGATCTATCAACATATTTCCCTTTACCAAAAGACAAAATTTTAGACTGGTCCAAATTCAAAGCATTTCCAGAAGCAAAATTAAATATGACTCATATGATGGGATTTATAACAGAAAGGGTAGAAAACATTGTGGGAAATTAAGAAAATGCAGGTTACCAACACTTGCTTCTTTTCCCACAATGTTTTCAAGAGTCTTTTTTTTTCAGGGTTGTCAAAATTCGGGATTTTGTGATAAAAGGTTAGAGTAAAATACACAGATAAATGTTGAAACACTGATGCAAAAGCAGAAATTGTTTTAAATGGACAAATTCTTTTCTTGCGACAATTTTTTTGCCAGCTACTGTAAGGCCATAAATTAGTGTTACATATTACATGTATCATTACTGACACAAATAACAATATGATACAAAGTTCAGTTAAATAGTTTTTGCTATGATGTTCAGTTTGGTCAGTTGAAAATGCAGTACCGACAAGCTTTTGGTAGGTTTCATTTAACTATGAATAAATAAGCTTAATACAGTCTTTGTATCACTTACAAATTTTATTGGTAGCTAAAATTGTTAGAAAATGGCACTCTGCTTCCCTTTGATTTCTTTTTCAAGGCTTGGCTTGCATAACATTAGGATAAGAATGCATTAGACAAATTCAATCTGTTTCTTTAGATAATGATAAATAAGTCACAAATAAGCATGAAGAACATTTAAGGTATGTGAGCCATGAGTTATGCTCTGTGAAAAGGAGGTTTAATGCATCTGCAAAAAACATCGGCCTGTGTCAGCTTGAACAGGCCTGAGCAAGCTGACATGAATCAAAACTTTTGCTGTAGGTAAATTTTCTGCTTGTCCAAGTACCAGCTACCTCATGATTTAGTCAGTTGTCAGACAAAGTGGATTTTATGGATCTATAATTGTGGGATGACTTGGTATAATGCACCGAGGAGATTCATTAAACCCTCTTTTCCCAGAGTGCCAGTCATATATTTTGGACATTCGGGACCCAAAACCAGATCTAATAAGATGTGCAGTCTGATTGCTGTCAAGAAAAATTTGTGCAGTTTTTCTAAGCATCCCAAAGGATTCAGTTGGTGTTCATGAATCCTTGTTGTACAAAATCTAAGTCATTACAGATAAGAAACGAGAAAGCTCAGCTCTATAACAGTTCTACCGGTATATATAATATTAATAGAATCTGCAAGCTCAAATGCACAGTTCTGTTTTTTTTTTTCTATAGACTATTTTAGGAGATAACTCTATCTATCTACTTGTATATATAATTGTTTTTTTGTTAAATCTTATTTATTTTTGCTGTAGATTTTTTTTGTCTTATGTTATTTTATCTTTGATAATCTTACTCTCTCTCTTTTTTTTTTCAGTCTTAGAGTTACTTTTCAAAGATCTGGATCTATGCATAGTAGGTTAACCCTGTACACCACTATCCCATTTTAAAGACACTGAAAAAGAAGGCTTTAGAAAACATTGTGGGAAATGCAGAAAATGCTGGTTTACCAGCATTTTCTCCTTTTCCCACATTGTTTTCTACCAATTCAAGGACAAATACTATCATTTGAAAAACATTCCTTTCAATATGAATGAGTCGAAAACTTTGCCATGTGGTAAAGGGTTAATTGACAACTTCCTGCAAACTGTTTTCATGTCTTGTGGCAGACCATAAACATTGTGACAAAAAGAGAATTTGCCCTTTTTTGAGCCAAATTCTCCTTTTCCCACAATGTTTTTTTTATTCAGGTATCAAATCCTCTATCAAGCATTTTTGTGTTTTAATGACTCTTTAGAAGAATGCTGTTGAAATCACTGTGGGAAATGGAGAATATTCTAGTAAGCAGTATCTTCCACCTTTTCTTACATTTTTTTCTTTTTACTCTTTTAAAGACCATTCTTACCACTTGAGTCAAATTTATTTTGTTGTTTGCAAATGCTTTCAGTCTGGACAAGTGTAAAATTTTGTCCTTTGGTAAAGAGTTAACCCTTTACCACACAATCCCGACTTTTAACGACCCTGAAAGAGAAGGCTTTTGAAAACATTGTGGGAAAAGGAGAAAATGCTGGTGACCAGCATTTTCTCCTTTTCTCACAATGTTTTCTACCCTTCCCAAAACAAATTTCAATTTTCCAATCACATTTATTTTGTCGTCTGCAAATGCTTTCAATTTGGACTTGTCTAAAATTTTACGTTTGGTAAAGAGTTAACCTAAATTCAAACTAATTGATTATTGATAGTTTGCTAGAATGGTTTGACTGTGTATGATATAAAAGTCAGAGGGTACATGATGTATCATTATCTATTAATCAGACACTTACAATCTTGTTTTTAAGTCAGTTTTCTGTCTTTATACCCGGTATATGTCTTTTTCTATTGACATGTTTATATATACATATTATATTATTATTTTTTTTCCATCCGAGAAGCTTCTTTCCTGTTTTCATACAAGGGCTGCCTATATCTTTTGATTCAAGATAGTAAGATGATCAGAGTATAGTTTTGTTGCATGTATCAATAAAGATTTTAAAAACTGAAATATTTTGACATTTTTGTTCTTTTTCTATCCCATGTGTCTAAAAAAGGAAGTGGGGGAATCATTGGTTTCACCATGTCTCTTTGTTGGTCTGTCTGTAGACAAATAAGTAGTTGGAGTTAAGGCAATCAGAAATTGTGTTATTTTGGAATTTAGAAAATTCTTGATATATTCAAGAATGCACTGGACGCCTAAGCCTTTCAGCATGTATTGGGAATTGGGAAGAAGCTAAATGAGTAAGAGTTATCTAGGTCAAAGGCCAAGGTCACTATGCAAGGCCACTCAAATTCATGAGACAAACTTTTACCAAGAACTCATTTGCACTATGTACCTTCATGTAAATTCATGTAAATTGTATATCGGTGTATTTATTGCTCATGGATGATACAAATCACATTTCTCCATTTTTAGAGGTGAAGCTCCCTGTACAAGGATTGATAAACTGTCTCAAACATTTACTATCCTAGTATGTTTCATGCCAGCTTTTTAAAACGTAGAAAATGGATGTTTGTTTGTTTTTTTTGCAGCCTATAACAGCACATGTCATATGTTTTCCTTGTTTTCTTCAATTCTCTGCTTGGCTATACAATGCCTTGCCCATGAACTGATCTGAGGATTACAAATCAAGTGCCCCACTGAACCACAGTGTTCTATTGTGAGAAAAAGAACAATTCCCATATTTTAAGTTCTATATGAAACCATTTTGTATTTTTTCTTTTTTGTCTTTTTTGGTAATCAGCATTTTCTCTTTTTACCAAAACTGTTCTCGAAACTTCAAGAC
Source organism: Tridacna gigas (assembly GCA_945859785.2). NCBI lineage: Eukaryota > Metazoa > Mollusca > Bivalvia > Cardiida > Cardiidae > Tridacna > Tridacna gigas. The sequence continues at coordinate 39,498,458 of OX244035.2, read as the reverse complement.
AATTCCCATTGGAGACAGACCTATTTTGTCATCTGCAAATCCTTTCAATTTGGACAGGTGTAAAATGTTGTTATATGGTAAAGGGTTAAATCATACAGAACAATCTATGCATGGATCAAATCAACACACAGGACACTAGGTGACAATGTAACAATTTTTTGAAAATTTTATTCATTTTTTTTTTATTTCCTTGTCAAAAGAAAAACAACAAAACATTGACAAAAAAAGGAAAGAAACTGTTCCAACATAATTTGATTAATTAAACAACGTTCTACAATTGAGAAATAAACAAAGTATATATACATGTTCATCTTTTTGATATTATCAGTTCTACTATCAAGTTGACACATTAATCCTTGAACATCTTACACAAATTTGCAGCCCATGTACATCAAGATCAGACTGCAAAACTGTGCAGTCTGAGCTTTGATCTACCCTGTCCTCTTTGCTGAGACATTCTGGACAATACCATTCTTGAAAAAGCTTTTATTTCAGTCTTGTATCTGGATTGATTTTGTCAGTTAAATTAATTTCGCAGTCTGAGGTTAATTTGTACACGAAGAGGGCTTAACCCTTTATCACACAATTAGGGAGTTTTTAACAACCCCAAGCAAAAGGACTTTCAAAAGAATAGTAATAATCAACATGGATCTGGGGGTAACACAGGTTACAAAGATTTAAATAGTGAAAACTTCGAAAATATTCTTCTAGTATATGAAGCAGATATGAATTCTGTGATTTTGACTTTTGATGATAATTCCAATATCACACCAGCTGGGGAAAAAAAAAAAAAGCAAAACAAAAATAAAGACATGACTTTAACACAGATAGTGTGAGGACATGATTGAAAATGACAGAAATCACCAGCTTAACTCTTTTCCACACACGAAATTTCTGACTTGTCCAAATTGAAAGCATTTGCAGATGACAAATGTGACTCAAAAACTGAAATTTGTGTTGGGAAAGGTAGAAAACATTGTGGGAAAAGGAGAAAATGCTGGTTACAGCATTTTCTCTTTTTCCCACAATGTTTTCAAAAGGCTTTTTGTTCAGGGTCGTTAAAACCTGTGATTGTGTGGTACAGAGTTAAGAAGCATTTAACTGCATTAACTTTCGGAAAAAGGATCAAAGAAAACGGAAAACATAAAATTACATGTATCATGTTTAGATTGAAAATTCAAATCAAACCTTAGAGAGCTTTCACAGCTATGGCTGCCTTTGCTGCCTATGTAGACCAAGATCAGAACACACAAAACATGCAGCTTGATCTTTGATATACATGTACACTGTCTAAAATACTACAGACAAAAGCAGCCATTAAATTGCACGGAAAAAGTCTGTTGGGCTTATTTAGCATTCTAATGTTTAAGTGTCTTTCAAAAGGTGATCAAACAAAATATATGAGCCATGCTCTGTGAAAAGGGGGCTTAATGCATCTGCGAAAAGTATCGGCCCAGGTCAGCCTGTGCAAACCGCGCATGCTGATGTGGGCCTAAACTTTTGCTATTGGTCATTTTTCTAAATGCCATAGGACCAGTCTACCTCATGAATCAGTCGGTTGTTGGACATAATGAATATTATTCGATCCCTAATTACGAGATGAGTTGCTTGGTACAGTTCATTATGGAGATGCATTAAGCCCTCTTTTGCCAGAGCATGGCTCATATGTACATTGTAACTGCATGCTTTGGGATTTGCATACCCATACAAATCCTTTTCTATAATTCCTTTTCTATAGCCTGTATTCATTTTGATGGAATATTTTTTCTTGTTCAGTGGGATTATGTCCAAGAAACCTTGACAGAACATGGTTACAAAAAGAATGCAAGTTAACCCTTTACCAGATGACAAAATTTTAGCCTTGTCCAAATTGAAAGCATTTGCAGACGACAATTTCAGTGTAGTTCAAATGGTGCAATTTTTCCTTGATAGGGTAGAAAACATTGTGGGAAAAGGAGAAAATGCTGGTTACCAGCATTTTCTCCTTTTCTCACAATGTTTTCAAAAGGCTTCTTTCCCAGGGGCGTCAAAAGGCGGCATTGTGCGGTAATGGGTTAATGCATAGGTATTACATGAAATCTGCATAAAAATCAATAATTTACCATGTAATTCCATCATATCAAGTTAAAGTGCACATACATGTATACTTCTACAAAACAACAACACAAAGGACAGTATCATACAATTTGCCTTTCAATGACACGTTTTGGCACAAATGCTGTTTAATGACATATCAAATGTGGCTTTAATGGTGGAAATTGTCTTTGAAATGGTAGAAAACCTTGTGGGAAAGGGAGAAAATGCTTATTATAAGCATTTTCTCCATTTCCCACAATGTTTTCAAGAGCTTTTTTTCCTTGGGGTTGTTAAAAGTAGGAATAGCAAGGCAAAGGGTTAACTCAATTAAAAGACAAAACTTTTGACCATTAAGCCTCCTTTTGCCAGAGCATGGTTCAAATATATGTGACCAAGTGACCTATTTATTATCCAAGTTGATGCATATTATAAAGACAAACATTCTGACTACATTTTATGAAAATAAGAATGAGCAGTTGGCTTCTACAATGTACATACAGCTTTTTAGAGAATTTAGAGACCTATTTTCAGGCCGAAATGGTAAGTGTCCAAACTCGAATGAGATAGACTGAAGGCAAACAAACCCATCAGGTTTAAATGAAAACTTGACAAAAAATGTGTACAGTGTACACAAGGTTTTTCTAAGATTTCACCTAGTTATCTTTTTATTTAGGAAGTGACCCGTTTTCAAAATCATCCAAGTTATTATCAAGACAAACATTCTGACCAAATTTTATGAGCACTGGACAGAAAATAGGCCTTCAAAGTATATTGAAAGTTTTCCCAAGACTTGAACTAGTGTCCTACTTTTGGATATGGGGTGACCTGATTTCGAATCCATGACAGATACATGTATTATCAAAATAAACATTATGACCATGTTTCACAAGCAAAGACTGGTATAATTTGGTATCAAGAGTACACAAAAAGTTTTTCTGGGATTTGACCTATGATCAACCTTTTATCCTAAGGTGATCTGTTATCAAAATTTCTGCATAATACTATCAAGGCAAACAATCTGACAAAATTTTATGACCTTTTGACTAAAGATGTAGCCTCTAGAGGGCACAAAAGGTTTTTCAAAGATTTAATCTAGTGACCTACTTTCAGACTCATGATAACCCACTTTCACACTAATTTGAGATATTACCAGGACAAACATTGTGACCAAGTTTCATGAGCAGAGAAGAGAACATGTGGCCTTAACCCTTTACCAGACCACAAAATTTCAGACTTGTCCAAACTGAAAGCATTTGCAGATGACAAATTTAATGGTGCTACAATGATGATTTCTTTTTTTGATTGGGTAGAAAACATTGTGGGAAAAGGAGAAAACGCTGGTTACCAGCATTTTCTCCTTTTCCCACAATATTTTTAAAAGGCTTCGTTTTCAGGGTCGTTAAAAGTCAAGACTGTGTGGTAAAAGATTAATCTGTCTATGATAGGGTAGAAAACATTGTGAGAAAAGGAGAAAAGGCTGGTTACCAGCATTTTCTCCTTTCCCCACAATGTTTTCTAAAGCCTCCTTTCTCTGGGTCATCAAAAGGTGTGATTGTGTGGTAAAAGGTTTGATGTGCACAAAAAGTAAAATTTGACCATCATTACGTACATGAGTCACAGCACAATCACTAAAGTTTACCTTGAGTACTTCGTGCCAAGACAAGCTAAAAAAATTATAATTCTTACAAGTTTATGGCACAAAAAGCTTTTTCAAACACTATCAACTCAAAGAAAAAATGACCTAAATTAACTCAAGAAATTAAAGAAAACATAAACATAGCACAGCACAAGTCATGTATTTCAAGATGCATGCAAGTTGCACATTTCATCAATCATTTTTCAAAAAGTTTATAAACCACATATCAACCCTCTTCAGACAAAGGCAGCATAAGGTATAGCAGGTGGCATAGATCATGATCAGTCTGCACAGAATATAGATCTTTAACCTGAACACTGTTGTAATTTATCATAAACAATAACACAATAGTCCTTTCATTTAAGAGTGGAAATTTATTTCAGACCTGGATAATAAACAATTAATATAAAGCAAAAACAAATGAAAACAAGAGGGCCATTGGCCCTAACGCGCTCACCTGAGTAAAGTCATCTACAGTTGATAAAGCTGAAGAGATCCTGGTTTTGATGATGTAAATCATGTGAGTGTAAGTGACCTACTTTTTGAACCAATGTGACTAAATTCCAAACTTGTCCAAGATATCATTAAAACAAACATTCTGACCAAATTTCATGAGTATCAGACTGAAAATGTGGCCTAAACAGTGCACACAAGGTTTTTCTAAGATTTGGTCCAGTGACCTAATTTTTGACCAGATGTGACCCACTTTGAAACTTATCCGAGATATCATGAAGGCAAACTTTCTGACCAAATTTCATGAGAATCAGGCTGAAAATGTGGCCTCTGGAGTGCACACAAGGTTTATCTTAGATTTGACCATGTGACCTACTTTTTGCCCCAACATGACCCAATTTCAAACTTGTCTAAGATGTCAATAAGATAAACATTCTGACCAATCTTTATCAGTATAAGGCTGAAAATGTGGCCTCAAGAGAGCACACAATGCTTTACTAAGATTTAGCCCAGTGACCTACTTTTTGACCCTGTGTGACCCAATTTAAACCTTGTCCCAGATATTATCACGACAAACATTCTGACCAACTTCCATGTTTTTCAAGCTGAAAATGTGGCCTCTAGGTTTTTCTAAGACTTGGCCCCCTGGCCTACTTTTTGACACAACATGACCCAATTTTGAACTTGTCCAAGATATTATCAAGACAAATATTCTGACCAAGTTTCACAAGTTTCAGGCTGAAAATGTGGCCTCTAGAGTGCACACAAGCTTTTTCTGAGATTTGGTCCAATGACCTACTTTTTGACCCGACATGACCCAATTTCGAAGCTGTCCAAGATATTATCAAGACAAACATTCTGACCAAGATTCAAGAGTATCAGGCAGAAAATATGGTCTCTAGAGTGCACACAAGGTTTTTTCTTAGATTTAGCACAGTGACCTACTTTTTGACATGACATGACCCAATTTCTGACTTGTCCGAGATATTATCAAGACAAAAATTCTGACCAAGTTTCATGAGTTAATGACTGAAAATGTAGCGTCTAGAGTGCACACAAGGTAATTGTTGACGCCAGGACGACGCACGATGGAACAGCACGATCACAAAAAGGGGCACACATGGAAAAAAGCAAAAAAAAAAAAAAAAACCCAAACAAGCACCAAGAACTGTTACATACAGACAAATACCCCCATCCACAAGTTGCCTTGTCGTTGGATCAGGAAAACAATTCAAAGGACTGTAATTCCTGTAATTCTTGAACAATCATAATGAAAATTGCAGTTGCACAAGTTCTTGTATTACCAAGGCTTCAACTAAAATTTCAGTGTAAAGGGTTGAAAACTGCAGGAAAACAAGAGCATATAAAACAAAAACTATCTGAAGATACTGACCAACAACAAAGTCCAGCATGTTATTGCCCCCTCCCAATTTGTTTGGGAGGGAAAGGTGTTATTAAACAAGAGGGCCATCATGGCCCTGTATCGCTCCACTGGCTCCAAACATTACAACTCTACGCCTAAAGGCTTCTAAGAAGAAGACTGATAAATTGTGACCCCAGGACGAGTCCATTTTTTACCTATGATTTACAATTTTAAGCTATAATTATGAGCTATAATTAACTGAATCCTGGTTTAGGTCAACAAGATATAACCCCATAACAAGTAATATTGGACTGGGCTGTATAGTTATAAACAAGATGTTCAGTTTCTTAAATAAACATGAGGAGGTTTAATTCAATTTGAACAATGGCTAAATTTTGAACAAATTCAGAAGAGATCCACTAGATGAAGCTTTATGCCAAATTTGGTAGCCCTAGGCCTTACAGGTAAGAACAAGAAGATTTTTAAAGTTTTCTCTACAAACGTCCTTGTAAATCTAGTGACCCCTGGGAATGGGCCAATTTTGACCCAAGTGCTATAATTTGTAGAATCTTATTAGAGGTCAATTAGGTGACGCTTCATACCAAATTTAGTAGCCCTTGGCCATATGGTTTAGAAGAAGAATATTTTCTAAGTTTTCCCTGTGTAAGCCCATGTAACACTTGTGACCCCAAGGGTGGGGCAAATTTTGGCCCCAGGGCTATAATTTGACGAATCTAAGTAGAGGTCTATTAGATGGAGCTACATGCCAATTTTGGTAGCCCTAGGCCATATGATTTAAAACCAGAAAATTTTCCAAGTTTTCCCCGTATAAGCCCGTGTAAAACTTGTGACCCCCAGGGCGGGGCCATTTTGGCCCGACGCCTAAAATTTCAAAAATCTAAGTAAAGGTCCATTAGATGAAGTTACTTGCCAAATTTGGTAGCCCTAGGCCATATGGTTCAGGACAAGAAGATATTTAACTTTTTCACTATATACGTAAACCTATGTAAATCTTGTGACACGGGGCAGGGCCAGTTTTGACCCCGCGGCTATAATTTGAAGAGTTTTTGTAGAGGTCCATTAGATGAAGGTACATGCCAAATTTGGTAATCCTAGGCCTTACGGTTTTGGACAAGAAGATTTTTAAAGATTTCCTATGTTTTTCAGTTTTGTTGCCATGGCAACCAGAGTTTTGATAGGAATCAAATTCTTTGAGGAGTTTCTGAAGAGGGCTATGCAAGGATCATTTCTGTGAAGTTTCGTTAAAATCTGATGGGTAGTTTCAGAGAAGATGTTTGAAATAAAAGGTAACGCACGCATGCACACACGGACGGACGCACGATGGACACAAGGCCATAACGTAAGCCCGCTGGCCTTTGGCCAGTGGAGCTAAAAAAAAAGTATTTACCACTATTTCAGTGCTCTGGAGGAAGAAATAGGAAGGAACAGTTTTTCTTATGCACATAAACTTCTCATTCATTTACTGATATGAATTTCTATGTACACATATTACAAAATGTTCTCATAATAACAAAAAAATGAGATATATTTCATGATCATTCATCAGTAGTAACTTTCTTATTTATACACATCCATAAATAACATCATAATTCTGTTTTGACAAAAAAAATATACATGTGGTATCAATCCATACAGTAACAAAAATTAATTGTTATAAATTAATTCACTCGAGATTTAATCTGCTAGGAATGACAGGACAGCATGCAATCATAACTTAACGCTTTCCAAAACAATCCCATGTTTTAATGACCCCTGGAGAGAAAACTTTTGAAAACATTGTGGGAGTAGAAGAAAATGCTGGTAACCATTCTCTCCATTTTCACCCTTTTACAACAAGCTGCATGAATCAAGCCACATTTATTTTCTCGTCTGCAAGTGCTCTCAATACAAACAAGTCTAAAATTCTGTTGTTGGTAAAGAGTTAATCCTTTATCACAAAATCCCAACTTTTAACAACCCCAAAAGAGTAGGCTTTTAAGACATTTTAGGAAAAGGAGAAAAACTTAAAATGTTGGTATCTAGCATTTCCTCCTTTTCCCACAATGTTTTCTACCCTAACAAAGACAGAAATCATCATTTTAGCAGACCTCCAGATAAAAGGGAGTGATAGTATTCTAAATCCATTATTTCTCTTCCAAACCCTATGTTGTGGGTACTCATAAGAATGGTCTCGATGAGACCATTCTAATGAGTACCCATAACATAGGGTTTAGTGGAGAGTGTTTAATAGTTTCAATTTTGAAATCAAAATCACTCCCTCTATCTGGAGTTCTGATTTTAGCAACACTCAATTTGTCGCCTGCAAGTGCTTTGAATAATGGTCAAGTAGTTTTATCACTCTCCTGTCTTATCTGACTGACCAAGGCAATAAAAGATAAATTTGTAAATCAACAACATATTCACATTTTTGACATGGGATTATTTTCAGATAAAATTTTTTTGCTGTGCAAACCAAACAAGGCTAAGTCAAGGCATTCAAAGCTTGTCTTTTTGACCACATAATGTTGTAGCTTGTTCTCTGTAAGGCTAATCACTCACTCTTTATCGTGTTTGACACTCACTGACATTTTTAAAATTCTCTGGCAATGTTGCAATATCATCTATGGTCTACATCTTGGAAACATGATGTCTTGGAAAATTCCATAACTTGCAAGCACAAGACATCAATGGAGACAATTCTGCATACAGAAGTTTGAATAGGTATAAACACATGGACGGGAATTTAATTTCGCATACTCGCTTTATGATTGGGGGCACTGGATTCGCTCATGTGGCCCTGAATCACTGTCTGAGTCAGAATGAGATGATTCATCACTTAGAGTGTCTGAGTCATCATCATCATCATCATCATCATCTTCTGCTGGTGATTCTCCCCTTGCTCTTCGAGCTTCTCTCTCCCTCTGAAATAACATAGAACTAGATTGGCAAAAAAACCTAGATGTACTTTTTATCACATAAAACCTCCTCCAGCAACGTATTTAACCAATTACTTATTTTCTACAATACACTATTGTATTATTGTTTCTTGGGTCTCGGCTCTGGTTATTTCTATAGTGAGTGTGTGAAGCAAGCGAAACCAACCACAGCACTTGCCAGAATTTGTACTACTTAGCCACTTTGCAAGAAAATGACGTTGTTGTTGCCAAGACATATTCCTGTGGAAAATGTTTTGATTTTCATGTTTTATAATAACAAGAAATGAAGTTGGAAGTTGTTTAACATCAACAAAATTGAGGAATTATGTTATTATAAACTGTTTCATTCTACTTTCAATTTAAATGTAACAGAACTATCTTCTTGTGTATGCACACATTTCAAACCAAACTACATCTGTAAACATGGACCTGTGAACGATATATAGGCTAAGGTGATGATGCAGGATATTTATTTGTCTGTTATTTGTTTTATGTGATAAACAGAATCTCACATGTGTTTATGTATTATCATTTTCATCAAACTTGTTGACTAAAATGTATCTGTCACTCACCAAGGCTTGTGTTCTATAATTTTAGTCTACTTGCTTGATAAAAATGATAAACACTCATGTAAGATCTTCTATTTTCACCATACGGTATTCTAACCCTTTATCATGCAACAAAGATTGAAAACAACATAATCAAAACTGAATGCGGTTGCAGACAAAAAAAATCAAATGTTGCTCAACTGATGGAATTCACCTTAGAAAGAGTTGAAAATTATGTGAAAAAAGGTTACCAGCATTTTCACCTTTTCAAACAATGTTTTAAAAAAGCCTTTTCTCTCAGGGTTGTTGAAACAAAGGATTGTTTGGTAAAGATAAAGTACTTGTATATAAATAAGTAGTACTCTGGCAAAAGGAGGTTTAACACATCTCTGTCAAACATATACCAAGCTAGTCATCACATAATTATGGATCCATAAAATCCATTTTGTCTAACAACCAAATGAAACATGGGGTGGACTGGTCCTTTGACAAGCAGAAAATTGACCAATAGCAAAAAGTTTCGACCCAGGTCAGCTTGCGAGGACTGAGCAGGCTCACATGAGTCAATACTTATGCATATGCATCAAACCTGCTTTTCACAGAGCAAGGCTCAATTGTTGTTCAATTACTTCAAAGTAAAGACATACAAAGCCAACAAGCTATCAAATCTGAACCTTCTACAAAGATTTGCAAATATGAACCCCAACATTGCAAACTAGTTGAAGTAAAAAATGTGAGAAAGGAGAAAATGCTAATATTTAGCATTTCTCCTATTCCCACATACTTCACATTTCACACCTGAGACCTGCACTAAACAAGTCATAAATATCTCCACCATCCAATTATCTAAATGAAAGATCAGAATGCATATTCTGTTCAGTGTGATCTTGATTTATACTATCCACAAAAGCAACCTAACATGAGTTTGCGCAAACTAAGGCTTTAACAATAGACTACCAAACTTTTAACCCTTTATCAGGTAACAAAATTTTAGTATTGTCAAAATTGAAAGCATTTGCAAATGGTACCTTACATGTAGCTCAGATAATGTGATTTACTTACAGAGGGGTAAGACAAATTTGGGAAATGAAGAAAATGCTGCTTACTAGCATTTTCTCCTCTTCCCATAATGTTTCAAAAGTCTTTCCCAGAAGTAGCGATGCTAATGATAAATTAAGGTTTGATACATACATATTTGTGATTACAGTATGTTAAGTGGAGAAACTACTCTTTACAAACCATGTCTACTTTTGAAAAGAAAGTTCAGACAAAAACATTGTCAATAGGTGGTAATGAAAATCTTACCCGACGGCGACCTCGTCTCAGATGATGCATCAAGTACCATATCATAGCTCCATCTACCATTCCTCCATCACTTGAACGATCTTGTTCTCGTTCTCGGGAATTCCGTTTTGTTAGCTGCAATGAGAGAGTATTTAGGCTTTACCCCTGACTTTATTACAGAAATATTATGTTGGGTTAACTCTTTACCACACAAAACCAAGTTTTAACGACCCTGAAGACAAAAGGCTTTTAAAACATTGTTTACTACCCTATCAAAGACACAAATAATCATTTTAGCAACATTTATATCGTTGTCTGTGCTTGCTTTCAATTTGGTTGAATCCAAAATTTTGTCTTGTGGTAAAGAGTTACCTGAGAGAGTACAAGAGTTTAATCTGATCACTTCATTATAGATAATTGTTGATGTCAATGATATACTGGTACAACCTAATTTATGTATAAGTACCTAAGCAATTTTAGTATTATTAATTATTTATTAAGATGTGAACCAATGTTTTTTGGTAACTGTATACAAAGTTGTTGAATAATTATATGGGCTAACCTGTCTAGGGAAAGACTATTACAACTGCTTCCGCTGACCAACATATTGCAATTCCAAGAGAGTATGTATAGATTATCCTGATTATTATACTGTAGATCCAAGATCAGACTACACTTAGGGATAATGTACAATCTATTTATAGTGTCTTCAGTAGCATCTACTGTTGCCCTCAATATACAGGGTTCCTCCTTTCAAACAAATACATGGCTAAAGAAATCAACTGTCCATATACAAATTTACCTTGCTGGAGCCCTAACTGCAGAAAACATACTGAGCTATCACATATTTAACCCTTTACCACACAATCTCAAGTTTTAATGACCTTAAGGAAAAAGGTTTTTTAAACATTATGGGAAAAGGAGAAGATGATGGTCACCAGCATTTTCTCCTTTTCCCACAAAGTTTTTAACCCTTTCAAAGGCAAGTGTCTATTTTTTGAGTCACAATTGTTTTGTTGTCTGCAAAAGCTTTCATTCTGGCAAGTCTAAAATTTTTTCATCTGGTAAAGGGTTAAAAACCAAATGTTTCAACCTCAGCCTATGCCCACATTCATATACTGTAACACTCAGCACCAGCTGAGTGTACTGACATGGCATAAGGTATGCGTAAAGGGTAGCAATAAAATCAGTTTTATCTATCAGCCGACTGAATCACGAAGTAAAATGTTCTTGGACATGCAAAAAAAATTACAAATAGCAAAAAGTTTTGACCCAGGCTGACATGGGTCGATACTTTCTGCAGATGCATTTAACACCCTTTTCACAGAGCAAGCTCCATATAGTATTTACCTTTTTCAATCCTGTAAGGTTAAAGGGATGTTCTCCAGTCGGAGCCCATATCTTGATGTCGTGATCAAGGCCACTTGTAGCTAATACTGGTGAGAAGGGATGGGGTTCCAATACATTGATCTGAAAATAAAGGTTTTACTTGAGTTATTACTTCTTTTGTCAAATGTCTTGTTTGTCATGATTTCTTGAAAATAGTCTCCATATTTATGCTGATACATGTGCCACTGTCAAGTCAAGGTAGCTTAGTGGTAATGATACTTACTTTTTCCAGTCCAATAGAGTTATGTCTCTTTGAGCATTCTTGTGCATATTTGGTAAGAAAATGTACAAGTCTTGCCAGACAAAGCAATATTAGGATATACAGGGTGCCCTTGATGTAGACAAGACATTAAGTAAATGGTCATCTGGTGTTATCATACCAATATATAAGAAAAAGGGTGAAAGAATCAACCCAGAAAATTATCGTCCTATTACACTTTAAGCTGTGTGAGTAAGCTTTTCACTTCTGTTTTGAATAATAGGTTACAAAGCTTTATAGTAACTCACAATCTCCTATCAGAAAACCAAGCAGGCTTCAGAGCAGGCTATTCTACAACTGATCATCAATATACCCTGAATTTTATTATTGAACTCTTCAAGTTTTATAATAAAAGGCTTTTCTGCTGCTATATAGACTTCTCTAAGGCATTTGATTCTGTATGGCGGGTTGGATTGTGGTCCAAATTACTTAAGTATAACATAAATGGTAAATTTTTCAGTCTTATCAGGAACATGTATCAAGATATTAAGTCATATGTGTCAGTAAACAATAATTTCTCTGAGTTTTTCCTATGTAACTGTGGAGTTAGGCAAGGCGAAAACCTTTCACCAGTTCTCTTTTCATTACATCTGAATGACCTTGAGTGTCATCTTTGCAACAATAATAATGATGGTATAACCCTAAGTAGCAATGACTTTTAATATAATGTTAAAGATACTAATTCTGTTATATGCAGATGTCAAAGTTATACTTGCAGATGATCCAAAAAATTTATAGCTATGTCTAAACAGTTTCTCAGAATATTGCAGAACTTGGAAATTACATGTAAATACTAACAAAACTAAGATCATGATATTTGACAGTTGGAAGAAAAATAGATATTCATTTAAACTTGGTAATAGCAATTTTGAGATAGTAAGTGCATACAAATATCTGGGTATTTATTTTTCTTCAAGTGGAAGTTTCTCAACAAATAGAAAATATCTTGTACAACAAGCAACAAAGGCACAATACTACTTTTACAGAAGAGTTAATAACTTAAGTTTACCAGTTGATCTTGTTTTTAAGTTATTTGACCATACTATCCTACCAATTTTAACATTCCTTGTGGAAATATGGGGATAGGAAGATCATAAACCCCTTGAAAAAATACATAGTGCATTCCTTAGGAAAATCTTACTCTTAAAACAAAGTAGCCCACATTGTATGCTATATGCAGAAACAGGAAGGTTCCCTTTGGAAATTGTAATAAAAACAAGAATGATAGCTTATTGGAGCAGTTTAGTTTCAGGAAATCAGAGCAATATTGCATACAAATTATATCAAATTATGATTCATACCACTAATTTTAAGTCCAAATGGATTGAACACATACAAAGTATACTAAATGGAATAGGACAACCAGACATTTGGATTAATCAGTTAACATATATAAATAAAGATACACACATTCAAATGGTGAAAAAAAAATTAACTGATCAGTATCAACAACAATGGCATAACACTCTACAGAAGTCTAGTAAAGGCACTAACTATAGCATATTTAAGGATACAATAGAGTTTGAAAACTATCTCACTTCTTTACCAAAAAAGGACTACCTAACCCTGGCAAAATTTTAGGACTTCTAATCATCATTTACCTGTTGAAACAGGAAGATGGAACAATATTCATGTAAGTGAAAGAAAATGTCCACTTTGTACTCAAAATGACACTGGCAATGAACTGCATTATCTCTTAAAATGTCCCTTCTTTAAAATAAGTTGAGTTTCACTCATAAAAAAGTATTACTACACAAGGCCAAATATTATTAAATTCCAGCAATTAATGAGTTGCATATCAGTTAAGCAATTAAAAAACTTGTGTTTACTACTTATTTTAGAAATTAAGCATTATTTCCTAATTATCAGACAGTGCACTTTGGGATCAGACAACACTGAATCATGCTGTTGGATCCTAACCTGCTCTGCGATCAAGAGATATAAATCAAATTAGTTACAGCGGTGCCTAACATTCGAATGAGTAAAGAAGAATAGCATATTTGTCCATACAAACCAAACATTGTTAATCAAATCCTGTGTTTTAAAACGTTTTAAAGGACAATCACTGTGTCAAAGCACACAAATCTGTTACTGAAAGTGTTTTAATATTTGAAAGTGTAACAATATTTTTAAAAGTACATGCTTTAATGTTTTTAATATAACTATTGCACACAAATTACTTACTCCCTTTTTCACCAATTTTAATTAATGTATTCAAATTCACGTGTTCCGGTATCTCTGTTAATTATTTTATATTAAATAAGATGTAAGCGACAATTCGGCTGCTGACAATGTCAAGGTTAAAAAATGTTATAGGGATCTTCTCAAAAGCATTTTGTGTCTTTAGTATGTCTCCTATATTGTCTGGGAAGTGGTGTAAAGATTTGAAATGTTCATAAACTAGTCACAGTCTCTCATGGAAATACCCTTTATACTTTAGTTATTCAGACTTCCCCTACTGTGAAAAAGAAATCCCTTGATGTCACATAAAGATTAACAAGAAATGTTGGTAATGCTCATATATCTTTTAGTGTTAAAATTTGAGCTGAATAAAGTTTTTTGTATTGAATTGAAGTAACCCATACCAAGAATAACAAACAAGAAATGAAAGCCTTATTTAGTAAATATATTTATTAGATACTGCATTGCAGTGAAATATACCTCCTTTAGTATAGATGGCTGCATTTGATTGTATTTCACATACGATTTCACTGATTATTGTTTACATTTGGTTCCAACAGTAAGCCTAAGACTGCCTTTAACTTGAAGAGTTCCAATGATATTGAAATCAGAAGTAGTATTTAGGGCTTATAAACCAAAAGTTGTGAACCTCAACAACAGCTTGAACCTGATGTAGAAAAGCAGTCAATGGCTTAGAAAGAGTATTTTGTATTTGTAATGTTATCAGTAACAAAAAGAATACATAAATACAGATAGGTATACAATCTGCTCTGGCAAGACCTGAAAAACAACAACTAAATAAAGAAACATGTACTTTTATTTTTAATGCTTCCTGGTATTTCTGTGCCATCTGATCTTGACCTACACTCTGCACCAATACATTTAACCCTTTACCAAACAATCCCATATTTTCACATCCCTGAGGAATAGGCCTTTTGAAAGCATTGTGGGAAAAGGAGAAAATGCTGGTAACCAGCATTTTCTCCTTTTCCCACAATGTTTTCTATCTGGTCCAAAAACCTAAAGTTCATTTGTACCACTTTCATTTTGTCATCAGCAGATGCTTTCAATTTGGAAGGGGGCTAACATTTGTCGTTTGGGAAAGAGTTAATGGTCTGCTCAGTTTCTCAACCCTTAACCAGACAATGTCATCTTTTCACTACCTTGAGAAGGAGGTTTAGGAAAACAATGTTGGAAAAGGAGAAAATGCTGGAACCAGCATCTTCTCCTTCTCCCACAATGATTTTCCCTATGAACGACAATTGCTATCTTTCTGGACACATCTAAAATGCACTTTATTTGAATAAGTCCAAATCATTTGCATTCTGTACAGTGTTAAGGGTTAAAAAAGAAATCAAGTCAAATTACCACTCCTCCATCATCACCAGCCATGTATTTAACAATATTTTCTGTCGCCTTATCCCACAGAAATATGTGTCCGCAATCACTGCCACTGACTATAAACTCACTCTCAGGACCATAAAAATTCACGCCCTTCACTGTTTGGTTGTTTCTGTGACCCGTGTACTTGTGAATGTAGTTTGCTCCGTCAGAATGTGTATTGCTAAACAAGTAGATGTCCTCATCATTGTATGTCCCAAGGACCTCTATAAAAAAAAGAGAGTAAAATATGATAAAATTAGTGACAGTGCAGACACTTTTCTGATAGCTGAAGTGAGGAATCATAATAGCTACGACACAATTTTATTAAGACTTGAGTAAGCATAAAATTTTCTGCCTGCAAATATTTTCAATTCAGACATGTCTAAAATTTTGTCATTTTATACAGAGTACATGTAATATATATATACAAATAAAAATTACTACCGCAAATAGAACTGACTTAACCTTCATCCTGCTGAATAAATTAAATGATACCTTCAAGTCGATAGTGAAAATCCAGATATTGCTATTTCAGAGTTATTTTGGGGGAGAAATATCTCCTTATCGGACAGTGTAGATCCAAGATCAGACTGCATGTTCTGTGCAGTCTGATCTTGATCTACATTGTCCGCTAAAGGTCAGTGAGTTGCGCTTAACAGCTGAAGGGTTAAAATGAAAAGTTGAAAACTTGGTACATGTATTTCAAGACAAGAAAAGTCCACTGTGGTGATATGTAGAGACAATGATCAAGAGGGATCTTGTCAAGAAACTGATATTGAATGAATTTTTTTGTGTCGTTGTGTGTCAATCAATGAGTTTTAAACCAATGAACAAAACATTTACTTCCTTCATTTTCCAGTGATAAAAACAAGAGGGCCATGGTGGCCCTGTATTGCCCTAGGCCTTAGAGTTAAGAACAAGAAGATTTTTAAAGTTTTCACGATAAAAGCCCTTGAAAAATTTGCAACCCCTGGAAGAGGGCAAATTTTGACCCATGGGCTACGATTTCAGGGAAATCTTAGTAGAGACTATTCGGTGAAGCTAATATCAAATTTGGTAGCCCTAGGCCACATGGTTTTGAACTAGAAGATTTTTAAAGTTTTCCCTTGATATAAGCCAGTGTAAAACTTGTGACCCCCCGGGACGGGGCCTATTTTGGCATCAGGGCTATTATTTGACGAATCTTAGTAGAGGCCCATCAGATGAAGCTACATGCCCATTTTGGTAGCCCTAGGCCATATGTTTTTGAACAAGAAGATTTGTAAAGTTTTCCCTATATAAGCCCATGTAAAACATGTGGCCCCCGGGACGGGGGCCTATTTTGGCCCCCGGGCTATAATTAGAAGAATATTTCTAGAGGTCTATAAGATGAAGCTACATGCCAATTTTGGTAGCTCTGGGCAATACGGTTTAGAACCAGAAGATTTTTAAAATTTTCCCTATATATGCCCATGTAAAACTTGTGACCCCTGGGCAGGGCCAATTTTGACCCCAAGGCTATAATTTGAAGAAATTTGGCTGACAATGATGACAAAAAGTAAGAAACTCACCTGTTCCATTATAATTATAACAAGCACATGTAACATTGGCTTTTGCGTCCGGTTTATCTCCAGTGGTCTACAATGCATAACAACTAAATGAGTTCTCTTATAACATAAATCCCACCGAAACGAATTTGCAGAGCACAGCTTTTCAGAAATCATTCTTAAATAGGGATGATTTATGTGGCTGTGTACAATGCTGTCTATTGTCTTTTTAGGGTTAGAAAACATATGGCAAAAAAATGAGGGGGGAAAATACCAGTTACCAGCCTTTTCTCCTTTTCCATCAAGGTTTTCTATGGCATTCCACTTAAGGAGGGTGAAAACATGGAATCAAGAATTATAACCAATTATTTCAAAGGTGTTTTGGCTAGATTATCTCACAAAACAACAGAACAGATCTCACAAAACAGAACAGATCAAGATCAAACTGCATATTCTGTGCAAGTCCCAATTTGGATGTAATTGTCATCAAAAGCAAGCTCAGCTTGGTCCCAAAAGGGTTAATACTAATTTAACGGCTGTAAAAAACACCTGACTCCACTTAACCTGGGATCGAACCCAGGACCACTAACTTATTAAACTGCATAAAAAAGAACCTTGCGTTCTTGATATAGGTTTCAATGTAGAGATTCAAGCATCTTCAACTGCTAATCAAAAACTTGTTTGGGTCAAGGAATAAACATCAACCTTTGGGTCTATAAACACACACTCTGCCATTTTGCTGCCATAGCTGAACAGTACAATTCTGCCAACTTATACTACAACTGGCCATGTGAATCCCCTTCTCAATGAATTTCTCAACAAATCTCTCAGAGGAAATCAATTCATTAGCTAAATTTTCTTAAAGATGTCAAATTAAAGTACAGGTACCACTAGTCCTTTGGCTGCTGTTTGCCCTCAGATCACTTTTGTGGACAAGGTAAATCAACATCAGACTGCACAAAACATGCAGTCTGATCTTGGATCTGCAATGTCCAATAAAATGAGATTATGCAAGCAAAACAAACTTGAAATGGCAATGGAATTTTTATTCATTATTTGCCGCAAATTTTCATTTGATCTATTCAGCAGCTTAACTCTTTACCACACAATGACAACTTTTTAACGACCCTGAGACAGAAGCCTTTTAAAAACATAGCGGTAAACGAGAAAACGCTGGTAACCATTTACCACTTCTCCGTTTCCCATAATGTTTTCCACCCTTTCAATGACAAGTTTCATGTTATAAGTAACGTTTAAATTGTTGCCTGCAAATGTTTTCAATTTGCTTTCAATTTGGAAAGAGTTAAATAAATAAATATATACAACTTACCAGGTGATGTGGGCAAAATTTTTTTATCAAACCATCATCCACCTCCTGAAATCAAGTTGTTTTTTTTGACATATATTGACTCGTGGAGAAAATTAATCAAGATAAGACCAGACAGAACATGTTCTCTGATCTTATACATGCAACATAAATTACTTCATAAAGCAAATAAGTTGTGGCAAAACAATCATTAAATTGCAGTACTTGAAGATTGTTCCATACTGAAAGTGGAAATTTCATTTTTTGATCACTCTGAAGGTTTAAAAAGTGGCATAAAGTGCACAAATGTCTATGACTAAGAGGTAATGATGCATATCCTGTTGGAACACAATTCAACCTCAGAATATAAATACATAAGGCTTGCTTCAAGTTTAATTCATAAAAAAAAAAAAAAAAAAAAGAAAATCCCAGGGGACTGGTAATGACTAATGAAAAATTACACCCAATGCAGGATCAAAGTTGACTTTTACAAGGTAACAGAAACCAATGCTGGGTCATTTACATTCGAGTTGCTATTTCAAAACTAGTCCTCCGCATAGTAAACAATACCAATCTACAACAGCATGGCAATGAGTTGAAATAAATATAGAAACAGTTCATACTTGCAATTCCTATAAATAACCTAGAATTTTCCCAACAAGTGGAAGGTTAACTCTTTACCACATAACAAAAAGATATGGACTTATCCAAACTAAAAGCATTTGCAGACCACACAATAACAAAGGCTTAAGTGAAGAGATTTGCCTTTGAAAGTGGAAAAACATTGTGGCATGAGGAGAAAATGCTGATTACCAGCATTTCCTCCTATTCCCACAAATTTTTTTAAAAGCCATTCTCTTTTCGGTTGTTAAATTTAGGGATCATTTGGTAAAGGGTTAAGGATAAAACAGCAATGTGAAACGACATACCTCGTTGATCTTTCTTTTGTCATAAATTCTAATAAAATGGTCTCTACCACTCACAACAAATTCGTTTGAGTTACATGGGTTTGAATGTATGGAGTAGAGGGCAACTTTGTGATCATTTTCTTTGGTAATAACCAGTCTGAAATGATGTACATAGAGGATAATTATTTCAGAATCATAAGCCAGACCAGCCTAAACAGTTTAAGTGGTAGAGCGCAGGACTCATGAACATCATGTTTCAGGCAACTTGAGGGTTCAAGCCCCAAGGCTGGCCATCTAAAATTACTTAAACCTTTACCACACAATCCCGACTTTTAACTACTCTAAGAAAAAAAGCTCTTGAAAACATTGTGAGAAAAGGAGAAAATGCTGGTAACCAGCATTTTCTTCTTTTCCCACAATGTTTTCTACCCATCCAAACACGAATTCATTTTTTGAGTCACACTCATTTTGTCATCTGCAAATGCTTCCAATTTGGACAAGTCTAAAATTTTGTTGTTTGGTAAAGAGTTAAGTCTTTCAGATGAGACGTTAAACCGAGGTCCCGTGTGATGGTGCTATACACCAAACAAGTCAAAAAAACAGGCGTAACTTAGGACAGGTTTCATCCTGTATCTTGCACATTCCCCTGTAACATAACTAACAGTCTTCAGGGGGTAAACCCGCATGGGTAACTGGTGGCGATGATAAATAAACGGAAAATCAATTAATCAATCATCAGCCATAAAACTGCAGTCTGGAGATATATTCATTAACAATTCTCTATTTCAAAATTCCATGGCAACCTAAGTGGCTGAGACATGTCAAATATATTATGATGCACAAGTGAAATCACAGCTTCAATAGTGTACTTGATTTGAGAGTTTTAAAAGGTAAGACCATGCAATCAATATACTGTACTAAGATTTTCCTGTTAGACAGCTCCCCTCTAATCAACTTTTTACCAAACAAGCAAATTATAGACTTGTCCAAATTCAAAGCATTTGCAGACAACAAAATAAATGTAGCACAAGTATGAAAATTGTTTTTGAAGGGAAGAAAACGTCGTAAGAAAAGGAGAAAATGCTAGTTACCAGTATCTTCTCCTTTTCCCGCAATGTTTTCAAAAGTCCTATTTCTTGGAGTCGTTAGAAGTCAGGATTGTGTGGTAAAGGGTTAGCACTCCCCATTTTTTTTTTAATACTGAAACACACTTACCTGATGGCCAACCTAGCAATCAAGTTGAAATAAACTGGTGGTAATAAAGTATGGACATAGACATAACCTTAATTATTTCACATATTAATGTCATTAACATCTGACTATTCACATATACATACACTTCTAATAACATGATAAACCTCTAGTAACATAAAACTCATCAACTAAGATGGAAGAACATTTAAACAAGAGGGCCATGATGGCCCTGGATCGCTCACCTGAGTACAGTGCCTTAAAGGTATTTCTTTAATTTGACCAAGTGACCTAGTTTATGACCCCAGGTGACCCAATTTCAAACTCATATTTCATAAAGACAAACATTCTGACCAATTTTCAAGTCAACTGAGCAAAAAATGTGGCCTCTAGAGTGCCCTAAAGGTATTTCTTTAATTTGACGTAGTGACCTAGATTATGACCCCAGGTGACCCAAATTTGAACTGGTCTTGGACTTTATCAAAAGAAACATTTTAACCAATTTTCAAATCAACTGAATAATAAATGTGGCCCTTAGAGTGCCCACTAGGTATTTCTTTAATTTGACCAAGTGACCTAGTTTATGACTCCAGTTGACCGAAATTCAGACTCATGTGAAGATTTTATAAAGACAAACATTCTGACCAATTTTCAAGGCAATTGAGCAAATAATGTGGCCTCTAGACTGCCCTAAAGGTATTTCTTTAATTTGACCTAGTGACCTAGTTTATGATTCCAGGTGACCCAAATCCAAACTCACCTCATATTTCATCAAGACAAACATTCTGGCCAAATTTCAGGTCATTTGAGCAATAAATGTGGCCTCCAGCGTTAAAACAAGGTATTTCTTTATATTTGACCCAGTGACCTAGTTTATGACCCCAGTTGGCCCAAATTCAGACTTACGTGAGATTTTATAAAGACAAACTTTCTGACCAATTTTCAAGGCAATTGAGCAAATAATGTGGCCTCGAGAGTGCCAACAAGGTATTTCTTTAATTTGACCTAGTGACCTAGTTTATGACCCAAGTTGACCCAATTTTAAACTCAATGAACTCGTTGTGCTTAGATGGGCAAACAAACTTAGAAGAGAATCACTACATACCAAATATCAAAGCTCTATGCCTTCCAGTTTCAAAGAAGAATTTTAAAGTTTTCCTTCTTTGTTCCTATGTTCGAACTTGTGATCCCCTGGGCTGGGCCAGTTTTGACCCAAGCAGCATCCTTGGAACAAACTTGGTAGAGGTCCACTAGGAGATGCTACATACCAAATATCAAAGCTCTACACCTTCCCGTTTAAGAGAAAAAGAAATTTAAAGTTTTCCTTCTTTGTTCCTATGTTCGAACTTGTGACCCCTGGGACTGGGCCAGTTTTCACCCCCGGGGCATGATATGAACAAACTTGGTAGAGGTCCACTCTGAGATGCAACATACCAAATATCAAAGCTCCACACCTTTCGGTTTCAGAAAAGAAGAATTTTAAAGTTTTCCTTATTTGTTCCTATGCTCGAACTTGTGACCCCCAGGGCAGGGCCAGTTTTGACCCCAAGGGCAACATATGAACAAACTTGGTAGAGGTCTACTAGGAGATGCTACATACCAAATATCAAAGCTCTACGCCTTCCAATTTCAGAGAAGAAGATTTTTAAAGTTTTCCTTCTCTGTTCCTATGTTCGAACTTGTGACCCCCAGGGCAGGGCCAGTTTTGACCCCAAGGGCATCATATGAACAAACTAGGTAGAGGTCCACTAGAAGATGCTACATACAAAATAGCAAAGCTCCACGCCTTCCTGTTTCAGAGAAGAAGATTTTTAAAGTTTTCCTTCTTTGTTCCTATGTTAGAACTTGTGACCCCTGGGGCAGGGCCAGTTTTGACCTAAGGGGCATCATATGAACAAACTTGGTAGACGTCTACAAGGAGATGCTACATACCAAATATCATCAAAGCTCCATGCCTTCAAGTTTCAGAGAAGATGATTTTTAAAGTTTTCCCTCTTTGTTCCTATGTTCGAACTTGTGACCCCCATGGCAAGGCCAGTTTTAACCCCAAGGGCATCATATGAACAAACTTGGTAGAGGTCCACAAGGAGATGCTACATGCCAAATATCAAAGCTCTATGCCTTCTAGTTTTAGAGAAGAAGGTTTTTAAAGTTTTCCTTCTTTGTTCCTATGTTCTAACTTGTGACCCACGGGGCGGGACCAGTTTTGACCCGTGGCATCATATGAACAAACTAGGTAGAGGTCCACTAGGAGATGCTACATACCAAATATCAAAGCTCTACGCCTACAAGTTTCAGAGAAGATTTTTATAGTTTTTCTTCTTTGTTACTATGCTCGAGCTTGTGACCCCCTGGGCGGGGCCAGTTTTGACCCCAGGGGCATCATATGAACAAACTTGGTAGAGGTCCACTAGGAGATGCTACATACCAAATATCAAAGCTCTGCGCCTTCCACTTTCAGAGAAGAAGATTTTCAAAGATTTTGCATTTTTTTCCTTTTTGTTGCCATGGCAACCAGAGTTAAGGGTGGAATTCAATTCTTTGAACACATTTGGTAGAGCTTCACCCAAGGAACATCCCTGCCAAGTTTCATCAAGATTGGCCCAGTGGTTTAGGAGAAGAAGATGTTTAAAAAAATTGTTGACGGACGATGGACGACAGACGCCGGACGCCGGACATAGGGCGATCACAATAGCTCACCTTGAGCACGTTGTGCTAAGGTGAGCTAAAAAAAAAAAAAAAAAAGAACTGCATCCCCAATAAATAAGAAATATATTATGTCTTATTATGATCACCGATGAACCACAATTAATATAGTGGACTTCTCACAAATTGACTACTTTGCTGCTGGCACTGACTAAAACCCAGACAATGATGTTATGGTCATCCACTGAAAATTCTGTATAGTTTAACCTTTATCTAGCACCCCCTTCTTTGGAAAATTAAAATGTAAAATGCCATAGGTTTTAAAATCATCATAGCAAACACAGATCATCATAGCAGACACCATGAATTTGACAGAAGAATTGGGTTTCAATTCCATTCATCATTTGAGAGACATATTTACTCACTTGTTTGCTTTATCACATCTTAGATCTATTTCGAATGTAATGGCATCCTCACCACAACTCAAAAACACGTGTGGAGAATCCATCTCAAGCGCAAGCTGAAAAGTCAAGTGCATTATGCAAATTATTATACAGAGGATCTTACATGAGTGTTTATAAATGTATTTTCATTTTTATTAAATGAGATTACAAAAACAAGAGGACCATGATGGTCCTAAATCGCTCACCTGAAATGCAACTGAGCTCAACACCATAATGCTACATGCCAAATATGAAAGCTCTAGCCCTTCTGGTTTGGGACAAGAAGATTTTTAAAGATTTCCTTCTTTATCTCTATGTGAAATCCGAGAACCCACAACATAGGGCCAATTTTTAACACCAGGGCCATAATTTGAAGTATTTTGGTAGAGGGTCACTAGATGATGCTACATGCCATATATGAAAGCTCTAGCCCTTACGGTTTGGGACAAGAAGATTTTTAAAGAAGATTTCCTTCTTTATCTCTATGTGAAATCCGAGAACCCACAACATAGGGCCAATTTCCACACTACGGCCATAATTTGAAGTATTTTGGTAGAGGGTCACTAGATGATACTACATGCCATATGTGAGAGCTCTAGCCCTTATGGTTTGGGACAAGAAGATTTTTAAAGATTTCCTTCTTTATCTCTATGTGAAATCCGAGAACCCACAACATAGGGCCATTTTCAACACTAGGGCCATAATTTGAAGTATTTTGGTAGAGGGCCACTAGATGATGCTACATGCCACATATGAAAGCTCTAGCCCTTCCGGTTTGGGACAAGAAGATTTTTAAAGATTTCCTTCTTTATCTCTATGTGAAATCCGAGAACCCACAACATAGGGCCAATTTCCACACTATGGCCATTATTTGAAGTATTTTGGTAGAGGGCCACTAGATGATACTACATGCCATATGTGAGAGCTCTAGCCCTTATGGTTTGGGACAAGAAAATTTTTAAAGATTTCCTTCTTTATCTCTATGTGAAATCCGAGAACCCACAACATAGGGCCATTTTCAACACTAGGGCCATAATTTGAAGTATTTTGATAGAGGGCCACTAGATGATGCTACATGCCAAATATGAAAGCTCTAGCCCTTATGGTTTGGGACAAGAAGATTTTTACAGATTTCCTTCTTTATCTCTATGTGAAATCCGAAAACCCACAACATAGGGCCATTTTCAACACTAGGGCCATAATTTGAAGTATTTTGGTAGAGGGCCACTAGATGATGCTACATGCCAAATATGAAAGCTCTAGCCCTTACGGTTTGGGACAAGAAGATTTTTACAGATTTCCTTCTTTATCTCTATGTGAAATCCGAGAACCCACAACATAGGGCCATTTTCAACACTAGGGCCATAATTTGAAGTATTTTGATAGAGGGCCACTAGATGATGCTACATGCCAAATATGAAAGCTCTAGCCCTTATGGTTTGGGACAAGAAGATTTTTACAGATTTCCTTCTTTATCTATATGTGAAATCCAAGAACCCACAACATAGGGCCAATTTTCAACACTAGGGCCATAATTTGAAGTATTTTGGTAGAGGGCCACTAGCTGATGCTACATGCCAAATATGAAAGCTCTAGCTCTTAAGGTTTGGGACAAGAAGATTTTTACAGATTTCCTTCTTTATCGCTATGTGAAATCCGAGAACCCACAACATAGGGCCATTTTCAACACTAGGGCCATAATTTGAAGTATTTTGGTAGAGGGCCACTAGATGATGCTACATGCCACATATGAAAGCTCTAGCCCTTATGGTTTCGGACAAGAAGATTTTTACAGATTTCCTTCTTTATCTATATGTGAAATCCGAGAACCCACAACATAGGGCCAATTTTTAACACCAGGGCCATAATTTGAAGTATTTTGGTAGAGGGTCACTAGATGTTGCCACATGCCATATATGAAAGCTCTAGCCCTTACGGTTTGGGACAAGAAGATTTTTACAGATTTCCTTCTTTATCTCTATGTGAAATCCGAGAACCCACAACATAGGGCCAATTTCCACACTACGGCCATTATTTGAAGTATTTTGGTAGAGGGCCACTTGATGATACTACATGCCATATATGAGAGCTCTAGCCCTTATGGTTTGGGACAAGAAAATTTTTAAAGATTTCCTTCTTTATCTCTATGTGAAATCCGAGAACCCACAACATAGGGCCATTTTAAACACTAGGGCCATAATTTGAAGTATTTTGGTAGAGGGCCACTAGATGATGCTACATGCCAAATATGAAAGCTCTAGCCCTTATGGTTTGGGACAAGAAGATTTTTACAGATTTCCTTCTTTATCTCTATGTGAAATCCAAGAACCCACAACATAGCGCCATTTTCAACACTAGGGCCATAATTTGAAGTATTTTGGTTGAGGGCCACGAGATGATGCTACATGCCAAATATGAAAGCTCTAGCCCTTACGGTTTGGGACAAGAAGATTTTTACAGATTTCCTTCTTTATCTATATGTGAAATCCGAGAACCCACAACATAGGGTCATTTTCAACACTAGGGCCATAATTTGAAGTATTTTGATAGAGGGCCACTAGATGATGCTACATGCCACATATGAAAGCTCTAGCCCTTAACATAACATAGGGCCAATTTTTAACACCAGGGCCATAATTTGAAGTATTTTTGTAGAGGGTCACTAGATGATGCTACATGCCATATATGAAAGCTCTAGCCCTTACGGCTTGGGACAAGAAGATTTTTAAAGATTTCCTTCTTTATCTCTATGTGAAATCCGAGAACCCACAACATAGGGCCAATTTCCACACTACGGCCATTATTTGAGGTATATTGGTAGAGGGCCACTAGATGATACTACATGCCATATATGAGAGCTCTAGCCCTTATGGTTTGGGACAAGAAGATTTTTAAAGATTTCCTTCTTTATCTCTATGTGAAATCTGAAAACCCACAACATAGGGCCATTTTCAACACTAGGGCCATAATTTGAAGTATGTTGGTAGAGGGCCACTAGACGATGCTACATGCCAAATATGAAAGCTCTAGCCCTTACGGTTTGGGACAAGAAGATTTTTACAGATTTCCTTCTTTATCTCTATGTGAAATCCGAGAACCCACAACATAGGGCCATTTTCCACACTACGGCCATTATTTGAAGTATTTTGGTAGAGGGCCACTTGATGATACTACATGCCATATATGAGAGCTCTAGCCCTTATGGTTTGGGACAAGAAAATTTTTAAAGATTTCCTTCTTTATCTCTATGTGAAATCCGAGAACCCACAACATAGGGCCATTTTCAACACTAGGGCCAAAATTTGAAGTATTTTGGTAGAGGGCCACTAGATGATGCTACATGCCAAATATGAAAGCTCTAGCCCTTATGGTTTGGGACAAGAAGATTTTTACAGATTTCCTTCTTTATCTCTATGTGAAATCCAAGAACCCACAACATAGCGCCATTTTCAACACAAGGGCCATAATTTGAAGTATTTTGGTTGAGGGCCACGAGATGATGCTACATGCCAAATATGAAAGCTCTAGCCCTTACGGTTTGGGACAAGAAGATTTTTACAGATTTCCTTCTTTATCTATATGTGAAATCCGAGAACCCACAACATAGGGCCATTTTCAGGGCCATTTTCAACACTAGGGCCATAATTTGAAGTATTTTGATAGAGGGCCACTAGATGATGCTACATGCCACATATGAAAGCTCTAGCCCTTATGGTTTGGGACAAGAAGATTTTTAAAGATTTCCTTCTTTATCTCTATGTGAAATCCGAGAACCCACAACATAGGGCCAATTTTCAACACTAGGGCCATAATTTGAAGTATTTTGGTAGAGGGCCACTAGCTGATGCTACATGCCAAATATGAAAGCTCTAGCCCTTAAGGTTTGGGACAAGAAGATTTTTACAGATTTCCTTTTTTATCTCTATGTGAAATCCGAGAACCCACAACATAGGGCCACTTTCAACACTAGGGCCATAATTTGAAATATTTTGGTAGAGGGCCACTAGATGATGCTACATGCCATATATGAAAGCTCTAGCCCTTACGGCTTGGGACAAGAAGATTTTTACAGATTTCCTTCTTTATCTCTATGTGAAATCAGAGAACCCATAACATAGGGCCAATTTTTAACACCAGGGCCATAATTTGAAGTATTTTGGTAGAGGGTCACTAGATGATGCTACATGCCATATATGAAAGCTCTAGCCCTTACGGCTTGGGACAAGAAGATTTTTAAAGATTTCCTTCTTTATCTCTATGTGAAATCCGAGAACCCACAACATAGGGCCAATTTCCACACTACGGCCATTATTTGAGGTATATTGGTAGAGGGCCACTAGATGATACTACATGCCATATATGAGAGCTCTAGCCCTTATGGTTTGGGACAAGAAGATTTTTAAAGATTTCCTTCTTTATCTCTATGTGAAATCTGAAAACCCACAACATAGGGCCATTTTCAACACTAGGGCCATAATTTGAAGTATGTTGGTAGAGGGCCACTAGACGATGCTACATGCCAAATATGAAAGCTCTAGCCCTTACGGTTTGGGACAAGAAGATTTTTACAGATTTCCTTCTTTATCTCTATGTGAAATCCGAGAACCCACAACATAGGGCCATTTTCCACACTACGGCCATTATTTGAAGTATTTTGGTAGAGGGCCACTTGATGATACTACATGCCATATATGAGAGCTCTAGCCCTTATGGTTTGGGACAAGAAGATTTTTACAGATTTCCTTCTTTATCTCTATGTGAAATCCGAGAACCCACAACATAGGGCCATTTTCAACACTAGGGCCATAATTTGAAGTATTTTGGTAGAGGGCCACTAGATGATGCTACATGCCAAATATGAAAGCTCTAGCCCTTACGGTTTGGGACAAGAAGATTTTTACAGATTTCCTTCTTTATCTCTATGTGAAATCCGAGAACCCACAACATAGGGCCAATTTCCACACTAGGGCCATTATTTGAAGTATTTTGGTAGAGGGCCACTAGATGATGCTACATGCCATATATGAAAGCTCTAGCCCTTACAGTTTGGGACAAGAAGATTTTTAAAGTTTTTTCTTTAGGTTGCCATGGCAACCAGAGTTCTTCATGGAATTCAAATCTTTGAAGTATTCTGAAAGTGCATCACCTAAGGATCATTTCTGTGAAGTTTCACTGAAATCTGTTGGGCAGTTTCAGAGGAGAAGATTTTTTAAGTAATTGTTCACGGACGGATGGACGGACACACGGACGACAGACAACGATCGATCACAATAGCTCACCCTGAGCACTATGTGCTCAGGTGAGCTAATTATATGACCTGAGCCTTGGCGGGCATTTTATACAAGTCCATTATGTAAATTATAATATTGTATTCTACAAGGATACATGTGTAAGAATGTGGAAGACTACTATTGTCAAAGAGATGTTACACAAATTAACACTTTACCAAACACTCATGTGTTTTAACTACCCCGGGGTAGTTTTACTACCCTGAGATAGGCTTTCGAAAATATTGTAGGAAAAGGAGAAAATGCTGGTCAGCACCATTTTTTCAACTTCCCACAATATTTTCTACCTTTTCAATGATAAATTTCAGCATCTGGGCCACATCATTTGATCTGTCATCTGGAACAGCTAGTCTACAGACTTGTCTAAAATTATAAAGCTCCTGTTGATGCCAAACCAAATTTGTGAGTATTGATTGATTGAATGGTGTTTTACACTGCTTTCAACATTATTTCTGTCATATCACAGCAACAGCTCACATATTCATGTATTTCCTGGGTTTTACCAGTACTAGGCTAGGGCTCTAAAGTGTCTTGCCCAAGGACACACCCACGAAAAACCAAGCGGATCAGACAGGGCTCAAACCTGGGGCCTCCAGGTTACGAGTCACACACTTTACCACTGGGTCACACAGGACCCCAAGTTCTTGAGTAAAGTTAAGCTCATAAGTGCTTCCTTGCAAAAGAAAATTTGAAATAAAAACTTAATTCAAAATGAAGAAAGACAGAAAGAAAAGCTAAAATAGAATAATTAATTCTTTTTTATTCCTTTACCAAAAAATCTCGAGTTTTAACAACCCTGAGAAAGAAACCTTTTGAAAACATTGTGGGACAAGGAGAAAATGCTGGTACCAGCATTTCCTCCTTTTCCCACGATGTTTTCTACCCTACAATTCCATCATGTGAGCCACCTTTATATTGTCATCTGCAAATGCCTTCAATTTCAGATTCTTATCACATAGGCTTGACTGGACACGAGGATGCTATATGGGGCATGATAAAAAAGTTCTCAGGCCAGTACACTGAGTTTCAATACATTGACACAAAATCCAGATCAGTCAATAATTTAATCTTATTGCATGTTATAGGTTGGGAGAATAGGATTCTGACGCTTTTGATTACAACAGGAAGTCACTCTACTGAGGAGAAGGGTGTGTCAAACTGCCAAAATTGACTTGAGATATTCTGCTCTTACAATACAATGCACTTGCTCACAAGCCGCAAATTGCCATGACTGCTGCGACTGAATGCAGCTTCAAAGTCCTTCCTCAACCCCTGCCCCCTCCATATTTTCCTAATTTAGCCACTTCTGACTTCTCCCTCCCCCTTCTCCTAATTTAGCCCCTTCTAACTGTTCCCAAAGCTGAAAACTAACCTTTGTGGTAGACAATTTGAAAGCAATGAAGGTGTCATACATGCATTAAATGAGTACTTTGGGGACTTCTATTTTGAAGGCATAAGCAAACTAGAACAGGAATGGAAAAAGTGCATCAACTGATCAATGTGACAGCCAACTTTTCATTCCTGGGTATTCCAAAGTACAAGAGGCTAAGAACTTTTTGATTGTACCTAGTACATCAAAGATCAGGTTGCATGCCTTGTTAAGTCTGATCTTGATCTATGCCATCCCCAGAAGTTGCTGTTTTCACCTTCAGTGCTTAACGGGTTCACTCTTTAACACACAGTGCCACATTTTAAAGACCCTGATAAAGAAGGCCTTTGAAAACATTGTGGGAAAAGGAGAAAATGCTGGTAACCTGCATTTTCTCCTTTTCCCTCAATGTTTTCTGTCCTTCCAAAAACAGGTTTTAATTTTTGAGTCATATACATTTTGTCGTCTGCAGATGCTTTCATTTTGGAAATGTCTGAAATATCTCTGTGTGGTAAAAAAACTGCATGATTAATACATTCCATGTTACACTGCATTGAGCACAAAACAAACTCCTACTTGTCCTGACTTCTGCTGAGTTGAGCACCAAAAAGTCCAATAGGTACTGGCTCTGACTTACAGCTGACAGGACATTCCACCCATCCCCCTCTTCAATGAAGTCCAGGTCATTTTCCAATATGAACATCTATGACCTATTTCATAGCACATAACTCTTTACCAAACAACAAATTCCTGACTTCTTCAAATTGAAAGCATCTGTAGACAACAAATTCAAAAGTGGTACAAATGAATAGAAGTTCTTTGACAAGGTAAAAACAATGTGGGAAAAGGAGAACAGATTTAAGGATCTTGTGCACTGCACCTGTTCTCAATGTGATGTATCTGTGTCTGAAGTATGAGGTCAATAGCATTCGTACTTTGGAAGTTATCCTCTAGGAAAAGATCCAAAACTGCACTTGTTCTCAATGTGATCTATCTGTATTTAACGTCTTGAGTAAGTAGCTTTTATACTTTGGAAGTTATGCTCCGGACAAAAACCCAACATTTAAAATAACAAATAACAATAACTCCATAACTGCTGAGGACAGAGTTATGGACCTTGTGCACTGCACTTGTCCTCAACGTGATCTATCTGTACATAAAGTTTGAAGTCAACAGTTTTTATACTTTGGAAGTTATGCTCGAGATAGGATTTCAGAGGAAGTGCAGATACACAGACAGACAGATGGACAAGGCGACTCCAGTATACACTCAAAACTTACTTTGTGGGGGTATAAAAATTATTGCAAAAATAAGAAAAATTACTGGTAACTCTTTTTCCCACACTTTTCAGCCCATTCAAAATAATTCTATCATTTCAGCCATCTTAATTGTCTAGTGCTCGAAAAGCCAAGGTACATTAACTCTTTACCACACAATCCCGACTTTTAACGACCCTAAAAAGGATGCCTTTTGAAAACATTGTGGGAAAGGAGAAAATGCTGGTAACCAGCATTTTCTCCTTTTCCCACAATGTTTTCTACCAATTCCACAACAAATTTCAATTTTTAAGTCACATTTAATTTGTCGTCTGCAAATGTTTTCAATTTGGACTAGTCTAAAATTTTGTTGTTTAGTAAAGAGTTAAGTGCATTTTGCAATATTGTTGTAAACACATCATATTAACTCTTTGCCAAACAATCCTGACTTTTAACGACCCTGTGAAAGAAAACATTTGAAAACCTTGTAGGAAAAAGAGAAAATGCTGGTTCTCCTATTCCTACAATCTGTTCTACTCTTCCCCAAACAATTTTAATTTTTCAATCACATTTATTTTGTTGTCTGCAAATGCTTTCAATTTGGACAAGTCTAAAATTTTGTTGTGTGGTAAAGAGTTAAAAGGTTTGCTGACAGATAAAATGTTCACATTTCTTGGCTTAGCAGTAGGGTGGGACAGTTCTGAACTTCAGATATTATATACATGTTGGTGGCTACCTTATGAGCTGCTCCTCTGTGCTGAGCCAATTTTTTTGTTCCTTTGCAAACACCTGTTGAGGACAGGTCAGCTAGTCTGACTTGACCATCTCTGGCACAGCTGACTACATGGCAGTCTCCACTGAATGGCATAAACTTTGACTGAAAATTAAAAAGAACTAGAGCTATCACTAAACGTGATCATACCCCCCAACAGCTCCATGTCACAAAACAGATTAATGTCACAGGAATGCAAAATAAGTGACTGGAGAGTCAATTATACCAGAGCTATCACTGAAGGTGATGAATATCCTGCAATGGCTTCTTGCCAAAGAATTACTCTTTGTTACAGACTGAAGACTTGGAGAGAATAAAACTTACTTGGTACATTTCTTTTTACCAGTTGGACAAATTGAGACTGGTTTAAATGAAAAGGTTTTGCAGACAACAAATGTCTTTTCATGCAATGTTTTTGACCAGACTCTACATCTTACTTATACAGTACGGAAACTAACGAAAGCAACCTCCGAACCGAATCGCTCTTGGAAATTTTATTTAATTAACTAAGAACAATTTATGATATGCACATCTTTGCTGAGTGCAAAGTCTATCCATGAAGTTTGAAAGAAATTTGTCCAGAATCATCAAAGGGCCATAACTCCATGAAACCTAAATAAACCATAACCAAAATAGGATATGCACATCTCTGCTTGATACTGAGTCTATTTGTGTAGTTTGAACCAAATCTGTCCAATAGTTGATGAGAAAAAGAGCGGACAAGAAATTTCATGAAAGGGCCATAACTCAGTGAAAAATCAATGATTCATAACCAACATTTCATATGCACATCTCTGCTTGATACTGAGTTTACCTGTGAAGTTTGAATAAAATTCGTCCAGTAGTTTATGAGAAATAGAGCGGACAAAAAGCTACAGACCGACCGACGGACCAACGGATGGACCGACCGACAAGCTGACTCCTATATACCCCCCAAACAGAGTTTTGGGGGGTATAATTATTTGGTGTAATAGTTTTTGAAAGTAAGCATGACATAGAAGCTGTGTTAAAAGTATTCTATCAAAAGTATAATTTATTTTCATCAATTCAGCAAGGGCACCGTCATAAAGAGAACGACAAAAAAGGGCTTAGCTCTTGGAAATTTTATTTAATTAACTAAGAACAACTTATGATATGCACATCTTTGCTGAGCGCAAAGTCTATCCATGAAGTTTGAAAGAAATTTGTCAAGAATCATCAAAGGGCCATAACTCCATGAAACCTAAATAAACCATAACCAAAATAGGATATGCACATCTCTGCTTGATACTGAGTCTATTTGTGTAGTTTGAACCAAATCTGTCCAATAGTTGATGAGAAAAAGAGCGGACAAGAAATTTCATGAAAGGGCCATAACTCAGTGAAAAATCAATGAACCATAACCAACATTTCATATGCACATCTCTGCTTGATACTGAGTCTACCTGTGAAGTTTGAATAAGATTCGTCCAATAGTTTATGAGAAATAGAGCGGACAAAAAGCTACAGACCGACCGACGGACGGACAGCTGTGTTAAAAGTATTCTATCAAAAGTATAATTTATTTTCATCAATTCAGCAAGGGCACCGTCATAAAGAGAACGACAAAAAAGGGCTTAGCTCTTGGAAATTTTATTTAATTAACTAAGAACAATTTATGATATGCACATCTTTGCTGAGTGCAAAGTCTATCCATGAAGTTTGAAAGAAATTTGTCCAGAATCATCAAAGGGCCGTAACTCCATGAAACCTAAATAAACCATAACCAAAATAGGATATGCACATCTCTGCTTGATACTGAGTCTATTTGTGTAGTTTGAACCAAATCTGTCCAATAGTTGATGAGAAAAAGAGCGGACAAGAAATTTCATGAAAGGGCCATAACTCAGTGAAAAATCAATGAACCAAAACCAACATTTCATATGCACATCTCTGCTTGATACTGAGTCTACTTGTGAAGTTTGAATAAAATTCGTCCAATAGTTTATGAGAAATAGAGTGGACAAAAAGCTACAGACCGACCGACGGACGGACGGACGGACGGACCGACCGACAAGCTGACTCCTATATACCCCCCTAAACAGAGTTTTGGGGGGTATAAAAAGCATCAAAATTATTGTTTCAATCACATCAATATCAGAAACACATTAACCCTTTACCAAATGACAAAATGTTAGACTTATCCAAATTAAAGCATTTGCAGGCAATAAAGTAAATGTGACTCAAAAACTAAAAGTTCTCTTCGGAAATATAAAAAATATTGCAAGAAAAGGAGAAAATGCTGGTAACCAGCATTTTCTCCTTTTCTAACAGCGTCTTCAATAGCCTTCATCCTTAGGGTTGTTAACTCTGGATTGTGTGGTAAAGGGATAAAACACTACCTGCTGAAACAAATACAGTACATAGTGTACAAAGGCAACTTTCAAAATGTCCAAATGGTTTACCCAATCGCAAATGGGTTACTTTATAGAACAAGACTGTGAATGCAATTTGGAAAGGTTGGTGAATACATACCAAGGGTTTCCTGATTACAAGACCAAATCCTTAAATATTTACCACACAGTCACGTGTTTTATTGACTCTTTAAAGGACGGTTTTTGAAAACATAGTTTGTCTTTCTGAATGTCTTTCAAAGGCAAACTCATCATTTGAGCCATATTTAATTTGTCATCTGCAAATGCTTTCAATTATCATTTGGCAAAGCGTTAACCACTGAACAAAGGAGGATCACTCACTAGTACCTGTAACATTGAAAAACCCACCTGAAAAACATTGCTCCTGTGTCCACTGTCGTATACAAGAGCTGGTTTATTCCTTATCCAGTTCCAGATCACAATATTGAGATCATCAGATCCACTTGCGAGCAAGGTTCCTGGAAAAAAATGATTAATTAACTCTCTAGCAAATGACAAAATTTTAAATATAAGTGAAAGGGTTGGCAGACAACAAGAAATGTTGCATAAATAATAAAATTTGTCATCATTGAGGGAAAAGGAGAAAATGCTGGTTTCCACAGATAGAGAGAGAGAGAGAGAGAGAGAGAGAGAGGAAGAGAGAGGCTTTTGAGTACTTTCCTTGAAAAATTTGAAAATGCTGGTTTTCCCACATTTCTTTCAAAGGCCTTCCATCAAGAGTCTTTTAAAATCAACATTGTTTGGTTAAGGGTAAACCAGAGCTAGCAGTTTCTATAAAATTTCTTTGCAGTCAGTTGTTTTCACACATTTTTATCTGATAGGTCTTTTGGACTCCAGCTACGATGAACATTACTGGATATGCTGTCAGAATATAACTACATTATAAAAAAACCTTCACCTCTACTTTAACTCTTCATCACATGGCAAAATTTTAGACTTATCCATATCCAAAGCTTTCTCAGATGACAAATTATATGTGGCTCAAATTCATGGAAAAATTGTCCGGGTAGAAAACATTGTGCATTTAAGAGAAAATGCTGGTTATCTGCAATTTCTCCTTTTCCCAAAATATTATCAAAACTCTTCTTTCTCAAGCATGTTAACAGTCAGGATTGTGTGGTTAAAGCTTAACTCAAGAAATCTGAGTTTTTGCAAACCAGTCTGACTGCAAGATTTTGATTGTCATAGAAAAGGGCTAAACAATTAGCTAGAAATAGACTAATCATGCATATTTATACCTCATAGCTCTGTCTCAGATTCAAAGGCTACTTGATTTGACATAATATGGAGTACCATAATTACAAACTCCATGGGCATTTTCAGTTGATTACATGTCTCTTTATCAAACAACAAAATCTTGAAGGGTTTGCAGATGACAAATCAAATGTGACTCAAATGATTTAATTGTCACTGACCAAGGGAGAAAACATTACCAGCATTTTCTCCATTTCCCACAATTTTTTCAAAAGCCTTCTTCTCTAGAATTGTTAAAAGTTGGGATCAAATAGTCAAGGGTTGAAATAGTTATATCATTTACCGTTTACCACATAATCCTGACTTTTAATGACAATTGATTTACCAGCATTTTCTCCTTTTTCCACCGTGTTTTCTACCCTTCCCAAAATCATTTTCAATTTTTCAGTCACACTTATTTTGTCGTCTGCAATTGCTTACATTTGGACAAGTATAAAATTTTGTCATTTGGTAAAGAGTCAAGTTGACTTTAATATGCCTGTAAGTAGTTAGTTTCACAGTTGACTTAAATATGCCTGTAAGTAGTTATTTTCACAGTTGAATAATATGCCTGTAAGTAGTTAGTTTCACTATCACCTCAAAGGGCAATTTTAGTAACTGAGTAGACAGTGCAGATCAAGATCAGTTTTCATAGTCTGACCATGGACCCACATTGATTGCAGCCTGATTCTTTACTAAGACCAAAAATTACCTTGAATTGAGTGACTTGAAAAAGAACTGTATCTCTAGCTTTTTAGATGTGAAAAGTTGTCTGGGGGTGATGAACAAATGTAACATAATAAAATTTTACCTATTCTATTAAAGTGTAGTGCATTAACACATCCCTGGTGTTCTTCCATTTTATACTGTAGATCAAACCTTTGCACCATTTGCAAACTACCTTGTATTTTCTTGCGAAAGTAACCTGGTTCACTTCTAATTGGATACCCATGTTCCCGGTCTCTGAGATCAAATAAAGCCCTCCATTTGTGTTTTGGAGGACCAAAATGACTAAGTTCCATGGGGGTATCATCAGCTTCAGACTCATATGATTCATTTTTAGCTCCTAATTCTGCATCACTAGCATCGCTATTGTCCTCACTCTCCAAACCAGAGTGACCTGCAAAATCTCCTTCACCAATTTCAGCATGTCTTAACAAAACTGGAGTACCATCATTTTCTCCGGTACTTTCATTATCTGAATTATCATTTGATTCTGACTTGCGTTTTCTGAAACATTTAAGAACTTTGTCCATCCCAGGTTCTCCAGAACTTTGTCTCTCATTGTCAGAACTGTCATAATCTACCAAAGGTTTTGTTCCTTTGCTACCTGCCAGCTTGGAGACATCAGAATCATCTGAATTTTTATAAGCAATATCTTCAAGCACTTCAACTTGTTGATCAGAACTGTTTAAGCTGAGAGTTTCTGTATCATGTAACTGTTCCATATCTTTAGTATTGATATTACAAGCATTAGAATTATCACTATGCTTTGCTTTTTCCTTAACAGGGGTATGATTTATATCTGCAACTTGATTGTTTTTTCCAATAGTTTCACTGTCATCTAGCTCAAATGCATCACCGACATTTAACCCTGAATTATTTTTGCATTTCTGCTCAAGACTTGCATTTTCTTCAAAGCTCTCTGTGATGCTTTCTGTTAAATCTCCATCACTAACTTCCTTCACAATTCCACAAACTGGAGACTTCTCTGAATAAATGCCACTGTCATCTTTTTTCATTTCCGAGCAATCAAAACTGAGTTCCTCAGAGGCATCTGGGCTCAGCTTGTTCAATGAATAGTTAGTCTTTGGAGTGACATCTGGTGTGGAAGGCATCTCTGTGACAGAATTCAAGCTACTGGTTGTACTACACACAGTATGGTTATTACAAGGTATGCTTTCATTTAAATCCACACCAATGCCTGATTCATTGATCTCCTGGGTCTGCTCTTTCATTGCTCTCTCTGCTGATGCTTCTTCCATATCAGAAACTTCCTCCATCTTTATCTGTATATTTCTAGGTTACCTTCTCTTGCTAAATCTAGTCCAGCACTACTGAACTGTAATACAAAAATTGGGAAAAATATATAATTTGCCATTTGCAACTTAAGTCATAGGTCAATTTATACATGCCATTTAATGGTACTTTTGATACACACAAAATCAAATACTTATGGAAAGGAATGTGGCTTTTTGAGTGTACATCGAGTAAATGCATTTTCTTTTCATAGAGCTGGCGGAAGCTATTTCATGCAAAAAAATTAGTTCTGAGGTAATAAATTTAACTGTTACTCTATTATCATCATTTATCAATGTCTGAAATTCAGGAAATACTCTATCTCTGCAATGCTCTGCCAAAGGGGAGATTCTGGGAATTGGCAGAAAATGTCCCATTATAATGCACACAGGAACATTTTCCCTTTCAAATTTAGTCTCGAGTGCATTTCTCTCATAGAAAAGTTTAAAAGTGTCCCTTATTTCTGCAAGGTTACGGTACACATGTCCCCTTTCTGAATAATTCTGGCAGAACCTTGTCTCTGAAACCCAAAGCGATTGGATATCACCATTACTGGCATGAACTCTGCCAATCAGGCCCTCTATAGCTCACTTGTGTTGGATGCTCTGGTTCAGTACCTGATGGTAGTGCTAATTACATGAGCTGCTCCATACATTGAGGGACCACTTCTTTTTTTTTAAGGGAACATCGAATTCAGACAAAGATCAAGATCAGACTGCAGATACTTAGATCAATACTATCTGCTATATTTATCAAGCCAATAAGATAAATTCTTTGTATTTTGAGAGGTCATATTTTTGGTCATCAAAAAGCTTAATTCATTTGGCCAAACAGGGTGCCCTATCACATACTGCAGTACGTAAATTCACGTATAAATTCTACTCCGCGCATACACATTTTTTGTGCTTACGTGCATGCATGCACTGTCAAAAGTATGCACATACAAAAAGTAAAGTAATTACGTAAACTGCACGTACAAATTACATACCATTTCGTATTGCATGCCAAACAAACAAAACGAAAGTAGTTTTCCTCGTAAGTGGGTACATGCTTTGTCTTCAACATAGAGCGGGTTACCAAATATTTTCATTATAATTATATATATTTTGCAGCTCCCTCGTGTCTGAATAATTTTCGCTACTATTTTTTCAGGTGTCAAAATCTAACACATGCATAGGAAATCTGGCAATTAATTTTCAATGAGAAACTAAAATCATTTAATTATATTATGATGCACATTTATTGTCAAAAACATTTTTTTTTGACATATGAAAGCTGAAATACCGAGTCACATATTAAACGTGTAATTTTCATATGTATGGCATCTGCTGCAAAAAAAAATGTCATCACAACAAAAGCTGTTGAAATATTTTACAGCGTGAAGATCTGAGAAAGGTAGGTTTACACAAGTGATTCTACCATGTATTACACATTTTGTTTTATTTTGCCCTAACACGGCATGGCCTTTATTTGACAGTTTGAGCTTACAATGAGCCAATCAGCCTGCTACTCTTTGATTTTAAAATAGCCAGATCTACGAACATCATCTTGGAGAACGAGCATTAATCTGTCTACGCTTCCTTTTTAAAGCAGTTCTAATGTACAGCTGTAAAAGGAATAAAGGTGAAAAATCTTCGGTAAAGGCGGTTGATTATCAGAACTGATGGCCGTGTTCAGCTTTTAAACCCTGACTGCTGTTGCAATTATATCAGTATGTGCACGCCCTGGAGACATATGATGCATCCATATAATCACCAAATGCACAATTTAATAATTTAATTAAGATCCCATTCATTATGGTAACGGATCTAATGCGTTAAAA
This sequence comes from Tridacna gigas, assembly GCA_945859785.2. Taxonomy (NCBI): domain Eukaryota; kingdom Metazoa; phylum Mollusca; class Bivalvia; order Cardiida; family Cardiidae; genus Tridacna; species Tridacna gigas. The sequence continues at coordinate 39,458,778 of OX244035.2, read as the reverse complement.
TTCATTAATAAAACTGAAACAGCCCAAAGTTACTCTGTACCACTTGATTTTTCTTTGTACCCCAAATTCAAAGCCTGGAGGATGCATGTACCCCAAAATTGAAAACCCAGTGAGCATGCTGTCAAAAGATTCAAACCATTACTAAACAACAACATCCAACATTTCCAACTGAAAGATGGCTGCAAAATATAGCTTGCCTGATAGGCTTTGGTCTATAAAATCTAGAAAACCTTAATGGGGGGGCGAAATGTTTGTTTCCAGCATTTTCTCTTTTTCCCAAAATGTTTTTAAAAGCCTTTCTCCCTGGGGTCGTTAGAACACGAGATACATAGTTGACAGTGTAGTCCCGAAATCAAACTGCACGACTGGTGGAGGCGGATATTCATACACATTCATGCGATGTTCTTTTTCCATTATGTCTCATCCGTGAACCTTGGCTAAAACTCGTATTATGAAGGAAAATGAACTTCATGGTCAAAATGCAAATTTTCCAACAAAGAAATTCATCTCTAGTTATCAGTAAAAATAATGACAGTAATTAAAAAAGAACCATTATAGTAATGGCAAACAGATTGATTAGACATAATGCATAAAAAGACGCTTATATAGACCCCGGCAAGAGGTATTCTCGAGGTACGTACAGCTGGGACTCTTGTTTTTATTTTTTCTTGAGCCTGACATTTGTTGCGACATGCGGAGCTCTTGATTGGTCGAAAATTTTAAGAATGATAGAAAAATAGAAATACTATCATTTTTTCACTCTAAATTGTTTTTAATTAGATGAAAATTTAAAAAATAAATTTGAAACATTAAAATGATAAAATATTTATTAATTTGAGTGGGGGGGGGGTAAACATATTGGTTTCAGCCTTGTAATAATTTCTGTTTTTGCTGGAGGAACCAGGCTTATACTGTCTGATTCAAAATGGCTTCCATTGGGTACCTGTTACGAAAGGCTAGCCTTTCGGGGGCTAAATTTTGCCTGAATTCCATGAACAGGTCAATGCCTTCTACTTCAGTCATAAGGTAATTCGCAAATTTCTGTATTTAGAATTTTTCATAAGCTAATTGATGCTGTGAAAGCAAATGATTTGCATAATTGTTGTGCAGTTGTATGACCTAGAACTTACACAAGTGTCACAAATGTCATTGTTAAATTTCTGTTTTTTATTTACTTGTTAAGCTTTTACATTGCACTGAAAAGGCTGTTTCAAAGTAACTCATTTGTTTTAAAACTAATCCCTAAGAACCAAAAAAAAAATGTGTGGGCCAAATCTGTCAAGGTGGTTACACAACTTCCTATGTTGATGTGCAAGGCAGTTTCTACAGCTTATGGTCAGTGATAAACTATAATAATGTAGGAGGTGATTGTGAGGATGGCCAAAGTGGAGGTGATCCAGCAGGTTTTTCCCTTGACTTTTTCTTTACGGGGTCATTGTTTAATGTGACAAGATGTTTTGGTAACACACATGTTCAGTGAATTGGACTTCTAGATGTAACCATGGGTTCATTTGTAGATAGTCATCACTGTATCTTCATTTGTAAACTTGCATAACTTCACTAACTGTATGTTTTAACATTTGTCATGTCAGTGAGCGTGCATTGAGTGAATAGTAATCCCTGTTTTCACGAGTGAGAATGAGAGAGTACTGATCAGCGTGCAAGCGTGCGTATCCGTTCCCGCCTTTCTATTTTCTCTCTCACTAACAATCCATCATTCGGTCACCAGCTCTCGCAAGAGACAGTTGTACATCACAGTCAACACGTCCGAGTTATCTTTATTTTCAATGATTGCAAAGTCATAGAATTGTTTTCTTCTCCACTGCTCCGGTTTTCATCTGTATAATTCAGAATCAAGTAAAACTTCATTAACATCACCCGGCATATTGCTGTTATTTATACCCCGGTTGACATTGGCTCCCCGACAAAATGGATTCCATATAGCCGGAGCAGTAGGAACCACGTTCGCCCCAGGAATGATGGCCCAGGCAGCAGTGTCCACAGAGGAGCGCTCCTGATTCATCTATCCCTTGTGCAGGGTTGCGAGTGATTAAAATCTAGCTAGTGCAATTATAATTTTTCTCAGTGTGTCACACACGTGTTTTTGCGTACTTACGTACCATAGTTCCGAAGTTTTGTGAACTACTTTTTTCTTCGTGTACACGCAATCTTCAGTGATTCGCGTTCGCTGTTAATAGTTACCAGAACTTTGTGTTACCCGGGGCAGCTTGATCAACGTTGGATTCTAGTGTCTGTGTATATTTGTGTAATGTGTATGTAGTGTTTTATAAGGATTGAATATTTTAGGATCATGTAAGTCATTTCATTCCATTATTCCTCATATTATTTCGTTCCTTAAGTTAAAATTTGAAAACTGCTCTAAAAAGTCATTTTCAATTTACACTGTTACAACGGCAAGGTATAGATTTATTTTCCAGTCTGTGACCAGTTTGCGCCCTTCTTAGCATGTAATTTTTCGTAAAGATCATCCGTTCGCACTTGTAAAGGTTTAACTGGTCAAACATTGTTTCGTAGATATTCGCACTTGTAAAGGTTTAACTGGGCAAACATTGTTTCGTAGATATTAAATTTAATCCATTATTGCACCGATCCCGTCTGGTCATAATGTTTAGTCTGATCTAATTTTACTGCATTCGAGAGCTACTCAACTGGAAAATCAAACTATTTACCTATCTGTTGACCAATTTGTTGTCTGCTTTTCACGTGCAGGTTGTGACAACACAACATTTATAGTAAACGTAGTACAAAAATATTTCATTCATATTTGCTGTACTTGTAGGCCTAACGATTTTGGTTTAAATCTACTAGCAGTCTTGATTGTGTATTTCATGTTTAACAGAAATTTCAAAATTGTTTTATTCATCACAATGATGTAATGTAGCAGACCTAGGCCTACGTTTATTACCACTGTCTTGGATAAAATTGACTAAATACGAATTGCTCTTATTTTGATTGTCTTTCAATTTTGGCCTGGAGTGTTGCAGACCGAAATAGATTTACATGTTTTGAAAAACTTTATTTTCATTGTACATGTATCATCAACGTCGGTAATTCAAAAGTACCATACCGTACTTCATTTACATGTTTTGAAAAGCTTACAGGGTTTTCTCAGACTTCAGTATTTAATACCAGATCGCTTTTATTTTGCCTTCATATTTGTGTAGCACTAAATTGTCTATAACATCGTGCTTACGACAGAAAAATTTGCATTACGTAATTTTTAGATTCATCCTGCTATTATTGTTTCATATATTCTTCTCTGTTAGCCTTGTCGAAAACATTTTTGAAAAGATGTAGATTTCTGTTTCTTGGAACATTTTAGGAAAAGATTCAATTTGTTGTTTTCTGAAATAGTGTGGTAAAAGTGGAAATACAGCTTCTGGTACATTGATTTTTATCACAACACTAGCGTAATATCTTTGTTGTGCAAAACATTGTGATAATTGATAAAGTGCAGTGCTTGTGCATTAACGTTTATCACAATTGAATCATTTTGAAATCAACGTGGAAAAAGGAGATTTTTGGATCTGAAAAAAAAAAAAAAAAAAAGTCTTGGATGGTCAACTTGATAGTTTTTGTTTTCTTTTGAATAAGTTATTTTTTGGATCTATAGTTATACATTAGTATTTAAAATTGGTTACTTAAAATAAGTCATCGATTTTGTTCATCCATTGATTTTTCCGTCTATCCAGAACAACATAAAAGCTTGTTCAGCGGATAAACACATAATTTTTGAGTTCAAAACCATTTCATCCTCATTTCATCATTTTTTATCATTTCCACTCTCTTTTTAACACAGTCCTTTCTCGTGAGTTTGCGACGTGTGAGAGAAGTTTGAATTCGTCCATTGATCTGTCATTCTTTCTATCACTCCTTTGTGTACATTAACACTAACACTAACATTAACACTACAGGTAAAATACTAGACCGATTTGTAAAGGGACCAACAGCATAAAGTGTGGATAATAGGTAATATTTTTCAGGTGCATTTTACATTTCAGGTGTTACCTTTTTCCAACCCTTTCCCCTTTAAAAAAAAAAAAGGGACTTCACTTTTTAAGTTGACTCAACCCAAACCCTTTCAAACATTCTGTGGTTTAGGATCATCCGACCCTTATCCATAGTGTAAACCCTTATCCCTCTCAACACTTACCATTTCAACTGGACATTGACACTGTGATTTGATTGTGTTCGCAGAATTTCAGTACATATAGTCCGTTGCATCTATTGCTTGTGTAGAAATTGCGAATTTTCATGTGATTTTCTTGTGTTTGTTTGGTTGAATTGTTTGTTGTTTTCGTGCGTTTACAACACGTGGGACAATCTATTTCTAGCACAGGATTTCCCAATTGGATATTGGTGTTTACTTCACGTGCATTTGATCTATTTTTAGAATAGGTTTTTCCAGTTTGGTGCATTAGTGTTTATATTATTGCCCAAGGTTCTGCATTTACACTGTTTGTGTTTGTTCGTTTTACTTTCAATTTTTGATTTTTCGATTAGTGTTGGTAGACTTTCTGCTTTTATACATTTGGTAGTATGTCAACACCAGATTCTTCACCGCCCGGTGCAGAGGCAAAGTTGCCTTTGTCAGAAGAGGAGATGTTGAAGATCTTGAAGGAGAAATTTGTGATTGTTCCAAAAGTACCTAGCACTCCTTTGAAGCCATTTTCGGACTTGGGTGCGAAACCCAAAACGCCAGGACCCAGTTTTAGTTTGTCTGGTAGTTCTAGTCCGAATGTGAATCAGTCTTCGCAATCTTACCCACCCTTTATTCCTAAATTGCCTTTGTTTTCTGGACACGATCCTATTCCCAAGGGTGAAGTTTCATACGCAGAGTGGAGATATGAAGTTCGTTGTTTGGTTTCTGATAATGATCTTCCAGCTTGTCATGTTTTACAGATTGTCCGTAATTCTTTGAGAGGCACGGCAAGGAGATTGTTGATTCCTTTAGGGGAAAACCTGACTGTAACGGCGCTTCTTCAGAAACTGGATTCGACTTTTAGTGATCTTTCTCCAAGAAATGTGACCATGCAAGAGTTTTTTGCAGCTCAGCACCCGAATGAAAGCGTTATTGATTATTCATGTCGGCTTGAATCTCTCTTATATTCTGCAATGGATGGTTCATCAATGAGTCCCTCAGTTAGAAATGACATGTTACGTCATAGATTTTGGACCGGTTTATCTTCATCCACTTTACGGGATAAGACAAGGAAGGACTATGAATCATGCAGTGATTATATAGACTTACTTCGTAAAGTTAGGATAAAGGAGAAGGAACTTAGTAGTTCATATTCTTCAACATCATCTTCTAAAAAAGTCCAACACAATCCTATCTCTTCAACTACTGATTCTTCATCTTTAGATTTTAAGTTGAAAGAGCTGGAGTCTCGTTTGGATTCAAAATTCTCTTCTCAGCTGTCTTCCATGCAATCCCAATTGAATGGTATTAATTCAAAATTTGATCAAATCATGCAGAAACTTGGAAGCAGCAATTCGAATCAGCAGAACCGAAACCAAAATGGAAACGGAAATAGGAGAGGCCGTCGGAGAAACAGGAATTGGAATCAGAATCGGCAGTCTCAGACTCAGCAGTCTCAGAACCGATCCGAATCCAACACATCCTCTCAGCCAAAAGAGTAACCGCCTCCGTTAAGGGTCGAACCGAGGCTGGTGAACCCAAAGACCCCGATCATGAACTTATGGATAGACTGATTGGTCATGCTAATGTTAGCTCTCTGATCATTGATGGTAAATCTTACAAGTCGTTAGTGGATAGTGGGTCCATGGTCACGACCATGTCGGAATCAGCTTTCCGATCATTACCTTCCCAACCATCTTTGATGAATCTTGACTCATTAGGACTTTCGTTGTCCATTGCCGATGGAACCTCGATGAAGTACATTGGATACATTGAGGCCAGTCTTGCAATTCCATCAGTTGAAAACTTTGTTTTAGATGTACCTATCCTGGTGATACCGGACAATCAGTTTAATTCATCATGTCCTATTATCGTTGGTACAAATGTTTTGCGCTGATGTAAAGATGCCATTGAGGAGTATTATTCGTCTGTTGATGATGCATGGATGTCAGCAGTCAGTATGTTGGATAGTAAAACCTTTTCCGTTCGCTGTTTATCAAGGAAACCTTTTACTGTGGGTCCATTTCAGACAACAACGATTAATGGCATTGTTCGAAATTTACCTTCAGATGTTGTCAATGCAGTTACAGAGACTCCTGATAACACGAATGTGGCCTATACTGTCTGCCCACGTCTTATCTCATTAGACACAAATACTTCTAGTTGCAAGATTCCTGTTAGGATCTGTAACATTACGGCCAAACCTTTGACTTTTAAGCCTAAAGCATTACTTTGTGATATAACCAAGGCTGGTGTTGTTGATGATCTTGTCTCGGATCTTAAACCTAGTCAAACCCCGTCATGTAAGAAACCTGATGTGACTTTTGATACATCTAACTTGACTTCTGAGCAAGTTAGTAGTTTTCAAGATGTTCTTTGTAAATGGAATCATATCTTCTGTTCTAGTACGAAGGATATTGGTAAAACCGACTTGGTTAAACACAAAATAGTTCTTGAGGATCCTACGCCTTTCAAAGAACCTTATCGTCGTATTCCTCCAGCCATGTTTGGGGAAGTTCGACAGCATGTTAAAGAAATGCTTGATGCTGGCGTGATTAGAGAGTCTGAATCTCCATATTCCTCCAATATAGTCCTGATACGCAAACCCAATGGTGCATTACGCTTCTGCGTAGACTGGAGAAAACTAAACAACAGGACTAGGAAGGATGCGTATATGCTTCCAAGATTTGACGACACCATAGATGTTCTGTCCTCTGCAAGATTTTTTAGCAAAATCGATCTTCATTCAGCTTACTGGCAATGCGAAGTAGAGGAACAAGACAAGCCTAAGACCGCCTTTTCCGTAGGACCGCTTGGATTTTATGAGTGGAATAGGATGGGTTTTGGCTTGACCAATGCTCCTGCCACCTTCCAGCGGTTGATGGAGAAATGCATGGGGGATATGCATCTCAAAGAATGTCTCATCTTTCTTGATGACATACTCATCTTTTCGAGTACCTTTGAAGAGCATATTCAGAGAGTTGAGTCCGTCTTTAAACGGCTCGATGAACACAATCTCCGTCTCAAACCCTCCAAGTGTGCATTTTTCCAGTCAAAGGTGAAGTATCTCGGCCATATTGTTTCCGAGGAAGGGATTCAGACAGATCCAGAAAAGACATCTGCTGTGGACTCTTGGCCCATCCCTAAAAACGTGAAAGAGTTGCGCCAGTTTTTGGGGTTTACAGGCTATTATCGCCGTTTCATTGCAAATTATGCACAGATCGTGCAACCCCTAAACAGTCTTCTTGAAGGGCACCTTTCAAGCAAACAGGCCAAAACTTCTAAGTCTAAGAAGAAAGCCGCACCTTGGGTGTGGGAACATGCACAGCAGAATGCATTCGACACTGTTAAACAGATGTTGACATCCCCACCGATTCTGGCTTATGCTAATTATTCTTTGCCTTTCGAACTCCATGTTGATGCTAGCTCTCTTGGTCTTGGAGCTGTTTTGTACCAGACTCAAGATGGAGTAAAGAAAGTGATTGCCTATGCCAGTAGAGGTTTAAGACCACCAGAACGCAGATACCCTGCCCATAAGTTGGAGTTCCTTGCCTTGAAATGGTCAGTCACTGACAAGTTTAGGGATTATCTTTATGGATCTTCTTTCAAAGTCGTGACTGATAATAATCCTCTGACTTATGTTCTTACCTCTGCAAAAGTTGATGCAACAGGTCACCGCTGGTTAGCAGAGTTGAGCAATTACAACTTCACTATTGAATACCGTAGTGGTAAGCTTAACTCTGATGCAGATGGCCTTTCCCGGAGATATGTTTTTGATGATGAACTCGAAGCTGTATTTCAGGCTGCAATGATCTCTACCCCTTTGATTGATTGTGTTTCTGACACTGTGTCTCCTCATATCCGGAGTGCGGAGATTCAGTCTTCCGGAGATTTAAGTTCTGTCAATTGGATTGTAGAGCAAGCCAAGGACCCAGCCATTGCCCGTGTTTTGACTCTCCTTAGTACCGGTTTTCGACCCAGGGGAGAGGGTATCAAGTCTGAATCTGTCGAGGTCCAACGTTACTTCCGTGAATGGGGCAGACTTGTTATCGATCGCCAAATTTTGTTTAGAACCGCTACTTTGGATGGACAACCACTACAACAGCTGTTGTTGCCTGAGTCCCATCGGGAATTAGCTTTGAGGGGTGTTCATGACTCTGCGGGGCATCAAGGCAAAGAGAAGACCCTATGGTTGGCAAGGCAACGGTTTTACTGGCCCGGAATGGAGAAGTCCGTGAATGAGTGGGTCGAGAGTTGCCAGCGCTGTGTTGCCCGGAAAGCCCCTGCTCGTCCATTTGCAGAGCTTGTTCCTATTCGGACGACAAGGCCTATGGAGCTTGTATGCATGGATTTTCTATCCCTGGAACCAAGCAAGGGTGGAATCGAAAATATTCTTGTGATTACGGACCACTTCACCCGATTTGCTCAAGCAGTTCCATGCCGTAATCAGACTGCTCATACCACCGCAAAGGCTCTTTATAATGGGTTCTTTCAACATTACGGTTTTCCTGAACGTCTTCACAGCGATCAGGGCCGTAATTTTGAGAGCAAAGTTATAAGGGAACTTTGTAAGGTTTCAGGGATAAGGAAGTCCAGGACAACTCCATATCATCCAATGGGGAACGGTTCGGCGGAGAGGTTCAACCAGACTCTACTTAAGATGCTGGGTACCCTCTCAGGTGAGCAGAAGGCCGACTGGAAGACCTACGTTGCCCCACTCGTCCAGGCTTACAACAGTACTAGGCATGACTCCACCGGTTTTTCGCCCCATTATCTGATGTTCGGATGGCACCCCAGGATCCCTGTAGATACCTACCTAGGTACGTTTCAGCGGGAAGACCAGGCCTCAGATCATAAGACCTATGTCGCGAAATTGCGGGATAGACTGGAGTATGCCTACCGGTCCGCTGCAGCAGAGGCCAGTAACCAGGCAGCTAAGAATGAGGAAGCCTATAACAAGCGGGTCCGGGATACAAGGCTAGAAATTGGCGACACTGTCCTCGTCCGGAATGTTGGCCTCCGGGGCAAGCATAAGCTTGCTGACCGTTGGGAATCCAACCCCTACGTTGTTCTGGAGATGCCCAATCCAGACATTCCCGTGTACAAGGTCAGGCGGCGAGACAAAGTCGGACCGGTGCGATGTTTACATCGTAACCTGTTACTCCCCTTCAACAGCGTTCCTTTGGATGGACCGGGAGAAGTCCGCAAGGACAACCCACGCCACTGTCATGAGAAGCAGCCGGAGTCGACAGGGTCCGAAACCGAGTCTGATACTGATGTCCCCCGGTACATCATACCTCAGAGGAGAAACACTCCATCAGGTCGCAATTACGCCAGTCCGATTCGTACCCGTAGCCCTCCAGTGAGTCCGCCAGCAACAGTGTTCACGCCACCCCAAGTTCAAGGCGATCAGCCCATTCTACCAGGTAATACTGAGCCGGCAGTCCCAGATCAAACTGCTGCCACCAGTCCACCAAGTCTGGCCAGACCGGTCCGCAACCGCCGACCGCCAGACAGATATGGTGAATGGATGATGCCAATTATTTCATCTGTGGACGATTCCTGTGAAATTTTTGTGTAAATACATGTATGTGATATCAGTGTTACAGCGCTTTCAGTGCTTTGTTTTTTTATTCTGGATTGGAAATTCTCTGTTTGTGGTGCTTTCTGAGTAATTAACAAGTCTGTTCATTTTCTTTACAGATTTTGTCAATTGCTACTTGGGATTATTCATATTCACATCAGCGAATATTTAGCACTTTGGAGATTTTCCTGTTCCATGAATATATGACTGTTTGCTACTCCCTCACGCCTTTTCAATACCCTGGTGATTCCAAAGTTATGTGCCTTTGATTGACATAATATTTACTTGTTTTACAGGTCTACTTGAATACTTGGAAATGTCAGGTGCCATTTCAACATAGGGGGGGAATATGTAACCATGGGTTCATTTGTAGATAGTCATCACTGTATCTTCATTTGTAAACTTGCATAACTTCACTAACTGTATGTTTTAACATTTGTCATGTCAGTGAGCGTGCATTGAGTGAATAGTAATCCCTGTTTTCACGAGTGAGAATGAGAGAGTACTGATCAGCGTGCAAGCGTGCGTATCCGTTCCCGCCTTTCTATTTTCTCTCTCACTAACAATCCATCATTCGGTCACCAGCTCTCGCAAGAGACAGTTGTACATCACAGTCAACACGTCCGAGTTATCTTTATTTTCATTGATTGCAAAGTCATAGAATTGTTTTCTTCTCCACTGCTCCGGTTTTCATCTGTATAATTCAGAATCAAGTAAAACTTCATTAACATCACCCGGCATATTGCTGTTATTTATACCCCGGTTGACATAGAGTAAATTGATTGCATGTTTTGGTAACAAGGTAATTGTATGATGTTAATGCACAATGATGTTTATCACACTAAGTTAAGTCTTGGCTTTGATTTGTTCAGTGTTTCTTTTTACTGCACACTTTCAGACTTAATATCAGAACTCCAGATAGAGGGAGTGATTTTGATTTCAAAATTGAAAATATTGATAACTCTCAACTAAAGCCTATGTTATGGGTACTCATTAGAATCGTCTCGTCGAGATGATTCTAATTAGTACACACAAAAAAGGGTTTGGAAGAGAAATTATGGATTTAGAAGGCCATCACTCCCTCTGATCTGGAGCTCTGATAAAATATTTGTTATGTTGCTGCTTTGCTGTACTTAAACCAATACCTGAAACAGAGATGTGGAAATCTCAGAGGTTTCTACTTGTCCATGGACAAGTAAATTACAAAAATCTACTTGTCCGCCAATGTGGCTCCCTTGTCCAAAACAAAATAAAATTTAAATGGCACACATAAAGTGACATGTAAGCAATATGAGGATACTCTTGACAAACCTTACAAAAAACATTGTTATGGTTGTCCGCATTCAACCTCAGGAATTCTTTCAACCATGCCTCATTGAAAAACATGGTTTTTTTTGTGTCGTATTTCTCGTCATGGTCCATTATAGATTTTTTGTTTGGATCTGCTGTTTGGTTCTGGAGCAGGGCTACAGAATTTCTGTAATCTCAATCGGTCCAGCGGATTGATGTTGCATTCGGCAAACAGGGTTTTCCCTTAGCAACAAAAATAGGGGGTCATTGTGACCCCTTAGTCATGAATAATGGGGGTCATTCTGGACTTTGAGGGGGTCACAGAAAATGTAATTAGGTTAAACATTAAAGACTACTATGTATGAAACAATGTGTGTTTTTGTGTTTCTTATTCATCCCAAAGCTTTATTATAACCTATTATGAATTACTGAATGATGTAAGATACATCGTAACAGTAGGGATTCTCTGTATAGAGGGGCTTACAGTCTAGATAACATCTTTTTCATAGAGTATCTTGTGTATGCTTTATCAAAAGCCTGGTCTTAACAGGCAAAAAAATGCTCTAGCTTCAGACAAGCTGTCATTTATTTATGTAATTTCAATCTTTGAAGGGTATCAGTGTGACCACAGTGTTTTGGGGACGCACGTTAGAGTTGAATTGCGCAAGTTTGTGCAGCCACTCTCTGTGGTAAAAGGGTTATTGTTTTTGTATTTGTCACAGGAATCAACTGTTTAATTGGTACAAATAGCTTGTTGTCGGCCGGATTTGATAACCTCTATTTTGTGGTTTTTTTTTTTTTTTAATAGGGAGTATCCATCCGACAACAAACTATTTTCACCAATTAAACGGCCGATTCCTGAGTTTTGATACGCGGTTCGCATTCATGCCGCCGTTTTTGACGAACAATTAAGCATAGATCTAGGTCTTTCGCCAATTCTCACTAGACCCTCGGGGCCTTCAAATATTTTTCTCGTTACTCGAACCAGGCGATCATCACCCGATCGTTGTTCAAGGTCTCTTTTCCTTGCAGACAGCAGGAATGACGCTAATTTTGACTGAGCCATATTGTTTTCATTAGAGATCGACTGGTTTTGTTTAGACGAGTTTAAAGACCGACCGTATTCTCGTAAAATCGATACACAGTCTAGAGTTTCATCCCATTTTCTTCTCGTACTTAAGCTTTCTTATGTACTCGCGATGTAACTTTGTCGGTAGCAAAGACGATCATGAGTAACCTTTATTGAATTTGTGCGTCCACAGTGACGCACTATTGAAAAAAATACGGGTCATTTTCCTTAAAAATGTGTCAAAACGCACAAAATCGTGCGTCAAGGAAAACCCTGGGCAAACCTCGGGTGATCTTGGAATCGGCCGAGTTGTGACGAGTGATCGACAGCGGTGAGTCTATGTTACCCCACCCACTTTCTTTGTCACAATAAACTTGGGCGGATGGTCCGTGAATGTCCCATCTCAAAAATTCATTGACGGTGATGGCATATAAATTTTTCTGAAGAATGTTTTCTTCTTCATTTTTGTCAAATAATTCCTGTCGCATTCACTGCCATCAAAAATTGGCTGCAAAGAGTCTTAGAATGTCACTGTCAGTCTGTGGTTCGCCATTTTATTTTCGTTTTTGAAGAAGAACATGGCAGAACTAAACATGTGTCTCTGTCTGCTAAAATTAAACCTGATTGGATCGTTTCTTTGGAAAGAATGACGTAAAATTACTTGGTTCTACGTTAATTAATTAATGTCTACAATCTAGAGTGAGTATACCAATACCAAAAGCGAAAACGAGGCAAGTTTCTGCTGCAGCCCCCTGGAGTAGGCAGTTCTCCAAGTTGTGCTTACCACTGACAGGTGAGATAGTGGGGTGCGAGTCGTGTCAGTGCTTAGCAGGAAATGGGTTAATAACTCAAGATAGTGAGAGGTCATCGCTAAATATATACCGTGTAATGCTAGTCATGAGTTCGTGACAGGGTGCACACTATGATATAACACAGAATCAAGGCGTGGCTTTGGAAAATTATGTGCAGCGACTCAATGATGCATGATGAGAGCTCTATAAGCTGTGATTTCTGTCACAGTGAAATGGCAGATCTATAACAGCCCATTAACAGTTTGACACTCTACAAAGGAATCTTATATACGATCACTGCTTTACCTAACGTTCAAAAATGCCTGCGGCAATGATTAAAGGTTTGTAAGTTTGTTTCTGACTGGCCATATTGTTATTTTTCGGACCAAATTTTTAGGAAGTTTTTGAAAATAATTCGGTTTTCAGTGTTAGGAATCGGCCTGATCTGGCAATTTTTCGGTTTTCTGTAGCCCTGGTCATAATACATATATAGGTCATAAAAAGACTTGGAGTGAATACAAAACACAAAAACATAATTGATCCATAAATAGTACCTTTTGTCTAACCTAATTACTGGGGTATATTTTGTTTTGACCCCCACAAATTCCAGAAGGACCCTCCTAATTGATGACTAGGGGGTTGCAGTGACTCCCAATTTTTGTTGCTAAGGGCCAGGGGAAACCTTGCATAATACACATTTTCAGTCTAGAAATAGGTTTGAAATTACTGCATTATTGAGTTCATGTATCTTTTTTTCAGAAAGTGTCAACAAAATTGACATTGTAGATTGAAGATCAGACTTTATGTTTTGTGCAATCTGATCTCAATCTACACTGGCCACAAAGTCAACTGAAGCTGTTATAGGCACTTTGAGGGTAATTAGAGCATCTATTTTTATTTTTCAGGAGGCATAAAACATATTATTATCCAACAGATGCAGATAAAGATGAACAGCAGAGTATTCATTATTTCCCTAAAGACCAAGATCCTAGTAAACCAGAACCGTATGCACCAAGAGGAACTAGTAAGCTGAATTGTTATTGTAAATGATAACAAAGACCTGCAGTCTGGTCTTTAATCAACACAATCTGCTTTGCTAAGACATTCAGGACAAATGCAAACTTAGATATTGCATTTATTAGGCTGTTTTATTCTTGACTGAAAGTGTGAGCTGGGTTTATTTGGCACTTAACCCCTTACGACACAATCCCAACTTTTAATGACCTGGGAAAATAGGCTTTAGAAAACATTTGGGGAAAGGGAGAAAATGCTGGTAATCAGCATTTTCTCCCTTTCCCACAATGTTTTCTAATCCATCACAGAGAAATCTTGCTTTTTGAGCAATATTGAATTTGTGGTCTGCAAAGGCTTTGAATTTTGGCCAGTCTAAAATTTTGTCGTATGCTAGAGATAATCCTTTCTCAAAGTGATGTCACTGTAGAACTTGTCTAAAAATTTCAGTGGAACATTCAGGAAGTGAGGTATCGGTGGAAAACATGACACTGAATTTTGGGCCTCAGCACCCAGCTGCCCATGGTGTGCTGAGATTGGTGGTAGAGCTGCATGGAGAGGTAAGTTTTAAGTTTTGTTTTTTATTGTATTCAACAAGGTTTCAATCATATAACGGCAGTCAGAAAACCTATCCATGAAGTTCTGGGTCCTTATTCAGCAACAGTTCTTAAGAACATTCTTTGTCTTATTCTCCAGAATTTTCCAAATTTGAGAGTAACACACCTTCTGAATAGCTAAACCATTTGGTTTAGCAAATGGTTTAGCCAATCAGAAGGTGTGTTACTTTCAAATTTGGAAAATCTTGGAGACTAAGACTGAGAATGCTCTTAAGAACGGTTGGTGAATACGGACATTGGTGTTCCTTTTTTACTTGTGCTTCACACAACTATTGTTGGGCCACTAGCTGATTTTCCACATAATCAAATTCAAAGCTATGGTTTGCGTATAGAGAGGCTTGAATTCTGTAGCAATGATAATGATCAGTCATCACTCAGAAAGAATTTTGGCCCAGTTTGGACTGGAATCTACAACCCATACATGACTAGTCATTTGCACTTCCAACTGAGCTTACTGGACCTGGCAGTGGTGTAAGTACAGAGTATATCTGAAATCCATTTCAGATAAGGGGAAGGGTCCTATGTGGCTTAGTGGTAAAGTGTAGGGCTCATAATCTAGAAGCCCTGGTTTGGGCCTCACTAGAAGAACTGGGTTTTTAGCTACACTGGGCCTGGCCAAAGGCCAGCAGGCTTATGTTATGGCCTTGTATCCATCGTGTATGCGTTAACTTTTATTTCAAACATCTTCTTCTCTGGAACTACCCATCAGATTTTAATGAAACTTCACAGAAATGATCCTGGCATGACCCTCTTCAGAAACTCTTCAAAGAATTTGATTCCTATCAAAACTGGTTGCCATGGCAACTAAACTGTGAAATATTGAAAATCTTTTAAAATCTTCTTGTCATTTATTTTGTCCAAAACCATAAGGCCAAGGGTTTCCAAATTTGGCATGTACCTTCATCTAATGGACCTCTACTGGCTCTACAACAACTCTTCAAATTATAGCCCTGGGGTCAAAATTGGCCCTTCCCCAGGGGTCACAAGATTTACATTGGCTTACATAGTGAAAACTTTAAATATCTTCTTGTCCTAAACCATATGGCCTAGGGCTACTAAATTTGGCATGTAACTTCATCTTATGGACTTTTACTTAGATTCTTCAAATTTTAGGTGTTGGGCCAAAATTGGCCCCGCCCTGGGGGTCACAAGTTTTACGTTGGCTTACACAGGGAAAAATTTTAAAATATTCTGGTTCTAAATCATATGGCATAGGGCTACCAAAATTGGCATGTAGCTCTATCTAATAGACTTTTACTTAGATTTGTCAAATTATAGTCCTGGGGCTAAAATTGGCCCCACCCTGGGGGTCACAAGTGTTACATGGGCTTATACAGGGAAAACTTCAAAAATATTCTTGTTCTAAACCATATGGCCTAGGGCTACTAAATTTGGTATGAAGCTTCGCCTGATGAGATTCTGCAAATTATAGCACTTGGGTCAAAATTGGCCCTTTTCCAGGGGTCACAAGATTTACAAGGACTTTTAAATGAAAACTTTAAAAATCTTCTTGTTCTTAGCTGTAAGGCCTAGGGCTACCAAATTTGGCATAAAGCTTCATCTAGTGGATCTCTTCTGAATTTGTTCAAAATTTTGCCATTGTTCAAATTGAATTAAACCTCCTCATGGTATTAAAGAAACTGAAAATCTTGTTTATAACCATACAGCCCAGTCCTATATTACTTTGTATGTGGTTATATCTTGTTGCCCTCAACCAGGATTCAGTTAATTATAGCTCATAATTATAGCTTGAAATTGTAAATCATAGGTTACAATTTATTAGCCTTCTTGTCAGAAGCCTTTAGGCCTAGAGTTGTAATGTTAGGCGTGAATGGTTTGTAAATATTAGCCAGTGGAGCGATACAGAGCCATCATGGCCCTCTTGTTTATGGAAGTGTCCTTTGGGAAGACACATCAGAGCCCCAGCTTAGTACTAATGAGATGCAGGACACACATGAATATGCAAGCTGTTGCCGTAATATGACTGAAATAATGTTGAAAGTGGCATTAATCACCATGCAGTTAGTTCAATCAATCAGATAAGGGGATTTTGGGACTAAAAGAGAAAATTCATTTTACTGTAAGCCATGTTGATGATATTCATAAAAATTGTTCTATAATAAAAATTGTATGAAGAGGTTGATTGATTATATGGTATTTAACATTATTTCAGTTATATCGCAGCAGGCAGTGCACATATCCATGCTTTCCTGGTGTTTCTTTTACCAGTACTTCGCACACTATTCTTGCATGTTCTGTGCAGTCTGATCTTGATCTACGCTGTTCACAAAAGGTCCCTGAGTCACGATTAGCAGCCTAAGGGTTAAAATAGAAAAATGAATAGATATAAATCTATGAATAATGATGCAAGTATACATCCTTCTTTTTTACCCATGAACAGATTGTGAAGAGATGTGACCCACATGTTGGTCTCCTGCACAGAGCCACAGAAAAATTGATTGAATACAAGACATACACACAGGTAGGGAAGTATAATAGTATAAAAAAATACCCTCCTATTGTCTAGTATTAGACTGTACTTGCTAACCTCTTAACTGTTAAGTTAATAAGTTAATCATTATCACATTATCAACGCACACCCACACCCCCTCCAAAAAAAAAAAAAAAAAATGCACACAGGCATACGCACATTTGTTTTGTGTGTTTGTGTGGGGTATACTAGGTGAAATTTTGTGCTCTCTACTTTGCATATTGTTGTCATACAATTTGGCTGAAATTTTGATAGAATTCTATCATAGGAATATGAGCCATGCTCTGTGAAAAGGGGGCTTAATACATGTGCGAAAAGTATGGACTCGGGTCAGCCTTCACATTCCGTGCGGACTGACCTGGGCCAAAACTTTTCGCTAGTGGTCAATTTTCTGTATGTCAAAGGACCAGCTACCTCATGAATAAATCAGTTGTTAAAAATAGTGGCTATTATGGATTCATAATTATGAGATGGCTTGCTTGGTATAATTCATCACAAAGACAAATTAAGCCCCCTTTTCCTAGAGCAAGGCTCATACAGATAAAGAGATAAGGCTGCTGTATCAAGTGTTTATGATAATAGTAAAATTCTGTCATCTGGCTGCAAACTGCAGGGAATAAGGTGTTTGATCAATAATCAGCATCTGTCCAAAGTTCTGTCTGAATTCTAAATTCCAAGGCTAGACACCTGTCTTGGCAAATTATATGGTTAGTGTTGGGAACCGAGGATTTTAAAAGTGCTTATACATGTGGTTGTTGATTGATACAGCCACAGATGATGAATCTTTTCCTCTTAGCAAAAAAAATTTGCTCATAGGTTGCAATTTAAGCCTGTACCACACAATACTAAATTTTATCTGCCCTGAGAAGAAAGGCTTTTAAAACCATAGTTGGAAGGAACCCTGTTTTAAAGACTACAAAGGAGAAAGATTTTGAAAAAATTGTGGGAAAAAGAGAAAATGTTTGTAACCAGCATTTTCATCTTTGCCCAAAATGCTTTCTACTCTTTCAAAGACTGATCCTATTATTTGATCCGCATTTAAGTTGACAACTTTAAGAGCTTTTATCAACCCTTTATCAGACAATTCCCAAGTTTCAGCAACCCTGAGGTAAACATTTGTAAACATTGGGGGAATAGAAGAAAATGCTATTAACTAGCATTTTCTTCTTTTTACACAATATTTTTCCATTCTTTCAAAGGCAGATCTCATATTTTAAGCCCCAATGATTTTGTCCTTGACAATTGTTTTGAGTTTGACAGGCCTATAATTGTATTGTCTTGGGAAGCCAGAGGGGTTAAGGATGAGTCAAATGTTATCTGTTCAAGAGTTATGCTTATTTATCTCCCTTTTTAGCTCACCTTAGCACAACGTGCTAAAGGTGAGCTATTGTGATCGCCCTATGTCCGTCGTCCGTCAACAATTTCTTGGCAGGGATGTTCCTTGGGTGAAGCTGTACCAAAATTGTTCAAAGAATTGAATTCCACCCACAACTCTGGTTGCCATGGCAACAAAAAGGAAAAAAAAAGCAAAATCTTTGAAAATCTTCTTCTCTGAAACTAGAAGGCGCAGAGCTTTGATATTTGGTATGTAGCATCTCCTAGTGGACCTCTACCAAGTTTGTTCATTTGATGCCCCTGGGGTCAATACTGGCCCCACCTTGGGGGTCACAAGTTGGAGCATAGTAACAAAGGAGGAAAACTTTAAAAATCTTCTTCTTTGAAACTTGAAGGTGTAGAGCTTTGATATTTGGCATGAAGCATCTCCTAGTGGACCTCTACCAAGTTTGTTCATATGATGCCCCTGGGGTCAAAACTGGCCCCGCCCCGGGGGTCACAATTTCCAACATAGGAACAAAGAAGGAAAACTTTAAAAATCTTCTTCTGTAACACTAGAAGGCATAGAGCTTTGATATTTGGTATGAAGCATCTCCTAGTGGACCTCTACCAAATTTGTTCATATGATGCCCTTGGGGTCAATCTGGCCCTGCCCCAGGGGTCACAAGTTCGAACATAGGAACAAAGAGGGGAAACTTTAAAAATCATCTTCTCTGAAACTGGAAGGCATAGAGCTTTGATATTTGGTATGTAGCATTGCCTAGTGGACCTCTACCAAGTTTGTTCATATGATGCCCCTGGGGTCAAAACTGGCCCCACCCCGGGGGTCACAAGTTTGAGCATAGTAACAAAGAAGGAAAACTTTAAAAATCTTCTTCTCAGAAACTTGAAGGCGTAGAGCTTTGATATTTGGCATGTAGCATCTCCTAGTGGACCTCTACCAAGTTTGTTTATATGATGCCCCTAGGGTCAAAACTGGCCCCGCCCCGGGGGTCACAATTTCCAACATAGGAACAAAGAAGGAAAATTTTAAAAATCTTGTTCTGTAAAACTAGAAGTCATAGAGCTTTGATATTTGGTATGTAGCATCGCCTAGTAGACCTCTACTAAATTCGTTCATATGATGCCCTTGGGGTCAAAATTGGCCCTGCCCCGGGGGTCACAAGTTCAAACATAGGAACAAAGGAGGAAAAATTAGATTTTTTTTTTCTCTTAAATGGGAAGGCATAGAGCTTTGATACTTGGTATGTAGCATCTCCTAGTGGACTTCTACCAAGTTTGTTCCAAGGATGCTGCTTGGGTCAAAACTGGCCCAGCCCCTGGGGTCACAAGTTCGAACATAGGAACAAAGAAGGAAAACTTTAAAATTCTTCTTTTCTGAAACCGAAAGGTGTGGAGCTTTGATATTTGGTATGTTGCATCTCAGAGTGGACCTCTACCAAGTTTGTTCATATGATGCCCCTGGGTCAAAACTGGCCCTGCCCCGGGGGTCACAAGTTCGAAGATAGGAACAAAGAAGGAAAACTTTAAATTTCTTTTTCTCTTAAACGGGAAGGTGTAGAGCTTTGATATTTGGTATGTAGCATTTCCTAGTAGACCTCTACCAAGTTTGTTCATATGATGCCCCTGGGTCAAAACTGGCCCAGCTCCGGGGGTCACAAGTTCGAACATAGGAACAAAGAAGGAAAACTTTAAAATTCTTCTTTAAAACTGGAAGGCGTAGAGCTTTGATATTTGGTATGTAGTGATTCTCTTCTAAGTTTGTTTGCCCATCTAAGCGCAACAAGTTCATTGAGTTCAAAATTGGGTCATCTTGGGTCATAAACTAGGTCACTAGGTCAAATTAAAGAAATACCTTGTTGGCACTCTCGAGGCCACATTATTTGCTCAATTGCCTTCAAAATTAGTGAGAAAGTTTGTCTTTATAAAGTCTCACATAAGATTAATTTGGGTCAACTTGGGTCATAAACTAGTTCACTGGGTCAAATTAAAGAAATACCTTGTTTGCACTCTGGAGGCCACATTTATTGCTCAAATGACCTGAAATTTGGCCAGAATGTTTGTCTTGATGAAATACCAGATGAGTGTGGATTTGGGTCACCTGGAACCATAAACTAGGTCACTAGGTCAAAATAAAGAAATACCTTGTGGGCACTCTAGAGGCCACATTCTTTGCTTAATTGCCTTGAAAATTGGTCAGAATGTTTGTCTTTGTAAAATCTCACATGAGTCTGAATTTGGGTCAACTGGGGTCATAAACTAGGTCACTTGGTCAAATTAAAGAAATAGCTAGTGGGCACTCTAGAGGCCACATTTATTATTCATTTGATTTGAAAATTGGTTAAAATGTTTCTTTTGATATAGTCAAAGACCAGTTCAAATTTGGGTCATCTGGGGTCATAATCTAGATCACTAGGTCAAATTAAAGAAATACCTTTTTAGGGCACTCGAGGCCACATTTTTTGCTCAATTGACTTGAAAATTGGTCAGAATGTTTGTCTTCATGAAATATGAGTTTGAAATTGGGTCACCTGCGGTCAAAAACTAGGTCACGTGGTCAAATTAAAGAAAAACCTTAAAGGCACTCTACTAAGGTGAGCGACCCAGGGCCTTCATGGCCCTCTTGTTTGTATTTTACTTTAGGCTTTACCGTACTTTGATAGGCTGGACTATGTCTCAATGATGTGTAATGAGCAGGCATATTCTCTCGCTGTAGAAAAACTTCTCAATATTGAAGTACCACTCAGAGCCAAATATATTCGTGGTAAGTGTCTTCATTAGGGATGATATTCAAAATCCATTCTAAGCTCAAGTCTGAACTGTAGAAATAGAGAATTGATT
The DNA here is from genome assembly GCA_945859785.2 of Tridacna gigas. NCBI lineage: Eukaryota > Metazoa > Mollusca > Bivalvia > Cardiida > Cardiidae > Tridacna > Tridacna gigas. Next base: position 39,437,587 of record OX244035.2, on the reverse strand, counting down.
CTTTGGCCGGCACTTGCAGTCTCAGCTAATCAGATAGTTAGTCTTTGAATTAACTCCTTACCAAACTAGAAATTGTAGACTTTCCTGTCTCAGAACATGACAAAAATGAAGTGATACAAATGAACAAACTTCTTTGACAGGTTAGAAAACATTGTGGGAAAAGGAGGTAATGCTGGTTACCTTAATTAAGAAAGTTGCACAACTTTCTGATTGGCTAAACCATTTTGTTTTTAGAATCAGAAATTGCATGACTTTGAAACTGAGAAAATTACGAGAATTGGGATTAGAATGCAATTTAGATGGTTGGTGAATAGGGCTTACAGATTATTTGTGCATGTTCCATGTACATTATATTGGTTAACTCCTTAGCTGATGATGCTTGTTTTACTTACCCATATTGGAAGCATGTGCAACAAATTACATGTGGTCCAAGTTGTCTTTCTAACCCTTTACCAGATGACAAAATTTTAGCATTGTCCAGATCGAAAGCATTTGCAGACGACAATTTCATTGTTGCTCAAATGGTGCAATTTTTCTTTGATGGGCTAGAAAACATTTTGGGAAAAGGAGAAAATGCTGGTTAGCAGCATTTTCTCCTTTTCCCCCAATGTTTCCAAAAGGCTTCTTTCCCGGGGTGGTTAAAAGGTAGCATTGTGGGATAAAGGGTTAACACTGCAACACAATCTCAACTTTTAACAACCCTTTGGTAGAAGGTTTTTGTAAACATTGTCTTTTCTACTGTATGAAAGAGAAATTTTGACGCACATTTAATTTGCCTTCTGCAAATCCTTTCAATAATGAATTTGACTTTGTCTGAGATCTTGGCGTTTGTAAAGTGTTAAGGGAAGAAAAAATTGTGGAAAAGTGATCGATAACACAAAGTTCTCAGTCTTTCACAAAGTTAAATAAGGTTTTATAAAAAGGGTTATTTTTAGCGTGATACTTAACCCCTTACCACACAATCCCAAGTTTAAACAAGAGCAAGGAAAAAGACTCGACAACGTTGTGGGAAAAAGAGTAAATGATTTATAAATCTACCGTATGATAGATATGTAGACTTGTCTGAATTGAAAACATTTGCAGATGACAAATTAAATGTTACTCTAAAGATGAAATTTGTCTTTGATAAGGTAGAAAACATTGTGGAAAAAGGAGAAAATGCTGGTACCAGCATTTTCTCCTTTTCCAACAATTCTTTCAAAAGTCTTCTTTTTCGGGGTTGCGAAAACTCAGGATTGTGTGCTAAAGGGTTAACTAGCATTTTCTTCTTTTTCCATAATATTTCTGCTCTTTCAAAGACAATGTCAAAATATCATCTGAGCCACATTTATGATGTCTGCAATGCTTTCATTTTAGACATAAGTGTAAAATTTTGCCTTCGGGTAACTGGTTAATTTCTATTTTCTTTGATTCTTGTTCCATTGTATTGTATTTTGTTTGCTTGCATCTATAGATATGTGGCAATAATTGTATTCACCTGGACTATTGTTAGTTATTGTTTATTTCCCAACAATTTTACACTTTCAGTATTGTTTGCTGAAATTACCCGTATTTTGAACCACTGCATGGGAATTGGAACACATGCCCTGGATGTTGGAGCTATGACACCATTCTTCTGGCTTTTTGAGGAAAGGGAAAAGGTATTTAAACTCTTCAAGTGCCTTTCACAACTTCAGTTGCCTTTGCAGCCATTGCAGATCAACATCAGATGGCATGTAACGTACAGTCTGATCTTTGATCTACACTGTCTACTTTGTTGAGGCAGTCTTGGCAATAGCAACCTTAATTTTCTCTTATTTGGGTCTTATTTCTAGAATGATATTATCTTTTGAGGTTATTTGGCACTCTAGGGCTTGGCTTTTACTTAACCCTTTCCCAGACAAGCCCTGGTTTTCACGTGTCTGCAGTACAAGTCTTTTGAAAACACTGTGGGAAAAGGAGAAATTGCTCGCAATGAGCAATTTCTCCTTTTCCCACAGTGTTTTCTAGGCGTTTTGAGACCTTTCTGCCATTTTCATCAAATTTAAAATTGTTGTCTGCAAACTCTTTCAATTTGGACTAGTCCAAAATTTGGCATTTGGGAAAGGGTTAAACATTAAAATGCTAAATATATAACATTGACATTTAAGAGTGTTAAATATAATCATTATGATTTCATGGCTGTTTTGGGTAGAATAGCTCAAAAAAGCTAAGATGGTATGGATCTAAGGTCAACCTGGATGTTTTATGCAGTCTGATCTGGATCTGTATGGTCTACAAAAGTCCATAGCATCTATAGAGTTTAATTCCTTCATGATGCTGTTACTATATTAGAAGATAGATAAGGAAATTTTACTGAGATATTTCAACTTCTAAAGTGCCTAGAACAACTCAAGTTTCTGTTGCAGATAGAGCAAATCATGATCAGACTGCCCAGAACATATACTATGATCTCGCACATACAGTGGCACCTGTTTTGTGAGATAGTAGTTTTGAGATCAAAGTAGTATTTTCAGACCAAAAGGACCCTTAAAATCATGTAAACGAAACCTATGTTTATATTTTTGGCTTGATATGTAAATTGATGAAAAGAGCAAGACAATTTGAAGATGAAGTGTAAATGAAAGAAAAAACAAGCGTTTTGGCAAATGAAGACATGGCTGAGTAACTATAAAATAAAAAATGTTGTTCTTACTGGCAACAGCCAAATAGAGCAAAACATTTAATAGAATTTTTATACCTGTGTATGTTCATTTTTCTTTCTTATTTTAATTTTCTAGCTTATGGAGTTTTACGAAAGAGTATCAGGAGCCAGAATGCATGCAGCTTATGTCCGTCCTGGAGGAGTATCTCTGGTACGTTTTATGTAGATTTCAGATGAGTATGTATGTCATGCTTTGTGCTTTCCAAGGGAAGAGTTTTCAGGCTATGTGACACAGACAGATTAATTCTTTATCATTCAATCCTATGTTTTCATGGCTCGAAAGGAGACATCCTCTGTGAGTACCATGTTTTCTAACCGTTGATAGACTAATTCAGTCATTTAAGCCACATGTATTCTCTTTAAAATGTTGACTAGTCTAAAATTTTGTCCTCTTGTAGAGTTAAGAAACTACTGAATTTAATTCAGTAAAGGGAATTTTTATAAATATATGTAAGTATATTTTTTAAGGACATGCCCCTTGGTTTGATGGAGGACATTTATGAGTTCACATCCAAATTTGGACAAAGAATAGATGAGGTTGATGATGTCCTAAGTAACAACAGAATCTGGAGACAACGTACTGAAAATGTAGGGACAGTTTCTTATGAAGATGCCTTGCTTTATGGAATGAGGTAATGCAGAGAGTTACTGGTCACACTGTAATGTTCCTTTCTATACAACTTATCACTTAAAAAATCAGTGTTAACACTTTACCAGATGACAAAATTTTAGCCTTCTCCAAATTGAAAGCATTTGCGGATGACAATGTTACTGTGGCTCAAATGGTGCAATATTTTTTTTGATAGGGTAGAAAACATTGTGGGAAAAGGAGAAACCACTGGTTACCAGCATTTTCTTCTTTTCCCACAATGTTTTTTGACAAGGCCTCTTTCCCAGGGTCATTGAAAGTTGGAATTGTGCTGTAAAGGGTTGACAAAACATGATGTTAGAGCCTCATGCCCTTTTTCATTTTTTTGATGGACTGTTTTCAAGGAAAACACCAAAGGTATTGTCATAGCCCTATCTGCATTGTGATTGTTTTCATTTGAAAGCTTTGAAATTTTTTTTATTGTTACTGTTTAACTCTTACCAAACACCTTACCATGCAACAAATAATTGTAAGCATATGCAGATAGCAAATTAAGTATGGCTCTAAAGATGGACTTCTCTTTTAAGGGGGAGAAAGTATTGTGGGAAAAGAAGAAAATGCTGGATACCCGCATTTTCTTCTTTTCCCACAATGTTTTAAAAGACCTTTTGTCTCTGGGTCTTTGGGATTGTGTGGCTAAGGGTAAAGACGTTTAATTTAAAGAAAAGAGAAACCATACTTCAAGGGCAGGTAACTGTTGAATATTTTGTTGCAGTTATGCCCCTTTTTCAAAATGCAATTTTTACTGAAACATTCTATGCAGACCAACCTGGATTTACACTGTCTGCATAAGTGTCCTTAATTGAGGTTAGCAGCCTGTTTAAATAGCTAACTCTTGATATGCTGAAATATGTCTGCACTTCACAAGTTTTGGAAATATCTTTGTAAAAATATGAATAATGAATATTCATTTAACTTGATTAATTTCTAGTACAAACATTATGACAATTGGAAAAAATTCTTGTTGTGATTATAGCTATCATAGCATGAACAGATATCAAGTTGCCTTTAACCCTTTACCACACAATCCTGAGTTTTTATAACCCAGGGAGAATGGGATTTTGCAAACATGGTGGGAAAAGGAGAAAATGCTGGTAACCAGTATCTTCTCCATTTCCCATCATGTTTTCTATCAGTCATAGAGGAAAGCAGTTATCTGACACATATTTATTTTGTTGTCTGCAAATGTTATCAATTTGGACAAGTCTTAATTTTTGTTGTCTGGTAAAGAGTTAGTGATAGTTCTGGTTTGTTTCAGTGGGGTGATGCTGCGTGGATCTGGAATAAAATGGGATTTGAGAAAAGTGCAACCCTATGATGCATATGACTTGGTTGACTTTGATATTCCTATTGGTGTGAATGGAGATTGTTATGACAGGTAAAAAACATTTTTTTTTTCCACAAACTTATATTAACTAATGTCTGTTTATAAAGGTAAACATTAAAAGCACAGAAATAACTGTATTCAAACATGGTTTTAATGATAGAAAAAAGCCTAGCTAATTCCTCACATGGAAAATTGTGCTGTAAGTCAAGTTCATCACAAGATCAGAACAAACATCAGGAATTTTATTGATTTTTTTTTTGTGTGTTATTTGTTTGTTTCAAGTACCCAAGTTAACCCTTTGCTAGACAATCTGTTTTTTTTTTTTTTTTTTTTTTTTTTTTTTTTAACAACTATAAGGACATTGGCTTTTGAAAACATTGTGGGAAAAGGAGAGAATGCTGGTTGCCATTTCCAAGGCAAAAGCAACATGTCAACAGCATAATGCTTGCAAAATTGACAAATTCGAAATTTGTTTGTCTGGTAAAGAGTTCATTTTTATGGATTAACCCATTACTGTACAGTCTATTACAAACCACACACAAACATATGAAGGAAAGGAAAAAATATTGCCTTACAAGAAAAGTTTGAGAGCAGCAAGTAAGACAATCCCACCTCCATATTTCTAGAACATGTATCCATGTAGCTGTTAGATTATTTGCAGTGACAGTACCAATATTGTGTGATGAACTGCCAAGTTATCTAAGAGAATACAAGATGAACCTGTCTTTAGGTGCAACTGTAAAACATTTTTCATCGCTAAATTGTAATTAAAGCCAAACTTGACTTTAACAGACATTTAATTTTGTGTTATGGCTATAGAAATTTTAAACTGTGTTGAAAAGGATACACTGGATTATGAAGCAATCCCTTTTTACAAACAATAGCTTCTCTTCTCCCAATGTTTTCTGAAGCTGTGAAATGCAGTGGTGGAAAAAGATGTATTGTACCAGAGTGACTTATGAGTTAACCCTTTATCGAACACTTTAGTTTTAACACCCTTGATGTAAAATCTTCTTGAAAACCTCATGGAAAAGTGAGATAAAATTGGTAACCAGCATTTCTGTATTTCCCACAATATTTTCTACCCTTTTAATGACAAACTCAATCAATTTAACCACATTGGATTTATCACCTGCAAATCTTTTCTGTATGGGCGAGTCTAGGTCTAAAGTTTATTTGGTGAAGAGTGAATAATCATTTATCTGAATTTCTTAATCCATTAGCAGACCACAAATAAAGACTTGCCTGAATTGAAAGCATTTTCATATAAGATATTAACCCATTACCAAAGAATCCCATGTTATCAGAATTCTAGAGAAATTTGAATTTTTGTAGGAATAGGGAAAAATGCTGAACTTTCCATGCTTATAAGGACAGATCTCACTATTTGAACTACATTTTGTCTTGATATGCTTCAAATTTAGACAAGTCTAAAATTTTGTCATCTGGTTAAGAGTCCAGTGTGGGTGCGATGGAAAGAGTTGTCTTTGATAGAGTAGAAAGCTTGGTGGTGAATTTTGTCCTTTGTCCCTGTGTTTAAACAGAGGGTCATGTGGTAAAGAATTGAATCTTGTGGAAGACATTTTTGAAAAATCAGCAATAGCCTTAAATAAGCTATTCCTCTTTTTTCAGTGATGTTTTCCCAAGCATTCATATGTATGCAGGAGCATAAATGTTCGTATAATCCTTCTAAAGCGAAATAAACAAAACCGTCTTTAACAGGGAAAAAAGACACTACTGCAGCATTTTCAAATCTGTTTTTCTAGCATATTTTATGAATTAGCAGACAATTTAAAACAAAGATTTTCACTGGCTGCAGATGCATAGGCCGACAAAGTTCCATTTGGAACACCAAAATTTTCATGAGTCAATCATCGATTGAAAATAGCAAATTGGCACATCACCTTTATATAGTATATAATATGATATAGAAGCAATATGCTGTTTTTGGTAATGGTGATCGGTGATCCACCAATGAAAATTTCAATGATAGACCAATGGAGCTTCATCGGCCTGTGGTTATGCTTAAATACAAATTGATGACGCAGAGGCATTGTATACACAAGTGTAGTGAAGAACTTTCAGAGTGTATCTTTTCAAAGTCCTGAATACCCCAGTACAATTACATAGAGTTTAAAGGATGAAGCCATATATATTTTATCATTGTATTACAGATACCTTGTCAGAATGGAAGAAATGAGACAAAGTTTGAAAATAATAGAGCAGTGCTTGAACAAGATGCCAGCAGGAGAGGTCAGGACTGATGATAATAAAGTTGTGCCACCACGTAGAGCAGAAATGAAGGTACATGTAAATGAACTTTCATTAATGATGCATCAAGTTGTGCTGCCAACCCATTACCACACAAGTTGTAACACAATCCCAAATTTTAAGTTGCTTGACAGAGATTACCTTTGCAGTCAATGTGGGAAAAGGAGAAAATGCTAGTTACCGGCATTTTCTCCTTTTCCAACAATGTTTTCACAGAAAAATTCCATGATTTAATTCTGATTTATCATTTTGAAAATGAATGAGTCTAAAATTTCATTGCCTGTTAAAGGTAAATCAATTCTATTCCGAGCTAAAACTAATACCAAGGATTGATGGAATTCAATGCCTTAGGATTTACTCCTCTTTCACTGCTAAACATAGTTTTGACTTATGAGGGAAAGAAGTGGCTGTTGAAAAGATATGTGTGTAGTACTAGTTAACTCTTTACTAGACAACAACATTTCGGACATGTCCATGCTGAAAGCACTTGCAGAGAAGAAATTAAGTGCAGCTGAAATGATCAGATTTGTATGTTAACCCTTCATCATACAATCCTGAGTTTTAACGTTCCCGAGGAAAAAGGACTTTTGAAAACATTGTGGGAAAAGGAAAAAATGCAGGTAACCAGCATTTTCTTCTTTTCCCACAATGTTTTCTACTCTGTGAAAGATAAATTTCATGTTTTTAGTTATATTTAATTTGCCATCTACTCATCTGCAAATGCTTTCAACTTAAACGAGTCTAAAATTTTGTCGTTTGGTAAAGAGTTAAAGGATGGAAAACATTGTGAGAATAGAAGGAAATTCCAGTTACTGGTATTTTCTCCCTTTCTTATGCTGCTTTTCAAAGCTTTAATCCTCAGGGTCGATTAAACATGGGATTGTTAGGTATAGGGTGTAAAAACTAACTTGCTGTCATGTCATGAATAAGTATTGAAGCAGTATTCAATTCAAGGCAAAAATAAGTACATGTGCTAAGATATTAATGTATCAAATAGAACTAGTGCTGTAATTTATTTTTGTACCAAGAATAAACTTTGGAATTCTTTTTCTATTCCTAGGTTACTTCAACCTGTACTTTTACAAATTTGCAAAAGGCGACTTTTAAAACTGTAGTAAAAGATGGAGAATGACTATAAATATAAGAAGAACTAACCATTATTTTGGCAAAAAGAGAAGCTGCTTGCAATTAGCAAGAGTCCTCATTCAACAATATTTTCAAATGGTTTTCTGCATGTCAAAGAAGCCTGTGTGATGTAATGTATTAGTGTTGCTTTTGCAAAAATGTCTCAAGGTAGTGTCATGGTAATATCATTTTCTACAGAGATTGTGTCAGCTGTGTAGTCTACTTGCTGTTAACCCGAAGAAAACATATTTGTTTTCAAAAAACCTTTCTCCTCAATGTCCATAAAACATCAGATTGTTTGGTAAAGAATTAAAAAAGCAAATTCTTATTTTTTTGCAGAACTCTATGGAGGCCCTGATCCACCATTTCAAACTTTACTCTGAAGGATACACAGTACCTCCAGGGGCCACATACACAGCTGTTGAAGCACCAAAGGTAATGCCACAGTATAAACAGTCTTTCCTGCTGGGTCCAAATTCCTTGGTTTTATTCAGAAAGAATAGGTCTTATTTCTCTACATACTTTGTTTCTGTGCTAGTCAGTCTCGTGAGTAGATAGTGGGTGAGCTTTGAGTAATCATATATTGAGATACATGCATGTATTTGTCCCTTTATTGAATTGCAACCTCGGGGGGGGGGGGTCAAAGATTTCTGTTTCCGATTTTGTACAAATGGTTTCCCTGTTAACAAAAATGGCTCCATCATAAAAGTTTCATGTTTTACCAAGAGTTTTTATGCATGTCAAAAATCAACAGAACGATCTGAATTTTAGGGACATCGTGTAATTTTATTTTAGTAATTCTAATACATGTATGTGAATTTTCCCACATTTACATAGGATTCTGGGGATGCTAGTTGTCAAGATGTTGGAATTCAAACTCATATATTCAAATCCCCTTGAGTTGTTCATGCTGTATGCCCGTATCCAACATCCATCAAATAATAAGAACAATGATACTTTTAGATGTAGGAATAATAAGAGAGAAATAGCAAAATTTATCTTGCTATTGCATAAAAAAAGCCAACCAATGGATTGACAATCTTCACCAGGGACCAGCCTGATACTAAAATTTGATTGGCCAACACTATCACATGAACTGTTTGTCTGAATACGGACATTAACTCTTTACCAAATGGCAAAATTATGGACAATACCAAATTGAAAGCATTTGCAGACACAAATGTTGCTCTAATGATGATTTCTGTCTATGATAGGGAACCAGTATTTTTTACTTTTCCCACAATGTTTTCAAATAATCGTTAATCATAATCGTTAGAACTCGGGATTGTGTGGTAAAAGGTTGAAGGTGAATACATCATTTCACAGGAAAATAAAGTCTTATTAAAAATGCTGACCAAGGCCATCTAACAAAACTTACAATGTAAAATTTTGTGTTGGAAATGTCTTCTAGTCGCAAAGCTGATGTTGAGTGTGTAACTGGGTGCATGTGTTATTTTTCAGGGTGAATTTGGAGTATACCTGGTGTCTGATGGCTCAAACAAACCCTACAGATGTAAGATCAAGGCACCAGGATTTGTACATTTGGTAAGTTAGACTTGACATGTTTTTTGAAGGTCTAAAACACACATCTCCTGTGGATATTTTGTCTTGTAGGTGACAACTTTCTGAAATTCTCTGGACATCCGGGAGAATTCATAACTTAATGCAAAACTGCTTGTAAGGAGCATTGTCTCCACAAATTAAATGCAGAAATTTAGCACATTTAAAGTTTCCTGACTAATCATTTTAAGCCAAATGTAACCCATTTTGTTGATATTTTATAAAACTATAATCATTCTTGTAGTTTCATGACAAATATTACACCTGGTGTTTACAAGATTGTATAGAATATGACAGATAGAAAATGCAATTTTGGACTTCGCGGCTATCCACTCGTTCAATCGAGGATATAGCATGATGCTTGTCATGTGAATGTGTACAACCTTCACCTTTCATATTCATGTGGCTGGAAAGAAAGTGCATTATCTGCCGCTTTGTGGCATTTTTCAAACACATACCTATCTGATATGAGCATTCTGGGTACAGAACCAGACTACTTTTCAAGGTGGCAATGGATGCAGCGAATTTCAGAATAAAATATATGTTTACTCACTAAAACCTACTTGGTACGATTCATCCAGCGACGGTTAGCAAGCATATTACCTATTCACCAGTCATTTATGAACATGACCTATTCACTAGTCATTTATAAACACCGCCCTTATAAGCTTGGGAAGTAGCCCATTATAAGCCCAGCATAGTGGGGACATTATTTTTGTTGTCAGTCAGTCAGCACAAATCAGTTTTCCCCATGACTGTATTTCGAAACTGTAAACAGAGATTTGCAGTACTTAAAACAATGGTAATTTAAAGAAATATTTTTCCCATTTACCAGCATTTTTTCCTTTTCCCACAATGTTTTCAAGTCATCTTCTTCAGGTTCAATAAATCCTAGGATTGTGTGGCAAAGAGTTAATAGGGATATTTTAAGTGTCATCTGTTGTAAATTTATTCAGTTTATTATTAATTCATTAATAATTATTATTATTAATTATTAATAATATTATTAATAATTCATTCTATTTATATACAAATGTGTTCCAATCTCTTTTGATGGGATCATTAGTCTTTCTTTAAAATGGAGCCCTTCATGGTAGTCAGGTATAAGGGGATAGGATGACAGCCGATTTCCTGGTGTCAGTATTGTATGACTGGCTCTACAAATGTTAAAGACTTTCGATCCTGAATCAAATTTATAATGGATGACTTTGAAAACATCATAAGCTAAGGATAATCAACAGTAAATGAATTAAGGCTATACTTGTTAATACATGCTGTATGAAAAGGTGGCTTAATGCATCTGCAGAATGTATCAACCCATGTCAGCCTGTGGAGTCTGTGCAGGCTGACATGAGTTGAAACTTTTTGCTATAGGTCAATTTTCTGCAAGTTCAAGGACCACTCTACCTCATGATCTAGAAGTGTGTCAAACAAAATTGATTTTATGGAGCCATAATTATGTAAGGACTTGATTGGTATGTAACGCATCAAGCATGTGCATTAAACCTCCTTTTGCCACAGCATGGCTCAAATTGTGTTTTCAACTTTACCGAAAAGTCTTTGCAGGACAAATTGAGTTAATCCTTCATAGTATGAGCCTGTGATTTTACCACACTAAGATAAATACACATTTGAAAACATGGGAAAAGAAGAAAAATGTTAGTAACCCGCATTTTCTCCATATCCCAGAATTTGTCTAAAGATAATTAGCATCATTTTATTTGTTGTCTAAAATAGACATCTAAAATTTTGTCATTTAATGAGGAGTTAACAGATATTTTTATTTATTTGAGCCATGCTCTGTGAAAAGGGGGATCAGTGCATCTGCAAAAGTATCGACCCATAATTTTGTGATGGCTTGATTGATACAATGCATAAAAGAGATGCATTAAGCCCCCTATTGCCAGAATGTGACCCATTTATTTATATCTATCATACAGGCTGCCATGGATCACATATCCAGACACTGTTATGTTGCTGACATTGTAGCCATTATTGGTACCTTAGATGTGGTGTTTGGTGAAGTAGATAGATAAACCTTGTTGGACGGTGAGCTCAAATACAGTAATTATATACCCATCTCTAATATCTCTGATGACCGTCTAACAACTGTTTCTGTATATTATGTCTAGGATAGGAAGAACATTTTTAAGAAAGTGTTTTCTCTCAACAGTATGGAAAATATGGTAGGAAATAGAGCAATTGCTTTTAAGCAGGTGCCACATTTCCCATGTTTCCAAAGCTGTCAACAGCAGGGGCACAAAAACATAGCAGTTCTTAAGTATTGCGCCATTGATATTCTTACTTTATAGTACAGTACCTTTTCATGAATTTCATTTGGTATATCCTTTATGCTTCATTGCAGTTACTTGGGTTAAGCCCTTTTCTCAAATACCTTGTTTATACAACCTGGAGAAAGAAATCTGTGGAAACATTTTGGGTAAAGGAGAAAAAAAATGCTCTTAATAAGCTTGTTCTCCATTTCCCATAGTGTTTTTTGCTTGTTTTGAAAGAATTCCAGTCGTTTCAGGCCCACTTACTTTGTCTGCAAAATGCTTTCAATATAGAAGACTCAAGAGATTTAAGCAGCATTTATTACCCACTGAGCCAGATATTCTTGGTGCTAATGAATGCAGTGAAAGTGCCCTTTCATTTACTGATTTTTGCATTAAAATACTTGATAAGCAGGTTTGTAAAGCATATACTTTTGTTCACATTTTTGAAAATGATCAAAACAAAAATTTAACTTTGTTGGTCAGCAACCAACCTCCGATTTTGTGTTCAAAAGTGTGTTTGTGTGTGTGTGTGGGGGGGGGGGGGAATGCTGTTTGGGATGTAGTACATGAATTTTCTTAAAAACTGGATGCCTTCATATATTGTCTGTATTCAATACATGTACTCTAGCTTTGTGGTGTTTTTATATTTGGCTGATTGTTTGACTCAGCTGTGCATTTTTCTTTTATTGTTTGTTTAACCCTTTACCTTACTGACCTGTATTTCGATGGCACTGAGGAAAAAGGCTTTGAAAACATTATGGGGAAAGAAGAATCTTTTTCCCATAATGTTTCCTACCCTTTCAAAGACAGATCTGGTCAATAAAATCTGATTTGTCATCTGCACATACTTTCAACTTGGAAAAAGTTTTTGTTGTTTGGTAGGGAGTTAAGACAGAGTTGATAAAAAGATTAACTTTTTACCAAATGACAAAATTTTTTAGACTGGTCCAAATTAAAAGCATTTGCAGATGTCAGTTTCAATGTGACTCAAATGATTGAATTTTAGATGGGGTAGCATTTTCTCCTTTTCCCACTATGTTTTCAAAAGCCTTCTATGCTAGGGTCGTTAAAACTTGGGATTGTGTGGTAAAGAGTTAAGAATTTTCTTTGATATTTCAGGCAACAGGAAGGAAGACACATGAAAAGGAGGAAGAAGCCTGGATTTACACACTGTTACAGCTTACTCTTTGTTTAGTGAAACAGACTAAAGTATTGCACTATATTTCGGAATAATTTGGATTGAGATATCGCATTCTGAAGTGTACAAATACAAGTTTCAGTTTGTGTTTCAGTACTATCAATTATTTTCGTTGAGTTTACATAAACTAGATATTGGTATTGTACTCAAAATATGACAACTTAGTTGTTACAGAAGTGAAAATAAATTGTTTGTTTTAGTACTTGTTTTCATCTGTTTCCTATATTTAGCCAAATTTTTGCTGTAGCCTGTTGGAGTACTTCCCCAACCATGAACCATTTTCAAGACCTCTAGCCAAAAGAGTGTTGCACCTCCATATTATACCATGGTTAGCAATTAGTCCACATCTCAATTCCTTAAACATGTTTGGGATATTTCTGGCTGCCTGATAAAATGCAGGGACCCTTCTCCACAGAACTTGTTGGAACCGGAAGCAGCATTGCATGAACTGTGGAAGCAGCTGCTCCTAGAACTATTGAGGGGTACAGGAAAATGGTGGCAAGCTGTCATCCAAGTACTGGGTGGAAGTTTACACTATTGACTGTGTCTGTCAAGTCTCTGCATGTCATTTTCAAGGTATTGGTAGTTTTGTTTCGACTGTAATTTTGCACATTTAACCATACTGTACTTATAAAAGTCTCGTTATAAGTGGTTTTGAACGCAATACTTAAGTGCAAGATTTTTGTATACCATGAAGTCAGTGGGTACCCCACTACAGCTCAAGTTTTTGTCACAAGACTGGTTTATTGATGTATGCATCATGTAGTTTCTGATTCTCATTCTGTTACCTTTAAATCGTGCCAAAAACATCATACTGTGCAGAAAAGACTGGAAGAGCAACATTTTTTTGTCTATGTTTAAGTGTACATTTTGCGTGACACTTTGAGCTTGAGGTGAATACCTTGTAAAAATACTTAAATACAAACACATGTATACATATCACATATTTTCCATACTTTGTCCATGCAACAAAAAAAGTCGAACCCTGGTAGTGCAGTCAGTAGTGCACAGGACTTTGTTCAGAGGACTGATGACAGTCATTGCAACAGGATTCATTCCTCTCTCACCACTAATCATTGTTTTTTACAATGGTTATGTAAGAAAGCAGCCAGTGTCTTGGGAAGAATTTTGTGCAATGTTCTGGGTACAGAAAATCCAGCAAAGCATGGATAGGTGCATTGGCCACCATGATATACTAGTAAGTTAAATAACAATGCAAACAGTGTTAACCACCATACAGTCAATGACTAGCAGTCTACCATACAATCAATCAACAAAATAAAAACGGATTGACTCCAAAATTGTGTTGAATTTGGTGACAAGTTATTTTTGCCCTTCAGTTAGGATGAGCTCTGTCCTGCATCCATCATGCAATGTGCATTGTTCAGGCATCAATTATGGCATCTTGAATAAGTCTGAAACTGGGTAATGTCATTTCCTACAATGTTTTCCAAACTCTCAAATATAAATTTCATTATATGAGTAACATTTTACATGTTGTCTGCAAATGTTGTCAGTTTGGACCAGTCTACATTTTTGTTGTCTTTTACACTTAACTCTTGTCCCTTTGATTACAAGCCTTTTTTCCAAGCTTCAGGCTGCTTTACCACAAAGAAAATGTGAATCCATTTAAGTTTAATGGCATTGATTCAAATGAATGATTAAACTTTGAGTTTTGGCCATGATGGATTTAAGTTTGCATCCTTTGTAAAATGTGCCAAGAGGAAGAAGGCTTTTGAAAACAAAGTGGGAGAAGGAGAAAATACTGGTAACCAGCATTTTCCGGTGAGTTTCTCCTCTGGATTACATGCATGTGAGCTGTAATCAGACATTGACAGTAACAAACTTGGCAGAAGTATTAATGTAGAGTATCAATGTGTATAGCCAGAGACGACAACAATCATGATTTTTACATTCAATGATGACATGGGGATTTTGATACATTCGTCAATGAACAGTGCTGCAATGGGCTATATCAAGGGGAAATAACTTGTGTATGCATTGTTTTTCCTTATTTTTTTACCACTTCTCTCCCTTGATCAGGGCATACACAGTATTACATGGTGATAAATATTGAAGTTTTCTGGAAAGAAAATGTTCAGTTTTATTGATTTATTTGGTTTTTAAAGCTATGTTCAGATGTCTTGAATATTACTCATGAAACAGGGTTTGTATGAGTTTATCATTTCCCAAACTATATACCATGCACACTACAGAAAAATGTATTTCTGCCACAAAACCTCTTGTTGTCAACAACAAAAAAACTGTTCATTCAAAGTTCAATATTTGTTGAATGATCCTTGAAAAGAGCTCCTTTTTATTCAGTCACATCATCTTTGTAGGTTAAAAAGGAAATTTTTTTATTTGCTAGACTTACTTTCTCTATGAAACTTTAGGCTTCGTGCAGATTTAATATACTATGTCCGTGATTTATGGCTCTTCTCTCTGTAAGGCAGTGGAACAATATAGGTCCAAATTGACACTTTTGTTACAATGTCCAATAATTATCAATTTTGTTACTGTGAAAACCTTAAAATTAAATGGAATCAAACTCTTTGACAGATTTCAGGACTGGCAGAATCATTCCTGACAAGTTTGGTTAAAATTTTTTCATTAGTTTCAGAGAAAAGGTTTGAAATAGAAATTAACAAGCAGAAGGATGGACCTACAGACAGATGTCACAATGGACAAAAGGCCATGGCAGAAGCTTGCTGGTCTTCAGCCAGTGGAGCTTATAAAAATTCCAAACTTGTTCCAATGTTTACTTAAGTATCTGACTGTTTCTCTAGCACAGATAATTATAAGAGATCAAAATCAACCCCAACATAGACAAAAAATCCCCAAGGTCACTACATACTAACCATTGAATTGCATTACATGTATTTCTATCAACTCTTTACCACACAAGCCCATGTTTTAACCACCCTGAGAAAAAGGGGTTTGAAAACATAGTTGGGAAAAGTAGAAAATGCTGTTTAACAATTCTGAGTAGAAATGTACACTTAAATTTACACATCAGATAAAAAGAACAAAAAATCCTTTATACATTTGTTACCTCTTGTATCAATGTGTATGCTTTGATTATTTAATGGTGCTTTAAGCTGCTTCCAAAAATTTTTCAGTTATATCACTGCAACAGCTCACTTATTCATGTGTTTCATGGGTTTTGCCAGAACTGGGCTTGGGCACTGTGCACACTGCCTTGCCAAATAACGATTCCATATAAAACCAGCGAGGCAAATGATGATAACACAGGACCTCCAAATTACAAATCCACCACGCTAACCAGTGCGTTGTACAAGACCCCCTCCACATGTATGATATACAAATCATCCAGAGTGTGAGTGATGTCTCTGACCTAACTTAAAAAGGTCACAGTTCCGGTCTTGGGTGCTTCTACAGGTTTGCTGATCTAGAGCTTGCCCCTTGGCTATCTCACTTCAAAAGGGACTGACCAGCTCGCCAAATCCCCACAGGACAACTTTCTCAAGTCCAAACTGATACACCACATACCAACCCAAAACCCACCCACTAGACATCTTGTTTTGTTTTGAGCAACTCATTTTAAGGCCCAGTAGTGGCCAAAAGTAAAGAATGCAAGTAAAAAAATGCATTTTGATTTAAATCATACAGTTTACAGGTTTGGATGGTATCGTGAAGATGACAAACTATTAATGTACTGTGGGTCCAAGTGTAAGTTGCTGGCAGAAAAATGAATTTTAAAAGTAGGTCAAAAGTTACCAGGTCACTTTATCTTTTTTTAAAATTTTTATCAGGTTTTAAAATTCTTTTTTTTCTGCTAGGGACTAGTACTTGGACCAACTCTCTTCAATAACAGATTGTCAGCTTCACAATAATTTCCGTACTTTTAAAAGGCATGAGTTAAATTTTACATTTGTCTGCTACTGTGCCTTAATACTATAAAGATAAATCCCACCATGGTTATCACCTCTACCTGGCAAAAAATTTAGAATCATACAAATTAAATGGGTTTGTAGATGAGAAACTGAATGTTTCTTTACTGATGATATTTGTTGCTGAAAAGGTTGAAGATATTTTTGGAAAGGAAGAAAAGGCTGGTAACCACAATGGTTGTTAAAGCCTTCTTACTCTGGGTCATAGAAACAGGATCTTTTGGAGGAAAGTAAAGATTCCTGACAGCCAAAACTGTGATGAATTCTTGTCCATTTTAATTTTAAGCCCCAAGAAATTAAAAATGGGAACCATTCAGAGTACGTGTGTCAACTACAAGGTTTATTTTAGCAGGATTCTTTTGGTGTAAAATTTACTGGATTACCACATCATGGTAATCTACCAAAAGACAAATATATTTGTAGCCCAAAAGTTTGCAATTTTTTACTTTTGGTAATATTAAGGTTTGACTCTTTTTTAGCTCTAGTACAGTATTTAATGATTTTTTTTTAAGGAAATCACTCACAGTCTGCTCTGTGTAATGTTGGTGAAGCATGTTGAATTTTTGAAAATTTTTATGGTCTAAGGGAGAAAACTCGTACAGATCAGGAATAATTATTAACTAGAGTCGCCTCCCTTATCATTCCGGAAGCGTTTCTCGGTCATACACGAAAGTAACAAAAATATGATTATGTAATTGTTTATACATTTTCCGTTGAGAAAACAGTTTGTTTTAATGCTGAGTAATCGAATAAAACGGCAAAATAATCTGTATTTTTAGCTCGGTCAATCGATCAAGGCATCACCAGTACTCTAACTTCTAAGGAAGGTTCACAGCGCACATATGTGGTATTATTTTTACATAACAAACAACTGAATATGAATATTTGATAATAAGTGTTAAAATAAATGGGGAAAAAAAAAAGCATCAGCTTGACTTACTATGTGAACAATTTTCTAACACGTAAGTTACAGACTGTCACTGTACAGAATCCCAAGTCACATGCAATGCATGCTTCCGGTCAGGCCTACACTGTGTCTCAACTCTGTTCGCAATTTATTTGATACTTAGTAGGTAGTGTTCATCTTATGACTTGTTCCAGATAAATGTCAGACAGAAAATCAATACGAATTTACAAGTGCCACGATGAAACAAGGCACCTTTTACAAATTAATTTCGGTAGACCTACCTTTTCAAGGCTATCAATGAAAGAGACAGGTAGGTTACATGTAGGGATCTCTAGACAATTTAACCATTTATTTTGCTTTAATTGATGAAGTCAGCATATATTACGGTATTTACTTTACATACAGGAATCTTCCAAATGAGATGTTGCCTTAAATGTCAATGTTAAAACGTTTGATTTCTTATGTCAAATTTCTGGCTGCCATTTACTTAATTGATGAAAAACAAGGGAGACTACTGTAAAGTTTCGCGTAAAATTTGACAAGCAGTGACTCTGTCTTTATTTTATTTATTTATTTTTGCTATGCTTCAAACTTTAAGATATTATTATTAACATCTTTGATTGGTAGATACAATTTCATTACAATTATCTGTTTATACTATCTTATGTTTAGTTGGGACGAACAAGACTGGACGAACAAGCTCATGGACGAAAAAGCCCGCGTAACCTGATAAGGGAGGCAACTCTGGTTAATTATCAATCCTGATCTGTACGAGTTTTCTCCCTTAGACCATAAAAATGTTCAAAATTCTGCATGCTTACGAACACGAAAGAGCAGATTGAAAGTGATTTTCTAAGGAAAAAAAAAATCATTTGATTGTCCAACTGCTAAAAGAGTTAAAACTTAATATTACAAAAATAAAAGTAAATTGTAAATTTTTGGGATACAAATAAATTGTTCTTTTTGTAGATTACCATGATGGGGTTAATCCAATAAATTTTATACCAAAAGAATCCTACTAAAATAAACCTTGTACGTGTCACACTTATTCTGAATGGTTCACATTTTTAAATTCTTGGGGCTTAAAATTAAAACGGGCAAGAACTCATAACAGTTTTGGCTGTAAGAAATCTTTACTTTTCTCAAAATGATCCTGTTACTATAACCCCGTGTAAGTAGGCTTTTACCAAACAAAATTTTCGACCACTCCAAATTGAAAACATTTGCAGACGACAGAATAAATGCGACTCAAAAATTGAAAATTGTTTTGGGTAGGGTAGAAAACAATGTAGGAAATGGCGAAAATGCTGGTTACCAGCATTTTCTCCTTTTCCTACAATGTTTTCAAAAGCTTTCTTTCTCAAGATCGTTAAGAGTTGGGATTCTGTGGAACAGGGTTTAAACCATTTTGGTTTACAGCCTTTTCTTCCTTTCCAACAATATCTTCTACCTTAACAAATATCATCAGTTCAGCAACATTTAGTTTGTCATCTACAAACTCTTTCAATTTACACAAATCTAAATTTTTGGTATGGTAGAGTCGATAACCGTGCTGGGAGTTGCTCTAAACAAAACAAGACGACTAGAGGGTCAATGTTGGGTTGGTATGTGGTATATGGGTTTGGGATTGAATGAACAAGTTGTCCTGTGGGGATTTGGAGAGTTGGCGAGTCCTTTTTGAGGCGAGTTAGCCATGGGGCAAGCTTGAGATGGGCAAACCTGTAGAAGCACCCAAGATGGGACCTGTGAGCTTTATAAGTCAGGTCACAGACATCACTCACACTCTGGATGATTTGTATATCGTACATGTGGAGGGGGTCTTGTACGATCCAACCGTTACTGTGGTGGATTTGTAATTCGGAGGTCCTGGGTTATTATCATTTGCCTTGCTAGTTTTCAGCGGGATTGTTCTTTGGCAAGGCAGTGTGCACAGTGCCCAAGCCTGGCTCTAAAAAAAAAAAAACAGGAAACACATTAAGTAATCCGTTTCAGTGATGTAATTGAAAAAATGTTGGAAGCAGTGTTTAGCACCATTAAATAATCAACACATATACATCGATACAGGAGATAACAAAAGTTTAAAGGATTTTTTATTCTTTTTATCTGATGTGTAAATTTAAGTGTACGTTTCTACTCGGCATTGATTAACAGCATTTTCTACGTTTTCCAACTATGTTTTCAAACCCCTTTTTCTCAGGGTGGTTAAAACACAGGATCGTTTGGAAAAAGGGTTACTACAAATAATGTAATTTAATAATGATTGGTGAATAGTGACCTAGGTTTTTTTTTTGTCAGGGTGGCTTTTGATCTCTTATGATCTGTGCTAGAGAAACATTCTGATATTTAAGTACACATTGGAACAAGTTTGGAAGTTAAGAAGTTTTAACAGCTCCACAGGATGAAGACCAGCAAGCTTCTGCTATGGCCTTTTGTCCATTGTGACATGTCTGTGGGTCTGTTCTTTTGCTTATTAACTTTAATTTCAGATCTTTTTACTGAAACAAATGAAGTATTTTTGGCCATGCTTGTCAGCAATGATTCTGCCAGTCCTCTTCTGAAATTCTTTGAAAAGTTTGATTCAATTGAACTTTAAGTTTTCACAGTAACAAAATTGATAACAATTGAACATCTCTAACAAAAGCGCCAAAATTGTTCTACTGCCTTACAGATGGAAGAGCCGTAAGTCACAAAGACATAAGTTTAATCATTCATTTGAATCAATGCCTTTAAAATTGAATGGATTCACATTTTCTTAGTGGTAAAGCAGCCTGAAGTTTGGAAATAGGGCATGTAACCAAAGGGATGCAACTTAACTTTAACAGACAACAGAAGTGTAGACTGGTCCAAACTGAGCATTTATAGACAACAAATAAAATGTTGCTCAAATTATGGGAGTTGTATTTGACAGTGTAGAAAACATTGTAGGAAAAGAAGAGAAGGCTGGTTAACTAAAGGCCCTCTTTCTCCAATTCACCGCAATACAGGCTTTTTTCCGTAAAGGGTAAACCCATCATGGCCAAAATTATCTGCACGAGTAGTAATTGACATGGAAATCATTCCTCTATCACTGTCAAAGGCCCTATAGGTGCCGAAAGTTAACAATGTGGCAGTTAAAACGCATATAAATTTAAGTCCTAACATTTAAAAGTATGTTAATTTTTGTGATTGTGACAATCTGGAATTGTAATGTCGGTCCATTTGTTTTGTCACTGACAGAAAAATGGAATCTAAAACTAGGTTAAAAGTTGCCAGGTCGTTCTATCTTTCGTTTACTTTTTACCCGATTTTAAAATTAATCTTTCTGCCAGCCACTATTACTAGGACCGACCACACAATAACAGATTGTCATTTTCACAATAATTTCCATACTTATAAATGGCATGATTTAAATTTGAATGCATTTCACCACCCCTTGTTTACTTTTGGCAGCTATAGGGCATTTAAATATTGATTCATCTTTATTGTGCGCAAAAGTGGCAGGATCTTAAGTATTGAGCGATATACTGAATGAATGGGTGGAGAATGTGTGTTTGCCATGAAAACACAAAAATTCTTTTGAAATGCCATAAAACACCAACAAAGAAAGGAAATGACATTTACACAATAAATATACTATTAACACATGTAATGTACATGTATTTGATAGAGAACCATGATGGCTGCCTTGTCCCACTGTTTTCTACACGCTCTAACACAAACCCTGTTAGTTGAGCAACATTTTACTAGTTTTCTGCACATGCTTTCAATTTGGATAGAAGTCAAGTTTAGTGGTCTGGTAAAGAGGTAACTTACATCCCTTGGATTAGAAGCACAAGTTGCAACAGACTGAAATATCTGGGCCATGGAAAAGGTTCATACATTGAAGACATATGACTCAAAACAACTACACTTATGTATTAAGTTCATTTATTATCAATTAATCAAAATTATGACAAGCTTGCAATTACTAAACCGAAATAAATGTCTGTACCTACATATGAAAACAACATGACAACATAAAACTGAAATCAACTTTGTTCAGGGCAATAATCTTTTTATTTATTTGCATAATTTTATTGACGTGTTTCCTAAACATGTACATGAATAGAGTGTTTGAGAAATATACATCAATAATTTGTGTTAATTTCTCCAGAGTATAGGTGTTGGCCAGATATAAATTCTTTCCCACATGGCCATACTTTTTGACGCATCTGAAAAAGAAGGCTTTTGAAAGTTGTAAACCCCTTAACCTACTAAATAAGTTAAACGAAACTTTCAAGTCGATGGTAAACACTTGAATGTTACTATTTCAATGTTATTTTTGATGAAAAAATACCTCCATATCAGACAGTGCAGATCCCAGATCAGACTGCATGTTCTGTGCAATCTGATCTTGATCTACACTGTCCGCAAAAGGTCAGTGAGTCACGCTTAGCAGCTTAAGGGTTAAGAAAAGGGAGAAGTTGCAGAAACAGAGTCATTTCCATTTCAATCTTATAGTTTGATCCTCTTGTCCTCCTCTACCCTAAACTTTTTACCAGACTACAAAATTTTAGACTGGTCCAATCTGAAAACATTTTCAGACAACAAATTTAACATGGCTCTAATGTTGAAATTTGTCTTTCAAAGGTTTGTCTTTCAAAGGTTAGAAAACACTGTGGAATAAGGAGAAAATGCTGGTAACTAGCATTTTTTCCTTTCCCCAAAACATTTTCTCAAGCCTTTTTCTTCAGCGTCAGTAAAACTCAGGATTGCGTGATAAAGGATTAAGAACTTTCCAAATATTACCATGGCTACATATATAGTCGGCCCAGTTATTGTTTGAAATTCTGTGCTTCGCAATAAAGGAATTGCCCAGAACGGTTATGATGAAGCTAAAAAGACGGGACTTTTATTATTGTTTGAAGCTTCACAAAACTTTTTTGTACCAAAAATCACAGGAATTAGCACTTTGTGATCAATAATAAACAGCTCCAAGAATCTGATCATTAATACTGTAAATAGCTGACATGTGGCTCAAACATGAATAAACTGTTCAGCAAAGACAATGGTAACTGAATTCTTTCAGAATTATGGCTTGAGTAATGAAACTCATTTTGTTCAAGGCCATGTAACCAATGCAGATGCCCAATTACCCTGTTGACTTGCATACCACTCTTTCACCATGCTGTGACCACTTTTGACCAACACAGAACATGTTTTCATACATTAAGTCAAATTTGTACTGATTATTCCAAATGAATAATTTTCAAACTGCCTGATGAAAATTTGTTTCAGAAGGCAATGAGTTAACCCTTTATCAAACAATACATTCTTGGACAGGTTCAAACTGAAAGCACAAGCTGACAACAAATTGAATGTGAATCAAGTGATGGGATTTGTCTGGGAAAAGGCAGAAAAGATTGTGAGAAAAGGAGAAAATGCTGCTCCTTTTCCCACAATCTTTTCACAAGGATCTTCCTGGGGGGGTCATCAAAACCCAGGAATGTGTAGTAAAGGGTTAAACATAATTAGAAAATAACCTTGTGGCCTAACTTTTAGGTTCAGTATTTCAGATATACATTTTTATTCATTCATAACGTCTAAAATCATGGGTGCAATATTTCAAGTGCATTAATACTTTGCTCAGCTACTGGTAAACAAGAAAAACTGTAATCACTAGAAATTTAAATTCTTGCCCTAATGATTCCTCATGTCAAATTTGTGAAATACCTTGAGACAATGAATATCTAAGTATCATTTACAATGTATTCATGTCACATAACCAACACCGGTGGTAGACCCATTTTTCCTCACACTGCAAGCTAAGTGAAATGGATGATTTCAGTCATCTGAAAGTACTTAACTCTTTACCAAACAACAGAATTTTAGACATTTCCAAATTGATAACACTTGCAGGCAACAAAGTAAATGTGAAACAAATGATTGGATTTGCTTTTGATACTAGTAAAAACAATTCGGGAAAGGGAGAAAATGCCCGGTACCAGCATTTTCTTCTTTACCCACAATGTTTTTGAAAGGCTTCTTCCTCGGGGAGTTTAAACGTCGGAACTGTGTGGTAAGGGGTTAAAATATGCAAAAGTCTCACAATTGTATATTAAACATACTGGAAAGTGTAGATTAAAGACATTCTGTACTAAAGATGTTTGATCTTGACCCACACTGTCTGCAAACCAGAGTGCAACAGGCTTCGGGTTCACTATGTCAAAACTTTTTGTCCTTTGACAAAGAGGAAGCTTAATCTCAAAGGCTAGGGACTTCCACAATTGTGTCAATGTTTTCTTCGAGACAATCCACGGTAGAAATATTTATAAACAAGTACAAAACACCAGTACGTTGATGAAATATCTCGGTATGAACTTTACTTATATGTTGGTCTAATAATCCTTCATCTGAAATAAACAAAAATTACAAATAATTAGCCTTTGCCCTTTACCCCTGTTTTCAGACCCTGAGGAAGAAGGCTTTTGAAAACCCAATGGGAAAAGGAGAAACTACTGGTAACCAGCATTTTCTCCTTTTCCTACAATGTTTTCTACCCTTTTCAAGACTATTCTCATCATGTAAATCACATTTAATTTGTTGTCTCCTTTTGCTTTAAATCTAGAGAGCCAAGCATACAGGACTTGAGGGCAGGGGACCCTGGTTTTAATCCCCAGCTAAGACCATTTCTTTCGGAGCACTGATGATCTACATTGCGACAGGATTTATTCCTCTATCATTGCTGATCACTGTTTCAACATCGGTTATGCAGGAAAGCACCCAGTGGCTTGGGAAGAACATCATGCAGTTCTGGTGCAAGAAACTCCAGGAAAGCATGGAAAGGTGCACTGACTGCCAGGATATAACTGAAATATTTTTGAAAACCCCATTAAATACCATACAATCAATCAACCAATCTAGGCAAGTCTAGATTTTTGTCATCTGTTGAAGAGTTAACGCTATGCATTCAAGGGGCATCAAAAGGTGATTTTGCTGAAAGTGTAGAATAAGATCAGATTGTAGAACATGTAGCCTCATCTTGAATCACCAGAATGTAGCATGTGCAATATCGACCAGTCAAAGCAGGCATATATCTGAATTACTTTGGGCCGGTTTACTGACTACCTCAGAATCTTTTTAACACTGCAAACATACAGGTTTACATAAGAAAATACCAGAACAAAGGCATGCTGACAGAATAATTTCTGTGGAAATAAATAAAATATCTTACCAACAGTCCTGATATCTAATTAAGTTTCAGGGCTGAAATGCAATAAATAAAACCGAATAAAAAACCTATATACATATTCTATTTCCAAGGCTTTCAGCTATGGACGATCAACCTTTTACCACAATTAAAATTTCAGACTTGTCAAAACCCAAAGTATCTGCAGATGACAGTTTAAATGTGGCTCAAATTGTGAAGGTTTCTTCAATAGGGTACAAAAACATTGTGGGAAAAGGAGAAAATGCTGGTTACCAGCCTTCTTCCTCAAGGTTGTTAAAAACCAGGATTGTCTAGTAAAATTTACATTTTTCAGGTAAAGTTTACATTTTTCAGTTCAATTATTCACTTTGCACAAATCCACATGCAGGCTCTTTTTTTTTTACCCTGCAACAGACTAATTTCAAAACAACATTACGGCAAATGGAGTAATTATCCCTTTGAAGAAATTCCTTCTTTAGCATAACACATATTATTGACCGTTAGTTCCTTGATTATCCCCTCTTTACATGCTTCACAGTTATCTTCTGCAAATTCAATTCAGGGGAGTGCTACAGCGAAAAGTCCTGGCACTTAAATCTTTGAGTAGAAATCTTGCACTTAAAACACTTCCTACTGTAAATTTCTTTTGAATAGGAACACATACTTACACTAATAAAGAAAAAAGCTTTCAAAATTAACAAATCTAATTAAAGACTACTAGAACTTCAAACTTTCCCCAAATCTTTTCAAAATCTGTCAAGAAGTCATACTTGTGTTGTAGTGGATTGACTATTTCCCAAACAACAAACTTCCAAATTGAAAGTAACTGCAGACCACAAATTAGAAATTAGTAAGACAGAGCTAAAGTTCTCTGATATGCTAGGAAACATTGTAGGAAAAGGACAGAATGCCTTTAGTTAGCATTTTCCCCTCTTCCAAAAACATTTCTTCCTCATGGTTGTAAAAACTCAGGATTGAGTGGTAAAGGGTGTACTGAAATATAGAGCCTTACCATCTATTGCTTCTAGAGCAAAGTGACGTACATCATCATCACTATCTGCCTTTAGTTTTTCTAAACATGGCTTCATTTGGGTATTAACAACTCTGAAAATATACAGAGGATAATTGCCTGTTTTGGTGTATGATCGAAGTTTCTTTCATCCAGTGAAAAGCAAAGGCTATATTTTCATGAGTGGCATTTGTTTTACATGAGAAGCATCATTTAAACTTGGGATCATGTGGTATAGGGTTAATGCATCTCCGTTATGGATTATACCAAACAAGTCATCTCATAGTTATGATTCTGTAAAATTCATGTTGTCTCACAACCGACTGAATTGTAAGGCAGACTCGTCCTTTCAGACACAGGAAATCAACTGATAGCAGAAAGTTTTGACCCTGGCCAGCCTGTGCTGACTGCACAGGCTGACCTGTGTTGCTGCTTTTTGCAGATGCATTCAACCTCCTTTTCATAGAGCATGGCTCATTTAAAATTAGATAAACCTGTACAGTAAACAGGGTGGTAAATACTGTCCTTAGAAAAAGGTTAACGAAACAATTGTTGTTGAGCTATTTATTTTCCTTTACACAATATAGTATCATGAAATGAAGACGAGAAGTGAGTTCAAAGTTGTGCGGCAACTTACGTAGAATCCAAAACTTTGCCAAGTTTCTGTAGAGACTTTGCTACGTTAAATCTTACATTAGCCACAGAATCATTTGCCATACTCAGTATAGTAGGTAACATCATTTTTGCAGTCATTTCTGGGCCACAGGCTTCAGCTAGTAACTGTAATAAAACATCAACTGATCAGTCAAGCTGTTTTAATGTTACTCTACATGTACAAAATTATATAGTAAACACCTTTTGAAAGTTTACAGGAATTGGGGCACTTGCTAGTAAAAATCCATTCAAACTTTTCCACAGAACAGAATTGATCTTATTCAATACTTTCCTTTCCGTTCACACATGTCTCCTTAACTTCACTTGTGCTAATTAGTCCAAGTATCTCCTATAGACTACTTGGTCAATGCAGTCAACATTCACTTACAGTATAATTGGGAACTATAATATGGTTAGATTAAGTCAAATATCAAGAATTAGTCTTTTGAAAAGAATAATTCAGTTCACTGCGGAAAGTGCACATATCAATGCATACCTGATGTTTCCTTTTACCAGAACCATGCAGAACAATCTATAAAAGCCATGGCTGCTTTCCCACATTTAAAAATCAGCTGTAAGATGAATTAACTCTTTACCACACAATCCCGACTTTTAACGACCCTGAGAAAGAAGCCTTTTGAAAACATTGTGGGAAAAGAAGAAAATGCTGGTAACCAGCATTTTCTCCTTTTCCCACAATGTTTTCTAGCCTCCCCAAAAACAAATTTCAATTTTTGAGTTACATATTTTGTCGTCTGCAAATGCTTTCAATTTGGACTAGTCTAAAAATTTTTCATTTGGTAAAGAGTTAAGTCTCTCCACATTGACTATCATCAATCTCCTTAAAGGGTTCAGCAACCTGAAACCCCTGGATTACTATCCCAGTATATTCCAACCTAAACTGTGGGGCTCTGCACACACAGCTACAACTAGAATTGTCATAAAAGTCAACTCAATATTACCTTTAAATGCTTAGAGCGGACATATCTAAAACTGATGAGTACTATGCAAAACAATATTCAAAGTCTAAAGAGACTGTTCTTCACGGCTTAATGGCAAGCATCTGAAAATGACTTCTTGCACATCTAATACTTCACAGTTGTACAAAGTTCCATTGCAATAACAGTGTGCCTGTACAACTTTGCAATTCCAATATAGCCATGTGAAGGTATGCAGATGGACAGACAAATGAACATGCTCATTCCAGTAGACTCCAAAAAATAATGGTTTTACAGGGGCAATGAAAGGCAAGTATTTCATACATTGATACAGAAAAGACAGGTCATTCTGTGCAAGTAGTTGCCGTCCTGCGACAGACTAATCACTTTAGGTATGGCAGTCTGCTGGGCCCATTCTGTTCCAAACTTCTCCACCAACTTTTGTAAGTTCTTTGTTGCTGCATCCCTTATGGCAAACACTGAAACAAAACAGATATTATATTACCCATTACTGTTCAAAAATACCATATTTATACTCCTGCTGCATAGTGGGAAAAGAAGCAATTGAATATAAAAAGTATTTGCTCTTTTTCCAAAAATATTTCTCCAACAGTTATGAGACCATATTTTTCTGCCCTTGAAATGTGTGTTAGCCTTCTTTTTTTTTTAAATAAGTTCCAATAATTTTTGGCACAGTATTGCAGATGCTCCATTTTTGGAAGAGTCTAAAATTTGTCATTTGGGAAAGGGTTTATATGCCTGTGCATGTAATTAGCTGACCTGCAATGAGACAGAATTAACATGTTACCTCCTGAAATAAAACTATGACAGACTTCTTTCTAAATATCATTGAGAAAGAAATGGCATCATTAAGATTCAGTCTTATACATAAATACATGTGTAAGTACTGCTACAAAAAATAGGGGAAACTGGTCATTAATAATGGTTTCTTTTGCCAGAATCTTTTAAAATGTAATTGCTGCCAGAAGTCTATCAAAGTATTGTAGGATTTCGAACTAAGATTTACATGTTCTGAGCTACTTTATGAATGTTCATGTGACATGGCTCAAAAGTATTTCATGGCTTTTGGTACCTCTTAATCCTTTACCACACAATCCCGAGTTTTAACGACCTGGATGAAAAGGGCTTTTGAAAAAATTGTGGGAAAAGGAGGAATGCTGGTAATCAGCATTTTCTCCTTTTCCAACAATGTTTCCTATCCTTTCAAAAATAAGTTCTTTGATTTTAACCCATTTGTCATCTGCAAATGCTGTCAGATTAGTGTAGTGTGAAATTTTGTCATTTGGTAAAGAGTTAATAATGTTTTGGTAGAATACCTTCTTTATCAATGCAAATGCAGTCAGAAAATCAAAATACAACATGTTTGTGTGTCTACATACCATGATCCACCAACCATGTCATACATAAGGAGTTCAGTTTCTCATCGAAAAACTCCATACCCTGAAAAATTTAAGGAAAAGTATCACAGATATACAAGAAAATCCTTCCTACAACTTCATTCATTTTTAGTTATATTCTAATCATTGTAAGAGTTGTATCAGCACCAGCTTTACCAGTAATTTGCACAACACTATTTCCAAAGCCACTGGCTGTTTTCCCACATAAACACTGTCGTGGAGTGAGGAATGAATTGTGTTTGCAATAACTATCATCAATCTTAGAAAGATATTGACTGAGCCAGGATGTGAACTCAAAAACCAAAGAATTACAACCCCTGTGCATTACCAACTGAGGTATAGGGCTAACCTTTGAACACCTTTGAAGCTTGCTATATAGGTACAATGGTCATAGATTCTGTCTGCAATATATTTCAGCAAATCACATGGCCAGTCGAGGTAAATTTTTCATTTTTTGATATCTAATTTCATTCCTCTTTCAAACCACCAATTAAAACAGATCTAAATAGTTTTTGAAGTGATTGTTGTTGCAACAGGTTCAACAATCAGACCTAGGATAAAATGGGTGCAGTAAAACTAGAGTTCAACCAAACCGACTCCAACCAATGAGGTGATAAAAAAGCTTATAGTAAGTTACCAGTTGACCAGCTAACAAAGGCATGTATTCAATGATGGCCAGTCGAACTCTCCATTTTGAATCCTCCGCTAAGTCTACAATGGCTGGAAGGAGACTCTGTGACAACTGTTTAATTCCAATAACCTAAAAGAAGATACAATTATAAGTGCTGATTGCAGTTCTCAACAAATTAAAAGCTATTACTATACAACTTTTTGCTTTCTTACAGTTCACAGCTTTGGGGAAAAATTATAGAAAAAAAAACATTGTGGAAAAGTGGCAGTTGCTAATAACAAGCAATTGCTCCTTTTTCCATACATTTTTCCACACACTATTTTTCCTTTCCTACAATATGTTTCCTCTGTGCAATCTGAAGTAACTTTCTGAATGTCTCAAATTGGGTAGTATGTATAGATATGGAATCACCCGTTACAAAAGAGGCTGTTGTAGAAAGGTTTCCATCAAGTGCCAGTGACAGAAGAAATATTTTGATAGAAAGAAAATGCTTTTTTTTTACATGAAGCTTTGTTGAAGAAGGAAGCTACTGCTTTGAAAAAGCAATCCTTTCCTTTCCAACAAATTGTAGAAAGGTATACTCTGCAGGGGACCAAACCATTACGCTATGATAATTAACCCTTTATCAAACAATCACAAGTCCTAACAACCCTCAGCAGGAAGGCTTTTGAAAACATTGTGGTAAAAGAAGAAAATGCCTACAGTGTTTTCTACACTGTCAAAGAACCTGCACTCATTTGAATTTGTTGTCTCCAGATGTTTCAAATTTGAAAGAGTCTAAAATTTACAGTCTGGGAAAGGATCAAAAGGACATGAATGTCTTGTCTCAACCTTAAGATGTTAACATTTATATTGTACATATTTGTTAACTCTTTACCAGACAACAACATTACAGACAAGTCCCAAGTCAACACATATGCAGATCCAAATTAAACAGGGATAAAAATGATGGGGTATGCCTTTGAAATGGTACAAAACATTTAGGAAAAAAGGAGGAAACACTGGTCAACAGCTTTTTCTCCTTTTCCTACAATGTTTTCAAAAGCTTTTTTCTTCTGGGACACTGAAAACACGGCACAGTGTGGTAAAGAGTTAACAAACTCACGATAAAGATTTTACAGAAGCTACTTTTTGGTTATAAAATTTGACATTTAAAAGGAGAGCCATAACATATAAAGCAGCATCAGCCTGACCTCCCATGCAAAAATCCGCATCAAAACCACAAAACCGCAGAAAATACCATTAACTGTACACAAGCAATAGGGCATGATGTACTTACTACAAAAAAGGTATTTGAACCTCCCATTTATTATGGTAATTGGGCGGAAAAAATGACTGTAAAACTTGTACAATTATAAGGAGATGATTCAGAGAAAACCATGAAAATAGTATGAAAATTGAAAAAAAAAAACACTTGTTCTGAGGATGAGTAAGAACAAGCAATTACGTTTTTCCATACTATTTGGAAAGCTTTACTACAGCACAGAAATCAACAGGCATCTGCATACAGAAAGAAAGCATGAGTACCTCATTGACACAATCCAGGTTGGAGATGATGTTAAGTCTGACTTCTGGGCAGTCGTCCTTCAGCTGAGTGAGGAACAAGGGTAGCAAGTGCTCTATTGTGCTGTAAATAAAAACAATTAGTTAAACATTTACCAAATACTCCCGTGGGTTTATGCTTTGCAGAAAAAAGGCTTTTTAAGACATGGTGTGAATAGGAGTAAATGCTGATAATGCCAATTTTCTCCTCTCCTATGTTGTCAACCATTTCAACAACGAATTCCACAATTTTTTTTCAGCTGCCTACAAATGCCTATACTGTGGACGAGTCTAAATTAAATTTTGTTGTTTAGTAGAGTTCAAATCGACAAAAAGGTATTTGCTTTTTTATGTTTCTTCTGACAATGTTTCACAATTTACATGGAAATAAACTGTTTTACTTTCAAGTTGTTTCTATTAATCTTTTACAACACAATCAACTGTGACTGTATTGCGTAAATAAGCTTTTCAATACATTATTGGAAATTCATAAAATGACTGTGCACTCTATTTTCTCCTTTTTCAACAATGTTTCTTCCCATCATTTGAGCCACAATTCTTTGAGATTTAGTTGTCCAGTTGACCTGTCTCGATATAGATACAAATATTTGTCCCTGAAGTAAACAGGTTCATGAAAACATTGTTGGAAAAAGAGTAATGGCTTTTGACAGCAATTACTGCTATCCATGTTTTCCTCGAGGTTAACAAGCAATTTTCCTGCACTTCGAGTGCATCTCCTTTGTCACTAGTACAAGGGACAAAAATGTCCTTACTCTTTGCCAGGCAACAAGATTGTAAGTTCTGTCCGTACCGACTGGTCCATATTTGCAGATGACAGCTGGAATGTGGTTTGAAAGATTGGATGTCTTTGAATGGCTAGGTAACCAGCATTCTCCTCCTATTCACAATGTTTTCCAAAGTCTTCTACATCATGGTTGTAAAAACATGGGACTGTTTAGTAATTGGAGAAAAAGGCTAGTATAGTAAAGGGTTAAAGTGAAGAAAAAAATTTTTTAAAAAATCTACATACTTGTCTTTGCCTAAGATTGGTGACAATCCCATGATGACCGAAGCCAAGGCAGATTTAACATGTTGGTTGGCATCAGAAACCAGATCTTTCACACAGGGTAGAATATTAGTCATAATGATTTCTTCACGTACATCAGTTGACAAGTTCTGACAAAATTCTGCAATAAATCAAAGAGATAAAAAGGCAACCATCTGATAATGTTAAATAGACATTTAGAAGTTTCCAAACATTTCTGGTCAAAAATTTATCAGATGACAAATGAAGAACCACATATAATGAAATACTAAAGACCTTACTTACATCAGTATTAGAGAGCTTAAACAATTGCTATGGTGATTTCACTGCAAGGAAATGAGTCATAGGTTTTCAGTTTCAAAGTTATTCTAGTCCACATATCTCACATACTACAGTACAGTCGCCGCGAATCTTCGAGAATTCACGCATCACGCGCGAATTATAAAATTTTTCCGCGCATATTTTCCGTGAAGTTTGCGGGGAATTAACGTGATCCACGAGCGAGATTTTTCGGAAGTTAAGCGGACTTTCGCGCGTGAATTCTGATACTCCACGCAAAGTTTCACATGTCTTCGCGCGCGAAGTCTTTTCCGTCGCGTGACGTTTTGTTGTTCTTCACGCGCGACACCAAAACCGATTGCTTACAGTAATTCAACTTATGTACAATGTTCATGTACACAGTACCATGTACATGTAAAAGGGAAATATTCAACTTGCAGTGAAAAATTTGGTCAACGGGACTCTTTTTTTTTAATCCACTATCCGTTGTTTATACGACCAAGAGGAAAAAGCCTTATGGAAAACATAGTGGAAACAGAAGAAAGTGATGTTCACCAGCGTTTTTCTCCTTTTCCAAAATTGTGTTCTACTCTTCCAAAGTTTCATTTTTTGGGGGGTCACTTTTTTGTCGTCTGCAAATGCTTTCTATTTGGACAAAAATAAAAATTTATTGTTTGTAGACAGTCAGAAATTAGTCTCAATTGTCGTGTGAGGTGTGAATTACAAGCAAACTGTTGACATTCGTTACACAGGCATGAAGTGATGTCAACCGGACAGTTGACTCTACCCCTCACTTTGCAATGTAAATGTACAAGTGCTTACTGTACATGTACTAAATTATACAATGAAATTCTTCTTTAGACGCTCTGTCTTTCAATTCGGTTTCTCTCTCCTACCCTCTTTCTCTCTTTCATCACAAAATGTTCACTTATTATCAAAGTTCGTTCTGTGAATAGCCTTTAACTGGTAGACGGTAGATTTAGTGACATGTGATGGATGGGAAATGTGACAGAAAAAGAAGGGATTGAGATAATTATTCAACATTACCTTATCGTATTCTTACAATGTTTTCAAAACCCTGTCTTCTCAGTGCGATATGCATGTAAACAGCCCGGATGCAAACGGATTAACTCTCAAAGAAAAACATTGTCCTTGCAAATAGTAAAGGTAATGGAGAGGTTTTTGTAAAAAAAAAAAAGACGAAGCATATTGCTCTTTTTTAACTTCATTATTTAGAGCATCTTTATAATCTACAGGAACAGTTATAAGTAGTTTTTTCTCCACATACAGTATACTCATTTTAACACCTTGGCGAAAAAAGCTTTAGGAAAACACTGTGGGAAAAGGTAAAGTTGCTCATATTATCTTAAATTCAATTAACACACTTCCTAATACACCATTTTGAGATTATCCCAAATTCAAAGAAGCTGCAGATGACAACTGAAATGCGGCTATGAAATGATTCTAAAATACAGATTACATAGAAAACTTTGCAGGAAAAGGTGAAATTGGTCATTCTGAGCAATTCCACCTTTTTCCACAGTGTTTTCCCAAAGCTTTTTTCTTCAATGTAATTGAGTATATATGGAGGAAAGGGTTAATCGCTACATTTCAGTTATCGTCTGCAGTTTCCTTGAATCTGGGACGGTCTCATAATGGTGTGTTGATGAATGAGTTAACCGTTTCTGAAACCGATAATTTTTAGACTATTCCGATTTCATGACAAATTGCAGATGACAAAATATTTAATTTGCCCTTGAAAATGAAGAAAACTTTATGGTTTAAGATTACCATCATTTTCCACAAAATCTTGACAAAGCCTCTTTCTAACGGTCGTCATAACACGGGATGTACACTGTACATGTATGGTAAATGGTAACACGTCAATACTTATTCAAATTTACGGAGAATAAAGCACAAACAGAATAAAAAAATAGCAGACATACCCGTAACAAACTCATAAAAAGCAATTTTGAGGATTTAAAAAAAACAAAACGGGGTTAACCCTTTACCTACTATGCAAATTTTAGGCTCTTCAAAATCAGTAGCAAGTAAAAATATGTAAAAAAATATGGACAAATGGGGATAGAATTATCTGATTGAGTTAAAACATTGTGGGAAAAGGAGAAATTGCTCGTCACAAGATATTTCTCCTTTTCCCACAATGTTTTCAAAAGCTTTCTATTGTTGTTGCGTCAAAATAAGTATCTTTGGGGTAAAGGGTTAAAACGCATTTAAAGTAAGACCTGTGTAATGCTTCTCCTTCCTTTTTACGACAACATGGGATAAAATTTCTAATTGGTTGATAAATAAGAATTTATGCGTAATTCTAATTACAATAATACTCGTTCTTAATTATAGGTAAGTTTGCAGGATAATATAATTGTGGAAATAGCTGTTTTCCATTACACAGGTCTGACTTTAATTTCTTATCATGACCTTATACGGCATGAATTAATAACAAAAAGGAAATTCCCGCATGTTAACCCTTTACCTCGTATGCCAATTTTGGCCTCTTCCAATTCTGCAGCAAATAAAGATATGATGCCAAAATATGGACAAATAGGGATAGTTTTCTGATTGACTAGAAACATTGTGGAAAAAACAAGAAATTGCTTGTTACAAGCAATTTCTCCTTTTCAAACAAGGTTTTCAACAGCTGTCTGTTGTTGATGCGTCAATAGGAGTATTTATGGAGTAAAGGGTTAACCGTCCATCCAATTTTATTCCTACATGCTACAGTATATTCATGGATAGACAAGTTTTGGCTAATGGCATACGGTTAATTCTAAATCTCTTACTCCTAAACAACAAAATTTTGGACTGGTCTAGATCAAAAACATTTATACATGACAAAGCAAACGCGACTGAATTCGCCTTTAGACTTGTTACAATACAATCTTTTTAAACATACATAATTATATACATTACCAACACATACTGTCACACATTTATAAATATCTGACGATCTATAAACAAAAGTAACACTTTCTCACATTTTAACCTTTACCAACTGACAAAATTTTGGGGTCCAAATGGAACTTTTTCTAGAAGCTTTAGCCAGTCCAGTTGCAAACAAACAAACCTAACGTTAATTTTACCCTTGACTAAACAATCCATGGATTTTACGACCCATAGATAGAAGGCTTCTGAACAAATTGTGAGAAATGTAGAAAATGTCGGTAACCAGCATTTTCTCCTTTTCCCACAATATTTCCTGCTCTTTCAAGTTTCAATTTTTGAGAAACGTTTGTCATCTGCACGCATTTCATCATTTTCCTACAATGCTTTAAATCAGAAATGTAAAAGCAGCCTTATAAATTATTTTTTGCTTTCAGGTTTTTTCTTCGTAGTATTTCATTCACGGGATCAACCACATTGCTATGATACGATTTTGGGTCACCAAGTTGCGGAAAGAAATACAACATATATCTTTGTAGGTATCTCTTTCGTTGCGCGTCCAGGGGTTCTTTTTGGTTCCTCACTCCATTGTAGTTGTACTTAAATCTTAAGTTTTCGCTCGTGAAAAGTTCCGGAAAAAGTCTCACAGTAAGCAGGGCTGCAAGGTTTCCAATGCTGTTGGATTCGCGTTTGAGTTTTTGCAATTGTTCTATGGAGATTCGAGAAGGATGGGGGATGTCGTTAAATACGTCTTCTGTCGAGGTTTCCAAGTGGGTCACAGATGGCATGTCAGAAAGGCGCGGTTGTTGGACAGGTTCCTGGCTCCATTCCGGTGCGCTTGCGTTTGTTTTCTGCATCAAGTAGGTGAGCATTTTCATCATCTCTTGCTGTTGCTTGGCAATTGTGGAGAGTTTTTTGTTGATAGCATCAAGTTTTCTATCCCAAGCTTGTGTAACCCTTCTGTCCGCAGTGCCTGGACTTTGAAATAAGTCTGAAAATGGAAGATCGCTTTCAAAGAGCTGACGTGGAGTTTGGGTGTGGTAAGGTTGTCGAATGTCTTGAGATGACAGTGTTTCTAAAATGGGGTCGTTGACCAGCGACATGGCCTGGTTAATTATGTATGGGGTTGACATCTCATCTACAGAAGCTATATGGGAAGGAGAAGGAAACGTTGGCGCTTGTTGACTGTCGTCACCATTATCCTGGAGAGGGGTAAATGCTGTCAATATTTGGTTTTCCACAGATGTTTGAATTTGGTTCTTGTCGTAGTTGTTGATATTAGGGGCGGCCGCAGAAGTCGAGAGGCTATGTTGGGTATGGACGTCAGGGCTGGCGTTTAAAGTCTGGATTTTTGTTGGGGAGTTGTGTTGGGTGTCGACGTCAGGGCTGGCATCAATTGTCTGGGTTGTTGTTGGGAAAATGTGTTGGGTGTCGACGTCAGGGCTGGCGGCAATTGCATTGGTCTTTGTCGGGGAGCTCTTTTTGTTGTCATTGTTGTCGACAGAAGTTTTGTCTTGTGTCAGTGCTTTTTTTTTATTGTCGGCGTTGTCGATATTGAGTGCGACGGCTGAGGTCGGTGGGCGCTGTGGTTTGTCGTTGTCAGGAGAAGTCTGAGAATTTGTCGAAGAGATTTCTTGACTGTCAGAATTGTTCGATGTGTCGGTTGAAGAGTGTTGTTGCCACTTCGGATCACTTATCAAAATCAGCTGAGCTGCCTGTTTCTGAAAACGACCATTAGAATACATCAATAACTATATTTTTTTATTATCCCTAATACTGAATACTGTCAGAGTTGCAGTTGGATAGTTACAAGACTGGTCCACTTCTAAGCATACCAGTCCTGATCGTGCAAACATTTGCTTCAAATATAAAAGTGACCTCGCCTTTCTAGTTTGCATGATCGGGACGCTAGTATGCTTATAAATTGATTAGTCCAGGAACTTTCCGACTGCGCCTTGTACGTGTATATTGAAAATAGTTTTTTGTCTTAAATAATTTTCATAAGTATCTTTATTTTAATCATTATTTAATAGAAGCATTATTACATGTAGTTGGTGAAATATACATGTTCTATGAGGAAACGTTCATTTGTACAAATTCGACCAAAATCTTATACCTAATTTGTCAGTTACATTTGAATTAACCCTTTCCCAAACGACAATATTAGATTTTTCCGAGGTGAAAGAGTGTACAGACGACATTAAAATGGTAGAAAGTTGTCCAAACAAGTATAAAACCTTGAGGGAAAAGAAGAAATTGCTCGTTATAAGCAATTTCTCTTTTTCCCAGTGTTTTCGATGGATTTGTGCTGCAGACAGTTTAAAACCAGGGCTTCTTTGAGTTAAGGGTGACAATGACAGTAGTTCACCTGTATACTTTTGGATGGCATTTGAAACAATTGTGCAAATATACTGTGGGTACCCATACCAACTCTTTTTCACACTTATTTTCTGGTGACATACTCATTATTTCATGTCATGAATCACAAGTCTTATTTAAACCCCTGGTCTCATTTTTTCTAGTCTGAAATATTTTCATGAGTGAATGGATTAATACAACGACGAAATTTAAACTTGATAAAGGAAAATTTTGATTTGTGAAGATCTGCAACGCGTTATTATTATTATTACTTTTTTTTTTTGTATTGCTATGCACGTAATTAGAAATGCCTAAGATCAGAGAGAAGAAACTAACACATGACAGTAAATTAAAAATAATCGAGCTGTATGAACAGGGCTGGAAAACTTGTGCAATAAAACGGGAACTTGAGAGTAGAAATGTATTCATATCTTGGAATGGTGTGAAATATGTAATTGATAGCTACATTATAGGAGATTTTAGACCATTTGACGCTGTCATTGAAAAAAGACCTTGCTTTAATGTTTTAAAAGCAAAGGATTTAAATCTAATCCATTCTACTCTGAAAAATGATTGCAACACGAGTTCTAAGGAGATAAAAACATTGTTACAGAACGAGGGCTCTGATGTGTGTTTGACAACAGTAAAGAAAGCTATTAATGCTGCTGGATTTACGGCAACTCAACCAAGATATTGTCAGCTTATAAAAGAAAAAAACAAGATTGATCGGGTTGAATTCTGTAGTGGCATAGTTCAAGCGAACGACAAGTTTGACGACGCAATATTTTCCGACGAGTGTACAATTCAACTGCATGATAATAAAAGTGTGGCCTATCGAAAAATAGACTCCACTGCCCCTAACCACTGTCGACCAAAACACCCCCTAAAAATTCATTTATGGGGGGGCCATAAGTAAAAGAGGACCTTCACAGTTGATAATTTTTGAAGGAATAATGGATTCTGAATTTTACGTTGAGTGTGTCCTGCGAACTGGACTTGTCCCTTTCATTGAAAATTTTTTCCCTGAAGGACACAGATTTATACAAGATAACGATCCGAAGCATAGATCAAAAAGGGCAAAGGATTTCATGGCAGGAAATGGAATTAACTGGTTCTCCTCATGGCCATCAGGTGAGACATTTTATCGTTAACCATAAAAGCATTTCCTTTCTTTGCCACAATGTTTTCCAA
This sequence comes from Tridacna gigas, assembly GCA_945859785.2. NCBI lineage: Eukaryota > Metazoa > Mollusca > Bivalvia > Cardiida > Cardiidae > Tridacna > Tridacna gigas. The sequence goes on along the minus strand of OX244035.2, from coordinate 39,398,543 downwards.
AGCGTTCTTTCTCTGGTTTGTTAAAAGTTGCGACGGCGTGGTAAATGGTTAACTCTTTCCCAAACAAGCCAGGTTTTTTACGGGTCTGCAGTAGAAATCGTTTGAAAACACTGTGGGAAAAGGAGAAATTGCTCGTAGTGAGCAGTATCTCCTTTTCCCAGAGTGTTTTCTATCCATTTTGAGAACTTTCAACCATTTTCATTAAATTTGAGATTGTCGTCCACAAACTCGTTCAGTTACGAAGAGTCTTAACTTTGCCGTTTGGAAAAGGGTTAAGTGCGGTACAAATTACAGACGTCTTCTATTTTATTTGGCCAAATAGGTTTTATATCTACATGTATGTGGTCACCATCTATGTACTGTAATGACTTGCATGTTAAAATACATCGAAGAGTTGCACTACGCCCCCTTATGCCAGAGCCTGGCTCATTTCATTTCAAATCAGGCCAAAACGATCCCACAATCATTTCAAAGTTAGCATCGTTCAGTATATCAAAAGTTGCCTTTGTCGATCTTAGAGCTGGCAAACCATGTGGATTAGCATCACACTGCGCAGTGTGCAATCCAATGACTAACACAAAAAGTCTGGTAAATTACAATAATATTTCGTACATTCATATGTTAAGTTTTTGCATTGTAACGATAAACTACTTGCATGTATGTATGTATGAGCCATGATCTGGCAAAAGGGGGCTTAATGCATCACCGTCAGCATGATAACGACCCAAACATGACAAAATTATGGATCCATCCGAGTTGCCTAATGTAGAATACCGAGTAAGTCTTTTTTGTAATAATTACAGGTGAGGAAAATGACTTTGAAATATTCATGGTACATGAACATTTAAAAAGAATGTCGACATAAGTTATTTTGCCGGTTCTATTGCCAATTTCAAACTTGGAAATGGCATGACTTTCTCCAACACAGTAAAAAACGCCATGGGAAAAGGAGAAATTGCTTGCTACGAGCAATTTCTCCTTTTCCCACTGTGTTTTCATTAGATTTGTAATGTAGACACGTAAAAGTCTGAGCTTGTTTGAATAAAGGTTAAGGTAATTTTGACAATGGTTAGCTTGTCATTGATATTGATTTATGCTGATGGTGAAAAAACATCGATCGATCACAGTTAACTCTTTACCTCATATGCCAGATTTGGGCTGTTCCAAATAAGCAGCAAGTAAAGATATGATGTCAAAATATGGACAAACGGGATATAATTATCTGATTGAGTAGAAAACATGGTGGAAAAAGAAGAAAACAATTGCTCGTCACGACCAATTTCTTCTTTTACCACAATGCTTTCAAAAGCTGTCTTTTGTTGGCGTGTCAAAATGAGTATCTATGGAGTAAAGGGTTAAATAAGGGTGAAGGTGTACGTTAATACTAAATAATCCAAGCAAGCTATCAAATACCTATGGACCCATAATATCCACTTATTTCAACAAGCAATGGCATCATGAGACTGGTCTTTGGGCATACAAAAAATTGACTAAAAGCGAAAGAGTATCGGTCGTGGTCAACCTGAGCGGACTGCGCATGCTGACCTGACTGCGCATGCTGACCATGCTGACATAATAGGTTTATATTAAAAAAAAAATGAAGTATGTACATGCATCATTCCGATGGCATTATGGACTTATTTTACGACTTCTGTTCAGTGCTACTTTTTTTCCTTGTTATATCTAGCAACAAAAAAGCTGTCAAGGTGACTGATACAGTAATTTAAGCCAAATACATGTTCGACTGGGTCATGATTTTGATACATGTACATGTGTATTTTAGAGAGCTGTGACCTAAACCCAATTGAGATGGTTTGGAATATGTTAAAAAGACGTGTTTCGAGACGAAACCCGACTACAAAAGCAGAATTAACGCAATACTGTCAAGATTTTTGGGACATCGAGCTCACACCAGCTGTATGCACAAGGTTCATCGAACATAATTACAAAGTTGTACCACTGACTCTCCGTATTGGCGGAAAGGCGACGGGCGACCTTCCAAAGAAGTTGTTCAAAGAAACATCAGAAGGCAAAGATGTCGAACATTTTGCAGCGATACTTGATACAAATGAGAGTCGGGCAAAGTTGAGAAGGTTGATGAATGTAAACTGATTAATTCTTGGCGGGGTAATATCAAGGCTGTCTTTGTGTAGATGCGTCCTTAATGTCCCAATAGCGGCCATCTAGAGCGATGTTTGTTCACAAAATGCAAGTAAATCCCATACATACCATCTTAAAATATGGTGATAATTGTGACTTTATGGATAGTATGGATAGGTAATGGTGCAGTTCTTGGAAGTTTCTGTCCATGGCAATTAAAATTTTGAAAATAAATAATTCATGGACGGAATAATTTAATTTTCAAAATCCATTTGATTGCCATTGACTGGAACTTTTAAGAATTGCACCATTACCTATCCATAAAGTCATAATAAATGCCATATTTTAAGATGGTATGAATGGGATTTACTTCTATTTTGTAACAAACATAGAGCTTGATGGCCGCTATTGGAGATTTAAACTGGAAAGTGTAGATAAAAAATCTTTATACAGTGTACATGTTAGTGGTGAAACGGTTTACCGATTAACCGATTAACCGCGGTCTATTCAAAGAAAAAACCGAAACCGGTTCGAATTTTACCGTATCGGTATTTCTGCAATATGTCAACTTCTCTTAATTGCATCAGAAAGTCCGGTTTTCCCAAAAATTCTGTCAGAAATCGATCGTTTTTCAACTTACAGTTCTAAAGATTTCCGAAAGCGAAAGTTGTTTATTTTTTTCCACAGGCGGTGTCACCGGTGTTTAGGTAAAACTATGACCACATAAAATTCACGACACGAACTCCAAATAAACGTCGAGCTTTAATGCTTTTGGATCAATGGAGTTTGTATGTTATTCATTTCTTATAACTTTGCTCACACTTATTTTTGCGTTTTCCAGTAGTTAAGCTACAAAGTATTAGTGTTAGTGCAGTAAGCAACTGAGTAAGTTAGTGCATCGCACTGTCTACTCTGTTGAGCCATGTCCCGAAGTTCGGTATAGTAGCGCTGGTTTTTATATAAACAAGTACGCTCTTGAAGAAAAAAAATGGCAGACAAAAATCGTCAAGATAGCGAGTGTTAAAGACTAGTCAATTTTAGTTTGTTTTTATTTGTTCATGCGAAACAATTGATTTTTAGTTCATTATCTTGAAAGAATGGAAGAGTTCCAAGCACATGTACTAGTTTTCTTTATCACCTTTTGAGCATATGCTACCCTAACAGTGACTACAAGTGGTCAGATATGCTAAATGTCAGCATATACAGCATATTGCAATACGTATTGCAATACGGGTCAGCCGTATTGCAATATATTGCAATACGCTTTTTACCGTATTGTTTCACCCCTAGTACATGTACTTTGCTCATGTAAAGACTTAACTAAACCAGATACAATGGATTCTATCGCTTTGGTGGTTTGTTCCATGCCACATGGACTGTACACACAGTAGCTGCTTTATGTACAATTAGTCCTATTTAATCCTTAACCAATCATTAAAATTTTAGCTTTTCCCTAATAAACTCAATTGGTTACCATCTGATCATTTTCCCTATATTGTTTCGAAAAGTGTAAATACTTGATTATGCTTGCTTTAACCCATTAAAACCCCAAAAGCGGCCAACTCGAAAGGTGTTTGTTTACAAAGTTCAAGTAAATCCCATCCATAAAATGAAAAAAAGGGCCTTATAGTGTAGAAAACATAGTGATAAAAGGAGAAATTGCTTGTTACAAGCAATTTCTCCTTTTATCACAATGTTTTCCACAGCTGCATATCTTAACTCATTACCAAACGGGAAAATTTTAGGTTTGTCCAAATTGAAAGCATTTGCAGACAACAAAATAAAAGTGACTGAAATTTGGCATTTTGTTTTTCGAAAGGTAGAAAACATTGTGGGAAAAGGAGAAAATGCTGGTTTCCAGCATTTTCTCCTTTTCCCACAATGTTTTCTAATGGCTTCTTTCTCAGGGTCGTCAAAAGTAGGGATTGTGTGGTAATGGGTTAAGTGCGTCAAAATGTGGCATTGTGTGGTAATGGGTTAAGACATTTTGTTTATTTTTTTTTTATTTAGAGGCTAAGCCAACAGCATATGATCATGTAGTTGTCCGTCATTGATCAAGATCGGATTGCATAATTCAATTTCATGATTTTGCCAGCAATTTTTCCCCGTGTGTGATTGCCTTGGATTATTGGATCCAATATTTTTATGACTAAACTTTGGACTACACCAAATTGAAAGCATTTGTAGTCTAACTTTATTTGCTTTTTTTGTCTGATGTCGTGGAAACAATGTGGGTAAAATGAGAAATGCTGTTTATCAATATTTCTTATGTTCCAACAATGTTTTCAAAAGCCTTCTCTTTTAAAGTTGATAAAACGGGAGATCGCGAGGTCAACCCTTTCCTAAACAAGCCCTGGTTTTTACATGTCTGCAGTTGATGTCTTTTGAAAACACTGTATATAACGAGCAATTTCTCCTTTTCCCCACAGTGTTTCTACCCGTTTGAGATCTCTCTACCACTTTCAAATTTGAACTTGTCGTCTGCAATTTATTTCAGTTTGGAAGTCTTAAATTTGTCGTTTGGAAAAGGAATACAGGTCATTAACGTGATTATTATCTCAAATTACCTAATTTGTTAATTAACATGACTCTGCGTGATGCCTAAAGCATGTGCATATTTTATTTAAAAAAATGTATTTATCTCTTTCCCAAACGGCAAATTTTAGACCCTTCCAAATTCAAAGCGTTTTCAGACGACAATTTTGAATTTGATGAAAATGGCAAAAAGTTCTCCAAATGGTTAGAAAACACTGTGGGAAAAGAAGAAATTGCTCGTTACGAGTAATTTCTCCTTTTCCCACAGTGTTTGCAATGCAAAAGACTTGTACCGCAGACACGTAAAAACCAGGGCTTGTTGGGGAAAGAGTTATCTAAACCCTTTCCCAAACATGCTCTTTTTATGTGTCTGCAGCAACTCATTGAAAAAATTCCTCCTTTTCCCACGGTATTTCCCAACCATTTGGACAACTTCATGTCGTTTTCTTGAAATTGAAAATTGCCGTCTGCAAACTCTTTCAGTGTCGAATAGTCAAAATTTTGTCGTTTGGGTAAGGGTTGAGTATTATATTCAAGTCGTGCTCTGTGAAAAGGGGGATTAATGCATCTGCGATAAGTATCATTACAGGTCAGCACAGGATGACCTGGGCCGAAATTATTCCCAGCCAGTCAATTTTCTCTATGTCAACGGACCCCTTTTCCCACAAATCCAGGCATTAATTAGACTGTGGATTTTATTGATCCCTGTTTATGTGATGATTTGCTTTGAATACTGGATCATAGAGAGCATGAGCCCCCTTTTGCCAGAGAATGGCTGACTTATATTTCATGTACACATCGATTGCAAGAACGGCGCAGGGCATGCTGCGTCATCTTTCTTATACATAAAGCACAGGTGTCCTAGACAATTGGCTGAAAAAGATATTAAAAGTTTAAAACGTACTCACCCCTGATTTCAGTCTTTTAGCTGCAGGTTCTTCATTCGGTTTTCTTCCCCTGGTCCTTTTCTTTTCAACTTTTTTATTTCCCTGCACTTGAGTACTAAAATTTTTTTTCTTCTTCATTAGATCGGCATAATTGCCCACGTCCAGTATTTCACCTTCTGCATTTTCATCAGAGTTCCTACCCCATTGCACATTAGATTTGTCCCCCACTTTAGCCTCCCCTCCCTGAATATTCTGCTCCTATTTACTACTAAAACCTCTCCATCCTCAAAGAATCGCACTAAATAACTTGACCCAGATTCGTGTGTTAGACTTCTCGATGACATAATATTGTACTAAATTTATGAATGATAGCAAGTAATCCGATAAGCCCAATGTGCATGTACAAACAGCCATTCAGGGACAGCGCGAGCCATTATATTGTAACAGGTCAGACTTTGAGTAATAATAATTACGGATCTACATTGCTTTGATCTCGGTAACATTACTCTGTTTTGTAAGAATTGATTGGAGAGGACAGTAAAAGGTGTTGTTGGCAGGAAATAATATAATTATACACGTATCGACTATTTTCGATGAGGTGGCATAATTAATATTAATCCCTGCCAACACACGATCACAAAAACACCCAATTCTTTTGTTACCGGTCCATGCCTCAGACAAAAAACTGTGAAATTACAAAAAAAACCGTGAGAACAAACAGGACAGATTTTCTTAAAATATTTACATGTATCTCCCCTTAACTCTGTTCCAGACGGCTAAATTTTAACTCTTTACCTGACTTTTAACGACCTTGAAAAAGAAGCCATTTGAAGTCATTGTGTGAAAAGGAGAAAATGCTTCCCAAAACAAATTTCAATTTTTCATTCACATTCACATTTTGGCGTCTGCAAATGCTTTTAATTTGGACCAGCCTAAATATATATTGTTTGATAAAGAGTTTAAAAAGTCCAAATTGAATGCTATTGAAAAAAAAAAAAAAAAAAATGAAATTTATTTCCATCATCATAGAAAACACTATGGGAAAAGGATAAAATGCTGTCTCTTCGCTTTTTTCCACATCTGCCCTGAAAACAGCTCCTGGTGACTAAAACCTAGTCAATAGAATAGGTAAAGTCCACATTAATTACTGTAACAAAATACAATACAATAAATTTTATTTGCTTGGATGTACATTTCACAAAAAGGCAGTACCTAAATAATAATAAACGTGAAATTTGATACATGTACATAGTCTACTTGAAACTATTATACGAAGCGAGTAATAATGATAATGTCTCAGTAAACTTCGAGCAATTGTTAATTACGGACATTGTACAGTTGTAGCTAGAGTAACAATCGAACCCATCTGAACAATATAAAACCTTCGTTGAAAATTAAAAATAAGAATGAACTTTCTTTTCTCGCATCACATGCCAACCTAGTCTGTATTTGTTATTTCACGCGAACTTACGAACATTTTTGTGCTTTTGCGCGAACATTTTCCTGGTCGTGCGTGGAATTTTAACTGCTTGCGCGCGAGCGATATACTCTTCGCGCGAGATGCGGGGAAATTTCACGAACTTGCGAGTGGTTTGCGTGGACAATTTAATTTTTCCACGCAATTTCGCACACCACGCGCAAGCGCGAATTCTCGAAGATTCGCGGCGACTGTACTGTATCAGATTCAAGATCTTGTTTCGTCCAGCCTGACTCTAATTTTACGCCGTTACATGTACATCTATACAAGACAGGCAGTCTGATCTTAATCCATGTAGAGCTAAATAATTCAAATAGACCTTCTGAATCAGTATTAATGATGCAAACATTGAAATTTCGAGGCTTTTTTTTTCTGTCAAAACATGTGGCAAGGAAGCAGACAGTGCAGAAACAAGATAAGGCTAGATAATTTTAGACGGTCCAAATTGAAAGCATTTGCAGACAACAAAATAAAAATGTTACTGAAAAACTGAAATTTGTTTTAAGAAGGGTAGAAAACATTGTAGGAAAAGGAGAAAATGCTGGGTACCAGTATATTTTCCTTTTCTTACTATGTTTTCAAACGCCTTCTTCCTCTGGGTCTTTAAGAGTCGGGATTGTGTGGTAAAGAGTTAATTCTAGTTTATCACAAGGGTGAAAGCTATAATATGCATAGGAACAATTGAAGCTGCTCATGGCATCATATCCTTGACACAACACATTATAAAGTAAAAGTTGATTGTTACAATGAGACAACTTGAATTACTGACCTTTAACCTTGTGTGAGGATGCAGCCCTTACTTCAGCTTCACAATCCTTCAATAAACTGCAGAAAGCAGGAACCAGGTCTTGCTTTGTTATCTCTGGGCCAACAGCTTTTTGCAACTAGAAGAGAAGGAGGATATGTTTAGGAAAATAAAGAAGAAATCTTCAACATACAGACTTCAGTAAGTCATTGATATTCATTATGTATGTGTCATTTTTATTCTATCTCCCCATGAAATCTTTTTTCTTACTCGCTTAAAACACATTAAACTTTTGTAATATGATAAACTTAACAACCAAACTACACTATAACAGCTTATAACAGCTTATTACTTCACTGTATCTATAATGATAAATACCGTATTTCACCTAATTAACGCTCCCTTCCTAATTGTAGCATCCCCACTGTATTTCTTACTCTAGAGGCCTTCGGACAACCTCCACCCACACCTGACCTTACCTTAAAATCAACGACTGGAGTGACAAACTTTCAAACGCAAGATAAAGTCACTAAAACTTTTCTGACGCATACTTACGAAAATCACTAATGACTGATAATTTATAAATAAACTTACCAGTACAGCATTGACATAATCCTAATTACTTCAAAAATTGATGTCATTTACACTTGACTATCCCAATACACATACACTTCCAATAAACTTCCGGTAACACCAAATTTGTCAACTATCTTTGGAAAAACTTAAAGAAAGTGAAGTATGTATTACCAGTATCCCATACTAATCCTGAATAATATTTAATGTCCAAATAAAACATGATTGGCAGTAAAAAAGATATTCTGAATTACTGCATTACTTCAAGTCTTTCAAAATGGCTATCGCTTTGCACTCCGCACTAACTAAAACCTGGATCAAAGTACCATACTTACTCCAAGTGACGGCGCTTAAATTGCGGGAAATTGGCTATGAAATAAGTGCCCCCGTTGGTGTTTGCATGGCACCCGGGCACATTTATTAGGTGAAATACGGTATCTTAAATTCATCATAGATTGCTAGACAGACATTCATGAATTCTGATGCTAGATTGATTGGTGTTTTAAGCCATTTCAACATCATTTCAGTTATATCATGGTAACAGCTCTTTATAAATGTGTCCTGTGTTTTACCAGTACTTAGCAGTGTCTCTGAAATATCTTAGCCATAGACACTCCTATGAATCAAAGTACTGAAAGTACTGACAGACTAGCGAATGTGGAACAAGTGGCCTTGGTAAAGACAAAACTTGGTTGGTCTTTACAAGATCAAGAACAAAGGTCCAATCTGGTTATAAAGTCTGATCCAATCCAATCTGGTTATTAAGGCTGATCCGGTTTGGCCCAATCTAATCAGAGTATTAAGTTTGATCCCATCAGCTCTGGTGACCTTACTCACAACTCTAGTCATTTATTTGTTACAGTAAGAAATGTCATAAAAATCTTTTGTTTGTTAATCTTTCATTGAAAAAGGCAAATGAAGAACATATCAAGTTGATGATTTGGCATTTGAATACTTTCTGGAGTTCACTTTTAGGTACTTTTCCATGCTTTTCTACAGTCTTATCATTGAATGGTGTTTTACACCGCTTTCAACATTATTTCAGTCATATCACGGCGACAGCTCAAATATTCATATATTTCCTTGGTTTCACCAGTCCTAGGCTAGGGCACTGATGTGCCGTGCCCTAGAACACTCCCACCACAGATTAATCAGTCGAACAGACTCATGGCTAGATGAGAACTATGACACTTGCGAACAAACTTAAGGATGAAAAAGGTTGCATTGGGATAAGTAAAGACAAGCCTGAATTTGCATAGGTCACTGACTAAACTGGCCACCGCAATATAACAATTATAATATATTTTCAAATTGAAATAATGTTGAAAACAGCATTAAATACCATACAATCAATCTGTGGGTAAGTTTTTGGCGATTGGGGTTTCTAGTTCACATTTGAATCTGGGTCACACTCTATGGCAATAGACTAGTCTAAAAATCCAGACTCTCAAGCAAGGATCAAACTGGGGCACCTGGTTGCAAATCCTACACTTTCACCACTAAGCCACGCAGGACCCTGATTCCAATACCAGAATTTTTGTCACAGTACAATTACCCACAAAACAATGTTTTAAGGAACCACAAAGTTCCAAATAAACAAAAGAAACATTTTCTTTCAAACTTTTATCAAGTAATCCCAAGTTTTAACAATCATTAGGAATACAGCTTTTTGGAAACAGTATGTGAAAAGGAGAAAATGCTGCTTAATGCTGGCAAGCAGCATTTTCTCCTTTCCCCACAATGTTTTCTACTGCTTCAAAGAGCTGCATTTGTCATCAATACATGCATTGAATTTGAACATGTGAAAAAATTTCAAGGTCTGGTAAAGAGTTAATAATTACTTAATACTTACGTCTGTGAATTTATCTGCCACCATGTATCTAACCCTCCATGATTTGTCTTCAGCTGCTTGCTTCAGTGTGCTCATCACATACTTTTCAATGTCATCGGGTGACAACAGGGACGCTATACTAACAGAAGCTTCCACAGCCAGTAACCTCACTGAATCCTGAAATATTGAAGTTGTTAAATCAGTATCTCGAGTCTCCAAGAGGGAGGTTTTAACCAATTATCCCCTGCAGATGACTTTCTTTATGCAACAGCCCATTTAAAAGAAGAAAAAAAAAAACATTGTAGTAAAAGGAGAAATGGTTTATAACAAGCAATTTCTCCCTTTGCCCACATATTTTCATAAATTTCATGTATTAGTCCTTAGTTGAAGCTGATTGGCCATATGTCACAACAATGTTTTATAAGTCCTCAGCTGCAAATTTGTTTTAGGAGCTAATGAGTTAACTATGCATGACAACAATGAATGTATAACACATACTGAAAGTAAAACAAAGAATTATGGAGTCAGGCAAAATTAGTCCTCCCAAATATCCTGGACAGCCTATGGTCTTTTCATAACATCTTGGAACAAATATGACTTTCTCATATGGGAGGTGGGGAAAAAAAGGAAAATACCAATTCCAATTTCCAGCATGCTAGCGGTGTTTTTTGCAGACTGTGGTCATAGAACAAGATTTGACTGTACAGATTTGCTTTTGGACTTCAAATCCTCCCTCAGATATTCTAAAATACCCTGGAATAGTCATCCTTTAAATTGCAATATCTTGATCATTATATAGCGAGATAAACCAGCTAATCTACAAACAAGCTCGAAATTGGATCTATAAAAGCTCATGAAAGCGGGCTTGGACTTGATTCAAAGTATTCTGCCATCAGCCATCCATTCAGGAATAATTTTGAACTAATCTGAAGAAAAGAAGAGAAAAAAATGGACAAAAATATTTCATTCAATATTTCTTCATAAAGAACACTTACAAATTCTTTCCTTTGGACTAATGGAGATGGCTTATAAATGGACATGTAATTTCTCTAGAACCAAGAAAACCATCCTCATCAAAGAACATTGTAACAAGGGGGGGTGGGACAGGAAGGGGTCAACAGCTAATGGCAACCCAAACTTTTTGCAGCAGACAAATTTTGAAAATATCATTTCAATAGGAGGAATTGTTTTTAAACATCAATTTCTCAATTTCCCATATTCTTAAACATATTTTCATCTCTTTAACCTATATCCATGCTGGTTATCCATATCTATATGGCTATTTTCAAAGTCACAAAAAGTACAAGATAAATCTAAAATTTCACAATTTATGACACAATTACTATTTCAACAAATCCTGTCATTTAAAGTGTACATTAATAACTGATAACTTTAGTTTGGATTTATATAGTTTTTATATCCCATTATCATGTCATGAACCACACAGCTAAATGATAACCATGTACAGTAATTGGTTAAGTGAATCTGTAGACAGCAATCGTTTAATTAATTGATCGAATGGTGTTTTACACTGCTTTCAACAATATTTCAGTCATATCACGGCAACAGCTCACATATTCATGTACTTTCTGCATTCCACCAGTGCTAGGCTAGGGCTCTAAAGTGTCTTGACCACTCCCATGAAAAACCCAGTGGATTCAGTGAGGCTCGAACCCAGGGCCTCTAGTTCACAAGTCCTACACTTTACCACTAGGCCACACGGGATCCCTTAGAATGACAGTAATCAAAAGGAATGCCAGGTTTGAACCAGAAGTCTTGCTACATATTTTCTTTTTCTTGCAACATTAGCCCAAACATGTGCAAGCAAAGGCATAGATTGGTCCTGCTGAAAGCATGAGAAACGCTCAAATCACTTATTGCAAGCTGTTGTTTCTAAATGATGAAATTAAATAACAAATTTTCAGAACAGAGCCGTGCATGTCACTTAAACTCTTTAACAATCAATCTGAAGTTTCAACAAACCAGACAAAAAAAAAAAAAAAGGCTTTTGAAAGCACGCTAGGAAAAGAAAAATGTTGGTAGCACTTTCCCTTTTTTTTCTTTTTCAAAATGTTTGCTACCCTTCCAAAGACTATTTCTCTCCTAAAATTTCTAATTGAATTGCTTTCTGCATATGCTTTCAATATGAGCCCAAGTCCAAAATTTTACAGTAGGGTAAGAGTTTAAGCTTCAAATACAAATTAGCCATGCTCTGGCAAAAGGGGGCTTAATGCATCTTCCTGATGCACCATATCAAGCAAGATATCACATAGTTAGGGATCCATAAAATCCATTATGTCCAACAACCCACTCTATCATAATGTAGACTTGTCCTTTGACATATAGAAAATTGACAAATAGCGAAAAGTTTCGGCCCAGGTCAGCCTGTGTGGACTGTGCAGGCTGGCCTGGGTCGATACTTTTGGCAGATGCATTAAGCCCCCTTTTCACAGAGTATGGCTTAAATTTATTTGTGTCTTCCTATGTATGATTGTTAACTGCAACACAGATCTCCCTGTTCCAGAAATTTGTCTTCAGTTGTGATACTATTTGTTTGCATATACTGATACTTAAAAATTGTAAAAATCTTTAATTATCAGTTGTCAAAAAATAGAGAGATGAATAAAATAGCTCATACATTGCCTACCTGTTCATCTGAGGCAAGAGTTGTGAACAGGGGGATCAAATCAGATTTCAAGTAGTCCAGCTCCACCACTTTGGCAAACTCTCCAAGTTTTCCTGCAGCTGCGCGGCGCACCATGGGTGTATCATCAGTACATAAATTGTGGAAATGTCTGGAATAGAACAGTAACACATGACCATCTGCAGACCTCTTTATCATGCACCAGGAAACATGAAATCAATGTTGCAAACAAAACCCCATTTTGACAATGTATTCTCAATGACCAATACATGCAATAGTTAAAATTGTATCAGTTAACCCTTTACAAAAAGACAAATTTTAGACTATTCCAAATTGGAAATATCTGCGGATGAAAAATTCAGAAATTGGTACAATTGAGTTGAAGTTCTACGATAGGAAAGAAAACTTTGTAGGGAAAATGAGAAAATGCTTGTAATCAGTCTTATCTTGAACTACACAATCCATAAAACATCTCTGGCTGTTCTGGACTCTGTAACTCTCCACCAGACAGTAAGATTTTAGACTCTATCAACCTGAAGCATTAGCAGGCAATAAACTAAGCTGAAAGGATGTGATCTATTATTGAATAGGAAGTAAACATTGTGTGAAAAAGAGAAAACATAGGTTACGAGCATTTTCTTCTTTTCACACAGTATTTTCAAGAGTCTTCTTCCTCAGAGTTGTTAGAACATGGGACTGTTTGGTTAAGGGTTAACCGTTAAGACTTAATAAGTACTTACTGTCTTAGCTCAGCTTTCACAGAGCTAGAAGATCTTTTGTATGAAATTGAAAACAGTCCACATGCAGAGGTTCTTGATGTAAACCAGTCACCTAAAACACCAAAAAGTATGCATACTCATATCTAACCATGCAAGTTTCAACGTTCGGTTTGATTTGATCTCCAATTCAGTTTGTTAGGGTACTTCAGTTAAAGATAGTGCCTCTTTTGAATTGATATCTCTGCAAAATAGGGCATAACTTTGTGCAGGAAAAGAAATCAAACAGAAGGCCAACAGGCATATGAACAGCCATACAACACCATCACAATATCCTTTTGCATTCCGCAAGGATCTACAGCTAAGAGCATCTTGGCCTACATTTAGCCAACATCTTACCAGCTAATGATATTTCTGATAGCATCTGTCACATCTAGGTTAGACGGCTTGCATGGTTATCAAGGCACAACAATGAAATAAAGACTTGTGGGTCTACAACAATCCTGGTAAACAATACGATTGCCGTACCAAAACATAATAAGGTCAACAGAAAAAGTTTTATAAAATGATAAGCTTGCTGATAATCAATAACCCTGAAAGCAGTAGGCCTATTTTAGTTGCTTCTGCAGGTAAATGTAGATTAAGATTAGAGTAACTTTTGCAAAACAGAGCATGTCTATAAAGATTAGTGACCAGTTTGTTTTCTACTCTCCCAAGAGCAAATCTCATTATTTGAGCCACAAATAATTTGATGTCAGCAAACACTTTCAGTATGAGCAAGTCTAGAATTTTGCTATCAGATAAAGGGTAAGCCACCCTAAACATTCTAAGAATGTAACAGAAAGACAAACTCACCCCCTGCCAACCTCTTCACAAGAGGGACAAAGTGGTTTTCAAGATCACTAGGTGAATGCTGCTCTGCTATATTTCTCAAAGATTCTACAGCCTTGTCTCGTACCACTGTCTCCTCTACTGTGGCCAGACTTTCAAGCGGTGGCTGTAAGGAAATCAAAGTAACTTAAACTATTACTTCATTAACACTTTCAGTGCCCTAGACCACAAAAAGAGCTTGCAGTTGGTGCAGGTCAAGGTCAGACTGCACAGAATGTGCATTCAGATCTTGGATCTACACCTATCTGCTACTTTGTACTAAAGTATGGCCAAAAGCCCAAATATTTGCAATAGCAATGTACTTTTATACACAGAAAAAAGTTCAATATGTGAGTCATACTCTGTGAAAAGGTTGTTTAACTCTTTACCAAACGACAAAATTTTAGACCTGTCCAAATTGAAAGCAGCTACAGACCACAAAATAAATGTGACTGAAAAATTGAAATTTGTTTTGGGATGGGTAGAAAACATTGTGGGAAAAGGAGAAAATGCTGGTTACCAGCATTTTCTCCTTTTCCCACAATGTTTTCAATAGGCTTCTTTTTCAGGGTTGTTAAAAGTCGGGATTGTGTGCTAAAGGTGTAACTCTTTAACACATGACATAATTTTAGACTGGTCCAATTTGAAAACATTTGCAGAAGACAAATGTAATTCAAAACATAAATTCGTCTTTCATGGAGTATAAAATATTGTGGG